>BGZK01000013.1:0-1282808 GCA_005406025.1 Eumeta japonica
CTGAACCGGTCAAGTTCGCGGGCCACCGATGGTTGCTATCGTGGAAATCTAAAGAAAAGCTTGTGCCCAGAGGCAAAAGTCTGGAATGATTAAACAAATCTTTTACCAGCTTTAAGTCTTTGTGTTTTTTATATCCCACAAGGAAATGGATTCCTTAATCACTTGTCTGTATTTTATTTCCGATCGTCGCTATTTTCTCCGAAACTACTCGATGGAAAAATTAAAATTTGTAACAGATGCGACAATTAGGTAATTTAATCATGGACATAGAGGGTAAATAAATTAATGTTGATGTTAAAGGTTAGTTTTGAGGGCAGAATAGAAAAATAAAAAACCTATTGTCGAGTGTAACGCTTGACACATTCATTATAAAGGCTAAGTATGATAACCACAAATTCGTTCTTTGAGAATTTTAAATATTAAAAAATATTTTTCGTATAATATCGAATCTAAAATTTTGAAAATACTATGTAATACGGTATCTCACTTATAGTTTATAAGAAAACCTAAACGAAAATCTTATCTAGATTTCTATGGAAAAGGAAATAACGCATTATGGAAACGTCCATAATGCGTGAAGATAAAATGTATTGCTTTACTTTAGGATGTGGTAGGCGATTTTGGAGTCATGTGGAAATTAGCACATGAGACGATGAGGAATTCTCGTATGCAAAGTAACGAAACGTCACTAGAGGTGGTTAAAGTCTTTATTCTCAGTCATCTATAGAAATTTAAAATAGTTTATATTTTGATATTCTGAATTTTTGGTAGGTGTGAGTAAAATAAGATTTTACTCATTATACTGATCTTCTTAATTTAACGTTTGACAATGAGTGTCGTGTTATAGGGTGTAACTGTATATATATATATATATGTATATGTGTGTGTGTGTGTGTGTGTGTGTGTGTGTGTGTGTGTGTGTGTGTGTGTGTGTGTGTTTGTGTGGTCACGTGATAATTTCCATATGATCCGAGAAGTGCCTCTCAGGCAATTTAATTCGAGTCTAGTCACCACTATTGTAAATCTATTACACGAAAGAGTTAGTTTCATAGTACGGAACTTTTTCTACACGAATTCAAATCGTACTCAAACCTCTTTTGTTTGCTTTTCTAAAAATAACCGATTAGTTAATATCAAAAATACTTATGTTAGTACTATTACACCAGGACCAAAAACTTTATATCTTAAAACTTTTGGTCTTGGTAATGCTGGTACATGGTAATACTAATAACAAAAGAATATTTCATGATCGATAAACAAGTGATAACAAGTAGAAATTTCGCAACCAGTCAAATCATAATTACTCTATTCCCACATCCTAAAATCAGTAAGTAATCGCTAGTTGTTTTTACTCATTTTGAATATTAACTGTAAAACTTTTTGAATACAATTTGATTGTTATCGTGTACTGAGCATCTATAATTTTTAAAAAGAAAATTAAAATAAAATGCTTAAATTACAATCACCTTTAGGGTGACTTGTCGATGCGACGAAAAGAAAGCTTCATTAAAAAAAATGTGTTATTTTTTATTATAAAATTAACAATATTATATTTGAAAACAATCCCGAACAAATGACATGTCAACACTAAAACCAGTTGAGTGAACCTCGATCAAAGAGGGACAGACAGAAAATAGATCGCTTTTTGTAGAAATCAATGACAAAGGTCTATTATTTACTTTTTTATGCAAAAGTATACAAAAAAAAAACATTATATAATATGATATTGCGATTATTTTAAAGTAGCACAATAAGTTTTTTATAGTATTACAAGGGGTAAACGGGCATGCGAGCCACCAGAGAATACTGACCGCCATCCATGAACACTGAACCCGGCAGTGATCTAGTTATTTTTTTGAGGTTCCAACCTCAAAAGAGTTACCGGTGTACTGCCGGCTTCAAGGATAGGAGTAGGATATGGGGAAGTGGACTGATGAAAAAGGAGCCGGCTGATGGACGGAGAGCGGGTTGATGAAGGGAAAACGGGTTGATGCAGGGAGAAGTGAAGTGATGGTGGGTGAGGATGAGTGAGATGATAGAGCGGGGAGTAGACCACCAGAACTCTCATTCACTCTAAAAAAATCTTTGTGAGGGAAAATTTTTATAAGAGTATGGTATCTCACCGATCAAAACAATCCGTTGTCGTGCCGCGGCCAAGTTGACCACAAAATGACTCTGCCTCATTTAAGTTTAAGTCTCCCGAATTTTGGTTATTATTTTAGAACTTCAAATAGCGCACTGTAGATTACACGATCCAAGTCTAAGAAACAAATGAAATATGCTTACTAGTAATTTTATTTATAAAAGAAATAGTCCTATTATTCTACGTAACACGCCGAGAAAGCAAATATGTGTGTCAATGTACTACGTGCACTTTCAGATTCGACTTGATTCCTTACAATTCGACAAACGTGCGCTCGACCCAACTTTATTGTGCTGTAAAACCGTTTAGAGTCACATTTCGGTAAGGCTGAAGACTTTATTGATGTGATATGCGATAGTAACTATTCAAAGCGCTGTTTGTGGACTGTAACACATATGTAATTTTTATATACAATTATTTAAAAAACAAATTCATCGATATTTTACAACTATTGAGTTTCTACTGAACACATATTGAAATATGTGTTTTGATGTATCGTTTAAAAATGACTTAGGAACTGCTGTAAAATAAAATTAGGGGTAAGTGAATATATTTTTTTTACGGTTAAAGCTGTGGCAAATGTCACGGTTAAACCAGTTTGTTAGAATTCAATAGCATAAGCCGGAATCGGGATCATAATCAAAAGAAAACAAAGGAATTTTTCTATATATGTTAAGGTAATGCAGTGGGTACAGATAATTACAGATAAAATGATTATTTATATAAATATTTATATTACTGTTCATTTATATTCCGGAAATAGAATATATAAAAGATAAAATAAAAAAAGAAAGAATTAAATCTATGTTCACCCAGGTGGAGCCGGGGGCGCACCTAGTTATTAATAAAGTTATTATAAGTGAACACATTAAAAATTCGAATATGAATTTACCGTTTACGAATAACAATATCTTTCAATTTGAATGTTTTTGATTTAGCAACGAATTTGAAATTGATATTATAAAGTTACGCATTAAGGCATAAACAAATTTATACATTTCACTGAACGTTATTTCTGTCCGAAAAAACTCTCCAGATACTTTGAAGTCGCGCTTCGAGAAGTTTCACTTCAAAGGAGAAGATAGAAATAAAAATAGAAAAAGATTCCTTCCTGAAAGTTCTAGGAACGGTTGTTCTTGCAGTCCTCCTAAAACTTTTCGATTGCTTTGAACAATAATGTTTTCGAGCTTGGCAAGCGCGTAAATATTATGACTTATATTTTCGAGCTCAAAGTTATGAGCGATTTCTTTTACGACTATTCGAGATATAAAAAATTATATACTTGTTATTATTCTAATACCTTGTCAAATATAACTTTGGAATGAAGCAAGCTATTTAAATAGGATTTTTAGCATTCTATGCATTTTTTTAGCCCAATCAGTATTTACATTTCAAAAATCGAAAGGTCAAAAAATACATACGCACGCACAAACACACACACACACGCGCGTCCACACAACATTTCTGAAAACAGTCAGCAATTATTCCTAGGATATTAAAACATCGATATCTGGTGAAATCAAAATTATCGAAAATTGGACTAAAACGAACGAAATATCAATGCAACAAATCTAAAACTAAAATTTACTATTATCTTAGCGGAAAGTTAAAAGCGATTATAATGATATACAAATAAAGTATTTGTAAGCGCAATTATCGTTTTCTATACAGATTCAACTACATATAATTGCCTAACTTAACATAACCTAACTACATTTTTCAGTATATTGTTCAGTTGTTAAATTTTCGTCAAATTTATCTACTCAATCAACCTTTTTCATGCCGTCATTTACGAGCAAAGGGTCTTATAAAACCAAACGTACTTTCGCACGAGATTACTATACACGGGTAAAAAGTGAAGTAACGAGTTCGAGATATTTTTCTCCGCATTAGCAGAGAGACATACGGAACGAGAGCGCCGGGCCCCGGCCCCTTCGCGAGTCGTCGGCGGATTACCGCTGAGCGACGTTTTCATCGGGGACTCATCGCGCGGAACATCTCGCGGCTACGTGACTTATACCGCTTCAGCCGCGATCCGCCCCTCAAAAACATAATGGCGCCTCCGGCCGAATTGGCGTATTCACCGCCTCCACTACACTGCGACGGAGGAAATTGTCTGTGATTGAAATCTAAGGTCAATTTGTACGGCATGAAATTGTCACGGACATAGAGTAATGATGAAGGTAGTTTAACTGTTAAATATTCTAAAAATTTTATTGAAGAGAAACTTCTCATGCAACTTCCAACAAGGTTGCGTTAAACGTTTAACGCTACCATGGAGGGGGTATGAAAGCACTGTTGCGTTGAACGTTCAACGCTCCTGGGGAAGGAGACTAGAAAGAGACAGAGCGAGAATGAATGCGTGGCACTCGAAAGCACGCGCGTAGTATACCTGTTACAGGGCCAGCGTGAGCGTTAGCAACGAGTGGCGCCCAATATTGCAACGCAAGAGGGAGAGAGAAAGAAAGATACACAAAGGTAGAAAGTGTGAGAGAGAAAGAGAGTGAGTCGGTAGATTTCGTCTCGCAATTGTAACGTGCGACGAAAAACGTAATTTCTACCCCTTCCTCTTTTCATTTGCACATTACGAAATTTCACTTCTTCCGCGCGGAGGGACTCCACGCACTATTTTCTTTTTTATTTAATAGGAATTTTTTTATTTTTCCATATGGTTATAAATATATTTTAGGTGTTTTGGTCAGCTCTATACCCGTTGAAAACACTAAGCGTATTCACGAATCTGCATACCTACGTCGTCATGCATCTGTGAGTGCCTTCGAAAGTTATATACTCTGAAAACATTGTAAATGTTAAGGTAAAACTATACTTACCACAAATACAAAGAAATGTTAAAAAAACCTATATATGTCATAAAAGATAATTAGGTTAGGCAAAATGAATTCATTTGGTAAATATGTATTATCAAATAAAAAGGCTAAATGTCAAATCATTTTTTCATTCGAAAGATGAGCATATTATTAGCTTTTAGATATTTATATAAGAAAATATCAATATAAAAAAATGTGTATATTATTTATTTACACCAAATAGTATATAAATGTATATTGATTACGACTCGACACCTATTATGTTTACAACCCGTGCTAATCATTTGATTGCATCAAACGACTAACAGACTCCATCACATACATATGCGTTGGGCTATTATTGTACAATAAAGCACGAATAGTATGTGTAATTTGCGTACCACTTAGAAACTTCAGACTTCATGGTATGTTACGTTGGCACGTCACATACTAAAAATACTCTTTGATCTATTTTCTCCAACATGCCATTAAAAGTATAATTTCAAAATTGATTTTGTTTTTAATGTATTCGTATTATTTTATACAAGCTACATAACAAATGCCCTTGATCATAATAGTACAAAAGGGGCCCTATTTACTAGAACTTGAAAGAGCAGGTAATGTATACACGGTATGTAAATGATAGCACCGTGTGACTTGTCTATCTTAAAAGAATAAAACAGATAGGAATAAATCTTTTTATTTAATCTCTTTTATTACTTTTTTATAAATTTTATGTTTTTCCTAAAATTTAACGTAATAATTTATTATGAAAAATAAATTAAGCATCTTGTGTCATCAACGCCAGCTGGCAACAATGCATGATTAAGACGTATACACGTCGATGATCTTCGATACCACAATAAAAAATGCTACTTAAATACCGAAATGCATGTTACTTACTACCTTATCGTATTCACAATGATTGTACACTAACACCATATATAAATACTGACTGGCATTAAATAAACACATAGTCAACGTTGCATGACAAGATTTTTAGAAAACGTAATGTGTATGCCCTTTCGCGTCGTGTTGGATTCGGACTGAAGTAAAACAGAAATCGGGTTAAATCGGGTATCGAAAGAAATTTATCGGCGGGAGAGTAGCAGAAACATCACATCACAAATGTGATATTGTTTTTTTCACTGTGATGAAAAAAACCTAAGTGGATTATTTCAAGTACTTATCCATTGCACGCAAGCTTGTTAGATAAGCTATGAATTGTGCACGTACTCGTATATACATATATAAGTATTAAAAAAAGATAACAAACGGTTGGTTAACTGTTATACTAAGCATTCAAATTCTGTGTGAGATATTGGAAATAAATTAATATTTAATCGATTCGCTTTATTCTCATTGGCGACCGAATCGGTAAATGGACGCTCCCTGAAAATTCCGGTTAACAACTTGCCGAGCAGATAAATATTTTGTTAACTACCGAGGCGGACACTCGGAGTGTCACGTGAAACGATTTATCCCACGGAACTCCGCGGAAGGGAGGATTTTGCAGAAACTTATTCAGCTTCCTTGACAGCAATTAATGACTTTCCCCGCGAATCAAGAACTTTTAAATTTGTAAAAAAAGGCGATTACTAGTTAACATTTCTTTCTCGATTTTTTTTTACTTCCCGCTAAGAAAATTTAAAATTTTCGAAAATTGGGAAGTTATTAGTTTTACCCCGGTTTTCTACAATTTCAATTTTAATTAAGAGTTTTCATCAGATCTTGACATTTTGAGGTCGTAAAAGCTCCCTGACGATTTTACGATTTCGTCTATAAGTCTGTGTGTGTGTGTGTCTGTTTATGTGTCTGTATCTGTAACTGTGTGTTGTGTGTGTGTCTGTGTGTCGTTCTGAGTGTCTGTGTGCGTGCGTGCATGCATGCGTGCATGAATGCGTGCATACGTGCGTGCATGTGTGCGTGCGTGCGTCCGGTACATGCGTGCGTGCGTGCGTGTACTCGTGTAACTTCTTATAACTTTTGAACGGCTAAACTGATCGAAACCAAACTCTGGCATTCTAAAGAGTTCCGTCAAACATAAATTGCCTGAAATTTCAAACCGATTCAAATTGATCGATTTCAAGAAATAAAGAAAAAAAACTACATATTTTTTTTATGTGTTTTTATTGGAATAACTTTTAAACGATTTCACCAATCGATTCCAAATCTAATCAGCTCTTAACATTAAAAAATTACGACGAAGAACGAAAAAAATCGCAAATAGCGATTTTTTCAAAATACTCCAAAATTTTGTGCCTAATTAAATGCATGTTCTGAATTCTTTTATAGAACTTAAAAACCTGTATTAATTGTCGCTAGTTCAGTCAAAATCGATTACTTTTTGTGCAAGAGGAATCAAAAACAAAAAATTAAAAACTTTTCTTACAAGAATTCTAAAATTCTGTATCGAATCAAATTCGAATTCTCAAAATTTTTTACTCAAATATCGCGTCAAATCCTGTATATTTTAGAGTGTTTCGAACTCGAAAATAGCGGGAAGTTTCAGGGTTGGCCTACAGGGTTTAAGCGCTTTTCTAATTTTTTTTTTAAACTAATTATTTTTAGATATATACACTTGTACATTATTTAACTCTTCTGTTTTGTTAAATTTACTTTAAAATTTTACTCAATATTACAATGCTAAATACTATTCCCACATAAACAGATAATATAAATCAATTAATCTTCTTTGTATATAAGTACTACAAGCAATAAATTTATACTGATTTTTATTAAGAGTAAGCAGTCAAGTATTAATTGGCCCAGGTCATTAGAGAAGGAATTTGATTGGCTACTATACTACTTATACTCGAGCAATACATGAGGTTCATTATTTTGAATCAATACAATGAAACACATCCAGCATCCTAATCAATATTGCTCAGAAGAACAAATTCGTGTATAGAAGAACATGCGGTTGTTGCTTAATTATCCCAACACATTTCTAAGTAACCATGCACGACGATGTTATTTATTTTGTCAACAATATTAAAAGCCATTAGTTATGATAGCACGATCGAACGTAAACTGATGTCACATCAGTATACTTTAACAAAGAGACGAGTACGTTTGAACGTACAACTCGGCCGGGCTGTAGGCGACGTGCGGTTGCAGACGCCCGCGGCGGTCGACCCGTACATGCCTCCGCGACGGCCGACGGTGAACAAACGCGTCCGGCTCCGACCCGACCCGACGATGTCGGCTGAATAGCCGACAATCTCAAAAACGATCGCGCGAAACACACGGAAACATTTATTTCCCGAAATGTTCGGGATCGAAAACAAATTAAAAGAGCACATACAAAAGCGAATAGATTTCCATCGGTGTATTTCCTCGCCGGCTCGAGGGCGCGGCGGGTTTTTCCCGCTGTTTATAAAAAAAAGAAAACCGGCCTAAACGGAGGTCGGATACCCGCAATCAGGGTTCCGTAACAATAAACGAAATTTATAATAATGCTAAGTTTAAATGAAATGGTTATGGCATCACTTTTTATAAGGAAAAATTCGATCTTAAATAGTCTTAGCACATAAATGAATGAATGGTAGGTAGGTCTACATTGTATTAAGATTCATATTCATGCATTTAAAAGTTACTTATAGAAAATTATAAATATTTAAAACAACGCTTAAAATTCGTCCATTGTGTGTGTGTGCTGTGTATGTGTGTGTGTTTATATGTGTGCGTGAGTGTGTAGTGCGTGTTGTGTGTTTGATTGTATGTGTACGTGTGTATGTAAACCTCGACCAAATGAACCCGACATTTTTTGAACAGGAATCGGTGTTTTTCAGCATTCAGAAGGACTTGGCTGACCGTGTATTTATTACAAATTTGCTCCAAATGATTTGAAAAATCTTAACAAGAAAATTGAAAAAATTGTCACTTTCAAGTAGTTTCTAAATTATTGAACCGGTCAATTCCAAATCCTAGTCATCTCTAACCTCAATAAAAGTGCGTTGAATACTGTTAAGATTTACAGCGCACGTTTCAGTAAAATTTCGTAAACAAACCAAAAAATTAAAGCTGTAGAAAAGTTTAAAAATGCTTTTACAGAACTACTTTTACATTTCGTGTCAAATCTGTTTTTAAAATATAAAATATTTTAACCTTAACAAAATTGCATAGAATGTCGCATGTTAGGTTCAAATCGGTTGCTTTGTTTAAAAGTTGTTTTTAATGAAATATTTATAAAGTGACAATTGGGTAATTTTTCCATAAGTATCTCTTATAATTTTTTAAAAGATCGCTAATAATTTTGAGCCCAAAAATGTGAGCAAAAATGCTTTTGTGCTTTCTGAGTTCGAAAACATTATTGGTCAGAACAATGCGAAAAGCTTTGGGACTGGACTGCAAGGCTCAATTTCTTTTGTAATTTTCGTAGGTGTAATTGTATGGCGGTTTAAACAAGACACCTGCCTATCCATTTTCGTAAGAATCAATGAAAAAATGACGAAATTATGAGGCTCTGACTCACGAGAACGAGAAATGAGCTCCGTAGTTAAAGGTGAAGACGAAACTTTTTACATTTTCACCTTAGCTAAGGAACCCTAACGGGTCGTCGATTTTGTTGGGCAATAAATCTGAGTCGAGCAGACGCGGATGACGCGACGCGACAAACGGCGCGAGTAGCGAGTAGGCACGTGCATGATATGTAAATTTAGAGGTAGAATAATAAAAAATTGGTTGCCTGTAAAGTCGGTATACGGGCGAAAGTTTTACGTGACAACGACTTTGAATGGTAAAATCATTTTAATGTGAATATTCATTCGTATACTAGGAAGAAGGATGAAATAATAGTAACAATTTAAAACATTTATTTATACAAAGAATTATATTTAAAACATTAATTTATACAAAGAATCTCGCACTGAATTTCATATTAACAAAATTTTATTTTTACCTTTACACATACATACGTATTTATATACAAATATACATACAATAACTACATTTGCAAGCTATGCACTAATTCTCTAGTGCTGCGCGCGCGGCAGACCGATCATAGTTGAGTGGGAGAGAGACGCAAGGCATTCGGCGGGCCTCTCTCTCGTTCGGTGACTCATCGTAACGTTACCGAGCGTTACACTTTTTCATAAGTGACTCCCAGCCGCAACCTAATTTAAGACGTTGTCACGTCAAAAACGTACAAGTGAGTTTTTGGCTCGTACGTAAAATAGGCTCATAACCGTACCGATTGGCATTCTTCATGACTTTATGCTTTGTTGCACTCTTGAGAGCTGTTTTAGCGCGACGAAATAAACCTACTGCTCGTGCGTTCCAGTCGTCCATCGCATCAAGCAAAACTGTAAGTCGAAGTGACACTAGTTAATAAAACGTATCTATCGACTATTAAACATATTGTAATAACTGAGTTAGGTGTAGGTGGCGTGTGAGGCATCCGGCCTCGGTGCTCAGTCCCGCGATATTGGGTTCCATTCGGGTTCGGTTTATCAATTTGAATTTTAAAGTACTAGATGGTTAGTCAAGGCGAGAAACAAAGAACAGTGAGTGACAAAAAGTTGATCAGGGCTCCTGGCCTCGCGTATCGATTGAATGTAAAAGTAATACTGAGTGTATATAAAATTCGTGAACAAATAATCTGAAGAACCGATCAAATAAACATAACCTTATCGCTGCTAAGTAATTAATTTCGATCCTGGGTACCAAAACCCGGCGAAGGGTACATCTGCGCTACAATATTAGAATTATTATTAAATTGAAGCTTCTCAATAGAAGTTTCGGTGTGAAAAGTGAAATAGGGAGAAATGTCACATGGCTCCGTCACCGGTTAGTGCTACACGCGCGTCTTATTGAAACGCTATGATCTCATAACGCTATTTCACACTCTGTAGTTCATTATAATATAGTAACTAGCTAGGTGTAGGTTGCATGTTAGGCATCCGGCCTCCGTATTCAATCTCGCGAACGTCGGTTCGCGCTCCATTTGTGTTTAAATTAAATTCAAACTTGGGTCTAGAAGCCGAGCTGGCGACAAATAAGAAAATATGAAGTTGAGTAGAGGCAGGGAGAAAGAGTTGACGAGAGCTCAAGCCCAAGTTCAAAAGCCATGATAGTGATAGAAAATGGATTGTTAAATATTAATGCGATACATTGAGTATACACGAAATTCGTAAGCAGATAAATTGAAAAACTGATCAAATAAACAGAATTATATACCCGTAATCTTTTATTGAAGAACTGAAGTTCCCGGTATTCTTAACCTCCACGAAAAGTGTTTGTGTAATTCACACTCTTTACTTTAAATGAAATGTATTTTGTTATATAATAAAAATCTTTGGCATTTGGCATAAAAATTCAAGTGTTCTGTGTTTATTAATTTAATGGCTTGATAGATACAAAAAAGGTTATTACCTATATTATTGTATGACAGAATAGCTATGAGTCCGTCTCTATAGTCTATGAACCGATGGTCCTGTGTTCCGAATTGCCGAGGAAGCGAGCCGTGCATACACAAAGGGTGCCGTACACACATTTTATTAAATACAATTGTCGCTATAAGATAGTTAGTTTATTTCACTTCGACAATCTTACAAATAGAATCCGAGGAAATCGTTATTATACTTTTGATAAGACAGTTTAGTTTTCATTCTTGCGTGTAAATGTAACTTATATTATTTTTATTTACTTACTTACTTACATACTTCACGCCTCCGTGCAAAAAAAAAGAAAACAACGCAACAGGTTTTGAAACACCCTGATACGGATGACAACGAAATCAGCATGTTGGGTGCTGGACTCGAAGCTCGGGTGTTGTATGTACACTGTACAGGCTTCTGTGCGAAACAACAAACGCGACGCGCGCGGATGACAATCTACGAAGGTTTCGCCGCCGTGCCGGGGCGCGGGCGGCGGACAGGCCCGCACACCCACACGTTCCGCGATGCGAGTACGTCGGTGCGTTGGGAAATTGAATATTCCGCACTCCGCGGGGTAAATCGTCCTTGTATTTGTAAATTCAACAAACTGCCGATGTTCTGGCGCGTCGGTCTGTTTCGTTTCATAACAGCGTGTCGTAGATGGCGCGCCGACTTCTGCTCTAAAATAGACCGAGGCATAGTTATTGTCGTAACACTTAATAATTTGTCGAATGTAAGGCCAAGTGGTTTGATAAAATGTTTTTTTTTTTTTTTTTTATTTAATTGCATGAACGATGAGTCCAAATCAAAGTTTTATCCTATATGAAATTTAATAAACGTGTAAACGTGTGTATGTAAAAACACTATCCTTTGCTTTACAGGTCTACTTTTGATAAATGAATATTAAAAATTTAAAACTTCTTCCTTCGATAAAAATGCTAATGAAATCCCAGACATCTATATATAGAAACAAAGAGGCGGCGAATACCTTTCCAATAATAATTATAATATCGTATAAAAATAATAAGTCATTTATTAAAGAACTAGGGCAATAAATTACATAGCAGCCCTAAATTTATCTCTTCTTTATTCACCTTCTTGCTACTTTAAGTAACGAAACCTGATTATACAAAGGGTCCACTTTTTTAATATTAAACGTTTTAACACTTCCGTTTCCATTGAAAAGAGGATTTGCTTCTTGTTTTAAAGCTCTTTTACAAAGGGCACTTCTTAAATGTTTAGTAGAATAAACCTTCCGTAGCTTATTATTTTTAGAAGTTGTTTATTTTATTATTTTGTTATTTTGTTGTTTTTATCGATAATGCTGTCATGACTAAAATAAAAGTATTTTTAGAAAGTAACGTGATCATTATCTCATTTAACTATTGTACTTTTAATTACATTTGATTTTTTTTTTGTAAATTTAAATTCTTTTAGTGTACATTTGAATGAATATAAAAAAAATATCACCATGCATCCTTCTGTTGAATTGGGTTGATTCGTGACCGTGATGAAAATTTGATAACATAATTAATTAGATTATTTTATTTTAAAAATACATTTTTCATTTTAAACGTATAATTGTAAGTTGCTATAGTGTATATTCTAACATCTAAAAATAAATAAACATGGATTTAGTGAGATGAAGTGATGCGCTTGCGACAACAATACATATCAAGGCGCCCTCTCTCAAATTTGTAGCCAGATAAATAATGACCCGCGTCATAAAAAATGTTTAATTCGTTTTATGATACCTACATGTGAATTACTTTCGCCTAATGGTGAAAATATGTATATTATCCTAAATAATAGGCGAGTGAGGTCGCCTCTGCGATAAAATATATTTAGGTGCGATATACATAATATTATCCGGTGTTTTATTCGAGGCTCACGCCTTGCAAGAAATTTTATAACGTTTTTGTGCATGCGGACCTGTGCCCAACGCATACGCATTACGACGCTCCGCATAACTCGGTGTGTTAAGAAAAAATTTTTTCTTCCGTCCCGATTTTCCCCAAACTAAAAAACTTCAACCTAAAATCAAAGTATTACTGTTTTATCGAAAAATACTCGATAATGAGCAGTAAAGCTTTCAATGAAATCGGACACAACAACGCACTCAAATAATAGTTCTGTCCGTAAGCCTCACCGGCGCATTTGTTTGAACATATCTAAATGTACCCTCGAAAGTAATTTGTGTGTCTGGAAACATTATACACACCTCAGTTATTCACTTTCATACCGAGTTTCACCCGAAGCTCCAAGTAGATTTTCTCCTTTAAAAGCTTTTGTTTGAAATTCGGCACCGTAAACATGTTCTTAGACAGAAAGAAGTTCATTTTCCTATCGTATTTTTCGTATTTCGTATACAATGCAAATTTGACAGTTAACACACCAAAATTGCGTCATTTGTGTGCATACTCGCAAGTTAACAAATCGTTTCATTGTCGCGTCCACCTCTTTTCTCGCACACAAAGGCGGGCGAGTGATAGGCTCCGGCCGCCGTGGCGCTGGCGCGCCGCGGGCCGACGTCGATGAACTATAACAATCGATCAAACTGAGAAGTTCTACTGGCGCGGCTCTTGGCTTCGCCTTTCAATAAAACTTTTCGCGGCGGCGGAAGGGGGCGAAATTAATTATTTACTGATGTCCTAATTAATGGACGTTCAGATTTAAGACCACATTTGACTGAGTGGAATTTAATTTTGAGGACAACGTTGGCATCACTGGTGACCAGAAAGTTTAAAGTAGCTGATATTATTACTTCAGTGCTCGTACTAATTAACCGCTTATAAAAAAATAAGAAAAGCAATAAATATATTCTTAATAAGTAGAAAAAAACTTTTGTTCAAAACTTTGTAAATACAGATATTCAAAACAAATCACATATGTTTAACAAGGAAGTTAGGGTTAAAAAAGATGCAGTAACATTACTTTTAAAAATATTCACAAAATGAATGTTTTTAAATTGCCAATTAGACAGAGAAACATTCCTTTGACATTATTGCCTAATAACACAATGGAGCTACACGTTAACTTTTGTTGTGTAAAAATAAAAACTGGTCAAATTCATGTCGGACTCGTACATGTAGGATTCTGTACCTCCGTACTATTTTTTAAAATAGTTCATTAAAAAACATTATAGGTAGATGTGCTATATCGATATTGGTTATCTGAAAAATAATTGTATTATTACATCCGTCAATATCTTTTTGACACAATACCAGTTAAACTTTTTCTCTGGTCAATCAAATCCTACTCAATTTGAAATCGTATCTACAATGCCTTCTGGTAACTGAATAGTGTTGTGTAGTGCCAGCTTTTATGTCAACGTTACTAAATATGTTATCTATTCGAGAGTAACCCCCTGTAGTTACAATTTTAGATAGTTTTGATTATAAAGCAATGTGTTCTAAATATAGTTATTTTACTTAAGAGTAGGTATATACTGTAGTTATTCTAGTTAGACGTTTGTTTGTACATACAGCCATTATACAGATCGAGCAACAAAAGTAGAAAAAACACATTTCCTGTATGTGAACCCCCCTTTAATATTTTTAAATTTATTTTATTTTTGTTATACGCACGGACGAACGGACAGCAAAATTCATGTTTAATCAGTTTTAATTTTGACTTCACTTTTCGTTACTACTGTAGCTACTATGATTACATATTAAACTATTTTATTTATAAATAATTTTATTTCTTTCAGTATCAGTTAACTAATCTATGAAAATAACATTTACCTAGTAGTTATAGTGTTATAGCATGACTTGCCTATTGTCAGTTAGTGAACAAGTTGCCAGTATTGTGACATATATGTTCAAAACGTAATAAACGAAGAACACGTAGTGTATGTTGTTTTAGCCGCGAAACCAACAGACATCCATACAATCATTAATTTCAAATAAGCCCACATGCTCTTGCCATATAAAATATACATTCCCTGTATTATACAGGCGATTATTTATCGCCCTTCAGACTTTCGGCCATTTCTTACAAAATTGACTTGCAAATGACAGCAGAATAAATATATGCTTACCCCCTTTTTTTATAATAACATGTTTCTTTTTATTTTAATATGCATTCATTCCTGTCGCATATAGTGCTCAACAACAAGCGCAATTGAGTAACGGCGGAAGATGGGGCAGAGCTCGCCAAGACGTACGGTGCTATGCACGCAACCGGCTGAACAAGAACGTCAAAATTAATAAAATCATAACCTAAAAGTTATCCAGGTTGCTGATGTGGTATACGATGACATCATACGCTATAGAAATTTCATAACACTGTATACATTCTTTGACACTCTAAAGTAAACACTATTACAAAATTTACTGAAAAGTGATATATTAAATAACATGGTTCACTTCCACATGCTGTCGATCCAAAAAGACATAATTTTTAGTTCGCCGCACGAGTTCATGATCACTCGAGCATTGCCTGGCAGTTTTTAAGGTCCGTAACGTTTTCGATAGGCTTGGAGTTATTGAGACTTTCTCTCTGGAATATCGGTTAAGTAAAAGCATAGCAGCGCGTTCTGCAGTTGCTAAACTCCCATTACGAGGGGGAAATAACATATACAAAATCTTCATTTAAAAAAAAATGCCTAATTCGGCTTATTTACTCTTATATTACGATTTAGTCATTTTTTTACGCATTCAGAGTTGAATGTAAATTAAATTAAATATAAATAAAGTTTATGTAACTACGTCACTGGATTCGAAGACAATTGCACAGAAACTATAATTAAAAATAAAAAAAGGACAATGAACTTCCTCTCGCTTATGCCGCACCAGCCGCGTCGTCATTTTGATATTTTTTGCAAAGAAAATCCAGAGTGGCTTTTGTTTGCATAAATCATCAAAATCCACAAAAGCAACAAAATCGCAATTAATGAAAACAAAAATACATACGCGTCAGGAAATATTAAGCTGCTACGCACTACAGATATTATGAAATACTAAATAATTGACAAAGTTAAAAAACCCTACCGCGTAAAAATGAACTGAAATCGATTGGAATAAGAGGATTTTAAAAATCATCTAATCAAATATATTGACATTGGATTCATGTTTCCTTAATTGCTAAGACTTTTGCTGTATGCCTCTAACTGCAAATATTTATCATATTTAATTGAATTTTATTTTTAAATAGTTTATAATATTTTTCACTCACTGTATTAAGTAACGCTTTAAGTAATGGTCGTAAAATGTATCTTTCCAAGTTGTAAAATTATGTTCAATTATATTGTAATAATTATTTTCACAGTAATAAGTCCTGTTGTACAAATATATAAGAACTTTATCACAGCTTTATCATAACTTTTGAAAAGATAAATGATAATGGAGCTAATCAAGTTTTAATCGTTATTTATTCTAAATAGTCATTCAAAATGAAAATGGTTAATGAGACCTAAACATGGCTTTCAAAACCTAAGCTTACGATACCCCACTTGTCATAGTTTGACGATTTTTATTTTCTTTCACAATATGGCGTCTAGTAGTCGCTGTATTAAATTTTGATTACTAATATTACTTTAGTGACAACTCACGAGATTAAGTTAATTTGCTTGACATAAGAATCATCAAAATAGGCCGACGTATCTTGACTTTAGAGTGCCACAAACCAACAATATATGTACATACAGACTGATAAATGCGTTACCATTCTTTGCGTCGCACAATCGAGTATAAGTAATAAGTAGAAAAACTTAAAAAGCTTATTATACTTAAACAGTATAGCTTTTCAGCAATTTTTAACTTTGTGAAGAATCAATTTGCTTTTTAAAAAATATCCGAAAGTTCTTTACATACTGTATGTGTGTAATGAAAAATAGCCATACCGTTGGTAGACGTTAACTGACAATAGAAGTACTGATGTAAACACAAATGCATTCTCTACGCTTCGCTTTGTGTGTCTTTCGTTTATATATATATATTCACATTCAATGCGAAATCGTTTATAGATAGTTTTCACGCTATTTATTTTTCAAATCTCGTACACATTTCCCCATTTTTCCATAAACCATAAGGCCCAATAAACGAGGTGGGGTCGATGGTACTTAATAAGTCTAATGCTCTCTGGCTTATTGCGATCCCGCTACGCTTACTGTGGATTTTCGCGATCTCAATCTCATTACTTCGAGGAACTCGGAACGCTTCTAGCTATAAAAGCCCTCAGACCACGTCTGTGTGCAACTTCTAACTGTCAACACGCGTTGCTTGAAATACCTCGAGTTCCAGAAATTTGACTTGTCTAAGCGCAGATTTCTAAGCGATTTCTTTACATTGATTGAGCATAATTTTAAGTAAATTTGAAGATTCCTTTTAAATGGTTTAACCCCGACTTTAAGCGACCGATTCGATTATAGGTTTTTTGAAGAAAAAAACACTTTTTTATTATTCTGCAACGATACCTGCTCGACCAATTTTCATGGGCTTTACGGAATTTGACGACGTTTATTTAAGATTAAAGCCCATTATATTTTGGTGAAAATGAATTATATGTCGATAATATTATTAGAAGAATTGCCTTATGAGAAGAATGTCTATCTGAGATTTATAGAAGTAGCAAAGCCAGCTCCCGCCGCACCGCACCACTGCCGCGTTTTACTAGAAGTGTCCTCGTCTTTAATAAAAAGAGTTGATTACCGATGTACGATGAAAGGCTGATGTTACGTATTTATTTTTACATTACCTAGGTATTTAGAATAATGTCAGGAAAATTCAGAAAAGTTTATAAGATCCTTAGAAACATACTACACATAGCGTTAAAATTGTGAAACCGTCGGTTTCTTTATCGTATTGCATAATACGATATAGGTTTTGGTACATATATGTTAGGTACACTGTTACAACTTTATCCAATCAGGCACATATATTAAGTGGAAGCAACTTATCTTAAGAATAAAATTTACAAGTTATTTCGTGCAGAAACTCAAATGTGGTTTATGATTAATGAGATTTATTTTCTTGTTATATACGGAACTTAACTTTTTTTATAAAACTACTCGTCTTTAAATCAATTTGATATTTTTTTTAATATTTGTATACATATTTTTGAAAAAGTAATTTTAATCTACCGTTCAAAATAATATGCATGCAATCCGATGCCAGCGCAACGACAGATTGACGATACGGTGACGGTGATGTACTACAACCGGTAAATAAGTGCAGTACATGACCGAGATAGCGATAGAGTTTGCACACGTTAGAGCGGGAGAGCGCTATCGCCACCACACCGAAAGAGTCGAAGCACAAAATAAGTAGGTTTTGCGGTCGAGGGCGCGCGTCCGTGGCGGTCACAGACCGGATACGGGTCCGATGGTTAAACTGAAGGCATTTTCGTATCGAAAACCTGTGTGCGGATGTTGACCGCAGGCAATGATAAATAATAAATTATGTTATCATTATACGACAAATTCGCATTTGAGCGATAATATAAACGCGTCCGTTATAACAGTACAACGTTTTATTTTTTTTATTTTGTAAAGTTTATTTTTATTTTAGTTTCTACAAACAAATTGGAATCGATTAAAATTAAAACCTAGTAGACGATCGACAATTTATAATACGAAACCCTCTCCACGTGAGTTTGATGCGCACTAGGTCGGTTTTATTTTTGAGTTTCCTTGAAATTAACTTAGACTAACAAAATTATACATTTTTTTATTTGTGAACACAAAAATTTACCTACACACATACGTACGCACAACTGTCAAAATATTTTTCTATAGTTAAAAACAAAGACAACACCGGATTAAAATTAGTTTTTCGGTCTGAAAATAATGTTATCCAGCATAATTTTGAAAAATTTTCTAGACGGGAAGTTAAAAAAGTCAGAACGCCCCGGTCGCCGGATATAACAATGGCGCACTTCCTGCGGAAAACTTCGGCGGGTCGCAGAAGAAAACCGGATCGCGGACATAAATCAGCGAGTTCGGCGACGAAATCGATAACGGAGCGGCGGACGGCGCAAAAACCGATCATCGCCGAGATCCGCCGGCGTTAATGACGCCCTCTATCTACAGCCGAAGATATTATAAAGACTAACGACGTCGCGCGCCCGCCCCGCGCGCCCGCCCGCCCCTACGCCGCCCGCCCATACTGCGCCACGTCCTTTCTGCAGCGCGCGGCCGATGAATGAAATCTTTTAGATCGGATCTATTTACGAATTGTTTGATAATGTCGATGCAACATGAGACAAGATGGAAAGTAGTGTTTTTGAATGGATTATCATATGCCAACATTAGACTAAAATAATTATGTTTAAAATAAGTAATATAAATAATAATATTAGTATACACACGTAAGAAGTGAAACTTCTTTATGACATCATTTTTCGAATAATGCTCCACTAATTACAACTTTACAGAAATTGGTGAAATAAAGCTAAATTAAATAAAGATTAAACAAAAAAAAAGTATTTTGTACTAAATTAACACTATTTTCTTGTCATAGACATGCATAAAAATAGTATAATTATTAGAATTATTATAGTATTTTATTAATTATGATACAATTATTATTATCATTGTTATCGTTATTATATATTTTTGTAATTGATAGCTTAAGGTAACTAAAATATGGTTTACATTCCACGGAATTAAGTGACCTTGTAAAACTCCATCAATTGTAGTGTCGGATCTTGTTGTTGGTATTTGAGGACTGTTTTTCACAGATAAATTCTATATATTATAAAAAAAAATGTACATATTTATATTTTCCTTTTCTAGTTGTATACAGTTTATTTTTAAATGATTATTTTTTTTAATATTACAAATAAGTTATGTTTACTAGATTAACAGTCGTATTAATTAATATTTGCTAGTTTTAGTAAAATTAGATACATTTACCGATACATACAATCAAAAACTGAGGTTAACCTGAATAACCTAAAAAAAATTAGTACCATAGTCACGCCCACGTGTTGGATATACTAGAAAAAAATATAATTACTTACTTTTGTTAGAAATCCACTGGAATTGGAATAAATCGTTTTATTTTTCTTTTGCCTATCACTTTATTATTGAAATATCATTGTTCATGTCACTACTGAGTTTTAGAAAAAAACAAGTTGCCTAACAGAAAAACGTGACAGAAATAAATATGGCGCGTAACAAAAAAATGTGCCTTAAAAATAAATATGGCGCGTAACAGAAAAACGTGACGACGAAAATTTCTCTCATACGTCGATAAAGAAGTTTCACTTCAATTATTTAGGATGGATTAGTTTTTGTTCCGTATTATTCAATTAAGAGTCGGTAATGTTCGCCCTAGAAAATCTCATGCACACCAAATTAGTTGTATATTACAAAAGATAAAATTTTAAGCACACGAAGCTTTCTGAAACGAGATGGATGTGAGTGAAGTCAGTGAAGTGACATGCGAAGATCGTATCATGTGAAAATCTGTAGTCTCTGCTCACCTTTTGGCGCAATAGCTGAGAATTTATAATGACAAAAAAAATTAAAAAGCTTTTATTACTTGTTAATAAAAAAAAACTAAAAAGTTAAAAATAATCTAATTCTGATAAGAAATATATCATTTTATAGGCATATTTCTTATCAGAATTAATAAGGTATAACACGCTTTTATTAAAAAAAAATGTGACATAGTACTTTTTTTTTTAATAAAAGCGATTCCTCTTGTCGTCGAAATGTAGTTTCTCATCCACATATCCCTCTAGTTCAAACGACTGTACTTCCCAGTGCCCGCTCGGTGATGACGATAAATAAATAAGATAAACGCTGAAAACTGTCGCTGTGATGTTGGCAGCCGCAGGGCTACATCGCTTCTCTCGTGAACGGCTTTAGGTCACGTTTTCTTGTGTCGAAGGATGCCGTGCTCGCTGCGGCCGAGATCCTCACAATAAATATTGTGTGTAGTATAGTATTACTTTACATTGTACCTAAAAGTTCATTCGTGTAACAAGAAATCATTAAAGTCCTATATAATTGACTTCATTAAGATGATAATTCTCCCTCGAAAAATAAAATTTCATATTTTTCACAAAATTCTACAATATATTATCTAATGTGAATACTCTTTAGATTTTTACGTACCTACTATAAGTACACGCCAAGAGGACGTAGCTGCGGATAGAAGCTATAGCATACAATCGGGAAATTTACCAATACGAAGTCGTAAGCAAAGGCATGTTTAACACAATATAGTAAAAACTGGTCAGGTGTGAGTTGAACTTGTGCACTGAAGGGTTTGTACCGCTACATGTATTCGTGTTAAATATTTACGAAAAAAATGTGTTCTTGTTTTCAAACAATTTGAGCTTTGAACAATCATATTATAATCATTTTTTACTGCTTGTTGTTTTACTGGTAAATTTGCATTATACTCATAAGTTTAACGCTATATATCAGGTCGGAGAAAAAGGTTTTTCATATTTCACAAATAAAAAGTTGCAGTAAAATCACTTTTATTGTACTGTTTGTATATGGCTAGTTTTGATACCATTAAATAGATAATATCTAAAAGTTTTTGTACAAAAAAGAGAAAAATGCGACACGACAAAAAATTTTTGACGTTTATGGACCTGATGCAGTGCCGATAAGATTAGCACAAGACTAGTTCAAGCATTTCATGTCCTGTAATTTAGATGTCAAAAATAAACCTCGCTTTGGTCGACCTGTTGTGGCTAAAGATGTCATTTTGGATAAAGTAGAGCAAGCTTGGCACATTAGTTCTTACGACATAGCTGAAGAGCTGGAAATTCACCACTAAACAGATTAGACCTATTTAAATGAAGCTGGAAATACAAAAAAACTCAATACCTGAGTTCCACATGACCATCTGAAAGAAATTTAATGAATCGTGTATTCATTTACGATTCTCTATTGGAACAGAATTAAATAGAACCCTTTTTGAAAAGATTGTTCACTGGTGATGAAAAATGGATTATTTACGACAAAAACGTGCTAAAAATATCATGGTCAAAAAGAAAGATAGTTTCACAGACTTTAGCGAAATCCGGATTAAATCGCAATAAGATGATGCTAGGTATGAGGTGGGACTGGAAGGGCGTTATTCATTTTGAGCTTTTACCACCAAAACCATTAATTTAGTTCTGTACTGCCAACAGCTGATGAAACTCAAGCAAGAAGCAGAGAAAAAGGAGCCGGAATCGATCAACAGAAAGAGTATTTCACCATGAATACGCCAGACTACACACACATCTTTATCTGGTCAGAAAATTTTTTACAACAAAAAACAGTGATTTTATGAGCGGTGTGGGACCTCGCGTTATCATATGTAAAATGAAACGACGTTTTGTATTATTTTTACGAAGATCAGCTCTCATTTATGGCAAATAGACTAGGGAGGATCAATTGATGGTGGCCGTTCTGTGTTGTAGTAGTGAAACTGTGGCAACGTGTTCTTTTTTTTATTTTCACTATTTTCTTAAATAGCGAGAAAGCTCTCCTTTTGTTGACTTGAGCTTATCTCGTACTCGACAAGATACTTATTTTCTGACATCCAATTTATTATGCAAAATAGTATCAATTTCTGTTATTGCCATACCCGTACTTGCCTGAATTCGCTCATATGTTTATATGTATGTCATTTTGTACAATTTTTTGCACAACAGCGATGTTTTCAGGAGTTACCAGGTCGACCAGTAGAAGGTACGCTGCTGACAGAGACACGACCTCGTTGGAACTGTGCATAGCAGCGGTCTATTGTCGTTTGATTAGATGCTGCAACATTATAAATAGAAACAAGCTGAGCAAGACACTTATCTAAAGATAACCCTCGGCGAAAGTTGTGATAAGTTTTTCGTGGATGAGCTTTCACATTTTCACGGAAATTTTCCCGGATGAGCTCTATTTTGTTATCAGCATGTCAAATTTAACCGAAATATTCTTTTCTTTAATTTTTCTTATTATTTGTTTAAACGTCATCACGATCCTAAATGGTCAAGTATTCAAGTAAAGAATAGGTTTTATTCTAACTCAGTTCAAAGTACTCGATTTCTGGTCATTTCGGTGTAGCTCTCGTAAAGTATTGCTTTTAAATTTTATGTACAAAGAAGTATTCTCTGTAAAATCGAAATTAAAAAAAAAATCTAAATATTGTTTAGAGTTATTTATTATAATAGAATTTTGATGTAATTAAATTGTTGCAATGTTATTATGATTCTCAACAACAAATTGCACTACATTATATAAATTAAAGATAGCATTATTTGCGTTATATATCTATAAATATTTATTGCTGGAAATCAACAGAAGCCACTTTTCGCGTGGAAAGTTATCACATCCCCACGACAAATTCAAAAGACCCCTAGCAAAGCCCTATTAGCATAGTCCGGGTACTGTCATTGTCATTTTCCACGAAGCATATTAAGAGAGATTGCTGATGTGCTATATTTCTTTTATTTATCATGACAGATATATGTAAAAAAAATAGCAATGGCAAGCCTCTACCTTGCAATCAGTTTATATACACACATCTCGAGCTCGATGTGTAACACGTAGGATTACAGACTGGGCCGGTCGGAAGGAAGTAATATAGGCACTACGAGAAATTAGGACGCGGGCAACAAAAAGTAATCACTCGGACGCCGCAGATCCCCTAATAAGGCAATCTGTTTTATTGCCCGTAAAGTCGTCGCTATCGGCCGACGCGGGCCGCCGCCGGTCGGCGCTTACTTATACAAAAGGGATGCGTGCCAAAAAAGCGAGTTTATAGCGGAGTTCGCTTCCCGAACGAGCATTTAGAGAAATGGTTGACGAATTGACCACATAAAAATATATCCTTGTTTGACCTGAGTAGTGGCATGCAAACGTACTAAGTCGGTTGAAATTATAACATATTACGCACATAATTCAGGGTTATATACCGTATGGAATCGATTATGCGTCTTACCGCAAATATTAATAATCTCCTTTTTTTTAGAATAACTTTGCCAAAGGTACCATACCATAGTCGTTAGCCGTTAGTAGTAGTCGTTCACAAGAAAAATAGATTAGAACGTGATCTTGTAATCTCATGAGATACATCCTTAGGTGATGCGCATATGATGCGCCTCTCCCCTTTCCTGTTAATGAGGCTCACACGCAGGCGCCAACAGTGAATCGCGGCGAGCCGAGCGAGCCGCGGACAGCCGCGCGTGGTTAATGACCGGATGCGGCCGTCAGGGCTTTAGAGGCTTAGGTATTTTGCTATAAAGAGTTACGATTAAGATCAATATCTTTTCAATAACGCCAATGCATTATTGAAACTAAAATTGTATGTGATAAGTGTTAAACTATTTAATAACAATGCCTTTCACTGATATCTAATAAACAAACATGATTTATTATTAGGGAGTTTGCAGAGGTGATATTGTTGCACGCGAGTCCGTAAGTTGCGTGAAGTAAACGATACGATAATTTGCGTTAGTTTCGTTTGTTTGTTTAGAGGTGAGTGGAATACATGTGAAAAAATCAAAGACTGATATAATAATACCTTCGGCAATCTTTCCATCGTCTCGCGCCTAACGGGGTTTTCTCTTTATTAATTTATGTTATTTATAAGCATATTTTCAATGATATATTTTTGCTATAGTTACTTTACTACAGTTACTTTGTCCTAAAAAAGAGGAGATTATGAATGTGTGCAGAAGATGCACGATCGATTTCATTCTATATTTCTTATGGTACATATCTGTTGTCTCTTTTTCTATATTTGTTATAATAACTAGACAAAAGCTCAATTGATTTTGAGAAAACACGGTATACTGATGCAACGCACCATCGTAATGAATATAAATTCTGTACCTTCACGTCTTTTTATTATTCAATTATGGCTTAATTGATTTCGTTGAAATGTGAATTTGACAAAAAATTGTCGTCATCTTATAATTCAAAAATTACTCCATCAATTTTAATCAAATTTGGCATACTAATAGGACACACTTTCACATAAAATATAAGCTGGTCAGTTTGTCTCTATGTTTCTTATAATTTGAAAATTACTTGTCCGGTTTAGATTAAATTTGATACACTTATAGAACTTATCGTCGCATAAAACATCAGTTATATATTATTTCAGTAAATTGGATACAAATTTTAGAAAATGCAATCAAAATTGGAGAGAGAACAAGTTACATGAACAGAAAGACGTAATAGAGAAAGATATGGTGCAACAAAACTGGAGACGGAAACAGGAAATAAGACAAGGAAAAAGCCTATACAGCGAGAGGAAAAAGTATAACATAGAGATTGAGATTGGTTATGGCACTAATGTTAGGTTTAACAGTGGGGTTTTATTAAAGAACAAGTTATCGATCAACATTTTTTATCCATGCCGGCGGGCCAACACTAGTTGTATATCAAGTAAAAAAAATGTAATTGTGATTTTAAATTTCAAATGAATAAAATGAATAAACGAAATATCTTGTTTGATTATCGCTAAATCAATTTTTGATATACTAATACTTATAAAGACAAGTTTCTCTAAGAAAAAAACATTCATATGTTCGACATGAATTCAACGCAGTCCGTAGGCGACAACCCCACGACCAATCTCGTATCTATTTCAATTATCGTCAAGACTTAGAATAGCATTGTGCTTAGAGTCGAGACCAGAAATGAGAATTCGCTCTACGTTCACGCGAGTGAGTTCACTTTTTTAAGTTTAATGTGGAATTAAAATAATTGTAAATGGGTAAATGTAATTGCATTCTGGCGAAGCCACAGACTTCGTTAACTTTTTACAATTCATAAATTAAAATTGTTTCATTTAATAGAAGTATAATCTCAAATATTCTATTCAATTCTTTCACTACATTACTTAGTAAATGCTCTTATTTAAGTAATTTTCTTGATTTTACTAGATGTTTACATCCATTAAATGACGCGAATTGATAAAGGGAGCAAAATAATAAATACCGGGAGTGTCTAAATACCTCCGACCGTTTTTCACCTGGAACTAAACGTTTATTTTTTCGTTTCTGCTACGACCTTATTAAGTGCGCATACTCTAAGTATTAAATTAATTGTTGTTACCTCAGATTGTATCAAGCCTCACCGATAAAACATACTTTATCACACTATTTCAATTTCACATTGAAAGGCTTGGGTTTGCACGCCGGGTCAGTGCGGGTTGTTGACTATCAATACCGATGTGATGGCGGTGTTCGGGATGACATAACGATCAGAAAAATGCAGAAGCAGCGAGCGATACGTTTGATTAGATTGAAAAAGAAAAAAACTCGTTGAGGCAATTGGGCAATTCGTCCGTGGTGAAGACATGAACTCAGTATTTTCCGGTTGAAAGGCGATAATTTCAACAAATAACTCACCACCACTCCCTCTCACACCAACTAATAGTTGTGTTTAATGTCGTATTTTTAGAGATAAAAACAGTTATCGAAAAAAAACTTTGCAACGTAATACCAATATATTACAAATATTATATTGAAATAATAGCCACTATAAAATAATTTTCATTTTTTATTTTGTAAACCATCATAGTAGGCTTTAGCCAGCCTTGTATGAAATATATAAAATAAATCTAGGTTCCACTAACTAGAATTGTAAACGCGATATGAAAAATTTAATTCATACCGCGTTAGTAATTAATGCGCACAAAATCACAGTAGTCAAGTAAAATAGAAAAATATGAAAATTTTGATATGAATCCCCGAAATCCATTCGTATTTTTCAAAGTACTTAACAGAACTACACATATTAAGGAGAATGAATTATTTTTAAAATCTATAATCGTACTTCACCCTATCTGACATTCGTTTAAATGATTTTTTCAAAGATTCATTATTGCAGGCATAATATATTATTGTTTATTGCAATTCATACGTTAATATTATAATAACTAAGTTAACGCGCGAAATTGTACCGCACAGATTAGTTCAACTAAGAATTACTGCATAACGCGATATATTATAAATGTTAAAAGATGTTTATTTGAATATTTGTCTTTTAATAACACTCATACCAGTGAAAAGATTGTAATCAAATTTTGCATTGATATAAATTATGTCCTGGAATAGGTCATAATATATTTTTTCAACTAATATATAAATAGATACCACAAAAAAAGCGATTGAACACTACGAGCAAATTTAAATCATAAACTAAATTTTTATTATGCCTAACGAAGCTAATGGGTAACCGCTAGTGATATAACAATAGAACAAGTGCTGCATCCTTGTTTTCAGTAAAAAGAAAGATTTAGAATAAAAATGAATTCATGTAGTCGAAACTATCCATAAGCTTAGCATCGTGATAGATAAGCAGAGGGCTTAACAAAAAAGCGAGGGATCCGTAGAATATAAAAGGAGCCGCCCCGTGCGCTTTCAGAAAATAGCTGACTACGTCTCGTTCGGCGCCGAGACGGCGTCAAATAGGGATAATGACTAAAATATGATTTAGTTTCCACGTGACAAATTTTATGGAGGGTTCAAATAAAGCTGAGTTTAACATTGCTCAGGCTGTTCGGAAACTAATAAACTTTTGAAAAATGCCATAATAATGTAGATTTCCATAAATTCAACACTTTTTGTTTAGGTCCCGCAATACCAGTCACAGAAAGTTCACAAACAAATGGATAAGTCTTATTTAATTGAGAGTAAATTCAAAGCTATTTACTTAATATACTATCTCATTATTAAAAATATTCTTAAAGTTTTTGATAAAAAAATCTTCTAGACAAATATAATATCCACAGTATATAACTTCTTTCGAAGACATATATTTAAAAAATTACATCCATGGATTTACATGTATATGATATTACTTTCATATGGATGTAATTTAATGGTTTAGCAAGTGATATTAGTAGTTTAGCAATTAGTGGTTTAGGGAGCGATAAAATCATAATCTTTAACTTGACACAAACTATTTCAAAAATTAATTAACCTAACTTTAATTAAATGTGTGCCACGCCTAGATCAACGATGCACCTAGATTAGGTAAAACCTAAATTCTAAGGCATACACTTAAGGTTTACTTCATGTTTAAATGTAATTACATAAGAAAATGTAAAAAACGGTTCAAGTCTCTTAAAAGTTGGCAATTTTTCCGTTCAAACAAGTTAAGAATATTGCTTGTCCACCTAAGCATTATTTAAACTCTACAATATCATTTTAATTATCGCAAAACATTTACTCAATAAATTTAAACCACTCTATAGTTGTCGATGTATTTTCTCTTTTCATATTCCAATTCTACTTATTAAAATTTAGTCGTTCTGTTTCATATTAACACCTTTTAAATTTATTAATTACAAGCCGTCATAATTTTTAATCTAGAATTTTTTCAGGAATAAATGTAACAACCAGAAAGGATAAAAACCGCCCAAACGTTTTTCGGGTCACATACAGTGTAGGATTCTGTACTTGCCTGTCACAACATGCGGATTTCGAAGGGGGATCTCTGTATGATACAATGAACCGATTATTTGCGTTCACGGTTAAACCCTAAAACGGACCCACACAGAACGGGTGTTAAGGATTACATGGTTCATAATTTACACTAACTACTTATTTTATACAACCAATGACATTACCTAAGTAATTTTCAATGGAATTTGTACGAAATTTTGTTTGTTTCTTCGAGTACTTTAAAAATTGGTCGAATATTACTCGTTAATTTGTAAAGCCTACTTTATTGTGCTGTGATGTCTTTCCTTGTCACTTCGTTATATTCACAGTCAATTTTCTCACATACCCAAGAATAATCGCCAGGTAGGGAGAACATTGAACTGTCAAAAATTTACGACTTTACGGATTAACAATATTTTTGACTTTGTTGACCACGAAACACTAGAAAGAAGAAAAATGGTATGCTCGTGTAACACCCTATAACATACAGATTCAGTTTTAGTTAGCTGAAAAGCATTTTGAAAGAAACTTTAACACGAACTGGATAACATTTAAATATGTGAGCTTGTAAAAACGCTCGCGGCTGCGTATATGCGTTATGGAGACGCGGGGGCAGTGTGACGCGATGTATGTAACTGGCAGTCACCGGACTGCCTCAGGCCAGCCATGCGTTATTTTGCGTCACTAGCATAATAATTACAAAAGAAACATTACAAATGAAGCATGACGATTATAAAATAAATGAAAGTAAGTGATATATAAATGCCTAACTAGAGGTTGTGCTGGTTTTTTGGGTGAATAGGCTGGTATCGTCTTTTTGGCTATTCGTATATTACATTATACATAAATCTACACCAGAAATATATAAGGAATAAGTAGGTAGGAAAACTGGTAGGACTTGCCTTTTAACTAGACTTATATAATAGTTTTGTTATCGATTTCGACTTCTTTTATGATGCTTTTTGATTGAATATATTTTTATCTTCCCTCGCCAGTACTTATGTTCCTTTGCGCCAAACATATACCCTACTGTATACGTGCATCGGCCCAATGTTATCGACACGAATCGCCACGAATCGTCACCTTCCGTGACGTCATCGAATCACTGTTTTATAAAGACACATGCGAGTTCATCTCACCACACCAACATGGGATAGTAGCCGACGATCGACGTTTTATTTGGAATATACGTCTTATGAAGAACTTTGGAATTGTCTGTGCGACACTATGGAGTCAGTTTTACTGTTTATATACGTTGATTACATTCGTGGCCAATCGGTGATTTAAAAAAACTATTTTAGGTCTTACGCGATACCCATGCTGTGCTTTATACAATCTCGTTATTATCTTATCAAAAGTTGTAAGAGACATGCAGCTTTTGCTAATCATTCAATATCATAAGTACATGCCATCTTGTGAGGCAAGAAAAGGCAAACAGTGAGTTACGAATTAATCCTGATGAAGAGAATTGCGCCGAATATAAATTGGTTATATTTACAATTTTGTGGATAATGTTTTTCAATAAAAATAGATAATTTTAATGAAATTATGTAATAGTTATGATGTATATTTTTTTATTAAAACCTACACAAATGTTATAATAAAAAAATGTAGTTTTTTTCTTACGAAACACATTCTCCTTACCACTAAAAATAATAATTATGACAAGAATTATTCATATTTTTTGAAGTTTTAGAAATTTTTGAACTACAAACATAATTATAACTTTAAATAATGACATATTCTAATTTTATGTAGCTTTTACATATAAATATACAATAACACAATTATAATGAAATGATATATGCTTTAGTTTATTATTGATCTGATGTGATCAAATATATTTGTATTTGTACAATGCAAGTCGTTAGTCGCAAAATAGTCAATTAAAAAAATCATGCTCAAAAATTATGATTATTTTCAAGTAATGAAAAAAACATTCCACATATCGTGACAATCAATAGGAAAATAAAATTAAAAAGAGAGCTATCTAAAAATAGGTTTAAAACTACTCTTCAGAAGCCCCCCAAAAAACACCCATTTTTAGCGGTTTGCTGCGATTTTCTCAAAAAATTAACAAAATTTTCAATGTTTTTTTTTACTTGCATATAGTCCTTATTTATGTAAATCTTATGATAACTCAATGAATCATCTAGATCTAGAGCTCATGACGCCAGAGTAATTTGCTATTCCCGCTAAAAACGGGGCCCCTACTGAGATGATCGTAAAACATTATCAATATAAAAATATGTATATTCTAACATTTTATTTGAAATATAATGTATTTAAACATAAAATTAAATTGTTTCAAAACATAAATACCTAAGTCATATCCATTAGCAAAATTCCCATTTTCTATTGCCTACTAGGGCTACGTGAAACGTACAAAAATAAATGACTTTTGTCACAATCATAGAGAGATATTCATAAAGATATAGATGTCATTAATTTAAGTATTAATGTGATCATTCTCTTCCATTCTTGAGAGAAATGGGAGTACCTAATTACGGCGATGTCGCTTCCATTATTAAACGAAATTTCTTAAGGGAGGACGTCGTTAATAAATTATTCCGAGGAAAATGTCACAATTTCTAGAAAGTAATTGTTTACTCGATGTAAGTATTAATTTAAGTAGCTAAGGACTGTGTTACTCTTAAAAGGAAAATGACCTGCACGTAATTCGTTACTCTTTACGCAATAGTTTAATACAAACTAAGTCCTAAATGAAATAAATTAAGTTCTTTTATAACACTGTCGTGTTTGCAAATTGGTATATGATTAGGTTCCATGTTTTCGCACATCGTTTAGAATACATGCAACGTTTTACGTTTACCTCCAAAGGGCATTACACTGCAAGGTATAAGGGTGTGTGTGCTACGCAATATATCACCAGGTAAGGTGACGTATGCAATATATGATGCATGTAGCGCGATCCTACTTTGAATTTATTACGCATGTTCGGGTTTAATAAATTGTACCACGATATCACTGGTACTTTATTTATAATGCCACAAAAACACTTAATAACTTATGCTTAACTAATACTTACGTTATTCTATTTATAAACTATAATATTTATATTAATAACAGTTTTTTCATAAAAAAAATTATTTTCCAACTGTTAAGATAGATGAGATTGGTGCTTAAACCTCGGTTCATGTTTTACACATTACTACTACTAAATTGAAAATTAATGTCATGAAAGATTTTAATATCGGAATGGCGATCTTGATTTAAAGAGAAATCTCTCGACATAAAAAAAATGAAGGAAATCATTATATGCCAATCCGGGCGGAGCTGCTGGCATAGCTATTTATTATAAAATAATTATATATAAATAAATTAGAGCTTTACAAGATTAAGTTGACGTTTTCCAATATTGGCCAATTCAAAACTGACTACTTCTGTTTAGTGACTAGTTTCAAATTGAAATTGTAAATGTGACAACTATGTATACAGAATATAAATTTTATTGAATATTATTTCTATCCGCAAAAAAACCCTCCACGCGTTCGCAAGCTGCTCCTAAAAAGGTTTTGTTTCGATGAATATTAATAAATAAGATTAGCGATCGTTTTATTTGACAAATAAAGGAATTTCTTCCATTTCTATCCGAGCGGAGCCGCCGGCACACACAATTGTTTATAGAATAATTTGTCCTGTAATAAAATTATAGACAGAAAAAAATCTGTAACCTGTACATGAAAGATATTTAAGAAAAACCACTGTGGAGGTATTAGAAACATTGGTAAAGTACATTTTAATGGTTTTTAGAATATTTCCTGTCTGTATGTCTGTGTAGATATTTGCTCGCGAACTCAGCAAAAACTATTGGACAGAATTTGGTGAAATTTAGAGCCACGTATAGGACAGTTTTTATCCCGTTTCACAGCTACTTTTTTAATAATATGTATGTTTGGAAGTAAAAACAATATCATTATTATGGTTAAGTGTGACCGATCGATATAAAACATGAAACAATTCATTCGATATCCACGCAGGCAGATAGATCTGCGGGCGAAAGTTAATTAGTTATTAATAAATATATTAGGGGTTAACATGTCAAATCAGCGTTTTCGAATACTGACGGTTAAATAATTTTGATTTGGCTATAAATAAAAAATTCAAATAATAATTGCGAAAATTACGTAACCGACTATTAATTTCACTGAACGTCACTTTCGATCAAATAAAAAACTAGTTACTCTCAAACAGGGGCGTTTGGAAAAATTTCAGACTGGGCAGGCATGGCTAAAAACTCTTCCCAGAGTTTTTAGCCATGCCATTGCTTCGGTTGGTGGTCCGTCGACAGTGGCTTATACCCTACTCGACACTCACTGTACGACTGCTTCTCCTGGACAATTCGTAGAATGGCAAGAAAAGTTTACTCAAACAAATAGGTTGATAAACTGCATGTCATTTAAATTTTTGTAGCGATTACAACATTCGTTCAAAACATTGTCTATAATCTCGCAAAGCACGCGCCGGTAACACTGTTGAATATTATCAACTCCCGTCTGCCCGATTGGCGTATTTGGTAGTGACCCTTGCTGCGCTGGGCCCGTGGGTTCGATTTCCTTACAAGAAAGATATTTATTTACTTGATTAAAATTTATGTTTGTTTAGTCTAGGTATTTCCATGTATTGTGGCTATATATACAAAAAAAAAATTGCTGAGTTTGAGATCTGAGTGGTATGTTTGAGTCAGAAGATATTATTATTATTGCTAATAATATTACCGCTCGCGTTTTCTTTTACGTCGGTTTCGATTGACTTTTAAACGTTTATATAAAATAATGAAAGAGGAAAAGCCTCTTTCATTACTTTACATACAAAAACAACCAACACTATTTCCTCGCGTCTTTCTTTGCGCGAACTATTTTTAACCCTTAAAAACGTTCATATGCGGATCTCTTTAACCACGTAAACACAAACGAGCAGGTATCACGAATAGTGAAAATAAAAGCCTACGATAAAAACTCATACGAAGAACGCCTGTCGGCCGGCGCGCTCCCGGCCCCGGCACGTCCGACGTCCGTACACGTGTACGCCCCCGGCGGCGCGCGTCTCGCGCGTCACGAGCTCGACGTCGGACGCAGGCCGACAAATTCACCACCGCGTGACATTCGGATAAAGCGCGTCGGGGAGGACCGCGCGCCCCGTTTTTTGCGCCGCCCGGACCCGGCGGGTGATTAATGAATCGAGCCGATCGATTAGTATCCCGCTGCGCCGGTATCGGCGGCGCGCGACCGTCGATATCTGAATGTATGGCCCAGGAGAAGGAGTAATTTACATCGTTTTAGCTTAAAATACGGAACCGCACGAAGTGTTAGGTTGTATATATTTTTTATTTTATTTGAAGTTTAAAATAATTTAGATAAAGGAGGTTGGAGCAAGCTATATTTTTTTTTGTTCTAAATAAAAGCTACTTTATCGGAGACGTAAATAGAAATAGTATTAGTTTTTTATTATTGTTAATATAGTTATTATCAATTTCGTTCGTAACGATAGAATTATACACTTTTGCAAATAAAGTTTTGTGGTAGCCAAAATAAGAAACATATAGATATTTTACATTCAATATGTGTAACGTAATGTAATAAAATACATTCAGTATATAATTCGACTGTCTGATTGGCACGCAGTGGTAATGGCCCTACTTGCTGCGCCGGGGGCGTGGGTTTGATTCCCGCACAAGACAAATATTTATTAATTTGATTAGAAATTGGTGTTTGTCTTGAGTCTGGGTGTTTCTATATATTATATGTATATATTTATATAAAAAAAGTATATATGTGTTATATCAACTATCTAGTACTTATAGTACAAGCCTTGTTGCTTAGTTTGGAACCAGATGGTGCTGTGTCCGAAGATATTAATGTAATGTAATTTAGGACCCCGTGACGGGCGAACATAACGGGCAAGTAGGTCGGGTAAACGTGACGTTAGAACGTGATGCACCAAGGAGAATTTTTTCTTTATAAGTACCGTACTCAATTACTCCCCTACCGTCTTAAAGAAATTTAACTTCAAAAATCGCAGATAGAGTCATGTTTCTTAAGTACATTCTTTTCCATTTCATCAAGCCTTACAGGCAGGACATTCATTTTATCTTATTAAAGGTTTTCATTTTTTTTATTAATACAACCGCACTATTGTACCCCGCCAACAATTTAAATACATAAGCGTATGCTATTCAACATAAACTTTAATTAAAAATCTCTATAACAGACGGTAGTCCATTAATTTGCCGATTTAAGGGTCTTAGGGTTGACTACTGACTACGGTTTCGTCGTCCTTCCGACTAACATTTATTTCATAGCGCTGCCCGTCCTCGTGCACCTCCAACTCCGCAGTTTTACTGCTGTCACATCACGGCCGCCGACGCCGGCGCCGGCCGGCCGGGGCGCCGCTTCGAGGGCCGATAAACTATCGCGACGTGTACGTAGGAAATTTATACATAGTTTATTGCGATTATATTCACCGCTCGTGTGTTTTGATTGATACTAATAAAATCAAAAGATGTTTATGTATTTCTATTAACCAGTTACGAACGTAAGCATTTTCCCCTATTGATATAACGATTGTGAAATATGTATGTAAGTATGTAACTTCATTATTATCTATATATACATATATATAGGTTATATATTATATATGGAAATATTTATGGTTCCTAAGTGAAAATTGAAAACTATTAAATAATGAGATAATTTTATCGGAATCAAATCATAAATGGACCGAGACGAGAGGAGAACCGAATCCAAATCATAGTTCTATCATTTGATACAAACGATGTAGCATTTATTTATTTATCCACGCGAGTAGTCACAGACAAAAGCTAGTTTTTAAATATAATGCTAATTATTATTCATGAATTTTATAAAAATATTCTGTCTACCGTGTAGATAAATAAAAATTACCCCATTTTTTTTATTTCAAGAGATTAAAATACTTCTATTCAGAATTTGGTTACAATTTGTTATGCAGTTTATTACATTAGCCCTAAGAAACAAACAGGCAGACCTTTTATAGTAACTGCGTGTAACCTATAATTTGCGCAATTATTCATATTCTTAGTGTATCCTAAATTGTATTAAAACCGATGAAACCGTTCTTAAGTTATGTATGATATACAGACAAATAGACGAAAATTTAAGAATGTTAGAAAAATATTGTATGTACGGACAAACCCTAAAGTTTTATATGGTAGTATGAATAGGTAGCAAAAATAAAAATGTTGACATCAGTACCTTCAAGGGTTTGGATTTTCCATACTATATTTTATTCCTCATTTCCCCGTGAGAGAACTACGTTGAAAGAATCATGCATGTTATTTGTAATAAACAAATAAAATATAATTTTTTTAATCAATAGCTTCAGTGGCTTTTTTTTTTATATAAAAAAAAAACTTTAATGTCACCCCTTTTAGGATTACTTTTAAAAAAATGTGTATGTCATAGACAGGATAGAAAAAAATGAATAAAAACGTGATAAAACTGATAAAAACGTGTGTGTGTGTGTAAGAAAATATAAAAAATTGATACAAATCAAATGTAAAATGTATTTTTTAAATGATAATTGGTTAAGGATCTTTCTATATTGTATCACTTTTATATTTACTACAATTAAAAGACTTACTGTATTTCTTAGAAACAAAAGCCAACAACATAAAGATGATTCCGTATTATATAATATACTATCAATTATTGCATTAATCCTCGGTAAAATATAAAGTACATATTTTATACATATCTTCTTTTCACGCCGTTTTTGCGTTTTTCGTCATAATTTATAGACTCAGAGATATTGTTTCTGAAATTTCGAAAGGAAAAACCGCTTAAAAACATACCGATAAACTTCTTCTTCTCTCGTATTTTATCATTGAATATTTTTTGTGATATATATTAAAATATATGTGGGTCGAGGTGATTCATAGTTATGTAAAATTTTTAATTTTTACATCTAACTGGTTAAGAAAAATTTGATTGTGACAGGCGAAAGACAAGTGAATGATATTATAATCGTAGTACTTATTCCTTTTGAAATATAAAAGGTTTCAAATATTAATATCATATAATCCATAATTAAAAATAATAATAACAACTACAAAAAATAATAATTACAAATAAACACCAAAAAAATTAAATATTATAGTCAAATAACGAATAACGCACGAAGTATTTTCATAACTCTTAAATCAAACAGTATTTGAGGTAAAGCGACATTTCCGGTTTTCTCAGTATTTTGAATGGTAACAATGTTAATATTAATATATCACTTATTAGCATTGTTATCCGTATTTATGTTTAATGTTCTGGAAGCTATATTTTACTGGCGGCATGTAGTTACTTGTATGTTACAAATGTGGCAAGACACGCGACAAATCACTAAGTAGTTGAGTTAATGTCTTTAGTATTACAGTATATAAATACATTATTTAAATTGAAAATTGATTATTATATAGACGTTTCTGTATAGATTATATAAAATGTAACAACAATCAATTTTATTACTTGCCATGAAATGGCCTAACTCTATGCAATTATAGATTTATGTAAAAACCCTAATAGTACGATTTCTTAACAAAAACCATCCAAAACGAATTTCGTAATGACTGTGTTTCTGTCAAACGTATTTTCCGGAAAAATCAAACAAACACCACAGTTATGGCGGATCGAGCATTTCTTTCTAACCACTAGATACCGGGTCTGAGTCCGAGTCACTGACTATTTATTCGATGAGTTTCTATCTTAAGTCTATTTGAACCACTTGATGGTGCTTTGGAGATCACATTTACATGACGGTCCGGACGTTGTCATCGCAACGGTGCTAGCAACCCGAGATAATATGAATGTAAAACTTTTGAAAGACTAAATGAGATTTTTATTTGCAGTTGTATTTTTGGAGGAATCCTCATGTATAGTTAGCGAGTACTTTCATTGTCGCCAACGCTTGAACGCTTCACCTAAGTGTCATTCATGTGTTGAGCAACTAAACAGTTTGCCTGTTATTACAAGAAGGAAAATACTTGGTACACGAATGCGTTCGCAGGTAATCTCCGGTGTTGCCAATTTATAAAATAACGAAAAGGACCAAAATTTGTACCGGAACGCATTATACGTACCCTCAAAAGGAACGTGGCAACACAATGACGTCACCTTTGAAAAAAATAAGGATCGCCCACACGCCGCCCGCCGCGTACACATTATCTCCCTCAAAAGATGTACTCTTTGTAAACACACGATCCATCAACCGGCACGCGATAAAATACTAAATATTGAGATTGATTCTCCGAGTTTAACAACAAGAGAATCCACCAAATGATATAAGAGACACGAACTTTTATGTGCTGAAAGTGAGAAATATGACAATATATTCTCTCTTTTTTAGTCATAGCATATAGTTTTCTCGCTTTGTTACGAATTTTTTTGAATTACCTATTTTAATTATACATTTTAAAGTACAGGAATCAAATCGAATCGAACTGATAAAGATATCAAATTCTTTTAGACATTTCAAACAGGCAACTGCTTACCCTCTTTTTGATGTGCCAAAAAATGTTTTAATTGCTGAAAATTCTAATTTTAACATAATTCAGAATATACTCGCGCGAAATGCCTCAAAGCAAGTTTGGGTAAAACTTTTAACCTTAAACCTTTTCAATGGGATATCTTGGAAATTAGAAGAAAAATAAGAAATATTCAAGTATCCTAATAATAAAAATTTGAAACGCTGTAGATAATTACATAATTTTGGTTTTTAACTATCTCACGAAATAATTATGAAATCTCACTAAAAATGAAGATTTAGAAAATATGCAAACTTCTCGTTAGCATCGATGGTTAAAAGTTTACTGTAAAAAAAAATAACTTTAATGTAAAAATTAGCAACATTTTCACTTTTTCTAATTTAAATATTACTTTTCTGAATCAGAAAAATAATATTGCAAAGACTTTTCTGAATCTAATCTTTGATACGAAAATTTAGCGTCTCATGATTTTCTGAAAGACGAGAAATTTTAATGTTTTTCTTTACATGTACATTTTTGGGGAGTTACAATTTCTTCGAGTAACAATGAAAAATAAGTCAACACCGATACCGAATAAAACTATAATTAAAATCAAAACGAATTTCAGAAATTATTGTGCTGTGTCATGTTTTAGCACTCCAATGCCGAGGCACACCGTTTCACGATCTTTTTATGTCATGCATATGTAAGGCCCTTTATGCTAAACTCGCGCGGGTCGAGGGCCGCTTAAGGCCGTTATCGCCGCTGAAATGACAATGTCCGAGACCGATGGCTTAACGTGCTCTCCGTTGCACGAAGCGAACGGTTATAGTTTAACTCAAATCGACAACACATTGGTCGATTCGTCCGTGATCAGAATCGAATCCAGCGGTACCTTTCGATTTGAAACGATGCTCTTAAAACGCCTAGCCATAGTCGGTAACTTCTCTGGGAATGCAAGCACGCGGCGTCTGTGCGAGAGCAGCAATCAACCTATTATTTTGGATTTGTGTATAGACAAATCTCAAAGTAAGCCAGCATAAGAGTGCGCCGGTGCGACGAACGCATTCCCACGTACACAAACTTAGCCTCCGTCAGTATAATGAGGCGAAAGTGAAAAATCGTGTCGCGTCCTCGGAGGAGGCGGCCGCGCCGCCCGATAAAACTCTACGATTCGGTTTTCCCAAAGAAAATTCTCGGCTGAGTTGACTGACGATTTACTTGTCACATCGAAGACATCCCGAGATCTCTTCCGAAGGATTGATAACTTGTTTTTTGGAACATCGAATAAAATCGTTGCCCGAACAGTGCCAATAAGTACCGATGTCCGATATCTGTTTGAAGAGAACACGAGAAGTTGAAGCGACTCCGCGATGGGAGTGATTCTAAGTCAGATTGTTATGCCTCTCATTTCAAAATTTCTATGTAGAGTAGGGCATACTGGCGCATTTGTTCGAGAAATTATTCACAATTATATATTTTGTAACGATTAAAACTTCAAGCGTTTAACTATAAAAGCTTAAATCCAGGATCTTTAAAGTCGCTAGATACAATTTTAATCGGGGCAAGAAATGAAAGTATCTAAAACGGTGTAATAGATTTCTCATTTCGACTGTATACAATAATACAAAGCTGATAAATGTTACTACAAGAAAACCGTTTAACAAAACGTTCTGCGGTTACGCAATAAACTCGTTTATTTTGAAATAACGAAACGGAAAATAAATTTATTAAGTACGCATGAAATAAATGGCAAATCAGATTAAAGGTGAGCCTGGACAATGTCTACTCGCTGCGGGCGCTCGGCAGTGGGAAAATATTACATTCGCATAATATTTTTATGTCTAACGATTTAGTTGCTTAGGAGCAGCATGCATTAGATTCATAATGCATCTTTGCGTTCTGGGCACATCGATATGAGCAAGACAAAATGAGTAACTACACGTGACCAGACCTCGGAGACACTCCGGCCCGCTCGATGCGGCAATTAGAAACCCACCAAAGGTATCGTAAAGAGCCAATGACGTGGATCGACCTTACGGTTCGTCTTTTTACAAGTAAGGAAAGTCTTTTTATCCGGAGTTACATTTCAGAATTATAAGATAATTTTAAGTTAGTACGCGGCGTCGACGAGCAGGAGTCGACTTGATGGATTGTTAATTAAATCTGAACTCTCGAGTTTGCGACGTTATAAAATTTATTCTTTAAACTTTCTCCGATCTGTAATAAGCAGTTTTAGACTGTTGCTTTGTACAATTAGTTTGATTTAAATAAAGTAATTACTTTATATGATTATTTTAACACAGAAACGTCTTTCAAAAGTTATATATATATACTTCTAAGATCCAGGAGAAAAAATTGCAATGTAATGTATTAAAATACGTTTAGATTACGACGACACTGAACACAATTGCAACATCACGAAATCACTTGACAAAAAAAAACTACAAATAAGAAATAAAACTATAGACAATCGGTATGAATCTATATAATCACGTCTTATACTCCATTACAATTATTTATTAATCCATGAATTGTGTGGTTATAAATTCTTGTAAATGTATTCATACATTTTATTTCTCTCATTAATATTATGATTTAACATTTATGTGCCACATCACTTAAAAATTAAGACAAATTATATGATTTATTTTTTTATTATTTGGCAAACGAGCACTTTATCACTAGTGAATCCGTGTGCTGGAAGGTTCAGCAATGATCGCCCTAGAAAATCGTAACCAAATTGGTGGCATTTTAAAAAACCTGGCCAAGAACATGTTGGACCATGCTCATTATAGGGTTCCGAAGCTACTATTACAAAGAAATACATTACAGATGAAATAAATACGTTGTTTCACTGTCCATGTTGCCCGCATAGAATAGTTATAAGCACTTTAGTCGCATATAATTGGAAAATATTGTACAAAAAGATTTGGTTACCCCATACAATTATGACCGCACATACTGTTGTTTAAACTCGACGATTGATTACGTACTTTGAAAAATAAAGACTGTTTTTTTGTATGATTTAATTACAAATGTATGATTTTCAGATATTTTTCTATACTTGTAGTATTACTTGCCACATTTCATAGCTCTAGGTCAACGGAAAATACCCTATAAATTTTGATTCCCATGAGAGTGTCAAAATATACGTTTTTTGCGGCATAAACTGCCGTATCTTTTTTTTCAGGTTAACGTAGAAGTTTAATATTTTCACAACTTCCAAGGGACTGTAGACTTGAGTATATAGTTGTAATGTCAACTGAATACCTCTACGCGTTCCCGAAATTAAGGGCCTTGACAGACTGACAGACAGACGGATGGACAACAAAGTGTTCCTATAAGGGTTCCGTTTTTCCTTTTGAAGTACGAAACGCTAAGATGCCCAAATTTTAAGCACCTGAAACCGACGAATTTGCATGAAATAATTTGAAGGACGTCAGCGAAGCAAGAGAGGTATGTAAAGATCGCATCGTATGAAAATCTGTAGCCTCTTTTGGGAAATAGGGAAGTTCTTAAAAAAATGCACTTCATACTGTATGATATTAAAAGATAATTTTAAAAATATTTTATTCTAGGGTCATTTAAACCTTTTTCTTGTAAATTACTTTATCGAGATCTGGAATAACTAATTTCTTCCGATTCCATCGCAAATGCTATTAATTTTCTTGAAAAAACTAAGAATTTCGATAGACTACCTACTGAATACGTAAAACATATGAAAACAACAAAATAGGTGAACCTCCAGTTTAATTTTCGTCAGCGGCCACACGGCCAATGGGACCCTGTTGAAACTTCAATATAATGTCAACAACTTTGTCACTTAATTCCGGATTAAATTTTATCGTGGAGTGCAAATTAAAACGGAACTATCATCCCCGGATACATGGCGCGGGCGCTGGGCGTCCATCAAAATAAATCGCCGCGGCCGCCGGCCGCCGCCCTATCTAGCGTATCTGGGCTCCGACGGCGTAAACCCGCAGCGCCCCCTGGCGGCGGGCCGGCAACTACGCAACTTATGGAAATTATCTTCGTCCCTTCCGCTATTGCTGTACTCGCTATTTTTTTTTTTTTTGTTATATAACTCTACGGATTCTTAATTTACAGTGGCGTTCGTCGATTTGAAATCGCGAAACGGATTGTATACAGAAACATTCTTAATTACAAAGAATTATGTGTCCTGGTCGAAAAGGCAATTGCAGTGGATGAAAAAAATTGTCAGTTTGTTTCTCTACATTTTTATCTCTGCTGTTTTTTCAGCTGTATCTCAGTAGTATTGCAGCTGATAAAAATACACAAAGGTGTATTTTTTGGAGGTCGCTGTACTTGAAGTTTTATGTCTCGATCATGCTCTCGTATTGCTTTTGATCTATAATGTGATTCTAGAAAAGGCAACAATCGTACTAGAGCAATAAATTTCTCCGTCTAAAAAATCTGCTTACAGTTTTAAAGATTTCATACTTTAAATTTCGTTAAATTTTGCTAGTAGTTAATTAACGAACAGTTTCGCAATTGCTTCGTATGATGTCATCAAAAATATATTTCATAACTTGTCACTAGCCAGTATTTTTATAAATGTGAAACATTTGAAAAACGTTTTAGTTTTGTACAGAGAACGTGGCAGACAAATTTTAGAATCCCTCCTTAAATTTCTATATAACGCAGATAAATAGTACCTAAGTCTTGTTCTTACATAGAAACTAAACTCTACAAAATAATATTGTTCTACAAAGTAATAAAAGTATCTGTCGTACGCGACACAAGCATACTATGGTAATCCCCTTTCGAAAAGCCATGTTTATTTTATTCCGCGAAAATGGACGAAGATACTGTTTTCTTATCCCCCGCCGGCCTTGATAAAAGTTTAGGATTTGTTGGCGCTTCCGAGCTTATGAAGCCGATGCGATAAAAAAAGACGCTAGGCGTGTGGGTCAAGAGTGGGTGACGCCCTCTCACCACGGCATCCCAGCTCTACCCCCTTTTTCTGCCCTTTAAGCAGAACCGGCCACTTCCAGAACTACAATTGCAATATAACACGGATTAGCAGATTAGTACATTTGTAAAGGCAGTAACGTGGATGAATGCTGTTTTATATACAGACCCTTACATTAAAGTTTAAGCTTAAACCTACAGTTACTCACTATCTGCTTTGTTTTCTCTGATAAATTACTCCCTGTTTATTGTTCCGTCTGTTGTAAGAAAAATTGGATATTTTCTTTAAAATAAAAAGTTACATAACTAATTACGTGGTGTATTTAAGTGTGACACACAAAAAATAGTGTATTCTCGTATTTTTAACACGCTTTTATTAACTTCACCTGTATGTTTGTTTGTTTGTATGTATGTATGTATGTATGTTTGTAACTCTCCTTTGGCGGCTGCTGACTCCAAACTTGTCCTTCTATAAATCCTCCCTAAATGTGGTAAAATAATAAATACTTAAGTATTTCCGTCAATCAAAAGGCTATAATAAATAAAATGCTGGACATACATGATAATTAAGAAATAAATTTAGAAGAAAATCATTCAATCAAAAAAACATTCTAATTGAATTAATATTAAATTCAATTTGAATGAATATTAAATTCAATTTCAAATAAAAACGTTAAAGTCTGAATTGTTTTTAGAATTTATCACTGCAAATTTTCTCTTTAGTTCAAAACAAATCTGACTACTGTCCGCCCTCTGTTGGAGATTCTCTATACTACCTGCTTCAGTCTCATTTCGAAATTTGACACCTCAAATTTTATTATCGAACGCTAAAGTGGAAAATAAATATAGTTTAAAACTAAAACACGCTTATAGTGGAATAAACTAAGAAGTAGAACATAATTTGAATATAGAAATCAATTAACGAACCAACAATAAATATTATTGTGAAAAAAGCGTGGGGTGCTACATGTTTGTCCGTTCTTGAAAAGCGCCCCACACTTTTTCACAATAATAATATTTATTGTTGGTTCATTAATTGATTTCTATGTTCAAATTATTTTCTACTTTTTAGTTTATTCCACTATAAAAGCGTGTTTTTTAGTTTTTTTAAACTATATTTATTCCGGAACATTTTGTTCACACGGACATAAAACAATATATATAATATAATTTCATGTGATTATCTACAAACAATGAATTCTTATTAACATAGTTGATATTTTGTGCACTTGTGTAAAATCTCATTTTCGCACTGTGAAATTAAATATTGTGATTTTAAATATGAATATAATTGTAGTGATATATAAGAAACGAAATATGTTTGGTTGATTGGTTTACCATGTGAATGAAATTGGGATAAAACACAAGTCCACATACTTATGTACACACCCTAGAATTTATACTTCTTCGGTATCATTCTATGAAACTTTGACCGACTCCCTTGAACAATCTCCAAAGTTTGCCGTATTAAACTAGTTATAAAGAAATTCCATAATTTTTCTTTCTCTGCACATTTCCCCGGTCCTCGTCGATGCGAACATAATTTTTTTTAAGATTCCCCAGATTAACTTGGTTATAAAACAAATAATACGGTTCCTTCTTCCAAATGCCGGTTTCGTGCTCGACGAAACGTTTAGGTAACGAAACTTATAAATAAATTTAGTTATTTCTAAAGTTGCTTCATCTCTTTGACGTTATGTCTTCAATCTGTTTCGTTTTCCTTACGTCCTGCGTGCGTACAAACATTATAATTTTCTACATTGAAATAAAAAATAAGTCTATGTTGATAACTTATCATTTCATGTTATGTAATAAATAGAGTATTAACCTTTGCAACACTTCGAAAATCCATAGTGGCCAATTAAAAATAAGAACCAAATACATTAACTAACATTTTTATTGATTACCGATGCGGCTACGTAGCAAATATGTCACTAGACATGAATTCCGTTGGAATATAACCAACGTGTGAATTGTTAATATGCCAACGCACCACAAAAATAAAAAGAAAATGTATGTACTTACAAACAGGGTATAAGCAATTTACATGGTAACAGCAGTACCGGAAAGCAGTTTATCTGAAATGAAAGGAAAACATTTTGATGTTTTGCAAAAGGAAAAAGCTGCGCATAAATATTTAGCCTACGTGATTTTTTTTTGTAATACCGTAAAAACAGTTGTATGAATTTCATTATCTAATAGGTACCTTTAGAACTATTGTTCGATGGAAATAGAATTTAAGCCCGACCTTATTACAAAATAATAAAATAAATTATCTTAGTAATCGCTTTTAGTTACTTTTAATTATCAACATTGAAGCAAAATCAAAATTGGAGATGATATCTGTTTTTTTACAAAATTTGAGTTAACAATGCCCGATAATTAATTTGTAATATTTTATTTTCCCATTATACCGTTTTAAAGGTCATAATAAAATATGTAAAATATTCAATATATGATTTTTTTTCGTTTAGCGGTGTAGTCCAAGCAGTCAAAAGGGTTTCTCGCAAAAACCTCACTCATCATAATCAAATATTTTGCTTAAAGCAATGTTACCACTATAGTTCTTCGATAAACTATAAAATATCACTAATACCACTGCACCAGAGTCGATATTTGCATGTATAACCCCATTTTTGTAGCCAATCCCACTGCTCATTCTAATCCCGTTCCGCTCTCGATTTTGCTGTACGTCCCATTTCAAATCAAGTTCATCTAACAGTTACAGTTCCGATTTCGAAGAAGCCGGAAACAATAACTATAGTCAAAATAAAATATAATCCAGCTTTATTAATTGGGGATAATTTAAATTTCTATGAGTGCAAGAATTTTTAGGATAGGCTTTGTAGCACAAATATGTTGATGAAACCAAACTTACATCAGAAGCCTTCCTTCCTACACATATACTAATACATCATCAAAATTTCGTCGTAAGCGCTTGAATAGCTTACGCACACGTAAGGGATAAATATACAAAGAAACTTTCATTTTAATATATAAATGTCTCTATAAATATATTTATATATCTATAGAAAATCTTATAATCGGAATATAGAAACCTAAGACATGCTATAATTTTTGTAGCAGTTACGCACTATTTAACGCTATACGAAACTACTAAGGTGTTTGTACAACCATACCACTTCGCCATTATAAACACAGGGCACGAAATCAATCCAAGACAAAGGAATATGTGAAATGTCCGGAACTATTTATCACTGTATTGAAAAACTTTTATTCAACGACACAATATCCCACTTTTTCAGTTGAAAAGAATATTGCATTAAGGTTAATGGCGAATGCGTCACTCGCCTTCTATGTACTGACAGCAAATAGCCTTCGTGGCGAAATCTAGAAGAACTTCGACGGCATATTCAGGTACCTCGGTCGATTTCCTTGCGTTTAAAATGAACGTTTAAAAATGAATGTAGACAATACGAAAATTATGTCAGATTCCATTTTGTACCCACTCTGATTATAATTGAGAACTTTGGAATAGAAGTTCTTAACAAGCACGTCTACTTGAGACAAACTGTTGGATCAGATAGGTCCAACTTCGGTAAAGAGATCACATGAAGAGATCGCCTAGAGATTTGCTCGGGAAGGCAGCATTAGGAAAACTATGCGGCATCTCCGAGGCTAATAGATTATCTCGGTATTAAAGATGAAAGTCTTTAAGAGGTTATGTTATCGGTGTTTACGTGACCCTTTCTCTTGATCTTGTGACTGAACATAGAACCACTCAGTGTGCAATGGAAAGAGCTGTGCTTAGGATTTATTTGCGAGATAATATCTCAGAAGAACCAGAGTAACCGGAGTAACTCGCAAAATATACAAGTTGAAGTGGCAGTGGGTAGGTCACGTCGCTCGTGGGACCGATTAAGTAGACGTCACCACAAGAGTTGCCTCCTATTACTCGTAAAAGGTTATCAAACGACCTGATAAAGGCTGCGAGTAAACATTGGTTAACGTGTAGTATGAGTAGTTAATAAGTTAATATTATATTTCCGATATTGTAGTATTGTATTTGAGGGTCAGTCGATATTACATGATTCCGCGGTTCGCATGTGTTTGTTTCAATATCACATTCAGCATATCTATATCACATTTACGAGAACATTACAGCGGTTACGAAGATGGGATATATTGCAAAAGGATGATAGTGATTGCTAGATAAAGTCGTAATCTGCGACGGCTGTAGCGATTTTAGGACCTTAGAGGACAACAACCATCGGGCTAATGGACACATCGATCAGCTTAGACGTAGGACGAGAAGTTCCCTGGTAATCCCTTCGATTTTAAAAGATAAGATACAGATCCCAGATCTGGCACGATGAAATACAGATCGTGCCAGAAGTGGTTGAACACGAATCGGAAAACTAACAGCACCATACGCCGTACACTCCACGGCCGTCCCCGACAACGGGGAGCTTACAATACAACGCACGAAATTCTGCCGCTTTGAATTGCCTGCGAATGATGCAATGCGCAGGTGCAACGCTCCCCGACCCTTCGTTCTTCTACCTCGCGTTTCTAATTCACGCCATTGCGACGCTTTCGTAACTAACTTCACAGCGGCAGAATTTTGTACCTTGTACTGTACAATCGCAGAGCCGCTACCGTACGCCGCGCCACCGGCAGCCGCAAGTACAGAACAAAATTCGACGCCATCTTGTATAGTCGTATCGCCCCAGTCGACTATAGCCCACTATCATATGCAAAATGAATGGGGGTTTATATTTGTGTTCACGTCCAATGGCAGAAACGAACTACTTCGTTTATTTTTATTAGCAAAATATCTACTGGTCTATATGTAGTTAAATCCGTGCGGCGAACTTTTTCAGAAATAAGTTAAATAGAATCCGACACCTTCAAAACATAGTATCGAACTTTAGAAAGAAGAATACTATTTTGATTTTTCAAGTGTTAAAATTATGCTTTAGCGCATTTTTGGAAGAAGTTTTCATTCTATAATAAAACATTATATCGTTGTCTTTTAGTTATAAATACACTTGAAAGTAATATTCAGGACCGTAAAATAAAACTCAATAAGATATAACTACCTATTAAATAATATCTGGCGTGTGTCGATTTAACGTGTCCTTAATTCGTACGGTTGCCGTCCGCAGCGCCGCCGCCGCCGTCACGAGCGCACAAAGCTTTGATCTTCGTCAAATTTCACCCGAGGCGAAGCTTTTATATGTCCGCTGAGTAATTGTCAAATATATGAGGGTTGTATAATTTTATTTTACCTAGGAGCTTTGTACATCTTTCAATGAGTAACGATTAACTCAAAAATAATATAAATATTATATTCTACAACACTTGAAATGAATCCCTACTTAATAATGGACATTACAATGCATGGCCCAAACTGCTGGGAACGGATAATTTAAACTTTTTTGTAATCAAAAAGTGAAAACAAACATTCAGATTTCATTTGAAAATTAAGAATAGATTAGTACATCTTTTTAGAAAATTAACTGGTGAAAAGGGTATAATTTAATGTGAAACATTAATTAAAAATATTGATACACAAAAATAAAGGTTACCATGTTCTTTAAATAAAGTGTCGAAACGCAGGACGGAGGATTGAATGCTGTAGCGAGGTTGAAATGAAGATTCAACTTGAGAGCGAATTTTTAAACGGGATTAAGTTATAAGAAAATCGATTTAAAAGGTGTAGCAAATTAAATAAATTACTTTACATCTACGGTGACGAAGCGTCAAGCGGACATATAAGTTATAATATAATGTAAATTATTATATAAAATACATGATATAAAAAACAATAATGTAAAAAATTATGTATATGCATTTCGTTCACCATTTATGCATGCCTTACATATTGATTCATGTGGGCATACAATACGAAGCGAACACGACCGCCCAGAATGGTTTCTGAGAAAAGCAAACAAGCATTCGTCTTCGGTTTCAATCGCGTATTTGTACTACAAAACAAAACTACTGAACTGATTCTAAATTTTTTTTCACTGATAAAGGGCTATTTTATCCCATAATAAACCAGGCTATTATTATATGGGCTAGGCTTCAATTGAAAATTTGTACTATGAAACTTAATCTATTAATTATTTCTTGCTTTTGTAACGCTACACTATTCCCGATTTGCATAACTTATATTTTATTTTACTACTTCTTTTGCCTTGACTTCATCCAAATGGGAACTATGAGCAGTAATGGAAATAAAATTGAATTGAATTGAAAGCGGCGTGAAGTTTAGTAGACCATTATCATGACAATCATTTATTCAATCAGCCTTAAATTAGTCTTGATAATTAAAAGAAGTAAGTGCCATTACACAAAGGGAACTTAATTATATGAGGGGGATTGTAGGTTCTAATCTGAATTAGGAGTGATAAAAATGTAGAGCCAGCCGGTTCTCGTGCAACCTTTAGCCAGAAATTTGAATCGGGATATATAATAGATATTACAATATGTCAAGAAATAAAGTGGAAAAAGGTTTTTTTACGTTCATCTTTCGTTATTTGTTTTATTTGTGTAGTCCTGGCCTTCATTATCCGTTTCTAGGAGTTGGAAGAGTTTATCTGCAGCCTTTTTAATATCTACTTTGCTCTGTGTTAATGCGATGCATTCCTCTTAGTTCCTATTTTAATAGAACTTGTTTTGTCTAAGCAAGATTCTCAATCGTAACTGATTTCTATAGTAGAATATATTAAGGCAGAATTAAGGAGATGATGTCGAACTCTTGAAAGAAATCCTTTTGTCTAATTTTTTCTTCCATGAATCTTTCATTCTTTACTTTCTTCACTTAGTGCAGAACTTTTAGTGTCTATTTAGGATTTGATAAAGTTCATTTGCTGTCTAATTAAATTCTATGCTATGTGCTATTATGGCCCCTTCTTCTTGTTTCCTGTTATAATGGCTTATGTTTTGTCTATACGAGTCTAAGGTGTAACTATGTAACTAGGGCATCGAACTTTTCTTTGTGTATCAGATTTTAAAGCGGTGTTCATTAGTTTATGTTGAGCTATTTTTAAAAGAAATCTTTCTTTTCTAATTTCTTTATTCTGGTAATCATTAATTCTTCATTTTCTTCGTTAGCTACAGACTTTCTGTCAGTTTCTGGGAGCTACTAAAGTTCATCTGCACTTTTTGATTCCCAGTGGCGCATTCTTTTTGGTTTCCTATTGCAATAAGTCATTCTTATCTACGCAAATCTCTCATGTGTAACTAAGGCGTCCAACTTTTCTTTCTGTTGGATCGAGATGAAAAAGAAAGATTAGGACCGAAATTAAGGAGGGGACTGGAGTCCGAATTGAATTTGGGTCCGTAATCAGAATCAAGAGTGTAACCCAGATTGGAAACAAGAACAGTTCTGGGATCGGAAGAGAAATCGTATTAGAAATGTTAGCAAGATCAACCGGCATGAAAGAATTCATTTTATGTCTATGTGGACGCAAAATTAGTTAAAAAATGAACAAAATTACTTGAACGATAAATTGTGTAATGTACACCATTGTATAGACCACAGATTTATTTGTATTATTTGCACGTTTTGTATAGTAGGAATGAAATAATGAAATTCAACTATAACCATTTTTGATCAGGCAGATCACGCAGATAAGGCTACAGACGTTCGCAAATAATGTAATCTTAAAATTTAAAATATAAACATTAGCTTTCCCTTTGAGGAGAAGCTGAGATAAATAATACAATTTTCATAAAATACATTACTTCTTATTTTTCAATTTACCATATGCATTTAAAAAATAAAGCAATGCGATTCGTTTTCAAAGAGAATACCCCAATTTCGCTAATACCATTTTGAAATTAAATCAACTTCCGAACAATAATTCTGAAAGTTACACAAAATCCCCGGAGGATCATACATCAGAGTAAACTTTTCAGTGGAATCGAAACTTTGGGTTCCTTCTAAAGCCTTTTTGTAACAAAGTGTACCCTTACAGTGATACGGTATCATTTGTGAAACAAACTTTATTACTGTTTTCCCTATAAATTACACTCTGTTTGTTTTGTGAAGCAACTCCGAGAGCGCCAGTATAAATTTCATAAAAAACGACGAGCATTGTAATTTGTTTTATTTTTTTTAAGAAAACACTTATTTAACAATATATCTCAAAAGTATACAGAAAACAACACGACGATTGCAGTAAGCAACTACACAGCATTATCGACAATAGTAGTTTATTTAATTATATATCTGTACATTATTAATCAAAGGTACCTATAACAAGATTCGATATTTGACACTCACAAACATATAGAAAAACACAATCCTTAAAGTAAAATGACAACAACATATAATATGTACAAGGAAATATCGTAAAATCACAATAATTCCATGATTCAACAACTTTTTGGTTCTACATTAGTAACTAATAATTCTTCATCAGGCATTTATAAATGCACATATATATATATAGAAATTTAAAATTAATCATTCTTATTATGTGTTAACTAAACGTGCATTTTGTGCAAAATTTAATATTCCTGGTTATTGAATTAACACGAAACGTATGTAAAAATTATAAAGAAATTGATTGGTGGCTTAGATAAACAAAAATTTTAACACTTGCTTAGTGTTCGATGTCCGTCAGTGCTCTCGAAACAATTGAATCAAATTAGAGAATTCTAAAATTCCTAGTGCAAGAGCAGATTCGAAGGTCAGCGACAGGTTGCCATCCTGCACATTACTGCACGATTCAGGCAAACTTCTAGATTTACCCAGTTAGAATGTAGCTCAATTGTATATAGCACAGCTTTAACACGACTCGTTAAAATATTCGAGTTAATATTGAGAATACGTTTGAATTTGTAGAGATTAGTAAAATAATTTAAATATATCGTAAAATATAATATTTTACAAAGAATTTTAACTGTTTGGAAAATATATTTATATTTGAAATATTTAATGTATTTTGATATCTTTTGACATAATTGTCCATACTCACGATCACCGCAAGAAGTTAATGTCAAAAGTCATTGAAAAAACAAGGGGGAATATTATTGACAAGATTCCTAATGAAATGTTAATTATGTTAATTTTGTCTTGTTTTGAGACAAGCTATTTTGTTGTTTCATGATACTATTGTTTTTAAGAGTATCGCTAATTATATTTGATTCAAGTTTTTAGCATGAGAAAGCCAGCTAGCCCAGATATCGCGAAATAGCCCAAAAATTACTTATCGACCAGATTACGACTTTTGTGATTTATTTATAAAGTAATATATTATTGATGCTACTCCCAGACAACTGGAGATAGACAGAATAGCCAAACTGGCTTTTCAGAAAATTCTTTTGTTAATTGTATTTATTCTCGCCAGTGGCTCTGTGGTTAAGAGTGATGCCTTCGAACCAGAAATTGCTGGTTTGATCCTTGAACACGGACGAATTGACCAATTAGTCTGTACTTAACTTAAGACCAAATTAAAACATTGATTCCATGCCCTGGAGAGCAAACCAAGCTGATCGTTCTCGGATGTTGTCATCCCATTAACGATCATAATATTTAGCAGACCCAATCGGAATACTGGGCCATCGGTACTTAAAGTCCAAACTTATCGACCTGAATTAAAAAAAAGTGGTGTCGGATGTGCTTTTACAGTGAAGAGACGTAACTCCGAGATCACGACCTACATAAAAATCGCAGATTCTCAAAGGCAAGGATCACTTTAAAATTTCTAAAGTAGCCTAAAACGCAAATATGTATTACATTTTCCATCGTTTAATGCATCGCTCCCACCTTTCCTATCAAATTTATAAATACACATTTTCGTTTCCCTTCCATCCGTCTCTTGCACCTTAAAGGGATTGTTTATTCAGAAATATGGTGTTTTTTTCCACTACGCCGGGTTATCGCCGTTCCGGAGCCAATATCCTCGCGAGTTCCGGCCGTCGTCTCCCGCGGCTTCAATTTTTTGAAACACCTTTCTCCCGCCACCTTCGTTTATTGTATGGCGAAAGTAACAATGTACTGTGAAGCTTTTCCTTTGTTCCTCTTGTTTAGAAATATTTTTACAAAAGGACATATCGATTACAGCGATAGAAAAAAAATACCTAAATCGTATATTTATCCTCCTTTGTAGTGCATAAATTGAATACACTGTTATTTAATTTAAATCAGTGTGATTTATTATAAAATATAAATCATGTACTTTTTTTTATAATTTGTCATGTGCACTTTCGACAAAGACAAAATAACTATTTACACCATTTGTACATAGGCTTACGTACATTACTAAACACTTTTTATCATTTTTTAAACTCTTGTATAATTTTTGAATTATAGAAGTTCAGTTAACTTCACTTATTTTAGTTAGTAAATTTTACTGAACTTCTATAATTTTAGGAATTAAAGAATCCAGAAACGAACAAAACAAACCTCAGCCCGAACCCGTTGAATCTAAATGAGAGATCTCAAACAACCATTATTTTTCCGCAGTCCTTCCTAAATCCAAAGGATGAAACGCAATAGCGCCACATCGCCCGCTACAACTTTTGGTGCTGCGATGTTATCATAATTTATTATACATTTGATAAGTAAATTAAGTTATTTCCTTATTGATGACATACACGTGTCTCTTTACAAAATTTAACCAATTATCCTCAGTTCTGTAAACAAAGTCTCCTCAACAACATTTCTATCAAATTATATCCATTTATTACACAAAATTATGCAATTCATAAGAATTACTTGACGTATGTCAGAAGACGAGTGACACCACGGACCGTATTATTTTCTGTGATACACATTCAGTAATAATATTATTATAATTTCTATTTATCAGCGTGGCGTTTATTCACTGGATCAAAATATCATCACAGTGCAAACGCATACCCTTCTAAAATGCTGTTGCTTGAGATTGAACATTTTAGACCGTATTAAAGCCTTCACAATGACCCTGTGCGTTTGTGTGGCTGTTAACGATCATGGTCACTAATGCACCGATAAAGCACTAAATGGACGTCTAAACTTACTGCCTAGTTATTGAAACAGGTGACTTAAGTTAAAAATTCTTAAGTCAATTCGCTTGTGGTCAGAATTTGACTCCTATACCTTCTGATTCAAATACGGTCACTTAGGCCATTCGGTTACCACCGTTCTGTGGTAGTTTACATTATCAAAATACAGACATTGCAATGTATAATACCCAACAAGTTCCCTGGGACTGTGGTTTGATTAAAAATGAATTCGTTGCCTTACTTTTTTCTTGAAGCTTGGGGAAGTTTTGAAAGTATCATAACTTCGCAGTTACGTTACTTTCAAAAGTTATTGTGCAACCCATGCATTTCATACGAAAAATTAAATTACTATCCTTAGTTTAGTGTATTAAAAATCTAAAACAGCAGCTAATACATTAAATATTTTGTGAAGTAAATATAAAAATATATGTCAAATTACACAAAAAAATTGAAGTCTATTTTATTTTTTGATTATTTGAAACACCTGTAAAACATCATTACAATCGACTGATTTTTCAATCAGACATCTTTAAAATATATATTCATAGTATTCACATATTTATAAATTTACCAGTACCAGGATGATCTCCTCGTAAATTTCATAATAAATTTACCAAACTTTATTCTTTCATGTTTTACTTCAATTTTTTTCTTTGTATTCGCCAAAACGAACTGATGGCACTTGGGAGCTTTTACATTTCTCAACTACTTTATCATCTCCAAGGCAAGCGGTACATAACATCTGGCTCAAAAATCGAAAATCAACTTTCGTCGTTTCCCTAACTCCAATCTCATCCCATAGAGACGGATACTTAGTCTTAGGGTTTCGGCAAGTTAAGCAAACGAGTTGAACGACAACTTCTAGTCCCTTGTTTGTGTTAGCGATGTACGCTCGGAAGATCTAAAACAACATGTACCTAGCCAGATCTATGTCAGTGCTGTTTGTATGTCACAATAACGTTGACATGTATATTCTGTTTGTTTTAACTGTAAACCTTGTTACAAGATGCTCCGTAGAAAACAGCTATTACAACAGAAATAATATAGGTAATCATTGTAACAGACCATAGTAAATTATTTACTTTTTTTATAGTGCAATTAAATAAAGAAAAACATATCATATTTATTGAAACAATTTAATGGCTAACGATTCTTCGAGCGAAATTACGTTCCGCTCGTTTCGGTAAAATATCGATAAAAGTGCAACTGTGCGACGTATCTTGTATAATATTTTTATCGATAACTAATACTAAACTGGCATTGATTCTTTGCTTTCCAGTATACATATTACATCAAAGCACAAATGAATATAACCTTTATTCACATCTACTATAACGTTTATTATTTACATTACAATATTACCACTATTTATTCAAAACTCGTTTTAAGTTCTCTAACATTATAACTAGAACGATCTTTAGACTAAATTACAACAAATCCTATAAAATTTAAATAAATAATAACTCAATTAGAACCCACTTATAAATTATTGCCTTATGCTTAATAAGATATAGAGTGATAAGATAACAACCTTATTATTTTATACAATATTAACAAAATACCCACTATATAGATAGCACTTATTTCGTGTAAATTCATGAATAGGCCCGCCAGTATTGTAGAGTGATTCCAAATTGCACACCGCAAACAGCCATCTCAACGCGTCCGCACGGAACTTTACAATGTCTCAATGTATTGTGTGCCGATCCGTAGTGAACTAGTTATGTATGTGCCGATATAACAGTTGTGAATATAATATAAAATATTTATTTTTATGTCATAAGTAATTCTATAATAACAATTTTATAATGATATCGTGAACAAAATATTCGGTTATGTACATGTGTATTTCCCAAGATTATTTATCTTGACATTTTTATAAAGGGAAATTTTTATTAAAGAATATAAATAATGTTCGCCACATTATTATTGTTTATAATAAATTTAATCCAAAACTCAAATTAATAAAAAACGAATTTTGATATTTTTTATCTACATTAAGATACTAGAGTTATTTTTTTATGGAAGGGGTAATCTCTGAAACTATTCAATCGATTCGAAAAATTCTTTTACTGGTGGAAAACTACACCAATCGTCAGTATTTTAAATTAGATTTCACTTTAATATTCTTCATATTTTCCGAGTTTCATCAGAATTCTTTTAATAGGTTCAGCGCTCAATAATGTGAAGCATTAATATATCCTTACATTCATACTTACGCCTTTATGGTATTAGTGTAATATATAATAATTTTAAGTTTCAGGACTATCAGGACATACATAAACGTAAATATTTGTCTACTTAGTTCGGGAATCAGAATAGTGATTGAATGAAACATTAAATATTTAATCCAAGCGGGTGCAGTTTTAGTCGACAACGGTGGTAGTAACATGACTAACTTACGGAAAATATTAACCTACTAATCAATAATGATTTATTAAAATTTCAATTTGAAAATATAATTAAATATCGTAAGATTCCAGTCCTTATTTTTATATATTATAAACTCAAGTCTTATGTAGCGCCGTCGGTTTGTTTGTCTATATGTCTGTGAAGGCTTATCTCAGAAACTATTGCAGGGATTTTGATACGCTTTTACTAATAGCTCGAATGATTCATAAAGAAGGTATGTATATATTGATTTTTATGTATAATATTTCTTTCGGATGAACTCAGCTATGATGATATACAGATATGAAGTCGAAAAAAAAGACAAACCTTTTGACACTTTCCTTAGCGTGCGATGCTTGAAGCGTTTTAGTTATTTTAAAGTAACCTATGGAGAAATTATTTATAACAAATAGTTGTACAGAAAATTTGAACATTTATTCTAAAATTAAGTCCAATTAACAAAATAGAAATCTCTACCAAAATATTAATATAGTTATTTAAACAACTCAGAAAAGGAGAAAGTTTTAAATCGACGTGTGTGTTTCTTTTTGTGTATTGCCACATTCTTAAGTCGTAATGCACGTTTTTTTCCCAATAGGCTGTACATACAACCAATAAGTCTGTAAAGGCACTCTTTATGATACATAAACGGATTTAATAACAAACCTTAAGGACCAACCTTGATGGAAGAAAATACCACAGAATAAGTAAGCCCAGAAGGTCCACTCCATACAAAACACGCCAACTGATGGCGCACATGCGCTGCCGGCTAAACAAAGGATTCCCAAACCATCATAAACTTGTCAGATGCGAATGACGCGCGCGAGAGAGATAGTAGTGATGCTACTTTTTTTTTAATTGCCAACAAAATCAATGCAGCTACTAGGATTGCTACCTATCGGGGTGCCCAAATACCGCTATGAGTAGTGAATTTACTTTTTTTTCGTTACCTCTTGACATGAAACTTGACATAAAAACAGCACTTGATGATTTTTTTATTATATAAATATTTAAACTTTATTCCTTCAAACACTACCGTTGCACCCAAATTAAATTCATGGCTTTTATTTGTACGGAATAAGCAAAATAATAATAATACAATCTACGATATATATCATATCAACCAGAATGAATAAAGAAACCTTCTTTGCATGTAAGAGATACTTAATCTTCAATAATAGTGGTCCGAGTTCGATATCTTTTTATGAACCATGTCTCATTAATATAAAACATTCCGAAAGCAATATTTTTTTTATAAAATACTCCTCGGGGTTGAAAGTGCTTATTTTATGAATTTTCCTCGACTTCACCCGCGTATTAGCAAATAACTAAAAAAAATAACTAAAAAAATATTACTTAATGTTCTGATTTTTTCAGACGAATATTATGCATCAAGTATATTCAACGAAAACATTTATATAATAAGTTATATACAATATAATATAATAACTAAAATATAATAACACTTATATATAACCGCATTGTTGTGAATACGAATAGAATTTGAATACGAACTCTATTTTAAGATTATTAGATCGAAAACGATAAAAAACACCGTTCTAAAACTCCTATTACCAATGTACTAAAGGGATCGTAGGAGTTTTGGGACAGAGCTTTTTGATGGGTTATTACGTAAATTTAATTTTAATTTAAGTGATAATGCGTTTCAAACTTTATATGATTTGTTGAATTTATTAGAGAGCTAATTCTGCAGTTGCTTAAACTATGTAAATTGTTCAATTTTAAAATATCTCTTAAAATAATATTGTACCTGTATTTTTCTATGCCTTCTACCTGTTTTCCAGTGGTCTATTGTAAGAAACTTTATTTAAAATTGAGAATTTGTTATACCCTACAATACAATATAGCAATAAAAATATAAAATGAAATAATAATCGCTACAATCGTAGAAAGTTCTTTCCTATCACGAATATGTAGTTTGAAGTAATTAAAAATGCTTACTTTACCCATATTGATTTATTTTTCTTTCATAAATACTTACGTATTAAGTATTTTTGAAAGAAAAATAAAACGTAAATAATTATATTTAACTGAAAAAATTTTAAAACCACTATCTTTCTATAATAAAGTAACTTATCTTCCTATAAAGTAAGATAATGTTTTTGTAAAAAAAAGAAATGTTAAAATATTATTCTACAAAAGTCGGAACCTCCAGCCGTAAGCGCTCGGCCGAGCGTAGGTAATTAAAACCGAGTACATGCAGAATCGGACTTTCAGGGTAAATTTATTTTGTGTAAATACATTGACTGGAAAAAAAACGTGAGCCGAATGCTGTGATATGTCTTATTGGATTAAAGGAACATAAGGAATGATCGAATATCAAGAAAATTTTAAATCCCGTCAGCCTCGTTCATAACAATACTCGCAGTACATCTGTCGCCGGAAAAAAATTTTAATGAGTACATATGATATGCTAATTTCAAATATATATATATATATACAGATATTTTTACCAGCTCTATTTTTTGAGTTTCAGATATTTATTGTCAAAACGGAAAAACATACGCCTTTGTAAAGAAAATATACAATATATTCAGAATTTTATTAATCATTGAATTGTAAAAAATGTCACTTTAAAGTTCTCTTTTTAAGTGCAGGATTAGAAAAATGACCCATCAGAAACCAGCAATAGCTAAAACAAACATTCTTTCATGTCACGTGAATCAGCTTTCCTGCTCTTCGCTAATATCTCCCCCTTCGCTAATATTGCACCCTATTTTTTTATTGTAAAAAGTCTTCTAAAAGTTCAATGTAATTTACTGATTTTGCATGACATAGACGAAAGCTGTCCAAACCCTTAATCAAGCTCAGTTATACGATTCGTAAATTGAGTATATTTCGTAAGTTGTAAAGATCGTTAAGGAATACCAGCTTTAATCTTTTTCATTGTGAGCTGAAAATGTTACCGTTCTTATCGATCCCCAGTTTTGAATGTAGTGGCGGTAGGTAATTCTGTTAAGAGCTGCTGGTGAATTGGGGAATCTCTTACTCAATGTTCTTGTTTAGCTTTGCTGTTCCAAAGACAACACAAAACAGTGTAACTTACTGCCAACATTTCGTTGACCGAGAAAAATGTTAACCATTTTTAAAACGATACAAATGTATTATAGACTAAGGAGATGTTACAATATTGTCCCTTCATTCTTTAGAAATTTTGTGAATTTACTTAATTTATTTTAATAGTTCTCACAAAATATTGTGATTTTCTATACATTAATTATCAAATGTTTAAGTACAATTCCATATTCACCTTAAAGCGCTACTCATGTCTGATTTCGATAAAGTAATTCATAACATGCAATATTTGAACAACTGGAAATTATATTAAATTATATTTCAGAAAAATATCTATTATTTCTTACGAGCCTGTATATAATCGCATACAGTTTTCACCACTGCAATGGTTTGCGACTTTATTGTTCTATAGAATTCGTGTGCACTGGTCGAACGGTCGAATTTAGAAAGTCCCATCGCCGTGCAAAGTACGGCCCGTTCAGGTATTTCCGTCCAAATCACATTTTTCTGCTCCCGTTCATTGGCGGAGTGCCCTCTCGAACGAGCCGAAGCTTTCCTGAGACGCATTTTTCTCAATGAAAAATATCTATAAAATCGACGAGCCCGTTTCAGCTGAAACCCTTGTGAAGGCTCCACCGATTCGAGTATCACATCGATCACGGGCAACGAAAATAATAAATTCGATCGTTTTATGATGTTGGTACTGGCAAAGAAAATAAATAAGTTAAACCAAATATCTGCTTATCGATGCATTTTCAAAGCGAAACGCATCAATTCTTCCCAGTACAAATCATATAAATACATGTTCCCAGTTCAACTTACAGCGCTACCTCTAACGTCTGTAATCGTATAATGTTAATGTAAATCATTCCCGTGTTCTGTAGCCGATCGCGTCGTGTGTACTCAGTTAATACCGAGTGTGCATTGTCTGTGTGTACGAATAGCTTGTAAACGAGCTGCGAAACATAAACTTCGCTCGAAATAGCAAAATCTATGTGAATTGTAGCGATTAGGAAAACTAAAATTTATTTATTGGATTACTACATACAGTAGGTAGGTCTTTATCGTGATGTGTTAATTAGATACTAAATTAAAAATTGTTCATTGAAATCTGTAATAAATACAGTAAATTAGACATTTCTTAAATATTTTAGTTCATCAATTCACCCAAAATATATATCTACTGCAAATATTTAATGGTACATAGAACTTGATATAAATTTTACACAGAAGCATTAATAAGAAGCCCGCGTGTAAATTATACGAATTAATATTATAAATCAAGTGATGAAAACGTAATTCTCTGACAATTTCTGGAACATTTCGTTATATAAGCTCTCGGAAACAATTTTATTACAAAAGCCATTTAGAAGAAATAAGACCAATACTAACTTACTAAATATAAATATCGTATGTTACATATAAAATTGTATTCATGTGTTATAACGTACTTCTTATCGTGTAACGCAAAAGGAGACAATTTAAAAGTAAATTTTAATATTAGTATAACATTAATACGACATAAAGACCACCAAAAACCAGTCGTTAATTAGCGGTAAAACACATTTTGATGCGGTATAATAGTCAAAGCGTAATGGGCTTAAACCCGCTTCTAAATTAATTTTCCCTGCCGTCTAAAATAGCTTCCTCGCGCCCAAAAACACCAGCTTTTCCACACTTTCGCCGAATCGTTAGATCTGTTTTGAAGGGCGAAAATATACACCAAATGTTTTCATTTACGTAGTTAAACACAATTCTTTTTACTTAAACAAATATAATAATATAATTATTTGTTCATACTTAGGCCTCGTGGGAATGCAGTGTTTGACAAATTAAAGTTAATTATGCTTTCATAATTGACAACCGTTGTTTACTATGCTTATGTTATTGGCATCTACTCGGCGCTATAAACTCTAGACACTTTCTTTTAAGTATTTTTAAAATCATTAGCTGAATTCATAGAAAGTCACGATATACAGACAATACAATAGGAAAAAAAAGAAAAACCTTTTTTTATTGATCTATGTGCGTATGTCTATGCAATCAGATTTTGCATCTTTGGTGTCATAATTAAAGTACCATTTGGTAACAATGTTTTTTTTTTCTATTTTGTTTGCATTTAGATCAGAGCTAAGCAAACAGAAAAACTTATGAGTAAAGCTAGCACAGAGTGGAGTCGATTAGCGACTAGGTGCTTTCGTTTAGATAAATTTTCATCGTAATTTAGAGAAGTGAATATGTGTTGCTGAAATTGCGTGTAAAATTAAAAAAAATTGCGTGCAGTAATGAGCACCTGGTAAAATTCTTACGATGAATTTGTAAGCGTTAAGAAGGGCTTGAAAGTGACTTCTTTTAGTCGTATATATTTTCAGGGTACGACCAAAGTCAATTGAGTAGTATTTGGCACACTTTTCTGTTATATGATAAGAGTTTAAAATTGATTGACATAACGTAAATAAATCCTCATTACAGTACGATGTAATATTAAAGTGAGAATAAGGGTTGTCGATATTACTAAAAATATTTTTTTTTACAATTATTTATTATCACAAAATTTAATAATTATTCTGTTCGATAACAGAGCTGTCTAGAGTTTGTAAGAGAGATTAATATTTTTATGAGTTCTTGAATATTTTACATGAATGCTATTTTGAACTGTAGGGCAATTAAGTTATTAGTGGGTGAAAAATATGTTGCAAATATTTCATATTGCATAGGAACACAGGAAAGTGCGAGTTTTGATGGAAAATTACATTCACAATAACTTTAAAGGACTTAATTGTGGTTTATCGTAAAAGAGTAAAACTTTATAACTTAATTGCAATATTACACATACTCAGACGTACGAGACGAAATATACATCAATCGACACAAATTTACCAACATATAATTTTCCCACGTTGACGCATGAAGGATATGCTACAACTCCTGAATGAGCGCAAAGTATGTATCGATGGGATTTATAACAAAATTCGCATACGCCTAAAAAATGCCCTAAGATATAGTTATAAATGGAAGATGCTGTAGCCGACATCACGATATCAACAACTCATACTATACTATCACTTCAAACTAACCGGTGTCACTTTAGCGTCTTTTTCACCGAATAGCTATTATAATGTTCTATTCGATTCGTCAAAGAATGGCTTATAGAAATTTGATAAATAAAAATACGGACTTCCCCTTCGATTAGAAAATACAATATTTTTTTATAGTTTGCACATTGAGAATATACGTCGTATATTATGCTTAGTGTTTTGGTTTTACAAAGGTCACAAAAGTTTACTCTGAATCAAGTATGAAAAATCGATCTTTAGTGGTAATCACTTGGCTATTTTTCCAATTTAACTTTAAACATGGTTTTCAATCTTTTTACAGAAATGTATTTTACACCCGTATTCCTGCTAGTTTTACTTCATAAAGCTATTCATTATTATTATTATTGGTGTTCTTAACTATCTAATCACTAATATAGAAAAATAATTTAATTTTTAATAAACGCACCGATTTGATATACAAGCTTACTTAAAAACTTAGGTTTGTGCAAATAAATTTTCTAGCGTTTTTTTTAAATGTTCGCTAAGGCAAGATGTCGGCTGAATTTCACTTTTCATTTCAGAAACTTCAATAAAACCCTTTTTCAGTTTGAAAATAATAAGTTGAATGTCTCGTTAGTTAAACGCGTAGGCAGATGGTCATCCATACGCATCCAAAGCATAAATAATTCATGTTTCCCTTATCCGTTGACTATAAGCCATTAATTTCAGTGGAAATTGTAATAAAATACGTCCAAGTGTAACTGAGGCACGTCCGCCCGGGAAATTAATATCTAACACGTTTTATGGAGATTCAAATGGGTTTCATCGTGGATAATTTTATAGTGAATTTAAATCAGGATCTCGCAGAACAACGGGGGGGGGGGATTAACCGTTTACAGAATGGTAAGTACTTATCTACCGGATAAGTACTGAACACATAATTACTGTACCGCATAATCGTATGATTACAGAACCACTATTTTTAGCTTAAAGGGACAGAATCGAACTTTAATAAAATCAAATCAGGAACGAAATCCTTTTATAAGTTTTTTTTTAATTGCTGTATCATGTTTTTTTAATTACTCGCTGCTGACACACACCCTCGTACGATCTTTTTATTACAGATTGGAGGATTTGGCGCTTAAGACCTCCACGCTGGCATGATTCAGGTTGAGGGCTGCTAACGAACGTCGTCGCCGATCTAATAAAAGGTCTGGCATCAATGGTTTAGCGTACACCCCGAGACACGCAGCGAGCGATTTAAACTGATTTAAATTAAAATTGATTGGTCAATCTGCCCGTGATCAGAATCGAACCCGATACCTTCTGATTCCGTAAACAATGTTCTTTCCCACCACTCACTTAGCAGCCATTAATGTTTTTTTTTTAATTTCACAATTTTATTTTCAACATAAAGTAATCAGCTATGATACATTCGGTCGAATTTCACGTATAACCGTTGGGCTTAAAATTATTAAACACTATATGACATGATGTTAAATAGTTTTGTCGATGCTAAAAATAAAGTTCCTTGAGGGCATAAAATCTTTTCGCAGTTAGCAATTACTATTTTACTCACATTTACACTAGCCAATCGATTTTTTATGGAATGAATGAATCACTTAGTAAAAAAAACTAATTAATTCGTAGGGTGCACTGAAAATTTCTAGAATGAATGAGAAAAAAATTGCTATGAATAGTCAAAAATGAACTTATTGTTCCTCAAAATATTTTCCGTTAGCATAAATATATTTTTTCATACGAATAAACCAATTTTGAAAACATTTACGCCACTTTTCCTTGGTGACCTCGGAAATTAGATTTTCATACTCTTCGGCAGCTTCTTCTGATAATGACAATCGTTGACAGCGTAATTGGTTCTTATTATTTGCAAACAAAAAAAATGTCACAGTGCCAGGTCGGGACTTTGTGCAGGACTGCTTATAAGTTCTACATTTTTCTCCTCCAAAAAATTATTTCGCTAATTGGCCGTGTGAGAATTGGCATTGCCGTGGTCCAAGATGATACGACGTTTACGATTATTTTTACGGAATTCGTTAATGACTTCCGGCAAATAAGTAGTTATATACCAATGATTATTCACAGTACGTGGATTCTGCAAAACAACAGAAGTAGCCACGTGAACAGTTTTATTCAAAACATAAGCGATCATCCGCTTGTATAAAGGGACTTCCCTTGCGCGCCATTTTGGTTGGTCTCGTTTCATCTCGATAGACCCATACAGTCAATTTCTGCTTTGTTTTGGGGTCATAGCAATAAATCCATGTTTCGTCATCTACTACTGTATTCCACACCAAATTTAACGCCCCTTCCTTGAATATGGTGAGCATGACATTACATCAAGTATTGCGGTCCGTTTTTTGAGACTCAGTCAAATTGTGTGGAATCCACCGCGAGCACAGCTTTTTCATGCACAAACGTTTGTGTATAATTGATTGTATTTAACTCATTGCTATTCCTAAGGATGCCCAGATCTCATGATAGATTACGTGTTTGTCTGTTTCGATCGTACAGCGCACAGCATCGATATTTTTGTTGTTAACAGCAGAGGAAGGGTAACCATCATGAAATTCGTCACTGAGATTGACACGGCTGCGCTTGAATTCGTCAAACCAATAATAAATAGTAGTCTTGCATGGTGCTTCATCACCAAAAGCAGTTCAAAGCCAAGCGAGACTCTACATAACTGTCAAATTACACTTAAAAGCATAAAAAAATATAGTACGAAAATTATCACTACTTAAATCCATAATAACGAATATACGCAATTTTAAAAATGATCCTAAAATGTAAAAACATTTGACAATTAGATAAAACAAACTGTATTCTACAGCCAAAAAATTCTATTTTCAAGTGTAGTCATTACTTTTTAATATTGTTTATGTAAGAGGCCAGTTCCAGAAACTTATAATGGGCTCCATGTGCGATCTTCAAATGGAGGATGTAGTTTTGTATTCAAATATTATAATTAATAATAAACAAATCGGTTCTTAGGAAGAGAACTTTGATATAATTTTATTCACAACAAATCATAAAAAAAATGTATTTTTAGACCTTTCATACCCTAAAGAATTGAAAGGGACTGTATTGTTTTTATTGCGCTGAAAATTTGAACGTTCGTTATCTGAAATCAAAAAGCAATCTGCGGTAAACCATTAAGTTTGAAATGGAAAAAAAACGCCTGTTCGTTTCAAAATGTATAACGCGTGTATGTTTTGAGAGAGGACATATTTTTGCTAATTTTCTGTACTTCATTGTAAAATAATAAAACTGTGGACAATGTCGCATATTGTATATTATCATGTTAAGGAAATTGTCAATAAACCTAACTAGGGTTTATACTCGTTCATCAAACGACGTAAATCAGTTTTTTTTATAGCTATATAATTCTATTGATAATACAATTAATTCGAACTGTGTCATGACCTTTTCTTAATGTTTGAAAAATTACGTATTACAAAATTTAGTAAATATAGGCCTTTTTTGTTTTATCCAGACCCATAAATGGAAGTTACAGAAGCGAGTCGGATTTTATTTATTCAAACTCTCATTTTGGTTTTAATTCCTATTCCATCGTGATCTAATGCTAGAAATTATACCAAAACCTCGTATCGAAAGGACCAAGTAACAATGAAACCGGGAATATAGTCGTTGAACTATTATATAACTCCTTGAAGAAACTGTATGATATTACCAAGATAAATAAAGTATTAAACCGACTGAAAAAACGGCGAAAGTATGAGTCAGAATTAAGTAATAATGTGTTTGCATTTTCTGTGAAAAAGAAAAAGTCAAGCCACATGCACGTGTTACACACTACGAAGTATCACTAAGTTAAGAGCTTAAAAGTATTTATGAAGGCATTGATCGATAGCCTATCACATCATACATACAAAAATATACGTATGTTTTAAAAACGTTACATAGTATTTTCAGAAATAGTCACATAACATTGTGTTGCTAAATCTAAATTTATTCTATGTATTCTTTCTTATGAATACATTTTTTTAATATCTTTATTATTATTATACACAACATGTTAAATTACTATGCGTTTCATGGCATTCAGTTAGTTTTTCATGTGAGCAAGAAATTTGAAATATATTTCTTAATTTATATATGCATAATGGTAACAAAAACTCAAATTTACATGTTGTAGCTTCTGTTATTCAAGACACGGCTGAAGAAATTTATATTCTAAGGTCCATTTTATATGCTATAAAGTAAGATTTAATGTTACAGCCTGTTGTCTCCTAAACTATTATTCACACAAGAAATATGAGGTTCTTTTGATTCTAACAAAAACATGAAGATTGGTCAATATATACATGTTAAGATCCAAGTAAATAAAATTATGAACTGCTTCTTTAGCCACTTTTTGGCTAAGACAAAAAATATCTATAAAACTTTCTGGTCAATTTCAATTCTTAAAATTTTCTGTTATATTTATGCACCGAAATGTTTATAGCACTAATAATAGAGGAACACACCAAAAAATTTAAACCCCACTCTTGCCTTCTCTAATCACTAAAGAGCAGTAAATATCGTGACAATAATGAAGCAATAATAACGTATGACAGTATGTGATATAACCGCGTTAGAGAGCGTTATTGGTAGAAAAACCTGACACGACGGCTTGACGCGCTTTTACTAATTCACTTGCCATTTTGTAATTTGTAATAAAAGAGCTTTGCTTCAATAACTATGAGCATCGTATCAATAGTTTAGCAAACTTTGTAAAAGTCGTTAATTAAAAACGTGGTTTAATACAAAGCATAATTTACGCACGGAACGGTTAGCTCCAAGCGAACTTTGTTGACTGAATTTTAATTTAGAAAATACTCGCATTTTAAAAAATTTTGATGTTTTTTTCGATTGCACGAATAAAGGACGAAAACTTGGCGACCTATTTCTTTTACATTTTTATTATAATTGTTCTTTGTCCAGTATTTTTGCAGAGTTTGCGAACATATTAACAGACACATAGAAATTTTAAAAAGCATTGAAATGTATTTTATCATTGTTTCTAATACCCCCAGAGTAGTTTTTCTCAAATATCTTTGTACAGACTTTTATATCTATTGTACTATATATATATAACTAACTCTCCACTAATATCAATGTAGAAAGTTTCGTATCAAAAATTTCGAAATAATACTTTTCTATTTCTTGGAAATGGAAATTCCTCACGATTTGATTCAGACGACATCTTTTGTCTGTTTTTCGTATTCTTTGTTTCTGAAATGAGGTTCCAAAACAGCTCTACAATTTGAACGTAATATTTGTCAATTTAGAGAAGCTTTTATTCAATAAAAACTGAATGAGAAATAATATTTTTCTCCCAGATATTTGAGGTACCGTAGACTTTGTGATATTAGAGTATTCTACTTTAGTACTTTTCTTTGAAATTATTATGACATGCTATCCATGTATGTATTATAGAAGAATGTCAAAAGTTGAGTTTGTAAGTTTTCGATAAACGATTTCCTAAATACGACATATTATACAAATACTCTAATAAAGGAATAGGAGACCATAATTGGTATTTCTGTTATTCATTGCGATAAGCTTCATTTTTTTAATATCGTCTTTATAGTTGAATAATATTTTCTATCTTAATTAATCAACACTTTCGATAATGTTATAATACCCGCACGTATCTAGGTACCTATCACATCCTACACAAGTAATTATGTAGATTTGCTTTTAAACGATATCCAAATTAAATTATTTCCCGCCTTACGCCATCATGGAATCCGAAACTGACCAGCGTTACTTTATTTGTGTTTGCTGAGGGCTCAGCAAACGCACGCTGATTGTGCCGACACGGCGAAACGTACGTTCTGTTTCACAAAGCGAGAAGTCCTATACAAATGCTTCCGTATCTCTGAACTTCAATGTTTTTAATGGTCTATCAAATAAAATTATCGTAACAATACAATGCCTTACACGAACACGAATTGTGCAGAAGCTATACGTTCCTGTACAACAAAAAAAATTAACTTGTACTCTTCCAATAGGTTATCGACTCTTTAACTTTAGTAGCGAAAAATCCGATCTAGAACTCGGTCCAAATTCCGATTCTCAAATAAGACGCTAAACAAATTTTCTTGGTAGATGTGTTTCTCTCTCGTTCCGACTTATTTCACAAATATCTTTTTTTTTTACTGTGAAGCTGAATAAAGTATAGCCTTAAAATTCCGATTTAACGATGGTACGTTTTACAATCATAAATACAAATGTTACTTATTTTGCAAAAAAAAATGCTTTTAATATATGTTAAAAGCATTTCTTAAGTTTTTATAGAGTTTATTGAGATATTATATGATATAACTAAGCTCTCGATGTCTATTAAATGACTAAGCGTAACACAAAGAAGCAGTTGGTTTGATGATTTTCATCCGATTTTACTTACGTGGCAATATCTTATGGATTTGTTTTTATTTAATGTTACATATGCTTGAACTGGCAAGTTATTTAGAAAAAAATACTAAGTAAAACCTGGAAATTAGTAATGTATTTTTATTTAAGCCGATTGTGGGCTCACTGCAAATAGGATAACGACTCCACAATCAGGTCAAGGCGAGGCTTATTCTCCAAGTGCACTACCCGTTAGATGGTGGCAACTAATTCGGATCGGAATCACAAATGCAAATAGACTACAAAAAAGAAATATTATATCAAAATACAATCTTTTTAAACATATAAAAAAAAACTGATAGGGTATTCCTCCTCTACTACTTACGTAAAATAAAATAATATTTGAAAGAAACACTCGTTGGTATGAGTTACAAGTATACACAGTGTCGGACTAGTCATATAGTCAAGGTGGCGTGTGCCGGCCGGGCCCCGGCCTGCGCGGGCCCCACCACACGTACCCTCAGGCTACGTGTGGTGGGCCTACATCTAAAATAGCCGATTTTAATCTGCTTTAAATCATTCGACGTACGTTTTTAACTACTAAAATTGTATATCTGATCAACCTGTGGGCCCTTAAATTTACAATACCATCCAGGCCCTTCAAGTCCAATCTGACCCTGAGTATACAGCACAATATACCATAGTATAACGCCCCAGCAGTCATAATAATATAGCAATAATATCCTTTATCGAGTTTACATTGATATTAATAAGAGATATACTCGTAATAGACCGATATGACAATTTTCTATGTAAATCAATAAAATAGGTTTTACAGGCCGTATATAATAAATAATAAACAAAAAGAAAAAACCGACATAAAGCTAAAATAAAGCAATGAAAAAAGTAATAAATAAACAATTTCATTCTAATTAATAATGGATGACAGAACTGGTTAAAATTCGACAGAACTAGTTAGAAGAACATAAACCTTTATCACATAAAACGCGTTCGCATACGCACACATACGCACGCACGCATACTCACGCACAAATGCACGCATGCAGGCATACACACACATGCACACACACAAGCACACACATACGCACACACCTAATACGCTCGCACGCACGCACTGCGCACACAGAGAGAGAGAGAGAGGCTTCCGTCATTCCGTCATGTTTTAAAGTTCAGCCATAAATATGTAAAATAGAAAATGAAACTCTCCACCGAGTCCCGTCATTTTAGAATACAAATGAGCAAGTTTGTATTTAGCTTTATAATAAAAGTGTATATTTCGCCATTTTTGGACATTACTCATCTATTCAGCTCATCTGAGGGTGTGAAATTAGGGATGGACGTTTTTGTATGGGGACTCCCGACATTTTCAGAATTTTCGACATTAAAGTCGAAATTCACATTACTGATCACAAGTTAGAAATACTATCTCAGCATTATCAGAATATTAACATTTAAAGAGGTGAATTTTCGTTAGAAAGTAAAAGGTAGACTAAATGATTGCATTCTATATATTAATAAAAAAATGTTATGAATAAATTAACATCGTCAGAGTTAACTTACGTATTTCTTTATAAAGGATTATTTAACGGTCTTCATAAAGTTTAATTGCTTGGAAGGCTTTAAGGTTATTAATTCGACGCTTTAGAAAATTGTGGAGAGTTGGGGACACGAACTTTTCCCATAGGTACCGTAATAAGAAAATTTCTTTAGCTAGAAACTGGCAACAGTTAGTCGAGACGTAAATATTTTATTTTGTGCTAATTTATCAAAACAACATTTTCCATTTATAACTTTGTTTTATTTGCGAAATAAATATTCTATATCAGTGAGGCACGAGAGATATGCAAAGATCGTACCATGTGGAAATCTGTAGTCTCTGCCTACCCTTCTGGGAAATAGGCGTGAGTTTATATTATTATTATCATATTCCATTGATATCTTCACGCAGGGAAAATTCCCCACATTCTTCAAAACATGGAAAGCTTTGAACAGGCACGAGGTCAGAGCCGACGATACGAGGGCTGCTATTAATGTATTCGGAACTGCCCACATACAGAACAATATTTCAAATGTAATTGCAACATTTAAAAATGGAGCTTCTTGACTGTAGAATACAGTTTGTTTCATATATTGTTGTTTTACCGACGTTTGCCGTTAACATGCAGCATAAAACCCACCGCTGACCCTCGAATCTACCCCTCTACTATGAATCCCCATCCAAAGAACTGAATATTGGTTCAAGTGGATTAACAAATATCGAACACTTAAACAAGTGTTAATTTTAGAATTATATTAGTCCACTAATCGTTATATTGTTAATTTCTACATACGTTTCATACCAACCAAATTCATCCTCAGGAAAATGCAAACAGTCACATCCATTAGGGTGTAAGGAGTGTTAAAAACAACCGACAAATCCTGATCTAACCTCGTTAAATGAGTTGCTGTCATGCAATAAGTGACGAAAGCATCCTTACCAGAAGCCAAAGACCACCACCAATAGACATACCTGTCAATTATCACAGACTAACGATGACCAGCCATTACCCAAATAGTTACAGGCAAGCCTCCAATAATGGCTATTTAGAAATATTAATTTGGTCATTGAGCATATTATTAATTATCTTTATCTTTTGAAATTTCGAAAGATTTCAAAACATTTAAACGTAACCCAGTCTCACACATATGCAAAACATCGAAATTGTGATTGTTATTGAGCTTATGACCGGTTTCTATTAAGTGTTTAGCACAATGAGATCTGTCTTATTTATTATTTTTAAAGGCCGAAATATGTTCTTTGTATCTAGTTTCAAAACAACGTCCGGTTTTTTCCTATATATATTGATTTACATTCATCACGAGTTAATTTATAAATTCCGGATTATTTTTTCTGTACAATTTATCTTATTGTTACATAAAGTTTTTAAATTATTATTTGTTATAAAGGCCGTAGAAATATTATGTTTTTTTTTAATAACTTGACATATTCTCCGAAATTGTACCACAATATGTCAAACTAGCTACATATTGCTTTTAGTCTTTTGATCATGTTAGATAGATACTGTTCTTTATAACACTTTTTTGTTTTTTATTAATGAGTCCATCAATACATTTTTTACCATATCTGTTTGCCAATGCTGTATTATAAATGGTATTTAATTCCAATGAGAAATTCTGATCGTTATAGTGAACGACCGATGCATCATTTATAAGCCGCCAACTTGTGTTGCCATGGATGACAAGAAGAAATGAGTAGTGTAGTATGTGTGCAAGTGGATTTTTTATAAATTTTAAATTCATGACTATTAATTATTATAGTTATAATGAAATCTAAAAAAAATCTTTAATTGATTGCTTCTTCTTCGAGTTTAGATTGATTTTTGGGGTGTACATTATTAAAAATAATTTTGATGCAATTCTAATTCTATCGAATTACCTAGCCAACATTTAATAATATCGTCCATATATCTAAAATAATACAGGGCATTATTATTATTTTCAATATGTCTATTTTCAATTTCATCCATAAAAATTTCGGACATTAAAGGGCTTAAAGGTGAACCCATAGCTAGACCCTCCTTTTGTTTATAAAATTGATTATAACAGAAATAATTTTGAGTCATCAAAATCCCATTAAGTTTAAAATATCGTCCTTCTCGCCTGGGTGTAGTCTTTTTTTCTAACTTATATTTTATAATTGCTAGGCATTCTCTAAAAGGAACATAAGCAAATAAACTGCCTACGTGTGAAATCAATTTGCTATTATTTGGAAGGACAACATCTTTAATTTTGTTTACCAGGTCTAAACTATTAAATAAACTATATTTTAGGTTGAATGCAATATTTTTCTTTTATTAACGTATTTAACTAGTTCATATGTTGCCACCTATACATATGATACTACCAAACGTACCAATTCACTGTATTTATGTACTATTGGCAAAGCATACAATCTAGGGGCCTGTGGATTCATTGGCACCAAATTTCTATTTCCTGATTCTTTAGTTAATAAAAATTTTGAAAACGATAAATTTTGTTTAACTTCCGCAATGGTATTGGTGAGATCATATTTCAATTTTTGAAATTCTTCTTTGTTTTTAATTATATTATTAATTTTATTATTCATTATTACAATAACATTCCCCTTTTCGGCTTTACTAATATTTTCTGTCAATATTTTTTGGTTTAGTGATAATAACGTTTTATGATCTACATTATATACATAGTCCGAAATGTTACTACTATTATTAAATTTTAATAAAAATGAAATTTTGTATTTTATGGATTCATTAGAATTACTTTTGTGCAAAGATATTTCAGCATCTATCGCCAGTATCTTCCTACGCATTTTGTTGTTCCAATTTTTTTATGAAATTATATTTTATTTCTTTATTCACAAGCGATTCTTCATTCTTATTAAGTCTTGCATTAGATATTTTTTTTATTCTCGGACAAAAGAAGTAATTAGTTTTGTTGTTTTGGTTCAAATTATCGATGTGATTAGATCTATCACTAAACGTTGAAATTTTTCTTTTGTATTAAGACTTTTTTGTGAATGATTATAGAGGCCATTTCTCTAGCTTTTTGATCGACCAAATCGATTTTCTTGTTATGTAATTTGAACGATAATTCAGAATGTAGTTAATAATTTGATAATTAAGATTGTAACACATTCTGATTATCGTTCCAATTACATAACATAGAATTCGATTTGCATCTTTCGAAATTTTAAAACATAAAGATAATAATAATATGTTCAATGACCAAATTAACATTTATAAATAGCCATTATTGGACGCTTGCCAGTAACTATTTGGGTAGTGGTTGGTGATGGTTAGCCTGTGAAAATTGACAGGCATGTCTATGGTGGTGATATTCGGCTGGTGGTAAGGATGCTTTTGCACCCTTTGACGCATTGCATGACAGCATTTCACTTAACGAAGTTAGGTCCGCATTGTCGGTTATTTTTAACACTCCTTGGCGAATGTGGCTGTCTACATTTTCTTAAGGATGTGCCTGGTTAGCATGAAACATATGTAGAAATTAACAATATAACGATTAGCGGACTAAGATAATTGTAAAATTAACTCTTGCTTAGGTGTTCGATATCTGTCAATTCTCTCGAATTAATATTCAGTTCTTTGGATAGCGATTCGTAGTGGAGGGGCCGATTCGAGGGTCAGCGGTGGGTTGCTTGCTGCATTTTTCTGCATGTTGCAAGCAAACGTCTATAGTGGATTTTTGCGAATTAACACCTCTCAAAATAGAAAATTGCTTGAACTCCGCTGAATTGCTGAAACCGAACAAAAGTGATTCGTTCCAAAACACTTTTGAAATAAATGGTTGCCGGTTATTTTTGGTTTGGTTGAATGTTTAGATATAGTGCTACTAGAGAACCGTAAAATGATTAATTTGGAGTGGTACACGATCATTTGTTTGACAGAAGTCTTTGAAGAAATAAATAAGAACAACCTACAACGCAAATTGATTCTTCATCATGACAAGGCTAGCTGTCACAGGTCGGCCGACGTAACTCGGTTTTTGGAAGGTCAAAAGATCGAATTGATGGGTTATCCCGCCGTACAGCCGCGATTTGGTACCCAACAATTTCTATTTATTGCCAAGCGTGAGAAATGATAGAGAGAAAAAAAAAACCTCAATGAGAATGAAAAAAGTGCTATAAAAATTAGTTTCAGTGTCTGAAAAAGTGCATCGATCATCTTGGCGAATATTTTGAAAAGCAGTGAAACCATATTAAATGATTTGTTTGTTTCTTTTTAATATTCCGAACACATAAATAACAACTCTCGTAGTGTTTGTCGTGTATGGTTTTCGTCATCCCGTTGCTATGGAATATTCGCTCCCATTTTTTTCATTTGAGATAGAAAGACTTTAACCTTAAACCAGCCACGCTGGTCCAGCGTGGATCAGATTTACCACCGACCGTCATCACCAATGCACTGACGACGTCCAACCGGAGCGGCGGTTTAACGTGCACTCTGAGGCACAGACTAGCGGTTTAATTGAAGTTAAAATCTTATTGGTCAATTTGCCTGCAGTGATTTGGCCACCACCGTTTATACGGAGATTATGGCATCGTAATAACTTTCCTGTTTCTTTTGACGCAAACATGTTATATTTACACGTGGCTTCGCCCACGCAGAATTCGGTCGCTCACATAAAGTTTTTATTGTAACTTAACCCTCTCTCTCATTTTCTGGTCCACTCCTCTCCAACCCTTCCCACCCTTTGTATATTTTTCAATAAGTCTATAGCGCGAGTGAAGGTTTTCGCTTTTTTGTTTTTCTTTCAAACGTTGTTATTCGTTCGTATTTGGACGTCTGAAGGTCTTGAGCGCTAGCAATTATTATTTGCCTTGTGACTTCTGAGTTGAGATCCTTAAATGACTTACAAATTTCTGTGGCATACGATTTAAATGAAATAAAGCTCTGCTCGAAGCCAAGCTATTTTCTATCTATGAAAACCTTTCAGTAAATTCAGAAATGTGCGTAAACAGACAGACAGATTAAAAATAATTGTTTTCTCTTACATTACCTTTCTTTTATCGTTCCCTCTTAGTTTTTCGTATATACGTTTAATCATAATCAATGCAACACCATGTTATACTGTTTAACTACATATATTGATAAATAAATTGAATTTCTTTCGTAAGGTTTCGTTGTTTTTTAATATTTTCTACTTTATTCCACTTCGTAGAGACGCAGACGGAGAGCGCTACCACTTAACAAACCAAAACTTTTATTTGCATTCTAAATTTCATCAAAATCGATGCAGCGGCTTAGACGTGAAAACGTGTCAAACAGAGAACTGACGTACTTTTGTATTTACAATATTTTATATTAATATAAATATTGATTCATAGTGACTTATAGTGCAGATCTATTAAAAGATAACTGTCTATAGAGAATAAGGAATATACAAATAAATAATACCTTTCGATCAAAACAACAACATACGCGCCCGCTTACTACCAGCTTCTTCCAATAAAAATAACCAAATTTAAAGCAAAAACCACCCCAACTGTCCACAGAAAAATGAATGGAAGAAAAGAAACTGACTTTGCGCTTGTTATTTCAGTAAAACGTAGACCTTATTTTATAAAGATATTTATTGTGTTCCCATAGGAGATAAAAAGGGTCGCTGTATTTCAAATATTATTCAGGTTGCGCCGTGGCGGTTCCACATTCACGAAAAAGAAAAAAATGTAGCATTTCTCTCACAACAAATACGCTTACCTACTCCTTTCTATACTAAACGTGAAGTACAAGGCTTTGGAATGTAATTTGAAATATCGCGAACGGAGATTATTCGTCTCGTTAATGCGAAGGGATCAAAAGTGTAGGAGACCGTTACTGTTATAGTTTCATAACGTTGTTAGGGTCCTCTCAAAATAACTTTATTCAGGGGAGGTTGAAGATCGCAGACGTGCCGAAAATAGGTTAAGAGGACAAAATTCGAAGGGACTTTTGTGTACTTTATCCGTTAACAATACATAAATATGCCCTTTCATAAGTTTATTACAATTTTCCGCTTAGATGTGTGTATAATATATATTCTAAGAAAACATAATTTTATGATATCATTGAATTCGCTACTTATTTAGAAAAAAAAATTAAAAGGTTAATATTCATTTTGTTGCTGTATACTTGTGATTAGAACAAACAATTTCGAACCACGACAATATTGAGGTGATTGATATAAATTTTCAAATTTATTTCGTTGTAGTTTGATTAAGCATATTAAAATATGTGCAAGCGCCGTTATTTATCACTCGTAATAAAATTTATTATTCATACATATCTTTTTTGAGTACTAAAATATTCCAATTTGATATTTGTTTTATGAGAACACAGTAAAATATTATTTTTTTGCCTTTCGAAATAATCTTTATTGTCCTTATATATAATGAATCTTGAGAGCTAACATTTTTTACTTTTTGTAGTCGCTCCAGTAAGCAACCCGAACATAATATGATCGCGTAGATATGTATTTATAATAATTTAAGTATTTTCTACTTTTTAATAGTTTGAACTCGGATTTTTAGTGTTTGATTTGCTACACATGTGAATGCTAAATAATCTTTACTAAAAAGCCTCCAATGTTGTAGACATATCTTAGAATAACTTTCATGGTAGATTGAGTATGATTTGTTGTGAATTCTCTTATAGGTATGTTTAAATGTAATAAATATTCTTTATACTAGGTTTCCTTCAATATTTCGTTTATCCGATTTGACTGAAATCGTCGTTTTTGGATTAAAAGATCCATCACATCGATTCAGCGACGCCACATCTCAACAATCAAAACAATCAGTCCGACAAAGAATTTTCTGTTTTACTTGATCTCATTCAATAAAAGCAAAACAATAATAAATTCAGTCCGATGGCCGATGAAGCAAATGCGAATTCACGAAGCGATAATAGAACAAAAAACGGAACACACCAAGAAATCAATAAAGATTTATTTTTTTTTATTAATCATCCCGAAGTCGTTACGTCCTGCCTTCGGCCGCGCACCTATTAACGGCCGGTGAGCGACGAAAGGTAATAACATTCCGTCGCGTCCACCGTTACCTACCTACGCCGGCGACTCCGTGCGGCCGGCCAAAAGGAGATTTACGACTCGCTAGTAATAAGGTGATTTAATCTGAAAACGAAAATCAAACGGGGTATCCTCTAAATCCGCTATCGGCGCCGGGGCCGCGGTCCCCCGGCGGGCGGCGCCGGCGCCGCGAAGGGCTGGCTCCTTCTCCTGCGGCGATTATCGGTGTTTGTTCTCGCCGCGGGCCGCCGTCGATTTTATCATCGCTCATCTCGCCGCTGATTTATGCGGGCCCGCCCCGGACTCGGGGGTTAAATTGTCTCTGCGCATGAAAAGTAACTCGGGAAGTGGGCATGTTTTATATACTCGGTGACTTATGGAGTTGTCGTGCTAGTTACTTGTGCCTCTCTTTCCTCATATTTATGTGTATAAAGGCTATGATAATTTGGCTGTAATGGGATCGTAACGGCGTCATTATAATATTTAATTACTATTTAAGTTATTTGTAGGTGCCTTATGATTGCTGAGTTAGCGAATTTTAGCGAATATAAAACCAATAAAATGAGAATTTTCAAGATTTTTGGAATCATATAATTTTAATTAATTATACAGTTACGAAATAAAATAAATTGCAATGGAGACATTGTCATTATTTAAATATTAAAGAACAGAAGAATTTATAAGTTTATATATCAAAATCCTATAAGACTAGACAATATCAATTAGTCCGACATATACAAAGGTTGTTGATAAATACTTCCTACTTTTGCATGAAAAGTGATTAAAATCTTTTATGTATTCCTTCTTACATTAACTTAGAGATAATTCGCTGCGAAGAGAGAGAGAGAAAACGAAAAAAAGAACAGGCATAAACCAAACACGTTCTAAATGTTCATAAAAAGAAACCTTGCCGAAGTTAAACATGAAAGAAGAATCTTACATTAAAAAGGCGAGTACGCGCATGAATATTCACAACAATTCGTGTCGAGAGGTATTTTTCGTGCCGCCGAATAAGGCACAAATTGTATTAAGTGATTTCGGCATCTGCGCCGGGCGCGTGCGGCGGGAGGCTAAATCGATTAACGTCCCTCTGAAAAGAAGACCTTTATGCAGAGGAGGCATGCGGACTGTTGTTTCCCGTTTTTGTGGACGGAATACCCTTTGGAACATTAAATGCTCAGATAGAGACCACAGGAAGACCACAATGCTTCACCGTGAATCGTATAACGTTCATTGTATTGGCAAAATTAGAGATTTACTTAGAAAATTCTCATGGAACAAATATTTTTTCTTTGTAGTTTTACGAAATGCATAAAATACTGTTGTAGGTATTTTCTGTCCGTACATTGTTTGTTACGCGTCTTACTCATTTCCGTGTTCAATGTGTTTAGAAACAGATGCAACACCATGTGGCTCTTTTGAAATATAGTGTAAATATTTGTGACACTATAATTCTGTTTCATCAGTAAATTTGTGCAATTTTTGTCAACGCATTTCTTCTTTTTAGATATACATTTAAAAATCATGTGTAGGATCCCTTTCACACGGCAGTCCAGTTTTTTGCAGGATCCCGTTTGATGGGTAAAGTGTTTATATGCTAGCGTTCACACGAGCATCCCGCAAGTGGGATCCTGCAAAAAACTGGACTGCCGTGTGAAAGGAGCGTTAGGCCCGAATTGTTATGTATGTAACTTTGAACAGACAAATTCGATAGATTACAACGTATTCTTTGTCTAAAGTATTAACAAAGAAATGTTAGGTTTATGAAAAAAAAAACGAATAATTATTTAGATGCCTGAAACGTCTAATATTTTTGTAAACCCTGCAGAGCCAAAGTAAAATAATCTTTTTTTCTCCACTACTAATATAAGAGAGAGAAAATCCTTTTTAACCTCACAACGTAGAGCCAAAGGTACTGAAACACCTTTACCGTTAAAAACACCTTTGGATAGCGCCTTACTTTTGCGCACGTACGCAACCAATAATAAACAGATTTTTAGCTGTTGCTGTTGTTGCTTTTGATTTTCGTCTCCTAAGAGTGTAAAAAATAGGATGGAAGTTTAAATAGAACTCTCAATTTTTTTGGAAGTAGGAAGATAAAAAATTTTGTTAAGGATATTCAATATAAATAAAAAAAAATCCGTTTCAATATTTTAGAATATTCAGTTCTTCAAAGTAAAAAATTAGTCTAATAAATTTGTAATAATAATTGTTTTACTTCTTTAACTACGTACGAAACGTACATAGAAATTATCATTATAACGATTAACGGACTAAGATAATTATAAAAAATAAAATTAACACTTGCTTAGGTGTTCGATATCTGTCAATCCTCTCGAATCAATATTCAATTCTTTGGATAGAGATTCGTAGTTGCGAGACCGATTCGGGGGTCAGCAGTGGGTTGCATGCTGCATGTTAATGCATGTTACAGGCAAGCGTCTTGCATGTTTACTTCAAGAAATAGCCTAAACGAATGAAATTAGAGATACAAAGTTTAGAAAAAAGTATTATTAAATGAATGAAGTGATATATTACCACAAAATCACCACATTACACATGTCACATTACATGGAATCACTTTTTATAGCATTTCCGAGGAGCGAACGGGCTTGTGACCCATGAGAAAGTAGGTGGTCATCACCGACCATTGATACTCGCAACTCCAGGGGAGTCACCAGTAGATTGCTGTCCTCTTGATGGAATAGGTTATCTTGTGGAGGAAGAATTGAAACTAGGAAAGTGAACCACCGGAACTCGCACTCACTAGACGAAATATAACAGCAAAAGCTGTTACTTCACATCTGTGTTCGTAAGTATGTGTTAATGTCATATATCACCGATCGAGTAGCCCGTTTTCCTGCTGCAGCAAAGTTAACCACGGTATGGCTCTACCGCAATAGGAATTATATGATAGGCACAACTATCTAAATGCTTTTTTTTTTTTCCTAAAAAATGGCGTCTACTCGTTTTGAAGGACTCTCCTACCTGTTGTATGACACTCAGACTATGGGTAGGTAAATCAGAATTCAAATTGCAGACCATATCGTGCGACGTGGAACAAATTTTCCATCATTAAACCCGCGACCCGAAGAGTGACGATAAAATTATATGAGTGCCGTTTCATATTTCCCAGACATGTCCCGAGCGTACACTTATACGATGGTATATGTGAACTGTATACTGCAGCACAAACGCCCGCTAGTCCGATGTAATAATACCAAAGTAAAATTGACCTAAGTTGTGATGTATGTAATAAATGGAGAGAAATTTTATAAAAGCCTCATTCTGAGCTTCCGCCGAAGCCAATTCCTCATTTCGAGGGTGATTTTTCTGAACGTTACACACGAGTCTTGCGGCGTTAGTTACTTGATTAATTGCCTCGCAAATGGCGTAAAGCCATCAATCAGGACGTCAAAAAAAGTGCTGCGCACACACAACAATCTTGCACTTCGTCAATATTAATAACGTATTGGAATAATACCGGAATCATGTGAGCTTTCGTGCGTGAAAATAATAATTCACTTTCTTTCACACCACTGTATTACTATAATATATTTTTTTCGTCTTATCTAAACACTTTAAGTTAAACGAAGTGCTTTGTTACGATTTTATTATATTAAACGCTCATTGAAACAATTTTTATACGTGGAAATCAGAATATTTTTATTAAGAAGTCGTATTTATATAGGCGCCATGCCTAAAACTGTATATTAACATTTATTTCTGTTGCTAATTTATTAGACTTATACATAATCTAGCTTTTGTTTTTTTTTATATAATACTTTTACATACCTCCTAAATATTCCTATATAAACATCAGGTTTTCTATAAAGTCAACCGAAATTTATCATTTATTTACCTGTAAAGTATTATTATCTGTAAATTATTATTTATCTGTAAATTCACTTTTACAGAAGGACAGACCGACAGTGAAGCGATTCCGAAAACGTATTATTTTAAATCTAGGCAGATGAGGAACTCGGATGAACAACACTCGCTTAAGGGCCGATGAAACCGAAATCTTATTTACGAAAAAGCAAATGTACACCCAAAGTGACCGAAATTAAATCATCTTAAGTGTTTTATAAGCGAGTGTTCCCTTTGAAGCGCACAAAAGTGGAAACGATAAAACAGAAACACCAAACCGATCTCGGCGGAGCGCGGCGAACTCTTCAAATGAACGTTTGAAGGGGACGAAAATGTATTTTATCAGATTCATTAAATCCCAGCGAGGAAGTTCACCGGGCCGCGCTTATCTTACGGATAAGGACCGCCGACAACAGCTCGTATACAGCCTGTTTTCGGGACGTGACGGCACATAACGCTTTTTCTCTATTTTCGTTCCAAAACGATCCGGCGACTTCGTGGATCATCACGCGCCGGATGGGGGGCGTGCACGACTTCATACGACAGCGGCGGGTCAATTATGCTAACTTTAGACACTCGAGTCTGTATCGTTGTGAAGTCATAATTACTTCAGCCAAAAGAGCACGTAGCTTACGTCCGCAGTTCCCCTCGCGTGGGCTTAGAATGAACTCCTACATATTGTATATCGGCTTATGGCGCTGTGTCTGTCTGCCTCGAATTGCATGTTAAATACTTTTTTTATTAAAGTACTCCTTGTATTTTCAAATTTAATAAGTTCCTTAATCACAAATTTTATTAATAACATTAGTATTTTTTCAGACGCCCTGGACCGATATTTTTGAGCTCTGTGTACAATCCGTTAAACTTTTCTTCTTTATTTATCATGTTATTGAAGTTTTGTTTTATGAAAATACTTTATAATCGAATTCCTGTTGTATCCCTATAATCCGCTTTTTAAAATCGAATATTTTTGCACAGTTATTTTAAATCCTTTGCTGTCGTCCGGCGATTACCAAATTAATTGATATTTTAAATCATTTCTCAAGTTGAACTCTCAACGAAGAATACAGATGGCCGGAAATCAAAGTCACCGCGAAAGTAACAGAGGAACTGGAAATGCAAGAGGTACAGTTTCAAAAGTTTATAGAGGGTAAAGGAAAGTAAGGAGGCGTTTAAAATGTAAAATTAAAAAAGTTAATAAAATCACGTCCTGAATAGTTTATAGCACACGCCTTTTTTTTCTTGTTTATTCGAGGGGCAAACGAGCAGGTACGTCATCATAATTGATGGTCACCGCCAGCCATGGACACTCGCTCAGAGAAGTCACCGATGTGTTGCCGGTTTCTTGAGAGGTAATAGAATATCTAATAAAGAGGGCATCGGATTAATATAGAGGGTAGAGAGGGAAGTGGAAACTCTCACTCATAGGTTGAAACACAAGCAACAGCGGAAGCTGCTACTTCACGTCCGTGTTGTGTGAGAGTATTGTATTCCACCCGTCGATCGGCCCATTTTTATGCTACAGTTAAGTGAACAACGGCATTGCTCCACCACCATAAAATTAATACATATTTATATAAAAATATTAGAATAAACACTTACACGGCTGACACAAGAATAACAGCGGTATAAATAAAAAATGTTACAATCTTAACCCATTACAATTTTTTTATTCTTTTGTTATTATTTTTTGATTTATACCCAAAAATGTCAGAGTTAGTAGTAATAAAACTAAAAAAAATGCAAGAAAAAAATTGAAGTAGAAGTAACTCGATAAAAAATGCCTTATGTTAAGCTTACTACTTATAGTAACTTCAAATACACTCAAAATCCGATAAATCAAATATACAACATTTTTGTAAAATTTGTGAAGTTCAACAACTGTGAAATAAGAAACAAATTTATCAATATTCCTACTATTAGAAAATTGCTAAATCTATTCTTTCGTCTACTTTTAATAATACCTTGAATGAATTTATTACACAGCAATATTTATTATATTAAATAATAATTTATCATTCAAAATGTAATCAAATATAGGGTATAGTAACTTTGAGAGGTATGAAATATTTTGAGCCCTTCTGCTAAAAAAGTACCGCTGTCCCTATTTTCTTGTTGCGAGCGGCGGGCGGCCCTCGGCCTGCCATTTTCCATTACGGCCAGACCTTTATATTGTTGTTGGAAACCCTCGCGTTTATTAAACTTGTTCTGTGAATATAATTCCAGTCACACACCGAAAATAAAAATAATCCCAAAATCTGTTTTCAATGGAACGGCGTTCACTTTTAAACGTCAATGTGTTGTGGCTGGTTCGGACGCCATGCCTTTATATGGCCAATCTCGTGAACTTTTGCCTCGAATTGAATTCCGATTTGTACCACAATGTCTTCTGCTTGTGTGCCTGTTAGATACAGAAAAATTTTGTTGAATCTTTCGGAGCTAAAAATTCGAAATTTTAAGGCAATATATTAAATTGTGATATGTATGAGGAAAGTTAAATTTGTGTACAAATTAAGATGCTCAGGAATGTCTATGTTCTTAATAAATAATAAATTTATATGTACTTCTATTATATAATATATAAGAAATGTCTCGTAGAAATGTTTAGGTAAGAAAAACGAGCACTCAAAATGTTTGTGGTAAGTTAATTCATTTTCAGTTATGTCAAAATAAGGCAGTGAAAATGTGCATGGGCGAAAAACAGTGAAATTGTGTATGTGTCGAAAAACTCCACTTCGGTATGATAAAGAAGTTTGAGGCCACGTGTCAACGAAGTTATTGATATAGCTTTGAAGAACCCTCGTGTCAACTGATATTACTTCACTTCAACATCGGTAAACACTCGGAAATGGAGCTTTTGACGGCTTTTTATTTGGTAAATATTGTGTTTTCGTCGCGAACCCAATAGCCCGGACGAACTCTTGTTTCGGCCTTGAACGCTCGATGAATTATTTTTCCATTTATAATATCAATTTTGGTTTATCGCTTTAAAAAGTTAGATTGTAAGTGTTACATAACATATACCATATTGGATTATGTTTAAAAGAATTGATTTCTAGGTTTATATTTGAAAATGGACCCAAATCCATAAATGGAAAGAATTATGAAAAAAAATGCCTTTACTTATTAATCCACTCTATATAAGGCGTTAGAATGTCTTATCGTGTTTCTAATAATTTAATAAAATTATTAGAAACACGAAGGTTTATTTTTCATAAATGTTCGTCATAATAATACAGATAATAAATAGTAACGAGGTCAACCCATGTACATGAAATTGTTTTGACATAAAATTTTCAAGAGTTTTTTTAGTTATAATAATTTTACATGTTTTATGGGATCGATATTTGAATTAAATCTATTTTTGTGCTTACAAAGCTGTGTCAAACGTCCAAGCCTTGTTAATATCGATTAAATTTACCTATAGATTTCGTTGGCAAAAAGTGCATAATAGGAATACATTTTATAACAATAACTTTTAAATTGCTGTAGATATCGAATTTTAAAATGTAAGCACCTTTTGAACCAAATCAAACTTCATGGAATACTGTAAACCTTGTTCAATTCGATAACTTCTTTCAAAATATATCTTCGATAAGACATTTGACAATTCTTCACTATGGTAGAGCTATACTGTGGCCAAATTTGCTGCAGCATAAAATGGTCCAGCTTGACCGGTCAAATACCACACTCTTACAGAATCTCCCCTCCATCAGATATAATATTCCCTCTCGAAAGGCTGGTAACGCACTGGTGGCTTCTCTGGAGTTACGGTTTTCGTGGACGGCGATGAAAATCTACTCTCTGGCGGCTTGGCTCCTCGTTTGACTCTCGAATATTTTATAAAAAAATCACATGATTGATATTTCTTTTCAAAGTTATCCTCTAATAACTTTGAAAAGAAATATTAATAATTTTGAACTCTAAAATGTTACTAATAACGTTTTCGGACCCGAAAGACACGAAATAATTCAAAAAAAAAATGCAAGAAATTTTATTACTAACCTGCAAGCTTAATCATTGTAAAAGTATTTTTTTTATATTCATTCTATGTATAAATAAAAAATTATTGCCAAAATATATGTACAAGTGTCACTTCCGACCTACTGCACCAATTTGAACAATTCTTTTTTGTTGTGTTCGTTATTGTCAGGACAAGGTTTGTATGAAAAAAAATAATCCTTTGTATCTGTCTGCCTAACTATTTGACCGGGGTATCTTCGGGACGGCTGAACAGATTACAATGCTACTTTCACTAAAAGGTAGAGTAGCTTGCTGGTCTACATTTAGGGTTATTTTTCTCGTAATATTTTTAAGGTTTCTCTGTGAAAAAAAAACCTTTCAAAATGGAATAATTTGTTATGATAGAATCCAAAGTGGAATCGGAATCGAGATTGGAAGCCAAAGCGGAATCGTGGTTAGATCGTGACGAAATCTAGGACAAAGAGCGGGATCGTAATCATGATGCACATAGCGTTATCAGTCAGTATAAAGGATCCATTCATTCACTCGCGTCTTCAGAAGGGAGAAGACGCGGGTGATAGCTATCAATGTAAATATGTTTGTCCTCTATGCGTGCCTAATCCATACATCCGATTAGGATGAAACTTTGGTGATATGTTGTATGCTCGTGGGGGAAGGTTTCTAAAAAAAACTGGCATTTGTCCCCGGTTTCATCCTCGTAGTTGTACTACCAAACCGAACTAATGAACCGATTCTAAAAATTCTTTCACTAATAGATGTTTGCACTATTCTTGAGTAAATTCGACAGTTAACCTTTATCCCCAGCTTTATCCATTATTTACATTCCTAAGACGATTTTCATAATTCTTTAACTCATAGAAAGCTACTCTATTCCCGAGTAATATAGTTAATATTTTATTCATGACTTTCTCCAAATCGGAACTGGGAGTGGTAGAGGAATCGGAACTGAAAGTGGGACGGAGAGCATAATCGAGAACAGAACCAGGAACAGAATCGAAAGCGGGACCGGGTTTGAAATTGAGAACGGAACTAGAAATGAAAACGAGTGTGAGTATAGGATCAGAATCGAAATTGTGACTGGGCTCGAAATAGTAAACGAGACTGGATTGACATTGACATGGATCGATACATAAAAAAAATTATTCAATCTACGTCTATGATGGCAGAGCTGCAGGCATTAACGATACGGACAAGCCACATTAAGGTGCTGAATAACGTCTGCTGGGCCAGTTAGTTTGTAATACAGTTTTGACGGATTTGCAGATAGTTTATAATTTTACATTTCAAAACATGGCAATCAGAATCTTAGAAAGAAGATTTAAAAACCTTTCGGCAGATTTTTTATTATAAATTGCTGAACTCTCCTAAACTGACCTAACTGTATAAAAAGTAATGTATTAATATGACGCTGAAAATTACAAACTACACTACGTACAAAACAGTATAAACAAAGACACTACAATATAAATGTATTACATATTACGTAACAAGTATACTCCACCAATTATTGCTGCAGTATTCAGCGTTTCAAAGTTTACTATTTCTAGCGCTTGGGACACACATCACATAACTTTGTAACGGCGCGCCGCACTAGCACTTAGTGCTCGCTCCGTGCCGACGCCGCGATGCACGCTAGAGCGGTATTGCTATATGCTTACATATTATAAAACACAACGTCGTTATGTCTGTCTGCCTGTTCATGCGGTTGTAGCTCGAGAAACATCGGAATCGGTCCGATCCGATCTGGCCGTCCTGTTTTTTGTATGGAAACAAGTCATGGAACCAAGATTTAGTTATACATTGCTTTATGTTTCAAACTGTTAACAACAAAATCCAAAAGAAGATCAAGATTTCGGTTGTCTCATCGTCCTTCGGAACTGCTACTGATAAATAATAGAGAGAGTGACTGAGACGAAACCGAGAGCGTAGTCATCTTTGACAACGTGATCGCTACTTGTGAAAAATGAAAAAATTAATTTTATGTCCGGACGGGCGAAACCGCACACGAAAGCTATTTGGACATGGTATCAAAATTACTATGGTGAAAATAAGTAATTATTAGTTTAATTACATATTTCATATTTTTTATATTTTTTTATTACCTACATATGACATTTCGAAACTAATTGCCGCCGTTAAGGATGTGACAAGTCTCTTATTACGCGCTGCATTATTGCAACAATGAAAAAACGCTAGAACTAATTGAAAAAAATTTATATCCTTACGTATCCTGCGTGACGGTTGATTTACACATTTAAGATACTTGTGATCCTTACTAGGAATGCGTGTATACTGCACTCTGGCTATTTTTATTTTCGTGCGTTTGTATAGACAGAGCTAGACAGCATACACTTAGCGTCCGATCATCGCCGTTTGCAAGTAAAGAGCTTAACACATTAATCGCGTCGATACGTCAAGTTATTTTCGAAAGGGTCAATTCACACTCGGAATCTTGTTTGGAATTAAAACAGATTAACCCCATTTAAGCGGCCGAGCTCCCGAATTCAATCCGGCTATTAGAACGATAGATACTTTCGTCTCCCGGCGAGATTAATAAAAGTCCGGCAGCTCTGAGCCGGCGCCAGCGCTGCGGTGGCCGAGACGTGTGATTGTTTCGTGTATTTTTATTCAACTATGCGGCCAACAATATACTACAATAATTTTCGTTCTTTATATCCATAATACGTGTAATCCTGGATAATCCTTTCAGGTTCAGATCAAACCATCGCACTAAACGATTTGGAGTCCAAATGAAGTTTGTAAAAATATGTTCAAGATTAGAAGAAACTGGTAATAGTGTCCGATGATAAATCTTGCTACTCCCAATGCGGAAGCACAACCTCTCACCCCTTTATTCATATTTGGGTCATGGACCTTAACCTTCTACCCCGTTGAACAGCGTTGTAGCGAACCGGTATTTTATTTTCGTGTATTTAAAAACTGTAACAAATACCGCCTGATAATATAGCATACACGATGTATGTTATGGTGACGTTAGGCCGCGTGATGGACGTAGAGTGGAACTTCGTCTTTCGTTTCAAGGTCTCTCTCTCTCTATGATGACCTGGTCCCTGTCGTGCTCTCGATTGCAGTCCCAATCTCGATTTCTACTCCGATGCTGATCTCGATGTTCATGTGTATTACGTAACATATTTCATCCTGCAATATTTTAACTACTGAAAATGAGATCATAAAAAGATGAATGAATTTATTGTAAGTCCACGCGGGAAATCTTAAGGGGCGAAATATAGTGTCCGTATTAATGTTAGCATGTACGATTTTATCATTTAATGCATTTCTACATATAAGAATGCATTAAACATGAAAGTTGCTCTGTATGGCCACCGCTGCATGCCTCGATAGTGCTGCGACTTTTTTTTGCTGATGCACTAAAATTATCACCTTTAAGGTCGTCGAGGGTAATCAAATTACTAAAATATCGTTAGACAACACATTTACATTGTAAAATAAGTCATATCCGTGCTTCTCGAGCTGTAAGCGCGTGAAAGGCTAGGCAAAGACAGAGAAATGTTGTATTTTATAATATGTATACATATCAAATCCGTGAAACAGAAGGCGTTCTTTATTTCGAAGCTAAAATATTCAGGGCTGACCTTAAGTGGCGAGATAAACAAGTATTTCACCCTACAACGGTGCCGATTCATATATTTCACTGTCAGAGTAAGATGGAATGTAACGGCGCGCCCTTATTTCGTTAGGAACGTTGGTTTAATTTACAACTTCGTCCAGACTCGTAAATTTTTTTTAGAAGGTGAAGGAAGCTGACTGTGTGCATTGTAAATGAATCTGGAAAATATTCTTATTTATAATCTGTTAGCATATTTATGGTTAATATTACGTGAAATACGAGATCCAATTGAAACGCAACTAATAATGTTGTTGTATTGTTAAAAAGAGCTCATAAAATCTCTGTATATAATACTAATGCCATTCTTCAGTTGCAACGCGTAGAAAGTTGTTCGTGTTATTCTGTCTCTTAAATAAAAAATTCTTTTATTATTTATCTTTTAGTTGAAAGTGTCAGCAGAATTTGTAGTAATTTATAAAGTATCGTTACCAGTTTTTATTTACAAATTCTTGTATTTATGAATAGCTTTCAATCAGCAAACGTGAAAAGTAAAGGATAGTAATGTTATAGACATTCAAAACAGATAGAAAATAATGCAGCAAAAAAGAAACAACCAGTTTACATTGATATATAGACTTGGATCGTAATCTAGAGATAAACGGTGTATGAGGCCGGACATAAATATTTATTTTAACCCGAAGACAACTAAAAGCAGTCGATTTCCATGTAATTTAATGTATAAATGTCCTGAGCTAAAAGACGCCATACAGATGCTGTTCATGATGATGGTGATATTATCGGAATGCAAGTTAGTATTTCATTTGTCAACAGACTGATAATAATGTGCTACATGCACTTTGTTGGCATATAACTCGTGTTCCATAGAGCAAACAAGGTAGAAGCGGCCATGGTTCGTTCACGACCCAAGTTTTTTATGTACTGGCGACACGTAGTAAAGTTGCTTTCTACATGAAAACACAAAGTTGATTCGAGTAAAATTTTTAAAACTCTCTTAAGCGTCATCCGTACACTCGTCTCATAACAAAAATACATTGTATCACAGCGATGTTCCGCGACGGCAATGGCACGGCGGGGGTCTGCGGCGGCGCACATGTGACGGGGAACTTTTTTTGGAATGCAATAAAAACGGATCCCGAAAACGGATCCGCCGAGCGGTAAACCGGTGTTATCCCACCCTATATCGCGGCGTGCGGGTATTGAAAATTCAGCTCGCTGCATTCGGAGTCGTCCAATCAAGTGCGGCTTACGGCGCGGGGCGCAGTGCAGCCGCCCGCTCTGCGCCCGCTCGCCGGGAACGAGAAAAATCTTAAAAGGAATTTGTTATGGAGCGCGAGCTTTTGAAGAAAAGCTGATTCGGAACAATTTCGTCTAATTTGCGTACTCAGCCGGATGGTTTTTTGAATAATTTCATGAATTCAACTCTTTTATTTTTCGGTATCTAACAAAAGCGCTCAAAAGAAAAAATGTTAGTATAATTTTATAATACTTTCGAAGGTCTATAAATATTCATTTGCTGAATTTGTAAAAGAAATTTAGTGTAATTATTTTTGAACAGTGTATTTCTTGTAAATTAGTCATAAGTTTGCTTTAAAGTGATAATACCTATGTTACTGACCTTATCCACAGAGTCCTTTAATTAAAAGCTTAACAAGCACTTTCCCTTGTGATTTGATGTCACTCAATTCTAATGCTTTTTTTTTTATTTTTAGTATGAAAGTTTTATTGATTATAAAGAAATTCTACTATTAAGTTTGTTATGTGAACTGCCATACACATTATATAGAAAAATTGGGAAAAGAAAAATTTTTAAAGTAACTAGCTGTCCATGAATAAACTTAAGGAAGCAAAATTTTTCCACGTATTCCATTGTGTGGCGTGCCGATGGATAAGTATTTAAAAATGCATTAAAGACTTTAGAGTGAGTTTTACTCTGAGGTGTACATTTTGCGGCTTATTAGCTTCGACGGTTGTTAACTTTGTGTCCCCTCGCTTCAACTTTTCATCGGTGTGCTTTGAAAATCTAAAGAAAATCACGTACAGGACCGGATAAAATCAATGAAAGTTGTTTTCACAAGCATTTATTTAAAAGTTACTTCGATATCCATAAATTTAATTGTGAATAATAAAATATAATCACCGATCAATCCATATGTGCCCATACGTAGAATTTGATATAATTTGGTCCCTTGTTATTTTACATAATTTTTTAATTATAAAGAATCTTGCATTACCCATTTCATTTAAAGTAAGTGCTACCGAATATTTCACTTTTATTCCGTTCTTTAAACGGAACCCTAGATGTGGATATTCGACATCCACCTTAGCCAATTTTTTTATATACGTAAATTCGACATATTATTGTAATATTCTCTTGCCACTAAATTTTTATAAATCACGTTCATAGAAATTATTTAATGATCATATTATTTATGAAGACTATATTTACTAAATTAAATACTTCTTTAAAAAATCTGATTAACGTCTGCTTTATTTCCGATATTTTGTTTATGTTTTTTTTTAAATTATTTTAAGAGACACTATAGATATAAATACAAAGTGGGGGACAGACATTTCCAATAATTGTTTCATAAGCTAACATGTTATTTATTTTTGATACAGTGATTCAAATGCCTTTCGTTTGACGATCGCCTACAAAATTTGGCTTTTTATAAACTCTCTTCTTTAGACTAAAGAATTACCATAGTCATTTTGATACAGGACAAGCTTTTCCATTCCTCGAAACAAAGTTTGCCCGACCGGCTGCATCAGCGCGATAAATGCATTTTCAATTCGTGACGTGTCGCCCCGCCGCGCGCGCCGACACGCCGCCGTGCGGCGTTTAATTGAGGGCAGAGCTGCCTAAACTTTGTTAACCGAAACTCATTTGTGACGAAGTTAATTTGTGTTCCGAAAAGGGTCCCATAAAAACATTATTACCTTACTTTTGAACTAATTAAAATTGAAGCGTTCTAAACGCGAGTATCGACATCGCTTCACCGAAGTTGGGCAATTCGTCTATTACAAGGTGAAAAACGCTTTTAGCTTTTTTATTGCTATACTCCTTGAAAAGATACGCGTTTCGGAAAGTTTGACCCTTATTTTAACAAATGTCACTGTTACTGAACCAGTTGATGAAAACGTGGCGGTGTTGAGCCCTATGTTGATTCGTTCGCCCTTCGATTGGTAAGCAGAGAACATTCAAGTTCCCTCTCTTCACTTATTTTTAAAGGGCGTTCATCTTAGTGTACTTTTTATTGGAAGAACCCCATCTTTAAAATTAAAAACTCGAAGCTTACAATTGTAGGGTACCAAGATTAATCATTCTCATATTAATTCCGCGAGAGCTACCAATCACATACCCCGTGATTATTAATCGCCATAGCAATGACGTTGCTAGTGGTTCCGTATATATATTTTAACGTTTATTATTACAGTTTCTGGTAAAAGGATTTATCTATTTATGAACTATATGAATTTGACGGCAAAAAAATAACCAAAAATATTGAGTAAATCAATATTTATCGGAATCCCTGATGACCTTGAAATTGGGGCTCTTAACGTACCTAATATTCGTCATACGTGTATGAACGATATATTTTAATTTTGAACACATGTATACCCAATGCAGTGCAAAGGACCCCCGAACCTTTTTCACAAAAAATATTAACTATTACATATTTTCTATATTTTATCGACATTATTGCCATATCAATCACAATGAAACTATAATACAAATATTTAATCGGAACGGTTGTAACTATAGCCACTCGTGATTATGCAAATCTTACAAAAATAAGGACAATTGTAGCTTAATCATAATTATTATAATCCACGGTAATATTGTACACATGAAAATATTTCTGTACAGTGACGACGAAAATCAGTAGATGGACAATTCAAAATTTAAGAATAAAAATAGGATCTTATTTGTTAAAACAATTTTCTTTTTCAACGCCATCTAAAAACGCGTAAATGACGAATTTTATTTGCAGAAGATACCAAAAGCACGACCGGAATGGGAAAGGAGAACAGATGAAGGAATTTATTATGTGCTTACGCGAGCGGAAAGCTCAGTTATAAATAACTGTTATAATGCACAGGAGATGTATTTTCATAATATAAAGCAAAGGCTACCACAATTATTATACTGATTTCATGAATTCTAAAACTACTACAATCATGCAGCTGTATTTTTATACTATTTTCTTCAATTTTCGGATTGAAGAGTGATCAATTAGACAGGTCGATTTTAAAGCAATCAAATTGAGACGGCTTGGATCTGAAAATCTGTCCTCGATCGGAAGCTGTACTGTAGAGACAGTTATGCTATTTTTTGAGATCGATTCCGGGCCGTGCCGTAATGGGTGCCGCTATTTGGCGGCTCTGAACAACTATTGTCAGCGATCGGTGGCCCCTACCGCCATGAGGGCCGCCCACGTGGTCAGCCTTTTAAGAGATTACGGAGTCTATACTGCTTAGATGCATGATGCATTTCGGAAGTAAAATTCATGCGAAATTCATTCTTTAATTACAAAAAAAAAACTATGCATTCTATTATAAAAGCATTTTGAAGATGAATAGTGCAGTCTTGCGTAAATAGTTAACTTTTAAAAGCATAACAAATCATCGACTTAAAATCTTGTCGCATTAATTCCATTTTTGCTATGGACGACGAACTTCAAATTGTGCTAAACCCAATTGACACGCGACTTCCCGCCAAATAGTATTTTAACCAATAAATGAGTTTATTATGTTTTAAAAAATATAACATTCGAAATTCAAACATTTATGAACGGCCAGGCATTCCTAGCGGTTCATAAATGTTTCTTTCAAGCAGACTTTCAGTGTTCTCTATGTAAAAAGTCATATCTATAAAAATTGTGTTTTATAAACGATTATCTTACATTTATTGTATCAGTTGCCAAAACAAAGTCATATTTATGAAAATGCACTAGTTGTTGTTTTAAAGACATGTTGTTATTATAGTTATTGAAATATACTCAAAACGTAAGTTGATGTCAATAGGCGGATGCGATTATTTCAAATGTTTCAAGTATATTTTTTTTCTCCTTTCGACACTTCTTGAGATAAATTGAGAATTAACTCCCAGTTTTATTTCTAATGTGTTCGTATTTTACATCTAATAAGTATTATTGTAAAAGTATAAAGTAGTACTTACAAAAATATAACATCGTACGAAGCAACAAATTTTTAATTTTTTTACAGAAAATGTAATAAAAAAATTTCAATAATTGCAGTGTTTTGCCGCTATCTCGTTTCTGCTACTGCTAGCTACTTAAAAGAAAATTTGCGACAACAATGTGAATGGCGTCTCTCCTACACCATGTTGTGCGCCTCTGAATTCATATTCAAACAATAATCAATACATTCAAATATTCATACAATATAACAAAGCAAGAGAGTTTTCAGTTTCGGGTTACAAAGTGCTTAACAGCGGGCGCCGCTCACTCGGCTTGTTACAAGGCTCGATCTCCATAATTAACCTACAATCCCCAAGAACACACCAGATCTACGGTTATATGTTGACATCGAGATAGTTACTAGTGTAGTTACTGTAATAATACAGTTATTTGAAAATGGTTTAGAATCGAAATCAGCACACCTTCGTTCTATTCGGATTAAAGTTATAAACAATCTCGTTGAGAATTAGAAATATCGTATTCTAGAAGAATAATTTTAAGTAAAAAACCAAAAACATTGAAATATTAACACGTCCATTCTCTTTACGAAATCATAAAATTTTCTTTATTACCTAATGCTAAAAATCATGATAAATTTTGTAACAAAAATTTTAAATGTCTCTAACTTTTGTATGGCGAAAAACCGACGCAACTACAAATATTATGTTCAGACAAGCACTAACAAACAATCCTTTATAGCTTACGCTACAAAAAGTTGCTCCGGCGGCTTTGTTGCAGCGCCTTTTGTGATCTGCCGAGGGCCGCCCCGACAAAGACCCCGTACGTGACTCTATGAAAGTGTAATAAGGCGGAGCCATTTTAACGTCGCTTACGATTGTGGAAATGCTGTCATCGTTACTGTAAGCACTTTATTCCGCTTGTATAACGATCGCCGCGTCGCGAGACGTGTATGTCTCGATTTGGGCAGAAAAAAAAAATTAGGAAAATCAGCTCGGTTGATTCCAAGAATGTTTTACGTACTGCTGAAAAATTGTTTGATTTTCGCACTAAAACACCGATGCTCATTTTTAGGGTTCCGAGCCAAAATGACAAAAACAGAACTTTTGTACTTTCATCATGTCCGTCCGCAGGCGTTTTATTCAAACTCTACCAGACGTATTGATATAATTTATAGTATAGATGTTTTGTATAAGCCGCTACTTTGGTAGTTAAATAACTAACAAGTATTTCCAGAGGAGGCCCTCCATACATGTAACGGAAGCAGACTAAATTTTTTTCATCAAGTATCAACGTGTGGCACATATTTCGACAGCGAAAAACTGCTAAGAAACCTTAAAGTGTTTTAAAAACACTAAGGTTTCTTAGCAATTTTTCTGATTACGTAAATATTTTCGGAAATAATCGCTCCGAAAGTAGCAGAAATTGTGTCTCCCTTTATTTTCTAAACCTTATATACAAATATTATGAGAAAAAAGTATAGAGATAATCTTAATAAACACTTTCAACGGAAATTATTTTGAACATAATCGGATAAAGTTTTCTTGAGTTATTGCCGAAAAACTGCGCCACTTTTGCAGATACGCTCTTTTGCTGTTGCACTTTAGTTTACACTAGTTAATAGTAATAGTCGACAAACCTATTTTGTTTTTCTAGTTCTAGTTATATGTGACTAAAGTTCTTATAACTATTCAGTAAGGGAATCACGGAAAAAGTGTAACAACACTTCTTTCATCTGTTATGCATTTCTATGTAATATTGGCTTCGGAACCCTATAATGAGCATAGTCCGATATGCTCTTGGCCAGTTTTTTCTTGTACTTTATTTATTTTAATTATCACTTCCGGCTCACTATAACATACAACGCTGTACCGATCCACGACAAACAGCTTCTTTACCGATTCGTAGAGGCATAACGCTGTCGTTGTAAATGTAAGAAAACGCGAACGAAAAGAGAATTACGTAAGATTTAGTTTATTTTCTGCCCGGCCTCGTCTGGCGCGCGGTCGTCGCGTCCGACCGCAGACAGGTGTGAAATTTACTTTTAAACTCTGACATAAAATGTACAAAAGCTTTTACATGAAATTATTTTAGCCACATTTTACAGATAAGAGGAAGATATATATACTCGTTTCTGTTCTACGGTTACTTTTTTTTTTAGGAATTTTGATATTGTGCTACCTTCTTCCCATTAATTGCCCTTGCGCTCTGAAATTTTCGCCTGTTTCGGTCTCTTCAGAATTCTCTAGTAGTGTTCGGTTAACATCGAGAAAGAAATGTCGAAACTGCTTGTCTCATTTTTTTGATTTGAAGTCTTAAAATATCTACAGCAATGGGAATATGTTACTTCCTACAAAATGGCAATAAATTGTTGAAAATGTGACATATATACATACATATATATGATAATTAAATGTCAATACAATATGATGAAGAATCATCTTGAACTTGTATATAAAATACGAAAAAACCTTTTTCCCTACTTTATATATTATTTGGCAACTTATATTTAAAGAGATGTATAATTTGTTCTCGAATTTAGTCAATTTAATGCTACTGTATAAATTTCAAGGTTCTGTACCCGAATGGACAACGAGAGCCTATCACTAGTGGCACGTAGTCTGTTTTTCCCTCCGTTTTTCTTATTAGGGTCCGGTTGCCAAGATGGCAAAAAGAAAACCTTATAGTTTCATCATGTACGTCTGTCTGTCCGTCGCTCCGTCCGTATGTCACAGGCATTTTACTCAAAGGCATTTTACTATACATATTATGCATAGATGAAATTCGAAATAAAATGTCTTGTAAAGTCGCTACTTAGTTTTGTAGTTAAATAATAAAAATAAACATTTCTAGGAAGGGCAGTACAAAAATTTTATTAACGTGTGACACATATTTCAACAATTATTTTAAAACATTTTAAGATTTTTAAACAATTTTTCCCATTAAGTGAATATTTTCGGAAATAATCGCTCTGAAACTAGCATAAATTGTGTGTCCTTCCTTAATTTTTTATTCAAATTTCCAAAAAATATGAAAAAAATTCGAAGGTAACTCTTAATAAATACTTTCCATTACAATTATTTTTAATGTTATCGGATTTACCCTTTTTGCGTTATTGCCGAAAAACTGTGTTTCTTAACAAAAGGACGGAAGTACCATGAAGCTCTTTTACTGGTGCACTTTTTGACATTGTATTTTTACATTTTGAGCTATAGTAAGTGTTTTACCTGTGTTTTAATGTACTTAAAATTTAATACTTAGTATTAATTAGTATTATTGAGTTAAATAAATACATTAAAACAGAAATACATTAGAGTAAAGTCATTTAATGATAATAAAACATACTTTATATAAGCTTTGTATAAAAGGTTAAAGGACTGGTCATTTTATAATAATATTCGAGAACGTTTAACTGTATGTCTCTTGCGACCTCGAGTCATATGATGACGTTGATTGTGTTAAACAGGTAGTAAATATATGATAATGAACCATGTAAAATTATAAAAATATAAATCATATGATCATTCATTAACACCCGTCCAATGAGAACCCTTTTTTAGACGTTATTAGCTGTTAAACCGTAAACTCAATTAATAGATTCATTGTATATAATAAAAAAGATCCCTTCGAAGTCCGAATATTTTGACATGTAACTACGGAACCCTAAAATGCGTGTGGCCCGATATGAGCTTGGCCGGTTTTTGTCTTACATTTGAAGGGCTGTATTAGCGATTTATTATCGAACGGTAATAGACGATACATTTTTTTACAGAATATATGTTGTTATGGACGATATAATAAACAATAAAAAAAAAAACAAAAATAAAAACTTATGGATGTACTTACAACGTTTTTAGGGTTCCGCACCTCATCTAATCTAGATCTATACATTCGTGATAGCGAGGACTAAAAACTTGCTAGATAAATACATGTAACTTTAACTTTCATTTTCAAATAGTAAAAGTAAATAAGTAAATCAAAGTAAACTCACCGGTGATAAGTTTAGTGGTGTAATTAAATGATTTAGTCTGAATTACTGCGCTGTGTTTACACCTCAAAATGGAATTATTTGGCATTTTAAATCTATTTTACCACATAACGAATGATTTAGGTCACTCAGCAAACGAATTCATACCAAACGAGATAAGCTATAAGCAGCCGCATGCTCGTCGGAGGTCATCCGACCACTGCGCGGTCAGAGAGGAAACGCTAGCGGTCGGCCGTATATTATCGGTCTGACCTCTTCTAATGTCTTTGCGAACAAATATACACAAATATTGCTCTTTTAATAGTCGCTATATAATCTTACTTTAGATGTTGACATGTCCGTGTGTTTCAAGGAACTCGTAAGTTGCGGAAAGTAACAATCGTGTAGAGAACTATTATTGTGTATGAACTCGACGTCTCAGTGCTGATTGAAGATAACAAAAACAAGCTTTATTAAAGGGTGCGTTTGCAGACGTTTTAACGATTCACAGATCTCTTCGCGAACCCGTCTCGTTCGGTATGAGAATTATTCGAATGGTGAGACGGAGCTTTGAATTCAAATATTTCAGAAGTTATCATGTCCCCCGACAGATGGATAAAAGGGGGAGATAACTTACGCTGGGAAATTCTTCGGAAAGTTAATTTCAGACGAAGAAATGGTAGGATGTAATCGAAGAAATAAATGAAATTAGAAAAAGATCGATGTGCATGATTACGTGAAAACATATCGACTTTGATATGTTTTTAAAATCGGCCAAGTACGAGTTACTCGCTCACTCCTTTTCGATGGTTCCGTAACACTAAATAATATTGGTATATTTATCAAGAGAAATGTGTTTATTCTTTCATTAAATTGGCTCACACTCGGATGATTTATATTATCTGTTATTTTACTTAGTCCAATAAAATATCCAATTAAACATGATCTCACCAGTTTTGGCGCAATATGGAAGAATATGTTCGTAATTACATAAATAAAGATAATATAGAAGAAAAAATGTAATTTAAATTAACGGGAAAGGGATGAAAAAAAAAAAGGTTGAAAAACACATTTTTTCAAAATAACTCGATAATGGTGAGAAATATAAAAAAAGTTTCAAATAAAAGTTGAAGGAAAAAAAATTCTACACGAAAAAGATTTTTTTCAATTTTTCATTATCTGTTTTAGTTTCGTTACAAATAATTAAAAACAGATTTGTTTCGTTGTGAACTATAATAAATTGTTCAAATCATTACGGCCCTGTATCACGCAGCGTGCATTATTATTTGCCTAATTATCTGCAACGAAACTAAAGCAGATAATGAAAAATTGAAAAGGAAGTTTTTTATGTAGAATTTTTTTCCTTACAACTTTTATTTGAAACTTCTTTTATATTTCTCACCGTTATCGAGTTATTTTGAAAACATGTGTTTTTTAACCCTTTTTTTTATTTTTTTCATCCCTTTCCCGTCAATTTAAATTAAAATTTCTTTTATGTTATCATTATTTATGTAATTACATTCATATTTTAACATATTGCGCCAAAAGTGGTGAGATCATGTTTAATTGCAGATTTTATTTATACTGTAGAGTTTGTAATATAATCACACTGAGATTGGCGCTTTTATATAAATGTTTTCACAATAGAGCACGAATAACCCTTTGTGTTCCGTAGAAATTTTATTATGCACATGGATATTTCATCGATTAAGAGTCGTGACGATGTTTGCCTTTTACAAGATCTATACTGGTAAGACATCGGCCCCAGAAATTCTGAAACTTTTATTATAGTTCTTGTCCAAACAATTTTCGCTAAAATTATTTAATTATCCGAATTTTTAAAATTCTTGAAATTTCTTAGCGACAAATTTAATAATATTCACAAATACTTCAATTTTAATCGAAGACCATATTCAAACTACAAATGCTTATTTGTAACAGCAATATTTTTAACTTTCCGACATGAAAATTGAAAAGTTTTCATAAAATTGGGAAGTTATTGTTTTCAGTCCGATATTCGAAAATCGAGTTTTCACCCTTTTTTGACATTTCATAATTTCGGGAATGTATTTCGACCATTTCTCGAGTGACGTTTGTATGACGTCACGAAACATGATTAGTCGCGCCCTTGTCACATGATGGCACATTTTTCGGCCCCTTTTTTATCTTTTAACGTATGACGAAAATCATAACCTAACCATTGTCAACTATTGACACGACAACGTACAGCACCGACCCCTTAATAATTCATCTAATGGTTTATTTGATGCGATCAGAGATTACACTTTACCCATCAATTAGCTGGAATTATATACAAAAAAATATATCTATGCTGAACAAGTAGGAGGCACAGCGGTGCACCTCATATAGGTAGGTGATATAACGTGACCTCGTAGGATGGAACAGCACACAAATCCTCTCCTTCTTGACCATAAAGATTCCGTCTGGCTTCGTTCTTTCAAAAGGTAGTGCTATCGAAAAACAAAGTGCACCCGGAAGCTATCATAAATCCCCGGCTGCTCCCGGAGATGGGATTACGCCGGTGTAACTCGCGCCGCGGGCTAATAAGGGAGAACAAGCTAATTTGTAGCGGCGCCGTTCCTCTCCGGCTAACGAGATGCCCACAACTTCCTTCTAATTAATAAAAATTTACATCGCGGCCCTCACGGCGATCTGCACTTTCGTTCGCTGTATCCGGAGGAGTTTTATTTTCAAATCTTACTCGAAATCCTTTTGGTCGTGAATAATCATAGTTATGAAGTCGTCATATAGTTGTCACTCGTAGGTTAACGTAGAACACGTTAATTTTCGCGTAAAAATGATCAGTAACTAAAGTGACCCGCCTTTTTTTTCACCTTTTTAAGTAGTTTGTTACTTGGGATCTTCAAGAAAAGTGCGTCTTTCTCAAATAGATCGCAACGCGTGAGCTTCCACTCCGATTGCGTAAACATTCATTTTCAGATACGAACACTTATTATAACGTGACCATAATCTTTTTTACTGTGTCTACTATAAAAGCCAAATCGTTTTGAACACTTAAGCGACGAAATAAACACAATTTTACGTTTTTACATTTACTTTTTTTACAGTTTTCCTATTAACAATCAAATCAATATAAAAATGTACATAAAAGTTCAATTCGAATATTTGAGCAGTTGACGCAAGTCAAAATTCTGTTTTCTGCGAGTAAGGCTCGATATCACCTTGACATCGTTTTCACCGCGTCCACAATATTATAAACATGTCGACGGTCGTTAGAATAGATAGAACCACAAAAAAAGCAAATAACATATGTATCTAATAGTGTGTGATCTTGAATCTGTCTACTCATACGTATGCAAAACGGAACATGCGACAGGACCCGCTTCGAAACATTTTATGTATAGTAGTTGTAAGATAGCGACGATGTTTAGATAACAATGTTCGGAAAAACTGTTCAAAGTATGCGGCGACGGGATGTGGAGGCGAAAAGCTTAAACTGCCATCGAAAAAGAATAAAAAGACAATTCCGATCGACAAAAGTTGACGCTACCTGCGCCACAGCAAACCTGATGTTTATATTGAAACACGTACCTGTGAAACTACTTGCGAGAGAATCTTCGAAGGGTCGACGTGACGCTGGGACTTCACGAGAAGTGCAGACATTTTTTGGCACAAAAAAAATCGTAAAGCAATCACCAGACAATGTAATTGTAACAAAGATAATGTCCAGAAACGATAAAGAAAAACAACAATTATTTGGAGGATTCTGTTAACATCTATTGAACTGTCGCTGTTTTAATTCAAAATATTGTAATATCTAGTTAAATTAGCATTCAATATCACCATTAACAAGGCGCAAAGACAAACATTATAATATTAATACAAAATAATCATGTATTACTTAGAGGAAGTTATATATCGCTTGTTTGGAGAGCAAAACAAAGGAATTAATGTTCTGACCCACTATTAATGTGACAAATGTAGCTTATAAGCAAAAATTGTAATAGAGTAAGTTAATTAAGTATGAAATGAAGTGAGAAGAACATGAAATATTAAGTTCTCGTTCACTACATTAAATACAAGTATTGAGAATATATTCGATGATTCAGTATATAATTTCTCTATTTAAAGGTTCATTTTTAATTCACATTTAATAAGAGCTGGATGACTTTTTCAAGCGAAGCCAGGATAACTACGATTATATTATAAATGAGAAAATAAATGTATACGTCTGTTCCTTAGATGCTTAACTGATTTGAACTAAATTTGGTAACTTGAATCCAGAAGCACTGGGGTAAAATTTGTATGAAATTTAGAACACAAAATTTTCTCTGCATTAACATCGCACTTTACCGTGATACTTTTTATCATCGCAATGCATTCCTATGGAATTATTTACAAGCGATCATGAACAGCATCGAGAACGGTATAGAGATCGGAATGGGATTTCAAACCAAGATCGGTATTAAATATATTATTCGATATTAAATATAGTACAATGTCGTAGTAGGAAATAAACGGTAGACGAGGGTCAGAAACATGAGCAGGATTAGAACCAGCATTATCGATAGCAAGATCGCTTAATATAATAAAAAGGGAATTCTTTCATGTCCACGCGTGCAAGTCCAATACAGCTGATGTCAGAAATACAAACTTAATCTTAAAAGCTACACTCATATGACTGGATCACTGCAAAGTTAGCTCGTAGCTGAACTTTAACTTTCTGTGACAGACAGATCGATACATCGAAATGATTCCACAAGTTTAGATGTGGACTTTGAATCCAATATTCAAGAAGTAACTTTATCGGCTCAGCTTAGGAAGGTACAACTAAAATTAAGTTTGTTTTAGAATTTTACATTTACTGAGGAATTGATAAAATATCTTGGAAGTGTAAACTAAATGGAAATCAGTTTAAACATTTTTCTTTTCTTAACAAAACTTCTCTCCTGTCTTGTCAAGATTTGATACGTTTCATTACAAAAATGGTAAAAGAGGTTACATATTGTTTAAATTGAACTAGTAACTATTATTTCTTTTAGCGTAAGCGTATTAGTTCAATCGCATATGCCCTGGTAAATGCTGTTGAGAAATCTATCGAAAGTTGGTAAAATAAATTGTAAATTTAATATATATGACAATCCTTAAAAAAAAATTACATTAATCCCGTCACTGTTGCTGGTTAGCAAAGAATGAGGGGAATATCGTTGAAGCAACAAAAATAGTGAGTCTAGATTTATTATGACAAGATGGCTTCACGACGAAAGCCGTAGCGCTGCCGGATTCCGGGAGCGATCTCACGAGACCCATTTATTGCGAAATGAATTTAATGTGACTTGACTGGAGCAAGCTTTACATGTGTTCACTGAGTGAGCGCGCCATGATATGTTATTACGGTGAGTAATGTGCGAATTGGAGTGTCAATTCAAGGAATTTTGTAAAATAATGAAATTATTAACGTTATGTTTTGATACAGTGAAAATATTAAAATAACAAAAAGTAACGATATTGCTTTCAACGTTCCGAAAATATTTTAAAAATTTATACATTTACGTATTCATACATAAGCATGTAATGTTGTTACACAAAAAAAAAATTGACTCGAAAATAATTAAATATTTTTTACTTATGACAAAATAAATATTTATCAAATATAAGAGCCAAAGTTCTTTTGAGCAATTCATTTTTATTCAAAATATCTTCTATTGTTTAAGTGTAATTGGATGCAAAGAAATCAATTACTATTTACTGAAAATATTATAATACTTATTTTTTGTAGTTTGACTGAATGTAGTAAAAAAAACTTAAGTGACTTACTAAGCCAAAGTTAAAATACATTAGCAGCATTCAATATTCAACGTATACAGTTTATATTTTATTACAACGTAAACACTGAACGTCACTATTGATTATAAACGTCCTTTGAATTTCCGCGACGTGCGATCCTAGGCCTGCGCCCTCGACCAGGCCGTCAATCCGATTAGTGGGAGACCGTCCCACGCTGTGACGTCCATTTCCTCATAGCCACCTGAAAAACCTTTATTTTACAGTGGTTCCCAGTTCCACGAGCGATGTGACCTGCTATTGCCACTTCTGCGACTTGCTGATTCTGTGTCCGTCGCTCTGATTCTTCTGCAGATTTTCTCATTTTGACTTTTGCCTTGTAGAGAAACCACGAACACGGCTTTTTTCATTGCACGTCAAGTGTTTCTGAGTCTGTTTATGAGATCAACAATACTCAAAGAGCTATGTATTTAAGTACTAAGATATGTTGGTCTCGAAGGTACCTCATAATTTCTCTATCATTTCCTACCTTTGCTGAATCCTTCATTTAACCGTTTGTTTCTTATCGTATCGGATATACCTGAGCCGACAGTATGTCCTAAGTATACGTATTCGTCATCATTGGGAGGGATTTCGCCATAGTCATATTCGACACATTAAATTGAGAAAAAAATATTCTGAAGATTATTAGTCTAGTCGACAAGTTCAAAATCGTGTTAATTCTTGATAAAGTTCCTAAAACTATGTGCGATAGCTCATTGGTTAGATTTAACTGCTTTATTAGATCTTCATAGCTCCAAAATAACGAAACAAAACTTATATTATCACTCGTGTATCTGTTGATAATATGCTTTTTTTATCAGTCATTTCTTTCAAAAATTTTACACGATAAACCTTTACATTTACAAATATAATTTGTAATGTTTAGAGCTTTAAAACATATTTTAAAGGCAAGGATAAATATACTGCAGTTTTATTTTTGCTATTTGCGGATTAAGTGAGATGGTTATTGAAAGAACTTTTGAATTTTCTAATGAATAGAAAAATATAATTTTATTAGTTATAAGTAATATAGGTACATAAAATTACATTGTGAGAACTTTTCACAGACTGTATTAGGCCCTTATTAATGAACATAAAACTGAAAGTTACAAAAGAATAAAAACTTGATATTCTTTATAGAACTATAAAGAAAATCAAAAAGAAATACATTTCAAATTATCGTATCTTTTGTACCTCTTCTTCTTAACGTTTTATAAAAGATTTTTTTTCGTAATAAACGCAAATTATTGTTTTACAGCAACTATTGATATTTATTGTAATGTTTGTAATTGATTGATCTGACATAACAAAAACTTACGCCTGGAACTCGTTACGCATTATTTACAAAATTATTGCAAACCTATAAAAAATTGCACTTATCGTGTTTTGCTAAAATTTTTTACAACTCTTTCTTGAATTCCATAGCTTATTTCACTTTCAGCATTAGAAGTTTGATACCCGTTGCTACAATGTAAAGGAAATTACACAACGTGAAGCATAAATGTAACGTACGATCGAAAAATGATAATCAATCACAGAATTCATCAAAGAAACAAATGAACGAGATATTCAATACTGGGCGTTATAACTTTTAAGACCGTAACCGGAGGGCGACTATTCGTTGCCAATACAAAAATAAATATAATTCACTCTTTAACAAAACCACAGTGGTTGAACCACATTGATCACTTAAATGATACAAACGATAACACTGGTTCTATTATTAAAAGATTTTTTTTTAATTACTATCACGCTAACGACACGTAGGGACACGATTAAAATACAAACGATACGGTGACGAGTAACCCCGCGAACAAAAAGACACTAAATCACAGTATCCCAATCAATGATCCGGCCGCCGGTCACGTCCCGAACAACGTACCAAAGATATCGGAAATCTCGAGCAGGCTCCGCCCCGTCGCACGGCGGGGCGCCCGAGGACGCGGGCCCCGCGGCGAGCGCTACACTAAATTATAAGAGTTAAGATCAGAAGAGCGGAGCAGCCGTCCACTGAAATAGCCTCTTACTGAAAATTGCTTTGTTTCAGCGGAGAGACGGGCGCGCGCCCACCGGGACGGGCTTGACGCGGAATGGAGCTCGTTTAGTCAGAAATCAAATACGAAGTGTTTTTTTTTTGCTTACAATTTATTTTAGTGTTGTAAAGTGTTTTAGATAAATGAGCCTTCCGCCCGTGGTTTTGCTCGGGTGGGCATAGAACGTCTTCTTTTATTTTTGAATTGATCGATGTTGCTCTCGATCCCGATCTCATAACCACTTTCAATTTTAAACCCATACTGGGTGTTCCTATTTTTTAATATTTTTATTCTCAACGTTTATCAACAGCAGTGCATACACTTTCTTTAGATGTGTATTGTAAATGTATAACATAATGAATTAGGTATAGTTTTTATGTGACCACCAATTACAGTTACACATAACATTGCAAATTGAACACAAATAATTCAGTGTTAAGTAAAGACATTACGGGAATGCTTTAATTAAATCACATGAGGGATGTAAATGCTATTATGAAATTATATAAATGGAAAAGAATAATAATATTCAAATAAATAATATTATTGAATTTTCAAACAACATTTACAATTTTTAAACTTAAACCTTAGCGAAGACAATGAAAAATGTCAACATCCAGTCCGCTATCAAGCAAGGCCTATAAATTCTCGGTATTGGATTACATAAGGCTAGATTTATTCTGTATTGGGGAATATTAAATTGCCTATAAATTGAATGCCAAGTCTATCTGCTAGGTAGACTTATATTATTTTGATTTAGAACCTCAGAACATTTTATTTTGTTATTTATTATTCCGCATAAGAGCAGTAAGTTGTAGCGATTGCGGCAATGTATAAAGTAAATTCACTTCAATGACGAACTGTATTTACTTTAACACTACCTAACTGTTGAATGTAAGAAGGTCTATGGAATAAACCCTAGCGTCAGAAATGCTAAATGCTTAGTAAAAGAACATTAAATGCTTCCAATCTGTTGAGAGTAAACATTATAATCAGAATTTCATATACAAGATTGACCAATTCAAGATGGCTTCTAATAAAACTCTTGTACCCAATAAAGACCAGCGTTCTAGTGGCTTTTTACCCCACTACTAAAGGCTATGATGTTAACAGTGTTCGTATGACGGTATGTTTATTTGTTCCCTCGTTCTTTTTAAAATATTTGTCCTATTCCTAATCATTGTGTGGTGTTATTTGACCCGCCTTAACCCTCCGCGTATAATGAGGTATAAAACGGTTTATTAAATCCAATAAGATCGAGTTTATACGTCATTTTACAACCTCGGAAAAATAAATCTCAAAATAAAAATGTCATGTTTGGTACCAAAAAACAGATCTTAAAAAGTGCAAGCCGAATATACACATTTTTCATATTCAAATACGTTTAAGTTAGTAACAAAATCGTTTCGCGTATAAAAGTTAAGCCGAAGAAGTTTACGGATGCCGCGTCGACCTTCAACCGCCCCTCGCGCGATGCGAACCCCGTAGCAAGGACCAAGGTTATGTGGCACTCAGTAGGATAAAGCCTTTGGCATTTTTTATATCCATTAGCGCCTTGAATCACAATAAACTTAAAAAAAAAGTTTATATTATTTATGCTGTTTATACGCAATGTAAAATAATGCTTAAGTTGGCACAGTATAGTTTGCTCACCACTATTAAGGCGATCTGCACTTAACTACCGGTAATGGTCTATAATTATTTGTTCAAATTTTTACGTAAGAACTATACTATGAGAAAAGCTTCATTTCCACTTATTGACTGATTTCCAATTCGAATAGGACAACGAACTTAAGTGGCTTAAGTTTTTCTTAGCCCAGACTACATACGCATTTTCAGTAGTCCGCTTTCTTGATATTATCTATCGTATATAGGTATTGAAATTAACGTTTCTTTCAATTGTAGCACGTGTAACTCCTAAATCTCTTACCTTATTTACTTTATTCATTTTTGTGCTATTGATTATGTTATAGTTACATAGTTTATTTTTATGCTTAATAATAGAAGTTATGGTGTTGCACTTAACTGCTTTCAATATAATCCCATCTTTGTACACAATTTGCTACCAGTGGACGCTTGCTTGCAACATGCATTAACTGAATATATGATAATTATCTTAGTCCGCTAATCGATTAGCGGACTAAGATGATTATAAAAATAATTAACACTTGCTTAGATTTTCGATATTTGTCAATCCTCTCGAATCAATATTCAATTCTTTGGATAAAGATTGAATATTGATTCGAGAGGCAGAATCGAGGGTCAGCGGTGGGTTGCATGTAGCATGCTAATATTGTTAATGCATGTTGCAGGCAAACGTCTACTATTGATTTCCGCGAATTAACACCTCACACAATACAATATTGCTACCAGTGTTGAAATCGTTTTTGAGAATTCTACATTAGATATAATGTAATGCGGTATAGTTTTAAGACGTCGAAAACGTGATTTACGACTGTGTTGTCATTTATAAAGATTAGTAAAAGAACAGGTACAATGAGAGATGCTTGAGACACACGTACTTTTGCCTATTATTTGTAAGATCCATGTCTGTTGACAAAGACGATCTGAGGTCTATTTTGTAAATTAGCCTTGAATCATGTTAGTAGAGACCCAATAACTCCAAATGCATTGAGTTTTACAAACTGTATAATATAGATACCTTTTTCAAAAGCACTCGGAAAAATCTGTTTAAATTCGTATCAACAAAATGTCATTGTCAATTTCACCTGAAATATCTGAAACGATTGATACTGGATTGCTTTCTATGATACCTAGATTAATTATGTACCTGGTGTTTTTTTACATATTTAAACCATAACAATGTTTTTTTCTCATTTTAAAATTAAATAGCAAATTATAAATGATGCTTACAATTACTTATTTGATTTGATATGTAATCAAATATAGAATGAATTGACATTATGCCTTTATAATAAGTATAATTTTAGTTTGCTTGGTAAATAGAGACCACTTAGTTTTAAACTGGGCAAGTGTTCTCATACTGCGTTTTAATACATCCGTTGTTTTTCCATTTTACGATAATTCATTTTCTGAAATGATTATTCTTTATATAACTACACAACTAGTCGCATGGTATGTGTGTAGATGTTAATGTCAAATAATTTCCTAATTTCCGAATTTTACATTGTTTTTCCATCCAAGTAAGTACATAACATAACAGTTCACTTAATTTATTTTTTTAAACTTCTAGGCTTAATAGTGCATCTATCTTAATTTATTTATTCAAACTATTGATTACCTGCATTTCAATTGTTAGTTCACAATATTTAAATTCATTATAAGACCATTATATACACACATAAACATAACAACTACTTACATGAAAACTACAGTATTTACGTCATCTACATGAATGAACATTGTAATACCACTACATAGAATAAGAATATGTTTTCAGAGATCACAAGACGCATAATCGATATAATGAACGATCGCGATCTAAAGCGAAACCGGGATAGGAATCGAGAAGAGAACTGAGATTGGAATTGAGAATCGATTTTACCGATATCGAAACAAAAGTGGAACAGGTACTGAGACCGAGAACAAGACCACGATCGGGGTCATAATGGAACAAGTACTGAGATCGAAAACAAGACCAGGATCGGGGTCATAATGGAACAAGTACTGAGATCGAAAATAAGACAACGATCGGGGTCATAATGGAACAGGTACGTACTGAGACCGAGAACAAGACCACGGTCGGGGTCATAATAGAACAAGTACTGAGATCGAAAACAAGATCACGGTCGGGGTCACAATGGAACAAGTACTGAGATCGAAAACAAGACCAGGATCAGGATCATAATGGAACAGGTACTGAGACCGAGAACAAGACCACGGTCGGGGTCATAATAGAACAGGAACTGAGATCGAAAACAAGACCAGGATCGGGGTCATAATGGAACAGGTACTGAGACCGAGAACAAGACCACGGTCGAGGTCATAATGGAACAAGTACTGAGATCGAAAATAAGACAACGATCGGGGTCATAATGGAACAGGTATTGAGATCGAAAACACGACCAGGATCGGGGTCATAATGGAAAAAGTTTATACTATTGATTATATTTTGGGCGATGTTTAAATGAACACAATTATTGTTTTTCCTTTACAAATTAAATCCGGAGCATACGGCATACATAAATAAAATCAAGACATAGAGAAAATATTTTTATATCAGACATAGTCCTTATCCGACCTTCATAAACGCTTGCCAAAGTCCGTCATGTACAGAACTTTGCAAGAATTTTATTTCGGGGAAAATTGTTTACATAGTATAAATAATAAAATGAAATAAGTATATGTACGGTATCACAAAGATTTATTCTACAAGGCTAGGATTTGAGGTATGATACATTTGTAATTTTGTCTAAACATTAAATGATATTACAATGGCTATGTGAGGAACACTGGTGCAACGTATCGTTCGTAATTTCATGGGTACGGTCGATTTATTTTTGTGATAAACTAAAAAAAATTATTAATGCTTCATTTTCATTACTTTTGATCACTCTGTCTGGTCAAAGGACACGCCGGAAGTGTATTTGTAAAATAAAATAAATGAAACACAAGAGTTGGAACAGAAAAATATTATAACTCTCATAGCCGAGGTCATACTTGAAAGCGTTCTCTTTCAAATTTATCAGAATTATAAAACATAAAGTAATTTATTTTTTTTAATATTTTATAAAATACATCTTTTGAAGTAAGCAACTAATTTGAACACCGCTTTCGGTATTTGATACAGTTTTTTAAGCGCAAAAATATTTCTTATTTATATTTGCTCTTTTAAGGACCTAAAAATTATTACATAACATAAAATATTGTTAGTTTATCGTTAAGGGTATTTCTTAAAAAAAAAATTGAACCAATTTTGATCAAGTTTACAGCATTTTACGGAGTTTCATTATGAATAGCGTCGATTAAATTTTGCAATCAATTAATTCAATAGCTTCTAAATTAAAAGAAGAGTTTAATTTTCAAAAACTGTTTTTTAAAATCTCCACACGCTCAAAAACGCGTGCATGCGCTCAAAATCAATCACATATATATAATATAGGAACAGTGATGTTTGTATAATAAACGAAACATATGAACGTCACTTGCTTGAAGCATTAAAAATAAAAAAATACTTCCAATTATGTCATTTTTGTAAAGAAGCAAATCGTATATATCTGATTGATCGAAAATAAAATCTGTTTGCATTATTTTTTGGTTGTTTATGAGCAGACATGTTGAAATATATCCATTTATAACATAGAGTGTCCGATAGCAGTGGTGTCGGCCAGTCCTTGTTCAGCTCTGCCCTCTATTCTTAGGACGGTCGTACTGGCGTACGTTAGCGAGTTGATTGCTCGTTTTGGGTGAGCGATGATTAAACCTGACTATACAATACATGTGTACGGTTTCCTTCAATATTCTTGTAAGCAACTTTTCAGTAGTTTGTGTGGCCGATCTTTACTTTTTGGTTAGTTTGGTTTGGTTAAGATTTATTCACAATATAAATTAATCATTGCAATTTTCGTATCAATGAAAGCACTACAATTGATTTTCTTCCGCGCACATCTGTACTCTGCATACAGCGAATTGTAGTTTTAGTCAAATATTCATTGTTATGAACCTGACTTGAAAGCTTCAATTTTCTTTGAGTTTTTGTGATGCTTCTCATTAAATATCACCTCGATAGACGTTTTCAATGGTTTAAATTTTCTCTATTTAATGTTTCATAGTAACATCCGCTTATTGTCACTCGAATGCTAATTCAGCTGCATCTGTTTTAATAATTGATAGAAATATATTATTGTACTTTTTGAACTAATTATTGCAATGTACATTAATTTTATACCGATTTGAATAAACTTATGTACATTTAACATTCACGTCTTACAAGTGTTTAATTTGCAAATCATTTCTATCTTATACCAACTTTTATATTAGATACGAAGCGCAGAAGCAAGCATCACTGAATACATGAATATTTCCAGGCGTCATTATTTATACTGCGTGTAAAATTATAATGATCAATACGTAAACAGGAATAGTCCATCAGTTTTCACATAAAACACACCGCGTACCCATTACCGCAATATTATACCGCCGAAAGTTAACAACGCGTACACGGGAGCGGTTACGCGAGAGAGGCGTACAACAATTACCTGCCTGAATAAAAAATTGTTTATCGCCGCGTACGCCCGCGTACGACGAGCGACGCCGGGCGTCGGCGGCGGGCGCGCCGGCCGACTCCGACGATTATCCCGCCGGGGCGTAATTAGTCTTGGCCGTCGGCCGCTCCGAGGACTCGGCCCCCGGTCAGCCCCCGGTCTATCGGCTTACATACGTAATCAGTTCGCGTTCGCCGTGCCGCAATTTATCGAATGGCAGTACAAGTCGTCCGCAAAAGTGAGGCCGCTGGGTGTATCTGCGTAGAACGCAGAAAACGGAACAAGAATTTTATAATTGGCCGCATCTCGACTTCAGTCTCGATTTCGTAACATAGTATGAATCAGAAATGTAAATTTATTTAGAACCTTACTTTTTTAACGATAAGCACTATTTTGCTTTGATTAATTTGATTATCCCCTTAGTTGTTAGTTGTGACCAAACTCTCTTGTAATAATTGATTACACTATTTTAAATCTAAAGCAATAGTATTATAATTTAATGTACTCTGTCCTAATAACCTTTTAATGCCTTTTTAACATAAAAAACAACCTGCACGTAATTTATTTACTCATCAGCCATATTTTTACCTCGTATAGCGTCGCGCTCTGACCGTAGTAACGTGGACGAAAACTTTATATTGACAATTCGTTTATTATAAACGATTTCCATTTATGAAATAAATCTTACCAAACATAGCAGTTTGAGTACGTCCGACCGGTCCGAATGCATAATTGTTTAATGTAAGTATAAATATAACACTTATGCTTGCTTTATAAAATAGGTACTTATTAATATTTCTAGGGTGTTATTAGTCTTTGCCTAACATTGGAGTGAGTGTAACATAGTTTTCTAAAACATCGACTTATAGAAGTATAGTAGTATAGTTTGAAACGACGCCACAGCATTAAATATCAAATGGTCATTATACAATCCGGTAATCATGTGTATATGAGACTCAATGATGATTACAGATTTAAAACAACAGTGATAAAAATTATACTAAGCATGTGTACCTTCGACGTAGGAGATGCAAGTTTGATCCCGTATGTAAATTTTAAACAAAGCAATATGTTACGGACAGCCGCACTCTTAGTGATAATTTGTAAAATAAATATGTAATATTTTAATAATAAATGGACTTAGATTAAGAATTATTTTTTGTTTTATTGTATTTCGTGTGTTAATTAAATAATTTAAATAGTTGTATTTTTATTACCCGGGTAGGCATACGCTATAAGGAATTATATGTCTTGTCTATTTTGCCTTTGTGCATATTTATTGTGTTTTTAAAATATTTCTTGTTTTGCTTATTTTTATTGTCTTTTTTGTCATATAATGTGCTTTGTCATATTTTATCATAAATACGAAATCATTGTGATGCGTATATGAGTTGCATATAAAATTGTGCCTTGACGAGGGGGGTCAATCAGAGGCCAAGAACCGCGGTGTTCGTTATGGTACGACCGCGAATCGATATATCGAGCGTATTTGGCGCTCATGCATAAAATATGCAAAGTGTATGGCCACGCTCCCTCGATTAAAATGTGTGCAGCTCATATGTGCAGGCGGCTCATATGGCTCATCTATAAATTGCAAAAGATCTGGTGCATCCGTCGCAGTTGTTCTCCGACCGCCACTTGTAAAGCTCGTGCGTCAATTAAAAAAATCAGAACAACGAAACCCTGTCCTTCATTTTGCCCACACGCCGCAAGAATTCGTATTTCAAAGCAACTGTGGAGGAAAAATCCGCAGTGCAGACTTACGCGGCGGTGCTGAAATCGTCGTTACACAATATTTAGAAACAAATACATCTCCCTTGAAACGTGAAATTGAAAAGGCATCAGCCTACTTTTAGCACTGATGCCATTTAGCTGTGTTAAGAACACTTTCCGATCATGGACTTTCAGCAGTTTTAATTCGAAAACAATTAAAAGAGGATATCGGCGTGACCGTGAGCGAAAGCATCGTTAGTGAGAGACTAAAAGGGTCTAATTTAAGGCTTCATAAGCCTACCACTGAAGCGAAACATACCCCGAGCAACGGCGAGCCAAGATGAAATTGCTCGAAAACGTGCTGATTGGAATTAATGGAATACTACAATAAATATTTTTAGGTTCTTTCTTCCAACTTCCTGCTATGAAAATATATTATTTTTAATCCGATTTTGTAAATCGAATTTCGTCAAATCTTGACATTTCGGAGTCCTAGACATATATTTATACCATTTCCTGATTAATGACTGCATATATATGTGTGTGTCTCTTTGTGAACGTATGCGTGTGTGTGTCTGGGTAAACCTACCATAATTATTTTTACATACATAACGTAGTTTACTCAGCTTAAACTTTCTGAAAACTTGAACCGACTTCGCCTGGCAGATTTTAAGAAATTTCAAAAACTAAATTTTCAGAATAGTATTTTTTGTAATAACTTTTCGATGACTCTTTCAATCGATACCAAAATCTAATTAGCTCTTTCTTCGAAACAGACACGTTGATTGCCATAAACTTCCTAAAAATTTGTTTATTTCGTCAAGAGATATCGTTGGAGAACAAACTTTGAAAAGAGTTCCTTAGAATATTTGTTAAACTACTCTACTGATAAATTTCAAAATCTAACCAAGTACTTTTTTAGAAAGTAACGTCGATCGTTTCAAACTGCATAAACATTGATTGTTTCATTCAAGAGATACTGTTAACGAAAAATTCACAAAAAAATATCTTTATTAAATAAGTTCTAAAGTTCTTACAGGATTTTTGTTTGGTATCGGTCAACTTTCTTTGCTTAAAACAGATGTAATCAAACCATGCGTTCGACAGATGTCGTAGTTTAAAATTAAAATGAAACCGTTTTTTAAATAAATTTAGATGTTTGATCTTAAAATCAATAAATTACTGCTACGTTTATTTTTAAAGACTTTGAGTTCAAAAGTAGCAAAAAGTTTCAGGAATGGCCTATAAGGCCAGCGTTTTTCGTATTTTGGAACTGGAAAAGTTTAATAGTAAGACTTTAAGCTTTGAGACAACTATAGCTTTGAACTCGAGATATTCAAAAACACATGATATATAGATAAATAGAAAGATTAATATCCTAGCAAGAAGTTTAAGGGACGACCTGCAAAGTGAAGTGTTTGTGAAATTCTAATGGTTACAGAATAAAATATTATGATCGTCAGAACTTAATAATGACAAAGTGCGAACTTAAGGAATGAAATAAAATAACGAACGAAAAAAAATAAAAAATTAAAGAATGAAATTATTAAAAATTTTTTTGTTAGGTTCTCTATTGATAAAATCCAATTACGATTTTTTGAGAAAAACTAATTTATTAAATAATGAAATATTAAAATTACGAAAAACAACAACAAAACGGTATTATCTTTTAATATAAAACTTGTCTATCTGTTTATAAACAAACGACTTAAAATATTTTTGCCAAAGTTATTTTCGAATTCAAAATATCTTTATTTCTTAGGTTATAAAATAACCCCTGACATTCGTTATATCATTTTAGAGTTTATAGTGTTTCTGAGTTTTACCACTTTTGTTTTAAATTACTACGCGTTCGTAAGGCAGTTATCCCTGAAAAAGATCAAAAACTAAATTTTGAGGAAGCTATTTTCAAATCAAAGTTATAGAAAATCACAATAATTTATAAAACTATCACAAGAAACAAAACGAAACTGTTAACAGTTGAACTGGTTATATTCATTTACCATCACTATATTTAGATACGTACTTTCTCTAAAACTATTTAAAATATTCCTAAAAGTAAATTTTGTATATCCAAAGGAATCTTATGAAACATGCGCGTACAGAAGCCCCCCTAATTCAATTCGAGATTTTATGCAATCCACTAACAACTAAACACAGATTATTTTGATTTCTAGCATTGAAACTATATCTATCACTATTTTTCTTTAACAATTTTAAATATATATATTGTAAATGCCACAGTTCAAATTACGATTTCCTTAAACTTACTTCCAAGAGATATACGAGATATATAATGTCGTTATTGAATACAAAAACAACTATAATATATGTCAAAAAAAATAACAGATTTTTTTTTAATATTCAATATTTTTTAATTTAAAAAAATACAATAAACAACTACAGATGAAGTTTATGAGGAGCATTTTTTGTCGCCTTCAACAGAATCGAAAGTGCGAAAAAATTTTGTTAACTAACAATTGCCTTACTTTTTGAAAAACAATTTTTTTTTTCTAGCTAGACTTAATTCTTTCAAGCATTAAGAATACACCACGCATTTATTCAAATTTTTAAACTGATATTTAATAATAATAATACTATATGAAAATTATTTAATATGGTGTAGGTATTTCACTTTTGAAGCGGTACCGAAACCTATTTTCAGCTTTAAATTTAAATTATAAATAATGGAGATAGAGTTCTGAAAGTCTTTTATTGGAAATTTCTTTTCCTTAAAGACTCTTTTTTGTAAACTGAACTATTAATGAAAAACTCCGAATTCATTGAGCTACTTTCATAATTTTAGAGGCTTTGTGAAGAATCAAAACCAATTTGAAATTGTAAAACAGATTGTATGGCACCAGTTCGATCGTTCTATTTTTTCCCAATTTTCTTGAATTTCTGTTACCAACTCTCTATCGTGTATGGTATTGATAAAGGTAAAAATGTTGCCGAAGGAAAGGTATGTATGTACAAGTATTTCCTACACAAAAAACGGGAATTTACAGAGAAGGTTTAATAATGATTCGTGTGGGTGTTTTTTCAATATACCTTTATTGGTGTATTGAAAGAAAACACAGAGGAACAAAAAAAAAAAAGATTTTGCAGCCTAATTTTATGGAGTCAATTAATAGATACATGTAATTATGAAATACTCCTTACGTCGATATATAATAGAAATACGGATATGCTGATAGAAATATACTGAAATATAAAATCGACCAAAAAAAGGTAAACGTCGTACATATTTTTTTTTTTGTTAATATTAATAAAAAAATTAATTTATTGAGTGCCAACCGCAATTACAGCTGCGTGCTAGTTTAAATTTTATTTGAGTTTAATACAAATAAAATAATATCAAAAAATCGTAACTAACCGATGAGAAGAAACTCCAATTTTATTTTGACATTTTTGAAAATGATTTGTACACTTTGTTACTACACAATTCGAAATTTTTATTTTGCCAACCTGTCAGCTCACTCTCCATATATTCACTGTGGTGTAAATTTCTAGTTTTGGGACCACAAGTGAGGAAATATATTTTGTTGCCTTGTAGCTCGTGCTTAATATATATATATATATATATATATATATATCGATGACTCCTTACAAATAAATAATTTGGATTGACATTGGTTCTCACAATAAACCGTTGTGTCAAAACTAGCCATTTTTTACTAATCTACCCTTATTATGTGTTTTTTTGAAGTATAGCGTGTTAAATTTAATTAATGTTAAACTTAATTGTTTTTGTCTAATAATTTAAAAAATAGCACCTTGTTCTTAATTATTGGTCGTTAAAAAATTCTAATAAATTATATTTTAGTTTTTTGATACAGAAAAAGTATGAGTTCTTCACGCACATCTTTTATTTAATAGCCTCGACAACCATTTTTGCAACATATGTCGTAAATTTTGTCAAGAAACGCAATTAAGGATACATTATGTAAAAACTGATTATGATTATGTAAAAACACTCATCATCAACTACCGAAATCGTAGACAAAATCCTCAAAAATTTTCAAAAACTAGGAGATTAATATGAGTGTAAAATTGTAGTATTTTTACAGTATTCAGACAAATTTTGTTATAACCTGGGTGAACAAATCCACAGAACAAAGGAATTAATGTCATTTCGACATCAAGGTTACAGAGGTAAGATATCAAAGCCAGTGGGATCGCCATATGACAGACCACAGTTAGAATTCACAATGAAACTGCCCGGATCCAAAATATGGTAAAAAATCTCATATAAAACGTTTTCCTTAACTTCTAATAATATGTTTTCATTTTTCATGATTAATTTAATAATTCTTTAACGAAGAATCGTTTACAGTATTTTGTTCATTTGAAGTCGTTTTATTGTTTTAAAATGAATTTTTGAAAAACGTTCTCTTTTTAAAAATTCAATTTTCAATATAAATGACAGTGAAAAATTTCTTTAGTCTCCAGAAAATTAAAAAAAATGAAATAAATCGGTTTGTTTGTTTTCTTTTTAAAACTGTCAGACAGAAGTTTAGAACTCAGTTGGATAGTACATGCTAAAATTTTTAGATAGTACAGAAAATATCAGACATTAAAACCCGACATAAAATAATCCTTCGAAGCCTAGAAATAGTGATTAGAGAAGAATGGGAAATAACCTGCAGAACTAATTCATGATTTCATATAGAGAGGGCGATGAAAAAAAATTTTACAGAGAATCATCAAAAGTAGGAATAAGTCATTTTTTTTGTATTCTTCAGTTTTAGGTTTTTGCGATTAAAAAACATGATCTTTATAGAATCACTCTCGTATTTGTCTGTCTGTTTTCCCAATGCCTTAATATCTGAATCTATTGGACGAAAAAAATATAATTTGGTCCATATATTGCATAGACATAAAACATAAACAACTTAATTCCAATTCAATGTTTCATTTTTGGGAGAAAATTAGTTTATTAAGAAGAAAAACTTTCGTTAAATACGTGACGTATCGAATTAAGGGACTCATTACGAGAAATAAATTTTTAAAAAAGTTGCGGAACAAAGAGCTCACTCACAATTTACAAGAAAATGTAAGCGAAAATCGTAAGTATTTGAATTCTCACGCATTTTTTCCCTCCCCCTTTTCCCTTCACGAATATTTTCAGAAGGGAGAAGGCGTACAAAATGTGTTGTTTAATTTCACCGAAGACTAATAAGCTCAATTTATCTAATACTTCCCTTCTATGATGGCCAACTTATACCAAGTAACAAATTAAGCCTATGACGATTTTTATATTTTCTTTCATTTTATGTAAAATTGTTATTGTAATAACCAAATTTAAATTTAGGAAATATTAAAAAGTATCCCTAGTAAAAGGAACCCTCTTCATGCGAGACCGGCTCGTACTCGACAGGTTTTTTTTTTAATACGATTTTCTAAATTACAATTTGTTTAGGTTCACTCTGCTCTCAAAAAACATATCGAAACGTAATATGCATTCGTGCGTAGGTACAACGTCAAATGTGTAAGTTTTATTTGCCAGTTCATTTCAAAATCGATCTGATAATTCATGATGATCTCGAGATCAGCTCAAAAAGCAAAACTGGACACCCAACTAAACTAAAAAATCTGCATAGTGAGTTAAGCTAATTGTACATATTCACTCGAGAAACAATTTCTTTTGTGTATTTAGAATTTAGACGTAGATAGATTAGACGAGATTCAGATGTAATCCGATAGATAGAGCAATTTAATAGATAGGAAAATATAAAGTATACAAAAAGACAATGATTGAATAGGACAATATATATAAAACGTGTAAAGAAAATCATCAATTAATTTTCTTTGCACATTTAAATACATGAAATCTTTTAGAACAGAAAAATATACACGAATAATGAGTATTTAAAAATTTTGAAAGTAACGAAATTGCTTTTATACAATTATAATTTAAAAAATTACTTAGTGAATGTGCGATATTTCAGTACAAAATTTGTCAAAAACAAAAAGTTGTTTTTTTCAGAACTTATGTACATACTTTAAAGTACACAAGCTTTAAAGTATAATGAAAATTAACAACATGTAAACAATATTCGTGAATTCTGTAATTATAGTATTTAAAAAAAAAATCTTGTTTATTTTAATACGTTATTATGTTACAAATGCATTAAGAAATATTTATTTCTTCCCTTAAATGAAATTTGGTTTACCAAATCATCGGTGGTCAAAAGTCATAGTAACAAAAAGCTTCGACGCAACCAATTACGCAACCGTTTGCGCCGGCTTTAAAAACTCGCCCCAAAGTCGTTTCTGTACTCACTCGTGGTCGCCGGACAAATCACTCGAGCTGGACTACATCCGGCCCCCGCACCGGCCACTACTCACCTAGCTGAAAGTTTACGGTAGACTACTTAGCATCAAAGTTTTGTTGGGAACACGCAACGGGCACCGCTCGTCCGGCGAGCCGATGGCGGCGGCGGCCGGCCCGCGCTCGCAAACTTACGAGGTTCGCGCGCGGCACGAACTTACGAGTCGTCGCGATGCGTGCGGCGTTAGGCGGCGCGGCCGGCGTCGGCGGTGGCGCGGCCTCGGCAGCCAGCTCGGGGGCGCGCCGCCGGGAGAGTGCGGGCGGCGCGTGCGCGCCCGCGCCGCCCGCGGCGCCGACGCTGACGTCACCGCCGACGCCGCCCGCCGACAAACCTCGACCCGGCCGCCCTCGTTTCGCACGCCCGCGCCGCCACGACCTGCGCCGCGCTCGCCGGCGGCCGATCGCCGCCTCCTGCTCGCTAACTCCTCATAAACATTACTCTGACACTGTAGCTCAAATTATTTCATACGAATTAAGATGTCTCCACACCGACATTGTATTTTTTCAAACAATTAACCAGAGTAATACTATTACATCATGTAAACATTCATGATGATAATAGTGGTTGTTTGCTCAGATAAGTAAAAGTCTGATTTCACATTGCGTGGAAACTGGCATTTTCTAGGAATTTTATGTAGATTTATGAACTACATCACATAAATCCCAAACGAAAGACAAAAACTACATAATAACTAGTAAGCGGTTGAAATATGTCAACTAATAACTTTATGGCTCAACAGAGATATTTAACTTCAGGTTAATGTTACCATAAATTTTTTCGACTTTTACTATTACATTAAAAGAAAATCTCCGTCTAAATGAAGGTCTCAAAGGCGTGAATTATCACGTCAGTGTTGGTGACGTACGTCAACAACGACAATTAATCCTGTCCAAATGCTAATGGAATTAGTAATGGCAGCATACGCTGCTTATAAGACGAGTACCGCTTAGTATATTTATCTATAAATTATTTACTATTATCAACAGATACTAAATATAGAATACAGATAGTTAGTCACGCCATTCAAACGAGATTTAACGCCTAAAGAAATCCATATAAGCTGCAAATTTCGTTAGAAGTGTAAATCATTGGACTAAAGTCGCTCATCTGCTGCTGCGCACGCCGTGAACTCCCGCGCCGCGCTAGCTATATACCTAGACCCGTTTCGGCCTTGTATTTTGATTCATTACGCTTTGTGCCAGTGAGTCGATTTCGACATACACAATAATGATATCCATTGTTGAGTTGATATTATCTTACTTAGACAGTTCAGTTCTTTATCTGTTGACGATTCTGCGAGATCATTGAATAATTGTGACGTATTTAAATATATCATAAACAGAAAAAAGATAAATCATTTACGGATTGTAAAACAATTATAATGCAGAAAGCTGTATGGCTGTGTAATTAAATTTATGTCTATAGAAAAACTACCATCTTTGTATAACAAAGGAGTTTCTTAAAATTAAATTTAAAAAAATATTAGAATGTGTACCTCTTTAAAGTTTGCCTTCGCATTAACATGCAAACACTTTCATCTTTTTTTCTCGAGTCCTCGCATAACCTAGTAAGTCTACTTACTAGGATATATGGGGCTTTGTAGATTATCTAGTTTAGTGATATTAGTGTATAATCTTTATACTGATATTATAAAACCAAAAGTGACTCTATATGTCTCTATGTGGGTTTTACCCTCAAGTCATTGAACCGAACAGGATGGAAATAGATATATACAAGAAAAGCTTGGCATTTAAGATGGAACACGGGATATTTTACATACCTATATACCTATAAAGTATTTTATATACCTATAAAATACTTTGGAATGGAAGTTAATGTTTAAGAATATTTAATTTAATCGCAAGACATGATTATAGGTGACATTATAGAGTAAAACTGACAAGAAAATTTACTTTACAAAACTATCTAGCTTTGATGGATCGGGCGCACGCGTATGAAGCGCTTAACGGCCCGTTTTTGGTTTTGCTGATCGCTTGACTATTTTGAAGGAGCGGCGCCTTACCAACTTAGGTCGTTGAAATAATACCTCTGAACACTAGGTGTCTATAGTACTGCAGAGCTTCACTTCCGTTATGACGACATATATGCTATGTACTATCGTGGACTATAAACTAAGTGCAATATTGAACAGGTGCAGGTGCAGTGCATGCAGTGATGTAGTGCAGGCAGAATGCAGCATTCAGTTTCATTCTTATACTATTTTTCACTATTCTCGGATTCGTCCTTCAGAAAGCGAACAATTAGATGGGTCGAATTTAGACCAAATAAATCGAAACTGGCCCGGATTTCAAAATCTGTCCTCGATCGGAAGCCGTACAGTCGGGACAGCTCGTTCGTGGGTCATAGACCCCGACGAATCTAGATGGTAGTGGCCTCCTGGCGTGGGTCCGTTTCGTGAGGTCCATCTTTCGTTGCGCAACTTTACCCTTTAGAGGGAGGCATCTTGAGGAGTTCTCTGGGGAGGGGTCGACCGCTCGCTGAAGTCTCGTGCATCGGTGCGATATTCCAGAGGAATTCTTGCGGACCTTGGTCGGCGATGTCATACATCCGGCGAACGATGTGCTGGATGAATTTCTCTACAGTTTCGATATAGAGATCACATGCGAGTACGTCATTTAAGATATACCGTCCTGCTCCCATGATCAACCGTAAGGCCATGTTTTGTTGGACTTGGATCCTTTTCCTCTGTGATATGGAGCAGAGCACGTACCATGCTGGTGCTGCGTACGTGAGCCGAGAACGGACGTAGCACTTATACAGGGTCACTTTGGCTCGGAGCGGTAGGTGTCATTGAAGAACTGAGCGTAGCATGCTTCACGTAGCTCTGCTCTGGTGGGTGACATACTCCACCTGAGCAGCCATGCACATGAAGCGATCTATCTTCACACCCAGATATCTCACCCTGGTCTGCCATTCCACTTCCTGTCCTCAGAGTCTTAGCTTCGGTGGCATGTTAAGCTGTTGGCCAGTCAATAAGGCGGCCGTCTTTGTTACATTCACGGCGACACGTCATTTGTCCAGCTAGTCTGGCAATAAGTCGAGAACCCTGTGAAGTTTAGCCACTGTAAAGTCAGCCCGACGATATGATACAAGATAAACGCTGTCAATGCCAGCACGACGTCCTCCTCCCAGTTTTGCATTGGCCTGCGAGAATGGGGATGTCATCCGTGAACACCGCGTACAAGCACGGCGATAGGCAGCTGACTTGTGATACCCCGATGCGGATGGGTAGCGGGTCGCGTCCTCGACTGTTACGTGGAAGCTGCGGCCCTCCAGGAATGACGCTACTATCCGCACGAGGGCAGACGGGATCTGCACGTTTGCTAATTTGTACAACAATACGGAGTGCCACACTCGGTCGAACGCCTTCTCGATATCGAGAAAGATTCCAACGGTGCGACGCCCCGATTATGCTCAACGGTCACGTGGTGCAGAACTAGCGCCAGCTGGAGCGTTGTAGTGTCCACTGCGAAACCCAAACTGCTCCTGTCTAGGTGTCTACTTATCGGTATGCAAGCTAGCCCTAATTCCCATGCCAGAGAAGCAATGGAAGGTACGTGATTTGAATGTAAATAAGAAGTTGTCTGTCTGTCAGCGAGATGAACTACAAGGAGTGTTGTTGGAATATTTTGATCGTTTTTTATTTGAAAATTCGCAATTAGGCAAATATTCAGGTTTCGAACTAGAAATCAAAACACAAGACGAAATACCGGTCTATAAGCCGCCATATAGTGTCCATGAGACAACGCGAGATTACTGAAAAACAAATACAGGAAATGCTAAACAGTAGAGTAATTGGACATTCGAAAAGTCCTTATGCATCTCCTGTGGTATTAGTGAAAAAGTCAGACGACAAGTGGAGATTTTGTGTAGACTTTAGATATTGAAACAAAATGTTTATTTTAGATTCTTATCCTATTCCGAGAATAAAAGATTTATTAATGTATTTAGGCAAAGTTAAGTATTTTGCTAGTTTAGACCTAATATCGGGGTATTGGCAAATGGTTTGAAGTGCGAAGGATAGGTCAAAGACTGCATTTGTAACCCATTCATAACCCCCAACCCAATCCCGGATTTTCTAGTTTACCGTGGTTCCGTATGGATTAAAGACGAGTAAGGATAATAATGAAGTAAAAACAGTAGAGGAGAAGATAGAATTGGAAGTATATAGAATTTCAGCAGAGACTTTGACAGAGAGGCAAAGAGATGATGAATTTTGTAGACGAATTGTAGAAGCCTTAGGTAAAAATGTAGGTAGGTATAGAGACTTTCTTGTAAGAAACGAAACGAAAAGAAAGAAGTTTCATATAAGAGAATAGATTGGTTAAGGCATAGAAAATAGGTAGTAGTTTTACCGAGGTGTGTGTTGGATGACGTGTTCAAAGAAATGAATGACAAACCTTGGACAGAAGGGCATTTCGGATTATCAAAAATATTACCCAAAGTTAAAAGAGTTATATTTCGTGAAGAATAATGAGAAAGAAGTGTAGAAGTATATCAGTTCGTATGTGTATGTTTAGAAAGAAATAAAGTGAGCAATCAGGCTAGATTTCAATCCATTGTAGTACAAGGTTTTTGAGAAAAGATTGGAATTGGAATATATAATAATTGCTATAGAGTGTGCCTCTAAATATGTTATCACAAAAGGTATTCTGCACGTCACTGCTGAAGCGATATCAGATTTTTTATAACCGATTTAAACTGTAAATCGAAAGCCATCCCAAAGAATGTAGTGTGAACTTGACACACCACTCTTCATGTCCGTCGTTCCACATATAGATAGGGCCAAGTACATATGATGTTAATTGCTATGAACTTTGTGCATAAAAAAATGATTTCGTTAGATTTTTTTCTCAAAGGGGGAAGGAGGATGATGTAGTAGGAGTAGGTGGCATGTGAGGCATCCGGCCTTCGTGCTTAGGTTCGCAAATGATAGTTCGCGTTCAATTTAAAACTAAAATAGAATGGAATATTCGAATCCGAGCTCGCGGATAACAAATTATAAGGGACAGGAGATATAGAAAAAGGAAACGAGGGCCGATGCCCAAGTGCACAAGTTTCACTAGTAATAAAAAAAATTTGGTTGCCTGTAAAGTCGGTATACGGGAGAAAGTTTTACGTGACAACGACTTTGAATGGTAAAATCATTTTAATGTGAATATTCATTCGTATAGTAGGAAGAAGGATGATAATAGTAACAATTTAAAACATTTATTTATACAAAGAATTATATTTAAAACATTAATTTATACAAAGAATCTCGCACTGAATTTCATATTAACAAAATTTTATTTTTACCTTTACACATACATACGTATTTATACAAATATACATACAATAACTTGGCAAGCTATGCACTAATTCTAGTAGACCGATCGGAGTGGGAGCGCAAGGCATTCGGCGTCTCTCGTTCGACTCATCGTTACGTTACCGAGCGTTACACTTTTCAAAGTAAGCCGCAACCTAATTTAAGACGTTGTCATCAAAGTGGATTAAAGTAATAAGGAGAAATACTGAAGAACAGATCAGTAAATATATTGATCTTAAATGAATAGACTTTTTCATTTAAACACATCCTTGGACTTCATCCAAGATCCCCAAAGGTACTCCGCTCAGTACTACGCCCTACAATATATAATATATATAAACTTTTGAATCATATGTATTTTCTAACTTTGATGGCTAAGCTTGTTGAGTTAAGTTATAAAACAGGAAAAAATTTCAAAAGTTGCGTTAGGAGGATAAATGCAATAGTTAGATTTTTATGAAATCTACTAATAAAAGCTTTTAGAGATAGATTATTGCCATATTTAAAAAAGTACTCTTCAATTTGACATAGAAATAAAAAAAAATCACAGGAAACAATTTTATTGTCGACCAGTGTAATAATTGAGTGGGTGTTGTCATTATTTTTGTATGTCCTTAAATTTCTTTTGTGGAGGGTTGCAGTCTGATTCCTACACGTCGTAGGAAACGACTGGATAAAGTCAAGCAAGGACAGGGAGTCATGGAAAAGAATGGAGGAGGCCTTTACCCAAATAGGGGTCCAAACCTCATAAATAATACTAACGTTGACTAATTAATTATATGTAATCTTGTTTAAATTTTAAGTAATAACTTACTAACAAATATCGTACATCGAAATTGAGATTTGGATTAAATGGCTTTTTTATTTTTATTATTTATTTAAATTTCTTTTGTAGGCTTTCACAATAATTATTAATAACATATTAGTTTAAGGCTTTTTTGAAATCAGATTTTGTATTTTATATTTTGTAAAATCTAGTTTCTTTATACAAGTTTATTGCAAAAATGCAATTTTTTATATGTAACTAAATACAGTTCCCCTATTCATCATCCTTGTTTCATCATCCGACCTTCATTACTAAATGTGATGTCTAAGATTCGTCAAAACAAAACGAATGAGCCCAATCTCGAGGGATTTACTAGTAATTTCTGAAGAATTTCCACTTTTAATAAAAAGTCTGTAATACATAATAATTAGACCTTTTTTTTATAAAATGTAATGTATAGAACTCATTAAAACAACACGAATGAGCCTAAAGTTCCTAAGAGCCCCTGTAGATTTCTACTACCTCTACTGCCTGACTTCATCATCAGACCCACTTACAAAATGCAATGACTAAAACTGATCAAAATTAAACGAATGAGCTCAAACTCGACAGGCTTATTAATAGCCCCCGAAGACTTTCACTATCCACGTTTTAACTCCATCGTTTTAATTGCCATCATCCTCGATAGCAATGTTATATACGGGAATCTCAGAATGAATCAAATAATTCCAAACTCGTAGCGTCCCTAATAGCCATTGCCGTTTAAGAGTAGTTTCTGTGTACAAATCGCTGTATTATTTCGTGACTTCTAACCATTACGAAGTGCTGTGGTTTTCATCATCAACTCAGTAACATGAAATGGTGATTCACAGACGTAAGAATCTTAATAATTAAAAAAATGGTTCAAACTAATTGCAATTTTGACCGTGCCTATAGTATTTGTGAATATCTCTCGATTTCTTTGGGATTCCATCATCATATTCTGACTTCACGGCTATGGCACAACCTTGAAAGTGTACTTTTTCGAATAAAAAATAATCATCAAAATTGAATTGCGATTGACGAAGATATTACGTAATATACACAAAAAAAATACAAATGTATTGAGAACTTTCTCTTTTATTTGAAGTCGGTTAATAAGGTTTCTAATCGTTATAAATCAATACCAGTACTCTCTTTCACCTTTGTCGCAAGTTGTAAAAAGGCGGATTTAAAAAAATCTATAGTTCAAAAATATTGATCGTTTACTACAAATATTAAAAAAACATTCCGTATATAGAGTTAATGTTCGATATAAAAACAATAAACTTAAAATATGAAAAATGTGTTTTAAATATTAAGAACGGCATTGGGATAGCAACTTATCAATCTTATGCTAAATATACTTCTGTATTATAAACATATAATATATATTTTTAAATTTCATAGACGATGTTATTTAACCAACAAAGAAGGAATATAACTGTATCAGAGCATTGTTTAGATGTATGGTGTATAACGTTGTTTACAGGAAAAACTGTACATATTCTGATTGCAACTTCGTGACGATATTTATACTATTCATTTATTATTTAATTACAGACTATTATATAATTACATATTATTTAATTACATACACAAATGTCCTCACAAAATTCATTGTATAATAATATAAAAACAACAAGCATATTGAATTCTTAGAGGGACGGACAATTATATAGTGGATAATCATTTTTTTACGGAGAACGAATGAAATTATGAGTTTAATTTAATTAAGAAAGAAATTATGCGCGCGAGGGGTCCGTTAGACGGCACAAAAGCGTAAAACGAAAAAAGCCAAATGGTTCGTCCTTCGGCACCCTAATGTACCTCAAGTTGACACTCAGAAGAACCTGTTACTTCCCTTTGATTTTATAATTAATTTTATTAATTTGCATATTCGCAGTATTACGTGCGGTAGTGTAGGTAGCTAGCCAATTATTGATCTGTCAGACGTAGCGAAGTGTTGTATGTCAATGAACAAAGTTTACATGTGAAATTGGTAACAACACGTGTCAGTCGAAATGTCACAAAAAACACCGATATACAGGGTACATAGCGCTTATACAACCATGTTATTTCTATATGCGCTAAAGAGCATCTAGAATCTAGATTATTGAGTCTAGTGTATCTGTAAAAAAATAAATTTAACGAAATTGAAATCTTAACCCTGGCATCTAAATTTGTATACGAAAATTTGTTATACGTAAAGGAAAAAAGAAATGTTTAGTAGACGTAGTCATTGACACAAACTCAGTGCCAGAAATAAAAATAAACTGTGCTTAGATGTTAGTCGACTATACAACATCACGAATTCATTTAAGGGGCTTTGTGTGCGCATGTTCAATAAGATTCCTGTAAATAAACAAGATTAGCTTTATATAAATTTAAGACCATTATTAAACAAATGCTCAGTAAAAAAGGTATTATCCAATCTTCGAATATTTAGAAGACACATATCCATGGAGGTAACAAGTTCCACTGATTACCATCTTGTTTCATTCAAAAACTGGTTTGTATTTATTGTGGTTGTATATGAAAAAATTAGAACTACCCTTAAGTTTTTTGCTCGTTTTTTTGAGAAAAAAATTACCATCTGGACGACTGGTAGAGTGTAAGTTTACGAAATACCATAACGTATTTCAAGGTTTACTTAATGACCTATGAATTAAAAAAAAATTAAATCGAGTTAATTTTATTGACACTAAATATTTAGAAAAAAGTGCAACTGGTTAAGGATCATTTGCAATTCATTATTTTCAGTATTGGTAAAGGCGCAAATTATTAATTTTTATCCGACTGTGACGAATTTCAAAAAGAGTATTATGTGTTTGATCTTTATGTATTCATGCGCGTATGCGTGTGTGTGTTCGTGGCGTGTGCGAATGCGTGTGCAGTTAATAAATGTAGTATGTAAATATACATACATTTGTTAATTGTATAATATTTTTTACTGTACTGATAGTAGAGAAGGCCACCAATCACCAAAATCGTTTTATAAATTACATTTATTTATATATTTTGGAACTAATAATCTAGATAAGTATTTTTTCACCCGTCTATGCAAGCGCTATATTGTAGTGCTTATCACACTGCCTGTCATGTACATTTACATCCATTATCATTGATAATGGATGTAAATGTATGTGTCAGTATTTACAGCAACATATAGAATTTCACAATATATTATTTTTGTAAAATGAGCTCTGTTCATCAAGTTTACTGATCCTGGAGTCTTTAATCAACATCAATCAATATCAATCAATAATCCTTTCAAATGCAGTTACAGCACTGTGACAATGGTGACCCTATAAGAATAATCATTCTACGTATCTTTGCTCTTTTATTTTCATATGAAAAATTCATGATGAGACTTGCGTGCCTGATACCAGTTGAAGTATTAAATGGTATATTACTCTGTAGCACCTACTGAATAGATTTGAACAAATGGTCCCCACCTACCATTATTTTTTTGACAGTGACAATGTCCTTTGTTTGTGTTCAACTATCCATATCCTTCTCATTTTTTAATTCAATAAATTTCATGAAATCAAAAAAATTTGCTATAAAAATTGTGGCTTCAAAAAAACCCCATGACATGACGTCTAATATTTTCTGTGGGTAATGAAAAACAACATAAAATGCAGCATAGCTTTCATGTCTATTTAAAACATTGTTTCATAACTAGCACGTGAATGAAGTCACGGACAACAACTAGTCGGTTACAAATTTTCCAAAACAAACAAACGAATACTATTCTGTTTCAAAGTGAAACAAAATTTCGAATGGTCAAAAATATTCGTTAATGACGTATTTGAAGAGTAATTCCTATTAATTACTTATAAAACAAAGAAGTTTTTGATTTCATTTGATGACATGATATAACACAAAATGAAAAACCTGTATTTTATATAACTAATATGTGAAAAATGAAATACTTTTTCAATAAATAAAGAAAAAAAACTCATATAAGAAACGGGAGAAGACACTAATGGGCAGCTGTTGTTCATTAACTTAAGTTCTTGTAGTTTTTGGGCGTTCCACCATTTCTTACACGCCGTGATAAATGTTTATTACGCGGATAAAATTTCTATTTATCAGGATGTATTTACCTGTGTATAAATCTCATAGAATAGCATTATTTGGCTTTTATTTTATTATCTCTTTATTACAATTATTAAAAACTATAAAATAATCAAAATTTAAGGACTTTTAGTCAGAAAACATGTCACAAAGTACTATCATCCATATTCAATTAATAAATTGAAAGACACAGATATTTTGAGCTTCACTACCTCGTTGTGTTAATTTTATCAATTTTATATTTTGTATATGATTGTTAATTTAATTTTAAACGTGTTTGTTTCATACGTATGACAGCTAAATTGCATTTTTTTTCATTAACTGCTTAATTTCAGACTTAGTGCATAGATACAAAAGTAAACATTTTAAGTTAGACATTCTAAGTCATTATTATTATAAACCTAAACTCGTCGAACTTCTTTCACGTTAAAGATTCTCATGAGAAAGATCTATCATCAAATTACTCGTAATTTAAAAACGTTTACAGAAAAAGAAAGTAAGTAAGTTCAGAAACATCATGCACATAAAGATTTATATTGTAATTTTGCTGTCAAAAGATTCGATTTTTATCAAGTCTTCAACAATTTTAGTACAATCATTCTATAAATAAAAGCTTTAAGCCAAAATTCAAAGCTTTTTTTAGCTTTTAGTCACTACCATCGAATGCGAAAAATTGTGAATCCAAAAACCGTTCTCCAAATAAAAAAAATGTAAATCTAAATTCTTTTCACCTTCAATATCAAAATTTATCTAGTTTTAGTAGTCTAATTCATTACTGAAAGTACTCTCTGGAACATCAATTATTTGTTTCTAGGTCGTTGATATCTCATTAAAAACACAAAAACCTTTCGCAACTAAAGCCTCTCTACCCTCCCCTGATTCTTTTACCCGTTGGACGAAAACATGTTTTTGTTGTTTAATATTAAATTTCCACAGACAAGCAATCTAACCACTTCTTATTATATGAAACTTCTTTTAATATCTTCTTGTTTTTCATTCAAAGCCCTTCGCCGTTAATCATTTTCAAAATGTTAATTTTTAAGTTCACGCCCACTAAAAAAAAAACTAAAATTTAAATATGAAAAATAATCGAATCGAAAATTTTCTCATAAAAAGAGTTTTATGAATTTACCTTAAGCGCTTTCAATTCACGGTGTTTTTGACACATCAACCTAATCACTTTCAATAAAACCATAAACTTATAGACGACGGTATGAAAATGTTCCATAGAAAATTGTGACGATAACATTTATATTGATTCTGTAAATATGTTGTTATTATCTTAATTATATGATATTTTTTTTATAATATAAATAACACAGATCACTCTACTCAGTTATACACTTCTACGTACTTTTATTTTAAGCCGGCGTAGAACATTCTCTTCGAAAGAGGCAAAGAGAGAATGATCCGCTACACGTTACCTGTTTCACGCAATTTCACTTAAGAACGGCAATTTTTCCTCGTAAGCGCACCTCGCTCACCCTTAAAAGGAACGTACGCCGCGGCCTACATCGATCATATTTATTTAACGTCATCATATTTAACATTTTCTTATCGTAAACGCCGTTGCCAAATATAATAAACCAGTTTCGAAAATTATGTGTAACGAATAAGCTTTGAAAAGTAACATATATGGAAAATGATTGGGGTCGGATAAATAGAATACGCTTTTTTTTTTAATATGTAATCGCACTTGCGTCCTAAATTAACTCGAATTTTTTCATTTGCCGGTCGAACGTAACGATTATCAAACTAACGGTGTCGGTATCGCTGACGGACAGACTCGTCACCAATTAATTGTTCCAGCGGAAATCCTCAGATTTAAAAGATGGCAGCTCCAGCTCTTTAGAGAAGATAGTCTCTTATAACACCGCTGTGCAGCTGAGATAACATGCAGGTCTATCCGCGCTACAGTCGTCTATTCCTGCCAACCGCCCACTTTGTGAACTGGACCGCCCGGGGCAGGTCTATTTGACAATATGTAGCGATCAATCAGAGCTAGAACCCAATATGATATCAGTAACATGGTAACAAGTAAATCATACACATAAATTTCAATGCTAACTAGCTCGTATACTTAATTCCTAATATAATTATTGAATGCTTAAACATTCAATAAAAATTATTGTTTCTGAAAACCTAGCCTGAGTAATTCCACATTCGAAGCTCACTGCTATAAATTTCTTTGCCTGTATATCTAATACGGGAATAGAAGTTATTTTCTTGTTCGTCACGAGTGTCAACTCTCAATTTCATGTCGTTAGGTAATAACCTTCAATTGAGGCTTTAACACTCTACCATAAAACCAACATTTTCTTAAATATCGTAATATTAAAAAAAACTTTATAGTAATAAATTAATATATTATGAACGGCTTTTTAATAAAGGATGTAAGCACAGAAATTCAGGTGGGTTGAGAATCGCTTCAAGTCATTTCTCATCTGTACTTTAATCACGTAGATACGGAAGCGTCTCGTTAATAATATATTGAAAGGCTAAACTGAGTGAGGAGTTAACCGAGTGGGATAAGCTTTGAGAGCTTTTAGAGAAAATGAAGCTTTCCAATTCTAGGCGTAGACAGCTGAATCATTGTATTTATAAAGGTTGAAATTTTTTGAGAAATCATTCGTAATATGTTACTTGAAACTTTAGATTTTTGCGACCCTAAAATGATCATTATTAATAAAATATCTCTGTGAAACACCGATCTAATCCATATTGAGTATTTTTCATTAACATAGGCCGTCTCAAATAGTAATATGTAATTGGGTCTGAAAATCATACGTAAACAATTAATCTGTAATTGAACGAATATAATATATTCTCAAAGATAATGTAAAAACTACATTTTCTAAACGCACAGAAAACTTCTTCCTGAACATAGTTATAGACCAAGTACACGCACTTCAAGAACTATAGAGCGGCCTCCCGCAGCCGATAAGCTTTTTTTATCACGCAATCTTTTCTGAAATTCCATGATGGAACACTACTTCGTATACGGAATAAACGAAGAAGCGATCGGTGAGGATATATAAGTGAATAAGTTATATTGGACGTTATTTAGCAGTGAGGCTTACTGAACAACAAAATAATTGCTCAGCGCATAAGAATAATCATGATCCGTTATGTCATCGAATCAACGAGTCTGAATTACCCCACCGCTAAAACTTGCCTTCCCATAATCTTCTTTCCTTATATCGAGTGACTTAGGGCCTGTTAACGATCGCTACCACCAATGCGATGACAACGTCCGGAGCAGACAGCTTAATGTAGTTTAATTTAAGTTAGAAAGTTGTTGCTAGATTCAGCCGTGGTCGGAACCGAACTCAATACCTCGACGTTCGAAAGCGATATACTAACTGCTGAACGATTACCGCTCTGGATCTTATATGTTGAGCTACACAAAATACTAACGACTATGATAACACTGTCATCAAATGAAAAACTTCTGACTACTCTTACTGATTGTATTACCATTCCCAGTATTCCCATGTGAAGTTATAATAGAAATTGTAGATGCTAAGAACTATAATTCTATAATCATGGATTAGATTAAATTTTATTCCTTCACGGTACTTCAATCATATCAAAATATTCGAATAGTGAAATAATATACAGATGATTAAACACGCATATTCCAGTTTTAGACATGTATGTTTGTAAGCATTTCACTGCAAATAACATACATTGTTTTGTATGTTTGGACGGATATTTATTTGCATTTAAGAACATTTTTTTTATATTTGGAATAATTATATACAATATTACGAAGTATAATACCGAAAAAAAATTTTTTTTTAATACTAAATAATCTGTTTCTCGATCTATAGGCCTATATAGATGCAACTTTTCGTATAATACAGTATTCCGTGGAGTGACTCCCATTATATATCTCTATACTATTTATAAATTATTTATCAATATGTATCGAACAAGAATACGCTAGAATATAAAATAATATATCTCAAATAAAGATATGTTATAAGTCCCATAGGTCATAATAATTAGGAACCGTATGCTATGAAATTTCTCGTGTCTCTTGCATGTTATGAAACATGTGTATTTAACTTGTTTATTTTGTTCTCGCATTATTAAAATATAACGTTGCAATGTGTAATATAATATACTGTGTACAATACTACGCATAAAATCTATATCTGTAAAAAGTAGTCTTGGCGTCTGAACCACCGACCCAAACCCTTGGACCTACAAATCTCAAATTTGACATAGACGTTCCGTTTAGGATGTAGACATCAAAAAGGAAAGAAATTTTGAAACTCAACTCCTAATGTAATAAAGTCAAGGTGCAATGTTTCAATATTAAATAGACGTCTCAACTTGAAAGTTCTTAAATGTACTCCTACAAACAAATAAGCAAATACGCATTTCGAAATTTTTTGGAAATGAATCCCTCATGAGAGGTGAAAATAAACCTAAACATCGGTATTAAGGTTTTTTGAGACTTTGATTACGAAAATAGAATGTATTTTTGGGTGTTAAACAATTGTGAATTACTGTTTGGACTAGATTTTGACTAGCTTTATGCCCGCGGCTCCGCTTACGCAAAGTTGTTTTTATATACAAATAATAAATAAATTATATACAAAAACTTATAAAATGATAAGGAATGAAACCCTTTCTATATTTGGTTCAATGAGAAAAACATGAAATACAAATAATGATACTGAGTAATAATAAATAAACAATGAAGTAAATACACAATGAATTTTTATGTAAGCTTTTATGCGTTTGTCGCCGACTTCATTCACGTATTTTAAATTTTATTGTACCTAATTGCTACACGGATTCTAAGATTATTTTCACTAATAGAAATATTACACTGTTTCCGAGTAATATGAACCATATTTTATTTTGATATTAGCATTTGCTCCGGTTTCGTAGAAATCGAAACACTGTCCGGTAACGGTATCGGAATTAAGGCGCGACGAGGAGCAGGACCAAGAGCCGAGACCGATATCTAAATTGAAGACGGCACCGAGGTCTTAACTGAACGGGTGACCTGAAATAGAAACAAGAGCGTGAGGGAGATCGAAATCGGGAACGATACTCGAACCGGAATCGATTGGGATTGTCAGCAAGATTGAATTTCCACGCGGACGAAACCACGTGCATAAGGCCGACGAATGATAAAATTGAAGGCGTACATCTTGCCGAAACGCAGCTAAATTTCAAACGTATTTTTTCTATATTTAAATGTGAACAATCCATCTCTGAAATCAACAATCCGATAATGCTTTTCCCTACAAAACTCGTTACTAACGTAGCTGTAACTCGGTTTCACATTACCATATTTCCCGACCAATTTACATGTTTCCAATGTAAAAGCCACAGGAACTTACCACTGCACTCCATTCGGATACTTTGATCAATATTACTTGGATGTGCTCTAAGCCATAGATGAATATTTATAAATATACTCTACCATTACTTAAGCTGGTTTCGAACCTCAAGGGGATGCGATAAATATTATCTAAGACAAAAACCAAAAAGGAATCACTTTAGTGTTCGTTACGAACGTATACTTTGAGAGATTTATAAGACAAAGAAACAGAGTGTTTTAACTGATTTTAAAAAAGAAGTTTGACAATTCGATTGTGTTTTTTGTGTATATTACGCGATATCTTCGTCAATTGTGATCTGGTTTTGAAAACTTTTTTTATTCATAAAGATTTACGCCCGTGGTGTTGTTTTGATCACAAAATCAGAATCTACCTAGAAATACTGGGGAAATCGAGGGATCTTGCATAGTAGCTCATCCGTTTGCTCTCAAAGTACATTATTTCCTGAAGTGGAACTGATGGTGTCTCAGTTAATCACTTTATATTTTCAATGAAAATAATTTGACAGATTGATATGAGAATTCCTTGAGATTATTAATTAACTTATGTTTATTAAAATGCACGTTGTGAAATGAAAGTTACGACGAAGTATATGCAAAATCTTCGATGTTATGCGAAGTTTTTTAGGTATTAAGTAAACCAACTTATTAGGTGTTATAAGGTACTACTTACGTTCTCAACTTTCTAGTGAATTTGAGAAAAATCTGAAAACTTAAAGGTCTTGGAAATGAACCAACTTAATCTACGGTCTGGCGAAAATGTGGATCCGAAAGTGATTGCACTCTAACTAAAAATGTAGGGTCCCCGGACAATTATCAACGCTAGTGAAAAATTCGGGATCGGAACTAATTTTCTACTCTCTCCGTGTAAAAGCAAAAGTCACGACCTAACGTATTTTATATATATATATATATATATATATTATCTTGAGCCATGGTAAAAACCAAATGAATTATGGACTTCAATTACCTAATGACGAAAAATGTAAAATGAATTTTCAAAATTTCTTTTAATGTAAAACTTATTCCTAATAATAAAAAAAATTATTTGTGTAAGGCATATTCCAGTTTTTTAACTAGTTATAATTAAAATTGTAACTACAATGACACTGATACACATGCATATTGTTATGTCATATTCGAGTGACTAGTGTCACAATATAGAGTTTGAATTCAGATGTTACGAAATAATTTTAATCGTGAAAATAAATTTTCTGAGACAGTAATCATTCATGACAACTTCTAAGGTACTACTAAAGCTTTTACAAAGCAACTGCAAGTAGAGAAAGCAAATTGCTGAGATAATTTTTTTTTTTATTTATGAGCAAATTTTCATATACACCAAAAATTAATTTTGATAAAATTCAAGTCGTAGAATAATTAATTAGGTACCATTCTATGTCGTACACAAAAAGGAACAAAACTTATGATGATAATTGTGTAAAAAATATTAAGGGCTTTTACTTTGGACCAGTGCCTAAAAGTTTGTTTTAGTTATTGGAAGTCCCCTGCTGAACATAAGCTACGAAATTTCCACGATGTACGATGTTGGACTGAGGATAACCAGGAGGTGATGTGCGACCTTGACCAAGTCCTCAGTCCACCTGGACACGAGGCCGACTTGAGGCCGTCCCACGAAGCGCCGTCCAGATCGCAATCGCCACTCGAGAACTTCGGTGTCATCAGTTAGCAGTTCTACAAGCGATCAGATCTGTCCATTACAACTTTAACTTATTGGTTCTGTAAAATATATAAATTAATCTATTTCTTCTAGGGATTCCCTCGTTTCGTATCTCACATAGAAACCCATGGTTCTATCCATTACACTTTCAATGGACTATACGTAAAAGCATATCAAAGGAATGGCTCATTTTCCGTTTAAAGTATATTATTGATTCGAATGTTCGAGCTTAATTCTATCAATTTTTTTTTCGGCTAATAACAATACGCCATTATAGATCCTAATTTAATATAGGAGAACGTTTATGTCATATTTTTAGAGATTTTTTTTACAATGTTATATGGGTCAAATTTTAAGAACTCGTTACCGACGAGATCGCATGAAAAGATTTATTGTTGTCAATGAAGCATGATAGACATGCAGAGATCGCTCTATGTGGAAATCTAGTCTCTGCTTATACCCTTTTAGGAAATAAGCGTGAGTTTATAATAATAATAATTTTAGTAAATGTTTTATTATTGCTAATAACCTTTAATTAGTATACTATTTAAATTTCTATTATGCTTTATTTACTTATTGTATGGACGTTGGAATACCGATACGTATTGAGAACTCTAGAATAAAAATATATCAACGGTATTTGTTTTAGATTCCCTTGTTCGTTTATATTCTTTTAAGCTTGAGACGTTTGTTTGTTTACGTTCTTTATTGTCAGCAACGGCTTAATTTGTTATTTCAATCATTTTATTGTTGATGTGTCATGTTTTGAACATTGCTCTGCAGCTGCATTACTCTACTACAATTTTCTCATTTCGGATGAGGAACTCAAACCTTAAGCCCTCCACGCTGGAACAGCTCGGTTTGGGGATGCTAACTACCGTTGTCACCATTGGGATGACAACATCCAAAGCTTACTGTGCTTCTCAATGCACGGAGCTAGTGGCATTAATTCAACTTAACTTAAAAACTCATTATTCCATTCTCCCGTGGTCAGAATCGAACCTGATACAATGTCCATCATTGAGCCACTACTGATACAATAGACTAACTATTGAACAATGCGGTAATTATAGGTATACTATCAGGGCTGGCTGTACCTAAGATGAAGGGTGTGCAGCGCACAGGGTCGCTGGGTCTTAGGGCGCCGCTTGCGACACCTCCTAGCGCCTGCTAGAGGGAGCCAAGGTATTAATTGCACACGGGCGCTACATGGGCTAAAGTCGGCCCTATCCATTATTATTACGTGTACCAACAAAGTGACTATATTTGTTATTTATTTCAACTATTTGCTATCTGTAACAAAAAGTATTTTGATAATATATTATTTACACATAACTTGTGAGAAAAATATTAGGATTTTCAAAATGTATTTTATACCTTACGCTATTTTACATATTTTAGCTAGTAGAGAGGAAAAAAACGAGTTTTTATGAAATATTACAATTACCTTTATTTACAGTAAATGGTCATTGTAAATCTATTCTTGTTGATGTTGTCTAAAGATATTTATTCACCAATGACTGCCTATCCACCAGTCGCCGTAAAAATCATTTAATTTTTAATAAATGACTCTACGACATGCGCATTTAAATGCATGAAATAAACCAATTTGCTTTTTATACTGCTGAGCAGTGTAAAAATACATTAATTTCAATAGAATTAAAGAAAAAATCTATTTCTTCTTAGGAGCATTAACTGCGTCAGAATAAAATAAGGAATCATTCACGAATTACATAAGGCGTCAACATACATTATTTTTTCTTACAAGTGGATCCTCCCATCCCCTTCATGGTTCTTACATTAAACCACAAAAATGGCTTGTAAAGATTATAGTTTCAAAAGCGCGCATTTACCGCGGAACGACAAAGGGGTGCGGTATCCATGACAACATTCCCGTGCCACCCGGAAGAATTTGCTCAATACACTCCAAATACGGTGTGGCTGTGGCTGATCCTTTTGCTAAGTGGTTGTTGAGCAAAGGAACTGATCAATATATTGGGAACAAAAGAACAGAGATCTAAGTAAAACGATTTAAGTAAGATATTAAATTTTTTTTATCGCAAATGTATTTTTTTATTGTTTCCATTGTTTCTCTACTAGAATTTTAATGAATACTTTATCTTACGTGAAATTTGGTGCCCTCCGATTAATATCATACAATTTTTCGTAATATTTTGATAAAAAATTTTAAGAGAGAACTATGTACTCGATTCGTAGAACTTCCGACATTTTATATTACCGACAAAGACAAATAAAGTTCTTTGTTACTTGTTATGATTTTTTTATTCTTTTTTATCTTAAATGAAAATAATATTATAATTAAGATTCAGAGTCATTTTACTTTTGTAACCGGAATGTTGAGAAGCGTCGTGTAATATTACACATATTTTGTTTTTATTTATTTTGATGTGATAAAATTAATCCATCATCACTTTTTTTTACTAATAATCAATTTCTGTTTTGAAATCCCGTCAATGTCCCAACTATTTTAAGGTACAAAATAATAGCTAATTGTGTATATTTTTCCTTATGTCGTATTAGAAGGTAAAAATACAACACAATAAATCAACGTTTAGCTTAAGAAACTGCCAATAATAAATATTATATGCATTATAATTTATTATGTGATTTATATAAAAAAAAAAGTAATAAAACTTAAACAAGCGACATCTTATGTTTAATTTTGATAGCACAAATACATGAACTTTAACAAAGTGGCATAGAAATATTTTCTTAAAATCAGATGGCGCTTTTATAAGAAAGTGCATCAATACTATTTTTCTTTTTTGTGAATATTTATAATAGATAAGTTACAATGTAACATTTTCACACAAAAAAAATCTTCTTTTTTGCTATATCTATCTATTGTAACTTAGGCAACATTAACATTTAATTCGTATTTTGCAAGAATATTCTTCAATAAAAATTACAAGTTATAAGTAAATAAGTAGGATATATACTATTCGTACGGGTAAGTGATCCAGTTTGCTTATAGGTATTCACTATTCACTACTTATACATATTATTATATACATATCAATATTAGTAATATGAATATGCTATGTATTTTTTTAAGAATTATAATATTTAGCCCAGTTATAAGTATCATGCTGCCGGTAAATATTTCTTGTTTACGTATGTACAATTTAATCTATATTAAAATCCTCGAGGAATATTTAACTCGGATAATAGCGCTCTATAAATAGGGTCTTCAGCTTAACAAATTCATCTATCTCAGTAATGGATTCAGTTCAATGAATTGTCTATTTTGCTGTGTATTCATGAAGTGAAGGAATAATATATTCAAGAGACAAAATGAAGCCTCCTCTATCTATAGATATATAAACTCACCGCAAAAACGGTAGACATGTAACTAAATGCTATGGACCACAAAGTACATACGGCCAAAACAAGACCAATAATAGCCTATTAATTTTTATTGCTTATTATCATCGCAATACATTATTAACTATACAACAAAAAGTTAATTAAAGCAATAAAACAGCATTATCGTAAGTACCGCGTACAACCAGACTACCTAATGTGTTATTGTAAATATATCCGTATTCGTCGTATAGAAAGAAATCCAAAACCCGATCGACCTTGGCGTTCACTTGATGCGATCGACGACTTCTGTGTACCGCGTGCGTACAATCTTTCTACACGTATTTGCTTATACATATGTAATACTTTATATAAATTAAAAATTGCTTTGACATTTTTAAAGTCTCCTGAAAGAAGGCTTTTATAATGAAATATACTAAACTAATGTAAGAAATCGTTTTGAATATTCACAAAGAATGTTTAAGTATGGGAATAAATCAAATATGGACATACGATCGGAAATCAATCATGTAGGTATTCGTGTGTAAATTACTTTATTTGTATATTTTGTGTGAATGTTATGGATAGTTAAGTTTTCGGATTCGTATAACGACATGTACTTATTTTTTTTCCTTTCGGGTTTTGATTTAAAAACAAATATTAATTCAATAAACAAATTCAAATTAGTAAACAACTGCATTTTACTTCAGTTTAAACTTTAGAAGTAAAAATTGCACTGAAAAAAGCTAGAATGAAATGGTACATTGATAAACCATCCATTACACTGTCGGTAGCAGCATATGGTTTAAAAAACCGTTGACCGTGCAAACCAACCCCGAAACTTACGACTATTTTCGAAATCCGAGAGCTAGTAATATATTTGTATCTACAATTTCGAGTCCTTCTATATTACATATGTATATTGTAAAGTGGGGGTCCTACTAAAGATATATCTTTTCCGTACTCAGATATACCTAATCAATACGTACACTGTTAGTATGATACTAGTTACAGTGCAACGCACGAAACTCTGCCGCTACGAAGTTAGTCACGAAAGCATCGCAATAGCGTTAAATAGAAAAGCGGGGGATAAACAAGGAGGATGAGGTAGCGTTAAACCAGCGCATTACATCATTCGCAGGCAGTGCAAAGCGGCAGAGTTTCGTGCATTGTACTGTAGACCAGTCCTTCCCTTTTTGTTACTCTCAGGCTCCAAGTCTTTTTTCCTAGACATACCTCGTCTACCAATTTCTCTACTTTTGTTTGACCAATTGAATAACGTTTCTCTATTTGAAATTCACTAATAAAACCAACGTTCACAAATAAAACCAACTAGCACGGAGACGGACGCCTTATGTACGAACGCATATTATTCCCTCTCCCTCCTTCAAAAAAAAATCTAATAAAATTAAGTTTTTTTTTCTTCATAATTCCCGTAGTAACAATGCCCTACCTACCTATCTATATATGGAAGTTTATACAATACGAAGGTGCGTTACGATCACATCACATTCGTTGACATGGCTTTCGATTTACGATTTTATTTACTCTCAAGTTTTTATATACAAGGTTTTATAAATTCATTATTTACATCTAAACAAGAGTAGTCAAGGTGCCAGAATGTACCTATCAATCAAACCGACTTCAAAAGACAGACGACCACACAAAAAGACAACGCTACTACTAATAAAAATAAAAATTAAACGTGTGGCACTCGGGGACTGCCGCGGTAAAGCTATTGCATAGCATTTTTTATCAACTTATGCAATTATAATCATTTATTTATTTAAGCAGTTTTTTTTTCTTTGACTCAAATTTTTTATCACTTTCTTCATTAATAAATGCACTTTGTTTATTCATATTTAAAACACTTTATACACAAATTTTACGCGTATAGCTATTCACCAGCAACTGCTGTTCATTGTTGTATATAGGTACACCTATGTATACATATATACCTACATGTATACTTACGGGGCAGATGCGGTGAGTGTGGCATTATAAAGATATGATAGATACCTATACACCTATATTCTTTCTCACAAATAGCTGCTTACGTATTCGTCCGATTTCGGAACAGCCCGTCTCGATCCGTGCGGGCTTCGTACAGTCGTACCATATACATACACGTTAAGCGAACGCTCGGCCGAACTACATGGTAAGCGGAGTGGGAGGGTTGTTAGGTTTTATTTTCGTTACGGAATTTCTTGAGTCGATCGCCGCGCTCAAAGCCCGCGATAAAAGCTATGCAATAGCTTAAAAATCAACTTAAATACTTCATTATTGAACAAAATGAATCGGTGGACTCCTTGAAGGTTCGGGAGGCTATCGACAGACGTCGGCCATCGCTAGGCCGCAGTGGCTCGGCCGGCACCGTTCCGGCGCCGCTCTGTCCTCGAGTCTCCTCAACATTTGAAACTGAATTATGTGAGAAACCGACTCCGATTATAACCTCGGCTGTCACTCTTGATTCAGTTCATGTCAGAAAGCGAACCGCATGGATGAGCCGTCGCAAAACTTTATGAGCATAGTTGCCCCACTTCACAAATCGAATGTCCTTTTTATACTTCATCTTTCTCACATAACCTTCAATAGATAACTTTAAAATGGGTCACGATAAACTTTTTGTCGTCTTCCAGTTTTTCTACAGTGACTTCGGATGCTGATCGTGACGTCGACCGCCGAGAGGTGCATCAGCTCTCGCACGTGACATGCAACATAAAAATAAGACACTTACTAACTTACAATATTCGCGCTATCATTAACCATGTACCATTTTACTAAGTAGGATTGTAGGAGCAATAATCATTACAATATATACCTATCCTAACATATCACCATGTGCTATATTAATTTTTTTTTCGTTTCGAAATTACATTTACAATAAAGTAATCATCGTTAATGTCATTATGAAATAAATACAGCTGTTGCTAGTTCGTTTCCTTCTTTGTATTTTTTCATAAGCTTTGCACTTTTTTGTTAGTTTGTATACATTGTATCTCTCTATTATCTTAGATAAAACTTTTTCATTCGAGACACATACATGGTTTATACCTCACATTCGCTCATTAAGTGATTCGATTTTATATGCGTCATTCGAAAATTTTTTCGCAATTCTATATAGCATCGCATTATTTGAAATGTTTTATTTACAATCTTTATATGCACATATACCAACACCAAGTCTCCTACACCAAACTTCGCACATTTCTCACCTCTAACGTATCTAATTTTTTATTTTACCAATTTCCTTGTAATGATTCTAATAGCCTTTTTAATAACGTTATATACGAAATTTTATCTGTGAGCCACGTTATTGTAAGATCGCTTTATATTTCCGAACTGATCATTATCCAAAGGGAAGCTCTCAGCTGTATATACATTAATAACCATAGTGTCATGCCCTTAATACATTACATGAAAATGTTACTAAAGGTAAAATCATGTACCAGTCTCTCTTGTTGTTGCTAACATGCACGCTGCGTCCCTTCAGTCCGGTATGCGCCTATCTATCTTAACTCGTTGGTGCCGTATTCCGTCGCACGCCTCTGCGGTTGTGAAGCCAGTAGGACCGAGCTTCTGTCACGGTCAGCTGAGGTGATCTCGTCTCGATCGTGACGCTGCACGTCGGGCATTCTTTGGGAGCTTCCTCGACTCCACAACGCATAGTCAACTTGCAATTATCCTCCTAGTGGACTAATCAATAACACGTGATTGATCGTTTCAAGACCGCGAGTGAGTTATAAGTGTTCTTGCGGCACATAAAGGTTTTAAGGCTGCATCTAATCCCCACATAAATGTCGTAATTATCGTATTTTCCTACGTCATCTTCGCTTTTGGAATCAGTCCCTTCAATCTATGAGAATATTCTGATATGTTAGCATCTTCCTGTCTGCTGTTGTTAAAAATCTGTGCGTGATTTATTTCGCACTTGACCTCTTCTCTTATCTTTTTTAAAATATCTTCATACGTCCCTTCAGCGCTGTCAATGATTTTTAAGAAAATCGGCTGGGCCCTCCGTGTGCAGACTTAAGCCCGCTTTTCTCTGTTGGTCGCTCTCATTATTCGACACGACTAGCATCTCGTAGTTGTTATAGAATTCTTCAATCTCTCATTAGGTGAGTTTTGAAAATTAGCTACCATTTTCATATTCTTTACTTTCTTCTATAGACTCGCTTGGGCGCTTGTCCACAAATCCACCATTGTAAGTTGGGAGCTGTACCCAAGATATAATATAACTTTTTTGGTACTCAGAATTTTCAATCAAACGTGCGACGAACGACATAAGTTATTTTTAATTGATTGTTTCTCAAATATATCCAATCAATATATAGGCTGACGGTATGATACTAGTTACACCTAATTGCTTTCTTTTTTATTAGTCTTAGGTCCAAACCGCTTTTCCTATACACATCGTCTATATAACTACTTTTGTTTCGCGAGTTGAATGATATATCACTATTTAAAATTCACAAACAGAACTAATGTTCGAGCAACCGGCACGGAGGCAGGACGCCTCACGTGTTAACCTTTAAAATGTATATTAGATGCTTATTTTATCGCATATGTTAATATGCACTTTAGCGATAAAAAAGAAAAACTTAAATTTAACCGAATCGACACTAACATGGTTGATTTTTTTAAATGTTTTTTTTTCAATAATATTTCTTTATCAGTACGTGTTTTTATAGCTTTTGCCCATGACTTCGCCCAAGTGAATACAAAATATTGATCGATATTTTGATAATTATTAAGACCTCAGTACTAAACCTGACTCTCATTCCAGTACCACAACTGATCTTCATACTTATTCCGATTTAAACTCTCTTCTATTCTCTCTCACTCTTGCTTTCCTTCTCTTTCGTTCTCTCATTTCATACCTCTCTCTCTCTCGTTCCCTCCTCTCTCTCGATACTTATCTCCCATCCCATCCCAAGCGAATAAACATAGCCGACTGAATTTAAATAAAATAATTATTTATAAACTTCATATGTATGAAAAGATATACAGATGAACGCATATATAAACAACTTATTTTTTGTGCAACAATGAGTTCTAATAATGAATTTCATCAAAATAGTTTATACTATTGGCGAGTAAGAACAGGCACAAATATACTTACACAGTAACTATATTTTACGAGATGGTGTATTTTTTAAAATCATTAGCACTAAAATCGTTTATCTATTGGTCTATCCAAAAGAAGAATTGCTTATTCACTGTCGAATTATAATAAGACAGTGGACAGACAAACAAAACACGTTATGTTTTCTTTCCAAGTTTAAGCTATCTTCATAGCAAAATTTATTAAAATCGATTTGGCGGCGTAGCCACGGACACGTAACAAACAAGCGGACAAAATCACTTTTTTAATTTTTATGTTTGTATAGATTAATTTCTTGAGGCCCAAAAACACTATCGAATCTTATTTTAATGATAAAAAGCTGTATTTTGGAATCCATAAAATAAATTTCTTAATGGGATTTGTGTCTAGTGCGAAATATACGCACATGTAGAATTTCAAAAAATAGAGTTATTCATCATTATTGGGATAGAGAGGTATGCACCTAGAGAACAAGCGTAGTGCCGAGACTAACATATGCCAAAATATTTCTAATTCAAAACACCCTCACAATCGATAGAGCCCATTCTGTACGGAGCCACGGAATCGTTGAGAATAGAAATTTATTTTGTACGATCTGAAACCATGTCACTAATATTTATAATACAGTTACATAATTCATCTTATCGTCGACGAATGTTATTATGTAGGAGTTAAACTAGGTAAAGGCTACGTAACTGTATAATTTTTCATACGTTAACGACTTAATCGGTCAAAAGGTAAGTGTCGTATCCACCTTGTGAACGGGCGTGTCGCTGCGGTTGCAGGGTTAGAGAACAATACGCCGTGACCGGGTGCATACCTGAGCGACAATGTGCCAATCAATCATAGCCTAAGGTGTCGATATTATTATCGATTTATTGACTACGCCCACAGCATAATTTGGAATGAGTCAAAGGACATTTTAATATTTTCGTTCTTCATGATTTCTATTTATTTGTAAGTGGATCGTTAAAGTACTTGTAAATTGTTAATACAAAATGTTTGAGGAAGTGAATCAAAATATTTCTAGAATTATTGAAAACTACCATAACAATTCTACGTAAATGAAAATAAATATTGTTGTAGTAAAATATAAAGTCGTTGCATCTTTTCCTTTCCTTGAAGAAAAGTACAATGAAATTTTGTAGAGAATAAAGAGTTACCTTAACAATTGATGCACTTCACTACAAGTTAAACGTCTGTTCTTAACTATTTCGACATTAAAACTGATAATAACATAAATTTTAGTACCTACTAACTAGCAAATTAATAAAATAACAACCATCTTTTTGGCTTTACCGTACTCTGGTAAAAAAAACGAAACACACAATTGTTGTATTAATAGTATTTTATATCTATTAAATTCAATATTTTAATTATTTATACGACGTATAATACAATATAAGAATATAAATATATTTTCAATTTAAAATCTTTTTTAATACCAATGTTTTAATTACGCTCTGTAGATAAAATGCCATATTTTCATTGTTAAAACTTTCCTTCCTTGTAATTAAATTGGAAATAATTTCCAAAGTAATATTAAATATTTTTAATTACATTATTTTCTACTTAGTTTTGTAATATAACGATGTGGGTATAAGAACAACTTAAAATCTATTGTCATTATTCTAAACATACCCAAAAACAAACAGGCGTCAGGTAACGCGTGGTCGGACGCTAATGCCCTTTGTGCTCAAAAGGCCATGGTCCATTACTGACATCGGCGAGATGGCGTTGACAGATTCACGTCTCCTAAGTACTATTTATCTTTTCCTAGGAGGCCATGAGAACGACAATGGACATCACGATCTGCAATACGGCGAACGACGACGGCATCGGTGATTGCCTTATTGTCGACGTGTATTTTAAAAAGGCCGTAGAAATTACGAAAATATTGACCTCTTCGGATGTCCTTAAACTATTTTTTTAATTTAATTTACTTTTATTATTGAGGGACAATTAATTTAAAGTCCAATATTGACACGCATTTGGCTAATTGCTCTCATAACACTGATCATTTTTTTTTTATACTCTTAACGAACGTAATGTACGCATATAACATAATAGTAAAATTCATGAAGCAATACATTGAAGATTTTCATAAAAATAATTGACTGAGGCACACGACGGTTAAGAAATAGAACACAAAAGTGTCCAATATTTATTTTTCTCGATTTGCCGGTTTTTGGTTTTTCAATAGCATATTACGCAAAAACCACAAAACCAATTCAATAATCTGTCCAACTAAAATAAGGCTTAAGTCAGAGTAGCCTTTAGTCATTTTTAACAGCAATTTTCAAGGGAAGATCGACATTAATACTTATCCGGGACTAAAATCGCTATCAGATCTGGGACCGAAATCGAGTGAAAAATCGATCGTTTCATGATAGAATAATTTAGCGGCAATACTTGTGTTTTCGATGTTTGAGGAAATACGTTCTTGTGGAACGATTTGGTAGGAATCGAGATCAAAGTCGAGAGACCAATATCGAATCTAGGATGGGATTGGGATCGGGGTCGAGAACGAAACCGGAATGAGGATCGTGGTCGACGGCATGATCGATGGGTACAAAATATGAAGGAATTCATTCCATCCCCGAGAGGGCGAAGCAATGAGCGAAAGCTATTTAGTAATATTTACGTCATATTCAAATTTTACGGAATACATCGCAAGACAAAGTCGATTGGATATTTACGACATGAACGTCTGTTGCCGACTTCGTAAATTGTTCATTTACATACTTTGGTAAGTCTTTTGTTTGATTTTCTTAGGGATCAATCCCAAAAGTAGCAAAGTCGTTGGAATAAATTTATTCTAAAAATTGATTTGAATTGCCAGTAATGAATAACAACGATTTTGAATCTGCGTTAATCATTAAAGAGAATTTATTAAAAAATTTAAAAACTTAGATGGCGAAAAAGTGAAAACTCCTGCGACTTTTAGTACCTCATATCAAAATAGTAAATAGACACTTATTTGTGTCTCTTCATTGTTTTTCTCTCCATTTGTGGCAGGGCGCTTTTTCTAAAAAATTTTAAAAAATGTTAAAATATCAAAGAAATAATATCTGTTAAATAATTTTTGTAACGAAGTTGTGTTTTTAGAGCAAAGTCAAATGTGAAAAAAACTCTTTCGACTTCATGAAAGTGGCACGTAAATTTTTGGCATAAAATTTAAATTTACAAATATGTTATTCTAAAGATCTAAAATATTGTATTATGTTTTTGCGTTCTCTTGTTGAGCTTAAGAATGAAAGTTTCAAAAAATCTTATGTATAGATAGATTGTTTTTTGGTTATACATTTAATGACAATCATATTTATAACTAATTTATATTCCTACAGTGATTCTAGTTCTTAACACGTTATAATTATAATCCCTTGTGAAATAAAACAAAAACCGCTTTTTGAAAGTATGACCGGCAGTGAGTATATAGGTCGTCATTTAGTATCGTCGGTAACGTTCTAAGTGATCAATTAGATTTCACTATACACTGTGCATGATGCAAGAACTTCCAAATACTATTAGCCGCAACAGAGATCGATTGCTAACGTCATCTTCTACATCCCACGAGAGAGATTTTGTTGCAAATATCTTCGACTGTCATTTTTAAAGTGTATCCCCAATAGTCAGCGTGTTACTGTCGATTCAAAATGGTAAGGAGTCCGATCCTGCCGGTCGTCATCAAGACCGAAAATGTCGCCGAGCCGACACTTCTTTCTTTTGACATCACTGACATCGACCCGAAATTTCGGGTTCACTGCCAGATGATCGAGTCTGACTGACGAATAATAATAATAATATCTTCGGACAATCAGCACGTCTGGGAAATGAATAATACTATGCCCAGACATACTACATACATACTTTTTTTTTCTAAATATATAAATCATACATGCATACCCAGACTCAAGACAAACAGTATATCATTGGCAAACAGGTATAGTAAAAAATGTATTGATAGACACATTAATGAAAAGCAAAAAAAATTATAAGGATCGGTATTTATCCAACACAATCAAAATACCAAAAGAAATATGTAGCTAACTTAACATATTATGGTACAATTTCGGAGAATGTTTTAAAATTATTAAATATATATATGTATATGGCTTTTAAAACAAACACCAACCTAAAAACTTTATGTAACAATAAAGACAAATTATATAATCCGGATAAGTAATCCGGAATTTACGATGAATGTATATATATATATATATATATATATATATATAGGCCAAACTTGACGTTCTTTTAAAACTAGAAGTAAGGAACATATTTCTGCTTTTAAAATAATGAATCAGACATATCTGATTTTGCTAATCCATAAACTCAATAACGATCACAAGTTCAATGTTTTGCATGTATGTGAGAAGGGGTTACGTGTAAATGTTTTAGAATCTTCCGAAATTTTAAAACATAAAGATAGTAATAATATGCTTAATGACCAAATTAATATTTATAAATCACCATTGTTGAACGCTTGTCTTTGACTATTTGGGTAGTGGTTGGTGGTGATTGGACTGTGACAATTGACAGGCATGTCTATTGATGATGGTCTCTAACTGCACTAGAGGTGTTTCGTCACCCTTTGACGTATTGCATGATTGCTTGTTAGAGGAGGAGGTTGGGTCGGCATTTGTTTTGTTTTAACACTCCTTACGCCCTGGTGGATATGACTGTCTGCCTTTTCCTGAGGATGTACCAAGTTGACATGAAACATACGTAGAACTAACAATATAACGATTAACGGACTAAGATAAATAAACAATTAATACTTGCTTAGATGTTTGATATCTGTCAATCCTCTCGAATTCAATTCAATTCGTTGAATAGGGATTTGGAAGAACAGATACGAGGGTCAGCGGTGGATTGCATGCTGCATGCACTTTCAGCTGTTGCTGTTAGCATGTTTATAAATATTTTCAATATCATATTTTTCAGAAAACACTGACTCAATAACCATGATTTCTTTGAAACGATTGGTCTAAAAAGCAAGACATTATGCCTTTTTGGAAAAAAGATGCAGGGTTGCTTCCATACTGTATAAACAGCCACACAAGGGCAATTAAAAATATTCTAATAGTATTTGTGTTTCAAAATAATAGTACCACATTAAGTAGTGGTTCAGTATTATCTTCTTCGCGCTTTTAAGATTCTGCGTGTCAGTAGCAGAGAAAAAAAAATGATAGATAGCCGAATAGTTATTAAAATGTAGCTATTAGCGGTTTGGCAGCCGCTCGCCGCCGAATTGCTGCGTTAGGGTCGTGTTCTTATGATTAACATTTCTTGCAAGTATTTCCTAGCGCCTTTCACTCTTAATTTAAGAGTTGTAAAAATTAAAATATCAAAAAAGAATAGAGAGAATTATATTAGTTGTACTTTAATTTTCATTTTAGACATAATATATATGCTATTATACATGGACGTAATACAATGACTAATCACAGTATACCTACACAGGTAAATAAAACTAAACATAATAAGAGAGAATAAAAGCAAAAAGTTAATATCATCTACAAATACATTATCTCCTAGGACGAGATCTCTTATAGATTATTCGGTTAAAACCTGGATTATATAGATCAAATAAAGTCAATATGTATACACTTACTCAAATTTTGGGTCTCCTTCAAGTAAGAAATTATTTTTTAACGCTATAAAGTACCTCGTGTCAAAATACAAATGGGTTATAAATAAATAAATTTGAACCAAATAGTTTGAGATTTTTTACGAAACTATCTCTAACTGCATTAAAAAAAATTCTTACTTCAGTCAACGAAAAATTTCTATAGATGTATTGTTTATAATAGGGACGTTTAATTTTCTTACCAAATATATTATAAAAATATTATACATTAACTTGAAGCAACATGTTGACCACTCCCCTGCTCTTTCGGTTGTACATGGATAACTTACTTATTATAAGGAGTATCTAAAAAAGTAGCTGTATTTTATTAACTTTTCATTGAGCGTTTTATGGATATTTTTAAATTTAATTTTCTTTAATTTAGGTCAACTTATGAACAAATTAATAAATATAGAATTAATAAATTGACCTGGACAACCCAGCTTTGATCGACATATTTCGTGTTTGCTATGAAAGTATAACAATTTTCTGCGAGAAAAATAGCTTATGTTCATTTCCAACAATAAACATTAAGATTGAAAAATTTATCAATAAGTACTTTATTCAAATAGTACCATCTATAATTTAGGTCATGTAGTGTCATTTGTTGTTAAATATTAATAACATAGCAACAATACAATTATCTCAAAACGATACAAAATGTGGTAAAATAAAGGGATTTGATAAAAAATTATCTCGTTCTTTCAGGTAAGTAACCTGTATAGATAAACTCCGAAAGCAATACTGTATCAAAATATAAATTGCCATCAAAAGCTGTTACGGCGATTTCTCTACCACTACTCAAGTCCGTACTTCGGATTTATCCTTTAGTCGCCTCTGAGAACGATTTTCTTGCGATGTGGGGAGAAATTATGGACAGCGCGGATTTTTAACTAGCATATTCAGCACAAGCTTCACCTATGGCTGTTATAGTACAACTGCGACGGATGCACCAAAATGGCTGAAATTTAAAAGCGGCGCATCCGTCTGCATATATGAACTGCATATATTACACACGAGGGCGCGTGGCCATGAACTTTATATTTTTTTCACATGGACGCCACATGCGCTTGGTAAACCAATTCGCGGTCGTACCATATAGACCACCCCGCCTTTTGGTCTCCTATTAGTCCCCTCGTAAATTCATATGTGCATCACAATACATTCGTATACAAATCATCATTTAAATAAAACATAATATAATATACAAGTACACACAAAAACATTTCACTAAATAATCCCTACCAACTAATGCCTACCCGGGTAATGAAACACAATATACACAAATTATTTAATATACACAAAACACAAAAAAACAAAAAGGAATTCTTAACTAAATTCGTATACATAACATTATTTCATACACATTATTTTCTAATTTAAAGGCTAAGAGCGCAGCTGTCCGTAACAAAAGCGTTAAAGACCTTTCCTAAGTAACCCATGCATAATTACGAGAATTGTTCAGTTAAAATAATAGTAATTCTAGAGTAATAATTTTATTTATCGTTCATTTTTTGAATTCCTATAAAAAAAATGGATTTCATATTAATATGGTAGAAATTAATTGGTATTGGTACTTTAAAATAAAACCATACAGTGTTCTACATTCTTTCTAAGCTATGCAACACATAAAAAGCTTGATTGTAAATATTCATTCAGGCATTGAGGCGAGTCAGAAAAATGACATTTCGAAGTCACAACTAACTTTCACATATATGTCAAGAACAAAAAGGTGATTATGTTACTGGCATTCATGTTACACAATTTTAAAGCATAATAATTACGAAGATCTATAGGATACTGCTTAGACTATTATATGCAATACAGTATCAAAAACTTGCTTTGAAAATGACAGAGATTACGACTTCTGACATTTGACTTATTATAAAATGCATCATTGTGACAGCGTCAAACTGAACTATTGTAAATGAAATACAAGTGAAATACTCACAAGTGCTTATTTTTTTTTTCTTCGTAATTCATTATACGATTTTTAGTGTTCATAATGTAATATACACCTAAGATCGGTACTTCTACGATGTTAAAATCAAAATTTAATTTTACTTTAAAAATCAGAAAATAAAAACCGACAAAATCTGAATAGAGCTTTCCGAAAACGCGTTATCTCGCATTTTCTTTCGTTCGTGCGTTCTAATTTATACGATAAACTAAATAGAAATATATTTTATTACTAATTAGACGCATATAGGCGTATAAAAAGAAAAAAAAAAGCGGAGGCCGGTAAGTGGGAACGCGGCGTCAATTTTATTTTCCTCCATGCTTTGAGGTTAGTGTAATAACCAAAAACATATTTTATAATCCCTTTCTAATGCTGTTTATCGAAGTTTAACTACTGTAGAAATATTCCTATTGAATATATAAACAACTATTAAGAGAGTAGAGTAGAGGGCGCATCAAATCATTGTCGACATATCTTTACCTAAAGTCCAATCAAATGTTAAATTTATTTTTAATGCAACGAGCGATACGCGAGCGCGCGCCGCGGCGGCGCATTTCCGATGGATTTACCGCCATTTTGAATCTACTTAAAATGTCTTGGAGTCCATATTAGAATTTAGTTGAGAGCTAAAATATTTTTGGAGAGAGTTTAGCTGCAAATTTAACGAGCAGTTTATACAGATGATATAATTATGTGCTTTATATATATTGTAATATTAAATCTATAAGGCCGTATCGACTTTTAATAGTTTCTTAATATTTTACTAATTTCGAAATTAATTAATTTCAAATTCACCATAAGTTTTTTTCCATAATTAATATAAATAAACTAGATAATTAATTTTCACATAACAAAATTGAAAAAGTTGGGTAATCGGGAACGGTTTTATTCACTTCGTGATTGCAAATTTCTGGTAATCGCAATGACTAAGACGTAAAGATGACGAACTTTTACATTTTGTAATATTAACAAGGACTCGAATGAATCAGTACCATTACATTACCTATTTGCTATGACATAACCGAACAAACGACGTAGAAGTTTGAATGTCAAAAGATTCGTGTGGCTGTGACCGAATAGGTAATAGCGAGACATATCATGAGTGAATAAAAAGGAAAAAGAAAGAATGTACATAATGACTGGACGAAAAGATTGGCGAGTATTATGAGTGTTTGGAGCAATTTCTTAATCCGAGTTACATCGATGGAATCGGATCGAAGGAGCGCGAGGTCGTCGCGCGCACGACCGGCCGCGCGCCGGCGCGCCGCCGCCCCGCGCGCTCGCTTATCGGCCGTTGTAATAAAAAATAAATTTAACGTTTGGTTGCATTTTAGGTAAAGATATGTTGACAATGATTTGATGCCCCTACTACTCTCTTAATAGTACTTTCCATACACAATAGGAATGTTTCTAAAGTAGTTGAACTCCTGAAGTGCTAATCACTTCAATGATCGAACTAAGTGCATGCAATAAAATGATGTAGTAGTTCTTATATAACAAATTAAAGTACATTTCGCATTATGACCGATAGGTTATGATTTATGTGTAATATGTACCTATATCATAAAAAAAAGGGAGGCTTCGTGGCTTAAACCTGCTAACATAATATAAAAGATCTGATCGTGGCTCAACTCTTTATTCCAATCTTTATCTCGATTCAAATGAAGTACACAATTTTAGCGATATGGTCCTGGGTTATCTAAGCAACGGTAACCAACCTTGACCAAGTTGTCAGTCCACCTAGTGGGAGGCCGTCCGACTCCGCGACGTGCAGTTCGTGATCGCCAATAAATAACTTTCTTCCTCAGCTGTCATCGGTTCTATGTGCAATATGGCCTGCCTATTGCTACTTCAACTTACAATACAATACCGATGCTGGAGCTTTTGTAGATTTTTTCATTTCAAATGTTATTTTGCAAAAAAAGGTTTGAGATTACATCGCATATTGAGAGACTCTAAGCTGGTTTATGAGATTATTAAAGTATCACTTCTAGCATCTAAATACCATCATTAGAAACATGCATTTTTTTAACTAACACTTTGTAAATCGAAAAAAATCATAAATTGGGAAAATACCGTTTGCGTGCGTGCGTAAGTGCGTGCGTGCATGCGTACGTATCTGTGTGCGTGCGTACGTGCGTGCGTGGTTGTGTATGTAAACCTCATAACTTTTGAACGTTATAACAGAAACGTAGTTCCCGTCAGTTCATTCGAAACTTCACAGATCGAAAGCGATTTAGTCAAATTACACTTTCAAAATGGTTTAACTAATTCCGCCTAGTAGTTTAGACAAATCTCAAAAATAAGGTTTTGATGAAATGTTATTTTTTGAAATAGCTTTTAGACCACTCGACCAATTGATACCAAAATAGATCAGCTGTTTCCCCAAACAGTTGCATCCATTGTCGTAAATTGCATAAAATCAATTGATTTGTTTTGGAGATATTGTTGGAGATTTTTTTTCAGTGTGTGTTTTTTTTAACATTTTTTAAATTATCCTTCCGATAAATTCCAAAATCTAACCAACTCTGTTCCTCAAAGAATAACGTCGAGCTATGTTAACCGCATCAAAGTCAGTTAGTTGGTTCGAAAGATATCGGTAACGAAAATTCACAAGAAATATTTTTTCGAAAAAACATATTAATACTCAGTCACCATTTTTTGCTTACAAAACTGCATTGAATACCTTAAAGTAGATCAAAAGAATTCAAAAGAATTCAAAAGATATCTTAGTTTCGTAGTTGGAAAATTAAAAAATTAACGTTTCTTTTAAATAATTTGGTTTTTCAAATTCTATGAACTCAAAACGTATTGTGACTACATCTTAGAGCTCGGAGGGCTTGAAAAAAACCTTCAAATTTCCCACTTCTATTTTTTTGAACGTATTGAGCTTTCGGAGTTGTATCATTTGGGTAGCCGTGTTCTCAGGACCGGCCGTCTCTGTGATCACTAACGGTAGTGATCAATATCAGCCAGCGATACAGGTTTCATAGAGATTTATTAGCATGCCATACCCATTTCAATTACCATAATAATTTATGACATATGTTACGATCAGACAATTAGTATTTGAATTATATATATATATATATATTATTTAACCACAATCTATTAACCAAATGGACGAAGCATTACATCATGCTATGCAAAAATTTAAACCCTCCACCCTACAAATCTCACATACCTTGAATAATCGATGTCGCCTATCTCTAGTCGTCTATAGTAGTATCACTGGTACCACATAAAGTGCGATGTACAACGTTAACGCTAATGCTACGACATTGGTAGCTCCGGTTATACCACTTCATTGGACACTTGAAACGGCCACACTATCGCGCACGGTACACTATTAATGATTTCTAAGTTTCAGTTTATTTATTACTATTATATAAGTGATATTGCGACAAATTATATAATGTGTAAAGTATGATGCCAATATTTTAACGCGGCAAAAAAATCGACATTGATCGCGAACGACGTGGGGATGTCTGCTTAGGGTCATTATGATATTGTAGTACAATTAATATCGAAATGAAATTACAAAATAATTCAAAGGAAAAGCTACATTTCATATCGACAAGAACAATTAAAACCGAAGTGCGGCCAGTACTTACTTTTTACTTCTTCAAGTATACTTTATAAGTTGGTCAACTATTACTTGTAAACTTATAAAGCCTACTTAGCTATGATAGTTTTTCTTTTAACTTCGTTATGTATGTATGCAACTATCGTGATTTTTCTCAAATATCCAAAAATAACCGTTTACCCTTTTGGGGGGGGGGGACACATGACTAACAAAAGTTAGCTCTTTAAAGCTTAATATTTCGCAAACAGATGTCTAAGTCGAAAAATGGTTTTCACTGACCCGCAATGTCTTTGAATGAGTTGTACGGTATTCCACACCATGGCAAAGACGAGAGAATTTTTTTTTTTAATTTTGTTCTAGCACTTTTTCGGCGTGATTAATATGTGTACCCATACAAAATTACAGTTTTATAGTTATAACGGTCTTGGAGCTAAGCTGCGGACATACGAACAGAGAAACATACAGACAGGCGGACGGACATGGCGAAACTATAAGGGTTTCTTGTTGGCTGTACATTACTCTAAAAAAGAGACTGCATATAAAATTAATTAAAACTACAAGGAGGTGGTTGAGTAATTATTAGCTTTTATATCAGTAACCCGCAATTAGAATGGCATATACACACACATATATAATTATATTTAAGAAAAAGTTTTTTTAAAAGTTCAACATGACGCAAATCGATAAGATCTTACCCATCCGAAATTTATCTAATGTGCCTATAGAAGCTTTCGCTTCCAGTATATAAAATCGCTTGAAATAATTGACCGTGGTAAAAATAAAAAAAAAACGTGTTTTCAATTCAATTTTCATGAATAAATAAGCAAACAAATTAGAACCTTTCTCCAGTTATTCTAACTCAACCTAAAATTCATCTAAAACTAAATATGTAATTACAACAAAATTAATGTGTGGACACATTGTTTCAAGGAACATAAAATTAAAAAAATTTTAACCGAGCCTTGTCAATAAATTTCAAAGAAAATCTAAAACATTAAGATTATATCTTCTAATTTTCAGACAGTTTCTAGTATCGTGGCATGTTCAAACACATCGATTTATTAAATCGGTAAACATGCAACGATAGTAAGACAAGTTCAGAGAATCAACATTAAATTTAGTATAATATTCTTCATAAATAAAAACACGTACTATCTTCGTATTAATGTGGGTTCCGGCTCATCAACCATGAAGTTTTTGTTTAGAGAGTTATTGTCATTTCCGTCAATTGTCCTAATAACCTTTGCCGGCTGTCGCGGTCGTCACACTTCCGGGAATAAATAATATTTATTAGACACCCAAACCTAGGCTGGATGCAAGAATTAATGATGATGAAAACCTCCATTTATAAAAAATTTTTGGTCGTTTATTTATGGTATGCGAAATAACTACGTTGCATTAGTTAAGCTGTTGAATTGAAAATAACACAGATTGTAATTAATAGTTTTAACTAGACACTGGTATATACATAACTAGAAAAAAATATCCCTACATTGCAGAAAGAGACTTCATTTTCTGTCTCTTAGATACCAGCTGTGAAAAATGAAAATCTTTCATAAATTATTGGAAAGATACCGCTTCAAATCCAATTTACGAAAATTTTAAATTTTGTCATATCTCCACGTTTTAAAGTCCTACGAATTATTTTAGACTATTTTCGGAGTGATGACTGATTCTGATTTCGCTTTTGAGTGAGTGCATGTGTGTATATATAAATCTTCCATAACTTTTAAATGGATTAATCGATCGAAATGCAGTTCGAACAATTTGAATGATTCTATTCAATTTGGATTTTCCAAAAATTTAGACTAACTCAGATGGATTGATTTTGAAAAAACCCTTAAAATAAAATTTTCGGAAAAAAGGTTTTTTGAAATAATTTTAGATTACTCTACTTGATGATATTAAAATTTAATCAGATCTTTTCCCTAAACAGTTGCATAGATTGCCATAATGCATAAAAGCGGTTGATTTGTTCAAGAAATATCTTTGGAGAAAGATTTTTCAAAAAGGTATTTCTTACGATATTTTTTTCTTGCAACATGTTGATGATACCCCCTGTGAGGAGTGTTATCAACGTGCTGGGCGACGATGATCACTTATTTTAGGATCACCCACATGTTTTCTGGTTGTATTAGATTTTTAACAACTTCATGCTGTGATATACTTTCTCACATTTTTTTTATTTCATACTGAGAGGCTTAAGAGAACCTAAGCCATCCAGCTCCAATGTGGGTTAAGAATTGCTGATGACTTCTCGAGACTTACTACTCGTTAGAGACTGACCGCTTAATCTGTTATTTGAGACACAGAGCTAGTGGTTTTATTCAACTGAAATCAAAATTCTGGTAAATTCGCTGTAGTAGGGATTCGAACGGTGGTACCTTTAGATTCGAATGCAACAAACTTGGATCATTCGGCCACCGTCGGTTGTTTAATCTTTCTTATATAAAAAAGTATTTTTTAGTCAACTACGCGGAGGTAGTGTTGTAATGTATTTATAATCACTTACAAGCGGATTTTAACAAGCATCTTTTCGCAAATATTCATAATTTCCTTTTTTTAAAAAACAACTTTGCCAAAGTATTTATAAGAAAAATATATGATTGAAAATATAGAAAAGAAAAACATATGATTGATAAATAACATAAAATAATATAGACAAAATCTTAATAAATGCTCGGCCAAACTGCAAGTGCGGGTGCGATCTGGTGGCCTGCCACATGGTACGCTGCACTATAGTACCTACTCGTTAGATGTTCTAAGGCTGTCATTACGACATTTCTACATAGATGTTCTAAGCTGTTTTTCTAAGAAAGGGCTACTTCAATTACTATGGTTTTTTTGGCAAATGTTTTATAACGGAAGAAGATTATGAATATTTGCGAAAAGATGCATGATAAAATCCACCTGTATATGTATGCATATGTGTTTATTCCTTTATGACATTTCAAACGCATAGGCCTATTTTGATTATTCTTGGATTGATCGATCTGTCTTAATCTCGTGAGTGTCACTAAATACGTGATAGCAATTAAAATTCAATACAGTGACAACCAGTTGCCATATCCTGAAAAAAAATGAAAGTCGACGAGGTATATAAAGTGGCGTATCATTGAATAGGTCTGTTAAAATCATTTTTATGTTTCTCTATACGTTTTTATTGTTAAAGTCGAAATTGTAGTAGGGACGAAAAATTATTTCATGCCATATTCAGTAGGTCTTTCAAAGACAAGATCAAGTTTACTAAGACATTTTACAGCAATAACCTCTATTTAAAAATGTACAACTTAAATTTGTAGTTTTTTAGTGTTATTTAATGTCGCTATATCGATAAAAGAAAATTATTAAAATAACACGACTTTGACACCATTAATGACGAGAAAGCGATGTTAGTTTACTGTTAAAACAGAACCAAAAAGGAGTAAATAAAAAATAATTGAAAAAATTAAAAAACCCAGACCGAGTTAAAGTAAACTAAGAATATGGTAACAATCAAATATAAAAAATCGTCCAATGAAATATAGCCAACATTGGCAGTCGGAGGTTTTTTAATTTGCTGCGACTCCTGCTGTATGACATGCGTGCGAAACAAAGATCGAAATCGAGACTGCAATATGAACTAGAATTACGATCGGAATAGTAATCGGGATCAAAGTCAGTTGCTAGGCTGAACTCTTGTTTAGAATAGATGTAGGAAAATATTCTGTTGTCAAGCAAAGTAGCGGGCAAAAATTACTATAAGATAAGGCACATAATTTTGCACATTCCATTCGCTAGCGGACTTCGCGAGCGTAAGGAGGAAATTAGGCAACGCTTACCTAAAACGTCAATGAGGCATAACGGATAGTTTGCATAGCAATAATTTTACTGGAGCTTGCACAAATATGCTAAAGAACATTGCAGGTTTCATTGATGGTGACGATTAATGGCGAAGGGAGAAACCACTGGTCTTCTCTTTCGCGACACCATTGTATAAACTCTAATTCACATTGTCGTTATCGCGCAAAATAACGAAAGTACCCATACGAAAATTGTATCATCAGTGTCGCTTACCGTTTGTATGTTCACATCGAAGACGTTACTGCAATCAATTTTGCTTTAGACTTATTTCTTAAGATCACAAAAATTTATAGTTAAAGTGCAATGAACGAAACTCTGCCGCTGTGAAGTTATTCATAAAAGGTACGCAATGGCGTAAAAAAGGGGCGCAGGGAGAAGAACGAAGGGTCGGGTAGAGTCGAACCTGCGCATTGTATCATTCGCAGGTAATTCAGACCGGCAGAGTTTCGTGCGTTGTACTGTACCAGAAATAAAAATAATTTTCTTTAAGTCGACCCAATGGAAATCTCTCCCGCATTTTACTAACGCATTTAAAAGCTGTGGACCACAAAACGTTGACCCTTCGGTCATCTCACCAGCAGATCGTCCGTGAACGAGCCCTAAGGCGCCATTCGCGACGCACAGCCGCCAGCGGCGGCAGGCGCGGCGGTGTCCGAAGTAAAAAGTGAGCCGCGAGTCGTAACAATACCTTGGTGTGCGACGGCTGCGCGCTGCGTACGTCAGTTTCGCCAGCTGCGCCCGCGCGACTTCACGTACGCCCGCCGCGGGTCACGCGACCGCCCGTTTGTTTCAGCACGCGCCCGCCGAAGAGTGAACTGCGAGGACAAAACTGTGATACACGGAAAGTGCATACGGAATTCGCGTATGAGTATCGGTTTCTAATTCACCGCGGCGCCGCATCACCGGCTATAGTGTTGGATGCTACACGCGTAAAACGTGAGTAAACATTTGGGTTACCATGTATTTTCCTTTTCTGTGTCAATTTCAAAACATCGTAATGTTATACATTCGTTATTCATTTAATTTATTAGGTGTTGGCTTAAAAGCGTTTTCAGTGCATAGACACTCGTTCTGCGGTCAGTCGAACGCTCGAGTTCGCAATCGCGCTAACAGGTTCCGGGCCGGCAGCGGGCACGTGTTGTCGTGACAACATAATGCACGCTTAAATCTGTTTACATAATCGTTTGGACATTAAATTCGTTATCTTACAAAATCTTTCAACTTTTCGCAACCGTCACAAGACTTCCTCGCGTCTGACGTCCTGATAAAGAGCAAATATAATTCATTGGGAAAACATTTTATTAAGAAAAGTTTCCTTGTTTAGTACTCGATAACATGAGATATATAATATATATTGTCTCTTTTATGAGGTTTATGTACAAAAGAAGAGATAAAATAATTTTAAAAACATGAATAAAAATTGTCATCACATTAATAACAAGAGTCATTAGCAGCGCGCAACCCTCACTGGTCTAGTGTAAAGATCTGGTTTAAACTCCTCATTCAGATATAAAAGATTGTGCAAATGTGTGGTGTCAGAGATGGGACGATTGGAACTTGACGCAGTAACAACACAGCATGTTTGTTAATTTTGCTTGAACACTATTAAAGATTTAAATTAAATAATCGTACAACCCCTCATGAGATTTTTCCAATTATCAGATATTGTTACATAAAATCGTTACTATTAATATGTAACGTTAAGTTTCCCTATTTTTATCGAGTTTTCCAATGCGAAATATTTACAACGCCAGATAGCGTTGTGTAATCGTTCCAAGTGACTTTTTCCTCATTATGTATTGAATAAAGTCGCTATGCAGAGCCTGCGCCACGAATAAAAAAAAACTTAACACTTTTGTTTTTTGTCACCCCGAGTTCATTTATTGCGGAATTTCTACATTGTTAATACTTGTAAATTCGGCAATCGATTTTTAAATACCTGCATAGAAATCGCATAGAAGCTGCAATCATTCATGGCCATAAATGGAACGTGAAAGAACACTTTTCATTTTTAATACGAGTCCGATCGAGTTTTCATTGGGTTCCAGTGAAAACCTCAATATCGATCCTCGAATCGCAGAAAGTTTATTTTGTCAGAGAGCCCAAGGGTAGCCAATTTCCGGATTCCATCTATCAAATGAAACTCGACCTTGCGCCTTTCGTGACCTCGAACAATAAGTGTTATGTGGGAAATAGCGTCACGTTCAAGTAGAGAAGAAAATTTCTCGAAATACATAACGCACTCATTTTTACATTCGGCTTGGTTTTTTTTAATGTATATTTAAAGTAATTTTTTTATCGGCTAAAAGAATATTTAATTAGGAGCACACCAACATTTGGTTCACCGGCTAGTGATACTTATGACAGTAGGTAATACATATATTATGTCCTTCAATTCCATCCTATGTGCTTGCTTATAAAATTGCAAATTCGAATGTAATACAGCCTATGCGTCTTTGATGACTTCACATTTAATGAAAAATACCAATAAATTCCCAATCTATACTCTTTATATCTTCATATTAGAGTCTTTTATTAATTTTTATTGTGTATCAGTATATGATCACAAGCTATTTGTCGAATAGACAAATTAATCTGAAATTTATAACTGTGAAAATATAAATAAAAAGGAAGAAAATAACTTTTATTTAAACACAAGCCTTTATCAAAATTGTGATTAATTTACGACGTTTTTATTATGTGTTTGAAATATTCCAACTTATAATTCGTTTTTAAAACTATCAAATGTGTTACTTTAAAAGTTTGTTAAATTAGAGCTTCTATACATTTTTAATTTTACATATATTACATGAATTAATGACACTCCTAATTATACAAATATTTTTTCTTCCTTCAAATCTACATATAGAGCGAATGTTTGTAATGGAATGGTCGGCAAAAGTCGCCCTAAAAAATTCTATGCAGACTATATTGGTGGCATATTAAAGAAGAGTCAAATTTTGAGCACCAGAAACCGACGGGCTTGCATGAAAAGATTAGTGGTTTAAAAGCGAGAAAGATTGTACCAAATGAAAATCTATAGTTTCTACCTATCCTTCTGGGAAATAGGCGTGAGTTTGTGTTATATATTATTATTTTCGTTCCTTTACACAGAATAATTATTACTAAACTTAGCCATCAACGTACTCATTTTCGTAGGAACAATTTGTGATCGTACGCGACAAGAACAGAGAGACAACGAAGGGCTATAGGTTCGAAACCCGACCGAGGCGCCCCCTCTTTTTTATGCGACAATACAAATGCGCATTCCTCGGCGCTCGCATTCGGAACGGCCCACATAAATAAAGAATAACTCCGACGCCAGCCAGCTCCGGAATCGTGAATGCGTCGTAATAAGTTGAGTGCGATAGGCTACAAACGGCGACCGATAAAGTTCGTGGACGAGGCCGTTTCGGATTTCGCAGACATCACGCGCGCCGGCCGAACGGGACGGCTGCGTAATATCGACATGGAATCTCTCCTTGTTATCGTGTTTGTGAGTATATATATGTTTGTGTGTATGTGTGTGTGTAATACAAAACTTCTTTTTACCCCGAATTCCGTTTATATGGCATCTCCGCGCAAACAAAATATAAACTTTGTGAAAGTATGAAGAAACTCAAATTGCCCGTCCGCCTTTATCGATTCGTCCTCATACAATCCATGCAATGTCCCACCGAAGAGCGCGTATCGCTTCCAACAAGAGGATACTGCGCCGCATATTTTTCAACACCAATGACTGCTTCAAGACTTGTAATAATAATAAAATCAAATAAAAAGGTTATTGGAATAGCAAAGCTCAACTAAAGAAAGCAGTACATATTCCTTTTATATTTTAGGGTTGCGTAGTCAAAAGCACGAAACGGACCCTTCTAACTTCATCATGTCCATTCCTCTGTCCGTATGTCACAGTCTTATATTTCGTCAATTTTTCTTAATCGTGATGAAATTGTTCAGGCAAGATTTTTGTATGAACTGTCTCATACAACTTAGTCAACACTGACATTATAGAAAAAAATTAAGAAATATATAAAATTAAGATATGAATTTTTTGCGCTAGCCATTACACAGTGCGGTGTTAGAAAACTATTTGTAAATGAATTGAATGTTTTTATGCCGTTTTTTTCTTTCAGGTATGCATTTTATGTTTCATTAGATTTCAAATTCATTAATTTTTTGACGCTCCCTCTAGCTTTTTAACCATGCACTTTCAAAACTTCAGTAGTAATAATAGGCTATAATAGTAATATAAAAGTACAATATTATTCATTATAATATATCAAAAATACTAATATTAATTTATGGAGCAAATATATTTATACTTACAAGGAAACCATCTGCATAAAGTATTTTAAAATTCTTTTTTATTTTCGTTTTGTTTTTTAATCAAACAAATATGGTAACAATGATAATATATAATCACGATAGAATTATCGATATCAGTTTTAAACATAATGAAATGAGCAGACGATGTCAAACCTTTCATAATGTTCGACGTAGGTGTTAAGTAATAATAAGATTTTGTTGGTGTTTCGAAGAGTCAAGCATATTATTAGATTTATTAGAAAATTATTAAATTCTGTACGATTTTATAACTTACAACTGCTTAAAAATTACTTTTATGAAAACTGCTGGTACCGACTCCACAAAGAACTAATTAATTGATTTTGGAGTTTGTTTAAACAATTGTTTACTTTAATTCATACAGTTTCACATTTAATTAATTCACCTTATTTCTACCGATATCGCTAAAGAGAGTAGTTCCTGCTAAGATTGTCACATTGAAATTATATATTAGAATGAAAACATGTTGACAGATTAAGAAGTAATTCTGATTCTGTGTATACTAGGTGTTACTAGAGGCTATTGAAGAGTAGTTTCTGGCGACGAATCGCAGTATTATCCCCTAACTCCTAACCGTTAAGGAATGCTATGGCTTCCATCGTCAGCTCAGCAACATGAGATGATAACTACCAGACGCAGAAACTTAAATAAGTTTAAAAAAAGATATCAAATCCAATATACGTGCTTATAACATTAAAGGATATCCCTAGATTTCCCTGGAATTCCATCGTCAGAGACTATCTTGGTGGCTATGGCACTTTAAACAAAAAAAATCGAAATCACTCCACAATTGACGAGCTTATTGCTAAACATAAATAAAAAAAACGTACAGACGAACGCAAAACCTTCTTTTTTTGAAGTCAGTTAAAATTTTTTTGCATGCCATGGAAAAAAAACTTAAGCAAATTCGAAAAAGAATGAAGTTGCATAAAATTCACTTCAATTTAAAGGTACATCAAAATACTTGCTGCTATTCAAAATACTACATCGCGATATATAAAATATACCAAACCAACCAAGGTGGGAGCTTGGCTTCTAAATTCAGGGTTGCACACCAAAAGAAGCAAAATTTACGTATCTACTTGATTTAAATGTAATTCTTAACAAATCTGAAAAATTTATTCTAAAATAGTTTCATAAGAACACATTATATGTTTTAGATATCTATTGTTCAGAAATTCACATGCGGATTGATTAAATTGTTACTATTGCATGAAAATCTACAAAAATTATAGACAAATATTGTTTAAAATACTTTTCTTTTAATGTATTTATAAAGCTTTATTATGGTGATTTTTTAAAACTTCTAATGTCGTTGAATAGTTAGAAGGATAAAATGTACTTTTTAGAGAAAAAAGTAATTAAGAACTTTTAATTCTTTTTAGATACCTATTTCATTAGAAAATTTTAAGGCGGTGTAAGTAAGGCACCTGCCTGTACAGTTTCATAGTATAAATCGGCGACACACGGACAGACAAACGGACAGACAAAAGTATAATAAAGTATAGGGTTTTGACGTGACAACGTCTTAAATTAGGTTGCGGCTGGGAGTCACTTTGAAAAAGTGTAACGCTCGGTAACGTAACGATGAGTCACCGAACGAGAGAGGCCCGCCGAATGCCGTCTCTCTCCCACTCAACTATGATCGGTCTGCCGCGCGCAGAGAATTAGTGCATAGCTTGCAAATGTATTGCAAGTTATTGTATGTATATTTGTATATAAATACGTATGTATGTGTAAAGGTAAAATAAAATTTTGTTAATATGAAATTCAGTGCGAGATTCTTTGTATAAATTAATGTTTTAAATATAATTCTTTGTATAAATAAATGTTTTAAATTGTTACTATTATTTCATCCTTCTTCCTACTATACGAATGAATATTCACATTAAAATGATTTTACCATTCAAAGTCGTTGTCACGTAAAACTTTCGCCCGTATACCGACTTTACAGGCAACCAAATTTTATTTTACCTTTCTTTGCGAAACTCTAAAAACTATTGTTATCGTCAATATTTTTCCTAAATACTCACTTATAAAAACTATTATTATAAAGAAAATAACAACCAGTTATAATAAAATAACAGACCAATTTTAGCAACTATTCAATGAGCAAAATCATCTTAAACAATAAACTCGCAATTTAATTTCATAAAACTAAAATTACGGTAAATGACAATTTATTCACGGATATTAAATAAGTCATCGAAAATCAAATCTGAAATCTTACTTAATCAAGACAGAGGCATGAAGTAAATGAACGTTCACTCCAGTGAAAAAAAATTAAAACATTTTTTCATGAGAAAGCGGAAGCTACCTAAATAATTATGTCAGCAATCTTTTTCGGTCAATCTGACTATCATCGGTTTCATCATCCAACATAAAATCATTTAATTACGAACCAATGTACGGATATTGCAGAACACTAAAACCTGAGGCCTTTTTACTTAGTCACAGAATTAAACCAACAAAAGCTTCGAATATATTCCTTCCTCGTTATTAGTTTCGCTTAGTATAAGTGAGGTCCTTGAATTTTTTTTTTTTTTTTGCACTTCCAAGAAGTCTGCATATTTTGCTGTTTGTAATTATTGCATGTAAACTAGTCACGAAAAAAGGAAAACAGTTTTTTACAGATGTGCAAATTAACTTAATTTATACACGTGCGTATACATCGCTTAGGTTTATCGTACGAATTGGTAGAATTCATTCTTAAACAGCTTAAAGACCTTGGACTGTTTCGTTTTACTTATACTGTTGGTTTGTAGGCGCTTTTATTTTAGCATAAAGAAATAGAGAATTCGACATATGTGAATTTTTAAAAGGTTACCACCTAAGTTTGCGAATGCCAAACCTAGTTTTGATGTATATACAGCATCTGTTGTTATTCGTTGTGATAGATCCAATACACAGATTCGGATGTTATGAAATTTGATAATATTAGTCCCTTTTTCGATGTTGACATAAATGTAACGGTGAAATAAGATACGTATATTAGATTTTGCGAGGGTGAAAATATAATAAATAGCTGTCCCGCTCGCTTCGCTGGATAATTTTTATTTATAAATAAAATGGCGAAGGATTTACGGAATTCGAAAAATGAGTAGCCCAGAACCATCTACAAATCATTCCGCATCGAATGGTCTCAGTGCCATGTCTATACGTTTAGTAGTTTTTACGTGATTGGCGAACAAAGACAACCTATTTTCATTATATATGTATAAAGATTTGTTAACTTTTCATATTATCGTACTTCAGTTTCTCATCTTGTCTTGCTCCGTGTTCTGGTGCTGATTCTAGTTGCGATTCTGGTTCCTTATTGCGATGCTCATCACGGCAATACTCTCCGTTGCTCTCCCGGTTCGGCTAGTGATCCGGTCCCTATTGCGTCCCGGTGGCGACCTAAGGTCCCGCTTTTGATTCTACGTGGGCTGTTTTGGATTGAAGCCATTTCCGATCGATGTAAAATATGAAAATCGTTTGATGTCCGTCACACGGATGACTGTAAGAGCGACTCGAAATACTAAAGCAGGCAACCGATGTGTTTTCCTATTTATGTCGTAACATAACATTTTTGGCGACGGATTTTAATCCAACTGAAATCTATTTCGACTTATTGCAGCGTGTCGCTCAAGTTCGAATTAAAAACTAAGCGACACTTCAGTCTTAACATTTGCTCGAACTCGTTCAAACCTTCATTACTTTTTTACAGTACAACTAAGAACTTCGTTTTTTTTTTTAAAGATCACTTGCGCCTATAGCTTCAGTTCAGTACGAAAAGCAAGTTTCTATCACGGTTTTATAAAAAGTTATTGATTCCCTAAAGTTTATTACAATGTCATGGTATTTGTTTGGTATTTAAGGAAACCACTTAATTAAACATGAAAGGGTAACAAACATACTTACGCCTTTATAATACTAAAACAACTTAATCTTTTTAAAGTACCTACTCCTCCTGATACATTAATAATATAGCATTTTCGACACCATCGAAATGCCGATTGGTATCGCGATCGACATTGGAAAAAAGACTCGTTTTGCTATGCTCATTTGGCGAAGACAGTCGTTAAATTTTTAATATATATACGATTTTTTGCTAATCCCAATACTATAAATTTATTTGAAACAATTCCAAAATAATGTTATGAGAGAATTAAGAAATTTATCTAGATCAAAACTTATTTAGTGCTAAAATGAATTCAAAAATGTTCTTACTGATTACTCGGCACAGACAAACGTAAAAGTCACCGTTAAACATGCAAGGAAAACTAGTGCAAGTGCGACTTGGCCGTCTATAAATATATCTCTGCCCGCAATGTTATAAATAAATATTTTTACATTTATTAAAGTGGATCGGTACAATTAATAATTTGTTTTCTAATTACTCACACGGATTTAGTTCCATTTTTGACTTATAAATATAGCAAGGGCAATTTTTATAATTCAGAGTCTTCGTGGCGGTTGCTCCGAATAAAGTGTGATCTGCATATTTTTCCCCATCGTCCTCTCTGTAATGGTTATACGAGCGATGGCGCCAGCGCCTCAGTGTTTAAGAGGGTGGCCTTCGAATCAAACGGTACGAAGATTGAATCCTGACCGCGGCGACTTTTCCATTGATTATTGAACTCGTCCGTCAGATTCTTCACGTACAGTTGCAACGTGGCGATATTTTCTGTTATTCATTTCTAAATTTCATTTCATATTTTTTGTATTATTTATTTTCATCTATTTCAAATTTAATTAATTAATTTATATAAAACTCGAATGAAAACGTTCAAGATGAAACTGCAAACTTTTCTATTTTGCGGCATGTCCGTATTTCGTGCTATGTATGTAAACTTTATTGCTATTGTTAAGTTACGAGAATTCTTCCTTTCGTTCATCGTTTACCGTTTTTAGTATTTAAAACTCTACTCTAAATCTAAATCAGTCATCAATGACAAATTTTATAGTGATGTAGCACGGGCAATGAGAAAACTTACTTTTATTTCCTATACGTAGTTTACGGCGGACAATCAATCATAAAGGCGATTGTCGGGCCATGTGAAAATTGCCACTTGTACTCAACACTGTTTTTTTCAGATCTAACTTTCGTATAAAAAATATCGTAATTTCAAGTAATATTTAAAATTCCTCTTCTTATAATTCTTAAAGATATTCCTAGTAATATTCTCGAATTTCGTAATTTTCGAATTATAGAAAATATTATTCACAAGTGAAATGAAATATCATTATGACATAGAAATTCCATTAAACTGGTTTACTTACGTGAAACGGAATAACTTTTTCTGATTTCGCGACTTACCTTTAAATCTAGCCTCAGTTTATTCTTCTTGGTTACTATTTTCATTCTAAACGTATGATTTCAATTACGCATTAAAAGCAGAAGAACATGAAAGATCTCAAAATATAAATAAATTGCAAAATAGGCATATAAGTAAAAATAAAAAATTGTATTTAATTTTTTTTTTGCCAGTTCAAGACAAAAATTTAAATTTATAGAACTATTCTGTTCGTATTTGAATCTTATCAATAGTATCAATGGAATAGAGGAATATGAGTTAGTTTTAAACAGCTAACTGTTAATTAAATATGTAATTATTTAATTAAATTTAAGTAATATTTGACATTTATCAAAAATGTCGAATATTACTTACACTTCCGTTTCCGTTTCCATCAAACACTTGACAAAGGTCTTAGCTTGAAAATTGAGAATGTAGTTTTATTTGTTTTACATTATATCATCTTAGAAAAAAAAGTTCGATTTTTTTCACTATGCTTATAATGCCGTCATCCATAAAGTAGAGCATAATTCATGAAAAAGTTGCCCCGAGCAGAGATAAATGTATGACGCGTCACGCATTCCCGATCATCTGCGACACAGTTACGAGACTTTTCATGCCGACGCAACCATTACAGCTTTTTTATTTATTTGCGCACACGGCTCGAGATATAGATCGTTGGCTGTGGCATTGTGTGTTGTCATCTAGAACGACAAATTCGAAGTAGTCAAATCGATTGTTGGCCTAATCAAGGAGAAAATCGATTATATTTTTATTGTGTGTCGTAACGGCCGACGCCTGTCCGCGATAATGCGGCACTTAATTTCAATTTTCGATCGAGTCGACTACGACCTTGGATCGATTCGGCGTGAAGTGACAAGCCGCGCGCGCGCAACCCGATCGAACTTTGCTACGAACCCGCCAATAGGACAGCTTTCTAACTGTGACATAAAATTTATTGTCGTACAATTAATCGTTACTTTTAAAAGTTGTATAGTCTATTGCGAAACGTTGACATGGCGTATTAAATTTAGAGCAAATATTGCAAACGCTAGCCGATTAGTAAACAAATTATTACGTTTGTCTTACTGAAATATTAACACATATTATGAATTGTTTGGATTATAATCAATAATCACCTAGAAGTAGTTGAATAAGTCATTGTTTTATATGAGAATCCCATACTCGGTGACGATATTAAAGCCCGAAATACTTTTAGATATAGTTTAATATTATTATTATCCAATTTCATTAATCTCGTGTAACTAACTACACAAACAATTTCAGTGCATTTGTCATTCGAGTCTACAAAATATCAAGTACTCGCAACCGTAAAAAAGAAATACTTCGCATTTAATATACGACTTGTAACTGTTACTATACTATTCATTAGTAGCTTGTATTCCCGGTTCCACTTGCATGCACAGTCGAAGACTGTCCCAAATAAGATCCTATGTACTTTTATTTTCAAGTAAAACTTCACAGCACTCCTTCGCTTAATTCGTCGATGGGTATGCATTTCTGGGGAAAGGTGCGTTCAACCATAACCAAAACTATCGTGTGTCTGTTTCCACTGTCGCAGCCGTCGTCGTCGGAGCCAATCGTTTGAAGGCCACCGCTGAACGTAAACTTCTGAATCTACTTCCGTGCATCACGGTCACCCATAACCCTCGACAGCCCGAGAACTAGGCCAGGTCGTGGTCTAAGTCTTAATGGGGTTGCGACATATGGCTCGTGATCGCCGCTCTAGAATTTCATAGTTGTGTCAATGCAATATTTTATAACTATTCATCACTTCGACAAGGTGTCTGGCCGGCGAGCTATTGCAAGGATAAGCAATGACACAGACCTTCGTAATCAAAATGCTAATCGGAATCGTACAATTCGGCCCGAAGCGGTCGGTGATGCCGGTGGGTATTATTGCATTATGCGACTTTTAATGTATGACTTCTAAACTATTTATAATATCACTTATGTCGAAGTCCTCGCCAGTGTGAGTCCTTGACCTGACCTCCGTGAAACTTAAGTCATTCCACCATTTCCGTGAGTAGCGACGATAAAGATGACTGAATAAAATAAAATTCTAATAAAATCAATTTGATTATAGATCGAATGTGAACACATTCATAAATAGATCTCAAAAGTGCAGGTCTACTAATTATTTTCAGTGTCCCTTTCGAAAATCATATGGATAATCAAAAAATAATATATTATAATCTATTCATGTAGTGATATTATTTTTGTGTCGGTTTTATTTCGCTCTGTGAAAATTTATTTTACACCGTTTTTAGTATATATACAATAACGTAATATAAATTAATTTTATTCTAATTTAATGTAGAATTTAATATAGATTAATTAAATTTCTAAATGTTGAAAACTTGTCAGAATTAATACGTCTAAACGCCGCCCCGACCGTTGCCGTGAAATCGTTCCAGATCAGTTGAGATCCACATCGTCGTGCGAGTTGAGTGCATGGTAAAGAGATAGCCAAACTAGTTCAGTATGGCTGCCATGTGTGTAAAATATGTAACACATTTTATTTACTTTCTATAAATACCACGCTAGGATGGAATTTATTGAATCTATAACATGATGCGTTCAGAGTTATGTGTAAATTACGTAAAACAATGCCATTCGCTGGGCCTCTCCGGATTCACCGAGAAGTTTCACGTGACATGCACGCAAACAAACACACGAGCCGGTAAATAGACTCTTGGGTATTTTAAAAATGAGCTTCGTGTGTTTCATGGCTTATCCCTCATTGTTAGCGTAATTCTTTTCATACAGTTTCAGTGCGGAAACACAAGTTTACATTGTTATCTGATAACACGCACAGATAATAATGTACATTTTGTAATTATTTAAGGTTTCTACTGAATCTTTATCAAAACGGATTACTAATTGTCAAATTGTTTTCTATTGCAACACTTTCTGTATATAGCCACAGGTTTCTAGATTTGCATGACAATTCGTATGTCGTTTGTGGACCATTTCAACTTCCAAGAAATAGAATTTGGTTGAAAATAAAATTAAAAAACTGGCAAAGTGCTAGTCGGATTCGCGCACGAAGGGTTCCGTACCATTATGCATAATAATGGTACATAAATGTATAACAAAGTGAATATATAACTATATATTCTGTGAATATTTCAAGCGTCTACCTATTGCCGATATCAATATCGAGCCAAAACAAGCAAAAAAAAAATCACGTTTTGTCTATGAGAGCCCCCTTAAATATTTGTTTTATTCTGTATTTTAGTATTTGTTGAAATAGCCGCAAGAGAAATACATCATCTGTAAAAATTTCAACTACTTGACGATCACAGTTCATGAGATACAGTCTGGTGACAGACGGACGGACGGACGGACAGCGGAGTCTTAGTAATAGAGTCCCGTTTTTTACCCTTTGGTTACGGAACCCTAAAAAAGAAGTAACGTCATTGTCAAAATCGGTTTCTATAAAATTATGATTGGTGGTTTAAGTATATTAGTCCGTTATTTGAATTTATACACCATTTTTATATATGTGCCCATTTAAAAAATATTTCATTTTTCAATTATTTAATACGTTATCATAATGATAACATACATATTTTCCTATTCAGTCTCATTGCATGTCACAAACATAACATTATGTTTTTTGTTTTGATACATTTGTAGACTCCCAAAATAACTATTAACTTTTAAAATTTTCACATTCAAAATTAAAATGTAAACATGCAAATTAAACAATAAAATCGTTTTTACTCTCTCTCGAATATCGTCTCACGTTCTTTTTATTTCAACGCGCTACGAGCTTTATAAAATCTAGAATAATTTAGATTATGTAATTTATAGAAGCTCTCACAGATTCATCCGGCTTAAGTTACATCTGCATTATTACGTAAAACCAGTCAAACGAAATAAATACGGGTAACATTTTTATTATAATGAGCGGGAAATCCTAAGGATGATATCGTAGATGTAGAATCACATTAGAAAATGCATAGATGTATGTAAGAGGATAAATATTAGCTTATGTTGTAATGAAACCAGAATCACATTTCATTTTTAATAAAGGAATTTCAGACTATGTGGCGACAAAATATTCTTGTACTTGTCGCTGAAACTCCAATTTATAAGCATTAGATAACATCTCTAGAATGACCCGTATAGATATAAATTAATATAACGCATAACATTTATTTTCATTTTACAATTTGCTAATTCTGATAGGATTACCTCAGTCTTAGAGGAACTCGTAGGCTAACGTTATTCTATTTGGGAATAGGAGTAAACAGTCTTTAAGCAATTCACAGCAAGGTACATACACTATTTTTAATGAATAAAATTATGTAAGCAAAAGACTTTGAAAAGAAAAGGAAGTATACCCGAGAAGATGTCCACACGACGAGAAACGTCAACACAGAAGTAGTTGCCTGTGCTACTCATGTAAATTAAATATGTATTACTTCATATCTAATATAAACGGCCTTTTAGACTCTTATACATTTCATATAAAAGTAAAAACATGCAATTATCCTCAAAATAGGTGACAATCCGGACGAGCGACGAGACGCGAGCGACTGAGCAATGTCCTTACTAAAAGGAACGTAAGCTGAAGGCCGTTAACTATTCGTTCCATTCATGCATGTTTCTAAAACCATCACGAACTCTTATAACAAATATTTTGTAAGCAAATTGTACAAGTTGTTGAAGCTTTTTTAAATAACACATTTAATTTCTATCGAAAGAATCTCACAGCTTTATATAGTTTCTATCGGTACACACATATTGAATTGTTATCAATAAAATTATATCTAGTCACGTATTTCGCACCTGGCATTGTTGTCGCATCTCGGTTTTGATCTGACCTACTGCAGCATACCGTCCTACAATTTTTTTAATTCGCATCTAGGGCGGCCCTGAGCCTGCGTGGAAGACTTAAGAGTCCAATGTCGATGTCCCTCAATATGAAAGTGGCTGATATGTTTTATCTAATACATGATATATCTCGACACGCGTCGAGACAGCTTAGGGATAGTCTACAGTCTAACACTTTTTTCTTAGAAGAAATACACACTCTGAAAAGGAACATTATCTGGATGTACAGCATACGAGAGACGCGTACAGCTGGATGCGAGTGCTACTTTAAAAATATAATCCGCATATAGTTTAACGTAGAATTTTTTTTAATTTTGTCCATGTTGTTTTATTTGGTGCTATCGTCTTAAAACGACTTAAATAAAAATCAAAATATTAATTTTCTACTGAGTTATTTTCTATTAACGGAGAGCTACGATGTCCGATTCACTGATAATTTTCATTTTTACTTTATTTATACACATTTTACTCTAACCACTGTTCGCCTGTATATAGGAATGTATGCCTGTATAGTTATATACATTTTTAACCGATTTTCGTTGTTGCATAATTTACGAGCTGGAAGTTATTATGGGATATTTATATATAATCACGCAACTCAATTATAAATGGTATTCCGTATTAAATAGCATAATAAATTAATGTAATAAGAAAAAAAAACTAGATACAGCGGTGAGTTTCTTGTGTGTTTTTAAGTTACCACATTTTCGCGGTGGCAAAGCCGCATCCAAGATGTATATAATTTATCAGAATCTCGACGATTCCTCGATAACGTTTCTATTTGCAAACGGAATCTTGTGGCAGGACGCGAACAGCTCGGCCGGCGCTCGCGCTAGGTCAGCGCGGATGCGCCGCTGACGCAAGCGGTGTAGCAACCTCGAGTTACGTGCGCGCTACGTGCCCCCTGCACACAGCCCATTTCAGCCGGTAAAACCTGTCCGAAACGCTGATTGATGCTAATTAATTAGATTGTAAAATGGTGTTTGGCAAGTCGACAGAGTTTAGTGCTAAACAAATCTGCCGTTTTTGTATTATTACGTTAGAAAATTTTCAATACTTGACATTTTATTACAATTTACAATTAGAATAATTATTGGGATATTATTTTAGTAAGTTATTTAATTTTTTTTTTTTAATTTCGAAAGGACATTGTATTTTGGACAGTTCTGACGTATCTTAAAATACTGTCCGTATGGAAGTCTGTGTATGTGAGTGTGCACGCTCATTTTATGTGTGTTTGTGTATACCCGCATATTTTTTATTACGTATAACAGATTTCGATCATATTGGGGCATTCGAAAAGGTTTTACTCAATTCAAAAATTCTGAAAATTAAACTACGATAGACCAAGTAAGTATAGAAGATTTTAAAAATGAAATTTATAAATATATTTTTTTGGTTAACTTTTACATCCACGAACTGATAATTTCTAAAGGTAATTAATCAATCGATAAAATCTACTTTGATTCTTAAAATTATTTTCAAGGTTATCAAAACCGATTAAAATAGATCAATTTAGTCGAAATATATGATTGGAGGGACGTAAAAAAAAAGTTTGATTTCTAATAACTTCTAAACGCATCTATTGAACAAGGTCGGGTTTGCGACATTTGAAAGATTATTAATTAGTTTATTGAGATGAAATAACGGTACCGATTTAAAAATTTAGCAACTGCCTTTTAGAATCAAATATTACTAGCTGTTACCTACCTATTTGTCTGAGCATAAATTAAAATTAAATTAGTAATTTGAATTCGCTTGCCATTTCCAATTACTATTTTTCTAGTATCTGGTATCATTTTAATGTTTAAAAAGTCCTATTTTAGAATATAATACACTTCGATGCTGAATCCTATTAAAATCCATTCAGCCGTTTTAGCATTTTTGTATTAAAAGCATCTAGAAAAATTTTAATGTTTATTTATAACTCTATTAATCTAATAATAAAGAAGTTATAACAATTTGTATGATTTAACATGTACATTTAGGTATATTAAAACTATAGAACCTGACAGATATGTACATTACCTACCTAATTTAAAATATAATGATTTTCTCTGCTATTTTGCTCCACAATTTAATATGCCCGGTGATGTCAAGAAAGAACAAGTGCTAGCAAGACTATTTATTTTATGCTACTTGTGTGTATGTATCTAAAGACAAAAAGACAACTCTATAAAAATCGATAAAACAACTCTATATTGATCGATAAAGATTTAGCCTGAATAATAAATGCGACAACTAAATAGCCCATTATTAGTGGGCTAGTAATTATTTACTTTTTTCAAATGCCAACTTATACAAAACAAATTACATCACAATATCATGTCACATAAATGTATATTTTCTTCGAGTCTATAATGTATATACATATAAAGGTAGTTAATTTACAATTTTTTTGAATTCGAAAACGTAAAATTGACGGTTGTCGTGCAGGATGAACCAGATCTTTTAAATACGTTTGTTGTAGCTGTCCGGTAAATAAGCATGATTTAGCTTCATTAAAAAGATACCTTTGATAAAATATGTGAAAACTAACAAGCGATTCATTTTTGCACAATTCATAACCCGTAGCATTTGAAAAAACTTTTTTCATTCCTTTAATAATTTTGAAAGAGGACACTGATAAAGTTGCGTTTAAAAGTACGAGCAACAAGGTTTTTCTGCTTTCCGGGCTCGATAATATTATTACAAAAAAAAATTAAATCGGTTTACAAGATCAATCGTTGCCTAGCTTTTCTTTAAGACAATCATTAAAACAGCTGCATAGTAATTTTGATGTGGCAACATTTTTCCCCGTAGTATTTAGAAAGTGCATGAGCGATACTAAATTTTAATGTTCGACCCTCGGCGAGTACTCATTAAAAATAAATAATAAATCGGACATATTATACAGTAATACAGAGCGGTTTTTATAGTTGACGTCTTACATTCACTCTTACAATTCTGATGTCATCAGACCACATCAGTAGTTGTGCAGCGAGCGTTTCATTTATAACAGATCGGCGTGGTCAAGAATACTACTGGGTGACCGATCCAGTTGGCTAATTCTAGTAGCAGTTCGTTTGTAATAAAAATCTAACAAAATATTATAGAAGAACCAATATTGTCTCAGATCCGGCATTAGAAAAATATACCCTCATCTGTCAATTAAATTAAATAATATTTGTAAAGTAGATAACAATATTTTAAATTTATGAGAACAATGTCTGCCGCCGTAGTGTTGATGCTATTAATATTAATTACTTAAACTTTTTTTTTTACGTAGGCTGCCAATAATTTCAATCGTTACAAATACATATGTTATATGAAGATTTTTGTAAACTTCATATACGTGTTAATATTTTTTAATGAACACATGATGGAAATAAGTTCAGTTTATCTACCTGTTTACACCTACCTACAGGTACTTGCGCTGTGCAATTAACATAAGACACAAAAAATAATTATTAATTAATTATTCATAGCAGCAGGACTATCGCAGCAGACACTGTTTTGATAAATTTGTAAATCGATATTGTTATCTGCCTTTAAAACATTATTCGATTCAATTAACAGATGAGGGCACACTTTTCTAATTCCAGATCTTAGACTAATATTTATAACTAGTGGATATAGTTTAAATTTTACATCCAACACAAATATTCTTTGAAGGCGTATTTGTTTGAAATATCGTGTACGGGGAAAGGAAAACTTATGGTATTAACATCACGAAGTGTCTTCGCTAAGGCCAATCTATTATTAACAGGTCTTACCTATCTCGATTCGTTTCAAAATTATACGAAGGAATCAAATTCCGTACCAACGACAACTGCCTATCAAACACCGCCCATGCACGTTGTAACGCAAACCTACACACAGCTATTTATATGATACGTGTCACCTCGATTCTTAAAAGAATTCACGAAAGGCACCCAAGTTATTGTTATTGTGTTACATTTTTATTTTTTGTTTCGTGTTTTCCTAACGCAACTTCGGCCATATTGGAGTCAGCATGACGTAACGTAACACGCAGCACAGTAAACGACATCAGCAACACCTCGCCACACGCCAACAATAATATAAAGTATAATATACTGTTATAGAGCTACTTTTGGATTGCCATACTCGAATCAAAAGAATATTTACGTATTCTTAAGTGTATATGTTCATATTCCTAAAAAAAATTTCATTTACCAATCAATTTAATGATTTTTAATAAGACTAGATTTCTGCTTTAGACTATGTCCCATAATTATTTGGGAAATTTGATTAAATTAATACAAGCTACCCCACTATGTAGTACTACAGAAACGTTATTAACTGCCTTCCTTAATAAATGAAGGGGCTACCATACAAATTCAAGCTTATCATTATGTATCACAAGTTATATTTAACCGATTTTAATAAAACTTATTCCTAAATTTATATTAAATTACATACTTTTAAATTAATATTTTTAAACTCTTGGAAATAAATGCAGCAGTTTTGCGTTACGCCTGTTCAAACAAAGGGAAATTATGGATTTCAGTATATTTTTTAATATTTTTAATGTGCAGATATATTATAGCGATATTACGGATTTCTAATAATACTAGGCATTACATAGTGAAAAATAAAATTAAACCACTTTTTTTCTTTTAATTTGCCTGCTAATTTACCCTTTTGCCCATTTTTTACATCGATCGATCTCACTACAAATTCTTGTAAATTCTTGTACACTACAAACTTTGATTACACTGACTTTTCTGGTCTAACCCTGGTCCCACTGTCCAACATGATCGCGCTGCCGATCCGATAAAAATTCCGCCCTCAGTTTGAATGGCTGTCCCGATACCGATCTTGGTTTTCTCTCGTACATTGCAATTGCAGCGACAACCTTATTAATACTAACTGCAAAAAAAAGGTAAATTTAAAAATTCAACTCTACCCTGGCGGCATCCTTAACATTTGTATAGTTAGAGAGTCTGGACGGAATTGTAAGTAGACTATAAATTGTTAAAAAAATCAGTCCAAATTTTTATTCCTCTTTACATTCAAATGACAATTAACAGATCTCTTCCGTCGCAAGGTTTTTATGAATGTAAAAAAAAAAAGTTTAATTCAGAATTTTTTATCGACTCGAATAGAGAAAGTTGTTAACTACCGAATATTTTTTTACGGACGCTGGACAAAAAACATGGAAATCATTCATTGTCAATCATGTCCCGGACAATTAACATAAATCGCGCATAATTCGCAACGCATACGGCAAACGAGCGTGCACATATCGCCGTTTATTTATAGCGGCGCCGGCGCCGAGGCGGGCGCGCTCGCGAGGTGGCGCGGTCGATGACACCCGCCTGCAACGCGCGCTCCATATAACACGTTCGGGCATGTGGGTCCTCGACTTGTAAGAATCCATAATCATGCGTTTCTATACGATTTCTTGTCGGTACTAATACACCTTTGAAGTGAATACTATAGGCACGTTAGGCGTCTTTCAGGGGAATAAAATCTTATTTCAATATAAGTAAATATTATTTCAATTAAAGTTTTCAGGCAAATGAATTTTTGTCAAAACCTTTTTATACGCCTTAGTTGATTTTTATGTTTTTACTCATGACTTGACTATGACTTCGCGTTCCCGGCACGCTAATGTTAACAGTATATGTATACATTAGCATGTCGGGTTTTAACAGTATTTAACAGTATATGTGAAATGTTTTTGGTATATGTAAATATTCTCTTTTTAAATTTAATTCAATAGCAACATTTTTGTTGTTTTGTTTACATATTGAAAGGGTTAAATTTTTCAACTCAAACCTTAATATGCATATTGGATTTTAGTATCAAATTTACTGGCTCGCGTAGCCCATCATATGTTTTGATTAATAAATGAAGCATATAAATTGTATATAATTGTTGCTCGAAGGGTTGATTGATATTAAAACAAGATTAATGTTAATTATTTAAATTCAAAAATTATGATGTTTTAATTTCCGATATTACAATTAATTTGTAACTACCAAGAAAACACTTTTTATTTCATAGTTTCAACTTATCATTTTTGTCAGCAGTCCCCAACGACTGCCTATTTTTATGTTCACACATTACATATTCGAAGTGGGTTGGTATAAGTACATTAGAACTCGGTAGCCGCAATGTGTTTGCCTAAAACGAATAAATTCATCACCTTGACAGGATTTCAACTGCATTACGATTTTGTGCACAATACGTGTCTTATTTTGTAAGTGATGTATTTTCAAGCAAACCCCACATTATTATTCAAAAATAGACTTATGAAAACAGAATTACTTTCGAATTAAAAATTATAAATTGGTGTTTTTAACGTATTAAAAACAAACGAACTTGTTTAAAATAACACATGAAATTCTTAAAATAAATTGAAACATGAAGTAATAAGAATTTCTTTACGTTAAATATTGTTAGGAGAAAATAACAACCTTTTTCTTCAGAATTTTATCGTTGATCCCAATATACAGTCGCAAATTCCGTACAGTAATATTTCTTTGATGACGAAATAGCATAATGAGTTTGATAAAATCGTTCCGCGCCGCAAACTGCCTCTATACAATATTTACTCAACTAAGGTTAATGCAATAGTATTTATACATGTATTACCGGCATCGAAGGCACTAAATTTTAGCCACAACGGATGATATCAAACACAATTTTACAACGATCAAACAATGTATAGATATATACAGTTTATAATATGACCTACTTAAATCTACTACTATACATTATGACCTACTTACACCTAACTACTACTATGCAAGCTAGTAATACAACCATAGCATGTTGTTCTTTTCGTCCATATCTTTGACTCGATCTTTAAAAAAATATATAATAAAATAACAATCATTGAAATAAATTCAATTAACTCGCCTTTACGACTATTAGAAGCAATATATCGCATTTTTAATAAAATAAAAGGTTCCGCGTCATAGTTTCGAACTATCAAACGGTTTGTCGTGCAGCACACAAGCGATAGGCAGCGCATTGATATGCGAAAGCATTTTCTAAAAGGTAAAAGTTCTGTCGTGCTTTCTACCTATACCCATTTTAATTTCAAAGTCGCGTATGCAATTTATCGTCTACACATCTTTTATTCATTAAGTAGGTTTTCTTACGACGCGACCGTACATTCGCCCTATTTTAATGGTCGTATATGACGTGTGACTGTGTTACTATAGGTTGATTTTTATTCCCATAACGCAAAGTAATGTTCGTTGATTCGTTGAAATGTTGTTTTGTCGAAGTTTTTCAGTGATCGTGAACGGAAATTAAAAAAAAATTGAAAATTTCTTACAACGTAAAATTACGTTACCTACTCATGTATGAAATTTTAAGTGTCCGTCTATTTGTCTATTAAAAATCTGCTTTTCAGTGTTTTGATATACATAATTAAAAATTTTATTATGACATTTGGTTATAGTGAAAAAATTAATTTAATACTCAAATTAACACCTTTAAACAACGTGGACGACCGTACGAGACGTGTTTATTATGAAAAGAAAAATATCTAGCCGGTAGTTACCAAATACTAATTCATATATAGAAGCATCCTTTCTTTTTAATACATAAAATGAAACCTTATAAAATAATACTGGAGTCCGCTTCATACCAAAAATATTCTACTTTTAATACTTAAAAATTCGTTAAACACACAGTGACAGTTGAAATAATATGCAATCTTTTTAAATTAGTTTTTGGATAAAAAAATAATTTATAGAACAGAAGATATATGAAAATAAATATAAAAACAACAGGTGAGATATCACACTATCGCAGAATACAGACGTGACTAGCAGCTCCCTCTGTTGGATTTTTTTTTAGTAAGAGAAAGTTCCTATGGCTCTCCTCCCTCTATTAGATATCCTATTCTTCCTAAAAGGTTTGATGGCCCACTTCCCCCTCCAGCAGATATCCTACATCCCATTCCTTCCTAAAAGGCCGACAACGCACTGTCTCTGGGTTAGTGAGTGTCTATGGGCGGCGATGAATACCTTCTATCCTTTGGCTCACATGCTCGTTTTCCCTTTAAAATCTCATAAAAACGCTAATCTCGTAAAACCAACTTGCATTTATCTGTTCATTTTACAAAAAAAAAAGGCTGTACGCTCTCAAGCACTATACACTTAAAAATGTTTTTGGTTCAATGAAGTAAATTCATCTGGCATCTATGTAATATATCGATCCAATTCTTATTACATCTGAAAAGTTATATAGACATACGTACATATGAAATATACATACACACAAGTCTAAATCTCGTATAAAACGTACCAAATAAAACGAAATAATTATACAAAATAAACAGTTCAAATAAAAACCCTTTTTTTTTTTCCTTAAATAAAGTACAAAACCAAAGTGATTTATTGCAATATAATCACGATTGGTAATGTCCAATGGCTAATTTTCTCAAGAATCCCCTATTTAATGCGAGTTTCAGTTTTAAGGTGACAAAACCGTCGTTAAATATATACCATAGTCACAATTTGTACGACCAGTTCATATCCTGACGCCCAGAATCGTACAAAACTACCAAATAAAAACCACAGATGAAGTGGGTCAAAGTAGAATGCACATCTGATTATGAAGCTTCATGGTTTTGTATGAAAGCTAAAATTGGACACAAAAGAGAAGTATTATATCTCTCAACTGAACTAAATGATCCTTTTCATTTGTAGGATTTCCTTCATATGTAAATTACATGTTCAATTTTAAGGTTAATATAACTTAATAATCAAACAAAGCATAGATAGGAGATAATTAATAATCTGTAATATCTAAGCATGGCTTGTATTAAGAAAGTAAGTACTTTTGTAGTACAATAATCGGTATATTTTCGTATTTTTTTTTTGCATCGTTATAATCTATCTGTGATCCATATGCTTTCTTTAGATATTTATGGGCGATGAGCTATTTTAATAAGATTTTTAAGGATCGAACGAGCGTGCGAGCTACCAGATAGCAAGTGATCATCTCCACCCATGGCTGTACACAATCACAAGTGCATTACCAATGCGATACTGTCCTTTTGAGAAGGGACAAGCTCTTTTATTGAATATCCCTCTGTCTTAGTTAATTGGGAATACCGCTGATAGTAGGCAGCTCCAGAGCTTTGCCGTATTTAGCTAAAAGTCACTCATAAAGCGTGCGATGATAGAATGCTGGTCATCAAAATTGTGATGGTGGTATTTCCGGCGACTGAAATGATCGCGGAATTCAGCGTTAGGAATAACGTTGAGTAATTCTTCAGAAAACTCTTCTCTTCTCTAAACTCACTCCTCAATAAGGCATCCATAAAGATGCTGGATCTTTTCTCAAAGCCAGCGGGTCGTGCTGGCTGAATATTAAAGAGTCGCTGACAATTTTGTAACCTGTCACAAATATTTGACGTCATATATGGAGTGTAGTGTTTGAGTTGCCTAGGTGATTGTCATCAACTGTACTAGATTTCATATCGTAATCGCATTATAGGTTTGAAGTCAGAAAAACTATATTCTCTTATTGCTTGTCATATAAACTTTTACTGGATCATGGTACAGTAGATACGTCGCGAGTTCTTATCATCGATTCCATTACTCGTTCGTAAGCATTTGTAATTACTTATATATAAACAAACAATAATGGTAGTCTTTTTTTTTCGCAATTAACATGGATGCATTAAGCAAATGTATAGTCCAATATTTAATGAATATTAGAATATGAACTCCGAAAATTACTTCAACCGTCCGAACATGAAAGAATAACAAAAGCATGCTATGAATTATGAATATCTTTTTCATAGTCGTCGATGGGCATTAATACATTTCTGCGGTAACCGTATCTAAGCATCCACAACGGGCACGATCTCTCCCCTTACAAAATCATTCACCATGTGTTCGCTATCAATGTAAACGTAACGCGTTCGCGCGCTTCGAGCCGTCTAATTGTCCGCGCGTCCAGGTGACAAGTTATCTCTGTGTCGGCCGGTCACGACCGCGGCCGATGCGCCCGCGCCGCCGACGGCGATCTTTAACTTTCTACTCGCGACTCAATTACACCCGGGCGACGTTTCGAGATCGCGGCTGCGATGGCCCAATGGATAAAATCGTTCGCAGCTCGTACGACGTCGTGTAGATCGACGATAACGATGCCGCCTAGCGAGGCACTTGCCTTAACAACGGTCTCTTTGAACGTCGAAACCGTATATATTGTTCAAAATTTACCTTAAGGCAGTGGTAATTCAAAGCTTATAATTCTTTGTTCGTGAAGCAATCTAAAAAGTTTATTAAGCGAATTAAAGTGAAAAGCTTCTTCTTTGACTCGTTTCACAACACATGGAGTTCAGTTAGGTAACTACGATTCGTCACAAGGAAATACATTAATTTTTATTCTAATCCACAATTCGCACATTCTCTTGTTTGTCGTTATTGTGTTCATTTAGAAATAAATAAATATTAGTTTTAACATCTAATAAACCTATGCAAGTAATGATAAATATTTTAAAAATTCATAAGAGCCTATGTAAAGTTAATATGTGACCCTATATAAATGTAGCTATAGCGTTGTAACTTAGAAAACGTGTATTTCCAGAAATGGACAGCGATAATATAATTATTAATGGTCACTTAAAATTTTTCATTGTTATGGAGAATCAGACAAAAATAAAAGTATAGTAATAATAAAAAATCACGCTTATATTCCGAGAAGGGTAGGCAGAAATTACAGATTTTCAAACGGTACGATCTTTACACTGTACGATCTTACTTCACTGACATCCGTCAATGTTTTCATGCAAACTCATCACTTTCGAGTGCTTCAAATTTGGTCCTTTAATATACCATCAATATTATGCATAGAATTTTCTAGGGCGACCCTTACCGACCTTTCAATTACATGCATTCGCTTTACCGATTGGTTTTGTCAGTCTATTTTCATCCATCTTTTCCAGATGACCAAACCACCGCAACACAACTCTTTTTATTCTAGTCACTACATCTTCCTTCACACCACGCCACTCTCTGACATCACTGTTCCTGCATATACAGTGAAAATGTATATCTTTACCAAAAAAAAAGTGTTGTAGAATATTTTATAAGTCGTATAATTATAAATTCGTGCCACGAGATTATGTCGACATCACTTCAAATTATAGTTACCATAGAACAAATATATATTATAGAATTACCCAATGGAATATGCACGTTTTGTAACCATTAACAACGCCAGTGATAACCAGTCGAGGTGGTTACTAACAGCAATTTCCTATTACACACGCTTATGCCATGGACTACAGTCGTTACGGCAAGTACTTATGGAATTGAAGTAGTAAATTGTTGTTTGCAGTGATTATGTATTTCTTAAGTGTAATAAAACAATGCGGAAACCGTGATTTAAGACAATCGAACTGTTGTTTGTCCTCGGATACTGATTCGTGACGTCTTAACCGAACAGTCAGCCTTTTGATCTACGGGCTTAAATGTGGTAGGTATAAATCATGAATGGGTGCTCGGCATGGCGTGCACCGCCGGGCCGCGGCTGCACTCTGACCTTGCACGCGCCACTTTCGAAGCCAGCTCGCATTCCAGTGCCGCTGCCGCTCCGTGAGCATTTGACGCTCGCAATTCCGTTTCATCTATTGTTACGCAAACCGGTACGGACGCGTACTTGAAATTCCGTTTTTCGTGCATCCCTAAAGTGTTAGTCAGAGTTGACGCACGGTCAGGTTTCATGGAGCTCGTAAAGAAACTAAACTCTACGTCGAATCGCCTAAGTATATTAATATCTGAATAAAAACATTTGTAGGATTATGAATTATTTAAACACGTTTTTATGTTAAATATCGGTATTATCCGAAAGGTCAATCGCTCCATCATTATTATGAAGAGCGTTCGTGACCTTTCGTTAAAAATCATTCTTTGTCATATTTTGAGAATATTAAATCCTGATTCGCGGGTTTCTAAAACATTTAACATTCATAATTTATTCGTGCACGGGTAGTCGAACCGCGCAAAACGGCCGCCTCGACCACGCACCGTCGGCGTCGCGGGCGCCGCGCCGCCGACGGAAGCCCGGGAGTTCGTGACTCGAGCTGCCGACCGCGACGGAGAAATCAACGCGAACGGCGACAAATAAAATGACGCCGCGCCGCGAACGGCCGGAACGCAATCGTCGCCGTGTTCCGATACGAGGCGGCGTTTCGTAAAAACGACACGGCCGTCGCCCGGCACGATCGTCGACGACTTCGATGTCGATCATCCCGAAACGATGTGACATGTCGAAATGTCGAACGAGATATGGAGCCCGGGTGCGGTCCCCGTGCCTAAGACGGTGCAGGTTGCATAACGGTTGCGTCAGCGGCGGAGGCTGAGTCGACACAAAAACAATGCACGCGACAAAAGCCGCCCGGCGCGTGCGCGACTAACGGGCGAGCGCCTCGGAAATATAATGTTATGCTAATATTCCGAAAGAAGTACTTCGTCGAACCCGTTCGGATGTCGTCATAATGATCGGATGTTTTGTTAGGGAATTATCGTTTGTATGGAAAAAGTGGATGTTAGTCGTCAAGAACGCATAGTTTTCACGAAAAAAGTCGAATTTACCGACGTGTGAGCGTGACTTTGTAGAGTAGATTTATTATTCTGACCGCATACGGTACATGTCCGGCTGCACTTTCTACGTTTCTATGTAATAATACTAATGAGGACAACAATAGTGCTCAACGATGAATTTACTTGGAAAAGAGTTCAACGCGTTACAATGTATTAATCACAACATACGCACGCTTGTAACGATATTGAATTGACGATAATTAGGACATCGTGGTGCATGCTTAATTTATATTACGTTACTTTTGATATAATTTTACTTTCAAAATAGCCTATTTTGATATAATTTTACTGATATTGTTTATGTATTTCGGTAAAATTGACTATACATTAATGCATATTGCGTTAATTATATTTATTCATTAAATTTATTGCGTAATGAATAGGAAAATTAAATTAAAATATCTTATTAGAATGCAATTAAAATGAATACTTAATATAGTAACTAATTACCTTACAATCCACATCAAATAATAATATGCCAACTGCGATAATAGTGATTCAATTATTTCATGTCGTGACATAGCATCACGGAATATGTATTTTATGATATTGTATATGATTTCTAAAGTCATTAAATATAAAATGCCAAATGTGAAAATATAATTAAGTTACTTACATTAATTAACGTACCATCAAATTTTTTCCAAGTACAAATAAATAACGACCTCTCCGACTGACACGACTCGTTTACTTGGTGCGTATCCTTCAATGTAAACTCGCTACAAATAATTATTTATCGTATTATATTTTTTACGGGACTTTAATTATTCTATTTTAAATGTTAAAAAATAATATTCAACGTACCAACCGAGCAAACAGTTACTTTAAAAATTCAACCTATTTACAGTGAGCTAAATGATGACTTACTTGCATAATTAACTCAAAATAACATCACAGTACAATTTATTTTTAGGAAAGAAAGATTGCATATTTATGTGAAAACGTTCACCGCAATTGTGGTAAGTATTTTTAAAGAAAAAAAAAACACTACATGCCATGCCAAATGTCAAATAATATGCGATATGGACTGCTTCATATCAATGTGGTATCTGTAGAGATACAGCAAGTGCATTTCGCAAACCGGGCCGCGGATGCGCGAGTGACGTTTCACTCTCGTGCCGGCCGGCCGACGGAGGAGCAGCGGCCGCGGCAAATGCCACCGCAGACGTTCCCACGACGGCTCGCCTTTGGCGGGCGCAATTAATTTATGTGTCTAGTTCAACACTGCGCGATCGTAGGAACCGGCTTTGTTTGACATTACGTCACGGACTTAATGAGTTCCTGTTTCCTAGGATAAAATGATACCAAATGTATGTAATGATAATTTAGATGCTAAAGTATTTTATGTATTGGCGCACCTTGACGTGACTGCAAACGACATGAGGCTGTCTTATGGCGTCACGCCCCCTTTCTGCTGACACTCCCTGCTCCCTTGTATGTGTAGCGCTTATGGTATACATCTACTTCAGTAATTCTCAGTCTAATTCTCAGTCTCTAGTATTTATATTCTGTATGTAGTAATATAATAAGAATAATAAGGAAAATATGTTTATCTTATTAACTTAACTCTACGTTTTTATTTATTTTACTTCATATTTATTTATTGGTTTTCTTTGATTGTAAATTCTTTCAACGGCCATAATTTTTGATGTTTCACTTCTGCCGAACGTCGCGTGACGACCTCCCGTTTCGAGTATTTTATGATCAAGTACTTGAGAGCGACTTTGTTACTCTCACATTGCCATTCGTCTTCTGTCCGCATGGCGTCATCGCCATCTGATGCCATAACTCGGAGGACTTTTGAATTTCATTTCCACAGATTGTATTACACAAAATTGTTAAGTCAGAATTAGATCGCACCTAACTCTAAACTTTTTTCAAGGAGGATTCAATACAACAATTTATTGTAAGAATTTACATGATCACCCATACAATTTTTAATTTTAATTTTATTTTATTTTCGCAAATCACTTTTCATAATTTTTAACAGATTGTAATTAGTTACGAAATATTTATAATAGTCTCTTCTTTATGTCTCCAATCTTACACTTTATTCATAAGTTGAAATTATTCTTACATTTAATTTCTGTCGTAAATATATTTTGCTAATATTAAATCATTATACCATTATGATTTGATATATGCAGTATAAAATAGGAAGTAATGTTTGTTACTAAGAAAAATAAAATACAATATTTATTTCAAAGTATGTCTGTAACTCAGTAAAAATCTCCAAATTTTATGTCTGCTAACATTTTAACACGGCTTCGATTATGTATTATCATTTTATACTTCTAAACTCAATTGCATCAAATAACCGTTTAGATATAAGTTTCAAATATTAGGAAGTTCAAACACAAAACGATTGCCTCGAACTTGAAATTATAAGAAAATACCGTGCCGAGAGTCGCATAGATTTTTCACTTGTTCTATTTTTATAAGCGATAAAAGTTATAAAGTTGTATTTTATTTATGAATACCCCTTATTTAGATATTTCAATAGCTTAATGTGGTAAGTGAAAAAAAAATCCAACATGACCTTTGAGAAGCGGTCAAAACCGCCAGAAAAAGCTATAATTTATGTAATTTTGGCGCAGAAAAACCAAACAATCGTCACGACCACGATTACCATACAAACGTGACTACTGGGCGAACAGTTGTATGCATGATAATAGGCTATTGTTACATTAACATATACAAGACAATTTGGCTGGGGATCTCTTGTTCGACGGCCGTACGCGGAAGCTGCTTCATGTAATTATGCGCCACCGGGTTACATCGTCCGAGCCGTCCACGCTTCTTTGCTTCTCGATAGGATATTAGAATCTTAAGAATAAGATTAAGTCTGTTTATTATATGCGCTATCGGCAATCATAGGGACTACATGTCGACATTTAGTTCCTATATTTCTAATTCTTTAGTTCCTAATGGATAATATTCCTTTTATCCATTATATACATACTTCATATTGTATTGTAATAACGAGTATGAGGCGCCCGGCCTCCGCGCCGAGTCCCGTGAAAGTTGGTTCGGTTTATAAATGAAATTCTGAAATCGGAAATTCTTATTCGAGCCGCGAAAACAAAAGTAGGGATAGAGTTGATCCGTGTCGGGTTTCATACATGGGCCTCGAGAGTAACAAAAACGAGAAAATTTAAATGTTATTGATATCTGAGCAAACCGCTGTAAATTGCTTTAGCATATATTTGAGAACTTATTAAATAAGCATAGTTATGTCGCTGCTGCGGTTTACTTCAAGATCCCGGATACCGAAAATCTTACTGAAAATATGAATAATCGGTTATGATATATATTTGAGAACATATCGAATAAACATAGTTATGTCGCTGCTGCGGTTCACTTCAAGATCCCAGATACCGAAAATCTTATTGTAAATATGAATAATCGGTTATGATATATATATATATATATATATATATATATATATATATATATATATAGTGTTAGTGACGAATACACTTCTTTAGGATTAGAGATACAACGCCTTTGAACTCAGATCGCGGATAAATCAAGTATACTGACGTATTTGACGTTCGTTGTTAACAATGAGTTTTTCAATTAAAATACGAACCAGTTGTGTCACCTCGCGAGTACTTTATACCATCGATTACTTACATTGTAACCGCATCGGGGACAACGCCCGTTAGCCGGTCCCCGAACATCGCTCGACCGGCGTGGCGAAGTCAAAGTCGCTCGATTTGAAATAAAATATTGTGAGATAGTAAAAAGTATGTAGTCGAGTAACAAAAACCAGACGCGCTAACACACCATTTCGATAAGCAAACGATACTGTTCAATAAATGCGTTTTTGTTGTATAAAATCTTTGTTTGTTGATATGAATTTATGTATCACTTATGTAAGTTTACATAAAAACGAATATCTGATATGTATTAGTTGCATTAAATTACAGGCGTTATCACGAGAAGCCGGTTAAAATAATTCAGTTAATCCTCAAAAGAAACAAGAATATATTTTTTTGTCTGTTTCTATTATATAAAATACAGCAAAGAATTCATGTTACAAAAAATATTTATTAATAAATAATAGTAAGATAATTTCTCTAATTAATAGAATAGAACCAAATTTTCTATTCTATCATTTGCCAATTAATAAAAAAAACGAAACATATAAAATTTCAAACATATTCTATTAATTAACCATTTGTCACATTATTCTTTTAGAATACACCTCAGAAATACGAGTTGAGAACATTTGTTCATTGAATGTACTAAAATAATCCGATATTACGTTTTCAATGCGTGGTGAGTAAAAAAATATATTTATTTTTACTCAGACTCAGAAACACTGTGGGCGTAATCTATAGACACAATGATGCATCAGACATCAATCTTCTTTCTAATGGGAGGTCAACTTATACAAAATCATCAATCATCCCGTGACCACGGACAATACTTCATTAAGTCGCTGTAGTCATAATAGAAAAATTTCTTCTCGCGAAATCAATCAACAGAGAAAAAATATTTCATTCATAAGCATTATCGAATTACGACCAACATATATTTCATACAGCCGTGAATAAACATTTTTATAATTATTCTAACGAATGTTTCGAAACATATTTAGCTTTTCTTGAAATTCACAGTTCATTAATATTGCCATAAAAACCAATCAGAATTAAAAAAACAACATTACAAAGAATATTTCACATGAATTTGTCAACATTTTATTAATAATAGCTTTAAGCGTTATAATGAAACAAATGTTGGAAACTCCTTTAAACAACTAATTAAAAAAAAGACAAAATAGACGCTTCACGAATTATTACAACATGGCCTAGGTCGTTGTACAGTACATCAAAAATACATAATGAAGAAAACTAACAAGTTTACTACTACGAACTCGTGTTGTTTAAGGCTGTACAATATTTATTTGAATTTTAACAACTGCAACACTCTGTTGTCGATGTGGTGAATAAAAAGACTAGCATACAAGCTAACAATGGAAAAAAAAATGTGGGTGGACAGATGGATCAAGAAGCACTATCACATTGTCGTGTTTGACATTTGTCAACTGTCAACATATGTCAAACACAAAAGAAGATGTAAATAAAATTTTGTGTATCTGTCCTATAATCAAGGGCAGATTCAAGGGGGGATCATAATATGCATACTCCCCGATCCGTCCTTCCCTATAATTTTTCTATTTTTCACTTTCCATTACAAAAATATATCGATATCTAGTCCAGAATGATGAAACGTCTTACTTATTATTTTATAATCATATCGATCTTCTCCTCAATTTTTATTTTACGGGTAATTTATTTCATTTAAAAGCACTGGCTATGAATTTTCAAATACTTGTCTTTATGATTCAAGTGACAGGGTTAGCGTTTGAGTTAATGGTTTGAGAATTCGAAGACCCTTTTCTATGTCAATAACTTTAGATTGGCGACAGGCCAATTCCTGTGTCAGACACCTATCTGTGTACCTATCGATATGTAATGACGTCACAGGGCAAAGATTTCTATGCGCAGCGTCACTTTTTAAAAACATAGTTTAATCATAAATATCTTTTATATTTATATGATACGAAGTTAACTCAAAAATAACAGAATGTCCGAATCACACAGGAAATCCAATTAGTTGAAATTTCTAGATAAAGTGTATCTGAAGTTTAAAAGTTACGCAATAATCACTACTGTGTAACTTTATCTTTATAATATACTAGTAATCATAACTATTGATAAACACTTCATGATTTTAAAATTTTTCCAAAATACGGAATTTCCTCTTTCATGTTTAATTCAGCATGTTACATTCAAAGATGTGCAGAAATATTTACAATTTGTACCGATCATTGTATACATTTATTTCAAGCACTCATCGAAAATTTTAAGGTCTAGCGTCTTCACCCTCCAATCGAGCGTCATGAGCTTATTTATGTATGTCACTAACCAGCCTCAACAAAATGTTTCTCTAAGTAAGGTAACTAATATTTGTTCACTACTTTGTATAAAATCCAGACTAAATTGATCGACCAGTCAGTCAATCAGAGTATAATTTTTAACCAACTTCAATAAAGGAAGTCAACTAGTGGACAGGACTTATACCACAAAAGTACAGAATTAAGGTACGTCTAAACGACAAACAGCACTTATGTGTAGTGTAGATTGAATTACTATAAGTATCTCACTATTGAACTAAGCAGAAACACATCGGAACTATTAGCGATAACAGCATAACAACGATGAATCTATCGATTACTTTTATCTTTTTGACTTTCGTTTCTGAACTAGTTTGACACAAGCTCTTATACTTGACTATCTATTTGCGCGATCCTGAAGACTTTCATTTACAATTGTTTAAATATTTTAGGTTTTATTTTCTTCTATGACTTTTTATTTTTAATCTTTTTTCTCTACTAGACTAGAAATGTTATCATTATATCTACCCATCATTTAAATTATAGAATAACTGCTTAACTTGAAACAAAAGAAAATCCGACATCGAGAAATACAAAAGTAACATAAGTCAACTAAAAGCAAAAAACGAATGTTTGATACCACACTTGAGTATCTACTCATTCGTTGTTTCTTGTAATGCAATTAATTTTGTAGATTCATGGCTATAAACAAAATGACAATCAGGATCGCGACTAGCAGCGTGATCGGTCGATATTATTAATGAACGAAGCCATCGTCTATGCGAGTGAGGGGCCGAGGGCGAAAGTCAGTTTTTATCATATATGTCACGAGGCCCGTAACATATACTGCTTAACTGTATCCAATAGAAAAAATAACCTACGATATCTGGTATCGCGACATTCAAGTGTGAGTATTCGTCGGCGAGCGGTACTGGCGGAGGCCGGCCCGGGCGGCGGCGGCGCCCCCTCGCGCACCCGCCGAGCGGACACGCTTTCGATTGTCACTGCGGCCCATTTCAGTAGTACAACACAAGGCCGCAGTCGATGTATCGACCTAATTAAGTTATTAGGCTTAAGTAAGTTTTGCACCGTTTATTTAACAGTGCAAAAGTTACTTAAGTCTACCATTAACCTTTTACCGATCACACTAATGTGAATATGAAATATTAAATCGGGGAAAAAGTTTTTTCGTGTTTTTTAAGTAATAAGTTGCAGTGAAATCTCTTAGTTTGTGATGTTTGTATATGTCTAGTTTTGATACCATTAAATAGATGATATTTCAAAAAAATAGAAATATCACGTTATTTTTCTATTGTTTTTCTGTCCATCGAAATGAGTGAATCTAACATAAAAATCGGATACATTTTGAAGTTATATCACAAAAATCAAAAAATGTGACAGTCACGAAAAAAAAATTATGACGTTTATAGACCTAATTCAGTGTCGGTAATAGTTGCACAAATGGTTCAACCCTTTTCAGGCTGGTAATTATGACGTCAAAAATGAACCTCAGTCTCGTCGACCTGTTATGTATAAAGTCGATGCCATTTTGAAAAAAGTAGAGCAAGATCGGCATATTAGTTCTTACGGCATAGCAGAAGAACTGAGGATTGACGATAAAACGGTTTTAACCTATTTGAAAAAATCTGGATACTTGGGTCTCACACGAGCTCACTGAAAAAAATCTAATGAATATGAAAATAATCTAAAAAATCTATTGAAACGTAATGAAACAACCGTTCTAGAAAAAATTTATCATTAGCGATGAAAAATAAATTATCTACAACAAGAACATGCGAAAAGCTCATGGTTAAAAAGCAAGCAAGCTCCACAGACTATAGCGAAACCCGGTTTAACTCGCATTAAGTTAATGCTACGTGTATGGTGGAATTGAAAAGGCACTATTCAGTATGAGCTTTTACCGCCGGGCAAAACTATGAATTAAGGTCTCTACTGCCAACAGCTGATAAAACTCAAGCAAAAAGTAGAGATAGACGGACGGTGGGAATTGAACAACAGAAAGGGTGTGAATTTTCACAATAATTATGCCAGACCATACGAGTCTCTAGCCAATCAGTAAATATTGGAAGAGTTTGTTTAGGAAGTGGGAAATCCATAATAGACGCTTGCCTGCAACATGTATTAACATGCAGCATGCAACCCACCGCTGACCCTCGAACCTGCCTCTCTATCCAAAAAATTGAATATTGATTCGACAGTATTGACAGATATCGAACACCTAAGCAAGTGTTAATTTTATAATTATCTTAGTACACTAATCGTTATAATGTTAATTTCTACGTACGTTTAATGCCAACCAGGCACATCCTCAGAAAATTGCAGACAGTCACATCCACCAGAGTGTAAGGAGTGTTAAAAACAACCGACACATGCGGACACAACCTTGTTAAGTGAACCGCTGTCACGCAATGGTCAAAGGGTGATGAAAGCACTCTTACCAGCAGCCACAGACCAACATTAATAGACATGCATGTCGATTTTTACAGACTAACTATTACCAACCGTTCCTCAAATAGTTACAGGCAAGCGTCCAATTATAAAAAAATATTTTAAGCCCTAGTTCACCTCACAATATGCTACATCTCGCCGACATTTCACTGCCCGACCGACAGCCCGCGACAGAAGGCCACGCACGATACGCAGACATGTGCCTTTATCAGATTAACGCTTACAAAAGCTTTCGTCGTCCGCATTAATACGAGATCGAGAGGCGAGGCCTCGCCGTGTACGGCTGGCGGCGGTCCAGCGCCGTTATCGACTCGGGCTTTTTATGACTATCTGAATTGATTATTGCAAAAATTGAGCTTTGCTATCTCGACGCAATCTACATTCCCTATGTGTACAATGCAGATACAAAACTTATTTATTTTTGACGGAATAATTGAGATAGCTAAAGTGTATCGAGTTCGTGTATGAAATTAATCAACCCAAATATTTTCTTAGAAATGTTCTACTACTTAATAGTTAAATACTTGAAATTTCTGAGTTTTAAACTTTTATCATCGGTAAGCAAACGGAAATACATTTAGTCGGTATACAAGGCTAATTAGTATACCAATACTTTATAGCACCATCAAATATTTTTATAACAATAACTAAATACGTCAGTTGATTTATTGCTTTGGAAGTATCATTTGATTATAATATTTTCAATGCAGAATATTATACTGCCCAATTTTAATGGTCACTAAGATCAGAAAGTACTGAATCCCATTACTTTAAATTAATATTCATATACATAAACATAGGTCACACTTATTTTTTTTGTAGAATTGGCCACTTAGAAATGGTAAAATAAAACATACTTAAGTTTTAAAAATGGAGCTCTTTGTCAACTTTACGTATATTGTAATCATTTGTCATTTTTTTTACAAATGTTTGTCTAACATCAACAAGAATTTAACGCGAAAACTTTTTTTATTAATTTCGTTGCCATTTAAACCAACAAGAAAGTCATAATAGACTTCGGTTAGCCTTTCATGGTGAAGCTCCATCCCTTACCACTGTTTGTAACTGGTTTAACAAATTCAAACGTTGTTGCACTAATCTAACTAACGATCTGCATGAGGGACAATCTTCTATGGCGACGGTCTAAAACAACATCAGTGCTGTGCGGCTCACGATAGATACTGACAAAAAAAGTGACCTACCAGCAGATTCGAACAAGCTTAGACATTGATATGAGTCAAGCGCACAAAATCCTTCATGAATATTTAGCGATGAAGAAGCTTTGTACTCGGTGGATAGCCCATAATTTGACCAAAGCTCAAAAACTCCGTCGTATTAATGGGTGCCACGAAATGATACAAAGATTTGCCAATGGTGACTCAAATGCTGTATACGACACGGTTACAGGTGATGGTAGCAGGATTTAATGTTACGATTCCGAAACCAAAATATAGTCTGCTCAGTCGGTGTTTCCTTTCAAGGAGTTGCCTGCTACAGTAAAACAGGTCGAGGCGTCGGAGAAAAGATGGTGGCCTATTTTACGAAATTACAGGTTATTATCCAACAGTTGTTTTAGAAGATAAAATCAGTCATTGCAGACTGGTACATTAACAATTGTTTGCCTCTTGTATTGGAAAAATTCGCTAAGGATTCTCCATCATCTGCATCACAACGTCTCACCACACACCGCTAGACAAACAATTAACAATTTGGAGACATCAAGTATGAAACACTGGCTCACTCCCTTTTCATACTCAATCTCGCACCATGCAATTTTTATTTATTTCCTAAAATAAAAGAAATTTTTTGAGGAAAGCTATTTACGGGCGCCGAGGAAGCATTGGCTCCATATGGAAAAAGAGAATGCAGCGATGTATTGATCTTAAAGGATACTATTTAAGAAAGCAATGATAGTAAAAATAACTTGTTAATTTACACAATTGTTGATTTTCTAATGACTTTCAGTTTCATGTAGAAAATTAACGTACATTAGAACCAGTTCCTCATCACGCGTTTGGTGGATGGAAGCTAAACGGGAGTATCCGACCGACATTTTTTATGGCATAAACAAAAAAGAAAGAGACTAAACGTGTCTTGACGCCAAAGGGCGACAATCACAATAATTAGATAATTAAGCCGTAAATACTAACAAATCTCATCCTTACATATATGATAGACCACAATGAATTAGTCCAATGAATGGCACAATTATCACAATAATGTGGTTATAACTCTTTAGTTTAATCAACGTATGATAAATAATTATTTTAAGTATCCATTATCATAAAATCAATTTTAGTTTTGAAAAAAAAGAATCTAAGAAAACAAATAGTTTTAATTTTGTCATCTGCCAATTGACTTTTAATAGAGTAACAAATATTGTCTGCCACCGAAAAGGTTCTTTCAGCACCTACACTTGTTGGCTTTATTGTCAACAAATAATCACGAATAGCAGACATGTATTCTCGTCGAACGACTCGCACGCACACGCACCATGCATTTAAAGTGCCTACTCATGCAACAGCGCGATTATTTTGCCAAAAATTACTATCACGAAATCCGATATATCGGTGCCGAATTCGTTAAAATTTAAGTGCTGCCGGATGCGTCGGAGTATCGGATCCATTTTTCCGGACTGCAAGCCTTTAGCGACGTGTCGACACAGTTTCGTAATTAATTCTTTAAAAATAACAACATATGGGCACATAGTAAAAATATTCTATGGCCATTAATTTCTATATTTAACACTATACCCAAACAATTAAAAAAGGAGGTTTTTCTTTTCATTTCGTGTTTAGAAAAATAGATCCTGTTTATTATATCAAAGGTGAAAATCCATACTTCCATACTAATATTATAAATGCGAAAGTAACTCTGTCTGTCTGTCTGTCTGTTACTCTTTCACGCCTAAACGGCTGAACGGATTTTGATGAAATTTGGTATGGTGATAGATGATAACCTAAAAACGGATATAAGATCAAAATGATCACGTCATCGTACTTAGGGGTAGGAAGTAGGCAGAAAACTGAATTGAGTTAGTGATTTTTTTATGGTTTTTGCTGGGAGTTTTGCTCTATCTAAAATCCAGAATCCATATCTAAAATCCAGAGAATGTTGCATGAACATAATCGCCTTATCAATACTTTCAAAACAGCACTAGAAAGAATGCCGGGAGAGGGTTATAGGTTGGTGATGCACCCCGATCGCACACCAAGTGGGGAACATGAAAGGCGGTATAATACACCGTTAATAAATGAAGTCGCAGCCATGGTTACAGGCGAACAGTTTGCTTCCCGTGATATAGTTTTACAGGCCCGAGATGACACATTAACCAGGGTGCCTGATACTCATAAATTTTATGATGCGTTGCAATATCCGATCATATTTAGTAAGGGACAAGAGGGGTACCACTTTCAAGTTCCTCAAATTAATCCTGTTACAGGTCTTCCCTTGCATAACAAAAAGGTTTCATGCATGGATTTTTATTCCTACAACATGATGATACGAGAAAACAACTTTAACATTGTACAAAGATGCAAGCAACTGGCCAATCAGTTTTACGTTGACATGTACGTTAAAGTTGAAAGCGAGAGGTTACGGTACATATCATTAAATCAAACTAAACTAAGAGCAGAGAATTACATCCATCTTCAAGACGCTGTGGCAAATGACGCTAATTTAAATCCAAATAACTTAGGTCGCATCGTCATTTTACCGTCTTCATTTGTAAATAGCCCGCGGTACTTACACGAATATACTCAGGACGCGTTTGTTTATGTGCGTACACATGGTCGCCCTGACTTATTTGTCACCTTTACTTGCAACCCAGCCTGGCCCGAAATAGTCAATGAGTTGATGCCGGGGCAAAGCGCAATAGATAGACATGATGTAGTCGCAAGAGTTTTTAGACTAAAAGTTAAAAAACTAATGGATGTGATTAATAAAGGCCGAGTGTTCGGAGAAGCGCGCTGCTTTATGTACTCTGTCGAATGGCAGAAACGTGGACTGCCACATGTCCATATATTATTGTGGTTAAAAGATAAGTTACGACCCGATCAAATAGATAACATAATCAGCGCTGAAATACCGGATCCTAACATTGACAAGACTCTCCATGACATTATTGTAAAAAAATATGATTCACGGTCCATGCGGACCCGAAAATCCACAGTGCCCCTGCATGAAAGACGGAAAATGCACAAAAAAATTTCCTCGCAAGTTAGTGAAAGAGACCGTTCACAACGACCACGGATACCCGCAGTATCGTAGAAGAGCGCCAGCAGACGGAGGTCGAACAGCAACTGTGAAGCTCCGAAATGGTAGCTACGTTACGGTTGATAATAGTTGTGTAACGGCGATTTCGGCTATCGCCGCGTAAGCCCGCACCCCCGGATTGCCTCTCTTCACGATGCGCACGCTTCTTTCTATGGTCGGCGGATTTCTTGCAGTGTGGCGGCGTGGTCAATAATGGACAGCGTTTTCTTTCTTTCAGACTTTATTAAGCCGAGCTTTACAAGGTGACGGTTGGCTAGCAACTGTGTCGGATGCACCACTCCCACTGCATTTTATAGGTGGTGCATCCGTTGCACATGTGAGTTGCATACATTTTAATTGGGGAGGCGTGGCCATGCACTTAATTTACATATGCATTGGCGCCACTAGCGCCTGAGACACCGATTAGCGGCCGTGCTGTAATGACGGCCGCTTTTTAAGGCCTATCATTGGTCCTCCCCACCAAAGCAAGATTTCGTATGCAACTCACACGCACATTACATTTCGAATGTTTTAATTATCAAATTCAAAATTCTAAAAGCAAACAACAAACAAATATTTTCCTTAAAAACTAGTCCCTACCCGGGTAATTAAAAAACTATACAGAAAAACTCTTTAATAAAATACATAGAAAACACACAAATATAAAACACTTTTAAGCCCGTATAAGACACAATACAATTTTTAAATTTACATTAATTGCGCGGCTGTCCGTAACAGTTGGGTAGTCCCCTATTCACCAATTTTATCAAAAATGTTTAACGCCCACATAAATGTTGAGGCATGCAGTACGCGCCATCAAATATATCTGCAAATATATAAACAAGAGTAGTGATCAAGCTATTTTCAATTTTAGAAATACTGATCTTGCGAATCCCGTAGATGAGGTACAAACTTATCAGTCTGGTCGGTATGTCAGCAGCAACGAAGCCGTGTGGCGTCTGTTAGGATTTCCGTTGCACAAAAGGCATCCCACCGTGACACATCTCAGCGTGCATTTAGAAAATGGTGAACGCGTTTATTTTAATGAACACAATTTCCACGAACGAATAACTACTCCGCCAAAAACCACTCTCACTGCTTTTTTTGATCTTTGTATCAGAGATGAGTTTGCAAAAACTCTTCTTTATGTCGAGGTGCCGAGGTATTATACTTGGGATGCAAGTAGGAAAACTTGGAAACGCCGCATTCAAGGTACTTCTGTTCAGGATTGGCCTGGCGTCAAATCTGGAGATGCTTTAGGACGAGTTTATACAGTTCATGTTAGTAACATGGAATGTTTTTGTCTACGCATGCTTTTACACCATGTGCGCGGACCTACCTCTTTCAATGATCTAAAAAAATACAACACACAAGATTATCCTACATTTCGAGAGGCATGTGAGGCAAGAGGATTACTGGAGAATGACAATCATTGGGATGTGACACTGGAAGAAGCTGCTCAATGTAGATCAGCAGGCAAGATGAGAGAGCTATTTGCTGTATTAGTAGCGACATGTGGTCTTTCAAATCCTCAACAATTGTGGGGATAAATACAAAAATTATATGACCGACGATATATTGCACAGATTACAAGAGCAAAATCCCAATGTCACTTACAGTGATTTAATTTACAATGAGGGTCTGACAAAAATTGAAGACCAGGTTAAAACAATTTCGGGAAAGGATTTATCAGATTATGGAATGATCAGACCACAGAGAACCGAGGAAATCAGTAGCGATTTAATACGGGAACTAGATTACGATACTGCTTCCTTACAACAACAATTAACAGAATCTGTTCCACGTTTGAACCCAGAACAAAGGTTAGTATTTGACAATATTGTCAAAAAAAAAATTGGTTGCCTGTAAAGTCGGTATACGGGCGAAAGTTTTACGTGACAACGACTTTGAATGGTAAAATCATTTTAATGTGAATATTCATTCGTATAGTAGGAAGAAGGATGAAATAATAGTAACAATTTAAAACATTTATTTATACAAAGAATTATATTTAAAACATTAATTTATACAAAGAATCTCGCACTGAATTTCATATTAACAAAATTTTATTTTTACCTTTACACATACATACGTATTTATATACAAATATACATACAATAACTTGCAATACATTTGCAAGCTATGCACTAATTCTCTAGTGCTGCGCGCGCGGCAGACCGATCATAGTTGAGTGGGAGAGAGACGCAAGGCATTCGGCGGGCCTCTCTCTCGTTCGGTGACTCATCGTAACGTTACCGAGCGTTACACTTTTTCATAAGTGACTCCCAGCCGCAACCTAATTTAAGACGTTGTCACGTCAAAAATCGAAGATGGCGAAGGTGGTTTGTTATTTTTGGATGCTCCCGGAGGCACGGCAAAAATCTTTCTTTTAAACTTGCTTTTAGCCCAAATCCGAAAAGATAAAGGAATTGCTGTAGCAGTTGCCTCTTCCGGAATAGCCGCCACTCTGCTCAATGGTGGTCGAACGGCACATTCGGTGCTTAAACTGCCATTAAACTTAGCCCATGAAGAAATGCCAGTCTGTAATATAAGTAAAAACAACGAGCGTGGACGTATGTTGCAGCAATGTAAATTATTAGTTTGGGATGAGTGTACCATGTCCCATAAAAGAGCAATTGAAGCTCTAGATCGGACTTTGAAAGACATCAAGAGTAATCCAAATATCATGGGGGGGATGGTAGTACTTTTAGCGGGCGATTTTAGACAGACTTTGCCGGTTATCACTAAAGGCACCCCTGCAGATGAAATAAATGCGTGTTTAAAAGCGTCAACGTTATGGGTGCACGTAAAAACGTTTAGTCTGTCTACAAATATGAGAGTGCAACTACACAATGATGTACAATCTGGACAATATGCTGCTGCTCTTCTTAAAATTGGAGAAGATCGTATGGCAAAGGATGGTAATGACATGATTACATTGGATCGTGAATTCTGCAATGTTGTGCATAATCCAGATGATCTAAATAACTTCGTCTATAGCGAACTGCTAACTAATATAAGGAATAGAGAATGGTTATGTGAAAGAGCAATTTTAGCGCCGACGAATGAAATGGTGGGACAGATAAACGAGCAAATTATGTCACGCGTGGAAGGTGATATTGTTGAGTTTCTCTCTGTAGACACTGTAATGGATACTGAACAAGTAACATCATACCCTGTAGAATTTCTTAATTCTTTAGAACTGTCGGGAGTACCTTCACACAAACTGAGGCTGAAAGTAGGCGTTCCTGTCCTTTTGATGCGAAATTTAGATGCACCAAGACTGTTTAATGGCACACGGTTGCAAGTAACACACCTCGGTCGCAATATTGTAAAAGCAATCATTATGACTGGAATGGCAAAAGGAGAGAATGTTTTAATCCCCCGTATACCCATAATTCCGACAGATTTGCCATTCCAGTTTAAGAGATTACAGTTTCCGCTGAAAATCGCATTCGCTATGACGATAAATAAAGCTCAGGGGCAAACATTAAAAGTAGCCGGCATTAATTTAGAAAAGAGTTGTTTTTCTCACGGACAATTATACGTGGCTTGCTCACGTGTTTCAAGTCCACAGAATCTCCATGTGTTGGCCAGAGAGGGAAAAACAAAGAACATAGTTTACAAAATGTACTACAGTAATAAGGCCTCTTATTTTTAGCTTCCTACATTATTATACTACTTACATTAAGTTAGTACTTCCTACGCAGACGATGTTGCGGATGTCACACTGTCTAACATCGGGGGTTGGCAGGTAGGTAGTTAGTAGCATTTTAAACCGATTTACATTATTTACTTTTTATATTTACTAAGGAAACATTCGGAGCTATCCATTATGTGCTTAGGTTGCTTTTGAACAAATTTTGATGTGAAGTTGAGGACCGGACCACGATAGTGGGACATTGTTTCAGGGGGACTTACAGCCGGGAGAAAACAAAAAAACTTATGCGAACGAAGTCGCGGGTAAAAGCTAGTGTATAGTATAAAATAAACATACTAAGAAATTATTAACAACGGTATAACCGGTATATGACCACGAAAGGTAATAGCATACACTTCGTACATTATTACTTTTGTTAATTAATAGCTTATGCTCGCGGCTTCGCCTACGTAGATATAAAATTTTGAAATTCTTTTTGATAGAGTTTGCGTAAAACCCATCCTTTATGACCGTTTACGTCCCTAAACGAGTAACTATGCTAAATTTCAAGTCAATCGGACATATGATTTCGGAGATCTTATAATATGATATTTTTTTCCGACAGGATTTTCGTAAAATCCGTTCTTAGTGAGTGTCTACGTCCCAAAAATAGTAACTTTGCCAAATTTCAAGTCAATCGGATGTATGATTTCGGAGATCTTATAATATGATGATTTTTTTCCGACAGGATTTTCTTAAAACCCTTTCTTAGCAAGCATCTACGTCCCTAAAAGAATAACTATGCCAAATTTCAAGTCTCTGATTGACTATAGTTTTGGAGATCTCGTAAAACGTCAGTCGATCAGTCAGTGGTATTTCGCTTATAATATATAAACTAACTTTTTCCTGAGGTTCCGCCCGCATAGACATAAAATGATAATTTTTGTAATAGAATTTGCGTAAAATCCAGTTATAGTGAGCATCTACGTTCCTAAAAGTGTAACTATGCAAAATTTCAAGTTAATCGGACGTATAATTTCGGAAATCTTATTATATGATGTTTTTTTTCCGATCTTCAAGTCTTTCCGAAGTTTCTTTGCGATCTTTCCGAAGTTCAAGTCAATCAGACCTATAGTTTTGGAGATGTTGTGAAACGTCAGTCGGTCAGTCAGAGGTATTACGCTTATAATATATAAACTAACTTTTGCCCGCGGCTCCGCCTGCGTAAACATAAAATATTTTTTTTTTTTGTATAAAAGTTGCGTAAAATCCAGTTATAGTGTGCGTCTACGTTCCGAAAATAATAAATATCCTAAATATTCCGAAACTATTTTCGGAGTTCTTGTGATAAGTCAGTCAGCCACTCAGGGGTATTTCGCTTAAATACGTATATATAGAAGATTTTACCCGTATAGGTACAAAAAATAACATAATAATTCTACAATTATAATAACCATTGTAGAATTAGATTATAATCTAAGGACCTAATTTCGAAAATATATCACATAATAATTAAGTTTGAAGAGGTAAAAAATAGAATCAAATTATATTGCAAATTGCCAAATCTTCTTCCGAACGATCTTGAACGTTTTGTTGTGCTAAACGTCCTCGCGTTTTTTTTTTTTTTCGTAAGGAACATCCAGATACAACGCAAACCTTTGTGTGTCCGAGTATGTGAACCACCATATGACTGTTGTTAGTTAGATTTTAGTATCGGGAAAAGAAAATAAAACAACAAAAATTTTCATGAAAAAAAAAGTTCATGAAATGACATTAATGTTCAGGTAAAAAAAATTGGAGGTTAATGTTTATTAAAATACTGAAACATTAATACGTGGAACAATGAAGTGGAAAATAATGCTCAATTATTCATCACCTCTCTCGTAAACATCAAGCCTTTTAAACCGTCTAACGTTGACGTGGCAATTAACGTGAAGGTCCTTAGAGTTCTCCATAATGTACCTGGTAAAAAATTAAAAAAATGAGAATGACCAAAAAAAAAAACAACAATTAATTATAACAATATAACAAAACAAAAGTTAATTAACAAAAACAAAAGACAATGACAGCAGTTACCTAGCAAACACAAGCGCGATGTGCTAACCAATGAGGGTGGGGACATACGAAAGGTATACAGTCGATTAAAATCGGACAGTGTTTTTTCTCTATGGTAAATATTATCGATTTCTCAAAAATATATAAATAAAAGGTTCTAAAACATTTGCAAAAAATGATTAATTATTTACTTTAGTTAGATATCTAATTATAATAAATGGACCTTAAATATATAATGCGCAGTTAAAATTCATATTCTTTCACGTTATATTATTCATATAACTATATAGCTATTAGAGTATCGATTTATAATAGTCGATTGTGAAACGTTACCGGTTACGTATTGTACTTGACGACATCAAAACGTTCCAATACGCGTATGTTCACGAGCTCAACATCATATTTCTCTTTTCATATAAGTTACAGGATCATAATGGATTTTTTTATGTATATACCCCCCGTCTAGGACGTACCCTTGCACAATCTTTATATTTCAGATTGAAAGGCTTGCATCAAAGAGCTATCCACACTAGCCTAATACGGGTTGGGGGCTGCTAGCACTGTCATCAGCAATGTTATACTAACGTCTGGAGCAGGCGGCTTAAAGTGCTCTACGAGGCATAGCGGCGTGTAGTATAATTTGATTTAAATCAAAAATTCCATTGATCGATTCGCCCGTGCCGCCAAGATGGAACCCTCCTAGTTGAATGGGAACGTACTTAACCACTGAGCCACAACCCTACCTTCAAACATCACATTATCAAATAATTTGTACCGAAAAACTATTTATAACGACTTAACAATATACAGAGTGCAACAGCGATCACGGGAATACTAGTTTTAATTATTAGATGGATTTTATTAAGCAAAATATCACATACATTGAATAAACCGGTGTAGTCTAATATTGGCTAAACTTTTAGGATGTTAGGTACTTTTCCTAATCTTGTCACTTACGTCATTATAATTACGAGGAAAGAACCTATTTCTTAAATTTTTTCGTATATTACGCTGATTCTTCTACTACAAATTCCAGTCGGAAAATAATTACATTGGTTTTGTTTAGAAATCTCAAATACGTTTCACCAATACTACAGTTATAAATGCGGCAACATTCGTAATTTATAACGAACGCAAGCTTACTATAAATCCTTGACCAAACGTGGATGGTGACCATTTATGACAACGCGCCGTTGCGCCTACGACAGTTGACTGGGTCTCACTCGCCTCGTGAACGTGTCTTGCTTACACTACACAGGTAATAAAATTTCTATAAATTATAAACGGGTTCCTGTGTTGAACGATATTTACGGTTTCATTCCTTTCAAAGGAAGTCACAGAGTGAAAATTCGTACTTAAAAATAAAGTCATTTACTTATAAAGAATTCACTATCTCATCAACCACACATGATTATCTAGTGCATTGAAAAATCATCATGCTACAGAAAATACATGGAGTTCACCTCGGTGAGACATAAATACCATTTATTACCAAATATGAAGAACATATGAAATATCAAAAATGCGTGTCAATAGAAACTACAGACGGAAATATAAATCGTAACTCGAACATACCGCTGTCAGCAGGCAATACGAGGACGCGCGCCGCCCTGCCGGGATCATGACTTAAAAATTTCTGACAAACTTTTAAAAATTGCGGCTATATGATTCGCTCCATTGGTAGGAAACTAGTGAAGGACACATTCATCAAAAACGTTTGAGTGTTGTGACATACCGTCGCGTTGGCCATAAATAACGGACGAGTGTTACAATTGAAAAAGACATATGCAGATTTTAAATATTACACAGTGCATTCCGTATAGCCTCACATATCTAAAGTAACAATGCAACTATTAACGCACTGTTAGTGGAAAAAAAATTACTAAAAACTGTTTTACCCCTGAAAAAGAACCCTGAAAATGTATAGAACAGACCAATAGCATAACAGTTCGAACCACACCTGTTCTGTCTTTTGATTTTAACAACACGTAAAAATATTAGTTATCAATGCTCGTCATACATTGTAAGATTATCGAAAAATAAGCTCGTCCACAAAATTTTTCCAATCGAGGCTCCCACTTAAAGTAAAAAATATCAAACGTTTCTGCGGTAGTCTTTTCTTTCCTATGAAAGACCACTGCAGGGAAATAACACACATTCAGTGTAGTCCCTAATAATTGCGAAGGCGGGAGAGCCGATGTAACAACTGATTGCATGCCCATGAAATCTGCATTGGAAATATATTAGCATTCGTTGGGACAAAGTCGGAAATGTTGCAAGATTGCTTATTAGTATTTTAATTTGTGCAAAATTTCCCTAATAATCTTATAATTGTCCTCAGTATTGTTTCATATATATTTTTTTCATGTACTACTAATTATTGCTAATTTTTCTCGTATGTACCAGCTGACCGCAAACGTTCACCTTGTTATTTAACAGTAACGATCTGGATTCATGCAGTTCGCCTTATTTAAATGAATCACGGATGACGTAATAGCATCAGAAAGGCAGAGGTTAAGCGATATCTAGAAAATCATTTACAAAGTTGAAAGCAAGTCAAGGGCAGCGATGAAATGGTCCGGCCAGTCGTGCGGCAAATACCTCGCCGACTTGAAGGGAAGTCGAGTTTTGAACTCACTTTGTTACTCAACAGCTTTTCTAAGTCCCAGTTGCGTTAGCGTTACAACTTTTTAATATAGATCGTGATCATATCAAATTTCTTAAGCTGACTCGCTGTTTGTTTAATTTCATAAAATTACACTATAACTGTTTTTATTGAATTTTTATTTAAAACGTTTACAATATTAATAGTCTACTAATCTGTTTCTGCTAATATTTCGATTTATATCTTGACGTATTATTAACCATAATATCGATCTGACTGTATGTCTGTCTGTTTCTTTGTGCATTTTTAAATCATAAGCCACTGATCAAATTCACAATATTATATTTGTAATATTGCAGTTATCTAGCCATGTTTTAGTAGCACTATCTTTTTTGCCGCTTCTTGATACAAATTCCTTCTTTTTCTACTGAAATTAGTAGTTGGTAGGAGCAATGTCCAAACGAATATCAAGATCGACACCGGAATCAAAAAGATAAATCGGGGTCAGAATCCAGAGAGGAAGGGAGATCGTTCCATAATAAATTAATTTAAAAGGACTCGCTACGTGTATTTTCGGTATAAGAATATGCATTCCTTTCGGATAATTTAATCGAAATCAAATCGAGAGAGAAAACGAATTCGGAATCGAAAGCGAGAGCGGAATCGGAATTGAAAAAAAGACCAGGATCAGATTTATGGTTAGCAGCGGGAGCGATCGCGCGAAGGTGGATTATATACAAGTAACTGAGTAACTGAGCTATGCTTGACGTCTTTCGAGTTTGCCACGGAAATATCACGCTCAGGAAAATTACTTATATTCGTATCCGACTGTAAATATTTATATATCTAATATAACATAACATAATTGCTAAATTATATATGGATTTCATGTATTACCATTTAAAGTTTACGTCACTCAGTGCTGTTATTATATAAAATATAGACAATAAATGCAGTTTTTACATTTATTTATTAGTAATTAATATGCAAGAACTTGTTATACGTCTAATTAGTCAAAATAAATACAACCCCTAAAATTTCGAAAGAGCCAGATTTAAATGACGTTAAGCTCAAGTTTGACTTAACTAGATCATTTCCTATCAAAAAAAAAACCAAAATGAATTGTTCAAAATATCACATTATATGAACCAATGCCTCTCAACCAAACGTAATTAACAGACCGATCGAAACTTAAATTTTATATTAATTATTTTAATTTGTATTTATAAAACTTTTTTACTAAAAAAAATTGGTTGCCTGTAAAGTCGGTATACGGGCGAAAGTTTTACGTGACAACGACTTTGAGTGGTAAAATCATTTTAATGTGAATATTCATTCGTATAGTAGGAAGAAGGATGAAATAATAGTAACAATTTAAAACATTTATTTATACAAAGAATTATATTTAAAACATTAATTTATACAAAGAATCTCGCACTGAATTTCATATTAACAAAATTTTATTTTTACCTTTACACATACATACGTATTTATATACAAGTATACATACAATAACTTGCAATACATTTGCGTACAATGAAACAGCGTTTACTACAACTTAACTTGTTCCTATCTGAGTGGAAGGGACGCGTGCCTTTCACTTTTATGTCTGTCTCTCTCGCTCTTAGGCGGGCTAACCATGCCCGAGTGGAAGGGACGCGTGCCTCTCACTCGCTCTCATTGTGAGCGCATAACGTGAGCGGAGCGTAACGCAGTTTCTTGAAGTGTCACCCGGCAAACCAATTTATAAGACGTTGTCACGTCAAAACAACAAAAGACACACACTCATCAAATAATTTTACAAACAAACAACCCTATTCATACATAGCCTCTAATGTATCGGCTTTGTGAAATAATTCTTTTGAACCTATCCAAGGCTTCGCCGATAGTGAGTGAATATCAACCCGTGTGGAAAGGACGATACGGCGCGAGCGCCGCGACAAAAGACTTATTACGAAAGGTGCCCTTTCTGAAAGGCCGACCGCTTCGTGCATAATCGATAGCGTTAGCGACTTTTAAAGCTCACATTGAAAACGCGACGTTTTACAAATCATAAAATTAGATTGGTGCAACACGGATCGGCGCATGGTTGATGCTTAGGGCGCGCTGATTTACGAAATGATTGAGAAAAATTACTATGAATGATCAAAATTGAAACATTGTTTTTTAAAATATTCTTTATTAGCATAAATGCACTTTTTCATGTAAATAAAATAATTTTCAAAACATTTATTCCGCTCCCCCCTGGTGACAGAAACTGTTTTTTCATACTCTTCGACAACCGCTTCTAGAGAAGAAAATCGTTAATCGAGTAATTGGTTCTTAATTTTTGCGAACAAAAAAAAAATCACAGTTGCCAGATCGAGACTTTATGCAGGATTGCTCAAAAATTCTACGTTTTCCTCCTTCAAAAAATTTGTCTGTTTGGTCGTGTGAGAACTGGCATTGTCGTGGTGCAACGTGATACGACGTTTACCGAGTTTTTACCGAGTTCGTCAATAACTCCCAGCAAAAAATGGGCGTGTACCAATCACTATTTACGGTACAACAATTCGCCAAAGCAACAGTAGCAACGTGTCCAGTTTTATTGAAAAAAGAAGCAATCATCCGCTTAGATGAACTTCGCTCGCGCGCCACTTTGGTTGTTTTCGGCTCATCTCGATAAACCCATACAGTCAGTTGCTGCTTTATTTTGGGGTAATAGCAATAAATCCATGTTTCTCCTTGAATTTGGTGAGCATGTAATTGCTCCAAGTAATGCAGTTCATTTTTTGAGCCTCAGTGAAATTTGTGCGATTCACCGCGAGCAATGACTGCCACTGAGTAACTTGGATCATCAGGACATTAATAAATAAGTTCTACTCTTTGTTAAATTATATATTACATGGATAATAACGATCACCGGCAAACAATCAAGCGTTGTTGTTCTTTGTTCAGTATATAAGGTGGAGAAAAGCTTCATAAAGATGAAAATGCAATTGCTATAATAAGTATACCACCACTTGGCACCATTCACCGTTCACTACCTCACTAGTATTTCACACGTTCATTATAATAAGCTGGCAGCATTGATACTCACTGCCCGTACTATATTTATGTGTTTTTTTTTAATACTTATTCATATTGTATACCACGATTTTTGTTTCATAGTTATTTCACAGATTTCGTCTATCATCACACCCTTATCGGTAGACACTCGCGCGCTTACGTCGACAACACAAACCCGCTGTCATGTCGTAATTAGCATGAATTTCTAAAGCATGTATGAAACTTATACGTACATCAATTTTTCTCCAAAATAATCTCATTTTTTCATATGATTACGAATATAAATCTATTGGCTTATCTTTTACACGTTCAATTAATGATAACGTTAGCTCCAGACTTCGTCGATCAATTGTCAGGAGTAGATATGTGTTTACAACTAGATGCGTTTCGCTAAATAGATTATCCGCGTGTTTATTAGCTTAAGTCGATTGTAATCCTTGAACTTTACGGACGCGTTGAATGCGCCCAGCGCTGTGGTAGTGATAAACTCGTTATGTAGAATGATATTTGTTCGCTGGCGTCGAGTGGCCGTGAACACGTCTTAGATTATTTTTATTATGTCGCGAGCTCCCTTCAATTACGCATCCACGTATGCGTTTACTGTCTCTGCAATAAAATAAAGTATGACCTCGTCCAAATCTCTAAGTGAGAAAAGTGTTGATATTTCTTATTTGTATTGAAGTTCTCTACCATTTTTCTTCCATCACTGATTAACCTGAAAAAAATCTACTACTTTTATGAATTCAGAAAGCACAAATTCAGCAATAATATTTGAAAGTTTTTTGAATTAAAATTAGTAACTTAAATAAGTTTTTTACTATATTTTATTGATATTTTTACATTGCTCTTAATGTGCCCAATGATCTAGGTCTACAACAACAACTTTCCTTGATTTCAGGCGATGGACGGTGTGGTCTGAAAACTGCAGAGCTGGCCCTAGTGAACACAGGAGGTGCGGCGCGATGCGGCCGCGCCGCGCTTCACCGCCGCGACCCCACTAGCCGAACTCCCGCGCTAGCCCTGCTTCTTTGAGGTAAACAAGATTAGATCTTATACAACTCAGCTTCAATTAGCGCTTCTTTCATACTAAAACCGCGTTTCATGTTAGGCACACCCAACCACATCGGTAACTTAAACGCTGATTCGTCGTGCAATAAAATAACAAGATGAAATGCTTTATCTACAGTTTGGCTCTTTATCGCTTGCAACCGTCGCCCACACAGATAGGCGGCAGCGGATGGCCCCGCACAAACAGAGGAACTCGCACATGATACCGACTCATCGAGACGTTCGATTAAGTGTTGACTGTCGCAGTACGACACTAGCCTTATATAGATATGGAGTAATTTAATTGTCACAATGTTAACGAACACTCTTCAATATTAGGGTTACTGTGAAATATTCCGTTTAATAATAGTTTGTGTTACTTAATGCATTAATTCCGATAAGAGTTCTATGTGATTAATCTGTAACAGCTACTCTGTCAACCAGAAACTTGTTTCCACTTAGCAGAGTCACTAATAAATTGCGTATAATAATTTCAGCCAAACGGACTTTTATCTTTTATTCCAATACTAATCTAATGCGAACCTGATCTTACTCTCGCGTCTGATCCCATGTTCATGCCTGATGCTCCCCTGGCTCCGACTGAAATCTAAGACTGCTACTCCCAGATTTCGTTGCCGCTCCCGCTCCCGATTTCATTTTCAACCCTAGTGTTATGTATTGACCCATCCCGGTACGGAGACGGATCTTTGTAGTTAAATTTAAAATATTGGATAAGTGCAATGATAAAGCAAAACTTTTCGTGCGAAACCATAAGGAATAATTAACTAAAGCATCACATTATTACTCCACGATATAAAATTCAAGTGTCTCGTATTTCACTGCAATTAAACATATTCGTGGTCTATCTTAACGAGAACGAACTACGTGCAAAAGATAGTTTGGAATAAATTTAATGCTCCTTATGTTTATTAAGATTTCGTCCTAACAATTGCTCAAATTTTATTAGGATCTATTCAGACGTTTAGGCGTGAAAGAGTAACAAACGCATAAATTTTGGAACTTTCGTTTTAAATGACGCGATTAATTTTATAAACATATAAGTGGGTACACACAAAAATACACACTTTAATTTATTCAAGTTTTTAAATTAATATTTAGTTCCATAAAAAAAATATTTAGTGTGACGTACTCGGTTTTGACGTCGCGCGCACTACTTTAAAATGCCGCGCGGAGGCCAATTTTCATCGTTAATTTAAAATTATAAATAATGGAGGTAGAGTTCTGGAAGCTAGAGGTTTTTTATAAGAAATTTCTCCTTCTTTAAGGATCTTTTTTTCAAATTTCTTAAGTATCAATAGTTTATGAGATATCGGCGAAAAACGAAATACTTTCTTTTTCAACTTAAATTTTTTATAACCTTTATAATTTTCTATGTGCTAATAAACGCTTTCGATACATTTTTTTAGACATCGTTCCGGGTTGAATGAATTATAGCTCATATTTTTAGAACCAGCATCACTATTTTATACCATTTTCAACTTGTTACCTAAGATATTATTAGTACTTCGGAAGAGGACCTAACAAATTCAATATAAATTTTTACGTTGATAGAGTATTTCTTTTCACGTATATCAAGTTAGGTGTCTAACCTGGAAAATAATATGTAAAAGATTTGAATGTTGCTTTAAAATTACTTAGGTTCTTTTTTTGCAATTACGTAATCCTATATTATGTATCAAAATATTTATTTCAGTTAATGAACGTGACCAACCTTTCCCGCGGAGAGTTATCAGGTTCCTAGGGCAAACTCGAAAAACGCCGTAAACTGTAAGCTCAATTGCCCGGGTAATAAGCGTAAAGTCGTATTATTGAATACAGTATACACGGATCTTTAATTTTAAGAGCCGTAAGATGTAGGTTTTCCAAATATAACATTCCTTCCGATCACGCCACGACTTTAATTTTTCGGCTTTGGGGTGAACGAAGTGATTCTTTTTACATCTCTCGACCTTCGACCTGGTAGCGTTGTTCCGCGACAGTCAAAAGTTAGGTCTCGCCCGGTCGGATCGGTGAACAAAAAGCAAAGGCCCGATTACCGCGGGTGAAACTCAAACGGGCTTGTGTGCCAAGGCCGCCGCGCCGAACTGATATTACGTCTACGTCGAGCGAGAGCCCGGCGCGCGCGCCGCTCACCCTCTCCGGAGTCGCTCGTACGTGCGAAAAAAAAAAACCAAAAGAAACTCGCACACCGAATGCGGTCGGACCTCGCGCAGTGCAGGCATGCGCAGGCTGTATTTTGTCATTTTAACCGACTCAGCATCGGTGACGTACAACCTTTTCAATCCAGACTGAGTGGTTTGAACCTTAAACTTTACACGTTCGGCCGGTACAAGTCGGGAACTGTCAACGCCCGCTGTCGCCGTTGCGTATACGACGTTCGAAGCCGATGACTTAAAATGCTCCGCAAGGCACGTACCGATAGGTGGACTTAAGTTTAAAATCATCGACTCACACGCCGGTGGTAAAAAATTAAACCCGTTACCTTCTGCTCCAAAAGCTACAATCTTAACCGCTGCGCTGCAGGGCAACATGAATTGTAAGATATGCGGAGCAAACTATGTATAATGACTTGAACCTCTACAGTTCTTTTTCTAGTTCTGTTTTTGTTATTCAGCAACGTGTACCTAAAAACGAACGAGTGCGAGTCGACGTACACAAAAGTAGGTTTTCTCATTGAAATTCGTTTCGTTTTTTTTTTCTTGAAAGTATTCAATACCTTATATACTAACTATTAGTCAGTTTTAAAGAAAAAGAAACTTTATGCTATTCACAAATGATTTAAAAATCCATTGAACTATTACATTGCCGGACAAATAAGTAGACGATCATAAAATAAGAACAAATAAGATAGGATTAATATAAATTATTACAATGCTTTAAATAATTAGAGATTAATTTTTGAATATATATTCAGTAAAAAGCTGTGATAAGAAAGTGAAAATGTTGCATATTACACATATTACAAATATATCTATTTATTTTATCGCTTTTATAATTCATCTTCAACATAAATCTCCTCGTTAATATCTCCATTTTCTTAGATATTATTAATCTTTATATTAAGGGTTTTCCCCACAACCTCTTTTGTCTCGTTTTAAATACAAATTCACTTTAAAGATGGATTTTGACTTTAGAATTAATCTATAAAAGGCTCTCACTGTTGAAATATTATAAGTATTTACGACAATTCTTGAGAAGATATTATGCAAATAGTTATGTTGCGTCGTGTTTTTAATATTAAAATATCCATATTTCTTTCTTTATTCCGTCTTATATTATTGGACGATTCACTTACATCATTCTCATCTTACATATTTTCTACGGTGGTCGTCTAATAATACATGTATGTTTTAATTTAGCATCTTATAAGTTTTCCAGCTGTGGTAAATTATTCTAGTATTCAACTTTGATATTCAATGGTAGTTGAAAAAAAGATCATATATTAGAGAAGCTAACAAATAGAAACCGAAATGATTCGAAATGTATTTTCATTTCTTCAATTTTGAAAATGAACATTTAATCATACATGGAATGATTTGATAAATCAAGCATACGTAATTTGTTGGACGCATACGAAACGATTTTGAAAAATAATTGGAACTATCTTTTTTGTCTTTCTTTAACGAAACTTTCAGTAACGAATTTTCAATATCTTGGCAAAGTCCGAAAGAAATCTTATTCAACATTCTACTTTGTAAAAAAAAAATGGCAATGATATTATTACAAAAATGTATAAAATACGTCTTTCTCCTTTCGTGTTGATATATAATTCAAATATCCTAACACCATAAACTGCTTGTCAGAGAAATCGAGTCCACGCAACAGCTTTCGCTCGCACCATTTTCGAAATATGTAAATACCTAACATATCTGCAAAAAATTGCGTAACGAATAGACCAACTAGTTGAGCGAATAAGTAATGCCAACAAGTCATAAAAAAAAATAATAATAACACAACAGATCTTTTAAGCAAAAACAGCTAGCCCGAACGTACGACAAAAAGCGCAACTAATACATAACCTAACAAAAGTTTCACAACTGCACGCGGACAACTCGGAGAAAACTAGGCTATTCCGTGCGCATATTTACAGTCTAGAATCGTTTCAGCGCGGGCGCAGCATCACGGAGCGGCGGGTCAACGAGCTGGCCGATCTAAAATTAACCCGAGAATTGCGGATACGTGATAAGAGCGGTAATGGCTGTCTCGAGGACGACGCCATTAATTAGCGTCGAGTCACTGCACGCGGCCGCCGGCCGGTCTGAGGCGCCCGCGCACCGACCGCATGTGTTGTCACAACTTCGCCATTTCGCCCATAAATATAATCTGTGGACGTGCCGATTTTAATGTTGCAATATGGAGCATGTATGCCATAGAGATCATGCAGGCGAAGACAAGCAAATCTGTGGGTGTGTTTTTTATGTAAATCGAAAACTCGAGGGCACCCGAAAATATTTTTCGGTTTGATTGTTTATAATAATTAATTATCCGATGAGCTCGGTGACGGCGCAGCGGTTAAGTACGTCGTCTTCGAACCTGGAAGTACTGGGTTCAATCCTGACGACGAGAGAAATGATAAACGAGTTTTTAACTTCAGTCAGTCAAATTATACCACGCGTTTCTCGCTTCGGAAGACATGATAAACAGTCGGTCCGGGACATTCTCATAACATTGATGACGACAGTCGTTAGTAGCTCCCAACCCGCACTTGGCTAGCGTGGAGAGCTTCAGGTCAAACGCCCGTATTAATAAAGCACACTTAAGTCCGCATTCCATCTTGAGAGTGGAAAGAAGAAAAGAGTTATATTATTTCGCTATAGAAAATTATATGTCCCGCAATAGAAAATAAAAGGAGGGTAATCCTTAGCATTGAGGTGATTATCTCACAGAATAATAATTAACCAAATAAATAATTCTGTGAATTGCTATTAAAGAAAATAATTGAAATGGCCAAAAATACATTATGTAATAGCAGAAAATGTTAAAAAAAAAACCGGCCAAGAGCATGTTGGACCATGCTTAATGTATGGTTCCAAAGCCGTTGTTATTATAAAGTTGTTAAACCACATAAATTTTATTTAGATATTAAAATTTGCCCCGGCTTCACCCAAAATGAAATCGTGGTCGGTAACAGAATCGAAATTGCAAACGGGACGAGAAGAAAAATCAAAAGTCGAAACCGGGATGGTTTGAAATTGATAACGGGACCAAAATCGTAATCGACCATAGGCCCAAAATTAGAATCAAGTTCGTGATCAGAACCGGAGTATGACGAGATCAGAATTGACAGCGGGACTGGGATCAAAAGCAGGATCAGAATTGAAACTTACTTAAATCGAAATTGGGTTCTAAATCGAGAATGAAACAAATCGGCATAGAGTACAAGACCGAGAGCCGAATCGAGAACGGGACAGCAATCAGGATCTTGATTAATTATCGTAATCGATCGATATATGAGATAAAGGAATTTATTCTGTCACGTGGGCAGAGCCGCGGGCGAAAGCTAGTGCATATATGCATATTCGAGTCAGTAACTGTGCGCTGTTAAAATTGTAGCAGCCTATACAATCTTTTTCATATTAATATTATAAAAAACGCAATAATTATTTCCCTTTTAAATTTAATATCTATCAGAATAAGATAAGTTCAAAATGATGTTATTTTTAAAACGATATCGACAATTCGACATTTTTAATTTTATGATTCTGTTTATATATAATTTTTGTTACTAAATTTACTTTAAGTACGTATGTCACTTATTAAAATTTCGAACATGTGTTCCTATTAAGGACTCAACGCAAAACAAGAATTCAACGTGAAACCTCTAAAGCGACTGGTTTTAGTGCACTTGTGTTGTAACTTTAATAGTGTTGTAACTTAAAACGATATGTTTTATCATTTTTCTACAACTCGGAATTTAAATTCTTAATTTGATTGCTTCTGTTCATTCTCGTCAAATTTTTCGTCTTATGCAGGATATTAAGATTTAAATAATAACACTATTTAACATTTCATTTTTCATTTAACGACATTTCTCTTAATTACAGTTTATGACACTTTAATAAATAGCTTATTAATGCACCCTAAGACAAACGTTGTTCATTAATAAATGTTTTTCTTGGTTTTGCGTATATCCCCAGTACATAAATTTAATACAATTTCGTATTAGTTTAACTGATTTAAGTATTCGCAAATTTTACTGTGTATGTTTGAACAACTAAATGACCAGTCACTATGCCCTAACATATGTCTAGAACACTTCTTAAAGCCATTGCTACCTATTTTTTTTAACTTTCAGTCAAATCTAATGTCAAAAGAAATTCCAATATTTCAATTTTAGGTACTTTAAAATTGTACGAGTTAATTTCGAAGCGAGATATACCTACCAGCTTCGTTACCTGATCCGGTGGGTGCCTGACTGATTGACTGGTGTATTTTTCACTTAAGCTGTTCGTCCTGAATGCCATCAATGTATTGATGCCGATGAAAATTTGGCGGCCTTCAACCGGCGTCGCGCCCACTTGCAGGTCTGGAAGTCAAAGCCCTTTAATTTGAAACGAAATTATCATTAAAAGGCATGCTTCAGTAGCAGACTAGTAAAAAAAAACTGACACAAGAACATGATTTTTCTCATACCGCGCTACTCTTTGAAACGCAATCGGTTTTAGTCGCTACGCGAGATACATTGGCCTACTATAATAGATGTCTCGCAATGAGCTTTTAGATCAGTTGTTTACTATTAATATGAAAGTATCAATTGACAAACTAGACACATTATTTTTTTCGATAATAGACACATTGTTTAGTCTTTTTTTACAACGCAACCTATTCTTCAAAAATGGTCTTATTGTCTTTATCGAGCAATCTGTCTCATCACTTCACTATTACCTATTCCTTGCATAGCGTCAACATTTCAAGTATTCACATAAATATCCAATAAATCAGCTATTCCATCAGCACTATGATGAAAGAAACAGTATTAATTTACGTGAATAGCGATTTTAAAAATGAAAAATAAATATCGCCCTTTTAGTTTTTATAATATACCTGTTCACAGCATCACTCAAAGATCATGTCAGCAGCATGTTTCCGTCTATTGTGTGAAATAAGTATAGCTATTCCAAACACGATACGTCCACCATTATTCATTATTCATTATTAAAATATGTCCTTGCTACAGCAACGATCTCGATTATTATTCTATCGTTATTAGGCAATAATAGTGAAACCCAGTGTGAACTTTCTACCGCAACCCAACTGCAATATCAATCATCAAAATTAAAAAAAAAAACTTACACACTTACACATAACATTCTGATGTTCATTACTTTAAAAAGTCGACTGTACAAACACTCGCATTAGAAGTGAAACCTTCAGAAAATTGAACTGTGAGAAAATGAAATGATACAGTATCGGGACTAGATTGATTATAGAGTATATTTATTATAATATTGGCACCAAATGCAAAAGTTAATTTACATTTTATTATTCAAGTTCAATGTTTTCAATTTGAACAGATACAATATGCAGGCGCACATAAGCACACATACCCCTTTCTCTCGCATTCTAACTCATGTCACATTGTATCTCATTATCTCGCACGCTAGATCCTATAAACGTATATGGTTGTCTCTGTTTACTGTCGCTTTTTCGTTTCATCGAGTTTCAAATCACAATGGTCCTAAAGGAGTTTTCACTTCAAAAATCTTGTATGCTGGCATCAAAGTATGGCCATGTCAGTAGGGTATTTATGTTGTAACGTAATAATAACAATGATAATAATAATAATAATGACCTTTGTTTGTCTGATCCTCATTAGCATATTGTATACTACATAGTGTCCTAAAGGTAGTTATTTAGTAGCGATAGCGATCAGGTAAAGTACATAAGGGTAGTAAAATACATAAAATATACAGGAAAAATACACAACGGTTCTTACAAGAAACTGTTAACAATTCTTTCTCTCGTTATCTACCTGCCTTTCTCTATGTCTCTTCCCATTTCTGGAGTACCAACAACACAAAGTCAGGTCAAAAGAATGGCTGTTTTGTTCCTTTCTTATGTCTAGACTACGATATCAATTACATGAACACCTTGCCATCGATTCGTGGTCGTAGGCATTAAAATACAAACACGATGAGCCGAAACACGACAAGGCCGTTGTCAAACGCACAAAAGTTCATTGTCTCGGCAACACCAGATCGACTCTTGAATCAGATGTACTGTCAAAAGGACTGTCAAATTATGAACAATATGAGCGCGTTTATAAAAAAAAAAACATGTATTCTTATCAGATCCATATAACATTTTAAAGCGATATGTCGCTGAAGATGTGGCTAAAAACTAATTTCAGAATGTGATTCCGAACCACGAACAGATTATGTTTAAATTTGTGTGAAAATGAAATGATTTTTTATATATATATATATATATATATAATAACAAGCGATTATTTAATTAGCTTACTCTTTTCTATTTGCATTACTAATTTAATTTTGTAAGTACAACAACTTTGATCACAAATGTAGTTTCTATATAAGTTGAAGTTAATAAGCGTTGTGAAAAGAATTTCCTGTCTGCAGAGTTACGATACAACGTTCTTGCAACTAAATAGTAAATTATTTCAAGTCAAAAAATACTAAAACCAAAGAAAACAATTTCGATGTTTAATCTGTAAAAAATCAAAATCTTAGTAAACAAGAGTCATTGAAAACCCATACAAAATGCAAAGTTATTGTAAATTATGTACAATAACTTTTGAGACCTACAATTTAAAAACAAAATATATATTGCCAATTCATTCTTATTAGTTTATTTAATTTTCTTGCCAATATCGGAAAGTAAATTGAACTCAGTTACAAACATCTGAAAAAAACATCACTTGGTTTTATGTTATCTTTTTCAAGATAGAAAATAGAATTTTATATATATTTTCTTTTTTCTTACCGATACCTAGCAACTCAATTCTTTAGTGTTACATCGCTAATTGACAATTTATGTAATTTTCATTTTTTTAAATACCAAATAATATTTCGCCCTACATTAAGTAACTAAACTTTTAAATAAATGACGAAATATTTGTGTATACCCTATCAGAACTGGATTTAAAAAGATAAGTGTTACAATAGATCCAATCATAATATTCTTATTTAACGCTAATTGACAGATATTTTTCACTCGTCAACATCTCGCTTATATAATCCTTTACGAATACATAGTTGCATAACATTTAACTTTTTCTATTATACTGGCAACGCTAAAAAACCTTTTCTTAACGAAATGTCATCGCGATTTGTAATATGTAATCATTGGAGCAGCCATTCTCGTCATGAGAGCTAGTTGGGCGTCAAATGAGGCAAATACGTACCATTAAATACACGATATTCACATAGGCTTTATCCGAGAGTATGGAAAACCATCGGATGAAAAAGGGTAAAATAATATTAAAAAATGTATGCTAGCGGAGCCCTAATCAGTACAAAAGTAAAAAACAATTCTTTTTTCGTTAACCGTTTCGCTTATTATTTAAAAATAGAATTTGTTTCTTATCAAAAAATAATTTAACATTATAAGTCGCACAATAAAACACAAGCCATAACTTACAAAAAGCGAAATTATTATATACTTGAAATGCATCATATTATTTTATACGATCAAAATCAGATATTAAATTATCACACAAACAAACCTGTATGATGTCGAATTGGTTACCTTCTCAAATATTTGTTCTTTAAATATTCAGAAATTGTTTAACACACTTTTTTTACCGAATATTTGCTTAATAAAGGTTTTGAATTATACGTAAAGGTAAATTGTGTGTACCTGCAGGAAGTACGACAGTACAATCAATTCAGTGCACATATAACCGCTGCTCAGGATGTATATATAAAGTACACTTCAAAGAAAAATGTAATGATTTGAATGACTTAAGTAGAAAATTATAGAAGATGTGATGACTAGATTAATATAAAGTACTGACTGTACACAATGAATGAATAGCCTTTAGAGCGAATGTGTGTGGTATGAAGGGTCGCCCTGGAAAAGTTGTGTAAACCGTTTTGGCGTCGCTTAGAGTAGGGCCATTATTGTTTTTGATTTATATATACAAATCTTGGGTGCATATCAATAAAGCAACTTAGAAATACACTTATGTATATTCGATTAGATTTCGAACGCTGCAATCGCAGAGATCGTCTATTCAATAGTTTCGGAGCTGTTGCCGTGCATAGGAAAATAGGTTTTTGCAACATAGCTCGGCCATCGTTCGTCCGAATGGCCTACAATGAAACTTAAAAATTAGTAAAAAAAATAATCAATCGATTGATGTATGAATATTGAAGATCGGCCCAGGCGTTAAAGAGATATCGCACATCAGACATTTTAACAGAATGAAAATATCGCGTCTAGCATATCTCGGAGATGTTACGTCCGATCGGGTTGGGACCTATGACAAGATTTGTCGTACGTACGATTAGCTTTCGAAGTATAGAAAGTAAGTTAACACTAAGCAGAGATTTATGATCGCTACTAATAATCCTTTAAAAAATAGGGCGTTATGTCGTTTATGTACATATATGTGTTATCATGTGGTACTCCATCTTTATATCCTTTAATCGAAATATGAAAAGCACAAAAAAAACCGGCCAAGTGCGAGTCAAACTCGCTGACCGAGGGTTTCGTACTACAACACAACGTGATTATGTTAAATATTTAAATGATTTCTTTTCATTCATTCATTTGCGTATTTTTAGCACGAACCTCACACGCATTTGACCGATTTTTCTTAGTGTTTTGCGTGAGTTTACACTATTATCACGCCATGTTTGATGCTTGTACAATATATATTATTGCTTTTGCAATATAACAAAGATAAACTAATACACACTAATTATGTTATGTATGCACTCACGTACAATACAACACGCGAAACTTTGCCGCTCTGCATTGGCTGCGATTGATATACTGCACAGGTATTACCCTCCTTCGTTCTTCTCCGCCACGTTCCTATTTTACGCCATTGTGACGATTTCGTGACGAATTTCATAGCGGCAAAGTTTCGTGCATTGTACTGTACTTATTGAATGTCAGTTTATATTGCACATGAAACGAACCGCAACGAAGTAAATTACAGACTCCTTACAAGTTTTCCTGCAAGTTCTAAGTAAAAAACTATTTTTTGTATTTTCTTCGGGAACGGTTAACATTCATCGATTTTGTAAGGGACTAAAACTATGTACTCTAAAATTATAAAAGTATACCTATATACATATACACACGCGACCCTCGGTAAGCACTTTCATTTTGTATGTCACATGAGCACAAATAGTGAAACTTCTTTTTAAATTTTCTAATTTACCCTAAAATGTGACCCCCTAATATTTAAAATTCATTTATTTGCCTTAAACGTCTGTGTTTAAATCAAAGACATATGACTCAGATTGTCCAAATGTCAGTTTAATCAGTCTAGAATATTCAGAGTAAATTGGCTACGACAGAAGAACAGACAGACCCAGGCACACAAGTGATCCTATAAAAATTCCTTTTTTTTTTCGTTTGGAGGTACCGAACCCAAAAAGAAACACAAATTTTAAGTTTAATATCCTCGGGTACTTTTTAGTTGAAATTTTATTTTGTGAGCAACATGCAGTGAAGATTAAAATTTACCGAGTTGGAGTTATTATTCAGAGAGATATCGTCTTTTATATGGTGAAATCTGTAAACAAAAAAAAATACTTTTTTTTTATTTAAGTACCAATTATTTTTATATTGCTAGTTCTGAAAAAAAAAACAATCTATAATGTCGTATCATAAACACTGCGCTTTTCAAACGTATTTTTAATTTTGCAACCACTATGAAGAAGAATTATTTCCAACACCAATCCCGCATACTATATCTACACTTGGATTTCCTAAATAAATATGTCAAAATTCTTCGTTTTGCCTTAACTTGGCACGTCGAGAAAATCGCAATACTGTGTATCTGCAAAAAGTAGTTTTACGCTATTTACTGACTAAGCTAGATTACTAGCTAACTTAGCCATTGTAAAAGTAGACGAGTCGATTTTAAAATCGACTCTCGGGGAAGTTATTGCAACGACGCCATTTATTTTTTTTCTTGTGAAATGACTAATTATTCAATTAATTCCGCAACACGGTTGTAAGAACTCAACGGAATGCCTACAAAAGTAATAGTTTAACGACCGATGCGCGCGCACGCTATAATACATCTTGCGATTTTGCAATCGGTCTCCGTTTCGGATCATAAACCTATTGAATGGCTACATTGTTGCGTCGAATGTTAATTCATCGCCTCGACATCTGCTTACGGTATTAGACGCCATCGATCATCGGCTGCCAGAATTGATGGAATTGACACCTGACTTTAACATGACACCAGTTCTTTGCAGTGTGTTTTTGGAATTAACATAGAATATTTTAAAATTACTTCTAACCGCCTGTGTGTATAGTATCTCGAAATAATCTTACCGACCCAATTCTCATTTGTAACGTTTTTGAATTGTTTTATAAGACAAAATTATTGACGAATTTTCTCCGATCGGACCTAAATGCACATCTCTTGAAGTTTCACGCTATAAAATTATGTTATTATGTTTGTATTTAACTTATCTTTATATAATTTCGTTGCCTTATGAAATTTCACTCTTCTATTTGTATAATTTTTAGCATTAATTTTTTTAAGCTTCCATGGACATCGAAAAATCTCTACACTGTCCAGCCGTCTCTATGACACAACTCGGCTATTCGCTATTTTTCATTTATTTTCAAGCGAAATCTGGCATGATATTTATATTATCAACTAAGGTAACTTTATAGAAGTTTAATTCTATAAATGTTGCCTTATTGCTAACCAAAAAATCATTAACTTTGGTCTATAATATTACTCGGACTTTTTCTAACAGAACAATAAAATCAAATTAAATTAACAAATTGGCTATCGCATGATAATGAAATGCATTTGAAAGTTTCTTTTTATTTATGGCAATCAGCATTTACATTGTAAATTAACTACACTCAACTACAATAATGCTCTCTCAGAATAATTGTATGATGTTAGTTACAGAAGAAGTCGAGTTTCCAAGAAGAGTATCGAGTATTTTTATTGAATATCGTAATAAACTTGAAGCATTTGTATAATATCTCGTCATAAAATTTTTAAAATTTAACACAATATAGCTTGTGTATGCAAACTACTATCAAATTATATTACTTGTACATAAAACATGCAAAAAATTAATTTGTAGATGCATAATTATGCGTCGTTTACCGAAGTTGGTCGCTTTCCATTTTGTCCCTTTAATATTCATCTTTGTGTGCATTTTAACTTAGATTACTCTTGACTCGCAAAAACCAATTGGTTATAACCGTAAGCAAAAAATTAACTGGACTGCACAAACAGCGAGAGATGTACGCTCAAGACGATTTATTATTAAGAAATCAGTTAGAGGTTTATAAAGTTGGATGTTGCTTTAAAAATCTAGAATATTTTTCTTATTATCAATTATATTGAGGAACTTTCTAGAATTTTAACGCATCATCCAACTTTATCAACCTTTGACACCAAGTAAGACATTGCTCAACACGCAGATGTTACATCGAGCAACATCATCCGGAATGAAAATTAGGACTGACTAAGAACATATTCGACATTTTTATTTGTGCGGTTACAATCATCGCACGGTTTCAGAGAAGCGATCATAACTATACTAGAGGCTGCATACAGCTCTGTTATTAAGCGATTCCGAAGCAAGTTGCGGTCAGGCTGACCCCATTCTAAAGGTCGTGTCGCGTCTCCTTATGTCACACGACATTTGAGATGGGATTGTCTCGACCACTCCTCCTCTATTTTTTGCCAGCCCGTCGCGAAATTCTTTAATATCATGCCGAGTAGAACATACCAATATAAAAATTTTGAATAATGAGGAAAACTAAACTATCGATTATTTTTCGTAAACCATAATCGCCGAGCAAATAAATAGTCGAGAGCCAATAAATAGACATATTTTTATTTGTTTATTAGCTCTATTTATTTTCTCGGCGATTTTGCCGATTTTATATTAAAATAGCTTCCGTGCATGTACAAGGAAGCTATTGTGATAAAAACATGCTAAAAATTTGTAGAAGGTAGTTGCAATTGGGTAGTGAATATTCTATACTTTTTTTTTCTCATTTCAGCCTATTTCCTTATGACTTATTATTCTATAAAGAACGTCCATAAAAACTCTTCAAATCTAACAGGAAAACGCAGTGCAACAGTGGCTATCTTCTTTTTTATATCGCCCAATTTTAGTTCAATTAAATTTATTACTATGAAATCTTTTTAACTGTGAAATTTCAATTTTTTTTTTTTCAATTTCGACTTATTTGCACTGATTAATTTTTCTGATTTTCTAAACGATTCTTATTTAGGGCTAAGCTACTACCCCTTGAGCTCAAGACAGCCAGTTATAATTTTTTTTAATCGTTAATACATTTTTTGATATCGAACCTGAAAAGAACTGCAATATGACATCTTAGAAGACGATCTTAATTTCAAACCTAACCCTTTAAATCGAAAATTCGACTACTGAAACTGTATTTGTTTTTAACTCCTCGTCTATAATAATTATTTCCAATAGACATCGACAAAACACCAACACACACTTGAATAGGTACTTAGATAAAAAAGTTGTAAAAAAAGAGGGCGGATGTTTAGTCTAGTGATTTTAAAAGTTGTATATTCTACTTCATTTGATAGGCGTTGTTGAATTAAAGGCCCCCGTAAAATCTTCAACGCCGCTCAAATAGAGCAAGCATCAAAAAAATGTTAAATCGACATTTTGTTCTACACATATAAAGGGATTTATATACATCCTAATTAATCAATGCATAAAAGACGCAAAGTAGACAGAGGAAAAGGATTGTAAAGAATATCTTTAGGTATTATATTAGATATGGTGTTATTTCAAGGATATTCGTTGTTAAACTTTTACCTGCGACATGCAATAACATACAGCATGCACTACTGCATGTTGCAGGCAAGCGTCCAATTTCTTTAGTTACCCATTTAACTACAAAACCCCAATAAATCCATCTCACCCACACGACACTAAGAGGAACTATACTCACTAAAAACGAATTGAACTGGCACCCTTTTCTATGTGTTAAATACACAAAAAATACGCAATTAAATAGGCAACTACTTATTAATTATTAACGAAATGAAATAAAATTTTATTTCATCCGCCAACTATCAAAGTCTTGACAGTTTTAGTGACGGTGTATATTTTTTATATATTGAAAGTATATTTGATACCCCGCTCACCTTCCTCAGCATATCGAAATCATTGCCCGCGCAGATACTGCCAAGTGAGCTAGTCGGACTCTACCGGAACTGCGTTGTATATATCTGTTAAACTTTTCGCTCAATATGCTTCGCCGATTTCTTGTCGAATTTAAATTGTATAATCTGTAGATTGGTGCACTGTCGAAATTTGAAGAGTTCCGGTTCATTTTATGCTAGCGATATGTACAAGCACACCGTACAAAATATATCTACTTTTTATTAAGTCTATGTACACGAGCAATATTTATTTCAGAAACTAAATGTTTTTTTAACTCTTCTGCTACTTTGTCCTCACCGAAATAAACAAAACTATAATTTGCGGTCGCCGAGACCAAAATGATTCTTGAGCGGAGTAGCTTGTGGTCGACGGATCACCTAATTTTCTTGGAATGAAAAGGAATAAAATCCTGACCTCGAATGAATTGACCTATAAGATTAAGTCAGGACGAATTAAACCGCATGCTCCGTTCTTCGGAAAATACATTAAGCTGTCGGTTGCGGATGTTTCCACCACATCGGTGATGACGGACGTTAGTAAACCCCAACACACACTACGAACTTAAAGTATCAGCTCATCAATTTTGGAATGAAAGAAAATGTGAGAGTTTATTCCTATGCAGTGCCATTCTAATACGACTTACAAAAATAGTAGCAATTTCAATATGTCTTATCTATCGGAACGGAAATAGGTCTGTTTACAGCACTCGTGTATGCGAATTTGAATAACCCTTGATGTATGATCTCATCATTATTGCGTTAGCCACAAATCGATATTTTAGTATAGATGTTACTGTAATGGGACGAAATATGTCTATCTTAAAAATATTTCAAAGGGTCCTTTAAAATGTGCAATGATATTAGACACAAAAAAAAAAACAAAAAAATAATTTTAATTTAATTCCACACGAAGTGTATGAAGCATTTTCATCGGAAATAAAAAAAAAACTTTATTTACAATCGATTCATATATACAAAGAGAATAAATGGCAAGAAAGTAGGTTTTTTTAATTTGGTTTTATAAATTTATAATTTTTTAAATTGGCTTTATGATTTGCCCATAATACAACTTAATTAAAAAATTAAAAATTGTATAGTTGCTCATAAAAAATTATGCCCTTGTTGACAGTCTAAGCCACGAAATTGTGAGGACATGATTTTCTCTACTTACGTGAAGTGGGTGATTACTACAATTTAAAAATGTGATAAAAAATACTTAATAATAATTTTGTTTATTTATTTTCTAAAACACACTTATAAATAAATAATCAAATTATTATTAATAATTTTTTTTTGCAACTTAAAAATTACCAAAACTTATAACTACATTAGAAGAAAAATACGTTTATAACAAAATAAATATCTGCAGTATCAGTGGGTGATAACGATAAAGCACGTAGGTCACTCATCTCCATCATCGGTTCGCCCGCACGAATGTCAACACAGGCGTTAAACGCGCCGGGGCAGTCGGCCAGCTTTCTCTAAACTTTGCCTCGTCTGGTTAGCGCGTCGCTGCCCGCGCGCGCGCGCAGATCGACGCGATAGCGCGGCGGGCGCGGCGGGCGCGGCGGCCTTGGCGGGCCGATTGTGCTACCGGAACCGCCGTCCTCACGCCTTCTACCCGACCACCTCCACCTGCGCCGCACTCATTGTGCGTTATGTATCCGTTGTTTAATTAGCGTTCGTACGGCCTATCACTATGTAAAGTGGCTGCGTAATATCGCAAATTTCGAAATTGTCTAAATACCTATGCTGTCGATTTTTTACAGAAACAGTCTGATCGGATAAAATTTGTAACTATATAATAAGTAAGTAATAGATAAAATATTTTTTGGATATCACCAAAAAGAATGCAAAGCACTAGCACAAACATAATTCATGTATCTAACTGGAAGCTTTCTACTTGCGCCCGTATTAATTAAACTAGCTTTCGGCTGCAGCTCCACCCGCGTAGACATACAATGGATTTCTTTACTTATATATTGACCGAATACGATCTTAACTTAATCACGGGACTCTGATCGCTATCGCGTTGTGGAATCCGATCCCAGTCTCGTACTTGATGCCGATATGTTTCACCCTTGATGTCTATCGCGGCCCCGCTTGTATTCCCAATCCGGTCTCGGTTTAAGTAAATTCCGATTCTGATCCGCTTTCGATCCCGGTGTCGTCCTCGATTCTCATCTCTGTATAATAGCTTCTTATTCCGATTCCTTTCTGCAATTTACTGCATTCAACACAGATTTATTAGGAAATAGAATCAGTAAATTTTGGAATTGATCGATTAAACGTCTTAGAATGTATGTGAGAAATATATTTTTTTCAAAATCTCTTTTTTATAATATTTTGAAATGTACTACATCGATTGCTGTAAAATTTTCAGAGTACCTTATTTCAGTCAAGTCCTTTTGAGCGCTCTAAAATCAATTGCAATCGGTCAATTCCGTCAAAAAATATTCAAAGTTTACATACATACAATCATCCCTTTAAAAATAATCAGAGAGAAACGTACAAGGACCTCAAAACGTCATCTCATTTTTGAAAATCGAACGGAATTGAACAATCATCATTTTCGAAAATCGAACTGAAAACAATATTTTCCCTAATTTTACGAAAATTTTCAATATTTTATATTGAAAAACATCTTTTTCAAATCTTTCAATCACATTCCAATACCAGATACTCTAATGAGTATCTGGTATTGGAATGTGAACTACTAATAGTAGTTTGTATCTAGTTCTCAACAACGATAAGGATACCTTTTTAAGGTTATCCAAATAGACAAAAATTATTTTTACACCACGAAATCAGCCTCGACTCGGCCATTTCTTTGTCTATAATTTGTAGGTACGCCGGCTAATGGTTTTCTTCGGGCGAGATGCGTCGCTTATGAAATAATGACGCCGCCGGCGACCGGCGACTGCCAAATGTCAAGGTTCTATGGGCGACGACATCGCGCGCGCCGGCCCCGCCCTGGCTTTCGGCAACCCCTAATCATATTACCGATTTGACATTTTGCCCGGACCTCTACAGCGGACTGTGTTTTACATCCTAACAGCCATGCTCGAATAACACGATGACGCACACACACACATTTTTGGGCAATGGAATCCCATTGTCGAGTCTTTCGTCTTCTGTCGCACCTTTCACAAAAATGTCGAAAACCTGTTCGTTCATTATACCATTTAAATCAGCTGGAATTCATTAATTTTATGGCATTAGTTTGTGGCATTTTTGTATCCTTACATTTTACAAACATACAATCTTTTTCTGTCTGTCCGTTTGTGCACTTATAGCTCAACAGTCACGAATCGGATTTAAGTGTTTTTTTTTCCTTTATTATAGAGATATGTTTTCTGATCAGGTTTTAGAGTGCCTTAGGTTACAATAGGAAACATCGGATTTTAGCAGTAACGATTTAGCGCTTTACGTCCGAAAAAAAAATCGCGACAGCACTTATAGTTCGAGAACCACTAGTCCAGTTTGTATGATTACATTTTAGTAGAAGTAAACCTAACCACAAATATTATAGTAGGCTTTTGGCTTCGCTCACGTTAACATAGAATAATTTCCTTCCATTTTTTGTGCTGATTGATTATTGATAACAGCAAGTTTATAGAAAACTTAAATTCAACACCAGTCAATTGGAATCGCAAGCAGCATCGGCATCGGGCTATAGAACAGTAGCAAGATGGTTGCTTAATATTGGCTGTGACACGTGTGATTTTCATGTAAAATTATGCTTTCTTCTAGGATAATTTTATAGGAATCGAATCAAAATCGGAACTAAGACCAAGATCGGAATCGTTGTCCTGGAGTCGTAGTTGATACCGTGATAATTATTAATAAAAAATAATTAAATTCCGTATTTTAACATAAGTAGAATTGTAACATAACATAAGTATTGCATATAATAACTGACAAATATTACATCTAAATTATCCAAATTGTATTATATACTTTATTGCCGGCGTGATTCATTAATACACTTTTTACTGTTTACTTAATGTTTTTAAAAAAATATTTTTAAGTAACAGAAAAAGAGACAAAGTTTATATTTAGAACCTATTTTCTAACCAAAAACAATTATTGTCTCTGGGCCGTCCATAATCTGCCTTCAATATGAATATAATACGTAACACTATTCCTTACTAGAACTAGAAATAAACGAAACTTAAGTAGAGCATCATCATTAAAATGCAAAATATTAATCTAAAGCACAATAATATTATCTATAAATCTTAATATGTAACAAATTGTACCAGAGTCTATGTCGAAAACTTAACAATTTTAAACTGAGTCGAACACTATCTCTTAAAGCAGCGAAGGCACAGAAGAAAGTAAAAGATGTCTTGCATAAGCGGCCACCGTTCACCCCATGGGCCCCTTGCGGATTTATTGCATCCTTGTGATCACTATCGCATATAATTTAAATTTGAGCTTGCGCAAATCGATTCGTTCATGTTATCGATCGACATTCATACTAAAGTTATTTCGCGGAAGGCTATCTATTTATTTTTTATATTTTGCAATTTGAACAATTTTATTCAATATCTATTATTTTATATTCGATACTATTAAATATGTTGAACATCTCGTTTCGCATGGCATCGTATAAATACGATTTTTTATAAAACACATTATTTACTCTTGTAATACTTTTTATTGACTGACAATAAACAAAGCACTCTTGCCTACACGGTCTATAGAGTGACTAGATAAAATAATTCACCAAAAATTACTGCAATTATTTGTATAAACATGACACTATTGAAAGTTTTTGTCAGACTTACAGCTTTAGTTACGATTATTTGAACGCGAATTTAATTTTTGCCATAGACTGAGAAAAGAAGAAAACTGTCTCACGTATATTTACATAGAACTCTTAAAAGTTGCATTATTAAAGTATCGAAGTCTGTCAAAACGCTAACAAATTTTATTCGAATTAAAAAAAATAATTTTGTAACTACTTTCCATAATGGTATTCACATTTTGCTCAGAAATTAGGTAATAAATCGCTATAAATAATCAAATATGAATGATATAACAATCACATATACATTATGAGATTTTGAAAGTAAACTTTTTCTCATTTTATAGTCTTTTTCCGATGAAATAAGATATCTAATTTCACTCTTACATCAATTCTATAATTCGGTCATATCATTTTAAAAAACTGTCGACGACACTTCGTTCATTTTCATATAAAAAGAGTACTTTTTCGATTTCAACACTGTCCAGTGAATAATGCATCCGACCGAATTGCAACCTCATCTGGTGCAATCGACGAGAGCAGTACTTTATTATGCTATATTTTTAAAACGATGAAGTAATAAGATGCCAGTGGGCCAACGTAGGGTACGTGGTTAAAATTTTTGATACAGTTTTACGTAATTGACGCGATCCGTGTAAACGAGCCGCGAGTAAAAGCGGGCTGAATGCGTTCTCTGTTGCGCAAGCGCTGGCGCGACGTCAGCTGACCCTCCTCCCCCCTCCTTGCAACGTTCGCTTCGGCCGCCACCTCCTCCTGTCAAATTGACCGACATTAAAGTCATTCATGAAACTTCTATAAATATTTATAAACACACACGCAAGTAGGAGGTTTTTTTTGCAATGCAACATTTATTTACCGGTTTTCTGTGTCTCAGTTAATTAAATACGAGATCATTTACAAAAAGATATGGTGACATGCAAAAATAAAAATCAAAACTAAGAATAAAAATCACATTGTCTTTTTTAGCGTATGAAGTCCTTTGTGTAATCATGATATTTTTAATTTCCATGAAAATTGGAAAAACAACATGAAGTAATACGTCAATGTAATTTCGTAAATTTTATTAAATTTGTAATTCAAAATGCAAAAATGTAATGTCATTAAATGGATTAAGTGAACATGCTTCTAATTGTCCTTGAACTTTGTAGTTTTACAGAGTGAATTCAAAAATTGTTATTCTTACATACGGGAGCATCCATTAATTACGTGAGGCGCTTGAGAGGAGGGAGTTCAGCCTGAATCTCACCCAATCTTACGGCGGTGGGGGAGGCTCGACAAATGTCACGTATTTTTTTTCACAAGAAACAGTGCAAAATTGAAAAAAACAGGATAAAACTTAACATGTTTTTTCACTAAAATGAGGTTAAATACTTGATAATTTTGATAAATCTCACGTGAGATTAAGGGAGGGGGGCTCAGGCCAAATCTTACCAAGAGGGATCAAAAAATCACGAAAATCGCCTCACGTGATTAATGAATGCCCCCTATGTCTTAAGTGTACCTTAATCGGCTTTTATTACGTTTTAACTAGAAAAACCTGTCTAAGTCACTAGCAAAATGTAGCATAAACTTCCTTTGACATTGTACAAGTTACAAGGATATTGTCCACATACGTAATCGTTATTGCGATTGAAACTGTGATCAATAACAAATACAGTCACAACAGATAACGAGGTTACAATTGACAACGGGACCAGAAATGAAACCAGAATCTAGGTGGATATTTAAAACAGAACAAAACTTAAAAAAAATTACACCCAAACGATTCGATCTGGTGCTGTATTTAAGAAATGTCTCATAAACAACTTTCATTTGATATCCATTTCAGTAATATTTAGATAACTAAATTACAATCCATATTCACTATATATAATTATAAATTAGTCAATAATTAAATAAAAATATTATAGTAAAATTATAAACAGATCCTAACGTCGTATTTCGCTGTACATTTCAGACTCAATACAATAATTATTTTAACGATATTTCACGTATCCAAAATCTTTCGTGTATACGTGTTTTGTCGCGACAACTACAATGTACGAACACACTGAACTTTGTATCACGAAAGCAGATAAAATTTAATATATTTTTTAAACATTTAATAAATAATTGAGCAACCGTTCTTCATCGATCATCACTGAGGACAAACGGTCATTGCCGTACACTTCTTGTCAACGTTTTGAACTAACCTCTTACTACAACTCCAACACGGTCAAATCAACGAGCAAGCTCGCGACATCCACGCGCCTCGCCTGCGGTTGTGTAAGACGAAAATCAATTATGAACTAAAAAGACTAGATGTGGGACGATAACGAGCTCGGTGGGCGGCGGTCCGCACTTTCTTAATCGGCTTTAAAAAGGAAGACTTCGTTTCATTTTTCGTGCAATTCAATTAAAACACGCCATTAAACACGCTACACAGAATGTTTAAGAACGATAGCTACTTAACAATGTAAATTTATGTATTTTTTTATTTTGTTAATCATTAGATACAATCAAAAACATTTACGTATCTAAAATTTTTTTGAGTGTACTCCATTAACCTACATAATAACCTACATACAACCTACAAGTAGCAAAGCACAAGAGATTGTATTTTTTATCATTATTTTTTCCCCTCCAAAAAATTTACGCTTGCCTAGTAGCTATATTAACACATGAATTCATTTATCGTTATTGCTGTTGTCGCTATCAATCCTGAAACCGATTCTGATCCTGCTAATTCAATTCCGATTCCATTATTAGTTCCGATTTCGATTCTGTTGTCGGTTCCGATTTCATTATCAGTTTCACGACCCATTTTCGATTGTTTCGATCCTAATTCCACTGTCGATTTATATCTTGTATCTTTTTTCTTCCCATCTACCTTTACGTACAATGTCGATTGTGAAGGAGAGCTAAACAACTCAAACACCATTTAAGATTTTACATTTATAATATCATTGAGATAATTCGCCTTGTGACATTGTCTTGGAGTAACTCGTAAAACATGTATTTTATTCGACTAAAATTCGTGATTTCAATTTTTTTTTTCTTCAAATTTTGTTGATTAATAATAATAATGATAGTCTATATATACTCTGTGGTATTTTTACAGACTTATTTAAATTACTAATACCTACTAAAATACGGTCATAATAACTTTTATAGCATATTGCGCTATTGATTCAATGCAGTAATTTATTATTTAATGAGGTAACGATCGTTCAAGGGTTATTGCCACAATTAATTAAAATCTTTTCGCTTATTAACGTAATTATTCTTGTTATGGCAAGATAACACTGAGCTTGAAAGCGATATTGCACTACTGCAGCGCACTTGGAATATGTGATAAAACTTATCTACTACTAAATAAATTTATTGAGCATTTATTTTTTAATGAGCATTTTTTTTTTTGTAACATATAAATAAATAGAAACATTTCCGTACAGAAACTTTAACCTCTCACTAATGCCGGCCTTTTAGTTTTGAGTAAACTAGTTAAATTTAACAATTCGTTTATCAATCGGATTTCATTTAAATAACAAAAGATGGATATCTTTAATATATGTAATAATATGTGTTTGAATAAATATGTTTTTATGATGGTGTGTTTCCCGATTTTATGAAAGAAAGTAAAGTAATTCCATAATTTAAAGGCGGCAGTGCATCAAATCCCAACAAGTCTAGGCTTATATCCATACGACTGACACTCAATAAAATTTTTGAAATAATAATCCTAAAGTAGTTGTTGGTATATTTTTATAATAACAAATTAATGTCGAATAAACAGTTCGGTTCTACTCAGGGTCGCTCAACAATCGATGCTGGCGCTGATATTATGCAACATACTTTTCATGCCTAAGAAGGTTTGTCGAATGCAATTGACGTATTTTGCGATCTCTTTAAAGCATTCGATTGTGTTTATCAGGGAACTCTGATCGGGAACGAACATCACTATTGACTAGCCTTCTGAAATCGTAATCGTATATTTGAGAAACAGAATTCAGAGGGTTGTTATCAATAGCATGGGATCATCCAGATCTGCAGTCCACATGGAACAATTCTTGGTCCCTTTTTCTTTTTAATATATATATATATATATATATATATAAATGACTTACCTAGCCTTGTGTTACGTTATTCATGAGCAGATGATACTTCTTTGTTATTCAAACTTAAAAGACAACATCCCGCTTATGACGATGTGAACAATGCTATCTCTAAGCTAGAGAAATGGCTTACTGCAAATAACCTACTACTTAATAAAATGAAAACAAAATATATAAAGTTTTCATTTCCAAATTTAAGCTATGGATCCAGAACTATTTCAATATGTAACGCTGAATTGGAGTTTGTTATTACTACCGTATTTCAAGGAATCGTTTTAAATTACAGACTTCAATGGGGTTCCATTGAGCTGCTGCTGAAGAGCTGAGCCTTTTCACCAACTTACTGCTAAACATATCAGTACGTTGGCAAAAAGTCTCAGCTCTGCCGCCTATTCAGTCAAAAATTTGATGATGTATTATTTGTTTACGGAATTTTTTATTTTCTCTGCTAATATTTATTTTCTTCTTAGAATTTCAAAGTTTCGTACCGTATTTGATAAATCAACGTGTACTAGAGTAACGAGAGGTTTACTTCTTCATCTAAAAAAAAAACTTAATGCAAATGACACTTTAAATTGGAACCAAGGATGTTTTATAGGTATTTTTTAAGGTAAGGACGCCTATATAAAACTTTTAGCCGTACTTTTCTATATCTTTACTTCTAAAATACTTTGAACTTATTCTTTAGGCAGCAGCCGAATCAGTTGGAAAGAAATTCTTAGCTTTCCGCCATGAATATTTAAAAATTCTCATAAATTCGGAAGATACTGTTTTGAGTCTGATTTTCAAAAATCTAGTTTTATCAGATCTTTATTACGAGCGTTCTGATTTAGCCGTACCGTAGCCAACTTGACTGCAGCACAAAAATAAGCCGTCTTGACCCGTGAAATCACACTCTCATAGAATACACATGAAGTAGCAGCTTAGGGGACATACCCATACTACGTGACCGATATTTTACCCCCCCCCCCCCTTCAGTAATCGCCGTAGTATATGCTAAGACCCCCCCCATCATCCCTAGTTTTCACGTAGTAATTCCTAATATGATTTAAAATAATTGTTTTTGTGACCAGGAAGTTAATATAGTCAAGGAAAAAACTTATGTAAAAACATATTTTAACAGGTACTTACGCTTTACTACAAATAGAATAATATGTTAGCGCACCACTTCTGAATGAGTACAAAAACTATCTAGGTTTAAATCAGCTGACGTCCTGGTATATTTGCGTTAATGTTGCCATTTATGAGTTTAAAAAAATGCTGAACGCTACGCGTCATAATTAAATATATCTCCAAAAAGCGCCAGAATTCTCTGACAACGTGATGAAGCCTAAGCCCCGTGACTAAGCGGGTATTTTGATGACCCCTTCCCCGTGAACGGGTCACGTAGTATGGGTATGTTCCTTTACACTGTTTCGTTTCGTTGAGCGTGGGGGAACCTGGCACGTTGCATGTCTTTCGCTTCCCAAAAGACAGGCAACGTGCTGGTGGCTCCTCAGGGGTTGCTAGTATTCATGGGCAACGGTGACTATTTAATTTCTTATAGCTCACTTATTCGTTTGCCCCTCGCATATGCTATAAAAAAATCTTGACTTTGTAGGGTCTTACAAATCTATTTTAACCATCTTTCGTATGATATCTTTATGTGTATATGCGTGCGTACGTGCGTGCGTGTGTTCGTGTGTGCGTATGTGTGTGTGTAAATATAAGGCTTTCATATTGTTTCGACAGATTAATCGATCGAAACGCAGTTTGCGACATTCAAAAGTGATCTTTCGAATTTCGCTGTTGGAAATCGAATGCGGAGACTGAACTAGTTCCACACGGTAAAGAGGAATGTTAAGTTGCTATAATCCCTCCGGCTATGTATGCACACATTTAAAATAGTATCCAAACGATAATGTGCAATATCAATAATACTTAGGTTAAGGAATTAATAAGAAAAAAGTCAAGGTTTTAAAAGTATAAGTAGTTTTTATTTTTACAAAAACGGACTTTTACAATAAAACTTAACTTGTTTTACATCACTTTTAGCGTATTTTATGTTTGCATATAGTTCGTAAGTGCAACACAACGCATTTGTAACAATTGTTGCAAATGCCCTAACCTGCCGTCAGTGTGAATTCCAAGTTCGCGCTGGCGTTGTCATTGGAAACAGAAGCAGTATTCATATTCAAGCCGTGATCAGAAGATTTAATGGTATCGAGTCTGTTTATAATGACAAGTCGTCAGATTTAAAAAACAAAATAAAACACAATAAACAGCAAAACACCTTCGTATAAAACTCGCAAGCAGTTAACTGTCACTGTCAACTAATGTCAACTGTGTGTTTGTTTTTTTCTGATTTAGATCGCGACGTGTTGCCATTTCTCGTGCAAAACTCAATAAATCGATATCAACGTTTATCTGACGGTTATCGTATATCATTATTCTAAAAAGTCATAATTCAATAATTTATTTTAAAAAGTATTAAACAAATGAGAGATATGCCATTTGTAATAATACCTTTATCATTTTTAATAGTTTCTGCTTACATTAAGAATTTATAAATTGATAATCTATTTGTCATCTATTACTTACTTCTCGATTTATTTCCTAGTGGTTTATGGTAACACTACTCCTGCCATCGAAAGATAATTGTGTCAGTCTAAATACTATTTATTTGTTGCATAATACCCTAATTAGTACTGAGAAAGGAATATCGCCTAAATTTTATACAAAATAAATAAATGATATTAAGAAAACATCATATGTTGTGCGTTTCTAGCCACAGTCTGGCATTTCCCGTTTAATTTTTCCCGTTAAATTTAAAATTTAAAGTTTCAGGATAATGTTTTTCTTTAACATAACTTTGAGACTACTCCACCGATCGATGCGAACGTTTATCAGTTTTTTTCCTCAAACAGCTGCATCGATTGCTGCAAAATTCATAGATATCGGTTGATTTGTTCAAGAAATGTCTTTTGGACAAAAATTTTACAAAAAGTGTTTTTATACATAGATTGTTTTTTATACATACGATCCAACTGGTTTCCTTAAAGAATACCGTCGATCGTTACAAAATGCATCAAAATCGTTGGTTTGTTGGAAATACCGTTGACGAAAATTGGAAAAAAGGGTTTCAGGGATAGCCTTCAGCATCAACCGTCTTTCAAATTTTGAGCTCGAAAAACTCAAAAATTCATAGACAACAGTATTGTTAACTGAAGGAGCTCAAATACAGATCGATAAATAATATAGCGGGAAGTTTTAGGAATTATCTGCAGGGTCAACCGTTTTACAGATTTTTTTCCTTCATATTATAGGAACAAATCGTATCCATTTTTCTCTTATTAACAATATACTGGTAAAAACGTACAATTCCTTAGATATTCTTAGATGTAAAAATGTTCTAACTCTTTATCGACATGGAGCTAAACGGCATTCATAAGATAATTAATTTACAACTGGCTTACTATGATGCGCTCTTTATTTCGTTTAATACCTGGATGATTGAGCTTTGCTAAATATTTTTTTTTTGTAAATCGTGTTATATTGAAAAATATATTTAGATATGAATTACATACTAATGAAATATGAATATTTTTCGATCTTACCGCATTTTTTTTTTTGTAAACTTTTAAGCATTGTGAAGTGAACACATTAGTAAAAAAGAAGAATATTTTATCAATAACATAAGTTAAATAATTAATTTTCTTGGTATAACCTCAAACCAAACACTCATTGGCTTAATGTTCCGTAACAACACCATGTATTGTCAAATAGCTTTAGTGTTACTGTGTCGGTAAAGCAGATAGTTGCTCCCAAAAACAGTTTTTCTCACAAAAAAAGAAGGTTTTTCTGACAAAAAAAAAATCTTGAAAAAAAGCTAAAAACCTTAAAAAAATTAATCATGTGAAATCGAGCCGGGTCTTCTGGATTCAGGACCGTCCGATTTTCCAACTATGCTAATATAATATTGCGGATAGTGGCTAAATTTATCTTCGTATTCTAATTAATTTCCTGGAAAACAAACATGAATAAAATGAGGTTTTCTAAAAATTTAACCTAGCTAGATAGATTTAGCGCTCCCGAAATCTCCTGCATACTGAATTTTATGAAAATTTTTGGAACCGTTTTCGAGATTCAGATTATATATATACAGGAATTGCTTGTTTAAAGGTATTAGATATTATTAATGTTTCTTTTAATTTCCATATACAATGATATAATTTTATATAAAGACATGACTGATCCTTATAAATCATAGAAAATATAATGTTATTTATGCGATGCCAATAAAAAATATTGTAATAATTGAATACTTGTAAATAAAACAATTTAGAAATAAATTAAAATCACGCCAATTCTTTTGGTACACCGAGAATTTCAGAACCCAGATCAGAATGCTTAATAGGGATTAGATTCTTTTTTTCACACTGAAATAAAATTACTCAACGCAACTTTTCATGTAGACAGTCGCACATGCGAAGCTAGCAGCTGACGATTGACCTCCAGACGTTGTTAGGTGACTATTTTGTTTGTTTGTCCCGTCTATCAATAAAACTTAATGTTTGCTTCGAATGTAACTGCCTCCAGAAGCAACACGTACGTCAACTACATTTTCCTTGTATTTCGACGTATTAATTTGAATCTGAAACAAAACAGTCATGCATAATTCAATTTATGGATGCTATATTAAAAATAAAACCAAACATGAAAATTTAGCTTACGCTTTTACATTGACGCAAATTAAGACTAGACTAATATCACATACAAAATATTCTTTGCGATACGAATGGAATGTTAGAAAAAATGCGAAGTGTTGACGACTCCTTGGCCTTGACCGGGGTACAATTGAAGAGGTCCCGGCGGCGAGAGGCGCGCCACCCACCGCCGATTTGCATCCAATGGGTGACTCAGTGCACGCGAAGATTAGAAACCCACGGATTCTTCGCGTGCCGTTCTTCACTGCGCGGTATTACCGAATGTTAATGTAACGCTGTCATTCAAGGAGCGGTGATTTTTGTTTAAAAATCATACTAAAAATATGACTTTCGCAAAAAAATAATTATAATCTCCTTGAAGGATCTGTTAGTCAAAATAGTTGTTTTTACAGTCGTCGCCTGTTGAAGACATGACAGACGCGGTTGTGTCTTAGCTTGTATTATTTGACATCTTTTTGACTCAATACTTCACGATTTGCACAGTATTCACACATTAAGATGTTTGCTTTGGTTATCTCTTGTTCATTTTTACAATCATAGTTTTCGTCATGGATCTTTTTGTGGTTTGGGTTTGTTTGACTTGTACCTAACAATTCTATATATTAAAAATTGACTACTTTCCCAAGTTCATTATTTCATTTAACTGAATAATACGAAGAAATAAAATCATGCCACAAACGAAAGTTAATTTTTGTAGCGTTTTACGTAAAAATAAGTAAAAGTAAAAGCAAACATTAAAATATGCCATTTATTCTAAAGAAATAATAATATGCCAAATCATTAATCAAGATATTTCCAAACGAACAGCCTTTTAAATGCCGCCCGTCGAAATAACAATCAGAAACCATTAAAATGTAAATGAGACATCTTTCGGCATCAAAGCACAGTGCGGATGTTCTAATGTCAATATGCCGCCGATAGGTCGGTCATCCATCAACTTGAGACACTCCCTCTGACCAGTACTTGACGTCCTTGAGACTAAACTACGGTTTGATAGTAATTAATTTTCTCGCGCTTGGAAATCGGCCCTGGTTAACTTCATACGGAAACATATTCAATATTCCTAACTATTTTCTTATAAACTACTTTACTCGTTTCAACGACCTGTTTCGAGCAAATCGGTAATTTTGTTGGTTAATGTTGCTAACCATGCGGTTGGTTACCGCAACTTTGATGAAAACGACTTTTAGTAGCTTCCAACTAACCCGACATGGAGGATCTAAGATTTGGCTGTAAACTAAATTTACATTTAGAGTTTAGTCTGTAAATTAAGACTAAACTCTAAATGAAATTAAAAGATCGTGGGTAGGTGTCTCTCTCTCAGCAGTGGGACGATTAGAGCCACTGGCACCACACATGCAGCAGCCATGTGACACTTTTTAATTTTTTTTTTCTTCCATGCCTTGCCCTTTTTGTATTATGTTATATTCAGTTTCTTGCGATGGGTGTATTCCTGATACAAATAAAACAAATACTTCATATTGTGCTTTACGCTTAGATGATGTCGTCGCTATCGTAAATTTTATTAAATATTATGGTTTAACACCGACTTATAATCGAATAGGAATATTAGAATTACATTACAAAAATAGTAGTACAATCTATTATACGTAGTTAACTAATATTAACGTCACCTGTATTTGCCTACATTTTTTTCCAACGGGACGATAAAATCACTTTTACATTTAAGACTAGGACTCTAAGAAATTTCTCTATCACTGAATGAATTTATGTTTTTCGGAGCCTTTCATACAGCATCCTAGTACGGAAATTGCGTTAAGAATGTCAATTTTAGAACTATTCAAACATTCATTTAAAACTAATTAAACAATTCTCTGCATTTAAATTTTGAAAATAATGAACAATGTTAATTTTTTTATAAACTTATGTTCTAAAGACTATACTAGTCATTAATGTGGTAATGAATATTATTTTTATTTTATAATTTGATATAACCAATATGAGCGCCGACTGGTGTACAGAGGTAATTAATGAAAGAGTGTTATCACGAAGGTAATGCAACCTAATATTTACATCTACTAGGTGTATAAACTTTTAGTAAGTCAAATTTTAAGTTAAATTTACGGGATTTTTCTAATAACTGACAATAATTTGTTAGTAATACTAGTTCTATGTACTGATTGAACATTAATAATTTTTTTACCACGTCACAATTTTCTTTTGAAAATATTTAAAGAAATTTTTTTTTTTTAATATTAAATATCATTTAAACAATCTTTTGTTTTATAATTTATTTTTGAAACAAAACTTGACGTTAAATGTATTCTTTCAAACGATAATTAAAATTGTTAAAGAAAAAGGGCTCCTAAATGGCTTCGGTACGTCATTACCTCGTGAACAATTTTCGTAAATATTTACTTACTTCTGACACACGGTAAAACGGTTTCTTTCAATCCTTTTTTAACTCATAGGTTTTTTTTATTAACTTAAGAAGTTATTAACTTAACATACATTATTGACTTAAGAAAAAATAAACAGTCGTACTATCAACATTGTAAGTTTCTAATCAACATGATAATTACATGGTACTTTCAAGGTTTGTCAGGCAAGAGTTAACGTAATCCATAGAAGGTATTGAATCGTCTCGAGTAAACTCGACCTACGATTGCATTGTTTCGTTCCTTCTCGCTAACGTTCTAAACATTAATGCTTGTAATCGCATCTCAAGACGGAAAATAACATATTTGACAGCATTTATCACAGCACACGACCGCGAACCGAAAGGTCATGGGAAGCTAAACGGCCACGTACAGTATTGTGCTAACGGCCGGCGGGAATGACAACATGGCGTTTATTACGTAATTGTTCATTATGAGGCGAGGAAAGAAGCGGCACACGTTCGGCTTCGAATGCGACCTCAGGGGGGTACAGACGGGCACAGAGCAACCCAGCGAGAGATGCATCTGACGGTCGTGGAATTACAGAGAAATCGCAAATATCCTCGCGGCATGCTATTGTGATTAGAATGGCGAAACTCCAGATTCACAGAGAAATGTGCCCGCCAAAACAAACTATATCTTCGTGACGTAGGGTATAATTTTTGTCCGACGGGAGTAATGAGCCAGCGCCTGAACCGTGACCGGTTCTAAAGAAAGGCGAAGTGTGTTTTGAACAGTTTCAAAAACGTGTCTGTGGTTAGGCAACGTAATGAAATAGTTTTAGTGTTTACTCTTATTGGTTTTCGTGGATTACACGAGGTTAGAGTTCGGGTGTATTTACTGCAACGAACCAATTACACGACGCAATCGGCGAATGAAAGGCGACTACTTTTATGAAACATAGCTTTTGAATACAATTACGTGATAGTGTTTAATTAATTCATGATTATCATTAATTTTCATTAAAATAAAATTCAATATGCTATTGTTTGATTTAACTATTAGATACTGTTTATCACAAACAATATTCAATGCATAAAAATAATAAGCACAAAGAAAAAGTTAGAAAATTATATCACAAGTATTTTTGTCGACATAAAAATTATATAATTCAATACAGCTAAATTTCAAATAATATAACGTATATTATTTTTACTTCGGGTATCTGGTCTAACTAGGAAAACTAATTTTGCGAAATACAATGAATCAGAAGCATCGATGTGTATAGTTGGGCCCTTCGTATGGAAAGGACAATCGAAAAATGGTTCGATATTTAACACATGAACTCTGGGGCGTGTACTGAGGCATCTATGTTTTGAGATTCGCTGATTGGTCAGTATTGAAACCACTGTGAGCGCTTCAATAGCACGCGACGAGAACATGGCCGGCCTTTTTTTTTTTGTTTTAGCCGGAAAAAGCGTCCGAACTGGTTGGGTACTCGCCACTGACTGAATACAAATAACAAATCCGAATTTGCACGTCAGATTGGTTTGAAGAGTTTTATTTGTTGTTACATACGTATCTATAGATGATCAAATGGTTGTATCACTGTTGCTCGATCGTTGACGAGGTCATGTAAACATCTCACAATGAAACATGTGGAATGTAAAATTAACTATATCTTAATACATTTGCGCGTATGTTTAGACATTTGAACGTAAACATTTTATGTGAACAGAATATATTAATGTCCCGATCCGGTTCCCGCGTTCCTGCTCACGCGTACGTTCTTGTTACCCCGTGTTCTCGATGGATTACGTCCACCTTCATCCTGCGGAAATGTAACAAGCTGTGGTCGGAGGTGCGTCGTCCGTGTTAGTGCACTGACCTCTACCGCGCAAACGTAACTCGACTACTTAACACCTCATACCAGCTTTGTTCAAAATTATTCAGTCTATCGATCGGTGACATACAAAGTATAACGTAGGTAGATTTACTATGTGAAATCGATTTTCATTACATCCAAAATGTGTGGATTGTTTTGTATGATTGTATCAGCGGAAGTAAAGACAGCATTCATGCTCTCTGTATGTAGCAGATGATTTACCTATAAGTTTTTAATATCCGTACTAATACGATAATTCAAAAATGATTTGTCTATCTGTCTATTTGTTATGTTTTCATTGGTAAACACTTAAATCGATTTTAATGAAATTTAGCATTAGAAATCATCGTTGCATAAAATAAGGTTACAGTTTGTCTATATGTCTATTTGTAGTTAGACAACTTTAAAGTCATTTTTATTTTGTGTATTTGACCATTTTTTGCTCGCTTTGTTTGGAGACCAAGAGGGATGGGGTAAATAATTAAAGATTGAGATGGAGGTTAGGGAAGAAAAAGGGATATGAAGTGAGGAATGACGAGGAATCAAAGACAGTGTACGGGAAAGCGAGTCTGCAGCGCGAGGGCAAAGGTTAGCTATGAAATCAAAAACAGTATCAAGATATTATGGGCAATAATGAGTTTATTATAAGGATTTTTATGAAGATCAAATGCTCGCTTTTATAATTAGATTATCTATTCACGCGAACGAAGTCGCGTCAAAAAGCTAATTACACATAGATTTTATATATTTTATTAACGGTGTAATCGTTAAATTTTTATTGAAAACTTTGTTCCATTCCTTTCATGTAGATCTATATTTTTGCAAAACCGTAAAATATATTTTAATTTCCCCAAAAACCAACTTTTAGTAGTGTTACACAACAGTTATTGTTAATAAAAATGTTTAATTATTCACTAAATGTAGTCAATGATCTGTCATTGTGGAACATTTTCAAGGCGTATTTTCCTTCGTTTAACTAAGAACACGATTACATGTTTAATGCATAACAAATAAATTGTTCTATATTGTTTCTTGGGCCTGGCGAATGAGAGGAAGTACATCATTGTCAGTCTGTGGGCTGTCATCCAATCCCACGTGTTCCGGTACATCCGACTGTGACACACGCTCGTTTTAGACCTTACATATATACCTAAATGCGGGCTGACAGATCGGTTATTGTTTTAAGAGTTGGTGGGATGTGAGCGTGATTTAAAGGAAGCCTGACAAGGCTATATCTAGTATTATATGTGAAGGTAATGCTTTGTATCTAATTTTTTTTTTTTTAATTTTTTGACATTTCATAAACAGAATATATAAATACTTGCTACTTCAAATATATTAGTACTCGGGCTGGAGATAAATTGTGGATTGAGTTTACAAATAACATTTCAAAATACCCTGGAGATATGATTGATCAGAATCTTTCGTAGCAAAACTATATGGAATATATAAAAATTTACTGAAATAGATATATAAGTACATACAAATATTACTTTGACACAGTTCGTGGTGACCTATTATATAAGTATATGAATAGTGAGAATAGAAACTAAGTTTTTAGCAGTGAAAAGAGGTCAGAGGTAGATACATACACAAAATTTTGGGAAGACTCCCAAAATCTTGAACATTTTCTTCTAACGACCTACATATATAAAATTTGTAAAATGTTAATGATGATAAAAATTGTATATTTTATTTTCTGTTTGTATTATATTGTATGGTAATAAATTTTCATTTGGTTATGAAATTCATTATGAAATAATTAACTGTGCATGTGCCTATTATCATACTTATTTCACAACATAATTGATAACACATTTTTTGTTTTACGGTATTTCAATATAATTTTTACAATAGCAAAAGATGTTTTAAACTTTACCTATGAAATGACATTTCTAACTACGTTATTTTATAATCTATAGGTATAATCTTTTTTTCGGTTAAAATTTAGTACGAATTTTCATGTGTTTTTAATCTGTCAAAACGGAAACTTATAAATATGTCGGTCTCATAGACTATACTGTAAACAGACACGACATACCTAAAGTGACCATACGTCCCGTTTTGAACGGGACTGTCCCTTTTCTCGGTCACCTGTCCCGTTGTCCCCAAACAAAGCACCGGGACGCGAAATAGTCCCGTTTTCCGAAACCGCGCGAAAATTTAAAATTATATAGCTCGTGAGACACGCGTAGGGGAATCACAGACCGTCGCGTCGTCGACGATCGGTGATTTTCCGCCCGCGCACGTTGTCGGTTACCTAGCAACGTAACGCGGGAAGAGAGGGAGCATTTATTTGGTTATTAGACTAGCCACGCATATGCACACAGACTTATCGATATTGTTTTGTTTTGCGTAATGTTCGTGAAATAGTTTAGTGATAAACTGGTACTAATTAGAAGTTTTCTGTTGTTTGGAATTTAACCTGTAGTTATGCCGAAACGCAAGTGTTCATTTAATGTCAACTTACAAGCAAAATACCCATTTATTAAGCAAATTAATACTTCCTCGGATGTCAGATGTGAAAAGTGTCGCACAGAGTTTAGTGTTTCCCATAGTGGTGCTGGTGATATTGAACAGCATTTGAAGTCTGAAAAACATAAAAATGCCGATCGTGCCGCTGCTTCCAGTTCTTCAATGTTGAACTTTTTCAAAAATTCAAACACGCCATCTTCAAAGGATTTGGATATTGCTGCTGCAGAAGGCGTCTGGGCTTATCACACTATACAAGAAAACCACAGCTTTCGTTCCAATGATTGTGCGTCGAAGTTAATCCAGTCATATTTTGATCCGAAATTCGCATGCGCGCGTACAAAAACAGAAGCTATTGTAGTAAATGTTTTGGCGCGTACAGCAATCGACAATTTAAAAGATGATCTTAATAAGTCCAATTGTATTACAATTTTAAATGACGCTTCAAACCACGGTAACAAGAAAATATATCTTTTGTAGTGCGCTTTTTCAACCTTACGAAGGTGTGCAAGTAAAATTTTAGATCTTCAAGAGCAACCAGGTGAAACTTCTGATATCATTGTTGATTATTTACAGCAAGTATTGACAGATAATAATTTGACAAAAAGTCGTGGCATTTTGTGGCGACAATACTAATGTCAATTTTGGGGTGTAGCTAGGCGAGGAACTAATAATGTATTAGCAAAATTACAATCATCTCTGAAAAACCGTTGATAGGTATTGGATGTGGAGCCCATATAATTCACAATGCAATAAAATCTGCTGCAGATGGTCTACCTTTAGATTATGAAAGCATTATTGTAAAATATATTCATTTTTATATTTACACGGTTCGAGTTGAAGCTTTAAAGGAGTTTTGCGCTGAAGCTGAAATAGAACATCACCAAATGCTCGGCTACAGTAAAACCAGGTGGTTTGCGCTTATGCCTGCCTTGAGAGTTTTAAAATGTACCAGCCGTTAAAAGATTATTTTTAAGCATTGAAAAATGTCCCAAATTGTTAAAAGACTTTTTGAAGACCCCACATCAGAATTATGGCTTTATTTTTGCACGCTCAATCTGCAAGTTTTCACCACGCGGTATTGAAGGTTGAAGGTCAGACTGTGTCGGCAATTGAGGCTGCAAAAGAAATTAATCATCTCAAAGACAATTTGGCTCAGAAACAAATCAACCAGTTTCTTCCATTTACTGTTCGTAATTTAATTGAGAAATTAAAAGATAATGGCACTAATATTGATGAAGATTTTGTGAAAAATACGGCTACAGAATTTTATAAAACAAGCCGTGAATATCTGGAACAGTGGACTTGCTTTCTTACTAAAGAAATGAATATATTTCATTGGGCAGATTTAAGAAAAGTTCCTGCATGGGAAGATATTCAAAAAGCGCTGGATGTATTGATTCAAAAGGGATATATTCACTGTAATAAAGATACAGAAGTATTTGACGAATTCACGTTAATTTCAAGGTACGTCACTTCCCAAAAAATAACCGAATGGGATAATTCAAAAGTCTCCACAGAAACTCGTTGGGTGGAAGTATTCAAACACTTTCGAACCCACAATCTTCAACATGAAAATTTTTGTATTTTAATTGAATATATTTTATGTCTACCTGGTACAAATGCTCCAGTAGAAAGAGTCTTTTCTCTTATGAATAAATTGTGGACGTCTGAAAAAATCACTTACAGGTTCCAGTTCTGAAAGCGATGTTGATAACTAAGGTCAATATAAAAAACCTGCCAAGAATTTTATTCTTATTTAAAATCATCACCAACTTTATTAGCAAATTTGTTCCTCTGACAAATATAAATACAATTAAAAAAATATGTTGCATATAATTTAATTATTACTGTCAGAGGAACTTTGCTTTAATAAAGCTATGAATATTATTGTTTATTGCTAACTTAAATATAAAAATATGTCCCGTTTCAATTTGAATTAAAAAATAAATGGTCAGTTTACATACCGCTCCGTTGATCGACGGATTCAAATCATACCTTTTCGTACAAAGTCATAGTATTACGTAAGTCGTAGTTATTAGACAATAATTGTTTAGCTTACATTGTTCTTTTAGATATGTTTTATTTGACACACAGAAATTGAGCATTTGAGTATTTTTATTCAAATATTACGGTCGTTACTAATGTACCAGTCGACAATTCAACGCTATTTTGAAATGTTTTATACGTAATACCTAATTTACTATTTAAATCTATAAATATACACATTTTATATATTATAACCATCTGTTTGTGGTCTTCTGATCCGGATTACTAAAACTGACTTTGATTTTCAAGTACAAGCTTAATGAGATAATAAATCGCTTTTTGATCTCAAAAAACATTTAATTATAAGGAAAATCAGTATTAAATAAGTAAGTGTATCTATCTACGGTTATTATTGAATTATGTATTTTTTGATAAAACATAAGGTAATTATGTATTACATTAGTAATTCGGCGATGATACTGATTACAGTATCATCGCCGAAAAACTATGTAATAGTTTTAAACATCTTTGGGCCCCATGTAAAATTTCTTCGCGAATGATCGCGGTCTCTCAATATATATAGCAATTTAAAAATGTACCTAATACTATGTCAGGTTTTTCTACTGAATTTTAGTATTTCACCTGATGTCGTCATAGTACTACTAAAGAATAACGTACCTAAAAAATATTACGTATAAACAAACTAATTGTGCGACATGTTCCATTCTGTTCCTTGAACATGTATACTGCATTTTTCTAGAAACTTTGTCATTTGCTATATTGGCGAAAAGAGTTTTGCAAACGAGATATATTTAATTTAATTATTTAAACACCCTAAATATTTTAGGCTCCCAGTATTTTGAATCCTGCATAACATTCCCGAGCTATGTCACGGAGAACGAACAAACAGAACGAGATCCAACAAGTTGTGTTTCGACGTTATTTTTTTTTATAAAATAATATCTTACTTCCATACGCGAAGAACAATGGGCCGCGACGTAGGCGAGACGGAGGACTTAGAATTGATAAGCGTAATCAAGTCGTGAATCAGTGTCAGGATTAAGGCGCACAACCGGTAGTTAAATAACCCTAATATGGCTTAGATAATACACACGCAGCGCCGCCTGTCGACATAGGTCACAACGAATTACTTTAATTGTCTTTCACGTGTAGGCGTATACCATTGTTCTTGTTTTCGTTTTATGGATGCCTTATTTTATTGCGATCTTATCGCCTCAACGCGTTCATAGTGATTTCTGACACATGCATGCATGCAGCTGCCGACGACCTCCCTATTGCATAACTTCTGTGCGTGGCTGTAGTGCGTTTGGGATCGCATTACTATGCAGTTACGTGAAAATATTTTAACCTGCAACGTCATGGCGCCTCTATGATATAGTGTACGGGTAATTAGTTTCGTTAAGATAACATGTCTTAAACTACCTAATCTTAGAAACTTGAAAGCACGACTTTGCACGTCTCTCTATAATATTTTCTGCATCGGTTTGTTTCTTTTTCCTTTACTGCTCTGTTTTAGGTTCCTTCATATACTAACCTTTAGCGAGTTACAAATATCAATCACGGCTCATCGGTTAAATATTCCCGCTTATAATGTCATAGATGTTAGTTCGAACCCCCGAGGTCCTACACCTTGCATTTTGTGTTCATAAGCATATTGAAATATCGATTATCAAAGGCTTTGACGATTAAACTGATTATATTATTAGGTCGATACCGTTAATCATTTGTACTTTAACAGGAATCGCTTTACGTAATGATGTTTAAAAATATAGATATAAACTTACATTTAGTAAGGAGAATTACATTCGTTTGATAGGTCGAGAAAATGTATATGAAGAAAACGGGTTGTCTTTTTTGTTACTTTGCAGCGTAGTCACAAAATACCAAATAGTCTTTTGAGTTTGCAATATTGGAAATGTTATAACACATGATATAATGTATTGTTACCCGTATTTGGATGCTCGTTTTGTCAACTTATAATGGCCGTTTAGTGTCGCACAATACAGCGCAATTCCGAAAAGTTATGATTTGACACGGATAATATTGCTTTACGATCATATTTAATAAAACAGCACCTATAATTAAATATCTCCTGTAATTTAGAATGGCACATGTTCTAACTTGATATCGTGAAGTTAGGACATGTAACTGACAGCCCCATCAGATCCTTTATGTACAACCGTACCTGCCAAATAGTTTCGGAGAACATCACAGCGCGTACGACAGATGAGCGGGCGAACTGGGAAATGATTTCATGCTTGTTGCGGTTGGATTTTTAGCCGGGATTCTTAGATTATAAGGAATATTTTAGAACAAGGCATACCTCAAAAATAGTTCCCTACTTATCATTTTCCTAAGTTTAATTTTATTTAGCGATCGCGATGTCAATTTCGACTAGTGGAATATTTTGTAATAAAATCAATTTTAACACACGAAAATAAACTAAATTTGAAAAATTTTATTTTAAAAATATACGAAAAATAACATCTCATCTACAATTTAATCACCCAATTGTAACTTGGTTTGTTTTATCCCTGAATAATGTCTTAAATAATAATACTTCAATATAAAATATAATGTGTGTTGGCTCCTATTAGCCCACACGTAATAGTAATTGAAGTTTATTCCTTAAAAACGATTTTCTTGGAATATACAATAGGGAAATATATAAAGAGAGTAAGTAAATGCATCTACAATACTGAAAGCATGTATATACTTTTATTTGTATTTATTTATTTTGATTTGATAAAATATATTATTTAAATCATATTTCGTACTAAAAATTTGGGATTCTAAAACTCCAGATTACACTATCGGTAACAATAGCAATAACGTGTAACATCACATACATCGAAAACTTAGTGTAAGATACGCGAACATTTTGAGCGGAGGGGCAAACGGCGACAACTTCACTTTTTATTAACACTCGATTTCACTCTCCATCTAATTTGCGTACCGTGAGCTATATAAAAAAATTCAATTCTTAAAAAGTTAACTCCACAAAACTACTAATCGTAAAAATGTATACACATGTATTCTGTACCGTATGCAATTTTTTTTTTCAACTATAGAATCGAACTCATCCAAAGACATCTCGCTGAACATTACGTCTACACCACAGAGAAAGCGCCAGACAGAATACGAACGAGATCGTGAATAGATCGATCCGGCCAAAAGAATCGTGATGTGTCGGGAACGACAGACAGATGGCCGAGACAGCTGCGCGGCCGGAGCGCGCGTGGTTGCGCAACCCCGCGACTTGATCGATGGCGGGCCAATGAAGAAGCCGAACCTGCTCTCCTTTATATCGGCCATGCCGCATAGTTTTATTGTGTAGCGTAACGAATAACAATGTTGATGTTATGCCGGGTATGATATAACCGGTTGCTTCCGTTAACCGGTTAACGGTTATTAATTTCGCTGTTGTTTAGCCGTTTCGAATCGTCACGAGGTTATTTCGCCTATTACATAATTTTTTTTTTGTTTGACGTACCGTTATAGTCGTATTGTGTTTTACCATTTCGAGTCATGCTCTTCAACGTTCTGTTTAACATCCCATCAAAAATATTTGATGTTTTAAACAATTACTCGCCCTGTGGGTTAGGTATCACAAATGTAAAAAATATGAAGAAATTTGTGTCAATTACAAAAATTTTCTTTCTGATTTGCTTCATTACGTCCCTATCAACTCAAAAAAAATACTTAATTTGTTACTGGAAAAGTTTATCTCAAAATCCTTTTAGGTAACCTATTGGTTCTCAACGAATCACCAATATTATTCCACGTTAATATAAAAGCTATCTATCAAATAAAATCATCATTTATTTTTTCATACCGGTACAGTTTCCATTTTCTGTTTTGCCCAATGAAAAGAAAATTATAGCCTAATTAATTGCTGAAAAAAGAATTCGGTAGAAATATTTTTTGATTTCAATTAGCCAACACTTGAAGCGCTAACAAAATTTAATAAAACTGCCGTAGTCTATTTAGACTGTGTACACGTTTACGATTAAATAAGCTACGTTTTTATGCACCAACTTAATTTGTTTACACTTTTTAATGTATAGGGAAAAGCTTTCTCTATAAAAATAAGATGATGACGATAATGGTATTAGTAATTCGTTAAATGATTCAAATCCACATGATACGATGGAAAAAATGGAACCGGTGATCGAACATACTTATCGTGTTGCAAGGAAACTTTCCCTTTTATGAACTACCTTTTTTAAAGTTAAAACCGATTCTTCAACTTCCAACTAGCTGATTTCAAGTACTTCAATAATTAAAATCTTTAATCGAGTTATTCCACAAACAGATTTTCATCTTCAAGATCCTTGTTGAAGAATCGCACTCGACGATTTTTTTGAAACCCCCTCATCATAGAATTAACTGAGTGTCGTGTACCACTAAAATAATTCATGGTCATATATAAAGAAAAAAGTATGAGCCGCCGCAGCGAAGACGGGCGACCCAGTGACCGGCGCGAGCGCAGTGACATAACGCACGCCGCGGCGCCTACGCTACTGCACCGTTACAACGACGGTATTTAATATATTCATAACTAGCCGCTTAACATCTTTACCCGGTAACGAAATCGCTTTTTTCATATTTACGTCATTATAAGCTACACGAAAAGTGAACATGGCGTTCATAAAAAAAATTAATCTTTGCACACAAAAATAGAATTTAATAATGAATAGATATAAAAATAGCAGTAGAACTGAAACGACTATTATGACTACAAAAATACAATTTTGTGTTTCAAAGATAAAATCCAGTCAAGTTCAAATCTGACATTTCTATATAATGTGCTTAATTATTACAAGCGCGAGCATAGGTATGCTACTGTCGCCTGGAAATCCCGTCTACACTGGATGTGACCACGATAACTAAAAGACTATTTAACTTTTAAACTTAATTTCTTTTTCAATCTGATCACTAACCGATTGGAAATAACTGTATTGAAAATCACAGCTTGATATAGTACCGATTAGCTGTAATTGAATTTTTTAACTGGCAGTCATTCATGTTTTGATCCACCATTTCGCTTAACTATCTAAAATAGAGGTTTTTGTTTCTCTCTTTTTCTTATTAGATCTTTCCTGACGTAAAAACAGCCTGTTACTAAATACGTCAAAATGCTTTACTGATGAATCCGATAACGTATTGACAGAAATTTAATGATTTTTTTCTTGTTAACCAACATTTCTCAACTGAAATTACGTAACTTTTATGGGTAATAATCGTTTTTACATGAAGCAGTTTTTTCGCATTATGATGTCTAATAAATATGAAATTACCTATCCTTTCTTCGATTCAAGTTTATTATAAAACTATTTGAAAATCAAAAAAAAAGTAGATTTTTGGTGAAAAGCTCATATGTTAATCATAAACCTCTAATTTAAATCACATACTTGTGGCACGAGCGCTTAAAGCATGCACATTTGGTATTACCAAATTTTTAAATATTCTACGATGTTTTTTGTTCTATTTTATGAATGGGACAAAATAAAACACCTGTACCTTCTTTGTTAATAATTGTTATTCTATTAATTTCTAAATTGTTCTGAATTCTACTGCGTCAAATACATTACAAAATTATTTGACAGCAAAATTTCTTTTACGATTATTGACTCACTTCCGAAAATATTTCAACGTATTAAGTAAAACTTAACCTTAACAGTAAACAATTCGCATTTACACCTAATAAAATTGTGGAAACAAGTGTCGGAACATTCATAATATTTATCAAAAACTTATAAAGCGCGATGTGGACGAAAAGACTATTTTTAGCGTTTTCGTATACATGTCTTATTATTTGTTTAATGTTTGTTTCTTTGTTTAATGAAAAAAAGATACTGTGTGTGCGATTCACACACGATAGAAGTGAAATTTCAGTATATCGCGACAAAAGAATGAGATGAATATAAATAACAAGGGTGAAAATGAAAGTATTTTGATTAATTTTAAAAGATATTTTATATTTTATTTGACATAGGTCATTTAATTTTATTTTCATTTTTTTGCGTCGATATTGACGACACATTTCGGCATCTTATGAAATTTATTATTTAGCAAAACAAGATATAAAAATACTCACAAACACTATTAAATAATAACACACCACGCTGACTTCTTACTAAAAAGTTGTAATACGCAGCCACATCTTTTCACATATACTAACACACGTTAAATGCTCAAATACAAGCAAGTATTAAACAGTGTGCAATATACATACACACCGACATTTGCTCTCTGGCTCTGGCTCATTAATTACAGGCGACTATTCTTTGAAGACGAGAGTGGGGATATTACAAAGCATGGCACAAAGAGGAAATAGTATGTCTCATTCTTTCCCGGCTTCATCCTACACATTTTTGTATTTGTGTCTTTTACCTGTCGTTTTTTCCGTTGCATCCGATTTGAAATCACAACGATTCTATTGAAGTTTCACTTCAAAAATATTTGAGGTATTTCTCTTACACGTAAAATGGACGTGAATATCATTTTTTCTCGTCTGTCCTAAGAGGTAAGGTATCGTTGAATAGCTCATTCAACAACATTGATGGTCTGTCAAAACTATTTTTCGATATAGGAATCTGTTTGAGAAACATTAATCTGTAACCTTATAATTTTTGTTATAATAAAGTGTATGTTTCGGTCAGGTAAACACTTAACCTTGGATATGTAAAAAAAAATCACGGCTATAATATACGATTATGAGATTAAAGGAAAACTATCATAGCTTAGTAGGCTTTATAATATGTACGTGGAGGCAAAATTTCACGTAATTCCATTGAAAATTACCTAGATTACGATGTTGGTTATGTAAAACAGGTAGTAAATATAAGCTTATGAACCTAGCTTATAAGCTTAGTTATACAATCATAACATCCTTAGAGCCCGTTTAAGACATTATTAGGCGTTACACCGTGAACTCAATTAATAGGCTCATAATATCAAACAAAAAGCCCACTTCTAAGTGTGCACACTTGACGAGCGTTTACAGAATCCTACACTGCGCGTGGCCCGACACGTACTTGACCAGTTTTTATATCACAAGTGTACAAGGTTACAGCCCGGGACTCAATACTTTCGTGAAACGTGTCTTTTGACAAATACAAATTACGTGCACAACTAATCTGTACAAAATTTTGAGAATAATGTAATTCTTAAAATGAAAATTTGGTAAAACCTTAAAAAAATTAAATCCAAGACCCTCAAAAAAGAAATAAAAGTATTATACGAGAATATGCATCTCTATAAGGGTCTAACTAACAAAAAGCTCATGAAGATTGTTTGACGGCCAGTCAATTCAAAAATTATATTTATTTATTTATACACTGAAGCCTATTTCCCAGAAGGGTAGGCAGCAGAGACCACAGATTTCGACATGATACAACGTTTGCATATTTCTCTTGTTTCATTGACACCCATCACTTGTTATAAGCAAGCTCGTCGGTTTCTGGTAGGTACTTAAATTTTGGCCCTTCTTTAATATCCCACCAATTCGGTCAACATAATGTTTTCGGGACGACCCTTTCCGACCTTTCCATCACGCTCATTCGCTCTGTAAATTTGTTTTGTCATTCTACTTGTATTCATCCTTTCCAGAAGGGCGAACCACTACTACATACGTTTTTCCAATCACCACATCTTCTTTGCAATTTCTAATTTTAACATTAATATTTTACGTTGTAAACAGGAGGTCTGTTTTAATTTCAAAACATAATTACACACCGACTTGTAATAATAACGAGTTAATTACACACCTCTAGTAAAGTAATTAATACTTTTGATACGCTCGCATCCGTCAGTCAAACGAACGTGTGTCATTGTTTTAAATTTTCAATAAGGTTTAATTACGCGTCAGCGCAAAACGAAAACCCGCCATTGCCGAAACCTTCTTCCGACAAAAAAAAACATACAGTTTTGTACATACAAAATACTCGCGGTGTGTTAATAGCGAAAGTAAAACAAAAAAACAGTCTTACAAGTCGAGGGATATCTTAACGCTCGTCGTGTACCGTTACAAAATGAGTATCACGTTTTAATTAACTGTATTATTAATAGAGTGGAGCAGATTAGGGGTATCACGCTAGAAAGCCGTGGCGATCGCCACCGGCAACAGTCACGTTACGTAACAAGGCCGCGCACCCCGCGGGCCCTTGTTACGGAGTTACAATTCGAAGTGTGCTCTCGTGAATGCCCGCCATTGTGTTCGCTACTCGATGAACTTATACAAAGTATGATATAACAATAAACAATAAATATAATAACAGTGACGGTACGGTCGGTGGATTCACGTGTACTATATTTTTATTGCGTTTGAATGGCTATTAGTGTAATGGGGTAATTGCAGACGGAAGTTCATTTCTGTAGTGAAGTTACTCGAATGAAGATAGTTTGTTTCGATTTCGTTAATACAATATCTACATTGATATATCTTAAATAACAATTTGTATTATTTTTTTTCCATGATATGGCAAATATAAATTTTCACACGGTTTGAAAATGAAGCAGTAAATCGTAATGCAATATGCATCTCTGAAATTCACTAAAATCTTCAATGTTCTTTGAAGTTTCCAACGTGCATAAATCCAGTAGGTCATGTTCTCTGTGATCAATTGCTTAAAAAAATATTATAATTACAATACACACCTAATAAAGTCAATTACAGCATTCCAATTGAGATGAGCTGAAAAGACATATAATCAGAAACATGACAAAATATTTACTATTTAGGATCTTCCTTACATAAATGTTACAAAAAATCTGCGCCACTGTTGACCTTTACCGGTCAGTCAACAAAAAAATGTGTAACTGTTACGTAAATAAAAAATCAATCACCTTACATGTTATGTGATCAGATTTAATATACATTAAATATATTTACATATTAATATGTATATCTAATCAGATCGAATAGGCCTAAGCCTAAAAATTCTCCCAAATTATTCTGTCGCAGGGAATTTATTTTAAATTGAATTTAAATTGTAATAATAGAAAAAAAAACACGTTTCAAGTTATCTCGAAGCCTTTAGTTATATATTGGCAACATCAATTTAGAAATTATGAAGTTGTGACAAACCGCCGAACAAACGTCGGAGCGAGGCATTGAATGATATTATGGAGCGTGATTAGGTAATGGATACGGAAGCCTATTACGGCCCAGACGGTTCACGCAACGACAGTTTTACGCTTGTGCAGCCCCGTGCTGATGGTGGCTCGGTTAGCGCCGCGCGCGCCGCAGTGGACGAGACCGCTACCCGAGCATTCTTTGAACTCATACGCATACTGAAAATATCATACGCCTTGACCTTGCGTAAACTTTGCAAAATGTCAAACGAAATATTCTTTGAAAGATAGTAAAAGTGACCGAATATACACCAAACCGGCGTATAATTATGACTTTGTATGATGTGTATTATTTGTTTTTTTTAACCGACTTCAGAAAAAAGGTGGAGGTCGCCCAATTGAACGGTATTTTTTTATGTTTGTTACCTCAGAACTTTCGACTAAGTGAACCGATTTCGAAGATTCTTTTTTTGTTTGAAATCTGATGCTTCCTGTGTGGTTCCATTTCAATTTGGTTCCGTTCTGATAAAGGCATCCATGAGAAAACCATATAACTCTTTAATTTATATTAAGAATGTGCTCGACAAATGGACGAATAACTCAATATCATGCTAACCGATTGCGATGATTGTTTTTTTATTGGAAAGGGTGTACTTCTAGGTTAGTTTGATAAGAGTTTGGTTAGGTTCTGATTATGGGATCCATGACAAAGTAACGGAACTCCTCAGATCTTAGGAGCCAATTAACGATACTCGGTCGAATATTTTATAGGCTCTCTGGATATTTGAGTCACCTATCTTAACGTCGTTATAGTCAAGTAATTGTTATAGTCGAATATGATGATAAATGGAATTCCTTAACGGCTTAATAAGGGTGCGATCTATGAGCAGCATGTTTAGTAGGTTTACCCATTATTCCCCAATTACCCAATTTTCAGAAAATTAGTTAGTGTACTTCAGATTCACTGAAAATGAAAATATAAACAAAAATTAAAAAAATAAGCGACTTCAAGCCAAAAACTATTCCAAAACAAATTAGCACGCACTAAAATCAAAAAAATAATTGCGTATTCTTCTACAACTTAATAATCAACTTACTTTTTGTACTTGTCAATATCAAGTATTGTCAATCAACTACTTTATATTATCGTATTAATTTAATTGAATTTTAAGTAGTTTAATATTTTTCATTTCATTTTACTTAGGAGAACTCAAAAAAATATTTTGATCATTATTTGTTATTCATAGGTATGTGTTGAGTTAAATTTGAATTGGATAGGTACCTACCTTCTTGCGTACTAAACACATAGATCGTACCTGCATATTGATAAGTAGAAAGAGTAAATTGATTATTAAGTTGTAGAAGAATACGCAATCATTTTTTTACTTTTTGGTGCATATTAATTAGTTTTGGACTAGTTTTTGGTTTGAAGTAGGTATTTATTTTGTTAAAATTTTTGTTTATTTAATAATTCTAAATCATTGGAAGACACTCGTACTAAACAATAATCGCTTATGCAAATTATATTATTATAATCCTATATGTCGTATTGCACGTAAATATATATATTTACGCGCAATATAACCATATAATTTTGGCCTCTATTTGACCTTGAACAATCCGCTCTTTGTTTTAAATTTCTACAAACTTCTAAGTGACATTATAAACAACGTAGATAAATAGTTAATAATATCCCATTTGTCGAACTGTAATATTTATGCTATACTAATACTTTTCACATAACCAACTACAACCATAAACTAAACTTCAATTGACACATCCGTCTCGTCCCTACCGTAAGCTCATGGTTACGACACCTAGCCCACAGTCCAGCTTAAATGGCCCAAATCGCTATCGACTCGACGATTTCGAAGATCGCCGGCCTCACCCTCTGGTAAAGCAACTGATTATTGCCTATTTCCGGTTCCATGGTATCAGATTAACCGCGCTGGCCTACTTTTGCTAACTGCGCACGGAAAACAAGTAGCGCGTTTGTATTGTGAAAGGTTCTCTTGATGATCACGTTCTAGACGAAATTTTGTGCTTTTCCAGTAACTGTTATAACATATTTGCTGTGGAATTTAGTACGAAAGAAAAGTTTGAATTTAGAATATATGTATAGGTGTTAAAACAGATTTTTTGTTGTACCTCTAAGGGTTAAATATCTTCAAATAATACTGAATTAGACCGCAGCGGTGTCTCATGAACTATCGCGGAATTTGAATATTGAGAAGAACAAAACCGCATATTAATTTTCATAGTATAGAAAGAAAACACAAAACTAATTCAGTTATAAAGGGTTATGAAAAGTGAAAACATTATAATTCCAAAACTCTTCGTCACACTCATGAAAGTTTTACGTTACAAATGATGTGGAGTCGCAGGCGATTACACAACACATCTTTGCTGGTTTACTAATGATATAGTTACAAAGGGAGAATGGCTGAATGAGCTTAAAATCATGTTAAATCGAACGTCGGTAAAATTAATCAAGAAGTGAATCTAATATTAAGATTGATAAGACGAAATTTATGTTAAATGTTCATGTTATATGTTCTCTGATGATAGTTGAGAAGTTTCATTTATACTTGCAAACGAAAATCTCTGGTTGGAGCAGATTATACTACTATCCAGGTTCAAATATCATTAAAAAAAAAATATTTTACAGGAGCAATATTTGGGAAATTACGCAACGTTCAGTAGGTATACCTCCACGCCTACGGGTGAAAGTGTTGCCGGCCTATATCATTACTGACGTATTGCCACTGCATTGATGTAAGGTGTCTGTGTATGTTCGTTGCATTGACGAAATATCTATATTAAACATATAGTTTCCAGTTTCTATGAATGCTCGCAGTTTCTCTGCAAGGCGACGTCTTTGAACCAAAAAAATCTAGGGAAAAATCAAAGTAGTTCATAAAATATGACAGTACAGCGGATCAAAGTGACAGTGTAGTTGCAAGTGAAGTGAAACCATATCGATCATAGGACTGACAACAATTGAGTAAAAAAGGTAATGATAAACAGGAAATCGCAGATAGGAAGGCCTGCTGCTAGATGAACTAGTCATCTGACAAAAAAACCAGGAATAAGGTTAGAATAAGCCCGATGTATGAGATAAAGGACTTTATTCTTTTCACGCGAACGAAACAGCCAGCTTAACCTAGATAATAAGAAATTTAAAATTTGATCACGGCAAACTCAGAAACAGTGAAACTTATTTTGATGTCCTATATCGGACACAATACAAAACGTGCGTTTTGTATCTGATATAGGGTTTTTTGTACAGCCCTATCAGGATACGCTTCGAGATGAGTACACAAGGTGAAAAAAACGAAATAAAGACAGAGAAGAGATATTCATACACATGTAAGTGCTGACGGTCGCCGGTGTCATGCAAAATGAGCGTCACATGTAATTATAAAAAGAGTGTATAATAACACGAAGCTTGTCCTCGATTCGTCATTTGAAACGATAGCGATGGAATCTAATCGCATTTCTTTAGTTTTACGTTCCACTTCCTCAATTATGTCTGCTAACTGGAACACTTCGTTCGTGGAAATGTTTAATTGTTATATTGCGTAAAGTAGGATGAACCGCATCGGAACAATAGAGGTGTGGAGTAAAATACTTTACCGTATTAATGATAATGACAATCCGAAATGCGGCTACTTCTAATTATTAAATTCGTGTCAAAGAAAAAGTTATGGCAAATGCAAAGGCGTGATGAAATGAACCAAATTTTGTTTTTATTCGAAATTGCAACACGTTTGAATTTAGATCTCAAATTTGAACAATCTCGCTAAACATAAATCTATTTTGTTACAAATTACGCTGTAAATTAACTTAATCGCATTGAATTTTTTTCACTTTGTCATAAAATGTAACATACTCAAATGCGCAAACAAAAACAAAACGAAAAAATAAGACGAAAGCTTCTTTAGTAATGCTAAAGGCTTTTAAATCAATAACTAATATCAGCCATATGTTAAGTGAAACCAGAAATCAGTATATAACTGCAGAAACAACGTAACATTCACTTTTAAATAAAATTATTGTCTTGGTGGTAAAATCTTTCCGTTAACATTTACATATATTTATTATTCACATTCCCAGATTTTTTAATTATCTAATTTTCACCTCACTTTAAATGTTTTTTTTATTATTCTAACGATTCAGGCTGCATACAGATTTAAAAAAAAAAAAAGTGTTTAATATGTTCGCTTGCATCGTTTCAGATGCGGCGCCAGGCTCGGAGCCGGGCCGGCGGCGCGCGCTGCCTGCGCACCGCCACCGCTCTACAAGGTCGGTGCCAAATATTACATGTAACTCCTTAAAAATCCTTGTCCCGTTCTAAAACTGTCATGAAATACGACGGCGTTCGATTTAACAGATAAATATACAAATGTATTAACAAACAAATTTGCCCTTTTCTTAATACTATGTATCGTTATTTTAGTAGATTTTAAATAAAATAGATTTGGTACTTTGGAAATTATTCATACTACAAATATGTTAACCAACAGTCATAAATTTACCTTCGATTACCTATCTACTGTTAATATTTTTCATCGATCACTCATATCTATGGTTGCATTGGTCACTACCGAAATAATATACATTACTAAGTTTAAATAGGTCAAAAACAATGTAAATTTTGCTATTATGTATGGATAAAATTTTAAATATCATAGTAATCGTTAAAAGCATTCTTTAGAATACTTTTCAAAGTACTTTTAAATAAGTGGGTAGTAATTTATTTTAGACATTGTTATAAGTTTAGGTTGAAATGAAATCAACTTTTTTAATATGAGGAGTTGGATAATATATATGACTGAAATCAAAAAATGTGTAAATAAAATAAATTTAAAAATGAAATTGAATGTAATCTGCATTGAAAATCGTTATGAAAGTGGCTTTTGTCTCTCTTACAGTTTGGCTGTGGTTGTTAATATTCGTTTTCCAGAACGAATTCAGAATATCTAAATCCATTCAACCTGGTGTAAGTATTTTGTTATACTTTCTTTAGATGTAGTTTTGTTCTTTATAATAGAATTCACGTGGTCATTGTAACTTCCAATCAAATGACTGATTACATCTATAAGATATATGTGGGTCATTTCATGGGAAATTTAAAGTCAAATTTTTTTATCCACGAAACATTTTTTTCGTGTTTCCAGATCGAAAATAATCGACACGTATTTTTTTTTCAATGTGATACTTGAAAATTTCGAAATATGATTCTTCAGAATTCCGTACTCTGTAAAAAAACTTTTTTTTTAAATGGCTAACTGCAAAAAAAGTTTCGTACGTAAAATGTTCCATTTGCACTTTAATTGTGCGTAAGCGTACAAGCTTTAAAAAAAACTATAGCACTCCTTACGTTTTTTTCTTTTTGACAACAATATAGTACATTGTTATGAACAAATTCATTTTTTTCAAACTTGGGACTATTTTTTTCTAATTTTCTTTTTCGTTCATTTTTGTTGAATATTCTGAAATATACGTGCAAAATTTTGGAAAGGAGAAATGAAAACTGTAGGTGATACGAATTTTTTTTAATCCGTTCCACACGTCACAGCGAGTGAGCTCGCGCGTTCCAACTGGTTACGACTACGCTTCGACTTGTTTGGACAAACACGGTTTCAAAGCACGTCTAACGCTTTATGCAGTGACCGCTGTCTCAATTTTCTAGTAATGTTCCTCTAGTGATCACCTCTTTTGAAGTAAAACAGAAATGTCAAGTTCTCGATTTAAAAATATCTGCTATAATCCGTTTAATAAAGAAAATCATAGTGGGAAAAAGCAAAAGAAATGATTGCCTCGCGTTTCAGCTTCGTTACTTGAAAAATCGATTTTTTTTTCGAACCGAACGATGTTTTGTGTGCACAATGCAGATTAGAAGCAAATAAAATGCAGGTGGAAAAGTGCACAACGATCGCTGGCACACATGGCTTGCATTCAGTTGAGCCAGATGACAACTACGATTTGAAAATGAGAACATATTATTCTTCCTCGGATTTCAAAATTGTCAGCTTTTTCAAAAATGAAAAATCAGGAAACAAACGTGCAATAAAAGAAAAATGATTGCCAAAGTAAACTTTTATACTTGTATTGTGAAATAATTGAAAAATCAAATTATTATTATAAAGAGTAGAAAACAAGGCCAAGTTGTAACATTCAAAGGCCAACATGAACGAAAAAAAAATTTTAACATAAACACTGTCTATAAGAATATTTGATAAAAAAAAATTGAAAAAAAAATAGTACCGAATTTAATAAAAATGAATTTGTTCATAACAATGCACTATATTGTCGTTAAAAAGGAAAAAACCTAAGGTGTGCTAAAGTTTTTTTTAAAGCTTGTACGCTTACGCATAATTAATGTGCAAATGGAACATTTTACGTTCGAAACTTTTTTTGCAGTTAGCCACTTAAAAAAAAAAGTTTTTTTATAGAGTACGGAATTTTGAAGAATCATATTTCGAAATTTTCAAGTATCACATTGAAAAAAAAATACGTGTCGATCAATTTCGATCTGGAAACACGAAAAAAATGTTTCGTCGAAAAAAAAAATTGACTTTAAATTTCCCATGAAATGACCCATATATATTGTTTCTCACTATTGTTGACATTACGATTAATTAACTTTTTACGATTAATTAAGTTGTCCTAAAAGTATTATCGCACCCTTGTTGGCAATGGCGTATATTACACATTACGCTACTCAATTTCAGACTATATCGGATTGTATATAGTATGAATATTTAAGAATATTACAATTACTCTCAAGAAAATTACAGTCACGGTAGAAAATTCCGGTTGTAACAATTAATTTCTTTTTGATGTTTTACCATGATCGTGTGGAAAAAAAAAACGCTACATATTATTTTTTCTGATGTGTCTATTTTCAGAAGGATGTTGCTATGTGTGTAAATATGTATGTATATGTAAACTTGGAACATCTTTTGAACCAAAACCCGATTGAAATCGAGCTTATACGGAATTTCAAAGAACTTACTTGAATTTATGTTTCCTGAAAATTTGGCGCTCATATGGATTACGTAGATTTCGATATACCTATTTAATAATAAAAAATTAAAAAAAATGTATTATAGAATTAATTGTAAACTAAATTAAATTCTAATTAACTCTATTTCTAATAAAACTACGTTGAATGATTTTTTCATAATCGATTTTTTTTCGATTCATTTCTTCAAGGGATATCGCGAACAAAATTATTTTAAAGCAGCTTTTTTTTTTAAATAATTTTTAGATTTTTATTGATCAATCTTTGAAACAATATTTATTGTGCGTTTAAAGAAGCTGCATCGAATGCTGCAAGTTCCATTCGAATCGGTTACTTCATTCAAACGTGATATATAAAAATAATGATTAGATTATTTTTTGTATTTCCAACAAATTTTTAAATAAATAATTTTTAAGCTCGAAACCACATCGTATAAAATAAAAAGAGAAGTTTTAGCGGCTGGCCTGCAAAGTACATAGTTTCCCTGATTCCTTAGTGGAAATCAAGAATAAAATTAATACTTTATCATGTATTTTTTCTACTATCTACATTTTCCAGTATTTGGATTTCGACAATTTACCTGAGACGAATTTCACGTGCGCTGGCAAAGTAATCGGTGGATACTACGCTGACCTGGAAACTTCATGCCAAATGTTCCACGTGTGCACCGTGGGCCAACAGGACGAGCCCATGGACATCAAGTTCCTCTGCCTCAATGGCACTGTCTTTGATCAGGTATTTAGTACATTCTGAATTATTAATACGTCATTATACGCCATCCTAGTTTTTGTTTATTATTTTTCAATATAGTCTTAACAATTAAAAACTATTGATAAGATATCGATTAACATTGTATATAGATCAAAGCAAAAGAACCAATAATGCTTTATCATATATTTTTTTAACAAACTATAATTTATTATCGAATTATTCAAGAATTGCAAATCCAAATTGTGCATTTATTTAGTACTTGGAAGTTCAAACAGGAAATAATATCTACATAGATATTGATTTTCAAGTCAAATGAAAAGGTACATAAAACTGAATGATTCTTTTTTAGGGTTGCGAACCAAAATGGGAAAAAGAAAACCCTTATAATTTCGTCATGTCCGTCCGTCCGTCTGTATGTCACAGGCAATTTACTCAAAAACTACAGGATGTATATTGATGTAATTTGGAGTTTAGGTGTCTTGTATAAACCGCTACTTAGTTTAGTAGTTAAATAACAAAAATAAATATTTTTAGAGGGCGCTCTCCATACATGTAACAGAAGCTAAAAAAATTTTTTTCAGAAAAAACCAAACTACGATACAAACCTCGACGCTTCTTTTAAAAACATTTTAAGGTTTCTTAGCAATTTTTCTAATTACACGAATAATTTCGAAAATAATCGCTCCGAAACTAGGAGAAATTGTTTGTGTGTGTCCCTCTATTTCCTAAACCACATGTCCAAAAAATATGAAAAAAAATAGCAAAGGTAACGCTTAATAAATACTTTCAAAGAAAATTATTTTAAACATAGTCAAATATACTGCTTTTGAGTTATTGCCGAAAAACTGCGCTTCTCAACAAAAGGACGTAAGTGTCATGAAAATACATTCTTTGCTGATACACTTTAGTTTACACTATTTGAATAGTATTAATCGTCATGCCTACTTGTTTTTCTAATAAGCGACTAAAGCGCTTATCACTATTCTGTCCGGGAAATACGGAAAAATGTTACAACGTAATTTTTTCATCTGTAGTGCATTTCTTTGTAATAATGGTTTCGGAACCCTATAATGAGCATTATCCGACATGCTCTTAGCCAGTTTTTTACTTCTTTCTCAGTTGTTTAAATTAAAATAAATCTATCATCTTATATTACTTCAATTTTTATTAAATCACTCTATTCTACAAATTTTAGGAAACACGAGTGTGTGAACGAGTAGACGAAGTAGACTGCACTAAGTCTGAAAAATTCTACAGTCTAAATTTAGAATTATACGGAAGTACAGCACCACCCATAATACAACCGGAGCAAATCAAGCCGAAGACTATTGAGCAGACGAGCCAAGTTGTTGGAACAGAAGCGGAATCTGATCCTTCGATTGATGATTTGATAACTCGACACGACAACGAGAACAATCGATCACCTGAGGTGCACGATTCTACAGAAGACCCGCCACAGGACGGTTCTACTGATCAGGATCAGAGCAGACATCACTCCAAAGTTCACCAAACTCATCCCACGTTAGACCAATTTTCCAGCCACGTGGGTCCCTCAGGAGGTATTATCAAGATTATATGATTGTGTTAAGAGTATATGATGATGTACATATTAGATTTGCTTTTCTATATTTTACTTTTATAAGCCAAGTTTAATGTTCACGGTTACTAATATTCCGTTTCCTATCGCAGTAAGAGTTAAAACTTTTGAACTTATTTTATATTTTAATTCTATTCCTGAATATAATTCAATTTAATAATTTTCCTCTGTCGTAAGTCAAAATATTGAAACACTTATATGAACTTAAATAAACCTTAAAATTATAATAGAACATTAGAAGATCCGTACTGTTTTTTAGCATTATGTTGATAATATAATTTGAAAATAACACTTTTATCTAATAAATAAAGAGAGCGAAAGTTAGGTGATGCTCGCTTGATAACAAACCTGTGCGTCAATGCCTTTAATTAAAAAAAATTGAGCAACTCAATTGGATAAAACGGTTCAGCGGACTCATATTCATTTCATATTTTCTTTCATACATAGACCATTTTGAAGATTGATTTTGAATGATGAATAGAATTTAGGTCGGCATAAGGTTTTTTAAGGCACTCCCTGCTCCCAACTCTTTCGTCATACACTTTCTCTGTATATTTTTTCGTCAATGTTCTCTCATGCAACGTTTGCAAATAACGTTACTATTTTAATGTACCATTTTTCACTCCAATTACTACATATTTTTCTAACCAGAATGTGTTTTCACGTCAACATTTCTGTATCTGTTTCTGAGAACACTCTAAAAGTACTTCAATGGGATCGCATCTGCATTAGTTTAATCGTTCTTTTATGTTTTGTCTGCTGTACCCAAATATTATATTTTATAACACATAAATACAAAAACTGCGTTATAAGTAGTCAAATGTTTTACCGTAACATATTTTATACATTTTATAATAGCATTTAAATTTCTGTTCATGTTATTACTGCATACAGAAGATTAACGATCAAACAACGTATAAAAAATGTACATAATGTTCCTTAAATACTATAATTTGATTAAAATTGTAATCTTACAGAAAGCCAAGAGGATGAAGAAGACGACAGTGAAAATCAAGAATATGAAGACTTTACACATGCTCCTCCAACAACGACAACTGCGGCCACTACTACGAGCACAAAACCATCATCTACGACGATTGTTTACATTACATCGCAATCGTCAGCAACGGCTGCTGTATCACCTGAGCCTTCAGTACATACAACATTGCTGCCTGCGCCTGCGCCATCCGTTCTACTTTCTGCACCGACGTCCACGTCACGACCCATTGGATCTTTTGCATACCAAGCCTCATCTTCGCAACCTACGTTGCCCAATGAATCACTAGACCCTGCTTTCCTAACACCAGAACAATTTATATATCAACACCGTGGACCCGGATCTGAAGCAATCTCATTTCAACGACAAAGTTCTCGACCAGAAGGCCTTTATATCACGCATGCACCATCACAACAATTTGATCATTTTCAATATGAATCATCAAGGACAGCTCCACGATCTCCGACTGTTCGAACAAATATTTTAGCACAACGGCCACAGCCTGCACCTTTCAGGGCAACAACGGCAAATTCAAGGGATCAATTGCTACGTCCGGGGCCCGCATCACAACCGTCCGAAAGACACGAAACCACGGTGAAACACCGTCATTCTAATTCACCTGTTTCTGCACTACCAGCGTCAAGACCACTACCTTTAGAACCTTTTCACTTAGAATACAAACGTCATCAAGAATCCAGATCTGAAAATCAAGCTTCCCTTTCAGCACGATCTGCTGCTCCTCTTACTCATACTACAAGAATACCACCTAAACCAAAGAGCCCGCCCAAAGTCATTGTGACTGCGAGCGCGTCGGTCAGCGATAGCAACGGTAAAAAATTAAATTACACAGTCGGAAATGTTGTAAGCGCTGTGAAGCCGATCGTTCAAATAAATTACGACGATTATAAGGAATCTGACCTAATATTCGACCCATTTTTCCTTGACGTGCCAAAACTACAAAAAAGAAGAAAGGAACGGTCAAATGACAAAATAATTGTTACGGTTCCTCCCACTACAACTTCTTCGCCGACTGTGACTAGTCCAAAAATCTCCACGACGAACGAAGCACCAGTCAGCATTATGTCTAGTACTACCGTTGCCTGGAACCCAGACGATTATGTGGACGATAACTACGAACCTCAAGCTTATGTTCCAGCCGTACCACCTCTCGTAGCACTTTTGTCCTTAGAGAAAAAATATTCAACGGAGAAGCCACCTGACATAAATAATGTGAAAGACGATTATACATTTAAATCAAAAATCCTCAGTGTGGAACAGCAAAAACCAACATTGTTGGTGTCAAGAACTCAAACACCCTCTAGTCAAAATCCGGTTCAGGTGGCGGCGCCCACCCAAGCTCGCATAAAACGCGGTGCTTCTGCGACTATGCGTAACTTGCGTACTATTGGATTCGTGTCTAGTTAGCACTTGATTGATAACATGTAGAATTTAGTTAGTGAATTTCGAATAATTCCACATAGAAGTTATTCCATGCCATAAAAAGATGCCGCCATTTTGCGACCTACATCTTAATTACATACTATGTAAATAATATAATTTCACATTGCGTTACATTTCAGTTGCATTATGTGTTGCTTGCTTGTAGAACGAAACATTGCGTGACATTGCAAGAGTTTTTTTTCTTTTGTATCCAAAAATTAAGACGTTCTTCTGCGTCTACGCATATGCTATTTGTTTGCTACTACATGTTTATTTGCAATTGATTATTGCTTATTTCACAACAAAACGATCGTTAGCATACCGTAAACGCATATTAGTGAATGGTAAAAGTTAAATCATTTGATAAATTATCGAAAAATTTAACTGTAAACTAGACAAATATTACGGTCATTCACGCTATCGCTATATCAAAATACTTTCAAAATGTCACTTTGACATTTGTATTTACATGTTTTAATAGATTATTTTAAAATCAAACATAAGTTCTTTAAAAATGTGGAAACGTGAAATAACTTCTCTATGTGGAATGAACTTCACACACAGGAAGTGTGATGCTGTATGTGCCTATAAACATGCTAGAACTGTCATTATTGTTATCATCTGACCTCTACCGTCATGCATTGACAGGGTTTAATAATTTTCCTAGTAGTAATTGTATAATTAACTCATAATGACGTTGTAAATAGGCTTATTTTATTGTATAAAATTTGAAATTATATTTTATTATGGATTTGTATGAAAATTAAAATTGTGTAAATATTTATTAAAAATATATCTCTTTCAATCATATTTTTACAACTTATTTTTTTTTTTTTTTAGAAGAGAGAATTTAAATCATTCTCTTCAGTTATTAAGCAACTAATGGATTAATAATTGCTATTGATTTTTCCTGAGCTCACTGGATTTATTTTTGTATCTTAATTCATTTCGTTTTTCTTCACTTTAATTACAATTTTGTATTTGAAAACTAAATTTGTTAATCAGGATTTTAAGCAAAAAATATCTATACATTGTGATAAATCTAAATGTACTATAAGATTCGTTTAGATCTGTGTAAATTATCAAGATGCTTTGTGTTTCTATGTGCGTTTTGGTAATGCGTATCTGATTGCCATTTTTTTAGTCTGGGAAAGAAAGTTCTAGATGGTGATCATGAACCTGACATTGTGACGTCATGCGGCCCCGTATTAAATGGACCAGTATGCGGTAAGTATCATGGAGTGCAGTAGGTTTTCTGTGATCCTGGACCGTTCAACGTATTAGTAGAGTGGGCAGATTCATGTCCAGCAATGACTGAAACGACGACAATAGCGACTTCATGTGTTATTAGAGTTTAAGTTAAAAAAAAAACTATTAAGAAATCAGACTCATATTGTGGTTGAAAATCCCATTACTCCACAATGTCGAAAATGAATTAACGGGATGAGATATACACCAGTACAATAATTTTATTATACAATTCGTATAACGAGATAATGGAAATGTTTCTGTTTGTCTCTTTATGTTATACTATCTTAAAAGCACTGTATCTCAATATTATAAATATTTTTGAAAAATTTGTTAAAATTGACTATTTAAAGGAGTCTTAAACAACGATTTTCTAGGATTTCTCTGTCTGCTTCTAATAGCAACACGAAAAATTCTAAATGGATTCTAAAGGGGTTTAGCTTTTGATAGCTTAGAGTCTTATACTTAAAGTCTAAGAGGATTTTGATTTACGGTAATTCATGCTGAAGAAATTACGGGCAAGAGCTGGTATAGAAAACCTCAACGCTCTACGTATGTTAAAACGTAAACGTACTGTTAAAGAGTAGGAATCGAATTGTCTCTCCGAGGATACTGTGCTATGTCTCCTTATCGGGTTCGAACCCTGACCACGGCCGTTCTCACATGAAAAGGTACTTGCTTTGTATATCGAAGAGCATATTGAGGCTTTGATTCTGGATACTTTCACTAATTAGTTACAACTGTCAACAGTTTCTAAGCAGTTAAAGGCCGAAATGGGTTATGCTATAGGTCCAACTCCTCAAGAAAATTAAGAAAATGTGGAACGACATATTGACATCATATTTTACTTATTTGAGTGTGTCATATATATCTTTCGACATAAGAAGTGAAATCCTGTTGTAAATAATCAAAATTACTTATATAAACAATTAAACATAAGACTCCATCCAGATGTTTTCTAATAATACAGGCTATTAATGTTACGTTCTTTGTAAAAAGAAAAATAAATGACAATTTAGAAACATCATTTTTAGAAAACTAATTTTGAAGAAACTATTATTACTATGGACAGCGATTCTCTTGAAATTGTAGAAGAAGAACAACTTATCGATAAACTTCCGTTGGATGCTTATGCGCTACAAAATATATTCAATGACAGAGACGAATCTGTTAGTTCGGCGGTACTGACAGCAGAAGATTTATTAAAGGAACTGTTAGAAAAAATTGTAGAGGATGATAAAGCGGAGGAATCGGTTCATTCCGTTCTTGTAACTGTAGAGAATTTAATAGAAAACGCTTTCAGTAATTATCTCTCGGTGAGTTGCCTTATATATCTACTTAAATATTCATGTATTCTGTAAGCTGTTACTAGCTTAACATTGAAGCAATATTTCTCCGACCTATCATTATCTATTGTATAATGACTAACGATTTTTCATTCGTCTATAATTAAATCACATTATAACTCTTATTGAAAATCTAATTGTGTTATAGATAGTTTACTACAATAGTATCAATAATCTATCTCGTTATTGAAGTTTAGATTGAAAAAGTGAAAGGGATTAAAAAAATTTTTACGGTAAAGTTAAATTCACCGTTGATATGTAGTTCGTTTTTAACTAATATATCGATTTTTTAAACTTTAATGCATTGTTTAAAGTTTGATTTAACTTTATACAAGTACAGACTAAAATAATATATACTATACTAAAACAGTAAGTATGTACATGTATATATTACCGGCTGCAAAGACTTGCGTCCCAAGAATATTGAACATTTTAAAAAACTTGGTAAAATCAAATATGCCCGCCTTAAGCGTATCATACATATGTTATTTGAATTAAAGGTCATGATAACATATGAGCTTTTCATCAAAAATCCTCTTTTTTATTTACAAATAGCTTCGTAGTAAACTTGAATCGAAAAAAGGATAAATACCTAATTTCCTATTTATTAGACATCATAATGCAAAATAAACAACAATTTCAACCTCTATTTTAGATACTTAGGCGAAATGGTGGATCAAAACATGAATAACTGACAGTTAAAAAATTCAATTACAGCTAATCGGTACTATATCAAACTGTGATTTCCAATACAGTTATTCCCAATCGATTAGTGATAAGATTGAAACAGAAATTAAGTTTAAAAGTTAAATAGTTTTTTAGTTATCGTGGTCACATCCAGTGAAGACGGGATTTTCAGGCGACAGTAGCATACCTATGCTCGCGCTTAAGGCTTGTAATTAGATCATTATAAGGTGACAAACGTTTCCGCAATTAAAATATAAGTTCAAGCTTTTAAATGCTAAGTACTAATAACTTATACCCACGATTTTTCTACATCCATATGCTACAACATACTTTCTCCATAGTGTATTAATTATTTGTTATAAGAGTCATTTCAATTATAATTCTTATTTAGTTTTTTTTATTAACAGAGAAATGTTACAGTGCATTTCAAAACATTGCAAACCGTACTACTGGTTATTGCAAATCAATTACAAGTATTGAAGCGGCAAATCAAGCTCGACTTAGGTAACATCACTTCAGAGGAGTTGATGAATATCAAAGCTACAGTTTCCATAACACAACTCAATGTGCACACGCAACAGGTCCCTAAGAAAAAGATGAGAAAAGCGGTACCGCAAAAAAAATGTAAAGTGTGCAATCAAAAACGTACTTGCCTGTCGTGTCTCGGAGACGTGAAAGAAAAGGTAATATTATCTAAAACTGCAATACACAGATTAAAAGAAATATCACAATTTAACCTGGATTACAAGAGTAACTTTAAATAACATCCATGTTTGTTTAAACGCGACTTTAGATTGCTTTTAACGACGGCCACCCAGTTTTACCATACACTAAATTTTAGGTCACGGGCTAAGTCTAAAAGTGCAGAATAAAATTAAAAAAATACACTTGCATACGTATAACATTTTTAATATTTTTTTTTATAAATGTTATAATTTTCTCTCTTTTTAATCGATCAGGTTTTACGATGAATAAGACAGTACCGGATACTCTTATAAATCAAACGGCTTGTAAAAAAGTTTAAAAGTCCATAAAAAGTTCGAGCCCACTCTACGAACTCTAAAGTGCGGAAAAGCGCCAAAATGTATGTCGGCCGGTATGAGCTTTCATTCTGTATCTGTTCTTCTCCATACAAACTTTACATGTTAGGGTTGTTTATTTACAAATGACGACAATCATGATGTAAATACTAAAATGAGAATTAGATAAGCTTTTGAGTTATGGATAACAGATACATTTCGCGCGTTTTTAGCTACATATAATAAAGTCTGATTCCTACTCCGATCGCGATATTGTAAGACATATGAAAGTATAATCAAAGCAGTAGCAAATCGATCCCCGCGTTATGTCTATAGAGTAACCTTTAATGGTAGATGTAGGAAGAGCGGTGATATGAATAAAGATGTATTTATTAGACTCGGAAAGAATATGTTGGGGTAGGTTGTTGTAGAATGATTGACAGAAATAGATTGACTGAAGAAATATAAAGAGCTACATGTTAAGTAAGGATGTGCAAGGAGTATCTCATAAAATGTACACGGAGTGAATTCGAATAAAAACAAATTCGGATTAGAACTGTCCTTATATGAAACGATTAATGAACGTCAATGAAACAAAAAAGTTGTCCGGATTGCATAGAGTGTAAATCTGTGGTCGCTGGCACTAAACAGAAAAGGGCGTCTTATATGTCGTATGCTGTTTCGATTTTCAATTCAATAACCAAATATTAAAACGGTATTTTAATAAAAACCATAAAGTTAATTTGAGTTAATTTGACTGTAACTTGTACAAAAAATTATGTATTTTTTAAAAACGGACTCGAGTTTTTGTCTTTAACTCACCACTTTGATTGATTTCTGATAGCCATTCCATTTTTAAGTAAATGTTTTTCCATTTTCATGCAGGAATCCTAAATTTTCGGGATAAGTAGTATTTTAATATAACCCAATATGCCGAACCCAATGAAAATCTCACCGTAATCAGTTCTGTCGTTCCAAAGGTACCCAGGACAAATGAATAGTCAGACAGATGGACAAAATATTTTATAAGGATTGTTTGGGTGCTTGATATGTATAAATAACTTTATAAACTTAATAAAACTTAGTTGTTTTGAAATCACAGACAGACACTTAATTTTATTTATGTATGTAGATTTTTATATCATATCTAGGCTTTAAGCAATGGGAATCCGATAATTACTTACTAAGATGTTTTCTCTATAATTGACGAACTATGTGGCACTTTCTTTAGTTATTCCTCTTATTATTTTGTCGATTTCCGCAACACAAACTTCACTATTTCATTTCTACAACAATAATTGCACTGGCCACTAATCTCCGTTTGAGAACAGGAGACACGATTATATCGAAGTTATTAGTCAACGTAAGACGTAAAACTTCTTGGATGTACCGTGGCCAAAAGGTGGAACCGTCTATAGTTTATCAGTGCGTGTCCGTATGGAAAAAATTTGGCGTTTACGGAGTTGACCTCGTGACAATATAAGCCTCATAATAAACATATTTAAAGTTTTGTATATGATATAGTCGTTCTTGAATATTGACCGATTTGAATTTGAATATTTTTGGTTTGGCGACGAATTCAAAATGCAAAATATAAATACTATAATTACGTAAACAGACTATATATTTTACTGAAAATTACTTCGTCTAAAAATAGATTTCAGTGAGTTAGCTAGTTAGTTTTTGAGAAATGCTTAAAAAATAATTATGATAATTATAGTTATAATTATAGCCACATTATTAAAATTATTCGCCAAATTGAAAATTACATATGTTAAAATTTAACGAAATAGTTTATAACTATAGTTTACAATAGAGCTGGTCAATATCATAGATAAATGCAGGAGATTATAACAATAAACTTTACTGTAACCTCCTATTCCTAAACCTACCCTCATCGGAACAATTTCAAACACATTTTTTTTTAATCTCTTCATCGAGAGGTAACACAGATGCTAAGATTCAAATTAAAATAATGAATGTTTTTGTAACTTTATATATTACAATTATTATCATGGTTTTCCTCGATGGGACTGACACGTCTTAATAGACAAAAGACCCTAAATAAAAAAAGTTTTATATTCGTCTTTAATTATTGATCTTTAATGAAGTCAACATCTTGTAACAAATGATGCTTTGTTAAAAATTATCCGTTATTGCAGGGTCGATATGACAAGAAGAAAAAGGAGAAAGTGTTAGTTGGTAAATGCTCCGATTACATTTATAATGCTATTGATAGGAACATTAGAAACTCTTTTTATAGTCCTACTTTGGTTTTTTTCAGTCGATCGTGGTTCAGTAAGTACGTATTGATACAGAAATTATTATGTTGAATAGTATAATACTTGGTACTTTTCTATGGCTGCCATTAACACATCGTGGCATATTCTAATATCAGGTAAATATTATAATTACTTGAAACTAGAAAGAATATTGTGATATTTCATGTTTTTGCCTATGAATCGGATATTTTAGCAAAGATTTGCATACAAAATATTGGCCAGTAATATCGGTCACCTACATGTCAAGGTCGGTTATTAGTAAAAGAAAAATTTACAAAGTAATTGCTTATTAGATCGTTTATTATTTTGATATTTTTTAGCAGTATACTATGAATTCATTGCTATAGCCGAAAAATTTAACTCGTAGTGTTTCAAAAGCTTTTTGTTATGCATAAGTAAGCACAAGTAAACGTCAAATTTGTAGAAGATAATTTGTAGCGCCGAAAATTTTCTCGAGTTTTGAGTAAAAAGACTTAAAACTTCACGTTTCAGGCTCGCAAGATCTATACGGCAATTCAATGGTCACCGTGGCAGAACTCGCCGACTTAGAAGAATATGTTCAACTTTTAGAAGACACTGCATTGGATGCTGAATCCAAACAGATCTCTGAACTCGCTATAAAATTACAAGCCGCTGAGGCAGAATTACAAAGAATGAATGACAAAGCAACAACATTATGCGAAATGCAACGCCTTAGACGAGAAATAGTAACTACACAATTATATAAGATCTATCTCTGTAAGAAAATCGTAATAAACATATACAATATGAATACAATAATGCATCTTTTAGCAAACAGGCATAATTTCCTCTTTTTTTTTCTAGACCAACTATTTCAAAGAAACTATATTTATTGAATTATTAACTTTTCCAAAACATTACATTAAACATTTTGAAAAATTACCACATGTTATTTTTTTTTTTTGTATCGATCGATATCAATTTCAATCCCGATATCATTTTCGATTCCGATCCCAGTCACACTTTTGGTCCCACACTCGTTTTCGACCCTGGTCCCGTTTCAATTCCGGTTCCGTTCTTGCTTTCGATTCTAATCTTGGCTCCGTTCTCCATTCCGCTCTCTGTCCCTCTTTCAATTCGGATTCCGCTCATGAATCCGTGGCCGCTCCTCGCTCTTGATTTCGTCTCGATCTAATCACGATTCCGATTTTGTTCCCGATCTCGATTATGGTTCCACTTTTGATTCAATTCTAATAAACTATCCAATTTTTAAGGATTTTTTTCATGCAGGAAACCTAAAAATATCGCGCTAAAAATATCCTAAAAGTGGCTCAGTAGACTTTTCTACCTTCTAGTCAAAGTCATATAGTGATCGATTTAGCCATTCCGAAGATACCTCTGATAAACAGACAGTCGGACAGATTCAAAGGGTTATTTTGTTTCATACATGTCCTGACAATTAGGACCACAACAAAAAAGGAATCAACCAAATCAGTATAACCGTTCTGGAGTGATACTTTTCCATACATGTGGCAATTGATTTTTATTTATACAGATATAGCCATATTATTATTTAGCTATAACCAAGGTCTTAAAGCGAAGGTATTATGCCTCTTTGCAAAAAGACTCAGCAAGATATACATACTGTATATGAATATTGTATATTTATGGAATATAAATTTCTTACGGAATATTGAACGACGAGTACTTCACGTGCGTGAAAATTGATTATAACATTTTATATTACACGCATAAAAATAACTAACACCATTAATAAAAAAAAATTCATAGAATTTTCCCGTAATGTAGCATGAAATCGCAACCGATTTTCCTACACAACGCATACTTTATGTGAGTCACATTGACTATTATGCACAACTCATAAATAAAGCAATTTACATTTATTGTTTTTCAAAATATTTTCCTTTACATTTAAAATAAATAATTTTCATTCGCTTTAACGAAACCAACATTCAAAATATAAGAACCACAGGACTGACAACATGTTTTGCAAGTGCTGGTTGAAGACTATCTCAGCCTCTTAAAGCTCCGTAAATGTCAAAACTCATGAAATTTTTGGTCTTTGGAAAAATAACGAAATTGCATGATGAGAGGTATAAACTGAGAGTAGAATGGATCACAAGCCACACATTTTCAGAATTTAATAATACCTGTCTTATTCCCCATGTGTAGAAAAGCACAGTCATCATTCAAGATATGTTTCTCCAGTGTCTCTCCCAATTTTACACAAAAACACTGGCCAATTAGAGAGTGGTGTACCATTCACCATTTAACTGTTCTTTGCTCCTCTAATGGGATCTGAAAAATAAACGCATTCAGATAAAGTAATTGCAATATTTTATTATCCACAGTTCAGTATCACATATTAACTTCAGTTTTGTTAACGTACAGTTATCTTCGACCACCCATCAACAAAACTATTGTGTTATGTCTAAATCATAATAATGAATCAATGTTTTATTTCATGCCACAATGCTCGCGTCCTTTGTCTTACATGAAGGCTTGTTAAGCTTTAGGTTATCATTGCTAATTGCCATTGGCCCATCCACATGAACTACTATATATTAAGCTATCTGTTATTCAAATAGTGCATGATACAATTCTACTCGGAATGTTTGCATTAAATGTTTTCACAAAAATCAAGGAATTTTATGAGAGACTATTGCTCGGTGAACTCTATTTTCAAATACTCATCAAATTTGTGAATTTTTACAAAAGCTTTTTAAGACGCAATATACATATTAATTGTTTATTTATGTCAGCAATTATGCAATACATATGACTGCAATATAAACAATATAAAAAAATAACTGCAATATAAGCAAATACATATATATGCAATATAAACAAATAGGGATGTTTATGAACCTCAATATGGATAATAATAACAATCGACGAATATTGACCAAAAAACTGTTCATAACATTTCCTCCATTCTATTTCTCAAAGAACACGATTGGATCTCAATATGATACTGGAAAGCACGAATGAAAACAAATCGCTCCAAAATTTCAGATAAGTCCGTTTGCCTATGCACAAATCGGAGAATACTGTTATTGTTAACGTACTATTAATTTTGAAATATTTTCAACGTGCTCTAGTATTTTTTTATTATTGTCATGCCTACTCTATAGAAGAATACCCGTGACAATAGGTCTTACCAGGACAAGGAATAAGCAACAGCATATAGCGATCCTTAAGCTTTTTAAAAGGTTTCCATTTTTAAAACTATCTAACTGGGCAACCGAGCTTTGCTCGATTACTTTCGAGTTTACCGTAGGAATATTATTTTCCCACGGGAAAAGTCACTTACGTTCGTTTCCAACAATAAATATATAAATACATAATATACATACACAACTTAATATGCAAAATATACCTACGTACTTTAATTATGTGATGCGGTCTGTAGTCAAGGCTTGTAGTGCCATTTATTTTGTGGAAACAATTACATTGCAACAATGTGATTTCCTCAAAATGCCACGAATGGAATTGAAATTATGCAATATTTTAATTTTTTTAAATGAAACTATTTTAAATTAAAACACAAAAAAAAATATTTTCTTATTTTAAAAATAAAAAAACATTTCTTGTTTTTCCAGTGAAGGCACCTATATAGATTAACTTGGATAATAACCTTCATCAAAATAAAAATTTCATCGAAATCGTTAGGGCTGTTTACCTGTATTGTATATAAATGTATAATCAAATCAAAAAAATCTTTACCTCGTAGCTAATGAAATTACACTTGAAATACGTCATTAATAAATTATTTTCGACATTACCACCAATTCAGTATGAATTCATATATACGTATACAAGTTAAGATAGTCAACATACTTCATACAACATACTACATTGACTGGTTTGACATCTGCAGGGGTGTAAGACAGGGTTATGTAGCTTCACTGTGGCTGTTCAGTCATGGATAGCTGTCTCAATAATCTGAAAGTGTACGAGTGTGGGCTGAGAACGGATGAGCTGTCTGTCAAATGCCTCCTGCAAGCTGACGACCTTGCACCGTCCGCGTGCGGGCTGCAGAAGATGATAAGAATGCGATATATACATATATCACTCTCATCTTGTATACATATATGTACAAGATGAGAGTGCCGCACAAGTGAAATGTTTTATATACTTGGGTAGTCTGCTTACAAATAATAGTAAACATGATAGAGATATGGAAAGGAGAGTGAATAGAAAATAAAGCGAATGGGGCCTTGCTTGCCATTATGAATAGTAAAAGTGCCTCACGACAGGCAGGTTCGGTAATCCATAATAGGGCCCTTATCTCTACGCTTGTGTATGACAGTGAAAATTTGGTATAGCAGAAGAAAAATGAAAGTAAAATCGATGCGATGGAAATGGGAACACTGCGTAATATGTGTGGAATGTCTCTGAAAGTTAGATATAGAAATAATGATATTAGAGAGTGGTGTGATTTGCAGGAAGATGTAGTGACTAGAGTAGAAAAAGGTATGTTACTTTGGCCAGCTGGAAAGGATAAATAGACTTACAAAACAAATCTTTAAATCGAAAGCGTATGATGGAAAAATCGGTAAGAGTCGCCCCAGAAAATTCTATACAGACCATGTTGGTGGAATATCAAAGAAAGGCCAAATTTTAAGCACCCGAAACCGACGGGCTAGAATTGAAAGATTAATGGATGTCAGTGAAGCAAGAGATATGCATAAATAATACCATGTGAAAATCTATGGTCTCTGGTTACCTTTCTGAGAAATAAGCGTTAGTTTATAAAAATAATAATAATTGAAGATTCATAATTATTTTCCGAAAATGTCTCATTTTTAACCTCGATTTCCTTAACGAGGCTTATAATGAAAATAGTAACGTAGTAGCACAACAATTAATGTTTTCTAAATCACAACAAATTTCATTTTAAGTTTCACTATTAACCCATTTTTAATAATAAGAATTTAATTTCAAAATTAATTTAAGTGATGTATGTCTATTAAAAAATACATTAATTTTAAAATTTTGTTATTCATGCAATAGATCATCTTACAAAAATGTTCTTTTAAGCCTGCTGTTTCAAGAACAAGTTTGGATCCACAAATAAGCAACAATGAAATCGAAGAAGATGCAGAATACGTATCCCTCAAAGAATTCAAGTATTTCATTAACGTTACTTCACCAACAGAAAAAAAATTGTTTAGTTACCACTAACACTCTTTCTTTGAAAATGCAAGGCGAACAACCTATTACAATATTTTTTTCTCAACTACATTAGTTATATAATTAAAGTATATTGTTTGTAAAATTACATAGAATCATTTTATCACAAATATTTATTTTTAAATGGATTATTCAAAATTATTCTGATTTGAAATCAGTTGTTTACACACAACAAAACAATTTTCGACTCGGCTGTGAAATAATAAATTAAAAATTACCTGTCAAATTATTTAAAATTTTGATTTTTTATACTGCTGTACTAACAATGATTTAATACAGTTGGTGACATTCACACTTGGTCACTTCGTGTTTTTAATGGGTTTTAATAGTTTTGGTCTGTTTAACTGCATACCTTTTCAGTATAAACTTGAGTAATCCGTAGTTTCATATCCTACAAAATTTTAAAACGTTTTACTTTGTGTGATCGGGGTGTTATTCATTTACTTTTAATCTTCTTTGAGTGTTTCAGTGACTGTTTTATATTTGATAGGAAAAATAGAGACCATGTTATTCACATATCTCAACTTTCTTATAATATTTTTTGAAACAACTTTTCAAACTAGTATCCGTACATGGTAGTTAAAATATACAGGTTTCTTCTGCATACCGTCATGATCGTCTAACACAAAATTTACTTTCGAGACAAGAAATCACGTTGTTACTATAATTAAATTGTGAATTGATGCCGTTCATCAATCTATAGCAAATGGACACCGGAATCGGGAACCAAAGTCCAAACGGGAATTTCGATTGAAAACGGGAATAAGATACTGCTTAAAAATCATTTTATTACAAATTCTTACTTGCTATACATGTAGATAGGATTTGTTAAGATTTTTTTTGACTTTACAACCATATCATATAATAGGAATTTAAGATATTAAATTAATCATCACTTCATTTATTTTTAAAGTCTCGGTAAAATTGGATTAAAAGTAATTTTGAGCATTTTTTTTCATAATATTTTTGATGGTTTTTTAATGATTTCATCACATCATTTCAATATTCAAATATAGATGTGCAATTCCATAACATTAAACATATACATACAGATTATTTACAAAGACTAAATCGTCCATAGACAAAACGGTATATAAAATGAATAAGGAAAGTCCAACCATTCCTTGAAAGGGGTTCCGCTCGATACACTACATGTCATTTGCAATAAATCAAACCCCATCATCCAGAAGTTGGAAAAGTACGGTTTTCGAAGTGCATAGCTGATATTATTATAATATCCGATAGGTACCTCGTTCATTTAATTTCGTAAATTTTTATTCCAAAATAATAGCGGTAAAAAAATACTCAGCTGGACACTCAAGTCATGCATTTGTAAAAGCTGAGGAACTAATTACCCCGCTCCCTCTTTTGAAAAGTTTTCGTACATTATGCCATTCCAGTTTTTACTTACGAAGAAATGGCCGACCAAATTATCATGAAAAATCCCATTTAAACAATTTAGAATGCTCTCATGTACTCTCTCTATTATTGGATTGAACCCCAAACTATGCATTATAATTAATGTTATTGACGTGATAACCTATTATAAATCGATGAAGGCCGGCTACATGCACGAAAAAGCAAACTCATTGTCTCGTTCCTCCTGAGCCGAGCGTGCGAGCGAGAGCGCGATACAAACGATAGAGAGGCGTCCTAAGGGTTCGACTTGTGACGCATCATCTATCTAGTGGAAGAGAGATACAAAATAATGATAATTATTTTGTATCTCTCATGATGATACAATTATCATTACTAGATGATACTAAATAATGATAATTCAATAATAATAATCCATTTCAATTCATGAAAGTATGCAATTTTTCATCAATGTTTTCTTATGACGTTATTACATAAAATTATCGTCCGTAAACCGACTACACACAACCAATTTTTTATTAGCTGTCGAATTCGGGCCCAAAAAAGTTTCTTAGGTACTCAGAAACTGTAATCTTGACAACAATTAAAAACCAATTCATTCTTGACACTTTTTAGAGGCCTATATAAATTACAATACGAATTAATAGTATATCCTACAACGCGCTTTGTGCCCAATTTTTTATACCGTCAAGAAAGTTACCAATATTTGTAGTTTATTGGTAAGCTTATATGAACAATTAAAAATTTTAGTAATTTGTACTTCACCTGTGATCTAATTTTTACGTTAGTATTTTTTTTAAACCACACAAACTTGTCTTACACTGATGTAATTTTATTCCCGAGGTTATTGTTTTAGCAGTTCAGTAGTTTCAAGTGTACTCAAAAGGTGCCAACGGGACCCTATTACTAAGCCTCCACAGTCCGTCCTTCTGTCATAGTGCTGTATCTTTGGAACCGTAATGGACACAGATTTGAAATTTTCACAAATTATGTATTACTACAGCCGCTATAACAAAAATAATAAATATAAAATTAAGTTTAAAGTTAACTGCGGTCCTCATACAAAAAAAAGTGTTTTATTCAATGTTTCCTGCTCGAATGTTTGAATGGTAATAGATAGACACTTGAAATTTTCACATGGTATGTACTACTATGGCTGCTATAATAAAAAAAATAAAATAAAGTTAAAAATTAAAAGGTGTCCCCACACGAAAGTGTTTTCGTCGTTGTTTTTTATTTTGATAAATTATTTTAAATATATGTACATATATATATATATATATATATATATATATATATATATATATATATATATATATATATATAACAATGCTACGAAATCCTTGCGAATCCGACTCACACTTGACCGGTTTTTTTTTACTCCTCTTGTTTGACGGAAAATAACCTTTGTAACCTCTTTCAAGGAACAGTTCGAAATTCCTTGTTACCCTATTATATTTCATAAATGAAATACAATTGTAGAACAATGGTCAACACATTGAGAAACGAAGTGCAACAACTCGGAACGCACTGGACAAAACAAAGTACCGTAACTTCTAATAGGGCTACTAATATTCTACTTGAAACAGGTACTGTAGTAAAATTCATTTTGTTACTGTTAATTTCAAAAAACGCTTGAATTCTTGACACAATTTCACTCCTAACAGCTAAAAAGTTAGCCGAAACGCCGGACCCGAACGAAAGCATGATTGCAGAGATCGAGGCTGTGGTGGCCGCGTACGTCAGCAAAATAAACTCGTTTGATTCTATAGTCAGTTTGAAGGTAAAAAAATGATTAATTTCGAACAAAATATTTGTAATTATAGTCTAATATTATATCGTTACCATATATTGAAAATTTATACCGTTTTTCTTTCAATTGTGGTAAAGGTATGATAAACAATGTTATATACAAAAAAATTCTGTATCACTTTAATCTGAATTAAAATATTCTACGCTCACAATAGATGTCAGAATTTCAAGAGGAATTGCACGAAATGCAGCACGCTTTGGAAACTAACCTAGAATTGATAGCTGAAGCGATGTCAAATCCATCTGGGCATGAACAAGGTATAATTTTATTAAAATAAGTGTAAAATAGTTAATTCTATACATTAATGCACTTTAAATTTTACCTGGTTTTGGTTAATTTCACATGCAAAAAAGTATTTTGGTCTTTTTTTTTTTTGCCGGTACAATAATAATTTACAACTTGACTTAATAATTTTGTGTTGATTATACCACAGCTTATTCCGAGTTGTATGGCCGTTGTCGCAAAGTTCAGTTGGAAGTACAGGCATTGGATCTTGCCCAACAAGAATTAGAAGAATTCCAGCGATCTCTTGTGGTGGATTTAGAGGTTTAGATCATCTTATTATTTATAATCGAGTCTCAAATACCGCTACCTGTCGCGTTGTATCTCAAATATAGCTTACGTTCCGAACTGAAAATGAATACTACAAGAGCTTTCCCTGTAAAGTGAGAATGAGGTACAAACTTTTGAAACTAAAAAAAATAAATCCTGGCTACTAAAGCTATGTTATGAACTAGATTTTTAAAAAGAAAATAATATGAATACTTTTTGATTTAAAAAAATGGAAGTTTTTTGTCTCCAGTCTATCATAATGTGTTGTTGAAAATAGAAAAGTATCTGTGCTTGGAAAATTTCATTACGGAACGAGTTAATTGAGATTTACAGGATACTTTTGGGGAAAAATACGGTGGAGCAGGATGCTCCATCGTATTTTGCAGTTGCCCGTTGGTACACGTTGAACGTGGAAGAATATCCACCAAAGACGATCTTCGCTCCGGTCGCCCAACAACGGTAATGATCGAAGAAATGATAAAAAAGATGAAAAAATTATTTTAACAGATCGTCATGTAACGGTACATTTTATAGCCAAAAAAACAAAAATGTCGACGGGTAATATGCGTAGCATTTCATACGGTCGTTTAGAGATGATAAAGGTATCCGCGCGCTGGGTCCCAAAATACTTACCGCTGCAAAAAACAAACCAGGCCGAACATTTCTCGAGCTTCTTTGGAATTATTACAATATATAGTTTTTGGGTCGATATATAACGATGCGTGGTTTCACCAATACGATCCAAAAAAAGTGAAGTACTCGGACGAGGGCAGACGCGTGAGGGCAGGTGATGTTGATGGTTAGGTTTAAATAGATAAAAATTTTGATTTACTCTTTTGCAATTGTCAGATTTCGTTCGATTTCGCATTCATATAATAATAGATTAACTGAGTAGGCATCTTAGGTTATTTTTCTTTTTTGGCTTTTTGTTTTATTTTTAATTAAGCATATTTTTAATTTTTTTCTCAAAAAGCGCTAATTTAATTTTTATAATATTTTATGGAACGACCTCTAAAATATGCCCTACCAAACAAAAAGAGAATCATCAAAATTTATTCATAATTGGCGGAATGATCGCATAACAAACATACAAGAGAAATACAATCGAATGGAGAACCTTGTCCTTTTTGGAAGTCGGATAACAAAATTACTGTCTGTATCTTGAAAAGACTATCGTACCCAATCCCTATAAAATTAAGGAAAATGATTCGGCCGAAAAGGTCATGGGCTCTGTTTCCTGGGTAGTAAAAGCGTGGTTATGATAGAATATTTCAACCGTTGAGCTATTGTTATGGGCTCTTTGTATGCAGAACAAATAAAAAAAAAATGTGTAACGAAATTGGAAAGAATCGGCAAGGCAAACTAGCGAAAATTGTTTTGTTCCATCAAGATAATGCCTCGGTTTACAAGTCCGCCATTACTATGGCTGCAATTCGAGATGCTAACTTCGAAATACTTTTTATATTTACCCGATCTTGCCCCCAGTAATTTCTGTCTATTTCCAAGGCTTAAGGATTTTTAGGTGCTCTTAATGAAGACTTTTGTAAGAAAGGAATTTTAAACTTGGAAAAAAGATATACCAAGTGTATTATGCTCTAAACTGAGAAATAAAATTACATTTAATAATAGTTACCGACAATATACTCATTCTCACTTTTTACTGGACGCCCTTCGTAAGAGTAACTTTTGTCATTGAATTTCTAGGAATATCTATCAAAAAGATAGTTCAAATTTTGTAGTAAAATAATATTTTACACGCATTCTAAACGATTATTCTCATAAATTACACCATCAAAGTGATGCACCAAAGTCGATTTAATTATTATTAAAATGGAATGTCATTTCAACAATTTAGAAGCTGACAAAGGAGCTGGAAATAATAGAGGCGGCTAAATCGACTCGAGGCGAATACGAGTCTGCCCTAGCCGATAAAGCAGGCTTGGCCATGCTCAACGAGCTTATTACCAGAGAGCAATTCAACTCGATACGTTCTTATTATGAAAAAAATATATTGACTGCCTATGACAAGTTCAATAGCCAAGAAAACTCCTGGCAGGCAAGTTTAATTTATGTCTAATGTACGACATAAAAAGAAAGAAAGTTTTTTACGTATTAATAAGATTCGCTTGATAATTTACTGTATATAAAATTCGCCCTAATATTTTCGCCTAATATTATAATTTTTTGTACGAATATAATCAAAAATATATTACTTGTTTTAATATAATGAAAAATAAAGTTTCTTAACAATTTTATTTCACATAATAATGTTGCATATATACATTGAATAGCTGAGTAGGTAAAATGAAAATTATTGAAGATTTACATATTGTATTTGTAACCAATTACGTCTTATATACGTATTGTCATTTTATTTCACGCAAACTTTTCTAAATATTACAGAAATGTGTTGACGTTTTACATAGAGAATTAGATGACAAAATGGAAAAAAGTCAAGTAGATGCAGTTCGAGAAGACATTATTCAGCTCATGTTAAATCTGCAAAATAGAGCAGAACAATTACAAGGAATTGTAGGTGATCTACGACTCCCGGTAGGCAAGAGCAGACTAGCACGTGACGACGACTGTTTTTCGTGTTCAGCGCCTCCTTTCCTGTCGAACTGATCCAACTTATCATGGATGTCCCAAATCGCTCAAGATTACCATTCACCATCATCAAATTATCTCCATAATTTGATAGACTTAGAAAATAAAACTGAAATAATTGCAAATATAATTATAATATAATACAAATATAATAATGAAATGAAACAATAAAACTGAAGATTACAATTTTTAATAATCATCTTCCTTTACGTCATAATGCAAATCCTATTACGAAAACAATTTGACATGTTTTAATAACTAAATTATCATTTTAATATTTTATTACGCATAACATATAACATATTTCTTAACATGTAATTTTTAACTTCCCATTAAATAAATTGATATTCCTCTAAAATTTGCGAAGATATAAAAAAAGATTTTATCAGTTGCTGACATTTTAAAGTCCTAGGAAGCATTTACTGCCGCACACACGTGTACGTGCTTGTGTGTGTGGATGTGTACATGCATGCCTGCGTGCGTGTGTGTGTACGTGCGCGCGTGCATGTAAACCTCTCATAATCATTTCTATTAACCGATCGAAACACAATTTGTGATATTCGTATGTTCAACTTAGACTTCCTGATTTAAACTAACTCCGCCAAGTATATTTCGATAGTAATATTCAATAATAAAGTTTTCAATAAAATGTTTTTTGAAATAAATTTTAGACTACCAATCGACACCAGAATCTAAACAGCTGTTTCCCCAAAAAGTTGTATCGACTGCCAAAAGTTGCATAAAAATCGACATATTTATTCAATACATATCGAAGTAAAATTTCTCAAAAAAAAACTTTATTTTCAATATTTTTTGTTAACTACTTTCGAAAATTGGACTTAAAATAATAACTTGCCAATTAAATGAAAATTTTTGTTTTTGATAGTGGAAAGTAAAAATAGCGTTTTTCATGTAAATAATCCAGATGTTTGAACTCGAAAAGCTGAAAATGTATTAATACTATATTTTTGAGTTAGAAAAGCTTGAAAAAACATAAAAATTACATCTTTTTAGCTCAAACTCTGTAATTTTAATCGATGTTTGAATATTTGCGCCGTTAAATTCTCTGTCCCAAGCAGTTACCAAAGATTAGCAGTTACAAAGACTCGCAGGTTACCCTCAGAGTAAAGATAGCATAGAGAAGTAATAAAATAGCAACACAACTCTTTATATTTGGACTTCTTTTTCTTATGACCTCTGTAATGAAATAAAAAGGAACAGGTCCGTCCCTGATAAAGATTGTAAACATTTATCATCTTTATAAGAAAAGTCTATTAAGACGCCTTACCAAAATTATTATCGACCATGTTTGCTTCTACCATAAGTTTACATAAACATGCTTATTTTTTTTAAATATATTTCTGTATCTGAAAACAATCTAACATCAATACAAAGAAAATTTTTACAAATTAAAAGTTTGTTTGTTTAAAGATTGAATCTACGAAACAGCCAAAGAGATTGTGATCAAAAAACATTGTTCTGCTCCCATATATTATTCGCCTAATGGTCTAAGAGCCAATGGCCAGCAACCTAAAGGTAAATTAAAAACCTGACATTTTGCCCAGGAAGTCTCTTACATACGTCACCCATAAGGCAAGGTCTCGCTAAGGCCAGTAAGGTGGACCCTTTGTTATACTTTTTATACAGAATTAGATTTTTTACTACACTTATATGTAAAACACGAGGTTTCTACATTATAGTTCGGAAATAAAAGAGGTTACACAAGAAGTCACTATTATATGAGAAAAAAAAGGATGACTATACAATTTATAAGTATGGGTATGCTCGGGCAGTAGGTGAGTTGTTGATGTCTGCCAAGATATTATCCATGAAGAAAACGTCTGTCGAAGTAAATACAAGCGTTTTATAGTCTAATAAACAACATACATAAAATTCAAATTTAATAAAATACTTTTGAAAAACTTTAATTTTTATCAACGTTAAAAGTGTCTGCCATGACCTTGGAAGCGCGATATTCGTTATTTTTGACTAATAAAAAGTATATATTTTGAAATTTTCAAACGGCAGCCTTTATAACATACTTATAAGATTGGCAAAATTTTTATATCTGGCGCACCTAAGCATAACAAAGATCCACTATGCTGGGGTCAGCTAAACCCCACCTTAAGGGTAATACATATAAGAGACTCCCTGTGCAAAATTTCAGGTTTTATAAGCTACCTTTAGGTTGCCGGTCACTGGCTCTTAGACTATAAGCACCACTCGTGAAAAATATTTCCCACAGTCCAAATAATGATTACGTGCATTTAAAATCCAATTATAGTAACGGATGCTTCTGATAATTTATTTAGTATGAAGAAACTGTATAGCTTTTATGGTTTCTTTAGATTAAGTCTGTTTTATAAATACACCGACATGTCATGAAAATCAATCTGTAGCTAATTAATCATGTTATTAATAATAATTACATAAAATTTACTCATTTAAGCGATTATATTTAATAATAGTCAATTTTAAAATTGCCAATCCTCAGACTTCTCATTTTTATACGTAAAGATTGCCGAAATATACCACAGCATGTAATATCTATATTTGCTAAGTGTGGAAATGCGTAAAGATGACTCCAGTAATTCGGTAATCGATGTGACAGAGCTATGCTCTGATTAACTTGGCTGCAGCTCGAAAATAAGCCGACTCGACTGGAAAGACATACAATCTCACCAAATGCTGAAGTAATAAGTTTCGCTGTAGCATCTCGTCTAGTGAATGGAAAAATGGGAAAATGATCTAGTAGCTCATTCCCTCATTATAGCCTTCTTCCTTACTCCGTTACCCTGCTCCTCCCTCTATCATGTATGCTATTTCAAAAGACTAGGCTTCTTCATGCACTGGTGCCTCCTCTGGAGGTGCGGAGTGTCTGGACGGCGGTAGCCACCTACTGTCTGATGGCTCATAGACTCGTTTACGCGTCCAAAATGTTAACAAAAATAATTGGAAAATGTTTTTTCAATTTTGTTAAATGAACAATGTCTCAAAAAAGGTTTTAATTTTCATTTCATGTATTTTATGTAGTAACACATTTATATTTTTGGAAAATATTAAAATAGCGTGGTCTGTCGCAAGATGAGTATGTTTTATTACATACGAGATGGAATTGATCATTGGTCTTTCGGCAAATATTTATAATCTCCTCCTTTTTATAACAACTTCGCCAAAGTAACTATAACTAAAATATTTCATTGAATATATATATATATATATATATATATATATATATATATATTCTTATAAATAACAAACTAATAAAGAGAAAACCCTGCTCGACCAGACAGCCCCGATATAATGCGGATGATATAAAGGTCGCCGAAGGTATTATTACATCAGTCTCTAATTTTCCACATGTATTCCACTCACCTTTAAACAAACAATGCAAACTACTGCAAATTATAGCGCAAACGATACTTACGAACTTACAGCTTACGAACTCGCAGGCAGCAATCTCACCTCTGCAAACTCCCCAATAATAAATCAATAATGTTTGCGTATTCGGTAGCAGCGAAAGGCATTGTTATAAAACTATCAAACATTATTCACACACAATCTTAATTTCGAAAAAACCAATATCGTAAGCGTAACACATTATAACAAAATACCTATACCTCTAAAAGAGCACGGACGTCGGGTCGACGAGCGAGTCGTTGCGCCGCGATTCACTACTGACGCCTACATGTGGACCTCTGATGATGCATGGACAGGTTGGACAGGGGAGGCATCATGCGAGCATCGCCTAATGATGTATCTCGTGAGATTACGTGTTCAGGTTCTGACCTACTTTTGTCAGGAACGACTTCTTCAATGATTATGATTTCTTTAGCAAAGTTATTCTAAAAAGATGGAGATTATGAATATTTGCGGAAAGAAGCATGATCGATTCCATACGGTGGGGTACGGTATTAATATCAGTTGCATAGAGTAATATTTAAACAATATCATTTTGAATTACTAAATTCTTCTACATTGACAAAAAAAAATACACATAACATTGCAAAGCAATGAAATGGTGCAACTTTTGTCAGCTTCATAAGTGAGAAGGTTTTAATGTGATGTGGCTCTGTATACTTTTAATCTAATAGAACAGTTCTTAGTCAGAAATATTCGATTTGGCAACTCTTTAATTACTTTTATACCAAATCGGTCACTGTTCACTAAATATCTATCGGTTTTTCAAGAGTTTAATTGAAAATTATTAATCTTTCTTTTTCTCTCCCGCTTTCCCATTTTACGCCATTACAACGCTTTCTATACAACCGTATATTTCTGTACTATTCTGTACAATTTGTATATTTCTATACAACTTTCTATGCGTACTATACAACCCCCAGTGGTCCACATGACGTTTCAAATGTGCACTCTGATTTTCAGGTAGAAAATAGTAAAATACTATATTTCTCTTTTTAACAAATAGACTTGTGTAGGTGCCAATAAGAGACACATATGTGAACGAAAGTTTCGAAAATTTTCGGCGGTCTCTACACTCTATTCAGACAGGTAACCATTATCTGATTTATAGAATGTCACTTTGCTCTGATTGGTGTTTGAAGTTACGTTTCATTGTGTGTATTTCATAAATGAAACACCTTTTTCTTAAAAAACTTTAAAATTAACCTTCCATTAACACTTATTATCAATATTGTGATAACTTCAATAATATAATTTAATGTTATAGTTTTGGCGTATATTCCTGTTTTATATATGTTCTCCCAAAACAACTACACAAAACATAAAGTATTACCATTTAATGAAATTATTGCTCATTAAGTAAAAAACTGTCACTGTCAATTCTTATAATGTCTTTGAATACTTTCAATTAATTTTTGCAAATAACTTTATGATTACACTATTAACGAAGCAGAAAACTTTAATCCCAATTATCTAAAAACAATTTATGATCCTTAAAATCGACTTTTCGAATTTCTTTTTATGATTACATCTATGGTTACTTGAACGCTGATATAATTGTTGCATGTCTAATCTGTGGTTGACGTTAGTTTATAATTGGTGGATAAACAGGATATCAACTGTGTATAGGCATAGTTAATACATTATATGGCATGGTAGTAAGTGTATAGGAATTACTGAGGTGTTTGTGTGTGGACGTTGACTTTAAACTGGAATGTACTTTTTTATCGGTGTAATGAACAGTGCCTCTGTACATTTCTTTGTATGCAATTGTACTAAGAATTAATAAAAATTGTATTGTCATACATTACAGTACCTAAGTATGAAATAAAGCTAACCTATTATTGAAAAGCACGTAAGGTTATCAAGTATCATGTAGTACATATTTATAGTAGATTTTTGTAATATCACATTTAAATTGCAGGTTCAAATCCACGTTGCATTATGGATAAATTCTTCGAATTTCAAGCCGTTGTTCTGGCTGCAGGCAGAGGATCACGCTTTCTTGATGTTGGAGGATATGTATCCAAATTTCTTTTACCGGTTGGGCCCTATCCTGTTTTATGGTATTCTTTGAAAATGTTAGAAAAGTGGGGTTTCCAAGGTAAATTGTGTTTTAATGTCATTTTTACATATATGATAAAATACATACAAATAATTATGAAAATTGTAAGACAAAAACACATTAATGATTATGTTTAATACGTTTTTCAGAAACCATTGTAGTGGTGTTAAAAGAAGATGAATCTAACATTAAGAATGCTTTAGAGAAGTGTCCACTTAACATTAAGTGTATTTTTGTATCTATAGAAACAGAAGGAGACTGTGGGACTGTAGATGCCTTAAAGAAACTCCATAAAAGTGATAAAATCTCTACTGATCTTGTTCTCATATCTGGAGATCTTGTTACTAATGTTAATTTATCTAAAATGTTAAACATTTATAGGAAACATGATGCAGCTTTGACAGCTTTATACTTTGATAATGGTCCTGAAGAATGGATAGAATTACCAGGTCCAAAAACGAAAGCCAAACCAGAGAGGGACTTAATAGGAATAGATAAAGAAACACAGAGATTGGTGTTTGTAAAAAGTGCCAGTGATTTCACTGAAAATGTTTCATTGCCTAGAATTCTTATGAAGAAATTTGATTCCATCAGTTTGTATAGTCGTTTATTAGATGCCCACCTATACATCATGAAGAAATGGATAGTTAGTTTAGTAGTTGCAAGTAAAGATAAATTTATATCTGTTAAAGGAGATTTAATACCATACATTGTAAAAAAACAGTTATCGAAATCAAAAAGTTTTTCTGACAGTAAATACACAGGTATATTTAATTTAGGCATTGACAGTGGATTTGAAGGAAAAATCAGACAAATGTCTTCCTACAATGATCACATGTGTGGAAGTTCAGGGGTATATAATAATGATTTTATAAGGTGTTATGCTCATATCCCCGATAAAAATGTTTTTGGAATACGGGTCAACACTTTATCATCATATTACTTGGCAAATGATAAGGTAAATAAATAATATTCTCAATATTATGTGTAGTATAATATAATGTCATGAATATTTCACAGAATAGTAGGTGAAGACTACAAATTTCCACATAGTACAATTTTTACACATTTCTCTTGATATATTAATGAATATTTTTTAAAGCAAATAACAAAAAAAAACACTTAAAAGTAAGAAATGTGGTACATTTTACAAATGTGTCTGTTTAACCATTTTATTGTAATCGTGGTTACATTTATTATTTGTCATTCCAAAATGAAAGTATAATTTCAATTAGTACTGAATAATTAAAAGACAATTTAACATCATCTATTGTCTAATAATTTGTGTAATTTCAAAATTTAATTAATCGCAATATTTACCCTTTTCTGTCAAAATGAAACCCTCTAAACTATCAGATTTAAATGAAATATTATATATTTTTGAGTAAATCTGTGAATATTTTTACCAAAATGTATTTTATTATACAGTATAAACTCTATATAACGACACTGAAGGGACTGTGCATTTTATGGCATTATAGAGAGTTGTCATCAAATTGAGAAAAGAAAAATCAGAATTAGAAAAAGAAAATCCAAAGTGTCTGCCAACATCACTTATCTTCTCTCCCGTTTCTATTGTGCGTATTAGTAAAACTTTTTCGTCGATGCTCAATGATTTTCTTTTACTAGCCATGTTTACAGTTTCAAAGTTTGTGAGCAACTAAGAATACGATAACCTATAGATAATCCATGACTCTCACTTATTGGTCATGGTCAACAGATGCCGACAGTCGAGTTTATTACGGACTAGAATAATAAAGCAACAAAAGAATGTATACATCTGTACGGTTTTTACTAATTTTGGCAACTTAAAAGGTACTTATTATTACTCAATCATTGTCATTATTGATAGTGGGTGTAATGCTATATGGAGTGTATCATTGTATGGAAGGCAAGCTAAATCAACTAAAGCCAAGTGATTTCGACGCTTTGGGGAGTTTGTCATTAAAATGGAGTGACGTTACGTGGAGTTTACACTGTACTTGTTTGTATATCACTACTATGTAAGCAAATATTTTGTTTTGTATGTTTTCAATTATATCACATTCACATACCACACTAATAATGGCTAACACTGAAATATTCTAGTAGATAGTGTTATTAAGACTAACAAAACAAAATTTAGGAGTGGAGAATTGCAAAAATTAAAATTTAGTATTGCATTTTTAGACAACAGTGTTTTTTAAAACGTTTTGTTATTTGACTTCAAATCCAAATAACAAAATGTAAGTAGCCAAATGAGCGGTGATAGTCAAATGGTCAAAAATCATTTGAAGCTAAAGTTACCACTGTATTTGGTTTTGAGCATAATAGTAAATGGATCAGTGAGTTTTTAACTTAAATGAAACCACTTACCCCGTGGATCTAAGAAGACATTAAGCTATTACGCCTAAATGTTGTTACCATATTGGTAATAATAATCGTTAGCAATCACCGATCTACATTGATTTAGCATTTGAGAAATTCAATGCCCTCGATTTAAAATAAAATATTGTGGTAGGGTATATTCTAACAGAGAAATAATGAAAGCCTAACACTGGAACAGTTCATATAAAAATATGGATTAAAAAATAAAATGTTTGTTTCTTATGAATTTTTTATTTGCATACAAGTTGCATAAAACTTCAGAAACTGCCACATACATCAGGGAATTTGATCCATTCCATTTTCATAATGTCCATTTTAAAAATTATAAATAATTTGAAAAATCAATAAAAATTTTGTAAAAAAATATTTAAAGCTGTCTATTCGTGATTTTTTTGTTATATTTATTTCACTATCCTGTAGTCTTTTTTGTCATATTTTTTGTATGAATATAACAATATATTGTAAATAAATTAAATTCTAACATGATGCAATATAAAATATTAATGACACTTTAAAATGTTCATAAACATTGCCAAGATGATCACAACTGATAACTGCTGTGATCTGGTTTTAATTTTAATCTGGTATTATCATTTATAATGCACAATCTTCTATGTATTGTTAAAATAATTTATAAGTTCACCATTTTTTCAATTATTTATATATAAAATACCAAACATTTTATTTTACAGATTTTAAGTAAATGGAGTGATCTTTTTGGTGCACCACTTACAGAGAGAATAATTTCAGAAAATGTCAAATCAAAGGTGATTGATGAATGTAGTACTGTAGGTCATGAAAGTGAAATCAGTGAAAGAACTTCTATCAGAGCAACATTCATTGGAAACAATTGCTTTGTTGAGAACAAAGTGACCTTAAATAAGTGTATATTGATGAACAATGTCACTATAAAGGAAAGGTTAGTAGTGAAGATCATATTAACTCCTTATTAGCTTTTCTAATAATCAATGTATAGAATGATATCAAAATATGAATATTTTTGAGGTTCTGTTCTCAAAGGAAAAAATAGACCTCAATAAGATCTTTTCATGTTCTATTACATATATGGCTTCAAGTTTTCAATTTGATAGTCATATTTTATTTAATTTTGTTAATATTGAATGAAATTAATTCCATTAAAATTTAACATTCATTTTATTTTATAATAATAAAATTACATAAGACATTGATATTTATAAAGAATAAATAACTTACATTAAATAACTTACTTAAATTTGGAAATAGATAATCAACATTGTAATAACCATTTGATCCTGAAGTTTACAGTTCATGTATTATTACTTTTGTGCTCATTCAAATACTCTACTTGACTCTATCTGCATTCCTAATACAAAACCTGAGAATTACAATTGTTGCAAATCAAGAAGTCAAATTTTGTCCCAAATTAAAAAGTTATCTCTTAGAAAAATTTTCAAGTTCTAAAATAACTCGAACATATAGTTTGTTTTACTGTTTAATGAATATTAAAACTTTTGAACTGTTTGAACCACAATCAATTTAGAATTCAAGCTTTTGTATAGAATATTTGAAGAGCAAATAGAGAAAAGTTGTCACCGCTGCCCATGGACATTTACAATTCGAAAGGAATCACCAGTGCATTGCCGACTTTTCTGCTATGAATAGGATATCCGATGGAGGGAGATTGCTTGAGAGGGAGTGGAGAGTGGGCCATTGAAACTTAATCACTGGATGAAACGCAATATCAGAAGCTGCCACTTCACATCCGTATTCTATTACAGTGTGATATTCCAACATTTAAACTGGCCCCTTTTTGTACTGCAGCTAAGTTGGCCGCAGTAAAATAGAATATAGCTATGTTACATATCAACCTGAAACAGATTAATCACGATACAAGTCAACATTCATGCCCATAAAATTGATATAGGAATATTAAATTTTTCAATTGCATGTAATATTATTGAAAGCATACTTTGCTAATACACTGGAATCTCAATAACTCGAACCTCGTTAAATCGAAATCCTCAGTAAGTCGAAAAAATTGCCATTCCCTTCCGATGAACCCCTAAATATGCGGTATCTCGAATTATTTAGACTTTGTAACTCAAACAGAATGTTATTTCCCTACAAAGTATTGATAATACATATTTATACTCTATAACTCGAATTTCAAAAAGAAGACTCCGTAAGTCACAGTTGGTAAAATATAATGACGTCTTACTTGGAATTCCCAGAAATAATAGCAATAAATTCCAAAATGAATGTTCGGCTTCGGGGTCTTCTAATCTATTGTTTTTGTCTTGTACACGTGCAATGAATGAATACATTCATGAAACTTTCTAAGTAACACAGCTGTGAACATTATATTTGTTCCTTGTCGACACAGTCATATGTATCTCGAAGTTCTTGTTAAGTCGAAAACTCGTTAACTCGAATTTTTTTGCATTTCTCTTGACATTCGAGTTATTGAGATTCCACTGTATATCAAACCAAAAATAAATGCACTTTTTCTCAAATGTTTCCTTTCTGAGAAGGGACCATTCAAGTATTACGTAAGCAGAATTTGTGTATATTTTATCTTCCCCCCTTCCAATCAACTAAAGTAAGCAAAGCTCTTACCCTACTCCTCTATGCTTAAATTGGTATAAGTTTTTGATATTTTTTTTTTTGTTTTTCATGAACAGCAGTTATCAAGTTTATAAATAAAGAATTATGAACTCCAATTCTGAGTCTCCCATGTCATCAAAAGTAAGCAAAGCAAAGACCCACCACCCCCCTTTGGTGCTTACGTAATACTTGAATGGCCCCCGAATGTACCATAATAAATTAGTATTTTATTACTATACCATTCAAAATTTAACGTTGGTATTCATTGTATGATGAACTGACAGTTTCTGTAATGGAATCATACTATATTGTAGAATAATAACAACTTAAAACTTGCAGGTGTATCTTGGATCATTGTATAGTTTACAATGGAGCAACTATAGAAAATGGTTGTAAGCTAAGCTACTGTATTGTAGGCCCTCATCACAGAACATCCCTGGAAAGCATTGCCAAATTCCAGCTTCTTGCTGAAACAACAGAAGATGTGATTGTGCTAGGAATTGATTCTGATTAAATGAGATTTTTTAAATATTTTATATGTACTGATATTGATTATATTACACTGGGAATATGTATTATATGTTAATTTACTATTATGTATTATAGTTTATTATATGTTAATCACTACTTATTTTATTTCTTAATTATCTAGGTAACATTTTGTCATTTATGCTATAAAATACTATCGATCCACCCATGACTTATAAAAGGAACACACAAAAACCTATTAGTTTATGCACACAAGGAATTTGACTTCAGCAATAATGCACTACTGAAATGTCTCATCACATGTGATATAAATCAATATAACATGTGGAACAGTTTGTATAATGAAACAGAGAAAATATGATAAATATGAAATTTAAGATTGCACTATATGTTATTTTTATTTATTAACAAGAATGAAATAGTTGAGTACCTGCAATCAATTATTTGCTGAAGTAATACTTCCATGTCTCCATGAAATTGGCCAGCCGGTATCCCCTTGGATTTTGCTGCCCAATTTGAAGTTATCAGCCGATCATCATCACAGTTGCCTAGTTTCATATTGATGTTCTCCGTCACTATGTGTGTCTGGAGTGGTAAAATATATATGACTTGAAATGTCTTCAATCATCAGAACATATTAAAGTTACCAAACTTTACTTAGTGAACCTATTTGATTTTCAATAGTACTATACGTAATAATACCATTAATCATTCTGAGCATAAGATATGCTACACTGCTCAATAAACTTTCAGTTTTCACTATATACTTAGTAAACAAAAGACTTGTGGATTATAAACCCAATACCATGTTGAGCCAAATATTGCTTTTTCGGTCGTGTACCACAGGATTAACCCAAAGACTACCACTTAAGTCATTATTAAATTGTACAAATTATGATCTTGAAGTCAACTATATAGTGCAAATTAATGAGCTTATTTTGTTATAAGCCTTTGTAACTGCTGCAAATAAAATAAGATTGATTTACTAATATGTGCATTAAATGCATTGAAACATAACAATAAAATAATGACTTTTATGATTGTAATATATTATAATATTTATAATGATTATATAATGCCATTAATATAATAAATTTCATTTATATTGTATTACTGATGTCATTTTTCGATTTTTTTCCTATAATGGAACGTTACTAGTTTGTTCCGACAAAATAAAATGTTCATTCTTTTTGACAGATACTTAAGATACTCTACTTGAGTTATACGTCATATGAGTATGACTTAAGATTGGTTTATTAATTCGTCCATGACTTAAAACTAATATTGACAGCTGAGATATTATCGTTTGATATAAGTCTTAAGATCTAATGTGAGAGCGATTTATTAATACGAGCCATAGAACGCAAGTTACGTTTATTAATACGTCAATACACGGATGTCTTTTGACAGCACTCCGCTGATATGTGTTACCACAAACCGAACTTAAGTAACGTTTATTAATGAGCAACAGATTTTAAAACTGTACTGAATACAACTCTTAGAGATAAGAGCGATTTATTAATACGAGCATATAAGTAACGTTTTAAGATACCGTATTGAAGAATATCAGCTGAGTGTGGTCATTAGTTCACTTAAGATCGAGCATAGACAAAAAGAGGGAATAATGGAAAATATTGATATCTATAATCATTATGATTGTTATGATATTTATGATGAATTTTTCGCTGCGGTGACTAAAAACCTCGAAAGAAATAAAAATTATTTAGAAATTTTCGTGTATATTTTATATATGTCAAAACTAAATACTTCAAGCATTAAAAATTATTATTCAGATTTTGCCGATGATACCTGCACACAAAAATACTAGGAAACAAAAAATTAATTAACTTCTATAAATTTTTCAAAAATGTACTCTTGTAGTTCACAACACAATAAACACTGCACCAATGGCGCACGACAACGTTACGTTCCGACAAAATAAAATATACAAAAATATGTTATTTAACATTATTTACAAATATGTGCATTAAATGCATTGAAACATAACAATAAAATAATGACTTTTATGATTATAATATATTATAATATTTATAATGATTATATAATGCCATTAATATAATAATTTTCATTTATATTGCATTACTGATGTCATTTTTCGATTTTTTTCCTGTAATGGAACGTTACTAGTTCGTTCCGACAAAATAAAATCTTCATTCTTTTTGACAGATACATAAGATACTCTACTTGAGTTAGACATCATATGAGTATGACTTAGGATTGTTTTATTAATTCGTCCATGACTTAAAACTAATATTGACAGCTGAGATGTTATCGTTTGATATAAGTCTTAAGATCTAATGTGAGAGCGATTTATTTTACTTTGAGAGTCATTAAATCTCCTCGCTGATTTTTCTCATCCTCACATTTCTCATGACAAACTTACAGATAATTTAAAATCTATTAAAAATTTACAATTTTATATTTTAGGACGGTCTGTAATAGGTTAAAAATATTTATGTGGTTTTCTTCCCGAGGGGTATAAAAATTATTTTTTACCTACTTATAGTCCGTTTTCAATATATTTATATGTATAAATTGTTTTCAATAAATGTTTGCGTATATATGTGTATTTATTTGAGATTAATTGGGTACGCCTTACATTGTGCTGTAGAAAATTAAAAATCGTACGCAATAATTTTCAAATTCAAAAATTATTTCTTGTGTACAGTTCAGAATGCATTATCTCAGAATGAAGTATCAAACCAAATCTAATGCTTACAACCAATAGGTAGATATATTAGTTTAATTAATTTTTATTATGTCAACATACATTTATATTTATTTCGTTGGCAGATAAATATTTACATTACATATTTTAGTGTGACCTTATTTGAACACATTTGCTTTACTAAAATGTTTTTCACAGAAAAAGTATTTCTGATTTATGAGATGATAAACTGTGTTTCGTTTCATATCAAATACTCATAACAACTATGTAATGGGATATATATGAACTAAAATTATATTAAAAATTTCATGTTAATTCATTCCTTAAACATTTAAAATATTTATGTAACGTCTATTTACGGAAACATTAAGGCTGCAAAAGTGTTTCGAGAAGAGATTTTTCAGATAATATAAAGGAGAAAATAAAAATTATTTTAAAAAGAGCTTATTGTTAGGTAAAATAATAAAGATTTCCACAGAAAGCACTTTGAAATTGTGAGAATTCTTTAGAGATACAACATATTTGAAACATATAGATGTTGTTATTTGATACAGGCAATAATTATTTTTCTATAGACAATCATTCTAGGTCGTGCTATAATAATTTTAGCACTATAAATGCAAAACATAAGGTAACAATTATTACTGCGACATAGGATTACCTCCAATGGATCGGACGACGATGGAAATCGACGGATGAATAGGCGCTTAAGAAATGTGAAATTAAAAAAAAAAATAAGGCAAAGTATTTTATTTACAAAATGATCGTTGTTATACATTCTCAAATCGTTTTCCAATCTTTGTCATCAATTCTTAAATTCAACTAATTTTGGCCTATACATTTGACTGTTACTCAGAAATGCCTAATTTTTTTGCTAGTTTCGGCAAGACACTTGTTAAAAATTATTCGTCATGTAAATACGTATGCGCCAAGAGCTTTGTTGCATTATTTTCTTCAAATGATTGTCAGTAACCCTCGGCAGGTATTTAACAGGAATTGCAAGACTCGTTTTTTTCAGGTAAATGGAAAATTCCATTCTCGTCCAGCTGCATTTGTTATACCATTCTCTATATTTTTTGGTGTAATTTATTAGTAAATAATGTCTATAAATTTGGTATATATTTTACTATCATTGCTTTCTTTCGAGTCGTGGGCTGCAATTTTGGTACTCTGAGACATATTTTGTTTAACGAACTGAAAATTTCAGCGAAACTAGTCCAACCATTATCCCTTACTTTTTAGTCATTTTCAGTGAAGTTTAAATATAAAACACTAAACAACGTAGTCCTTTTGTTTCATTTAAACTATCTCTATAGCAATTTAATTAAAATCACTTCAATTGTAAGAGTGCTTGTTAATCTTACAAAACACAATCATCGAACCATAAACCACTCTAATCACTAACTCTTTTCTACTAATTAGAATAAGTTGTATAAATCTCGGCGAAATTGGTTAACTGTATGGATTCTTAGTAATACTCGCAGAACCCTAAAAATGTACATAATCTCCTTTTACTGACTTTCAGTAATGTCTATTCAAAATTTTATTGAAATCAGCTTAATGATAAGGGTCCTTAGTATTTTCTCACGGAAGTTTAAAAACATGTCGAGAATCCTTTCGTTGGCATTCATTGTCTCCATACTAAATTTTATTAAAATAGGTTAAATGATAAGCATTCTCAGTAATTCTCACGGAACCACAAAAATGTATTAGATATCCTTTTAATGGATTTCATTCATATCTATATTTTTTTTTATTATAATATCCTTAATTAAAGAGTTCTTGGAAATTATCACGGAAATTTTAAAATGTACCGGATATCCTTATTGTGGTTTTGAATTGTCTCCATACAAAATTTTATCGAAATCTTTTAATTATAAGGGTTCGCAGTGATTTTCACAGAACCCTAAAAATGAAATGAATACACTTTTGTTGGTTTTTAATTGCCTCCATTCTAAATTTTAGTGAAATCGGTTAATTAATAAGAGTTCTCAGTAAATCTCACGGAACCCTAAAAATGTATCGAATGCATCTTTATTCGTTTTCAGGTGTCTCCATTCTTGATTTTATTAAACTTCAAGATTCCTCAGTAGTTCTAACGGAACCCTAAAACTATATCGAATATCCCTTTACTGGTTTTCCATTGCCTTTGTTTCAAATTTCGTTAAAATCGGTTAAGTTATAAAGGTTCCCAGTAGTTTAACGGAACCCCAAAAACGTATCGAATATCCCTTTACTGGTTTTTCAGTTTTTCCATTCTTAATTTTATTAAATTCGTTTAAATTATTAGGGTTTTCTGTAACTCACGGAACCCTAAATATTTATTGGATTTCTTTTTATTGGCTTTCAATAATATTTATAGCAAAATTTATTAAAATCGTCTTAATTAAAGTATTCTTAGAAATTCTCAAGGAACGTTATAAGTGTATCGAAAATCCCTTCACTGGTTTTCAGTTGAATACATTCTCAATTACCATACTATTTTTTATAATGGCTATACTACAAGTAAAGCAAGGTAAACAACGTAAACAAACTAAATAATATAAAATTAATGATTGATTTTAAAGGTTCTAGTTAGATAAGGTCATAAGTACAGGTAAATATAATAAAAAAGTAACCTACATTTTACTTGGCAATGAGTTGTATCAGTTTTTTACATTTGATCAAGATTTGTTGTTATTCTCAAGTCATAAATAAATACAAAAAAAAAACAAACAATAGCTTATAAAATCAGTTTCAACTATTGTTGAGCTACGAAAAAATATACAAACCAATAGACTGACAAACAAATTAAAAAAAAACCGGCCAAGTGCGAGTCGGGCCACGCGGAGTGAAGGACACGACCAATAAGAATTAATCGTGTCCTCTCTAACGCTTAATATATTGCAAACGTATTCTTAAATCGAAAAATCTGTACAGATGCGCAATGTTTTTTAATGAGTTATCTAACGATACCCCACACCATATTATAAAGAAGAAGAAAAAATCATTTATATATAGGAGAGATATTTTTTTTTAAAGGTTTTGTTCTACTACTTTGTCGGCGTGATTAATATGTATACACATGTTAAATTACCGCTGTCTAGTACTAAGAGTCTGATCTAAGCTGCGGACAGATAGACAGACGGAACTATAAAGGTTTCTTTTTTATTACAGAACTCTAAAAAGTAGCTTATCTCCGTTCCCTGATGACAAACTATCTCCGTGGAAAATTTCACCAAAATCGGTAGAGTGTTACATTTTCGTGCATAAACGTATGAAAAAGTAACAGACAGAGACACTTTCGCATTTATAATAGGTATTAATATGGTTGATTAGAGTATGGACAAGTAATAAATAAGACAAAGGAAAGTGATGAAGAAAATCAAACATACTTACATGAAAATGTCTCAGTTTTTATTAATAAGCTTGTATGTTTACAATAAACCATTTTTAACAAACCAATTTTTCATTTAACAATTAGAGTCAAGATACATTTATAAGATTATTGCTAAAACATATTTTCAAATGTGATTTTTTTAAGTTTTATCAAAGTATACTGAACATAAAAAGCTTGCATATTGCACGATGTTGTCACACGCATCAGCGATTGTGAATGGACAAAAACTGTTGCGCTGTATAATGATCCCAACGCGTTTGCAACTTTCGTTTAGTAAGAGCTGGCCCAGTACCAGTTTATATGCTCATTGCAATGCGGCCAGTTCTGGAGAATCGACACTATAAAAAAATACCGCGCAATAGTTAATGTTACATTCCATGACTGGCGAGCAGCGCCCTCTGTTTTCATCTCACGAAAAGTAATGAAATAACTGCAACCTAAAAATGAGTCATGGAATTATAAATACATATAATTGAGAAGCTCCATATGTTTCCCTTATAAGTGTGTAATTGTTTAAAGTCAATATTTAGAACCTTTATATTGACACATGTAGAAGTATCGTGTGACGAAAGACGTATACTTATTACGCTTAGAGCGATAAATAAAAAACGAGAAAAAGGTTCAATACTAAATAAAATATTCTCTGCTGTCGTAAATGAATACAAAACCTGTATGTCCATGTAATAATACAAATATAATTGATCAAATGAAAATATATAAAGGTTTCTCTATGAAAAATCGTTATTTTTTATTTTTTCTGTCGAAAAGACCTATTTTATCGTGCATTTCTTTTTTAAATACGAAATTGTCTTACATAAACAATTTTTTTCTATACAAATTTTTTGACAAGAATTCGATAAATTGGAAGGATTTGAATCAACCTAAATTGTAGGTAAACCCTAGAAACTTCACTTCAACACGATGTAAGTTTGTTGCTCTTTCTTTCTCATTTACCGACCACGACATTCAGTTTTAAAAGGGAACACTGTCATAATGGTGAATCGGTAAGCTACTAAAAGATTTCTAATCTCCCCTCAAGACCTAGACAAAATTTAAAAGCTTCTAGAATTAACTTTCAGATATATTAATACAGTATCAAACTAATATTTCTGTTACTTATATAACACCTGGGCACCAAAGCCTTGTATTGAAGATATTAGTATTATTTGCCGAACGGACTGTAATTAGCGTTGTAGGAACGAAAACTCACTCGTAACTCAGTATGATAAGTTTATTGCAGTAGCATTACGGTACTGTAGGCAGTCGACAATAAAGTATATTTAAAAACTAGACTATTGATAAGCAAGACCCGATAGTACATGGACTACTTCATAGATTTAGAACATAGGCAATTCGTATGTACTCTTATGTTTCCAACAGCTTGCTCGACGACTTTCGAGTTTGCCGTGGGATTATAAGTAAATTAACTTCGCTCGGGAAAAGTTGCATGTATTAATTTTCAACTGCAATAAATTGTAAAATTTAGCCATATATTTTATTTATCGAATGCCACATCTAGTTTATATCATGTAGTGCCATTTAGTATAGAGAAGAAGAAGGAAAAGCTGTGGTTAACTTGGTTGCAGTCGAAAAACGAGCTGGCTCCACCGGTAAGATACCACATTGTCACAGAATACAGACATGAAGCGGTAGTAGTCTTTGTTACATTTCATTCAATCACCACCCTCTCCCCTAGATTAGTCCATTCCCCTTCCATCAGATATCCTATTACTATCCAAAAGGCCGGCATCGCATTGTTGACTCCTTTGGAGTTGAGTGTCCGTGGACGACGGTAATTACCTACTCTGGTGGCTCGCATGCACATTTGCCCCTCGAAAATACTACAAAAAATATAAGGAAATATTTCCACCCTATCCATATATTCCAGTTGTTAAGAAACTGAGAAACAAAACGAAAAGCATATATCGATGACAGTTTTATAAACTGTAATAGGAGAATATTTTCCGAGACATCGTTGGTCGTATTTATAATATAAATACACGTCGAGTCTAGAACCTCTTCTTTTTATGAAGTGGATTAAAAAGAAGACATTTTCGCGCTTGGAAAGATACTGGCGAAGAATTATAAATATTCTGAATATAAAAATATAACAATATTCAACGCCCATTCTCTGAGTTTATTACTTAATTCCATTTTCCACTTGTAACTACTGATTGAAATGTTGATATAATTCCCATAATAAACGTCTATAATCACTAAAAAGAGTCTTTAACTACCAAAATATCAAAATTCAACCATGCAATCCACAGGCTTGTCTTCAAGAGCAATGCACACGTTCAGATACAACGTAGTAGGTATTCTGTTCTGATATTCTGATTCTGTGCACACTAAACTATATGACAAAAGATTTTTGAGATGAAAAAACACAATACTTCCGTTTTAATTTATTGCGCCTCTTCTACAATATCAGTTCGTTTTATGTTTACTAACGTCTCTTAGATAATCATTATTGTCCTATTTATCCTACTAAATAAGAATTATGCTAAGTTACCTAAGGAAATTAGATTGCGTAAACAGATACTGTCCAAAATTTTTTGTTACATAATATTCGGTGTATCAAAAATGTCAGAAACGAGATTTTTTTTTTATCATTTTTTAATAACATTGTTTACATATTAATGTGATTTTACGTAAGAAAGTTCTCGGGCCTGCTTTCACCGAATCGAAAAGTATTCATTGATGTTTAATAAACGAAAGTTGTCGTAATATTATCTTCAAATCCGAAACGTTTTCTGAAAGACGTAACATTTTAAAAACAAATTTAAAGTTTTTCAAATAAAATAATAAGACACATTGTAATTTATGCTATACCGAAAGAAAAACCTTTTTTTGAATCTATTATTCACTTAATTACTACCCGACCACAGCAAAGCAAGGAAGGGTAATCGTTTATAGCTATGACATACTTTACTTGACATACAGATTTTGATAAATATGAGGTATTTATTGTTTCGTCCTTATTGTACAATTGTTACAGGATATATCGTTACCCTTTCGAAGCAAAAAAGGGTAGTGAGCTTCACACAATATATATATATATATATATATACAGGCGTGTGTGTATGTATAATATGTACATAATAATATACTGTCAAATCCTACAACTTTGCTAATCCTGCCGAATTTTGCCCAAACAGCGAAATTAACTTGAATGTTACTAACTAAAAACCTATTCCAAATATTTATTGTTTTCTCTTTTAAATAGAAAACTAGACTGTTTTCTGACAGCACTGAGCCTTTATAACGGTACCTAATGTCAATCAGTTGCTCGTCATTTGCTATCAAAAAAACGTTGAATTCGGTGGTGCCAATTTTTCTCCAATAAACCTTATAGATATCTGAAAGAAGCAATCAAGAGGTGAGTAATTGATGGTTTAAAAAAATGTAGTCATATTTTGATGATGTTTAATAATTACAAAACAAGAATCTAATTAATTGTAGTGAAGTTATGGTGTTGGGATTGCCCATCAATTTTTGGACTGTAGGTTTGTTAAAATTTAAAAATTTTATAGCTATTACATTTTCTGATTGGTTTCGATTTGTAGTTCATTTACTAGGTACCTACTTATTTTCATGTCACTATTACCTTCATGAAAGTAATGTAAGGTAGTACCGTACACGTGTATAGTCTTCATATTCATGTGCAACTTATCTTGCGCATCCCCTAGCAGTATGTATATCATATTTTAGTTACCACAAACCAATTCGAATAAAATCGATCTCGCTTACAACTTTATTACTTATTTTATATATTGTTTATGTTTTCATGGTTTTGTTATGTACTTTAACGAATTCATTGCATAATTATTATGATTTGACGTTTTATTAGACAGCGCTTTTAAATAAAACACTGACTTACATTGTACGATCGTTAGATGGCGCTTTTAAATAAAACACTGACATTTTATGATCTTATAGATAGCGCTTTTAAAGAAAACAATCATATTTTACGATCTAACAGATGTCACTTTTAAACAAAACACCGATTTATATTTCTCGATCTAACAGATAGCGCTGTTAAAGAAAACACTGACAAACATTTTACGATGTAACAGATGACGCTTTTACAGAAAACAGTGACTTACATTTTACAATCTAACAGATGGCGCTTTTATATAAAACACTGACTTACATTTTACAATCGTTAGATGGGGCTTTTAAAGAAAACACTGATTCACATTTCACGATCTAACAGATGGCACTTTTAAAGAAAACACTGAAACATTTTACGATCTAACAGATGGCACTTTTAAAGAAAACACTGACAAACATTTTACGTTCTAAGAGATGGCACTTTTAAAGAAAACACTGACAAACATTTTACGATCGTTAGATGACGCTTTAAATGAAAACAGTGGCTTACATTTTACAATCGTTAGATGGCGCATTTAACGAAAACACTCTCAAACATTATACCGTCTAACAGATAGCGCTGTTAAAGAAAACACTCTCAAACATTATACTGTCTAACAGATGGCGCTTTTAATGGAAACATTGACTTACGTTTTACGATCGCTAGATAGCGCTTTTAAATAAGACACTGACTTACATTTTACGATCGTTAGATGGCGCTTTTAATGGAAACACTGACTTACATTTTACGATCGATAGATAGCGCTTTTAAATAAGACACTGACTTACATTTTAGGATCGTTAGATGACGCTTTTAATAAAAACAGTAACTTACATTTTACGATCGTTAGATGGCGCTATTTTAAGGAGAACAGTGACTTACATTTCACGATCTAACTGATGGCACTTTTAAACAAAACAATGACTTACATTTTACGATCGTTAGATGGCACTTTTCAGGAAAACACTGACTTACATTTTATGATCTAACAGATGGCGCTTTTAAAGAAAATTTTGACATATTTTACACACAGAAAGAGAAAGAGATAGAGTACGTTTGCGTGTGCGTGTGTGTGTGTTTGTTCTTTTATGGCGCTCTAGAGACTAAGCGCGTGCGTGGGCCAATTTTGATAATTCCTATATTAATTAATTTGTTTTGATCTTGTGAATGTCAGTAAGCATATAATATAGTGACAGTATAAACATAATGACAATTATCAAAATTCCATATCATCAACCAGATGACATATTGTGAACTATGAAAAGTGTGACATCGTTGAATAGATTTTCGAAAATCTATTTAGTACTTGATGAAATAGAATTTGGGATTGCGCATGTGATGCAATCATCAGAGTCCGAAAAAACATGTTTATGCCGGTGTTTTTGGCCCTAGGGCTTAATATTGCATGACGCAGCTGCAGCTGGAAATGATTTGGAGTGGCTTACTTCGGATCCGAATTACAGATTCGACTGCTCTTTGAGGAGAGCCGCGATATCCTATAGGTCCAGGTCCTTGTGTAGATCGTGATTCCTAACGTGACACGGGGCAACTATGGCCGACTACATGACGAAGGGATCTCTTTTTGAATAACTTGTAGTTTGTACATTTTGTAGGACGGTGTATTTGTGAACGCAACACCTGCTTATGTGAGGGTTGGAGTTATGCACGTTTGAACAGCGCGACTTTATTACGGAGAAATAGCTTTGTTCGGGCGTCGGTAATCGGGCAGAGTCGACCGATACAGAAGGCCGCCTTGTCCCGTACGCGCTTTGTGCGTTTGTCGAAAGTAAGTTTTGGATCTAGACGGCTCTAGTGGATCCCAGCACCTGTATTTATAAACGCATGTGCGGCGGCGCAGGACCCCGGTGCGAATGCGCGTAATGAGCGAAATAGCAGCGGATGTCTGATAATAACAAATCTAGTATAATGCTATATCTAATATTTACAATCTTGTATTTAACATTTAACATAGTATTAAATATATTTTAACGCTTTCTTAACCAATGAGTCCGCTTTCATTATTCCTATTTACGTATTAAAACTAGTCGTGAATATTCTGTTTACATTTCATGTTTTTTACTATTAGTACAGTTAAGACATGTCACTTTTCATCGTTTTTCTTTTTACTGCCATAACAAAGTGTATATTAAAAATTTTCTTAAAATAAAAATTCTTTGTTATCCTCCTTTTTTATGTGAAGAAACCTTTGAGAAAGTAATTCAAACAAATACAATGAGCAATCATAAATATATGAAAATTACTTTAATATATTTTTTATTGATCTTTCTTATACCTTAAATTTTTGCTTTCTCTTAGGCAGGATATCATAAAAGAAACAAGTTTACAAAAGAGAGATCGAGCATATTTTTCGATTACTAGATACATTCTAGAAATGAAACAAAAGCTTGTCTCCATTCTTTATTCGTAGTACAGTATAAGGGATTATAATTTGCGTAAGTGCTGTAAAAATACAAGAACGCTTAGTTTTTTATTTCCAAACAATGTACAAATTTCAATTGTTTTAATTATAGTTCATATATATAACACCAAAAAATAATAGAATAGGCCATATTAGTAGTTTTTGTTAAGCAAAAACTTTTAATATGGCCTACCCACAGCGAAATCTGAAGAATGGCTAGTATAGACTAAATTGCACACTATTTAAATTGTATTTTAATAACGTAAATGTGAAAGTTTGTATGTTTGGATGTTTATTACTCATTCACGCTTTGACGACTGAACAGAATTTGCTGGAACTTTATACTAATATAGTTTATACATCAGAATAACGTATTGGCTATAATTTATAAAATTACTAACTTTTGCTCGTAGCTTTGCTTGCGCAATAGTAGAACAAATTCTTTACTTATGGCGATTAGTTCTTGGCAACAACAATGTTCAAGAGAGGTTTAAGTTCAACATCTATTCGAAACCACAATCGCGAGCAAGAGCGGGATCAGGATCCAGAGCGTGAGATCGAAAGAAAAAATATAGTTTTAAAAAACAAAAAAACACGCTTTTAAACCACATTAAACTAAAAAATGAAAAATAATCCTTAATATGAACTCCGAAAAATAATGAACAATAACGAAAAATACTAGTATTACTGTGGAAAAAGCCTGGGTTGCTCTGTATACGAAAAATGTGGCACAAAGCGCCCCACGCTTTTTCCACAATAATACTAGTATTTTTCGTCATTGTTCATTACTTTTTTGAGTTCATATTAAGGATTATTTTTCACTTTTAAATTTAATGTTTTTTAAAAGCGTGTTTTTTAGTTTTTTTAAACTATATTTATTTTTCACTTTTTAGTTCGGTTGATAGGTAAAAATTTGTAATTTTTAACAATACAACAATAGTTGAATTATTAATAATGCTTATTACTGTTACTAAATTCTATTACAAAACAGTAATAGAATTTAGTAACAGTAATAAGCCACTTACTCTCACGCAGACGATACGTGACGAAATTATTCGATTCTGGCGATCCTGATCAGGATAAGAGGATAAACTTATCAAATTATTGTATTGTCATTGCTCTGTGACACGTACGCAAAGTTTCAAATTAATCAGACTTCTTGAAATTGGTGAAAATTAAGCTGAAAGATTTCGTTATATACATACATACACAGTTAGATACAACTCAAGCTTATAAAAGCATGTTAAAAAAAAATAGAGGCATTACGTGGGTTTCCTGTGTAAGAATATGAGTTTTTTAGTATGGAATCGATAATGGGACCGCGATCGGGATCATGGTCAAGAACTAGAAGGGCGGTTGTACGTCTGTTCGGGTCGGCATATTCGGTTCGGTATTGTTTTTTTATTCGGCAAAGCGGGGCGGAATTATCTACTATATTCCTTCAAACAGGGCGGACGCTCTATCTCGATCGGGTTAATTCGGGCTTGCCGAAGTGTACACAATCTTTACATTATCGATCGATGTAAAACATAAAAGAATTCGTTGTATGTCAATGCGGAGGGAGGCGCGGGCGGATCGTGCATATTTTGGACAAAACCGGAATCAATCGGTCGGAACCAGAATCGAAATCAGTAGTAAAGTCAGGATTGAAATCAAAAGAAGGAACAACATCGGGTGACAGTCTGGTCGGTTAACAGAAAAGATGAAAGTTTTCATTCGATGTCTACGCGAGTGGAGCCGCGGGTAAGAGATAGTTTATAAAATTTAAATCTGTGCAACGACAAGAGGCAATTACTCGATGGCTAATCTGATTATCGATCTGCACGATGATGTACGATTCATCAAGTATTTCCTATTGCGAGTCCGACAAAATTCCGTCAATCGCAGTTCTCAAAGATGTTTTGACATAGACAAGTCCGCTCTCTGTTGCGTTGCATCGACAATGACGCGGAACATGCGCGTAACGCACGCGCGTCATGGGCTCATTACAGCGAGCGGCCGTATGCGGAATTGACTAAGCTAGAATTTTAAACTTTAGTCTTCTAGGAAATTATTCAAAACACTAAAACTGCTTAGTTTGTTTTCGTTACAGATATCATAAATCGATTTGTGACATATTATAATAAACGACTTTAAATGACTAATAAATATTCAGGTATGAGTTAAACTCCACACTATATTGCACCACCTTAAAATAATGCTTTCTTTTTAACAATATCTAGTTTTCGATATGGATAATCTCGAATTATTTTCACTCATTTACAGCAAAGGCAAAAAAGCGGCAAATACTTATGTACCCATATGAGCTGATTGCAATTTTCAAAAACTTGTTTAATTTTGAATGCTATTAAAATATGACCTATGAAATATTTGACTACAAATGGCCTCTATCTGATTTCTACTAAAAAGCTATAAGCAAATAAAGAAGAAGAAAGACAGAACTAATTTCTTACAAATAGCTCAAAACCTGTAAGCGTTACGTAGCGTAAAGTAGAATATATATTGTAATAGGAAAATAGGAAAAAAATTCTGATTTTAGAAATTCTATTTTAATTATTATTATTTTGCTCACTAATAATTTAAAAAAATTCAATAACTCATAATATTTATTATCCAAACACTGTAATCTGTATTTAAAAAAAAGTTTTCTTTTTTCATTGACTTATCTTAAAATGTGTTCATTGTTAATTAAATAATTCTTTAGGAGTGGCAATTTTCTATCCACGTCGTTTATTTGCGGAAAGGGTATTTTTTTCTAAAATTATTTCGCTCCTGCAGGCCTTTTGACCTGTTGTCACTTACTGAACGAGATCTCAAGATTGCACTATTTTTATTCAATTGCTATTAATTTAACGATTTCCTTAACCAAAAGAAATTAAAAAAAAATGAAAATAGTGGTTGTTTTTTCATCAGTACACAAAAGAAATTTATGGAAAAAAGTCTTAGTTTTTAATGACAATTTATTTATAATAAAAAAAAAGTTCTAAGGGAAGAGACTGATTGAAGGGAATGGACTAATTAAATATTGGATGTTTATATATCTTTTAAAAATTCGGATATCTAGTATAAATAATATACTTGTTAAGGTTGTTTTAAAAAATCTTTAGTTTCCAAAAACAATTATAATAAGCCTAAGAAAATTAACCTCGATTTGCAATTATTAAAATGTTTGTTAGTTAAGCAAATTAATAATTTATTGCTAGATTATAGCAATAACGCATTATTGAAATATCGTTTAGAATATTTGACAAAAAGTCTTTGCGAAATGAAATTTTTTTAGAAGATTAATCCTAAATTTAAATAATTACTCCTAAAGAATTATTTAATAAATAAATAATCAATAAAAAAAAATGTTTAACGAATGTTTTTGGTTAAAGTGTCTAGATTATACCATAATTTATCTATTTTTTTAAATACTGTTAAGTAACATAAAAAAAACATTTCACCGTCAGAACTTCGGCTAATACTGTCAAAGATGCAAATCAAAACTACCGTCGAGACCCTCGTGCAGTGGACTATTTTCAGCGTTATATTAAAATTATTAATAATTTAGATAGACTTTCGAAAACCAAAATGTTTCATTGAAAATTTTTTTTTGGCTTTCATAATATTTCTACAAATTCACTTTAATGTTTATAGTTTTTGGGCTATTTACCAAAATTAGTCAATTTTTTTTATTTAATTTATTTGTAAATTTACAATGGCTTTTATGCTGATTCTGTTTTTCGTATAATTTTATAGAATCCATCACGAATCGAATGACTCCTCGCACATTTCTTTTTTCGCAGTATCTTTATTAAACACGTTTTGTAAAATATTAACTAAATTTATGTATTAAGTTTATTTTATATTAGTATACACAGTAATACCACAGAAGTTGAAGTGCTATAAGAATTTAATTAATATAAACTGTGATTAAATTATCATGCAATCATTTAGGTACTTTATATATTATTTGAATCCAAGATTATAAAAAAAATAATTGAAAGAAAACTAGAAAATGAAGTGAAAATACTTATATCTTACTTATTTAATTCTAACGTGGGACAAATGCTTACTATAAATATTTAACAGATAATGTTTTATTGGCATAGTTTGCAGTTTAAAAGTAAACCAAAGGAAATTGAGTTTACTTAAATACTTCAAACCATCCTTTACGACAAAGAAATTGTTATCTAGAAGTGTCGACTTCAATAAAAACGGCGAATAGCCCAAAACCTTATACTAATCATAATGATTACAACTAATCATCTGTCCTAACCGCCCCTGTTTCTCGACCACGAGCTCTCGTTCCTGAAAATGGTACAAATAATCTAGTTTCTCAACGCTTCATCCTTTCACCGATAGAAGTGATCGGCACGCATGCATTTTTATTGCAAGGTAAATAGACGGCTACATACGGTGTCGCAAACGACTCAAGTTATGTAAGGCGGTGACCGGTGCAGCGAGCGCTCGGATGGACTTGCGAAAAGTCATATTCTGTTGCCCAACGCCATGGTGATGCGGTTTTTTTTTCGGGTTTACAATAAAACGTACAATGGGATTTGCATTTTTCAAAATTGGCAAATGCGGTTTGGTCATGCGATAATTTTCATGTTGATGCCACAGAATATTATACTCCGATGATCTTATTATGGTAATTGCAGCAATGAATATAGAAAGTCAAACTGTGAAAAATATTCGGAGGTCTTTCAACTGACTTTCAAAAAAATTTATATCTTCCGGTTTTAAAATTCAACTGTGATCTTGAAGGTTTATTTTGTCAATGTTTTTACATTCACAATTAAAAATCGTGATTACATCGTAAATGATCACTGAAACTAAGTACTAAACAATTCTTGACTTTTATATATTTTTACGACTTTAAGCGCCTAAAAATGGAATATAATGGAAAATACCTTTATTTCATTGGTAATAATAGAATTACATTTTAAATACATCATTATTGCATTTTTTGACTTTATCTTTACTATCAATTCCAACAACTGATTCACACTGAGATTAAAGAAACTCAAGGGTCATTCTCTTTTGCTCAAAGTACAAAATACTGAATGGCTAATAAATCTTATTAATAACACTTAGAAATTACATGAAACACCTGATAACAGAAGAGTTCAATCCCTGGAGTTTTTCTATTAATACAGTAACATACGGCATAAAAAAAGTTATAGTCCTCGTTCTATAACGTTTTTTAGTGAAATAGAAAATTTTTGAATTTTGACTGGGACTTTTTATAAAACCTAACTTTTTATAACCCTTAAATGGGTTGCTAACTTTGCTGAGTCGGGTTTTATGAACAGCTAGGTCATTTTAATGTCTAGTGTTAATGGATGTCCTGTATAGTTGTAGTTGTATGGAGATCGCTCATTTTTTGCTACGATTTTTATATTTCTTTTGAAATGTATTAGCGGATTCAAATATTTGAATAATTTATTTTTCCTACATCAACGCAAGCATTAAAAATCGCGACTAAACATGGAGCAATTCAATTGATTATTGATTATTGATTCAATTATTTTTATAGCAAGCCCATGCAGGTCGGCAGTCCTTTTCATTTTTATAGATTTGAAAGCTTTAAGAACGTCATTGTAGTTGACATGAGCAAATCCTAACGTAGTGCCACAAACATTGACGTTACTTAAGCTACACTTGTAAAGAAAACAACTAGACAACGTCTATGACTTTGCTTAAAACTCTTTTCCTCTAGAGCCTCTTACACGGACTATCTTTAAATTTTGTTTTAATAAAGTGTCATTTTTATAAGTTATTTCTAAAGTCAATGGAAGAGATCCAAACTCATCTAGACAATCTCTAATTGTCTATGCACATTTTTTTTTATAAAAAAAACCGAACATGTGCGAGTTAAACTCGCATGGAGAGGGTTACATGCGATGAATATGTTATCTGCCATGTAGTATATAACAACAAAATTTAGTGATAGCTAGAAATGCAAATATTAATTTATACGCACAATATTGAGAAATTTAGTGTTATGTGAAGGCCTACTTCTTATAGGTTTTCCTATAATCTATATGTACAGAGCTATTTTCTGTTATTTTATTAAAATCAAGTGGTGAATGATCAACTTTCAACTATTTCCTTAAATAATTAAAACTATTCATCTTAAAATTATAAAAAAAATATCATTTGATATGTCACATGGTACAGCTTTTTTTTTTTAATTTTCTAACCTAAAAAGGTGCCCTATTCAAAATACATTTGATTACAGTACACGTTTGTGTTTGAGACGCAGAAATTTATAAGTGTAGAAACTTTTAGACTTAATCGGTTTAGTTCAGAGTAAATTAACTGTGACAGACAGAAAGACGAACAAATGTGTAATCTTTAGAGTGTTCTGTCTTTATTCTCAGTCGCAAATAAGGAACCCTAATAACAATAAAAACGTGCTGTATTCGTTTTATCCGAGTCCAATTATGAAATGTTACCAAGCCATTTAATACTATTCCGATCGCTTTGGTAACAAAATATCGTAACATTTTTAAAGCATAACCAAGTAGGTCCTTATCTAATCGTTGCATCAAGTATATTACTTTTACTGTGCATTGGGGGCACTTCACCAAAGAGGAAAGTAAAAAAACATTCATACGTAATATTATTTTCGTACGTAACACCTCACCTACATATGCATGTACTGAGTCAAGGTTAACTTGCCTAATTCGTTTGTCGCTCTGTTTATTCTCCCTTTGTTCTTTGATGTATCTTTCATGCACCACATTTGTATAGCAAATACAAATTGCTCTAAATGTACTATTTCAGATAGTTCTGAGGAAAACTGAATTTGTTTTAATTTAGGTATACTCGTTGCAAATGTAAAACAAAAGACGTAGTATATTACCTTAAAATTTATCATCGTTTCCAGTTATTGAGCTGAAAAATCCAAATCAATCTTTTATTTTTATTTTACCCTAATCACTTTTTTAGAATAAAAATAACTGAAGCCAATTTTCGTATGATCTTGTATATTAAAAAATATCAATGTATTTCAACAACAATTTAAATGTATAGCATGCAAAAAATATACCACGTTAATAGAGAATATTTTAATACTTACGTAGTAATACCATTTATAAACAACAAAATCGCATTTGTAGTAGTTTAGGATTGGGATATTAATATCTTTTACACATAATACAGCTCGTAAAACTTCTGTTATATATCAGAATTGAAAGAACTAAAAGATTACATTAATCATTGTTATGGTTCATAAGCATTCCACTTCAATATACTAAAATTATGTATCAAGCAACGGTCCAGTTGTGCTTGTGTCACATTTGTATCACAACACCACAGATACATACCCTCCCACATTATTTTATTTCTGATTATGAGCCTTCGATCTTCAGCCTTCTAGGATGGCCCAGTACGTGATGGAGGTTATAATATTTGTATTACTTCGTTGTGTCACATTTGTATCACAACACTACATATACATACCCTCCCACATTATTTTATTTCAGATTATGAAGCTTGGATCTTCAGCCCTCCACGACGGCCCAGTACGTGATGGAAGTTGTAATATTTGTATTACTTCGTTGTGTCACATTTGTATCACAACACTACATATACATACCCTCCCACATTATTTTATTTCTGATTATGAGCCTTCGATCTTCAGCCTTCTAGGATGGCCCAGTACGTGATGGAGGTTATAATATTTGTATTACTTCGTTGTGTCACATTTGTATCACAACACTACATATACATACCCTCCCACATTATTTTATTTCAGATTATGAAGCTTGGATCTTCAGCCCTCCACGACGGCCCAGTACGTGATGGAAGTTGTAATATTTGTATTACTTCGTTGTGTCACATTTGTATCACAACACTACATATACATACCCTCCCACATTATTTTATTTCAGATTATGAAGCTTGGATCTTCAGCCCTCCACGACGGCCCAGTACGTGATGGAAGTTGTAATATTTGTATTACTTCGTTGTGTCACATTTGTATCACAACACTACATATACATACCCTCCCACATTATTTTATTTCAGATTATGAAGCTTGGATCTTCAGCCCTCCACGACGGCCCAGTACGTGATGGAAGTTGTAATATTTGTATTACTTCGTTGTGTCACATTTGTATCACAACACTACATATACATACCCTCCCACATTATTTTATTTCAGATTATGAAGCTTGGATCTTCAGCCCTCCACGACGGCCCAGTACGTGATGGAAGTTGTAATATTTGTATTTTTCTTTTTTTTTTATTTTTTTTATTTTCAATCTGCCCCCGTGGCATGGCGACCACGGCCCTTTTATACCATTTTCAGGTGTATTTATTCATCGCGCTTTTATACCTCGCTTGCAGTTTGGTAGGGTGTTAGGGGAGGGTTAAATGATTTTATTCATGTTTTATGTATTATTATTATTACATTTCTTTTCCTTTTTCTTTTTTTGTTTCCTTTCCTTGTTTTTTTTTTTTTTTTTTTTTTTTAATTCAACCCTCTTACATAAATCGCTTAATATTACATTTTTTCTTAATCTATTACATAAATTGCTTAACCTATTACATTATAATATTTATACATATTTCCCTACCATCCCTATTCTCATTTACCCTTAAACAATCCATCACTCTGTTACTTGATCCTTACATTTTAGTTTCCAATATTCCTATGTTCCTTCCCTTTTAATTTCTATTTAATTTAGAGCATTTTTCTACTACTTTGCAGCAGTAATTAAAAAATTTTGCCCTTTTGTGGTCATCTTCAACTATTGTTGGAAACTCCCCCCTCCCGACAATGACGCCAATCTCCGTTTCCAGCGCCACACGCTCCCGCAGAAACATTGGACATTCCTCGAGAACGTGCAGCACGTCCTGGATTTTAGCGGGATCACAGGCGCAGTATGGCGAGTCCTTCAGTTTAAACCTATGTAGGTACTGTGAGAACCCGCCATGTCCCGTAAGGGTTTGCGCCAAGTGGGACGTCATTTCCGTTTTTCGGAGGACCCGGTACGCTTGTTCCACTCGGGGAAAGAAGCATTTGGTGATTTCACCTGTGCCTCCCTCGGCGTATCGTTCCTGCCACTCTTCCAGGCTCGCCGCCCTAATCACCCTTTTCGCGTACGACAGCGGAAACCTGTCATAGTCCGCTGCCGTCTTCTTGGTGAGGGCGGCGCGCTTGGCGAGCTCGTCCGCACGCTCGTTTCCCGCGATTCCGGCATGCGCTCTAACCCAAAATAAGCGCACACAGGGCTGTGCGCTTATTTTGGGCCTGATTATGAGCCTTCGATCTTCAGCCTTCTAGGATGGCCCAGTACGTGATGGAGGTTATAATATTTGTATTACTTCGTTGTGTCACATTTGTATCACAACACTACATATACATACCCTCCCACATTATTTTATTTCTGATTGTGAGGCTTGGGTCTTCAGCCTTCTACGACGGCCCAGTACGTGATGGAAGTTGTAATATTTGTATTACCTCTTTGTGCCAGGTTTGTATGACAACACTGCAAATACTCTCCCACATTATTTTATTTCAAATTGAGGAGCTTGGATCTTTAGGCCTTCAGAATGGCTCAGTACGAAATGGGGGTTGCAATATTTGTATTTACCCCGTCATGTCAAGTTGGTATTAGTCCTCCGCAAAGGCACACCATCTCACACTTTTTTATTTCAAATTAAGGGAGATTCGATATTGGCGTAATGCTAGTATTTTCTTTTGTAAAAGCGAAACCTTCTTATCATGCCGCCTCCTTATTATGAAGAGAAACATACAATTATTCAGCCCAGTAGCTTTTGAAAGAACTGGCCCTTAAGAAATCGTGGCCCAGGCTTTTGTAAAGGAGTCGGACCGGAGGCTCGGGGACTAAGGGATTGAACCTCGCTCTGAATTTCATTTGGTCCAAGTCGTTTCTACAACAATAGGCATACAACACGACAATACCACTAGTATAATAAAGATTTTTGAGCCAATCCTAATCCGGTGCGCCATATTACGAATATATTTGATATTATTATTTTATTTATTTAGTTTATTTATTATGCTATTACCTTTTAGAATACTTAAAGATTTTAGAGTACTGTTATATGAATTATAATATCATAATTTTTTGTTAATATTCTATGCTAGACTTGATTTAATAACTATTATTTGAGAACATTTTGTATGATCTGTGTAAGATGTAAAGTCTGGACATCATATATATATAAATATACATTATTTATAATACTGTATTGCAAAAAAGTCAGTTGAGAATTAAACTATAAGTTACAAGAATCAATATAATTATTCTTACTTTCTAACATCTTCTGCTCAATCTACTTTGATATTAAAAAGATAAAAAATTAATTTATTTGTAGGTATGTAGAGGCTAATCTCTTGGTCTACTGAACCGGGTTTATATTTTTTTTAATGATTCAAAGCTGCACTGTCTCTTTCTAATCAACAGGTCGTAAGTAATATCACAGTGTAATGTAGGCTGTGTTGTATATCATTTCATTTTGTTTTTTGTTAATATGCGAAAATTTACATTGTGAGATGCATAGTTAATAAAATGAATTGTTGGGAACGGTAGCAGGATCGGAATCAAAATTGAGGGCGATTGCAATGAGGAGACAGCGACCCAAATCGAGAGCAGGACCGGTATTTGAATAGACTAAAATAGGGGTCATCAATGAAACAGCGATTATTAGATTTAGAAGTTGAAGAATTACTTTGTATGTCCAACATTAGTTAATAAATAAGCAAATAATTTGGAAAAATATAATTCAAGATTTTATGTATTCAATTCAACTGGATCATAATGTTTCTATCTATTTTTTTATTTTATATTTTATGACAAAATATTGAGCAACAAGATCATCTCCTCGTACGTAAATGGATTACCAAGGGAAGTTGGCGAATATTTTTATGCTAGAACAATGAAGATGGGAATTTGAATTCATATTTACGTATGAATCCTAATTTATTTCTGAAATAATTTCCATAAAAAATTAAAATATTACCTTTACCTTTATAATTAATTGTGAATAATAAAATCTAGGTTAAGGCGAAATGATAACTTTGAAATACGAAATCATATAAGGACCTATCAAATGTAATATTATAATTTAGGTATAGAAAACGATAAAGCTATAAACTAAAGCACTGCGAAATTGGTATTTCGTATACTAAATATTTAAACAATCTTTCAAGCATGCCTATGAGTTCATCTTTTTGCCCGAAACTAAAATAATTACGAAAAATGAATGGAACACTTATAATCACCGAATTAAGAAAAAAAATTCTTCACGTTGTACGTAATTTAACTGAAAACGATTTGCGTTTTTCAATTAAAAAAAAAAGTACACACTAAATCGCATCTATAGTAAATACGATTTTGTATCTGATAAAACTTTCTTCTAGTCCATAATAATACTGCCAAGTTCGTTCAGGAATCCTAAATTGCTGTCGTGTTCTAGAAAAGAAAACAAAAGTTTATAGGCATTTCTCAAGACTAAATAGCAGGTTGCACAGCAATGAAAGTGAGTCTGCGTCTAGTCTGCAGCCGGCGCGCGAACCTCCGCCAGTCCGCGCCGAACTCCTCCGTGCGTTGAACGCGCACCGCGTACACGGCACGCGTAGATAATACTGTCGAGCTTACGCGATATCATTTGTGACGATTTCTATTCATTGTGTGTGTTGAATGTCATCATTCGGCATCGATCGATATTGACTGTAAAAGAATCGTATCGAACGCTTCTTTGATTCCGGACGGTGCGTGTTGAGCGTGAATCGATTGTTAGTCCGACTCCTTACAGTATACCCCCTTCAGTGTTGTTGCGAGACAGGTCGGTGAAAGAGTCATCAAGGAGCCGTCTGGAAGCCATAGTGAGTAGTTAGTTAAATATAATGTAGTTTAAAATGACTTTTGGTTATACAACTTTACTTCAAAATAAGCCAAACTTTTGCCAGTCTTGTAGTTAAGTAAAGTTTAAAAAGAATTGAGATGTATGGAAGCCACTGTTGAAAATTATTTTTTTCATAATTTCGACGAATATTTTGAGTTAATTTCAAATATTACATATTATAATTTTAAGTAATAATTAAAAATGAATAGGATTTTTATGTTAAAAATGGCAATTTCTATATTTTCTGATTCATATGAATTGTTCACATTCATTGGCACATGTTTTAAATGAAATGAAATGGGCCGATATAAACGATTGCGAATTTGAAAATAACGATTTCTTCGCTGAACATGTTGATCAACCTAATTCGAACTGGTCTCGGCATTTTATTTTCGAGCCCTCGCTACAAATTTATTTTGTATTTTTTTTTTGTGCTAAGATATCGCCAGTACTCTTATCTATGAAATGCAATTTAATTAGTCCCAAACGGACAAGCAATTCGGTCGCGATCGCTTAGTAGGCGGCCACCGCCCCTCTATAAATTTTCAGAAAGATCTTCCGGAAGTATGGTGTCATTAATTATCTATTAAAGTTATTCATTACGGTGTATGTTTTTGTGTGATCGCCGAATAGATTTTTCAGACGATATAAATATTATTGTTTTAGGCGACGAAAATACATCAATTTTTATCAAATGATTTTTCTGTGTGCATCCTATAAAACTTAATTCACGTTCACCGAATCACGTTAAAACTGATGTTTTAAAGTAGATTTGAATAATAAAAAAATAATCATCAGAATAGCAGATTGTTTTCAGGGTCTCGTATCTCAAAAGAATTCTTATAAGATCATTTAATTCGTTGTATGGTCATTTGTCTGTCTATGTCTACACCCTTAATCTTAGTAATACGTGGAGTGAGTTATCAAATTGAAATTACTATCACTTACTTAGGTTTATGGTCCCTTGAAGTTGTAACAACATCAAGCGTCTAAGTCAAGGCAATCAAAAAATACGACCATTTTTTGGCATATTTTGACACTCTAAAATGAATCTAACAAGATCTTACACCACAATTAAAAGAAAAAATCTGAAAGTGGTCAATTTGTAGTTATATCATTTAATCTTTTATATTTGCAGTTGGAATACAGATCGTGATGTAAACCGATGTGTGGAAGAACATTTTCTAATTTCCCGCTAAGAAAATTTTTAAAAAGCATAAAATTGAATTTTTTTTCCAAAAACTTCGAAAAATTTGTAAAAAAAAAAAGAGTCCGTAATTTCAGAAAAAAAATCTTAATTCCTGGACCGATATCTCACCAGCATCTTAGCGACTTTTAATGGATGAATCTACACAAGCGCATAATTAAGTTTGTACAGAGCTAATTACAAAACTTACTAGGTACCTAGGTGTATATATATATATATATATATATATATAGCTTATCAAAGTTAGCGGCTTCGATCTCGCCGCTAACTTTGCCGCACGTTTAGATATCGCTGTATAATCACGCGGGCGTATGATTTCCTGTCAAACCATTTTCTCATTCTTGTACCTATCATTTAAAATTCGTGCAGATCATCGTAAATATTACATAAACCTCGTCACGATCTGTACCTGCTTTAGTAATCGCTACAAATCACGTTCTGTCGCGTAATGTTGAAGAAACAATCTATACATAAAATAAAACAATACAGAGAAAAAAAATCTGTACATTAAAGATATTTGAGAAAGAACTGGTCGGTATTAGAAACGTCGACAGAGTACATTTTAAAAGTTTTTAATTTTTTCTCCGTCTGTCTGTACATTTATGCGAGAACTCGGCAAAAACAGAATTTGATGAAATTTAGTGTGGCAATAGTTTATACTCCGATGTTAATGTTTAGGATAGTTTTTATCCGGTTGCGCTGATATTTATTTACAAAAGTTTTGTTGCTATTTTGATCAGAGGCGACAGTCTGGATGGAAAGCGGGGCCTCGATTGAAATCCAAAGCAGGAACGAGATCGGGATCACGCTCGACAGCGTCATCGGTCGATACAAAAGAGGGAATAATTCAGTCGACGTCCACGCGGGCAGAGCTACGAGCGTAAACTAGTGTTAAATACTAATCTATGCATTTTGACACTAACTATAATAGTAATTAAGAAAATCACAAGGTAAGCAACAACGCGAATTTTATTCTCGTCGTAGGTAGCTTTGATAATTCTATTTTAATAGAGCGCTAGCAAAAAATATTAGAAAATCATTTCTTTGACGTATGTCCAGTTTATATGTGAATTTCTTTTCATATTTTGTTATGAGGAACGGTGTTTAATATTTAATAATCTGATTCAGAATTATTTCGCCATATAATTAATGTTTGCCTTATTGTTGAGTTGTATAAAAAATATGTATAAACTATTTATATGATATTTTTCAATAATACAACTCAAATTAGAATCGATTAATACTTATTTCTGTATATATTTCCAATCCGTGAAATATTACAGGCGTGTGTCAATACTTGAAAACGATATCTGAAATAGTTTTTTCCAAACAATACCCGTTCCATTGGATTAATAAAAGTTTACATTTTCATCTCATTCGTATCGCATAATCGCACAGGTGTACGAAGATTTTTTTTAGATAAGGTTTCACATAAAAACTTTTCTATGTAGAACGAAACGTTAAAAAGGAAACGCTAACATGTTTTCTGTCAATACAATAAATAAATATTGCGCATTTACGAAGTAAACACATTGTAATAATTATTATCATCGATGCGCATATGAAGTCATGGAATGTTTGCACAAAATTAAAAACGTTAATGGATTTTAAAAACATTGGAATTCTCATACCACAGAAGTAGGAACTGAAATCTTTAAAATAAAATATACAATTAAAGACAACTAATCAATACGATAAATGCATGTAAATCTATAGATTTTACTAGAACAGTGCGTTCGTAATAACCCGAGGAAATGCTTCCGTGTCAGCGCGCGCACGTAACGCGAAGCTGGTATCACGCACCGCGGTTAAACAATAAGCAATAGCACAAAGTGAAGCCGAATAAACGTTAATTATTTCATTTTGAAGATGATTTTATTTGATATAATCAATATTTGAGATTTATATTTATTTTCATATGTGCATAGCCCGCGATACGCAAATCAAATAGGAAGCGAAATCGAGTGTTAACAAAAAGTGAAGTCACTGTTATGTCGTCCCTTATTCGCGCATCTTATACTGAACGAGTGTTTATACTGATGTCGTCCCTTATATATATATATATATATATATATATATATATATATATATATATATATATATATATATATATATTTATAGACGCATTATAGAGATGTTTTATTTTTAACGCAGATATATTAAGGTTAAAAGTTCTTTCTATTGTCCCCAACCGTTTAATGTGTGGAGTGTTGGAGTTTCAAAGTTTCATTACATGATTTATGCAATACGTTGTATCAATTCGATGTAAATAAGTATGATTAAAATTATGTACACATTTTCAGTATAATAATAGTTGTAAGAGTAGCGTTTGTTCACCTCTTTTGCCTGTTGTATTTATTCCAATACAAAAAGTAAAATCTAGCCGCGCGTCGGCGCTGACACGCACCATTTTATTTTACTTACAGTTTTAAAATAAAAACAAATATGTCGGCGTACACCGTAAAGCTTTAAACTTATTTTAATGGCTCCATTAATAGTACAATACGCCACTTTCAAAACCGTGTTCAGTACTATCTCGTGTACGTGTACGTTTGTTAGTTAGAAAACGTAATTACTGTTTGAAGGCTAGAGTTGCGAACGTCTCTACGACAAGGAATACTAATTCAACGCGCGTGTACCGACGTGGTAGGACCCACATCGGCAAAACCGAGAAAATTATTGACACCGCAACCAGACCATAACCGCAGCTAAACCATTTCAATTATGCATTCATTCGGTGATCGTAAACGGAAATATTTTTAAAACACCCGTTTTTGAGTTAGTTCGATATTACAAAAATTTTTGTAATGACATGAAATATTTATATTATCATAAAACTTTTATAGGTTAAACAAATAGTAGTGACGTTTATCTCAAAAATATGGCATAACACTTCGTTTTCATGATATGTTAATGACTGTTCAAAAACGAATGCACCTATTTCGTTAAGTTACATAGACAAGAAAAGACAACGGATTTATCTGTGTGCCTTAAACTTGTTTGTTTGTTACCTCCACATTAAACTACATTTTTGACGAGATTTTTCACAATGGTTTGTTATTTTTGTATAAGGCATCATTATATGTTTACGGCCAATATATTACGCACAATAATATAAACCTAATCATTTATTCTATTGATCTTCGGCGTAATCAAAGAATTTTCTGTTAACTGTTATGTCATGTCACTTTGGATTTGTACGCATTCAAAACTACATGTTGGTTTTTTAAATATCCTACCGCTGCATAATATAAGCTCACCCACAATCATATTTCAGATTGAGGGCCTTCGACTTTAAGTCCTCCACGTTCGCCCAGTGTAGGTTGGAGGTTACTATAACGACCCTCATCATTAATGTCATGACCACTTCCGGAACCACACGGCTTAACATGCTCTTACAGTGATTTAATTTAACTTTAGTTTTATAAAATGACTGATCAATTCATCCGCGGCGAGGACGCTCTTAGCCAATGAGCCATCACCCCTTATACCGCTTACATGCTTTACAACTGTATGACGTGTATAATAACATATTACAATTATGTTCCCGATTTGCATAGATGAATGAATGAATGAATGAAAATGTAAATGAAAACTCGTAATGCTTTATATTCCCTCTGTCATATAACTATAGTCATTGGGCGAAAAACCAAAAAGCGTGACCGATAATAACAATAACGATGTTTACTATTATTTATGGTCTTGAACCTTGTGTCGCAGCCGGCGCGAATGAGTACACAGAGCACGCGCCGAGTTGAGCAACGCCCGCTGGCGACGCGCTGCACGCGCTTGCAAAACGCCGCGCTTTCTCGCCGCTCCGACGCCGGCGCCGACAAACATCACGAAAATCAATAAGATGATGAATCCACATTCCACCTGTTTCGCAAAGATATTGCCCGAAATTCATATTAAGGTGGTCGTAGAGCGAAACTAAGCTATTTTTAAATTCTACAGTGCGGGAGTCAGTTGTAATTAACACTGTGACGACATAATCGGTTTACAACCTCTGGACTTAAAAATACAGGCCGACATAAAAACAGCAATGCGATCTCACGGAAATTAACACTTTCACAATGAAACAATGTACTTACATTGTCTGACTCGATGAGAAACAAAAAAGGACTTTTTTTTTACTTTATTACAGCAGACCAATGACGTAAACTTAAAAGATTCAATGTATCGTCATAACGTAATAATTACGTCCATCGGGGGCGCGCGGCGCCGGCCCTTCTCACCCCGACGTAATTTTGACGTCATAATGATATGGATTGAATCGTTTTAATATTACAGTAATTTTAATTCAGATAGTTGCCTATGTAAAGCTTTGAATGAAATACGTCTACGTTCAAAAATGAACTGATGAGGTTAAGTGAAATTCAAAATTAATTACATTCGCAAATATATGTATGAAAATAAAATTATTTTGCAATTTATGGATTTATATTAAAAGCGTATTTTTAAATTCAACTGTGTCATAACAGGTTCGTAGTTTTTTTGGAAACCCAGAAACTCTTTTCAACTTAAATGAAATACCGTTTTTTGTTACTTTTAGTACCAACTTTTGTCCTGTTGTTAAGCGTTTGGTTTGTTAAAAACGTCTGCTACAATATAATGAATAATAATTATTTTACACCAATTTATTTTTGAATATTATTGTTGAGCATATCTAGAATTTATAAGCTAAAGTTTTGCATCACGTAGCTCATAGACAGCAAAATGCGAGACCTTTTGCAAGAGTATGTTATCATTCCATGGCCAGAACCAATCTGTTACTTATTAAAGTTATTAACTACAAGAGTGAAGTAAATATAAGTATATTCTAAGATTTAATTTGCTAATGAAATTTTGTATAATTATTTTATGTTAAAACCACAGTGAATCAGTCTAACTGACACTGTCTCTCTTCTCTTCTCTCTCTGTCTCTCTCTTCTTACTGGCATGATTCAATCATACCTCAGTGTATGTTATTATTAGTCGTTAATAAAAACATATATCAAAATGTAAAAGTATGCTATTAATGCCAATACTGAAAAATAACCAATAACGAATTCAAAAATCAAAGCCTTAAAACATTGACTATAATATTAATAAGCCCATATTTGCCAACTAATGCGGTAGTAGCCATCGGAACCGACAGCGGCTCCGGGAGAGCCGAAGCGAATGGTTTTATTTTAACTGAAATTGAAAACTAATTAATTGTTCTATTCACACGTATCGATCATCAAGGGTCGGATCCTTTAATTTCTGATTTAAAAGCGACACGCTGACTACCGCTTCCGGCCGCCGGCTACCGCCGCTCACAATTTATTATAGTACTTATCAGTTACAGATCTGACTATATTAGCATTGGAAATGTATTTTCCATCGACTCTATGCAAATCCGCTCTGGTATCGTGAGCTCTAGGTGTAAGTGAATGATTGACGCGTCATAAGATGCGTATGGACACGGACTATATGACCTTAAAGAAAATAATTTGGAAGAGTTGATAATTTTTTTGAGTAAATCGCAAAAATATTCTAAAAATTTGTGTTGTTAGGGATTTTATAAAGGGTACTTTTAAACTTATTTAATTACGTCTTCTTTTTAATTTTGTATTTCATATTGAAAATTGACGCAATAACTGACGCGCCAATTTTTCATTTTTGGAAAGAATGAAAATATGTTACTATGTTTTTTTTTAAATATACTGTTTCACGATTTACGACTTGCGTCGAATGTACTGATATTGGTCAATAACGACGTAAAATATTTTTTTTATGTATACATTTTTTTAGATACGTATATTTTTTGTATTCAAGTATTTAAAAATATACATTTTTAAAATTAAGAACCACTTATGATTTATTTTTCTCATCTATACCTTTATTTTATTGCCTTCCTTATTGAATTCATTTTCACTTTACCCGAAGGTGTGTAAAACACAAGATTTGTGATTTTTATTTCTGGGTGCGATACGAAAAAACTTTTTACCTATACAAGTTTGCTGTAATATAATCTAATTTTAATCTTAAAATAAAAATTATCCCTATTTTATAGATCTATTACGCCTAAAGATAGACGCGTAAATATTCGTTCGAGTTATGAAGTAGAAATACACTGTGATACGAAAAGATTTATACAACAATGCAACATTCATAAGATATTTTACGTTAACCCACTTCCACACATAAAACTGTAACGTACATTTCGTATACTAAGTTGCGAAATATTTTTCGCGTATCGTAAAGTGGGACAGATTCATCAAAACACGTATTTTTGAAGTCGAAAATTTCAAAAGGAAATTCGATTCGAAAGTACCCCAACTTTAGGTTCGTTTATCTACGGTACGTACTCGCTACTCGTAATACGTGCTCACGGCTAGAGATCGGCTCAACGTGAACAAAATGCAAATGATTCCAAAACTGTTTATAATATGAATGAATTCGCGAAAGATTTTCTCATTCCTAAATACAGAAGTGAGGTCGCGGCGCCCATTGAGGACGCCGGTGAAACGTTCCTAGTGTGATTTCTCTCCGTTTGTCTCGACCCGGCTCGCCGGCTCCCACCTTCGTTCGTGGAATCGTCTGGAGACAGGTGGTATTCGGAAGTCTCATCAAAGTGTGTGGTTGTGCCACCTCAATGAGATTGACGATGTGTCATAGCTGTGTCAAGTTTTTATCGGCCCACCACAGAGCAGTATTTATAGTATTTGTAGTATTAAAAATTAATCTGCACGAATTTCGGGTAATAAGCAACGTCTTAATTTTTATTTAGGAAGTTAAGTTATAAGCTGGCACTGTACGATTGTAATCGACTGATAAAATTTTTGAAAAATAATTTCACACTTCAACCCACTTCGTTAAAGCCAAAAGTATGTGTATTATAAATGTAACAATAAAAAATTTTAGACTTTTTCCTCAATTTAAGCTTCTATTTTCAGTTTAGTACAGATACGGTAACAAAATTGTTTTCCGTCAATATTTCAAAACCCATAAATTTTACATATTTTTCTACATTCTTAGGATTATGATTGTTTTATTTTGTACTTTTTCATAGTTATTTTAATGACTGATGAAAAATAGTTACATAAAATAAGAAATTACGATAGTCTACACGTCTCCTTCGCTTAAATTAAGCACTTCCAGATCGATCTCAAAAAGATTTGATATATTGTTCCTAATTCGTGCAACGGTTTTTCGCCGCAACCGTGTTCATTTTCTTTAGATCGCGTAATTAAAAATGTACTAAGTATTATTTTAAATTTTATATAGATTATAACTGCTTCTAATTATCTCGACCGGAAATGGGATAGGTATAAATCCGAATTTGTTTATACATACACGGGTTAAGCCGGACACGGCTACTAATATAATTATAACACCCATACGACTACGTTTTTCGACAATTTTATGCAATTCATTACCTTTTTAATTTAAAGTAGCATTTTTTGTATTATAATATAGCTGATAAATGAAAATGAATCGATTGAAGCTATGTGCATTATTTTTTATAGTTTTTAATTTAATCGCTTTTAATAAGTGTAATCATGTTATATCTTAAAGATATATTTCTATACCAACACGAAAAATCTCTTGCCATAACTTCAATGTTAGACATCCTGCAGTACGATCTTACGTACACCCCAATGCGCACGAATCGCCGATCTATTCATTTAGAGTATGAACAAATTTTAATTAAGTAAATTCAAGTTAGAAGGAATCAAATAATATAATTTCACACTAATGTCGTCTATTTGACTCCGCCGGTACGTGTTGTTTAACTTGATCCGTGACTTCAGGAATACGAGGCCACTGTAATGCAACACGCAATTCAACTTGAAAAAGCGGTATCAATGTGAATACTCATACTAGTGCTCAAATAAATTATTTGAAAACCATTCATTAACACCGCTAATACATACGGTTTAGCGTTGGATAAAGTGCTACACTTAAGTTATTTCAACTGCGGTCAATAGCACGCCATTATTTAAATAAAGGGTTCCGTCCGCGGCCGTTACGTCAGAGCCGGCGCACGCCGCCCTTCGCTTTTCACTTCCCGCTCACGCCGTCCATCCCGCCGACCGGCAGGAAGCGAGGTCGTGAGCCGCCCGCTGTGCCAACTACCTAGCGATCCCTAGCTAACGTTTGTTCTGCAGGACTCCCGTAAATGGGTAAGGGACAACGAAACTGGGTAGTTATGATACTTATAAACGTGAAAATGCCTAGACACAGTTTTACACGCCTGTGTGGAAAGTTTTCCTGATTGCTGCTCTGCATTATTTCGCGTTCATCGTAATAAACTTTAGTACAATTTACACATTAAAACAATGAGATGAAGTAAAATAGAAATACGGAAAAACGTGTTGTTAATATATATATCATATATATTAATACGCTAAGGTAAAAATGTTTGTCTCCTTTTTTAGGAAAAACCTCACAATCACTCCACATAAATTTTATATAATTTCATAGATAATTGCTTACTCTACCGGCATCAACAACTATACAATTTTATTATTGCTTCTGTTTTTATAAATGAATTAATTATTAAAATTATGTGCGTTCTGCCATTTGACGACTTTAATTTTGAAACAACGTCAACATGATTAAAGGTCGGTAAATTTTAATTTACCTGCAATAAATTTTGATTCATTGAATTGAATTGAATGATTTATTTACATAATTATTACAAAAACGCTAAAATAAAATGCCTAGGCGACGAAAACTGGAAAATCAAACAGAAAGACGTTGAAGTAAATCAAATTGTATCAGATGACTACATATATGTAAAGAAGTATTTTCGCTTTCTCGGGAGAGGTGCTAACGGCGTTAATCAAACCCTGAAATAGCAGTTTACTATCAATTAGAATATGATCACTAATCCGTTTAACGAAATAAACAACTCGGAACGCAATCCCATGCGCAAGAGTGACCGTCCAACCGGGCTAGTGCTCGCGTCTGAGCCTAGACGGGAGGAGGCCGCGATGGGCGTCGATATATATATATACTTAAAATATTGTTCATGAAGAAGTTTTTTAATAAAAAGGAAATAAAATTAATATTGAGAGTAATTTTGTAAACTGATAATTATTATACATAATTTGTGCCAATTCTTCGCACAGGGTACGTCTAGTGTGTATATATGTATATATATATATTGTATATTTTTTCCAAAACTGCAATTGTTTGACATCTATCTCTATGGTCACGTATTATTTAAAGGGAAAAGTTATTTTTCAAATATTAGTCACAAGTCAAGAACTAATGCGGCTAATTAAAAAAGAATATTTGTAAACCTTTAGTACAAAGCTCTCAAGTAATATCCCATGATACAGAAGGATAAAGGACAAGTTTTCAATTTCTTAAAGTACACTCTGTTTATCGTAATAAAAATAAATCTGAAATTCTTTCACTACAAGTTGATGAATATTATTTTATTTTTGTAAATATATTAAACAACGTCATAATAGTAATAGTGATTACTAACTAAATCGCACGTACAGACAGAAAAATAGACATGGGTCGAAATGTCATATCGCCTTCAACCTTCTAAATATGAAACCTTAAAAATTATAATTCAGTCAGTAGAATTAAATCTAGTAATAATAAATAAAAATTAATCACATTTGCCGTCGATTTGTAACATTCCATTACATAGATTATATATTTATCAATTCCATACAAGTTAAACTTGCATTATCGTAGAGCTTATAATTTATGAAAAGTGTCATAAAAATTTATCCAATAGTATAAAAGATTAACAAAATAATATAAAAGATTAACATAATTACAAAATATTTTGTAAAATTGTCCTAGTGTGATTAGCCATTGAACAGCTTTTCTGTGATAGAATAAGTTACGTTAACGATACAAAATATGTGTTAATACAAGGAAAATACACCGACAGTAAATATATTTCGACATACATTACACATCAACGACCGCTTTCTGAGAATAGTTACATTTGCGAATGCAAAGTAAATATATATATATATTAATAACATTATATATATATATATATATATATATATATATATATATATATATATATATATATATATATATATATATATATATATATATATATAGTTATTAAATGTAAATAAAATATGATAAAAATTATCTTGCATTTGTATATGTAATACCAAAAAACCTTTTCCCCACCCAAATAATATTAAAACAACAACAAGAAACGAATATATATAACTTTAGCTAAGATATTTACGTAAAACTCATTTTTAATACCAAAGCGGTAGCTGTAACATAACGGTTAGCAAATGAATCGGCCGATCAGATTTCAAAGATTCACCTCACGTGGAAAGTCAACATTCGCCGTTGAACTCGAGGACATTGGACCCTATCAAAACAATAGTTTCCGTTAGATTCAAAGTTCGGTCCTGAGCTTTCAAATTAATGGCTCATTACTTTTTTATTTGGACGAATTTAATGGCCGCATTAATTTATGGCTTACATGAATCAACGCCAAAGTCCCGTAAACGTTGGACTTTGCTCAGATTCGATGCAAATTCGTACGTGAGTCCGAAGTTAGATAGCGAAATTACGCTCCTCATTCATAAATATCCCTGAACAATAGAAACTATTGTTTTACAGTTAACGTCGAAAAATCTACTTACTTTGATGATCACTCGGTTCATTGTTCATAACATCTGTGCAGTTTCTATTAAATCGAAAAATATTTTAACAATTTTTCGTATACATGATGTAGTTTCTCTACAAATAAATGGGTTGTATTAACAATATTTCTGAACACAAAAATATTCCACACCTAACTACTTTAACCGTATTTATATCACGCACACACAGGTTGATAACTAAAAACGCCAGAATATATTTCATACGTTATTTTCTTTTTTTTTGTGAACTTACGTCTATTTTCCAGAAGACTACTGATTTTCACATGGTACGACCTTTGTATATCTTTCTTGGTTCAATGTCTTCCATCAATATTTTCACGCAAGCTCGTCGATTTCGGGTGCCGAAAACATGGCCCTTCTTTGATATGTCTTCAATTTGGTGTACATAGAATTTTCTAGCCGACTCTTGCCGACCTTTTCTCTCTTAATTACTTCTGTCAAGTAAACTACTTCTTTAAAAAATACTAATACTATTAACTTGAATTTAACATTAATTTCAAATAGTGACCCTTGATACAACTTAGGACACGCGTAATTTGATATGGAATCCATCTAATCATCTGAGGCGTTTGATAAGGTATCGATCAAACAATTTGAAATTTTATGAAAATGATTTTGGTATTCAACTTCTCAAAAATTAAAACTGATGATGAAATCATGTAAAAAAGATATGACATACAGCCTCCTCCGCTCTTACACACATACAACAATCAACGTGTGTGTGTGTGTGATACTAGTCAACAATTGATATCTTAAATTTCAATTGTTGTGATCAATATCTCAACGGAAAAAAGAATCGTACAAACTGTTTTAATAATAAGTACAGGCACAGTACCGTTTGGAATAGGCGATAAATACATCGCTATTAGACGATGAAGACTGAAACGAGTTTTATATTCCGACACCTAATACTAACTGCGTATTGTTCTGCCGGTCGTAAAATCCCGACGAGCCGTACAATGCAGTTAGCGGCCTGCGAATTGCCCGCGCGACACTGCGACGTGAATTAGCGAGATTGTAGTTGGCAATATTTTTTTTTTAAACAATATTAGGTCTAGTTTAGTGTATGTTATAATGAACACTATTCACATTCGTCTATCTTTGAAATGTTACGTAAGTTAGATCATATGTTCTCGATTTTAATAGCGTCCCCTTTTTTGGATTATTTTACTGAATACGTTAATGCAATCTGAACTTTTGCTGAACAATACCGTCAAAACCCTTCTAACGCGTTACTTCCTAGTATTGTCAACGAAAATGTAACATTACGTGAAGAAAAATAATGAATAGCGTTGAATATTACATCACCGGCACAGAATGCTTTCTATTTTGGACAATAAGCCAGTAATGGGGTCACAATGCGATCTCAGTATTCAATTATATCTTCAATATTTCTGGAACAATCGCGAAATTATATTGCTTAAGTTAAAATATTATATTTGATTTGAACAAACTCATAGTTACATAATAAAATTGAAAGTATAAACTGGTCGAGAGTTTTATGTTCGCCGTGAGAAACATCTCAACCCAAATCCACAGCAGCATTTTTTCTCATAAACTGTACGACTTCTAAATATAACTACAATGCATGAAATTTAGAATAGTGTATCTTTAAACGTAAATTTATTTATCATACTATTTAAGAGGAAAGAAAAAGGAAAGGTGGTAGAGCCACGCTGTTGTCGACACGTTGCAGTATACGTAGAATACACACGTGGAGTAACATCTTTCCCTGTAGTAATTCGTCTAGTGAGTGAAAGTTCCGGTGCCCCACTCTTTCTCAATTGCCCCACTCCAACCATCAATTCCTTCTCTATCATATATCCCATTCCTATTCAAGAGGTCGGTAACGCACTGGTAACTCCGCTGGGGTTGTGACTGTCCATGGGTGGCGGAGATCACCTACTCCTTGGCGGCTCACAATCCCGTTTACTCGTCTAAAAAATTATATGGAAAAAAAATGGAAAGGATCTTTATTCATATCTACATTTCCTAACTATTTAGACGTTTAGAGAAATTATATTGAAACTGTAAGACCACATACAGTATGGAATCGATCATGCATTATTTGCAATAATTCCTAATCTTTATTTTTAAAACAAGTTTGCCAAATAAATCATACTCATTGAAGTAGCCGTTTCTGAGTAAAATAGCTTAGAATATGTCAAAAAAAATTCGCACCGACAACCGTATAAAAAAAAAACACGTGCATGATGCTGCGCCTCCCGCCCCCAACCCCTAAATAAAATCAAATCAAAAACTCCTTTATTTCGTAAGTAATTAAATTACACTTGAACTACGTCATAAATAAATTGTTTTCGACATTACCACCCATTCCAAATACTAATTCACCTAGAAAAGAATGAGCAAGAAATTGAAGGCTTGCTCTTTTTATTCAGCGATACAAAAGATTTAGTAATTAATAATTTAGTCGACATTTAAAAATAGTATGAAGTCACTTGATAGCCCATCAGTTCAATCCCAGGTCTTTTTTCATTAAGACATTTCAATACTGTATAATAGCCCGTGACGTACTACTTCATTTTAACAAAACGTTTAAACTCAACAAATGGCAAATTTTGAATTTCAACTGGAATCTTATTATAAAAACGTACACGCAGCCCCTTAAATGGTTTATTAACTTTACTTAGACAGGTCTTATGAGCAGCAAGATCCTGTTTATGTCTAGTGTTGATGTTATGGAAGTCGCTCCTTTTTTGGAACTATTCTATATGTCTCTTGACATATACCGGGTTTTAGTATATGTATTGTGATGCTAAAGTTAGGATATTAATTTTCTTAATTTTTTCTCTGAGAGATGTCTGAGAGAGGTCTCAAATCATAAATAGCACGAATAGCTCGCTTCTGCAGCACTAAAATTGTGTTAATATCGGCAGCGTGACCCCATAACAAAATTCCATAGATCATAAAGACTATGAAAAATACTGAAATAAACTAATCTCGTGGTTCTTTCATCTCTATGTCGCAGAATTCTTTTGACTGCATATGCTGCAAAACCAAGCTATTTCGCTAATCTTGTAATATGAGAATTCTAACATAACTTAGAATCTAAAGTCAGACCAAGAAATAAGATCGTGTCCACAGTATTCAGTACCTCTTTCATGACCACTACATTTGTATCGATCAATTTATAATTAGATAGAGAAAAATTTAAAAGCTTTTTTTTCTTTCATTGAGCAGAAGACTATTAATATTTAAACCACTCAACGATTTCAGAGATGGTACTGTTTAATTCATTAAAAAGTACTTGATGCCTATCAACCTTAAAAAGAAAGGAGGTATCATCAGCAAACAATACAATCCCATGACCATTTTTAACAAGATGTGGTAGATCATTAATGTACATTAGGAATAGGAATGGTCCTAGAACTGAATCATGTGGCGCGTCCATATCGATTACACATCTTGACGACCTCTCATCATTAATGTCAACCCTTTGAATTCTATCACTTAGATAAGACTCTAAAAGTCCAAGGGATCGACCTGTGACGCCATAATGATGTAGTTTCCTGCTCAATGTGTCATGATGAACGCATTCAGCCTTGGATAAATCACAGAAAACACCAATCGCGTCCCGTGAATCCTCCCAAGCCTCAAAAATCTGCTGAACAAGCTCGACACCGGTTTCGGTTGTTAAGCAACCCTTTGTGAATCCAAATTGTTTAACGTTCATCAAATTATTATTGTAAAAATACTGCAATAGTTGATTTAAAATAAGTTTTTCAAAATTTTACTGAGCGTCGGTAGTATTGACATCGGTCTAAAGTTTGTATGGTCAGATATACTACGGATTTAAATAATGGAATTACTTTACTTTGCTTCATTAATTCCGGAAACACACCACAATCAACACAAGCATTAAAATCACTACTAGACATGGAGCAATGCGATCTCATATTGAATGAATTATTTTACGGAAAGGCCATCAAGATCGGCAGTTTATTTTTTTCATTTTTATACATCTGAATAATTTAATAACTTCATTATAATGGACGTGGGTTCATAATAAACACCACAAACATCGACGTTACGTTTCATCAAAGATTCGGCGAGAGTGGGCGATGATTTCAGAGATTGTGTAATCGGAATTGAAATACTAGGAAAGAACTTTTCAAAAACTAAAGGCAACTTTTTTTGTTTAAAATGTTGTCATTAATTTTTAATTTAAATTCTCAAAGTCGAGATGTCCGTTTCCAAGTTTCACTATTTATTATATTCCAAGTGGTTTTTACTCTGTTTGTGCTCTTTTTTGTGTCCCAGTCATTACGATTTTTAAATAATTTTGAAAAAGTGCAAGAGATACTCTCTATTGTCTTATGAACTAATTTAATTTTTTAATGTCAAATACCTTAATAGAAGCACATAGTTGTTTGTCCACATAACTGAAAATACTAAAAATATAATAACTTAGCGACTCCGCTAATTGTTGTACAATAAATTTTGAAGGAAAATACTTCCTTCTTGTCAAGAAATATATTTGCTAATAATTATATTGATGTCAAAAAAATGACATTTATTTGAATGACGACATGTCAAAGTATGTATATTAATATTTAATTTATGTCTATAATTATTTTTGTCTGACAAAATTTGGTAGATATTTTGTTAGTGTAATTTTACGATATTGACGTTTTTCAAACTAAGATAATGTGTGATTAATATTTAAATGTTTAATAACATTCCTTTCACTGCTATCGAATAAGCAAACATGATTTATTGTTGGGAAGTTTGCAGAGGTGACATTGTCACGGCTCTAAGACTCCCCAGTCAAACTTACCCTGACAGTCAACAACCTGCGAGTCCGCAAATAATATTGCGTGATATGTATCGTTTATTCGATAATTTGCCTTTGTTTGATTTGTTTGTTTGGAGGCAAGTAGAACACATCTGGAAAATCAGAAACTAATTTTATAATACCTTCGACAACCTTTTTATCACTGACATAAAGTATCATTTGTAAGTAAATGACTAGACGCCGCCATCCGTCGTTGAATGGCGGCGGCGCGCGCGGTGGCAGCGCGCAGCACTCGCGCTTCAGTCTGACGGAGCATTTAGTAGAGTTTTGTGTATATTATTTATAAGCATATTTTCAACAATATATTTTTGTTATAGTGACTTCGGCAAAGTTGTTCTACAAAAGAAAGAGATTATGAATGTTTGCAAAAAGATGCATGATCGATTCCATCCTGTACCTATAAACGCAACACCACAATGCTACACACTGCCCGCCAAAGAACACCACAATACATCAATTTCATCAGTTTATCATATCTTGTATGTATGTAGTTGTGTTTACATAGACATTCAATATATAGCATTTAAATATGGTTTCCAAACTTATTTCTTGGCAAATCTAAATTACAAATTCAAATAGTAGTAATAAAATTTCTTGTAATCCATACGTGCCTGGAGGTCACATCCAAAAGTTCCGTTTCTTAGGTTTTTCAGTATCATGTTACATCGAGAGTAGACAATAATCATCGTGGATTCCTGTCGCCATATATGTCGTAACACATGATGCTGTGTTCTTATGTTTTCATTTTTTTTCTTTTTTCCATATAGCTTGACTATCACTCTCAATATTTTGCTGTTGCTCCACAGAGTTGCTGAACTATCATCCATATATAAATTGTAGGAATACGACCATTTTACTGACACAGAGCAAACATTAACAGAGTGTTACACGATCAAGATGATTATTTTTAGCTGCTATTGACATTTTCGAAAATCATTCATTTCCATTTCAATGCACTTCTAATGGCGCATTGAATTCAAAATGTGAGCGAAAGGTATTGCGTCCTATCGGCCTAATGACCGGCGCCGGCCCCGATACGCCGCGCGGCCGCGTAACACTCGAGTCCCAGATCCTCCGGAGGCTGCGTGTGCTTCTTTTCTGCAACGTAACCAGTAACCTGTCATTAATGACATTTGATCACAACAAGGATGCCAACGTCAATAAGCTAGTAAACATAACAAGCTATTAGCGAAACTGCTAACAAATATTACCTACTTTACATAATGTTTTTAAGATATTTAAACTATGAAATTAATTTTCTTTACGTTATTTTAAAAATTAAAACTAATCAAACAAAGCCACTGCCGGTGTGCAGCATATACGAATGAACAGTCGAAAAATTTGAATAGGTATCATCAACGAGTTAAATAGCGCGTTTGTTTGCAGAAGAAGATTTGTTTAAAATATTGGATCTAAACGCTAAAGCCGAGGACGTCATTAACGATCTGTCGCCGTACAAATATCTTGAGTACACAATTAATAAAAATATTGTGGCATTGACTCGTCAACCCACTGACCATTTGAGCCTTGCGTTGTGTCAAGGCATTGCAAAACCTAGCATTTTTAGATGTATCGAGTTTCACAGCTGTGTTGCAACTCTAGTTTAAGAGTTTTTATTTACTCTGACTTTTGAGCAAATCTTCCTTCTATTGTAATAATTAATAGGTAATCATAATTATTATAATTACTAGCAAACCTCAGCCAGTATGTGACCGTCGAGTATTAAAATGGAGATGAAAATTAACTATTGCCAAAAAAAACATATGAAACCATGAAAAGGCACAAAGTCAAGTCAGGATCTTTCCTATGATACCAAACTATAAAAACTCATATCATTATATAGATATACTGGAGACAGCATAATCCTTATTTTCTTGATTGTATATTAATAATATCTGACTATGTACATAATTTCCTTCAAATGCAACTAACGTCGGTTTACTGAGAAAATTCTTTACAACTTCAATGGTGCCCCTGTTCTTGTCACCTTTTTGGTTCTTGAGTTTTTTCCTCATCCATCGTTATGTAACGAAAAGTATTTTCAAGTGGCACATCAATTTTTCAGATGAAATTGATTTCGCCGTTAAAATTACATTTGATATACTGTCATCACATTTACTTGCAAAGTACGAGTACTTTTCAGTAAAAACTTGGTTCCATAACTATAAGTTTAAATTGATTTAGAAATCCATTCATGTTTAAAAATTAAAAAACACACGCATACTATGATTGACCTAAAAGAGGTTCGTCTTTGACGTCAAAATTACCGAACTGAAAACGCTTGAACCAGTTTTGTGCTATTCTTACCGACGCTGCATTAGGTCCATAAACGTCACAATTTTTTTTTGCGGATTGTGTCGCATTTTTCCCTTTTTTTGTAATAAAACTTCAAAGTGTATCGAATTTCTACATCGGATTCACTAATTTTAGTGGATAAAAAAAAACAAAAGAAAAATGGTGGAATACCATTTTTACTTTTTATTTTTCTTTGTCAAAAATGTCATCTATTCAATGGTATGAAAACTAACCAGATACAAACAGCACAACCAAAGAGATTTTACTGCAACTTTTTACTTATTATACGAAAAAACCTTTTTCCCGACCTACTATATAGTTTTAGCCGTTCGACGTTCATTGCTGTACATAAACTACCCCACTAGAGTATCACCACCTACCACCCTGAGTCATCCGCGATCAAGGGTTGTTCTCCAGGTCATCAGTGCACCTGATGGACGGCCGACTCACACTATAGCAACCATTTCATGGTCACAACTCTGGAACTGATTATTGAATATAAAAATACTTTCAAAGGAAATACACTAAAATGATAATGTTTTTACTATCACGTATATATTTCAACGTACCAAACTCTTAGGACGGCCATTAACTTCCTTTACAATAATAAGACTAATTTTTTTTCTTTGATAGCCTTTTTACTTTTAATTTTTAATACCGTAATATTTACACAGATAAGTATTCATAAGTACAAAAACTTCAAAGTATATATTACTCAGACGACATTAAAAAGAACCTTTTGATTTTAAGGGTATTAACCCTTAGGATAGGCAGATGAAAGCTGTGTATGGCTCCCAACATAGCCAGAGCCTCTGTCATTACTTACTATAGATAATACATATGATATTCATCTTTATAAACTATCTTAAAACAAACATCTGCTAAGATTCACTCGTACATTTTAAAGATAAGAAATGTAGAATATTATTGTCGAATATTTTGTGTACTTTTAATTATTTAGCTTATGAGCGCAGTTAATGAACTGAACGTCGTTAAAATATTAAAAAAGAACGCTAAATATTTTGTCATTATGCAACTTGGAATTGTGTAATAACAAAATGTATGGATTTTCTCTCAAAACGAGTAAATTTGATGATTATTATAGATCACACAAACCTATTATTAATATTCATACGTCCTACATACCATAAAGGTTATGCGGGTTGAATAAATATTATCATACTGCTACATAACCTCATTTTATTTAAAAAAAAAAAGGCAACTTGAACAGCCATAGTAGTATTTCAGGTTTTCGGCACCAGACTGCAATCTCAGTTAAGCATTTTATCGCGCAAAATCCACGGACTCTCAAAGCAAAAAAAAAATCGTAACGATTCGATTTTTCTCGAATTAAGTAGATGCAACCACTTCACTGGATAATTGGAGCGCAACGAGAATAGTGTTTTACAACACCGTTGTGTAGCTAATTACGACTTACTGATCCGATGGTGTTAGAATTAGATGTAATGTCGGATTAACGTTGTTCTTAAAAAATTAAAAATATTGAATATATGGCGTACCTTACATCGTATCACCTTTACTCCCGTGTTCCAAACTTGCACATTAGATACAGCGCTATCTGTGCACTCAGCACAGAAATAGTTCAATATTAACTGATGATCATGACTTTGTATTGTAGTATCTATTAATAAATACATTACCTTAGAATACGGCTTGATATAGACAATACTTTGAAGCGTCTGTTCTCGCATTCTATCTCCTTTTTTTAGAATCTAGCATATACATGATGTGCCTCGAATCGTTAAAAAACTTACAGGTTCACCTGATCGAGCGTAACCGGTTTTCGAGTTCATAAGAAAAGACAAAGTCGACTGTTTGCTATCGACTTAAATTATAAAGTGACCATTGTGGTATTGAAAAGTCGATAATGCATTTTCTAATTACTTTCATCTGTGATTGGAAAAAGAAATTGTATACGTCGCCGAAGTAACCTAACCAGAGCGACTCTCTAGAGAAATAGACTTTCGCTGGCGGTGGACTGACCCATTGCAACTGACGGACGTCTACGGGGGCAACTTTCGTAGATATATAAATCATTAGGATTAATTATTTAAGATTTTTAATTTTAATTCCTTATATATAAAATAATTAAACAAATCTAGTAATATTTTCTCCGTATCACAAACTTTATTGGGAATAAGTCAGTCCTTATTGTAAATTAATCTGTCCGCTTCCTATTAATTCCAAATTAAGACCGGATGTAATAAATATTTTAAGCGTATGTAAATAAATTTTGTCAATATTGTTATTCGGCTTTATATAGCTTAGAATTGTAATAAATAGTTTTAATAATTTTGTATCTGGTGAACTCGTAATTCCAATATATATAATTTAAACTTATATCTGGCATATGAAGAACTGAAAACCCGTTTTTAAATCATTTTTTAAATTTGTAGCATTATTTTTATTTTTGGTCTTAATTTAATTGTATTTTAATCGGTTTTAATGCAATCAGTTGAAATATAACAAATAAATACGAGACCTACGAGAGCAAAACCAGCATATAGATTATTTTTGGATAATTTAATATTTATCAGTGACGATTTTATGATTCTGTAAACACATTTAACTGTAAAAAAAATGACCGACTCGTTTATTTAAGTATCAAGGTATTTATGTCATAATATTAGTCTAGGAAGCTAAACACTAAGTGGCTCACGGTCACAACAAATACACGTTACGAGCTGTAACCTCAAACAGCGTCACTATCTGTAAAGGTGTTTATAACTGCTAAATAAATTTATCTAATTACTAACCTTTTGCAAGTGTAACCTAAAACCCAGCCGGTCAGTGTCGCTTAGCGGGAAATTTGAATTGATAACATATATATTTTTATGCAATTATTTTAAATATCAATATTTATATTGTAATATATATATTGTTTTATTTATATATAATAAATATTCTTTTACTTTACGCATCCACAACTTTACGATAGACATGTCTGTTTCTTATTGCGATATACCAAATCTATATATTATTTATAAACAAATGCACATGATAAGTGTAATAAACAAACGAAATGCCCAAAAATCATATAAATACATCTTGAGGCCATACAAAGATGTTGTCAAAGTCTTAGTACCGAATATAACATATCTGAGAGCAATTTTTGTCTCTTCAAATATTAATTACCTAAATAGTGCTCATTCAAATTGCATTAAAAAACATCTCTTTATACTAGACAATTTCCGCAAAACACTTCAGCTAATATCCGCTTAATTATAGAGATACGCACAATATATAATTATACTACTTAATTTTATAAAAACGTTTATGACTCTTTCTTGTTTACCTTTTAGTCAATGTAAAAGATGTCAATCAAATGTTATGAACAACATCAAATTTAGTCTTTTCAACATCTCATTACATTTTTAACACAGGCATAGGCACTGAAGGAACAGGCTGACTTCGCAATTAGCTTGCGACACCACCAACTTAGTAAATGCCATTAGGTATGTGAAGGCGAATATTGCAAATCGCAGATGCAACCAACGCAGCTTTGTCGTTTGCATGTCGCCTGTCGTTCTTGCTAAACGCCTTCCCCGCCTCCACCTTCCTATGATTAGTTTTCATCAGACCGCACTGTGGCCCCACTCCGGCTATTACGAAACCGCTTTGGGATATTATGTAAAAAAAAATGATAATCCTGAAATCGCTTTTTATGGCGTTCATTATATAAACCACTACTGTATAGTAAACTTCTTTATGGGCATCACAAGGTATTATCGATAACGAAGATCCATCAGCGTGATCAATGGTCATTTTCGTTTCACGGACTATCTCTCACCCTGACAGTGGTTACGACCGCCTGAGCGGTACGGACGCGAACTCCGAGGGCGATCGTGAGAGTTTCTAAATCGGACCTTTTCGTCGCCGTTGCGCAACATCACAAAGTCAAGATACAAATTAATTTCGGATGGCGCGTGGCCGAATTTACATAATTCGCGAACAGGTGCCGACGCAGGCGCAGCTGACGGGCCGCTCTCGGCCGCACTTTCTCCGTCGGAAATCCGATGGTTTTTTTCGCCGTCTCCCACGGAACCAGTCCGCCGAGGCGAGCCTTAATCGACCAGATTAATGACCCTGACTTTCAAAAGAGAAGCGTGTAACCTATGATTCGTTATGACGTCGTATTATGCTACGATTGCCGCTTTCGGCCTCGCCGCGCGCCGACCCACGTAATTTAGTTTGATGCCGGTCCCATTATTATCGCTGCGATCTTCAAAAGTATATTAACGGACTGCCTTGCCTCGTAGAGGGAACATTTTTATTGACAATATTCGTACAAATACTGATAAATACAATGATTGTCACACATACTTCCGACCACTTTCACTAATTCGATCCCAAAAAAAGTAATTTTTTTTTAAATATGTTTAATGTGAATAACGTATTTGTTGATAAACTATAGAATTTAGTATACGCAGTGTGGGGGCTGTATTCTCATAAAACCGACCGGAAGCGTGACTATAATATTTACTCGAACCATATTTTTGTTCTGAATTTTTCCAATTACGTTAAAGTTACAAAAAAAAGATGGTATTTTAATTCTTACACGTCTAAGCAAAATAGGTGCCACAACACGGCGCAATCGTTACAAACTAAAGACACTTCCAATTGAGCTAAAACTTTGTATTTTGTACGGCAGGATTTCGTCACACTGCAAAGGTTTTATAATGTTGCTAATTAGGAGCGTTACAAGTTTACATTTACAGTCATAATTACTAGTAAAAATCCATAAATATGAAAAAAATTTAGTATACGAAAATAAGATCGAGAATTAAATAATCACTGATAAAACAGAGGTAAGAGAAGAAAACACAAACAATATAGAATAGACCTTAGAAAGGCACGATCCCCACGTGTCTCTGAAAATGAGCAGCTAGGAATAAATACAGTTTCGGAAATTAAAAAAGAAAAACCATCAGTTATAGAAATTTTAAATATAAATATTAGTTCGGTAGATTGTTTGATGATGGAGAAGGAAGGTGAATATTGAAACTGCCTTAAGAGAAATCGCAAATCCGTCGAGTTCGTGATCATTACTTTATCGTGAGCACTTCTTATCAAACCTGATAACGGTGTTCGGTTATGAAGGCGGGAAATGAAAACTGGAAAGCCTCTAAATGCTGTACGATAGAATGTTAGAGTATGTAGTCATTTGTTCTGTTGCACTTTTTATTGCACGCCTGTCTTGTGCATTTACAAGAGGAGTCTGATGATGAATATGGGCGATGTGGAGGCGCTGAGGCTTTGTAATGTCGCATGGCAAGACAGTCCAACTTACATGTTTCCGAACGAACTATGATTTCGGAGATATGTGTAATGCTAACGGCAATAGTTACTAACATTAGGCTGCACGATCTAATCCCGGCGGTGGAGGGCGAACATTAAAACTTTCTTATGACACATGGGCGGCGCTTCTAGTCCGTGATCGTTCGTTATATCGTGATTGTGATTACACGTGATGACAAAGTTACCGAAAGCAACAACACAATTGTATTTGCATTCCTATTACATTGTTCTGGTTGACCTTACAGTGAGGAGTGATATATTTGTATACGTTACGTAATTGAAACGGTTTATTTTGTCCGGGCCTTACGTAAAAACTGCTGAAGACATTCTTATGGGATTTTGGGCATTCGATATAGATGATTGTAACTTGTTTATAGTATAAAAAAACGTAAAAGTATGTTTAATGAATCTTTACCACACACTGAACGGATTAGCTGGACGGATTTTAATTGGGACTTTGACTAATCGACGCGGAACCTTTGTAGGTAGTTATGAGCTATTAATGATATAAGAAAATGTAAAAGTATGTTTGTATGGATGTTTCTCATATGATGACTGGACGAACGTAATTAAATTTTGTGTAGAAGCAAATTATGTTCTCAAATAGGATTAATATATTCCGTTATGTTATATTAAAATATATTATGTTACGTTACATTATATTATATTTGACAACATAAGTGCGTTTTAGGTAGAAAACGTTATAAACACTAGTAAAAATGGTAATCTTCGAACACTATCGTTCATGGCCAAGAGACCAAGGACCAAGATTGGCATCCAGATCGCTATTAGGATAGCGAGCCCGGAATCGGACCTGAAAATGGGACCAGAATTGACGTCGATAACAAGACCGTGATCGGGATCAAAATTGACAGCGACAACGGCTAATATTAAAAATGAAACAATTCATTCTATGCATAAGCAAGGGAAACCACGGGCATATTTGAATCATTTAACAAAAAACAATGATTGCTCCATTTTAATTTACGGCCTGCGAAGTGGGCGGGTAGCGGATAATTATTTATAATTTTAAAATAAAATTATTACTCAAATTAAACAAGAATAAACCGTTGACCAGCGAAGGAATTTGTCTCTACGTCAGATCATCGTCTTTTATATGCGCTCAGCTTTCTACTGCACCTGTGACCCATTAACCGAGCTCGCGGCCGCGTTCTCGACTTATAAGGACTGTGAACCTTTCTCGTTTCATACTGGCTTTTTACTTTAATGCCCCTCTATGTATACTGAGTGTAGTTTTCGTTTAGTGTTTTTGTGAAATTACACCTAAAATGACTATATATCTTAAATTATGTATATAATTAATACAATAATATGTAAATTATAAAAGAAAAAAGTTAAAAATAAAAATGGAAACGTTTATAGTGCTTTCATTTGCATAAAGGCACTAAATATGGTCTCCAAATAGAAGAACATGACTGTTCAAAATTAACAGTGAAATCTATGCAATGGCGAAACATGAAACCAAATTGTTAACTAACGCGAATGCTGATGAATTAATTTTAAATTGATTGCTATTTGAAATGCTATTCTGGACTTGATGCCCCCTTGATAGAACGAGCAAGCGATACCTCTATTTATCACTAATCTCAGTTTTTTGAAAATATATTTGAGTGGTAATTATTAATTATCAGTCGGTGGATTTACCATAATTTTGTGAGTCTCTTAATTTTCTCAATATCAACATCAGGAAATCGAGTACTTTAATTCTATAAAAACCACGTGGCGTCAATTTGATACTCTAATTGCTAAATACCAATTTCCCTTTCACCATCTGACATACTTTTAACACTTCTAATACCGATGGTTATCGTGGAATGATCTCCTTTCGTAACGAATTGCATAACAATTTGACAAACTTTTCTTTACGCATATATCATAGCGCATCGAGTCAAGGGGCAAAGCGTGTTGCATAAACCACGCGACGGCGCGATCGCCTCGGCGTAATATATGGTTTAGATAATTGCTTCGATTATAGCTGATTATTACCGGATTATCGACTACACCGCGGAATTAAACATCAAACGTGGCTCCGCGTAAACGCACGCATGCGCCGCGCCGCGGGAGAAAGTCAAAATTCGGGTATGAGTGGGTGCATACATCTCGCTTTCCATTTAAAATTCACGGACCGGTGAAACTTCAATGAATAGATAAACAATCCCTGCTTTCTGCGCGCTATGCTCTCTCGAACGGCGGACCAGCGCCGGCCGTAAATAAATAAACTATGAAGAGTTATGGTGTTTTCTACCGGTTACGATAGCACGGTATCGCGCGTGAACGCAAACCTGTCCGGCGCATGCGCGACGCCGAAGCGTCGGACATAAATAAATATCATAATAGTCGTACTTCCATCGACGAACATTTCATCATAGTTATGTAAGCGATATGTTACATCGACATAGGATTTCCAAAAATGATAATCCCATTTTTATTATACTTTGTTTAAACAATATATAGTTTCATTGACATCTTAAATACGACGACGACGTTCAATACAAAATGCATCAGTAGAAATTATTCGATTTCATTCCGTTAATAGTTCTGAATAGCATTAAATTAAATTGTACGGCGCTTTTAGGTTGAATGCATTATAATGCGCGCAGTGTGCGACATTACACGCGTTTCGCCTAGAAAACGTTCCTTTAAAGGTTTTGCAAACACTTTGTAAAGTATTCCACAACCGATATACTTTCATTGTCCACTTACCATAAAATCTCTTTTTCCAATTAATTATTCACTCGACCGTGTTGATTGTTTACTTGAACAGTGTTTAAAATACAAGACTTTTTTCGGCTAGGAACCCGTTGATGTCTTTTTTATGAGAAACGATACTGAAACTAAAGACATGAATATCCATCCTGACGTTCTACAATCAAATCATATTTATATGTAGGAATATGGGTATGTTTATATTGTAAAATTAGTCAGTTTTTAAGATACTCAAAAAATAACTAAAATCACCTAATTTCCCAATTAACAAAATCTAAAGGAACCCTATTTTTGTTACTACATACAATAATCAGAAGCCTCAAAACGCGTTGGGGCGTTTTAATGACTTACATATTTAAAGTATCAAATGATATATGAGATGTCACTTACAATGACTTAAAATTAAAAAATTGCATCATGTTGCTTTATGGTATGGGGAACTCAATAGATGCTTTATGTTATGTTCAGCCAGTTGTTATTTATGTAACTTTTAGTAGTCTTTTTCCCGTGGCGACTCCCGAAGGGAATAACGTTTGCTAATTCAAGTTATAGTTCACTTATTCTAGGAATAGTTCAGACAGCTCTGAATCAATACATTCCGCACAAACAGCTTCTATTCATTAAGTCACAACTTTCGGTATCAGTCGGCAACACTACAAATTTTGAAAAACTCGAAATGTTCTTCTGTTACTTTCAATAGAACTGCCTGATAATAAGGACCACTTTTAATGTAAAATCGGGAGTTTTAAATATGATATTCAACTACGATTGCAGTAAAGTTAGAACAAAACGTAAATGTATTAATGCTAACGACTGTGTAGTTTTTTTTTTTCAAGGAATCGGTCATCACGAAAAATACATCTGCAATAAAAAAAATTCGTAATATTATAATATTTAATCATAATAATAATGTAATTACAATAAATATAAAATTTATAAAACTTACATACAAACTGTTTTATTTTTGTCAATTTCGATCTATTTCATAAATGTAATGCCATTCATTTCTTAATTAATAACAATTTGAATAGTTAATGTTAATTTCTGATAAGCATGGTATATCTAAATCACAGCTCTCATTTTGGTAAAATTTTATCAACAACATAAAAGCAATAACTGATTCTTTAAAAACCAATAAAATTTAATCGATTTTAAAACTACCATCTCTATAGTTTCTAGAAATGTTATCAGTCAGAGCTCTTTCTAGAATAACTGAATTTTAATTCACGTCAATTCGCATGCAAATTAGTGCGTATGCAGCTTGTAAATGGAATCCGACGAAACTATTAGACCGCGACGCACGTGACGGAGAATGCATAAAATTACCTTGTACAAGACTTTCTTTTATATCACTCTCATTTATTTTACTTCCGATTCGTTAAGTAAAGACTGCTATATTCGATGTTGTCTACGGACACTTACTCATAACTCGAATGAAATTAATTCACAAGAAGAGAAAGATCTTAATCGAAAACCTTAAAACTGTGATGTTTCATGAGCTTTTTACTAAACATAGAAGTCTGAAGATATATAGTTTGATAAATAAAGTATATACCACAGAGTCATGTTCCACAGCAATGTTTTCGTTGTTAAAGTAGGAAGCGTAAAGGACAGATGTATGTTTAGTGAGGTAATTTCCTATTTCCTATTCGTTATTTTTACAATAACTCAGTGCAACTCAATAGTTTTTTTATCACACATTTGAGTAAAAAATGACAGACTAAAATATTACTTGAGTTACAATTGCAATGAGGCTGAGACATAACCATTCCACGGTTAAAACTTCGTTGTTCATAGAAATAAAACAAAATGCAAGTTTTTGATGTGACCCGCTGTGATTATGCTCTTAATTGTTGACCATTATAGCACCAAAATCAGATGACAGTCCAAAGGTAAAAGATCATGAAATATCATTTAAACATCACGGTAACTTCGCCGTCTAGAGGACTAGAAACTGGAGCGTTCTTTTTTTATATCACGAATTATGCAATCGGTGATTTATATCTAAACTTTACGTAGCCTTTATAAACGAATGCCTAAACTACTAACCCAGTTTTACATAAGATCCTCACCTACTGTCGAATATTTTAAGGAATATTCAAAGGTATATAAACTATAGAGATCCAGAAAGAATTTAACTACTGCTCTACTTACAAATACTTACACTATGTTTCAATTACAGCGATGTTAATAAACACGATGAGTCATAAGATATTACATTTTTGAAATAAAACCTCTTTAAGCGCGACTTAAAAGTAACTGATTTTTTTTTGTGGACAGAAGTGACGTTCGGTAATGTCTACGTTTACGCGATTTCCGCATTTATTATTTGAATTTGGATTTTACGTCAAACCAAAATATTCAAAATTAAGAGTAGCCGGTTTCGAAAACAACGACTTAGTCATTGGCGAATCCAGAATTTTAATTAGGGAAGAGTTTGAACACAATGAGGGTAGGTTTCATTAACATGAAATACTTTAAAATATAGAGTTTTTGGGAAAGGGGCTTGAGCCTCTTCACGCAGTCGTATTTTTTTATATAAAATTTTCTAATCTCCTCTTTAACTTGTGACTTTTGCGCCATCCGAAGAAATATCGACTTTGAGACACAGTCTCAATTCACCCAAAATTATGACATTCTATGAGTTATAAATGATTGAACTGTGATTAAAATTTCAATAAAGCACAACCTTGGAGACAAATGTGAACCATAATTTTACAAATAAATAACTAACTGATGCAATAAAAGCTGAAATACAAGTTTAGAACACCTGCGACACTACACTTTTTGAATAGTAAAAATTAACTTCCATTTATTTACTTAAAAGCTTTATAAAACAGAAAAATCAATAAAAAATTGACCAACGCCCCATAAAATAACTACAATGTCCGTTGAATTCCTACTATTGTTTTGTCACGAGAATAAGTACCACTGCAACCTATAGTATTGCAAGTTTTCTATTTATTTACCTATCCCCCAACGTCTTCAAGTAGATTATTATTATAAAACGGAAATTATTTTTTAAGGTTCTTAGAGTCGGGGGTTTTGTAATTTCACTTTTGTTTAAAGCATTCTAAGACCGTAAGTTGAGTATTTAATAATCCTTTGAATAAATAAGCATTGGTAAAACTGCAAAAATTAAGACGGAGGTGCTTAATTGTTTATTTATTAGTAGGTTACATCTACACAGATTAGTTGAATTGATAAGTACCTTTTTATGTGTACTAAATAATAAAATTACAATCACTTTTTCTCATAATTTGAATTTTCTCGCGGTTTTCGATCACCATTTTGATTGAATTCGAACAAAAAGATTTACACTTATATCATATCATGAAAAACACAGTAACGATCGAATTAAAGATACCTTTTTAGTCAAGCTTGACTATTCTTATAAAGAGTTACGGACGCATATCGCATTTATGTAATCGTTGTGTTTAGCCAAAAACTGCTTATGGTTAATATTTAACGTTTATTTTACATTGTACTTTCTGCAATAACAAACAGGTTTGAAGTTGTTGAGCAACACCACATCAATCACTTAATCTTTATGTTTCTCTATTACATCGTTGCGTTTTCACACGAGGTGATTACCAATACGTCACACGTTTACTTTCACCTATCACACACTGTTATAATCCTATATATATATTACCGCCTTATCCTTAGCTTATATTTCGATTTCATAAAAAATTTTCCTTTTTTACGGTTCCGTACCTTAAAAAGAAAAATGGATCATTTATCGGGACACTTTGTTTTGTCCGTTTGTCTGTATATCTAACGACATCTATTTTCTCAGATAAGGATAAAGATAGCGAGTTAAAATAAATATATAATTCTCAGATCTACGGTCCCTTTGGAAATATTAAAGATTCCAACTTCTAAGTCAACGCAATTAGAAGATAAATGATCATGCTCGAAAATTAACTCATCGAATGCCTATAGAGTACTAGAGTACTTCCCGTTGACTCGTGTAATATGAAGTCAGTTCAAATCATTTGGGATAACAAAATCTCATACATAGTACAATAACATAAAAAATCGAGAAATAATTATTTTGTAGTCATGTCGCATAAGAAAATTTTGCGATTGCAAATAGGCATTCGTATTTGGGATATTTATCGTGATATAGACCGATTTATCCGATAACATTTTTTTACATTTCCCGCTATGAAAAATAATTTTTTTTTTAAATTAAATTTTTTTTCTATAAATTTTTTGAATTAAAACATTAAAAATGGATTAAGTGCTCATCCTCCTTGTAATCGTTTGATTTTTGTTTCATTGCCCACTTAAAGTCTGTCATGAAGTCAATGTGCCTCACCTTTCGTATTCGTTAATTTTACTGTGTTCGTTCGAAAAAAAACAGAAAAGAGACAGGATGGAAGGTCTTATGTCATGACAAACAGGAAACTGTTGAGTAGTATGAATAATTATTATATTGGTGTTCTGAACTTCCATTGGTTCATTTCAATTAATGTTCAAATATATACATATATATATTTGAACATTATATATAACATATATATATATATATTTCACAATCTTCTCCAATAAGGACAAAAAATATAACTTTCCCACAGAAACTATTAACATAAACTACAAACTTACATACCGTACCACATATTTTCTGTTACGAAATCTTTAAAACGTAAATGATTTAACTATTGGATTATCGTCTACATAATTCACTTAAACATGCTAAGCAAGATTTCTCCACAGCCAGATATCAAAACGGAATTAATATTATAGCTTTATAATTATTTATCGCTTTTCTTTCATATTAATACCGCCGTTGATTATTTACAATATTTTTTCGTATTCGAGATGATCTTTCAATCAACCGAAATCGAGTTTTTTGTGTATTTGTTGTTATACCATCTAATTCTATATGAGAGAATATCGTTAATATGATTTCTACACTTAAAAATTTACAATTTGATTGCGTCACTTCCTTCTCTCGATTGGATAATTAGCTCTCGTTTCCGGAGTTTATCAACTCTCAGTTACGTATTTTGATATACGATCACGATGAACCGATGAGATGATCATCAGATTAATAAAATTAATTATAAATTAAAATAAAACTTAAATGAAGGGGAAGTACCGACAGTTTATATGTTTCTGCCTTTTAGTAACTACAAAAGCTGTGAGATTGATTTGTAATATGCATCTCGATAGCTTGTTATAGAGAAGTGTTTGGAAAATCGAAGACACGATTAGCTAAACTTTTATTCAAATTCAATCTTTTTCATCAATACATTCATAACACTTGGCTGTTCCTACATAAAATCAGTCATAATATTATTTAAGCTGATTCTCACGACTTAAATAGAAATGAAAACGAACTACAAGTCTGACAAATGCTGATGTTTCTGTTTAACAAACATATTTATTTTTTAATTCAACGTGGAAATTAAACAAAAGTAATGTTTGATGAATTATGTGAAATTATGTCATTGATTTGTTAGTTTATTTCATAGCAGTATCTGTTCGGAATTTTTTTTCCTCATCAATAATATTCCTCGGTAAATATATCTATTAATTACAAGACTGACAGTGAGAAGACAGTTTATTTTGGATAATTCTTAGTATTTAGAACTAAATTTTATTCTCTAAAAAATTTATGAAGTAACACTTTTAAAAGAAAAAGTGCTAGATATTTCCTACCTTTTGTTGAATTAGATCATCATATTTACCCGACTGCGACGAATCCCGTTCCGTTCCTATCTGCGGTTTAAATGCTCCCATTTCGATTTATAAGTTTGGTAGTTACGAGGGTAACTAACTACTAAATTTGTTAACCAAACTCGATACTATGTTATCTAACGATGTACAACAGTCGTTAGATTTGTCTTGGTGGCGCGAGTGTCACTGGATATATTAGGTATACAAAAACAGTATCAATATGACTGATTTCTGGCGCCAATTCAAGCATGTTGAAATATTTTTTTATTCTAAATGTATCGAGTGATATGTGAAAATGAAGGGTTTTAAGAGGCGATCACAAAATTTATACAAATTTTGCGGCACGATAGGTTATGATCAATAAAGGGCTTATCGATTTGTTTAAGCCGTGCGATGGTTATACTTTATCTTTTATTTTTCTAAAATCAAAATGGCGGCTGTTAAATATACAGAACAGAGATTGACTCGAAAAGGAAGATTGAATACCTTATTGAGTAAAATAGTATTCAAAAGGTCTTTCAAAAACAAGATGATGTTTCCTGGACGATTTTGTTGCAATAAGCTCTGTTAAAGTATTTAACAACATTAAATTTTCATTGACAACGACATATGAATAAAAGTAATTTACCACGCTTACAAGAGACACATTGAAACAATTCATGACGAGATAATAATCTTAATATATGGTTGTAGCAGAACTAAAACGTAGTAAATAAAATGATTAAAAAAAAACTGCTTAAAAGTGACTAAAAAAAAACCGACCAAAAGCATGTCAGACCATAATCACTGTAGGATTCCGTAGCTGTTACTACAAAGAAATGCACAAGTTATAATAAAAATGCTTTACACTTTTTAAGCTATTGCATAGCTTCTATCGCGGGCCTTGAGCATGGAGACCGAATCCAGAAATTCCGTAATGAAAATAACCTAACACCCCCACTCCGACCGGCACAGCGGTGATACTTTTTACTTTTGCCATCTATCGATGAATAGCAGAACTTTTAATGACTTTTTTGAAATATCACGCTTGTCTCTTTAGTTGAGCAACTCGCCTCTGGGTGGCATTGGTTGTATCGGTGTTACTGCGCATGCGTAATCCCCTCTTCGCCCACAATCTGGTGACTCGTGCCTGCTTAGAGTTTCGGTGTTAGGGCACCTCCTCAAAAAAAATACTGCATAAATAAAATAATTATATAATTATAATTGAATAAGTTGATAAAAAATACTATGCAATAGCTTTACCGCGGCAGTCCCCGAGTGCCACATGTGATTTTTTTTTCATATTTCCCGCACAGAATAGGTACAAACCTATAAGCACGTTAACATTATAAGCTTATAACTAGATAAACTAGTAGGCATGTCGACTATTACTCTTAAATTAACAGGGCTTACTTAGCTGTGATGGTTTTAATTTTAAGTCCGTTATATATACTTCCACCTCTTTTTATTTTCAGATTTTTCAGAGTACAAAGTTGTAAATTTTGTTAGAGGTGAGTGTTCTCTAACAAAAATGTCTACATACTTAAAATTTAATATTTCGCTAACAGATAGCTGCATAGAAAAATAGTCTCCACAAATCTGCTATATTTTAAAGGCGTATCTAACTATACCCCTCACTAAAGGAAAGAGACTGACGAGAAAAAACTACTGTTTTAATGTATTTACCTAGATACATAAACATGTATAAATTTATGAGTGCGTAAAAACGTAATTAACACATTATAGTCTCAAAATGTAAAAATGCGATGTGAAAAAATGCATCAGTAAAAAAACTATTCTTCATAGCACTTGTATCTTTTTATTGAGAAGCGCACTTCTTTGACGATAACTCAAAAACGGTATATCCGATCACGTTGAATATAATTTTCTTTGAGAGTATTTATTAAGCGTTACTTTTGTAATTATTTCATATTTTTTGAACATACGGTTTAAAATATGTATTAAACCGTATGTTCCGGGGGAAACCGGGGGACAATTTGTTCTACTTTTGGATTGTTTATTTTCAAAAATATTCATTTAATCTAAAAGCTTGTTTAAAAACATTAGTGTTTTTAAAAGAACCGTCAAAATATGTGCCGCACGTAGATAGTTGCTGATTTTTTTTTTATATTTCTATGTTTCTCACAGCTTTGAATTCTAAACATCACTCCCTTTGCGCCATATTTTATTTTTATATTCTACCTCTTTTCTTACTTGCGCATATTATTCTTTCAAATTCAGCTACCTTTAGAAATCAGTAAATTTATCTTCGTCCATAAACAGTAAATCCCACATCATTACATATTCTCAATCAAATATTTTGAACCATTTATAATCAATTTACCACCGTCACTAGATAACATTTTAACATACAACTTATATCTTTTCGACACTAAAATATACATATATATATTGAAAAAAGTCAAGTCGCGAAACAATAAATTTAATCAGAAATGGCGCACATTATTTCAAAAAGGCGCGATTTCTCGTCAAAATGTGTCTAGATCGAGTTAGTTTCGCGTGTTTCACAGAAAGCTATTCATTTGCGGCGCATTCATGCGAGAACGGAACGAAGTCATGTCTACTTCGCTTAACCTGTACAGCATAATACAGAAGAAGGCGTTTGAAACTGATCTGGATGTGGGTCGACGTGATTTACGTTGGCATTAACTGCACAACAATACTTACGCTGTCTCATATTTTGAACGGGGTCCCACTTTCGATTCTAATCCCGGTCCCACTCCCGATACCAATTTGTCTCACTTTCGATGCCGATCTCACTCCTGCTTTTGGATTTCGAACCCAATCTCCATTTAAATAGATGTCGATTCTAGACCGTTCTCGATCCTAGTCCCGTACTTAATCTCGGCACTGCTACTGACATTCCTAGTCCGAACATAATCAGAGTTCTAATTTTAGTCACATACTCAATTCCAATATTGGTTCCATTCTCGGCTACGATTTCTCCCGGTCTCGATTCTCGCTCCTCGTCCTGTTTGCAATTTTCATTCCGCTATCGGTCACAGTTCTAATTTAGACGAGGAAAATGCTAATAACAAAGGAAAATTTAGCCTATATTACTCGGGGATAGTGTTTATTTCTGTAAATGGAATTTTTTTTAGAATCTGTAATAGTACAAATATGCAGATGACACCAAAGTGAAAAATTTAATAATCTATTTTACTCAGAGAGCTTCTTATTCATAAAGGTATTTTTAAAATCGGTTCAGTACTTTCGTTCAATATAATACTCTACGCAGAAGAAATTAGGGACGGTGCTAGTTTCTTTTTTTTTTAGAAATCTTCCCGTTCGTGAGCAAAACACATCGCCAAGAATTAGATTAATGTTTTGAGCATGATATTTATAACCAACATAATCATATCTCACTCCACGAAATGTTTTATGCAAAAATGAAACCCCTTTTACTCCGACAAAAAAATGGATTTACAAAAACTCTTTCTTAAATTATATAAATATTAATCTTATCAAATTTATTTCGATTGAGCTATAGTTTTGGAAATCTCATCGTGCATTAACACATGAGTCTCTTTTTCCCAATCATAAACTAATTGTTTCTATTTTACATTATTTTATAAACTACTCCATCAATAATATACTATAAAAAGCTAACTTTTTATCTATAAAATTTCCATATTAATTGTTGTGTCAGACTACAATTGCCCCACTGTTAAGCCACAGCCTCCCACGACCTTTTTATTTCAGAACGAGGCTTTAACGTTAAACCTTCCACGCCGACTCAGTGCGGATTGTTGCCTGTCGTCACCGCTGCGATGACAACGTCCGCGACCCGCGGCTTAACGTGCCCTCCGAGGCACGGAGCGCGTGGTTTACATTTTACTCATTGGTCAATTCGGCCGTGGTCATGATTCTGATCCAAAACCGAAGCCTTAACCACCGAACCGTCACCTCACCATACTAATTAGACTATTTATTTGTACATAAAATCATAGAATACACTTGAAAATCATATCCTAACTACATTTAGTAAATTTTCTTCGGTTTTACCGTAAAAACCGTGGCTGAAATATTAAACATAGATAATATAAAGATATTAAAAAGGTTAATATTATTGATATACATTTTATTTCCTTTTTTAAAACCGTTTAAGCAGCACATGCCGATAAATCGACCAGACGACTAGTTTTTCTGTCATCATTTACTGTTATTGTGATTTATCACTGAAAATACAACTTTATCAGAATTAATAATAACCTATTGCTTTCAGGTATCATAATAATAGCTTCTTATTAATGACAGAATTTTCGGAATCGGATGAATAATTCCACAGATATGCAAATATGCTATATCCAAATTAACAAACTTTAGCTTTTGACAATATAAATATAAAGCAATGATAATCAAATATTTCATTTGTTTTAAAATAATATTAAGATATTAAAGGACAAATTTACATAACTTATTAACCATGAAAAACCACCAAAACTATCGTTTACCCAAACATATTTTCCAACTCTATACCAATTATTCTATTGTGCGGGTTGTTAATTCGCAGAAATCCATAATTAGACGCTTGCCTACAACATGCAACATACAACTCACCGTTGATTCTCGAATCTTTTCTTCCACTACGAATCTCTATCCCACGAATGGAATATTGATTTGAGAGGATAGACAAATATGGAACACCAAAGCAAGTGTTAGTATTTTATTTATCCTAGTTCGCTAAATAGTTATATTGTTATTTCTACGTACATTACACGCCAGATCAGCACATCCTAAGAAAAATGCAAACAGTCATATCTCCCAACCATCGTCGCGTGCGGTGGTTGGGAGGGCATCTGTTGGCAGTTTTAACACTCATAACATTTTTTAATGTACTTGCTAATTTATATGTTCTTAGACATGTTGTCAATAAAACATTTTGTTGCCAATGGTAGCGTGTGACGGAGACGTAACACGGCCGTTTCGGTCGGTGTGTTACGTCGAAAATAAAATAGATAAACGATCAACATTCTATGAAAAAACCGGCTAAGAGCATGTCGGACCATGGTCACTGTAGGGTTCCGAAGTCTTCACTACAAAGAATATTAAACTAGTGTAAACTAAGGTGCCCCATCAAAAGAGCATATGTTCATAGCATTTACGTCTTTTTATTAAGAATCGCAGTATTTCGGCAATAACTCAAAAACAGTATATCGGATAATGTTCAAAATAATTTTCGTTGAAAATTTTTACTAAGTGTTAAGTTTTTTAATTTTATTACATTTTATCGAAAGAAACATTAAGGTTTTTCTTAATTATTCTTATTGGAAGGAAGATCCTTAACGCAGTTTGTGGGAGGTGTTAATTGGCAGAAATCGTCACACAAGAAAAATGCGTTATGTTCCCTCCATTCAATTCTCAGCGACTCTCACTCTCCCTCTCTTTAACAGACACTAGTTAATTAACTAAGTGTGATAACAGACGCGCGGCGCGAGCAGCGCTAATTTCATTTTTCAACATTTTGGTAATAATATCTCACTATTATCATATTACACGCATTCAAATTGAATATTAATGTCATTAAGGCAAATTCTTATTATTGATTTTCGATTTTTATTCGGTTCTGGAGAAGAAGTTTTGAAATTTAAGTTTTTAATAAACACATTTTATACATATAATAGTAACATGATTATCGATTTCAAAAATAACATGATTGTGTGTGCAGATTGACGAACTTTTAAAAAAAAATGATGATGCAGTTTGGTGCTTTATTTTGTGTTTTTTATAGAACTCGTAATTCACTGTTTCATATGTTATTTTAATCGCAATCCACTCTTAATTATATTAAAATATTTCTTATGATATTATTTATTGGTATTTACCGTTTAATTTCTCTCAAAACAAATTGTTAATTTATTTCACTGTTTCTATTACGTGATATAACAAGGCGCGAGGAACTTCGTTCCAACCGCATATCCCAAGACACCTCTCGTATTTTATTATGTATGAATAGTTTATAAATTAGAAATTTAAAAAAAGCGGGAGATATCATAGGACACCCGGTTTGAACGAAAGGTTCTTTCTCTGTATATTACATATTAAATAATAGCCACAACGAAATTAGTTAACAATGCTTGAGAAAAAAAGTAAATGAAGTAACGTAATACAATTATAGTTAATCTTTTTTAGAATGTTTTCAAAATAAACATTTAATCGTTAATTATTACAAAAATATAATGAATTACAACCTTAATCAGTGCATTCAACTTACTAATGATTGGTTTGTGGTAACTAAAGTAGAACGCGTAATCTTTTTACGGTTAATTTTTTATCTAAGCCTTTCAAAAAATTGCATCGTTCGTGGTATTGTATACTATAGTATACTCGTACCTATCCATATATATACGTCAGTATTCACATATATAACAAATATAACTGCTCTACACGACATGCATAGTTGTAATGTACCTACTTTAGCAAAAGTGTTGAGACGGTTAAAGTCTCTCACTTTTTAGGCCTGGCTCTCATTCGCCAAGTTTCCGAGTGTAACGTGCGACAAGGAACTCCGTTCGTATAACGAATTTTAAAATCTCTTCTCGCGTAACGATATCATATTTGGTTCTTGTTTCTGTTCCAAGCTTCAAATATTTTTTTATGTTTTACGCAGCTTATGTACAACACGGCTCAGTCTTTGTATGACGCCTCCTTCTGAATAGGTGTGGTTATTTCTATATACGAGGTTATTTCTATATAATAAATACGAGGCGGTTCGAAAGATATTCTTTCCGTTTCAAATTTCATTGCAACAGGTACATAGATGAAAAATTGACAAGGAACGAGTAGAGTTCCCATTTGACTACCGAACTCTAAAAGTGTTCTCTCAACGGATCGCTCGGATAACCTTCCACTCAAAAAGTTCTTAAAGTGAAGCGCAGAGAGCGGAAGTGGTTGCGAAACATCCGATGATCCACTTGCGCAGATGACAAAAACTACTTAACGCACAATGGCGACGTCGGACTTCCGTTTTCTTGCGTTTTGTTTGAGTGTACTTTCAAACTGTTTCAGGTTTTCTTATGTGACGCCTCTTTATGAATTAATTTTATTTAATATGAAATATGAGTATTAGGAACATTGTGGTACTTCAGTAGTAGGTAAACATTTAACGACTATAGAAGAGAATATTTAAAAAAAAATGTTTTTTCGACAATAGGAGAATAATTTTAGTTAGTTTTTTTGTTGTTTACATATATAATAGAATGAAGAGAATGATTTTCGCCGTGATATTTTTTTTGTTTAATAATTATTTTAAGTGCTTGAAATCTAAATTAATGACATACAAATCGCATTAAAAAAAAAAACAAAATAAAAGAATATACCACCAGAAAACTCACAAAGTTTAAAAAAATTCCGCTTGAGGCTTGTAAAAGGTTCTGTTGTATTTATTTATTATTCGGTATTTGTTGATATTCTCACAATCCGACACATATCTACAATTTCAAGGTCAAGTGAACGGATTAAAAATAGGATGCATTTATTTTAGTTCTGCACACAGACTTTTATGTTTAAAACAGTAGATAAATTAAGCTCGGAAGTAGTCCATGTCGGTTATCAAGGGTTACGTAAAGGCCGCGGCCGGTTGCGACACGCGCGCCGCCCGCGCCCTCTGCCGCCGCCGAACGCGGAACCGCCAGTCTACCAATTTGGCAATTACACGTTTGTAAGATGTATTCATGATGTATTCCCAGATGGTTTTTCAACCGTGACACACTGAGACGTGTGCGAGTAAATTACATATAAATTGCATGATTCGCCATAAAAATTAAATTTTATGAATGTTAACATCCGTGTTAGAATACGTTATTTCACATAAAATAAAAGTTTAATATTCTGCCGTTTAAGCTTTGTACTGCCGATAAAATATGTTATATCAATTTTAATGTGTCATTATCTAATTAGATTTTGGCAATTTTATAGGTTTACACTAATTTCAATATTTTTTTTTTTGTTGTTCAGTAGTATTGCCGATTATTTTCTTTACAAAAAAAAAAAGTATTTACAATACGTAATCCCATAAATACTTCTTTTCCTGTTTCTGATAATAGTAACAAATAAAAGCTACTGATATTTTTACTGAATCACATAGAGCTTTATTCGTAATAGACAAAATTAAAGAAATTCACAAAAATTACTAATACTCGTCAATTTTATTATTCTACGTATGTGTCATTTGATTCGCAAATTAAATAATAATTTAATCGTGGCGTATCTTAATACTATCTCAATTCGTATACAACAATCGGTCATGCTAAAAGTCCAGGTATATTTGTAATAAGTAAAGGTACACAACATTGAAGTCTCCTGTACTGTGAATGTAGTTGCAATATCATTTTCGAAAAAGGCCGTAACATTATCCCAATATCGAGAGTTTAGGGTAGAAACTTTTTTTAAACTTGCTAAATAAATAATATCTAATGTTAGAAAAATATTTTTTTCACTTAAATACGGAATGGGGTATGTAGTGATAAAAGGCTACTTAAATATATTTTATTATACAAAATACACAAAAAAGTGTATGTTTTATTTTTTTCCTTACGGAATTCGTGAATATCTTAAAATGAATTGATATTAAAAAATTAGGAGCCAAATCCAAACTGATGGAAACACAGCACAATTCACTGGACTATTAATTAATAGTGAGACAAAAGCCCACGACAGCAAACAAGTTGTGCACAAAATTTGTGAGGTTTAGAAAATTTAGAATTTTCGAGTTTGTAAAATATTTACACAAAGTTGCCACCAGCGTTGTCAAGACACAATCCAACGATCTTCCCAAACTTACTTTAAGGATGTGATCACAAATGCATCTACTTTGACAAAGTAGATGCACTAAAAATATAGTTTATTTGGTGTAATCAATAATATTTGAAGGCCCATATAACGAATTCGATGCAATGTACACAGATTTCCTACTAATCACCGGGGCAATTTATTGAATTTTTTTTCTATATACAACGAATAATAAAGTGACCAAAATAAAGAAACTCGCTGACAGTCAATATCCGTGCCATTTATAAGTACGTAAACACGCGTCGGCTCGAGATATGGGGAGGATCATTCCCCATGTTAAATCTGTCATTTCTTTTACTAAAGCATATTTTTAATTTTATTCGATAGAAGGAATAATCCACCGAAATGATTGATCAAGAGACATGCTTATACAACAAGGTAGGGAGGCATGAAGGGTCTCAGTATCATGTGCACTAAGTGTTTCTAGCGATTTCATACGCACTTCCACTACAGATCTTAAATACGAGATCGATTCGTATCTAACGTTACGTAATAATGCGTAATTCTTAAACCGCCGCCAGGTTATTATGTCAGCGGGCAGCGGCAGCGCAGTGCGTCCGAGTTGCATCACCGTGCACCTCCACACTTCCGTGCGACTGCGCCGCTGCCTGCTTAAAGTTATCCACGCGGACGTTTCGTTGTGTTAGATCGACGATGTTGGCCGAAACCGCCTTGTAGAACTCTCAGGGAGTCGTTGAATCGATTCTACGTTGTCATTTGATTATGTCGCCGACTAGCATTCGACGGATATGAATATTAAAACTGAACCTTGAATTGAAAAAAATAACCTGTTATATTAGAACGGCTGTTAGAAAAATCCTAGGTCATTTACTATTTACCTGTCCAGTATATTGTACCTTAATAACAATTTATCGCTTTCGGAAGAGTTTAAGAAACAAAGAGTTAAAGTTTTCACAGAACTTGAGAATTTTAGTGCGTTAAACATTAGTTGGACACAGAAAATGCACTTGTATAAAATTCTTCTTTTTTTTTTTATTTCTAAGCGTTTAACTCTCAAATTTGTGATTTGTATAGGCATATATGTATACGAAATATACGATAAGCATACGAAGGTTATTTCAAACAAGCGTGTCACAAAATTGATTAATATTTTTTACTTTATTGAGCAATATGTATCTTGAAAATTTGGCGACAATACCTTTAAAATAATATAAAATTTACCTTAATTTATTGTAATTTTTAATATAATATAAATTTTCTAGAAAAATGTTTTGCATTCCATGAAGTTTATACCTAATTCATATATATAGTTCCATAGTTCTCGTGAGAAAGTGTTTTAATTTGAAGACTATAAGAAGTTAATACTTCGTTCCTTACGCCCTTTGTTAGACCACCGACCTGCTTTCTCACGCGCGAAGAATGAGCATCGAGAAGTTTTTTTTTTATTTAGTACACTTTAATACATCACATTACACAATGCGCCTTCACTGTGCGTAATCGCGTTTTGACCTTTCACTTTGAAAAATAACGAGGTCACCTTTTGCAGTCCCATACGTATGTAACAGCCAATGTCGGATAATAATATGTACTTATGTAACTTTTGTCAAGTAGAACTTGTACGTTTAATTTACTAGTGATCCGCCTGCAGCTTCATACGTACGAGCATTCAATTGATTATGCCCTATTCTATTTAATTAAGCGATATAAATCTCTTCCTAACCTCATTTCATTCCAGATGACTACTCGATTTCGATCTCAATCCGAATTTCAACCACGATCAACCGTAATTCCAATTTTCATCCTAATAATGTGCGGTTTATTCATAATATATATTAAAAAAAACAGCGCTATATGAAATTAACTACATAGGAACTGCTCAACTCTTACAACTTCATTAAACAGGTTTGTCCAATATTGAAAATGATAACAATGCCTCTCACATGTTTTGTTTTTATAGTTAACAGTAATGATCAATTATGCCGAACATTATTCCTGTTAATCGAACTTGCATCTCTATAAATTTTTTTTGTTCCATAATGCGTAACTTGTTTGAACACAAAGTGAACTCATTACCGCGGCTCATTTAATTCACTCGGTCGGTACCTCTTACCGGCTCGATATTTGATTCTTTCCGATTAGACCACTATCTCGCACAACTCCATTGTTGTCCGCCGCTAGTTTGATTTCGATTCAATCGAAGCTCACAAACACAGAGAAAGTTATAAACCGATTTATACGCCATACCCGCTAGACTGATGGTCTACCCTCCGGAAACTTTATGTCGATCGAACGTTACAGTAACAATCGCGTTCACTATCTTTGCTGTTATGCATATAGCGCGTGCATTGACTGTAGAATATCTATCGATTTTTGAGATAGCATTTTTCTTTAATGTAAGTAAGTAATGTCTTGACACCGGAATTGAGATGATGAGATGGATGTGTTGGACAAGAATCACCACTAAAAATGTTGGTGCAGATTGCTAACTTTTTACGTATTCGAAGAGGGTCTAGAAGACTTTCTCCAACACGTGGATTTTGTCACATTAAAGCAAACTGAAATATTTTTCGAATGTTAATACATAAATTGTGTTAGATATTTCAATCTGCACACGAAAAACAACACGAGTAAGCCAGGAATTGAATTCACGTACATATGTAAGCGGGTGTGCTAATTCCTACCCATCATCAGTGTTACATAACCTACAAGTTATTAAAATATGGTTGATATTCTAAAGAAACTTTCAAAATCCAAGTATAAAAATATATTGTTACTGTTATCTTTTACGATAAAAATGAATAGCAATAATTTTATTCCAAGGCAACCGAGCAAACTTGGACTTATTTTAAGAATTACAGTGAATACTAAGCGATTTAGATGTCTTCTACATCTAAGCCGAATTACGACATGCAATATAATTATTAAACAAAGAAATAAATAAAATATATATATATATATATATTTATTAAGTTATATCATAAAATACGCTACCAATGTAAAGCTCGACCGACCTGAGCGAAATAGCAAAGCTTTTATCGAGTTAATAATATAAGTAAATGTAACCCACTGTCCGGTAACAGTTTCGCAACACGCTTACGACCTTGGCAACGTTACGTAACGCAAATTGGACGCATAACGGTCCGGCGAGTCATCCTGACGACCGCGTCTCTTTGTCGGCGCCGCGCTAACTGAAGGCTCGACGGGTAGGCTGAAGACCGCCGCGGCGACCTCATGACGCGCCGAAACCGCTCAGTGACGCAAGGCCCTCGCCGGATCGCATATTAATAAAATAGAGTTCCAATATCAGCATCCAAGGTTTTATCGTACGGTCTCTCAGTTGCGAAACCTTGCGAACGATTTGCTTAGTATTTTCGATCGGACTGCACTTTATACCTCGTGGTGAACAAATATTGGTTTTTGCGGATGTGACGACGTCGAGGTCGGATTTTATTGAATTGCGGTTGCGGTCGCAGAAGTAAAATATTGTTGTATGTGAAAAATCGTTTTCAAGGTTTTCATCGTGAATACGTATTGCTTGTCTTGAAATTTTTAAACGCCTTTACGGAGAACTCGAAAATTCACTCATAAGGATGGTAATAGAACGATTGGTCGTAAGTGTATTAATCATTCTAAATTATGTGGATTATAAACCAATAAAAAAAAACAAAATTCATACAAGTACGCAATAATTAAAATTGTACAATAATTGATAGTGTACATTTCAATAAAATGATCAAAATAAAAAAAAAATCGAACAACCAAATTTCCTATATATAATCTATTCATGTAATAAAACAATTGAAAGAAAGAAATCTGTGCATTAAATATATTATAGGAAATTATCCACTACTCTGGAAGATATTAGAAACGTAAACAGAATACATTTCCATGGTTTTTATAATGTCTGTCTATCTGTCTGCGAATTTGTTCGAGAACCGTGCAAAAACTACTAGCCAAAATCTAATGAAATTTGGTGTCGTAATAGCTTACACTCCGAAGTAACATATAAGATAATTTTTATTCTATTTGGATACTAATTTCTTTACATTGATCATGGTTGACAATCGTGATCAGCCGATATAAAAGATTAAAGAATTCATTTGATGTCTACACACGACAGGAGCCTCGGACGAAAGATAGTTTACTATAAAAGGGCACATACTATACGACTTTAAACTACCCATGTAGATAATGAACAGACGTACAACAAACGAAATCAACAACCACCCTCTAAAAAGGAAAAAAATTTGGTGACAACTGATGAGTCTACGAATACAAACGGTAAAATCACCATCAAATGGCGGTGCCACTACATATCTAACGTGTACGATAAATTATTTCTCGTTAACTATATAGTGTGAAACGCTATTATCAAAGTCAATGTCATTAATTTTTGAACTGAACCTTTGACATCAATCTCGACGTTGATGGTGTCGGGAACGTCGGAGTTAGAGCTGAAGCTGAAACTCGAGTTAGATTTAGTATAGATTTAAAGTTGGAGTTTACGTGAATGTTCATTGTCAATCTTGAGGCTGAAGTTGAAAGTATCGGTGGTGCTAACAGTTATAAGCATTTATTTAGAATGTTATATTAGCAATAAGAAATAAAATTCAATAATATGACTATATTTATTTGTCTAGGTGTGCGATATGCGACGGTTACATCTAACTGATCGGCTACGCGTGATGCTGTGGTGCATCTTGCTAGGGCTGCAACCTGCCTTCGGCGGCATACTTGATCCCTTTAACTGGGCTCGATCTGATCGGATAGAAGTGAACATACCCTGGTTGCCATGTGAGTTTATTTCTAAATTTACAGAAATTTGTGTATAAAATAAATTCAAATACATTCATAAAAAAATACACTAACTAAACTAAGGTAATTCCTTAAATACTATAAATATTTGCTTGTATTGAAACTCAAATAAGATATACACTAAAAATTATTTTTTATTATAGTGTATAATGATTATTGCTCCATTTCGATTTAAAAACAATATTATTTTTATTACTGTCCAGTAGTGAACGTCCTATGTTTAAGATAACACTATGTAAAGGTATCGACTAAACTAATTCAAAAAAAAATGAAATTTACGCAATTACAGATTTTATCTTGATTTTATTAGCAATATGTCTAAACTTTTATTACTATTTGTAAGTTGATAATTAATCAATATTACAGACCTCAATAAAATCTATACTGAAATATCTACATTTATTTGAAGATGAAAATAAAGTGAATAAATAATTTTCCCTTGGAATAAAATCCAGTATTTATTAAGCTGAGAGCATTACCCTAAATTAAAATTATTGTCATTAAATTACAGTCGAAAATGAAACACGATGCTACGATGAGCTGGGGTGCCTGAACATCACACGCAGTTGGTACCACCTCATTCACAGGCCGTTCAACGTGTTCCCATTACCCAGAGTCGTTATTGATACCAGGTATCATAATCTACTTTATTAATCTAGAATTGCCTATTAATTAATTGATTAAATTTGTTTCTATATAGATTTAAACTTCATAACTGTTTGTAAGAAAACTAGCTCGCCAATAACATTATTATTGTATCTTAATATTCCCAGGAATAAATTCAATACATATATATGTACATACCATTTTATAATGCAAGAGTGTAAGTATATAGAAAACTCCAAAAAATTCACTCTATTACAATAACTGGAAATGTCGTTTCTTTCTTTTCTTAAAACCAAATACTTAACGCATTGCAGATTTATTCTATACACAAAGAAAAATCCAACGGATGGGCAGATCCTCAACGTGAACGTCAACAAAACAATCGTCAAGTCCAACTTCAGTCCTCAGCGCCTCACTAAAATGATCATTCATGGGTTCATAGACACTCCGCTGTCCAACTGGGTATGATATAATAATGAACGATATTGGTATTATAACATCCATTTAATAATACATAACAATACGAACGCATTGGGGCCTTCTCATGCAAGTAAAGTATTAGTATTTTGCTGTTGTATATGAATTTACAGATTTTGTGGAGGCGGGACGTACAACCCACACACCCGGAAATATATATTTAGAAAAGCCATGTATGTACATATTTGGAAAAGTCAAAATTGCACGCCTCATAGCGATCATAATTCCATTTTTAATTATAAATAAATTCTATTGCACGACTCATGATGCCGTAACATTTGACAATGATTTACGATCGAAATTTTTCTATTCACCTCTTACCAGTATCGTTAGTAAACCAAAATGGGAACATTTACATACCCATCGTACCTACAAGATGATTTAATGGAGATTAATGTTGTTAACTTCAAAACATAATTTAATGTAATAGCAACGAAAAAAAAATCGAAATAATTTAGGAAACCGATCCCGTCAATCAATCATGAAACTTGTAAAGAACGCGATCATTTTTGGAAAACTTCATTAAGTGAGCCTTTTAGCTTTAGAATTACAGCAAGTAATTTCCTATTGAAAATTGCTGTCTAGTTCGGTGTCATTAAATTATGTTAACTAAAAATATAATTATAGATCAAAAGGAATCATTCTCACAAATAATGGTGACTTCTAGTAATGATAAATATCGCTTCTTTACCTTCTGTATTTTTTTTGGTTGGGTTGTAATAGATGGCACTTTTCAATTTTTTTCATTTTGAAGTATAAGATCGGGGAAAACGTTTTTCCATATTTTATATACAAATTCAAGATAACTTTTCATCATATTTTATTTACATTTAATTATAATATATATATATATATATATATATATTTCGCCATTTTGTAGGTAGTGGTATAAATTGCTGTAGAAATTTTGGGACTTCTGATCAAAAATCTGCAACGAGTAGTTTTAACAGTTCTCTCTTGATGTTAACCTAAAAATATCTAAAGAATTCTCAAGAGATCGAAACAGGTGAAAATCTGAGGGTATAAAGTCAGGGCTATATGGTGGATGCATTATCAATTCCTAACCAAACTCTCTAAATATTTGCTGAGTGACTAAAGATGTTTGTGATCTGGTGTTATTATGGTGAAAAACTACACCCTTTCTGTTGTTCGATTCCGGCCGTTTCTACTCTACTTCCTGCTTGAGTCTCATCAGCTGTTGGCAGTAGAGATCCGAATTGATGGTTCTGCCTGGCGGTAAAAATTCATAATGAATAATGCCGTTCCAATTCCACCATACACATAGTTTCAACTTATTACGAGTTAATCCGGGTTTCACTAGTCTGTAGAGCTTGCTTAGGTACCTTTTGTCCATAACCTTTTTCGCAAGTTCTTGTCGTAGGTGATCCATTTTTCATCACCAGTGATCAAACTTTTCAAAAGCGGTTCGATTACATTACGTTTCAGTAGTAGAGAATGGCAAATAAGTACACGATTCATTACATTTATTTCAGAAAGTTCGTGTGGGACCCAAGTGTCAAGCTTTTTTGTGAATCCCGCTTTTTTTCAAATGAGTCAAAACTATTTTATAGTCAATCCCCAGCTCTTAACTATGTCATAAGAACTAATATACCGATCTTGCTCTACTTTTTCCAAAATGGCATCGACTTTATCCATAACAGGTCAACCAAAGCGAGGTTCGTCTTTGACATCAAAATTACTAGACTGAAACCGCTTGAACTAGTTTTGTGGTACTCTTACCAACACTGCATTAAATCCATAAACGTCACAATTCTTTTTCGCAGATTTATTCTATACACATGCGACAGAATTGCATTTTTTTTTTGTAATAAAACTTCAAAATGTATCGAATTTCTACATTAGATTGATTACTCATTTTAGTGGACAGAAAAACAATAGACAAATACAGGTCACCGTTTTTACCTTTTAATTTTCTTTGTCTAAAATGTCATTTAGATATTTTTAGTTGTTTCAAAACTATCCAAACACAAACAGCACAACCAAAAAGACTCTAATGCAACTTTTTACTTATAAAATACGAAATAAATTTTGTCCTGACCTAATATCATTATTAATAACACATTCCTTTATCATTTTTTTCAATATATTTTACAAAAGAAATTAAATAATAAAAGAATGAGCTTTAGAAAATTGAGTTGTGCAAATTTTTTGCTGGTTTATAAAGTAAATCAGCGAACGAGAAATTTATTGTTTCAAAAACTGTTAATAAAAAAGAAACCAACGAAACCAACGAAATTCAATTCCAATAATGGTCAAACAATATAAAGTGGCGCCTGCAAGAGCCGAGCGATATTAAAATACTCTAGCTCGTTTCGCAAATTTATTGGCGTCGCCACTCTCACGCCAGGGAAAATACATGACATGCGAATTTTAACAAATATTATTTGTATAAATAAACAACAGGGTTTAGAGTAATGATATTGAACGTGAAACTATTCACAGTAATTCTAAAGCTAATAAAAAATAGTCCATTACGTGATGTTTTTCGACCGTTATTGTGGGTACTGATGGGAATTAGGATCCAGATATCCAGATATTCATGAAATTTCTGAAGTGAGAACTTTTATAGGCACCTTAGGCGATTTCGTTCAGATCAAATCTTAGAATCCACGTCACCAACTAATTTAATTTATATGAAAACTTTTTTTATACGAATTGGGCAATTATTGTATCAGTAAAACTTATGAGTTAGCGTCACCAATGTGCCAATATTAGAATTACGTGAATTAACAGTATACATGAAAATTTTTTTGAATGTGTGTAAAAACTATATTTTTAAATTAATTCAATTTCAAAATTATTATTATATTATTGTAATGAAAATTTTTTAATTTTGTAATCAAACCTTAATATGCACATGGAATTTTATTTTTACTTAGCTTATGGAACCAATCACATGTTTTATTAAGAAATAAAGCAAAATTCTCGGAGTCACGACAGATATGAAAACCAAACTACTCTTAATGACTTTAATTTACAATTTGTAATATTTTTATTTTTGTTATTATATTTAATATTAACTCTCGAAAAGAAAAACAGTTACTTCATTGTTTTAAATTTTCACTTCTGTCAGCAGTCCCCAGTGAGTTTCAGTTTATTTTTATGTTGTTTAGTTATATGAGAATAAAGTTTTCACCGCGAATTGAGCTTAACTTTTAACTAAGTTCGTTTAAATACAATTCAGAATATAGGTATTCTAAATGAAATTTATTTTCCCTTCTTTAATTAAATATTTGCGAGGTTTGTTTCGAATAACTAAGCCAAAATATGTTTCTGATTCTTTTAAATTTTTATTTCCAAGATTTGTGTTATTTTTTTTGCATTAGATGGAGGATTTCAATTATAGTATTGTCCCTTTTGAAATGTGCTAGGTGAGCGAGATGAAGGACGAGCTAGTGAAGGCAGGCGACTTCAACGTGGTAGTGGTGGATTGGGCGGGCGGCAGCCTTCCGCTCTACACCCAAGCCACGGCCAACACGCGTCTCGTTGGACTCGAAGTGGCACATTTCATCAATACGTTAGAGGTACTTGAAATCAAAGTTGTGCACATCTCTTGTAGATGTCCATACCTTTTTGAGAAATCATGGGCAAGTTTAATTTGACTTTAAAAACTTTTGTAAAAAGTACCTCCATAAAGGACCACAAAAGTACTATTAAATATCCACTGACTTTATGATTTTTCAAAGTCAAATAATAGACAATTTAGTACTTCGTATTGGTTTTTGTCAAAATGTTTACTTTTTTTCGAGAAATGTAAGATTCTTTGGACAAAATCCTAAGAAAATGAGTCAATTTTAAGTGAATTATCTAATTTTTTCACATTTTTGTGGTATCGTAGCCCTTTCAATAGCGCATCTTTTGATATCATTTTCGTTCCTCTATCGTAATGGAGAACGCTAAGCCCCCATCGCGCTTTTATTGAAATCGGCTACACTAGTGAAGCTTTAAGAAAACGTATTCAATGCTAGAGTTCGAAAATAAAATCATGCACTGCACAAAGACAAACCCGTAAACAAAAGTTTGTAGAAGAATTTAATATTTGTACAAAAAGGATGTCTACAATCCCATTATATTTCCGATTTCAGAAAGATCACGGATTAAACCCACTAGATGTTCATATAATCGGCCACTCATTGGGTGCGCACACAGCGGGTTATGCCGGAGAGAGAATACAGGTAGGTGCGTCAGCTGTTATATTTCACCGTACGAAATATAATATAGATCCCGATTTTGACAGTAGCTACACATTAATTGTCTTTGATGCAGCTTGTCATTTTATAGGGCCTGGGTCGGATAACAGGACTGGACCCGGCCGAGCCGTACTTCCAAGGGATGCCGACACACGTCCGCTTGGACCCTTCCGATGCTCAATTCGTCGATGTTATACACACTGACGGAAAAAGCATATTCTTATTAGGTAGCGTCACACATTATACTGAATTATCATAAAAAAATTATAAAGCAATATATTTTATATATTTTTAGCCTGTTGAGATATAATTTTGCTTTGCACTGTACTTATTGTTAGCACTTACGCTTGTATTGCTCTGGCTAGTTTATTAATTGTTAATATGTAATTATATGTAATATTTATATATATTTACTTAGTATATATGTATCTCACATGTATTGACTAATTATCGACGTGTTTATTTCACGCGTGCGACAGACTTTGTATTTATGGCAGGATACGGGATGTCGCAGCCCGTGGGCCATTTAGACTTTTATCCGAATAATGGCAAAGAACAGCCGGGCTGTGACCTGAGCGAAGGCCCTCTAGTCCCTCTGACGCTCATCAAACAGGGCCTCGAAGAAGCTTCTAGAGTTCTCGTCGCTTGTAATCACGTTAGAGCTATCAAACTTTTTACTGAATCTATCAACGGGAAATGTCCATATATCGGTAAGCTGAAGCAAACCCATTGGTGTTTTTGTCTAAACTAAGAAAGTTAATCTTCATTATTCATTTCAGCACACCAGTGTCCATCTTATCAACATTTCGTGTCTGGAAAATGCTTCCATTGTGGTCACGGGTGCGCTATTATGGGGTAAGTGCTATCATTTTTGCCTTTAGTATGAATCAGAAATGTCATCGTTTTAGTAACACAACAATAATATTCCTAAACAGCTTCCATGCAGACAGTTCTCCTGGATTGATTTTGAATCGAAGCAATCAGTCGGAGAACGAGGTGTACCCGTCGGACGAGCGAGACACCATTGGAGCGAAGTATTTTCTCAGCACCGGCAAGGAATTACCGTATTGCCGTTAGTTATTTATAAACATTTTTATTGTAACAACATTATTATCGTTAATAATAGAGTTAGGATTCATGAAAAGTCTGATAATGTTCTAACTATAATTTGTGTAGGTACGTATGTCAGGTTTTCCTCACCTCACTGCAGGCATACATTTTCACATTCTATTTATTTCAGATTGAAGGACTCAAATTTTAAGCCCCCCATGCTGGTGCATTGCAAGGGACTGCTAACGACCATCATCTCCAATGCGATGATAAAACCCAAGACCGACGGCTTAACGTGCGCTCCGAGAAATTGAGCAAGTGAACTACTTGCTCAAATAAACTTTTCGCTCAGTGCTTTTCATAAAATTTAAGATTTTATCAACTTAAAAACTCATTGATCAATTTGTTCGTGGTTAAGATTTAAACCCGGTTCCTTCTAATTTAAAGGCGATGTCCCGACGAATAAATTATTATCGCTCTCATAATATCCTAGAAATTAATACAAAATCAAACAACATAATCGAACAATACAAATTAATGACCTTGCGTACCTATACAACTTTGACTAATTTTGAACATTACAAATATTTCAACAACAACAAAATAGAATACTTACAAGTAACATTTTAAGCATATTTTTATAGAATAATAAAAACAACTTAAACTAATGGCCCATTTTCGTGATTTGTAATTTTTCAGAGCGTCACTACAGAGTTGCAGTTCAACTGGCTAATCCAAAGGGTGCCGAATCTTGGGTGCAGGTATACACGAATAATATATATATATATATATGAACTTAATTCTTGTTAACATACTTATGCCATTTAAAAATGTCAACTCCTCAGGGTTTCTTAAAGGTGAGCCTCCTTTCGGACCGTGGAGTAATCCGAGGTATGGATTTGACACCGAGCAATTATGTCAAGTGAGTAGTCATTGATTGACTTCCATAATTAATTATGAATCAGCCATTAAGAAATTGTTCTTATTTTATGATTTTTAGATTAGAACACGGGACGACATACACAATAGTAGTGACTCATCCAATGGATTTGGGTGGTAAAGTTCGAAAGGTAATAGTTAATTTTAGCACTGCATATGCATGCATATAATTATTATTACATATATGAGATCAACGAATATAGTGAATTATTCTACTTAATATTATCTAGACTTTGGGATTTATAGTTGTGCTTCTGAGCTGGCATCTCACAAGTTCTCATTATCAACTAATGCCCAATTGAAACAATAAAATTTTGTACTATTTGCTTACATTTACTTGCTATTAATCGACAATGGAAAATTATGAAACAGCCTTTTATTTGAATAACATAAAAAAATTATTGTAGTATCCAGCCAAATTCATTAGGTAAATAACAAAATGTAGGTACGATTCCTATAATTTTCCTATAATTCCTATAATTTTTTAGTATCTAGATCAAAGAGATCAGTAGACTAAGAACTTTTCGGATCTCTTTGAGCGCTTTACGTAGGACGAATTAAATATTTAAATGATTTATGTTTTCAAAGGTTGAATTATCGTGGGAGTACGACATGAACGTCCTGGAGCCGCGGTCTTTGTGCATCTTGTGGTGCAACGATCGCCTTTACGTCAAGTCTGTGCTTGTGGATCAAATGGAAATGCCAACCAGAGGGTATCTTATTGATGTTTTAATGAGTAACTGTAAAAAATTGATATTGGGGTAAAAATACATTCCACCTTCATAGATGTGTACTTTTGGAGAAACGATAATCTTTCTTTCTGTCTATTACAACCTCTTTTCAAAATCGTCAAAAGAAAGTCAAAATTATTAGATTTACGGGGGTTCAGAAATTTACTTAAGATTAAAATTTTAAATTTAAAAGCATTTCTCTAGTATGTATTTTTAAATCATTAACTCATTGCTTAGAAACTGTTATTATTTGCGATATTTTTTATATCACATTAAAATACCTAATTCATGCCTTAAATCTTTTTTAAGGTTTACAGTCTATTTTTCAGGGTTTCATTAATTTTATTTTCTTTGAATCTATTATAATGTAATGAAATTGAATTCTAATGTAATGAAAAACATTCTTAAATTTACGTTTCAAATATTTACAAATAATATATTTAATTTGATTCAGTTAACATTGGTGTTGTATGTCAATTAATAATGATTAATTATCTTTTGAATTCAAAACCTTTATAACGATTTTCGCTTTATTTGCCAAGATCCTGATAACTATGCAAAATCGGGTTTTCAGTTGTTGCTGTAATAAAAAACGGATACCGCTTAAAAAGTACGAGGAGCGAAAAATGAAAATGACTATGTTAAGCATTGTTCCACAATTTGATATGTGTTATAACCGTTGAAAACTAGCTCGCTATATTAACTTATTTGATAATGAAGGCTTTCAACACATGTTATTCTATTTTCATATTATTCCGTCAATTTTAATCTTTCCGGCTCAATTTTAAATGACCCATATTCAATTTATTTCAAATTAAATTCAAAGAGTCTTATCCTGTGCAATTTATCTTATGAACACTTTTCATTTGCGTTCCCGAATATCGCAGCAGACATATTTAACAAGGGCGCCTAATGGATAAAAACTTATCAAGCGTGGGAATACCCGTACTATATTATTCATTGGATCGTTATCAAGTCGAACAGGAGAAACATGTTTATCTCAATGCTAGAATGTAAAATCAATCTTTTTCACTCGCAGAAAAAGGAACGTTGACTTCAGCAGCAAGCTGTGTACGCCGAAGAGAGAATTCGCGGAGATACCTAACCGAGGTTCCGCCAGCTTCTACGACAACTGCAGCAGATAGCGGGGCCGAAAGTTAAGACACAACTGTATATCGATTAAAGCTTTAATTGTGCAACGAGGGAGTGCGAAAAGCGGCCGCCACCGGTGAACCGCGTGACGAAAAGAATTGTGAATGGCATCGAGATGTTTTGCCTTCAAATGAGTTGAAGACGAAAAAGAAATTTCGCACGTAACGCTGTACGGTGTAATTTAGTCATGAAATAATGTTCAAAATCTTATTTTGTAAAACGGAAAGGCATGAACTTACTCTGAACTGTTGAACCGCAAGACTTTAATTTCACGTAATTAAATAATTATGTACAGTAACGTAATTAGGTATAGTGATATTTAGGTGCAGTGAAACGAAAAAGTTATTTATTATTCAATAACACAAATAATTAATTAATCAATAATTTATAGCCAAGGTAACGAAAATAATCAGTTATTAATTAAAGTGCTAAATCGCAAAAGGATCATGGCTGATCAATTACAATCCAAAATAATTTCACTGTATCTAACAGGCTTCTTTTCTTTTAATGCACCTCAAAGCAATCCCTCTTGTTCTGTAATTTGTGGTCTAACGAATTTAGTTTTCGATGTTTTCATTTCTCTACTTATAAATACAGTGACATTTTCGATTCGAGAGCTTGTCTTAAAGATCATCATGCGAAAATACAAAATATAGATCTAGGTTTCGCCTATTGATACGTCAGCATGGACAGGGAATTAATTCCTTCATCTTGTAGGTCGATCAAACGCACTGCCAAACATGATTTCGACCCCGAACTCGCTCTCAATTCCGACTCCAATCTCTGTTTCCATCTACATCTCAATTCCGATCTCCATTGAGTTCCCATCAGTTATCCCAAAGAAACGCATATTCTGTTACTGGAAATAAGTACCACCGTTAAATTATTTTTTGAAAAACTCTTGCTCATCCTCTTGATAAACTATAATAGAAAAGTCATCCTAATCGATATGAAGAAAATATTCGGGCAAAAGCCTAGTGGTTACTAAAACCTGGCCAGATAACATATTTTTGTACTAAGAAACCACATAAATCAGACCTGCCATTCTCAAATTATAAGCGCACAAACAGACAATGAGACAGATAAGACATTTTGTTTATAAATGTGTAAGGATACACGAAGTAGATAAAACGAAACTGGTTCAAATTTATAGCCATTGTTATGCACTTCAAGGGTCACAAATTATTACTGAAAACTTCCTGCTTTTATGTTCGTAAAGAATATGTTTGTATTTAATACTTTTTATTTAGCAAAGAAAGTTTTTTCACCAAAAATTAAAGATGCACATTCAAAAATATTCTTATCTCTCTCCCGAAACTTAATCACATCCGTTTAATAGAAGATTAAGTTCTCTTTGCTTTGTGTATGCTCGTTTTATAGATTGGTATGATTGATTTAGGAAAAAAAAAAATTATTAAATTTTCATTTTCTTTGTTGAATTATCCTTTTGTACAACATATTACAATGTTGATATACATGACTGTCTTGTTACCTTCTTAAAATATTGAATTGTTTTTTCATTATATTTACAAAATGTTCTTCTAAGCACAGAACAGATAGACAACCCAACAGAAAGAAAAACAAACAGATATCCTTTCAAAAGAAATACTTTTTTACCTACTAAAATAATAAGGAATTAAAAATAACATTTTATTTTATAATATATTTGCATTGTCTTGTCCAGCTCTTAACTTATGGCCATGAAATCTATTTATTTACAATGGAAACCTTGATGTAATTATCAGGTACAAAATATTAGATGGACCATTATAACTCAAATGAGGCATTATTATTTAAAAACTTAATCTTTAATATTCTAATTTTAATATTTGCCACAAATTTGTATCATAAAATTATTTGATTTAAAAATGAAGACATATATTAAACCCTTATTAACCCTGTAAATCACTAAAGGTTAGTAAATAACCTTTATCATGTCAAATGCCAAATAGAAAAAGTGAAAACAATTTTTTACATGACTTTTCATTATAAATGAACATTAACACAGCTGAAACAGAAATTACACAAGTTTTGATTGTATAATCAACTATAAAATATTGTAGATAAAATCATAAAAGTTGATGTTATTCTTACTGTTACTAATGCAATTCATACCTAATTGGATACTGTCAGCATACAAAGTTTAAACTTCAAACCAAACAGAAAACAAAAGTGAAGAAAGAAATTGTGGGAGTGTATACCTTGGCAATGGGCCGATAGAAACCTTACACAACATCCTAGTTCTATGAAATCAATAGAATGTTAGAATTACTTATATTATAATCTGCGTAATTTTGTTGTGTAACTAGGTATCTATCTATTGTAAGTCTGATCTTAATTTTATCTTGTAAATAATTAATTAAATAATGATATTCAAGCATTTTGTTTATGTTAAAGTTTTTAAAGTATATATTTATTTCCTTCACATTACGTTTTTATTTATATATTTAATTCTAAAATAACTGTGTCTGCTATCTATTAATTTAAGCTTTATATAGATGAACAATTACATAACTCTTTCTATTAATACTCAGAATTATTTAGTTTAATAGCCGTTGCAATATTCGTTATTAGAAAGTACGTCATTATATTTATAAATATTGCAATATATTTAATTTTGTAAATGCTACAATTACATTATTTATAGTAGTGTTTTAGTGAGGTTTACGCTTGCCGTTTAAGCAATTTTCCTTTTATACTACATGTAATACTTTAAGTCAACAATAAATTAATATAAGTATTTATTCATATTACTTGCCTTTTAACATCAGTCCCATTCATAATATGCAGAATGCATACCAATCTACAGTATACTAAAATGTGAAATAGTGTTCGTAATTCGTGCTGATTGTGTCTACATTCATAGGTACTATTGTAAAAAAGTGAACGATAATTTTGTTACAGGAAAAAACACTTGAAAACTAAACATAAAATTATTATCAGAGATAGAAATGAGCACCGGGTTGATTAGTGATATGAAAATAATTAAATAAACAATTATAGTGATATTTATAGTCCCTCTCGCGTAAATAAAATGCATTTTCCAATTATTAGTAAGGGCACCTTAAGCACACTATATTCATATTCACTTATTCATGTATGGTAGGTAGCGTGCGTCTAGACTACCACGCTAACTGACGATTAAAATATACATCTTTCAGGTAAAAATGTTAAATTGTAACTTGTGCAATATTTTTATAAGAATAAAATAGACATTTCGCAATATATTAATCAATGATTCTGTTACATTACAGGCTACATAAATACATCAATTAGGAAATAAAATTTCATTATTTTTCGCTAAGTAACTGCGTGCTTCAAGTAGTAATTACAAACGTATCACACGATATACAACTTGCCTGGAGTAGTTCATGGAGTAGTCGATCTTATTGGTCATTTTTATACGACTTTAAACATTTTGCTTCCACAATATCTGATATTAATATTTTTTCACCGTTTGAATCGTTTCTGCTCATATAGGTTTGATTACTACCGGTCCAAAACCATGTTTATTTTTTGATTTCTTGTTAATTATTCCACTAACTATTGCAGTATTTGCCAGTTTTATGTATAAATTTCACACTAGAATGTGCGAATTTCAGCCAGTGTTGCCAGTCGGTCGTGTCAGAAATCACCTGAAATGTATAAATAAGTAACCTTTTTGTAATAAAAGTAACCTTTAATATTTTTCTCTATGACAATAGTTTACTTGTAAATAATTTGCAGTATTTTTGGTATTGCTTGTTATTAATATCTTGTCTATATATTATTAGTATTAGTACATTTAAAAACTCATTAAGTAATGAATTTTGCTCTTAATTTGAAAAGATGATATTAATAAAAGCAATACCAAAAATACTGCAATTTAGTAAACTACTAGTCTTAGATTTTTTCAATTGTATTTGATAGAGGATTAAAATAACAAAATGACGGGTGGCGCTAGTTTCGCTGGTGTCATAATGTCTTAAGAATTGATATGAAGTTAAACGAGTATCGAGATATCACAAGAATATGGTCTATCAAATGCGCACGCAAGGACTTATATGAACAAATTTAAATTTCTATATTACTTGATGATTTCAAAATTTATATTTTAAAAATTAAGAAGTACATACTCGTAAGTGTACAATTCAAGACTTCTATATTAAAATTTGTAAATTGATACAATAAATATTTTTACTGAGTATTACCTGTATGTTTGACTGCACCATAAAATATATATTAACTAATTAAAACGGGCTGTAGTACGAAGTTAGTGTATTATTTAGGTACAACAGCTGTGATTATGAGACTAGAATATTTATATGAAATTAAAATGATGACTGAAGAGTACATGAGCCCAGACAGCACATCAGCATCTGAAATTATAAAATCAAATTTTGTTTCTGCGTTTTCAAATAAAGATTTCGAAAATATTCTCTTGGAAAAAATTGCTGACGAGTTAAAAATAAGAAAAATAAGAATAAGTACCAGCCTTCACCATCATCATCACCATCCTTGCTGTATTTTATTCTAGCATGCATTAATGCTTTGATGAATTTGATGGCTCAAATGTTGTGGCATTTTTATAGCCGCTTTGGTAGCCATCAAAGCTGCAATTGTGTTAGTATTTAGTCTGTTTCTGTGGTCCGATTTTATCAGTTTTAATTGGCTGAAAACTCGTTCCACATGCATTGGAAAATGGCAAAATGAGCAAAACCATTATTACTTCCTTTAAATTTGGGAACATGGGTTCTACTGTCTCATCTGTCATTTTTAGAATTTTAGTCCAGTATTCTTCGACCGGCATGTCAGGCGAAATGTTTAATTCGCTGAAGTCGAGAAAAGCGTGTTTCTTCCATTCTTTATGTAAATTTTCTGTATCAATAACAATATTTGGAAATCTTTTTATTACGCATGATAAGTCTTTCACTTCATATTGTTGTGCTTTGATTGGGTGAAGAACATTTTCTAATAAATCAAAAAGAGGATCATCAAGAGAAAACATGGATGAAGTCTATATATTCATATTTATCTATGGATGAAGTTGTGCATAATAGATGCCATTTATAAGAAATCTTTTTCCGAATTCTATTAAAACGTAAATTGGAAGATTGATTGTAAAAATATATTTATTGATTTTAAAATAATACCTACTAAATCGATAGACTTAAAAATGCTGATAAATTCTATATATTCATATTCATCTATGATGCTGGTAAGCAATGATGACAAACAAATTGTAAAATGTTCCGTATTCTAGATTATTTATTAAAGTATCCTGCAACAGATGACACACATTTAATTTTATTAGAGTTATCATATCCGAAAAATTTTTATTTACCTCAATATATTCAGGATTATCGTAAATATAATATATAAATCCTTATTAATATTGTAAATGAGAAAACTGGTACTTAATATAATCTGTATATATATATATAAATGGATCGCCAAAATGTATGTACTCGCATCACTTCCAAACGACTGCACCAAATTGAATAATTCTTTTTTTATTGTGTTCGTTATTATCAGGACAAGGTTTCTATGAAAGAAAAAAAACCCTTTCTATCTGTCTGTCTATCTGTTTGTTCGGGGTATCTTCGGTATGGCTGAACAGATCACGATGCGACTTACACTGGGAGATAGAAGAGCTTACTGGACTACATTTAGATACTTTTTATTGCGATATTTTTAGGATTCCTGCGGAAAAATAAACCTTTAAAATGGGATAATTTATAGGAATTTAATCAAAAGTGGAACCGTAATTGAGAATGGGAGCAAAACCATGATCGGTATTAGATCGAAACGAAATCAAGGACGTGGAACGGAATCGGAATCATGATGGACACAGTCATAATTTCCAAAAGAGGAGTCGAAAATGAATGTAAAGATCGAATCAAAATTTAAATTATGAATGAGATGTTTCATGTTTTGTTTGTTATGCGTACTAATGTTTGTCCCCAGCTTCGAACATGTATTTGTATTATTGAAGCGAACTTCTACATCGATTATAAAAATTCATTTAATCATGAAAATCTACACTATCGTCAAGTAATATTAGCCAGATTTTATTTCCATAATAACCCCCGGCTTTGCTGAAATTGAAACTATGATTGAAAGTTGGACGGAGAGCAGAATCATGAACGGGGCCAGGATCAGAATCAAAAGCGAGACTGGAACCAAAATTGAGAACGGGACTAGGATCAAAAACGATTGTGGGGACAGGATCATAATCAAGTGTAACTGCGATCGAAATCGAAAACGAGACTGTGATTGAAATTGATATTGATCGATAAAAAAGAGGAAAAATTCATTCTACGTCCATGTTGGCGCAGCTGCGACAACATTCACTATACGACCAAATAACCTACAATAAAGTGCAGAACAAAGTCTGCCGGACCAACTAGTATAAAATAATTATGATTCATAGCTTACGAACAGAACGAACTTGCACGAAACGATTAATAAATACTAGTGAAGGATAAAAGATAAATATGTACTACTGTGCTACCCATCCGGTAGTTCTAGGCACTATTATCCTTCTAAATATAAGTCTGGGACCTCTACTTACCTGTTTGGAGAATAATTCAGAAAAGAAGAAAGTTTTAAAACTCAAGAATGTAAATGAAAATAATTTTTTTTTATGTTAACAAAATTCCAAAACATTCATATATACTTCTCCCGTCAGTGGCAAGAACTTAATAAAGCCACCTAGCATGTACCTTTCTTTGTATATATTTTTTTCCCCTCTTGCGACGAGGAAGAAGTAAAAAATGAAGTAAAAAATGCATAACAGATACCCGCGTGCCTATGCGTGTGGGTATAGTATGGGGCTGAAAAGCACTAGAAACGTCCCCTTGAAGAAATGACAGATCGTCAGTAATTAGCTGAGAAGCTGTGACAACTTCACCGAACGCGGCCGGACAGCAAACGGGAGTGCTGACGGCAAGTGACATGCCCTATGGGCGATTCCTTAGGTTCAGATCAATTTGTTTTACGTGGCTGGCCTAATTAGACCTCGTTAACTTAGGGATATCTAAGCTTAGTCAGTCATTTGTGTCTTTGACTTCTATGAGACTTTCTGACGCTGTAAGAGCGTCAGGTGGATCGGTAAGTACATTCCGTAGCCTACGGATAACATGATAGAATTGGGTTGGCTCATAGAAGGCTACCGAGTGGAGGAGCGCATTGGTATGAGATTCCGCGGTGTCGAAGAAACGCTTAGATACGTTCTTCATAAATTTGGCTATGGTAGGGTGTCTAGATCCCTGTGACGTACTGAAATTTAAATGCACCAGTGGGCGTTCGTGGCATTTCTACCCACAGAATTTATTTTAAACGACTTAGAGTATATCAAGTACCTATGGGGCGGCATGAGCGAAGACATGAGACGCGTATGTCATCGCCGACCATATGCACATTTTGTAAATAGTGCGCTTATTGCGCGGAGATAATTTGCTTTTTTTATCAAGCATGGCGCCGAAGCGCCCTCAGTAGAAAATTGCAATTTACCTAACGCGCTCCATATGATCTTTAAAGTGAAGATTTCTATCGAACATGACTCCTTGGTACCTTTAATTGAATTGCCACGGAATGTTCGCTTTCAATATTCGGAGATGAGGCGTGTGTAAGTCGACAATTTTTCGACTCCTACTCTTGCGATATTTGAATTGTATAGCTGCTAACTTATCAGCGTTAACTGGGAGTTTTGAAAGCTTTCTCGAAGAGTTTCCTTAGACCGCTCAGGAGTCTGATTGGTTTGTAACTGACAAGGAGCTTGCGAGATCTATAATCTGCAGTGGGATATGCGTTCGCGCGGCGCAAAGTTCCGTTTTTTCTCTAATCAATTCGAGAATATCGGCAGAAAGCTTCCAGTGGTCCGAGGACACTGGAATCGGTTGTATTGATGTCATCGGGATTTCTGTTTAGGGAAGGATTGTCGATTTCCTTAAGCCCAGACGACACTTTATTTAAATCTGTGATTTTTATGGTTCGATTGGGACTCCCGCCGGCAGGAGCATCCATTCTCAATAAGGCCGGAAGGTAGTTTGAAACGTGACAGTGAAGTGTCTCGATAAAGCTCACGTTATAACGACGCCTTTAGTGACGACGATGTCCATCATGGACGGTCTATTGGAAGGATCGCCGGGTTAGTAAGTCGATGTGGAAAGCGCGATAATTTCGAAATCTAGTTTGTCCTCGAGTCGTTCAAGTTATTTTCCACTATGATTGGCAATGGGAGAACCTGGGGTTATTACAGTTAAAATCACTGAAAAGGATGACGGCATCCCCTAGGACGAGGAGGGCTTCGAGGTCACTACGGAGCAACTATTTGGTGGTCGGCAGGTAGACTGAGACTATAACAAGTGTACCATGGCCCATCGTAGAGAGTCTACAACTTGTAGCTTCCATATTATTAATAAGAGGTGGAATGTCGATCGTGCAACAGTGTAAAGAACGCTTATAATACAGTACGTTACCCCCTTTTCTAGTTTACGTTCCGTCCATTCGTAATAGTACCTAGCCTGTAATTTTGCAAGCCCTAGGCCTAAGCTTTAAAAAAGTTTCTTGAACTAACAATAAATGTATTCCGTACTTCGTCATACATTTCTTAAGTTTCGGAATAATTTTATGTAACCAGTTTGCATTAAATGATATAATTGAGATATTATGTGGTTTGTGGTGTCCAACCGAGAAAGTAACATTGTACCCAGGTGAAGACATTAAATGAACTCTAATCTTACCATCAGGTGATGATATTTAAGGAGGATATTTAATTTGTCCTCCGCATTCCTATATAGACGTAAGTCGTGGGCGAACTCGGAGATCTCCAAGCTTTTGATCGTTCGGAGAACGGACATCACAGTTTTGATGTCTTCTCCGAACAATACTGCTGGTCCCGTTACTGCGAAAGCTCGAGGTGACGCAGGAGGACCTCGGCGAATGGCCTCCCTCGACGGCTCCGGAGCAGCCCTTGGGGGCTGATTTTATCCCCATGAGTTGCTGAAAGGTACGGTAACAGGACGAAAATCGTCACCATTGCTCCGCAAGAATTTTTCGGCCCCGAGAGCAGAGAAATTTATATCATCGCAATCGAGGTCAAGAGACTTTCGCAAGGACCTTTCCTGTTCTTTGGTTTATATATAATTTTAGGTGCTTTCGAGCACCTCTATAGTTGTCCATGTGATCCTGGCCACAGTTTGCGCATGAAGACTTTCCCCGTCGATTCGAGAGTGCGCAGGTACTCCCTGGTCCAATGAGGGACCAAACATTTAACGCATCTAAGGCCCGCGTGACAATTCGCTGCCGCATGCCCAAATTGCTGACAGTGGTAGAATTGACCGAAGCCTCCTCTCTTTCGCGGGGCCTCTATCCTGATTCCCGAGAGACTACATGCTTTAGCGAAGTTTCTAAAGATGTGCCTAGCTTTTTCGGTCTTCGGTAGTTCGCTAAAACTAACCAAAGTGGGGAATCGTCCCGCCCAAAGAATCGGTATACCCAGTGCATGGGGAATCTTTAACGATGGAGGTCCGCTTTTATGTTCTCCATATTCAAATCCGCAAGAATGCCACTCATTACTGCCTTTAGTTTACGCTCGAGCATAATTGTGGAATTTGGCCTTAAAATCAATCAAGTATTTTTTGAGAGTTCTAAAAATCTCAACAACGGGACAAATAATTTTAATACCGTCATCGGCTACCCAGACGGCTTTTAAACATCAGATGAGTGCAATCTACGGAGATTTGGACAAAATTGACCCCTTTAAGTAAGTATATAAGGAGGCACTTTAGTTTTATAAGGAGCGGTTGGTTTGAAACCCACCTTTGTGACTCTATCAGTCGCCACCTGCGTGGAGGTGGTAGTTGGTCCTTGAGTCGTAGGTGATGTAGGTCCGTTAGCGCTCGCAGGCGCAGCCTGGGATATGTCTACAATAATATCCCTGGCGGGTAAGCTACAAGCCAGTTTCGATTTTCTAAAAACCTTTTTAATAGCTCTAATTTTTACCCTCTATTAGAGTGAACGAATTTTCCAAGGTGTCTGAGTTGCCATGTTACTGAATTTTGTGGACTTAGAGGACTTATTGGACTTAGTCTCGCTATCCCATTCGACGATAGTGCTGTCCGAGCTCATCGTCTCCTCGTCGGACAATGAGCTAGCTCGCTTTTATTCACTTAGTCGGGGATTGTGACCTACTAGAGTTCTGACCTACTAAGTGGTACGGCTCAAGGTGTAGATCGAGGTGGGACTTGAAGCGTGGGTGGTGACGGATAATTTATCTAAATCATTTTCTGGGCATTCGTAGTTCATTTACAGTTTTATTTATGATACTCTTGATTATAGCATAAGTCACGGAACCTTTAGATGCCCTTCCTGCCTCTGAAGGGGCAGGAAGTGTCTTTTTCCATAATTGGAGTACTTAAGCTACGGGCCTTAATCCGAAACAATTAAAAAAGAACAGTTTGGTTTATATATCCAAATACAAATTTGGGTTGTATTGGTTAATATATCCAATGAAAGAAAATTCTAATATAGTTTTATAATCTTATTAGTAAAAATCAGTACTACTAGCCGGGCCCTAGCTTGCGCAGACCCCAACCTCACCTATCCTCAGGTTTACAACCTTCAAGTAAAATAGTTCATTCATAATTAGAAAAAAATGAAACAGACAAATTCGAATAATGATTGACCCTGAAACTTCCCGCTATTTAGCTCAGAGATATGACTCTCTTGTACATTATTGAGCTCAAAAATTATAATGCGTTCTTTTTTTTTGTTTTTGAACAACAGTATTTACCAGTTGAGGAATTCGATGCCGTTCTTTAGTACAAAAATGATGCCTTTTTAACAATATTAGGTTATTAAAAATTCGAAAGTTATTTTAAAAAGACGTTTTTTAAAAACATTTTAATGGCTATATCTTTTAAAGGAAATAATCGTTTTTGAAGTCGTTTTTTTTATGTATAAAATGATGAATATATTACAAGCAACATGTCAAAAAATTTGAAATTTAGTTTGAAAAAGCACTTTTTGGAAATTTTTGTACAGCGGCAACTTTTGAACTAATCAACCGATTTTTATCTGCTTTATGACAATCGACGTAAGTTTTTAAACACTAAGTGTATCTCATTTACCCTTATCGAAAACTTCTGGGGGGGGGAGCCCTTAAATTTATAATACCACCCGGGCCCTTCAAGCTCAGTCCGACCCTACCGAAGATCATTCAATAGCAATGGGATTGCGACTGAATATATGTCTAAAATAGTCGAATCCAAGACGTAACTTGGTGCACCACCTCGCGCACACACACCGAGAACGGCGTCCGTGACCGCCCCAAAGACGAGCAGCGGTCGAGAATACACGGGATGAAGTCGAGGACCACAATTAAAGTACAATTGCATACTAGGAAATAGAGATATAATTCTTTTTAAAACATTGGACCAAAGTGCTGTCTCTTATCATGATTCCAGAACTACTATTTTTCAGCCAAAAGGCGTCGTATGCATTAGACTAAAAACTGAAATTTTAATTTCACAAATAAAACAATAAAATTAATGTATACTCATTAATTTTAAAATATATTGTCAGCGAAAAACTTTCCATTATCTAAAATTACGTACATTGTTTTTATAACAAAGTTATTTACTAAATGATTATCTGTGTTGAATACTCACACGCACATGCCACGCACACACACACACACACCACACACACACACACACACACACACACACAACACACACACACACACAAACACACAGAGACATAACCACACAGAACCAAACCACACACACATAAATATAGACTCTGTTTTCACATAAATATAGAAAATAATTTTAAGGTCTAAATTGGGATACCTAATTATGTATATAGGCTCTTAAAGTCTGGACATAAAATGTTTCCAATTTTTATTGTTCGGAGATATATCGCCCTGTCGAGGAGCGCACGCACACGCACACGCGACCTATACACTAATTGCACAAACGCAATCGAAAATTATTTTTGAGAAATAGCATGAGGTGGACCATATAAACACCTGCCACCTTTCTTTGTATATTGTTAATAAATCATATCATTATACAAAAGTTCAAATTGTTCGAAAAAATCAATTTTGTATTAAATAAAAATTTGTTCCCCTTGATATTATTTAATAAAAACTCTCCCGAGTATGGTTAAGCATGTTCTGTATCAACCATACAGCGAATTCCCACAACGATAAGTCTGTCGACATAAAAGTATTCGCTGTGTATAAACACAGTCGCCAAAATTCATTTTTTATACAAGCTAGCTATCGACACACAGACGCATATTTAGTCACAGATTTGTTTAAATATCCAAAAAAATTAAATCGTTTTGTAATATGAACAATTTTGTGCTTTTAAATAGCGTTTCACATGTACGTTACTTTATAATAGTCTTTACGTTATAGTTTTCATGAAATAATTAGAATTTATTTCGTATTGTATTATTTCTGTTAATCTGAGGTGCAATTAGTGAAAATGTATAGTTACAGTTATAAAACTAGTGACGAAAATATTTGTTTATTAAAATTAAATAGTAGACCAAGCGCATTAAATCAATTTTTATAATAGAAAAATTACAAATTATTGAAAAATTGTGGCCAGCCGATATCAAACATAATCTTGACTCGGAACATAATAATGATGATCTCATAATAATGAGAAAATTTAATAATAAATATGGAATCATTAATTGACTAGCTGATTGCATTTACAAAAATAGGTTATTTTGTTTTCTATGTGTTTTATTCGCGATTAAGAAATCGGTGTATTGTATAATATAAAATATTTTGTTCATCCTAAAGTAGTCAATCAACATCAATAAAGTAGACAACAAAATTTATAAAATGCGTGAAAATCAGTTTGAATCGCACAGTTATTTCACTGAATTCAACACTTTCACATGTCCACAAAGAAATATAACTGTGTATCCAAAATAATAACTCAATTATGTAAAGAAGCGGTAGTTATGGCTTCTGAGCAAAACGGTGTTCAATGTACAATTAAAGAACGTTGACGTAATGCGGACCCGCGCTGCGTGAAATGTTTGGTCCCACATTGGACCAGAGAGTGCCCGCGTACTCGTGAGTCAGGGGAGAAACCCTCCTACATGAATTGACTCCAGCAGCATACGGCCAACTTTAGGGGATGTCCGAAAGCCCCTAAATTTATCTCTTATAATAGGCCTAATCCCAATAGGCCCGTAGCTCCACCTCGGGATCTAAATAACATCCCCGATCTTGCGGGAAACAAACCAACCCCCCCGGCTGCCGCCTCTCGCCCCGCCTCCAACCCGTAGGGTAAACCAAAGCCCATGCTGCCACCGAGGGCCGCTCCGGGACCGTCCGGAGAAGCTGTCCACCGCGAGCCACCCGTGTCGCTCCCCGCTTCCGCGACCGCGGGCACCTCATCATTTGGAGACGACATCCAAACGGTGATGTCCATCCTTCGCGCCGTTAAGAGCTCAGAGATTTCGGAATTCACCCGGATTTCCGAACGTGCAGTAACGTCGAAGAGAAATTCATGGTTCTCGTCAGATACCATCACCTGATGGATTAGAGTCTATATAAATGTCTGCCCGGGTGTAGTAGCTTTCCTCCCTCAGTTGGGCGCCTCAAACCAAAAAATATTAGATTATTATCATTCAACACTTGCGGTCTAACTTCGAACGTTTTAGAGTTAAAAAAATGTATGTCGGAGAACAGCATCGATATCGCTCTCGTACAAGAAACATATCTTAAACCGAATAGGCCTAAAGCCTGCAGCATCGCAGGCTATGTCCAACTATGAACAGACAGGACATACAGTAGTAAGGGGGGTACCGCTCTGTACTACAGACGCTCCCTACATTGCGGCCCTATTAATATTCCTCCACTTACAAATATGGAAGCCACGGGTTGTAGACTCGCTATGACGGGCCATAGTACACTCGTCATAGTCTCGGTCTATCTCCCGTCTCCAAAACGGTTGCTCCGGCGCGACCTAAGAGCCCTCTTTGCCTTAGGGGATGCCGTCATCCTCTTCGGTGATTTCAATTGTAAAAACATAAGATGGGGCTACCCATCTAACAATTATAACGGAATTAAACTCGACGAACTCGAGGACAGACTAGACTTCGGAATGATCGCGCCCTCTACGTCGACATGTTTTCCCCATGTCTTCACACATAGACCCTCGACGCTGAATTTCAATAGTATTGAGACAATACACGGTCTCACGTCTGACCACCGGCCGGTTATATTAAAAATGGGACCTCCTGACGGCGGGAGGCCTATTCCCATCCGCAAAATTACTAATTGGAAAAGAGTGTCGACCGCGCTTGAGAAAATCTACACTCCAAACCTCAACAGCATTCCCAATGACATCGCGTCTACAGACGAGATTGACTTTGCCATAGGTGCTCTTACCAATCACGTCAGGACAGTGTTCGAGGAGAGCGAGCGGGAGGTTCCGGCATCCTCGGATCGCCGAAAGTTTCCACCCGATATTCTCGAATTGATAAGAGCAAAACACGCAGCTTTGCGCCGCGCGAGCGCATATCCCACTCCCGAGTACAGATCCAGAGCGCGAGCTCTCCAACGCGAAGTGAAAGCTCGCGTTCGGGAATTCCGAAATGAGAGTTGGAGCGACCTCATGGAGGAAATCAAACCATCCCACAAAGCGTTTTGGGCAGTTACCAAGCGCTCAAAACCGAGGATATACCCTATACCCCACTCAAAACCTGATAATTCAGTGGCCATAGACGACGCGGAGGTAGCAGAGTGCCTTGCTGACTCTATAGAGACTCAATGCTCTCACGCTTCCCCTCCGCACGACAACGTTCATATCAGTCGCATCGAGGAAGAGGTTCTCCAAAAAACCTCCCTCGAACCTAAAAACGATCTGGCTCCCGTGTCACTCAGCGAAGTCCAAACGCTAGTGAAATCACTTAATACCAGAAAGGCACCGGGCCTCGATGATATTAGTAATAAAGCAATCAAATGCTTTTCTATACCGTTGTTAAGCTTACTGGTCGCGATTTTTAACGCGTGCATAAAAAAATGCTATTTTCCTCCTGCCTGGAAGGAGGCGGAGGCTATAGGCATCCACAAGCCAGGGAAACCACGCGACCTCCCTGCCAGCTACAGACCGATCAGCCTCCTGAGCGGTCTGGGCAAACTTTTCGAGAAAATTCTCAAAACTCGCCTTAGCGACCACCTCCTAGGGAAAGGCCTTATCATAGATGAATAGTTCGGCTTTCGCCCAGCCCATTCTTGTCCACAGCAAGTCCTCCGCTTAGTAGAGTATGTCTCGGAGGGCTTTGAAACCGAACGTAGCACCGTAGCTGTCTTCTTTAATGTAGCTAAGGCTTTCGATAGGGTATGGTACGCAGGTCTGATTTTTAAGTTATATTCTCTCCAAATACCAGATCGCCTCATAATCACTATTCAAAATTATTTAGCAAACAGACATTTCACATTTAGGCATGAGCGCACTCACTCGACAAGACGTCTTATCAGAGCAGGAGTTCCTCAAGGCTCCACCCTCTCTCCTCTGCTGTACTCCGCGTACACAAACGATGTACCGCGACCGTCGTCGTCTGGCGTCCAACTCGCGTTATTCGCGGACGATACCGCGCTCTTTACGGAAGTAGAAATAGGAGCACCCGATTCACCCTCCTCCTCCAGAGGGCCATTGACGAGCTGGTCAATGGTTCCGGAAGTGGAGGATAGAAGTAAACCCCGACAAATCAGCAGCCATACAATTCAAGTATGGTAAGATTAGAGTCGACTCATTGTCGACAAAACACTCCCAATCTTAAAATGTTGGAGGCGAACATTCCGTGGCAACGGAACTACAAATACTTAGGAGTCACGCTCGATAAAATCTACACTTCCGAGATCATATCGAGCGTGTTAGAAATACTGCACTTTTCTACAAAGCAAGGCTCGGGCCATGCTCGGTAAAAAAGTAAACTATCTAGACGTAATAAACGTACCATATACAAAATGCATTAGGACGGTGATGACATACGCGTCTCCCGTCTTCGCTCACGCCGCTCGAAAGCACTACATAGACTACAGGTAATACAGAATAAATTCTGTAGAGCCGCAACGGATGCACATTGGTGTGTTCGTAATTCAATTCTCCATAGGGACTTAGAACTCCCCACTATTTCCAAATATATGAAGGACGCATCGAAGCGATTTTTCGACATCGCGGGATCACATCCCAATGTGCTTCGCGCGGCGGTTGACTATCAACCGCCGCATCCCACCCACCTTATCCGTAGGTCACGGAACGTACTTACCGATCCACCTGATGCTCTTACAGCAGCAGTTGAAAGCCTTAATGACGTCAACGACACGCATGACTGACTTAGAATAGGTCTATCCGTTAGTCAGGTCATCGACCTAAGCTCCCTTACTCCACCCGGCCGCCGCTAACCGCCTCCGGCCGGGCAGGAGGGAAGGGAACCGACCCGTGACGGTTTCCTGCGACATCCTATGCCGAGATGACTTCCTCCAGGCATCGTCCATAGCGCATGTCACGCGCCGTCGGTACTCGCATGTGCCGTCCGGCCGCACTCGGTGAAGCTATCAAAGTCGTCTGACTTGTCATCCGACTCGTCTCGACCGACTAAATAGCATAGCCGACCCAATTACTTTCAGGAGGAATTTTTAGGCGTACGGGCGCGAGGTGTGCAGGATGAACATTTTTACCTCCTCGTCGCAAGAGGGAAACAAAAAAAAAAAAAAAAAAAAGAAGAACGTTAACCATTAGTCATTTTGGATTTCCAGTAGTTGATTTGGTTGTCGTTGATAGTAGTTATGGTAATTAATTTAATCAATTACTTGGATATTTACAAATAAGGTTCAACGAAAACTTGCGGAAGAACACGAGTTTATTAAGTTTGTTATTATACTTTTACAATAGCATATATATAGAAAAATAGCTGAATCGTATATAGGATGTAGCTAAGGCGTCTAATCTAATTTTATAAAAATATTCAACATAAATATGAAAAAAAATATATTATTACACTAAATATTTTTTATCTTATTAACAACAAAGTAATTGATTGTACATATATCTTTAAGGGAGGGTGTGAACATACACTATTTTAAGAAAAATAAAATTATTACAAAATTGTCAATTGTCATCTGATATCTGTCTGTGTCATATAGGTACGCTGTGATCTATATTAATCTACACTTTCGGCAATAAACTGATTGCTCTGTGCAATTTGCAGTGTAGTTTAGATTTTTTGTTCGAATTTGAATTCTGCATTCATAATAATCATTTCTTTATGAATTTGCTTCTAAATATATTTGATTTAAATAAGTTAATTGTTTAACATGTAAACATGCATAAGTGAAATGAGTAAAATTTAAGGTTTTATTGTTCTACACAATTAAAGGAAATTCTAACTATATTTGAAAGCACCGTTACGTAACTAATAATAAATTTGAGAATACTTTTCTAACAATTGCGAATGAGTTGCATTTAAGTAATGTCTTCAATAACATCTAAAATAGTTCTTAGTTTATCCATCTTGACAACAGCAGGAACGATTGCTTACGTGCACTATAAACAAGAATACGACAGGTATTCATTTTAGAATAAAAGGATTTATATTTACAATTACGTCAATTTTTATCACTATTTTCTTTCCAGAAAAAAAATGCATGAAGGAGTTGTAAAGGACATTGAAAGACAACAAAGAAGAAAAATAGAGAACCTTTACTTATTGGAAAAGCAAAATGAATTAACAAAAATTTTAAAACAAAGCTTAGATAAATAAAACACTCTTCCACTGATCATTTATTTTAATAATAGATACCTAAGCTATACTCTAATACCAGAGAAAACATTATTTTTTATTCTCATTTAACAAAGTGTCTAACAAAACATCTTTTAAGTTTAATTTTGCCCCTGTTGGTTTATCATTCTTAGAATCAATGACATTATCCAGATCAAGTTTTTTCTGAGCTATAGCAGCTAGACACTCGAAAGTTTTTGGTTCCCATGAAGCTAAATCTGAAAGAGATTTGCGATCTAACATTATGTGTGATCTATCCAATCCTTCCTTAAGAGTGAAATATGTGATGTTGTGCTGTTCACATGCAGCAGTTATTCTGGTATCCCACAACTGTTTCATATCTTCTTTTTTCAATTTCCGAGCTTTAGTCGCGTAAACCAAAGCACGATGAACATTTCGCACAGCAATGGAATAACAGTTTCTGCGACGTCCAATATAATGAGCAGCAAGACGGAATATTCTCCTCTTCCTCCAAAACTCATCCGGACCTCTGCTACGAATCCATAAAGCCACTGTTTGAAAAACCATCTTGCACTGCTACAAATTAAATAACAATTTTGAGGTTATGAAAGCAACAGAACTATTCATATTTATAAACTACAATGGACATGCTTCTAATTTAATCTCCACTTTCATCTAGATCATACTACCTGATAAGCAACTCGTCAAAATATTGAGATTATTAGAAATCACCAAGAATAATAATATAAATACTCGTAAATCCCAACACAGAATACAATAAACACAGAACAATAATATACTTGAATCATAACGTAGAACTAATCAGTACTAACACTAGTACACATGAATTTTACTCTATGATTTGTTTTAATAAAAGTCAGAGCAGAATATAACGTAGAGCAAATATACATTTTTTTTTTTAATTTATGTTTTTATCATTGCATTAAATTTAATATACTAACTCAAAAAGTACAACAATTGTATATAAAATTTTTATTATTACTACTTAAGATAAAGTTCTGAGTGCTGAATACAGTTTTTTACGAATTGAAATGCAATACACCCCTTTCTTGAATATTTTTTTTTACTTTTAGTATTAGTTTTTTCAATATGTATTTTAATTTCAAGAAAGGATTTTCATTTAAATAAATTTATAAATAATATGGGTTAAAATATCATAGTACTTGACAACTATAATTAAAATTAATCTTACACAAAAATTTATTACCTTTCAATACGAAATATACGATAGACCTATTCAAGTTTTTTAGCTAAACAAATAATAAATAATAAAAGTGTAATAAAAAAAACAAAAGTCTACGGTAAGTGTTAATTTAAAAACAGGTTTATTAATTTTCTCTATGAGTAAACAAAAAACGAATAAATAAATTTGATTGAACAATCAAGAACAAACGACCATAAATCATTTTTTTTTTGTAATTGATTTTACTGATATATGTAGATAAAAAGTAATAACTCTCGCGTGAATGAATAATATTGACAGTGTAAAATATCAATATTTAGAAATTTATATATGTAAAAATGTTTTAATTGCGATTCAATAACGTCAACTAACGTTGACAACCTTTTTATTTTATCTTCAAATTTTATTTATGAAATTTCTCAAAATAAACAACTTATGGCAAATGCGCGAGAAGTTTAAATTTAGTGAAAGCCCTTTCAAATACCACAAATTTGATTCCAATCAAAATAGGAAGTTGGTTTACACAGAAAAACAACAACCATACACACCACACATAGAGAGAGACATGTATGAGCGCGTACGCTGAAATTGTACAGACATCATTCTGAAAATTATAAGAACAGTTTTTCACTCTCTAACCCCTCAAAACGAACATCTCATGAAAATAAGTTTTTCAAAAATGGGTTTAAATACAATAATTTCCCAAAAAAATCCTAAATTGTTGAGTTTGTTAACTAGAAGTTAATAAACACATTACTTACGAATCTCTAGAAAGAAAATTGTACATAAGGAAGCAAAATGTTTTTAATCGTTATTAAAGCATTATTTTACAATAACAATTATTATAATTCCTTATTATTCTAAATACCGCAGATCAATATTTTAAATTAATTAGATTCAAACACTTACAACTAGTCTAAACACGGCCGCGATGGATCGTTCAATAATGCGAGGTTCGAAGGAAGGAGGCGGAGGGGCTACGGAAAAAATCATAATATATCACGAGATGGGGTATGATGAATTATTACGTGTCTTGATTTTTTTCTTATTTCACCATTGTAAAACAACGATTTCCCTCCCCACCTACCGCAACAACCTCTCCACGCACCAATATACATGTATTAAAAAATGAAAGTTATTTTGAAAATAAAGAAGGGCGTATTCTAAAATATCACCACGTATCTCCAGTGGAGAGATACTTAAATAATGTATTGTAAAACGTTTGATGGTAAATTAAGTATATTTATAGAGCTACTGAAACATAATATCAATAAAACGTAAAATTTTCGGGAATCAGTGACATTGCGTAACAAACCGAATCAAATCGCTGTCAATAATCGCTAATCACAAACTCATGAAACATAACTTTTTATGAGTCATGATTCTTTTGACACATTAGAAAATACAGATCAGTGTATTTTCAGCAAGTGACAGAAGTTGTGTTAGTTGAAAGTATTGCATAAGGGACGTATACTATTCCTATCTTATTATATAATAACAATCCCACTCATATGCATGTAATGTATAATTTAGTTAGTCGTTCAGTGCAATAATTAAAGTCGTTATCATGTGTTGTAAGCTTAACAGATATTAAGCGATAATGACTATTTATTTATATACTAATTTATATACAAAAAATTCTGAAGACTGTTATTTTACTTTGTTCATATACATAAGACTAGGTGTATTCTGGCGTACATTCATTTTTTTTATTGTAAAAATGTTATGTTGAGATTCTAGATTTGTTTATTTTAAGTATGAAAATTTGTAAAACTACAATTTCAATGACACAGAAAATAAAATACATTAGATAAACTCTTAAGTAATTGTAAATAATTTTTAATTTACGAAAAACAATTGATTATTATTCACACCAAAGAGGTGTAATGTTTTATATGTGTACACATATGTTCATACTTGCTTTTTTTTCATATATGTTCTCTTAATACATCTACCATTTCAGTTTTTGAGCACTTCCGGACATTTGATTAATTTGAAATTTTTCAGACTTATTTAGATTTGACGACAATATATTTTTAAAACAGAAAGTTAAAAAGAAAAAATAAAAATACGGTTGTTTTAAACAAATAAATTAAAAATACATTGACACTATCGAGGTACACATTATTTGTTATTACCTTACAGATTTGAAATTTTGAGAACTTTAACATTGCTAGACGCAATTTGATATTATGGTTTGTCAAATAATGAAAGTAGCTATTTCACTTGTTTTTATTTATTTGCTTTATGAACCAGCTTATTTTATTTGTTTTTCACTATTCTATAAAGCTCAAGGAAGCAATAAATTAAGACGGCTCGTGGAAGGAACGTACGCTGCACACCGACGCGAGCACCACATAAATAGTAGCCATTGGCTTATATGACGTCTTCATTTTATTTATTAAATTCAATATTTGCAAATTCAGAAAAATGTCAGATCTTTTCTTCAATTTTTTATATGTTTTCTTTGTCCTTATTTTTATGTTTTACTGGAAAATTTCATTCTGTATGACACATAATGAACTAAACTGAATTCCGTTATTAAGAAGAAAAATTGTCCGGCGCCATATTAGCAGCAATTAGTTACTTATAATTTCCTCAGCATTTAAAAAATATAAAATTGTTTATTTCATATATTGCGTAAAAGTATTATTAAATGATAATAGGAATTTCACTAAAAATATGCAGAAACTAGAATTCTCTTTTTTTTCTGAAGCTTACAAGCTAAGCATCCGAAATATTTTTATGAACATGTAAGATTTAACACACATCACAGAGACGTTAAAAATTGCATTTAAAACCAGTTAAGGAAAATATCGGTTAATGATACCGATCTATTTTATGCGAAATCCTCAAAACAGCTAAATAAATTTACATATGTGTTCCAATGGTACAATTCCGAGAGAAATATTACGTTATTTACTTCAGATATAATACGTCAAATTAATAGCACAATTATAATAGATAACACAATTTCTATTATATTAGTATAAAAATTATTTATTATCTTAGCGAGAAATTCTTCGACATTAATCCGTCGAATATTGTCAATATAATAATGTTTTAGTATGTAATTATGATAAAAATATTCGAATAATATTCTCAATATAATAATGTTTTAATTTGTAATAACCCACAATATTATTATATTATTGATTATGAATATTAATATCGGTTTCACAGTAACGCATTGGTAACGTAAGTGGTAACACTGAATGGTGACTTTTTTTCCATAATCGATGGATTAGTAGAGTGTGGTAGAGTAGTAATGTTCTATGGTCTTTTCGGTGTTTTCTCCTGATTGTCAAAGGCTGTCAGGATGGTTGGTTATTGTTTTTGATACTTTTAAATCTAATTCAATCTTTATAAATATAACTGTTTCACTTTAATTATTGCAAGAACATATTTCGTATTCAATGATCTATGATTTAATAGTATTATTTTTATTTAATAATATATTGTTATAACCTTTAATGCACTTGTTTATTTCAGACTAAGGGTACCTCAAGTTTTGGTAAACGTCGAAATAAGACACATACTTTGTGTCGCAGATGTGGAAGATCGTCTTATCATATACAAAAGTCTAAATGTGCACAATGTGGCTACCCTGCGGCTAAACTTCGCTCCTGTAAGTATTAGTGAACTATTTGTATTTTCAATTTAATCAAGATCTGACTACACAGTAGCTTAGAAGTCCTTAATTATCAAATTGGGGAGTTTGTTAAATTAAATGTGCCTACTTTAATGATTTCTAATAATTATTCCCAAAGGTGTAATAACATCTTTAATACATAAGTAGTTCAAGAGTAAAAGAAACAAACTATTTTTCATTATTATTGATGGGTAAGTTTCTGCAGAAACCCAATAAAGTCGATGTTTGAAGGAGAGAGCATTAACAATTGTATACCATGACCTTTTAATGTATTTTTTTTTTATTAAGGTTTTTGTGTTTGGTTTCTTACCTAAGCATCAAGTGTAATGTGCATATAATTATGAAAAGTAGATTAAATATATGTTCATCAGATGTGAAAAATCCATCATTTTATTTCCATTTTATCATAGCACTCACCCCATTTTTTGAGCCTGGTTCCATAGGCTCCATCAAAAGGCTTGCAAACATGGTAAATAAAACTAGCATTTGTAAAGGCAAGAACTTGTTTGTGCAAGATTTGTATGTTCTTAATGAAATTTGCACTGGAGAAACTAGCGAATTTGGCAATCTCAGTAGTTTCCTTTGCTTGCCACAATTATTTATATTTACTTTAAAACAAAACATTTGATTGAATAGAATTTGGTTAATGCCCCATTATTAAAATTTAATTTATTTTGCTACATTAATAATAATGCAGATCAGGTTAATAGAACTGACCATCTGAGCTGACATTGTGACAGTACTGTCTCGACAGCAAAGTGACAAAGAAAATTGATATAGTTGGTTATTGTTAGTCCTTATTGATTGGAACCATAAACCTAAAAATGTTCACACCGGTAGAATTGCAGATGAAAGATAATATATATGTATGTTAAATAACTGGACATCTACTAAACCCGTATTGATACAGTGGGATTATAAAAAAAAAATATTAGAGGATAAGTGCCATATTTTATATTTGACTATAAGTACACTAAAGGAAAGAAATACAATTCTTCAACTATAAGGATACATACTTTTTTTTTTGTTTTCTATTAGTTTCTTGCTTTGTATTAATTTCCTTTTGTCTATCGATAAATGGTAATGGAATCTTGCAATTTAATTGGGACCTAATTTTTGGTGTTTCAAATAATTTGAAATGTCAATAGCAGTATAATAATGGGTGGTACCATTGAGCTAATCTAATGATGGAACCAGGAGATGGATCGTGGAACTCGATAGTTATTTGTAAATCCATAAGTTTTTTTTTTATGAAAATGCATTTCACTTAGTAATGAAGGTCTGATGATAGAATTAAAAGATGAAAAGAGGAATTCTTCAATGGTTACTACTAAATAAAAAATAAACAAGTTTAGTCTTATTTGGATAGTTTCCATATTTGGAATACAATAAATACATTTGGTGATAAAAGCCTCTTGATATTAAGATTGACTGTGGATAGTGCAAAACCCTAGCTAAAAGTAGCTACTAGTAAACATTACAAGTTAGACTCATTAGGTTTATTTCATAAATCCAATAATGCATAAAAATTAAACTATAGTCCGACGAAGAAAACATGCTTTGATATTAAGTTGAGAAAAAAAGTTTCTTCAAATTATATAAGTAAAAAGTTGCAGTAAAAAATCTTTGGTTTTTCTGTTTCTGACTAGTTTGATACCATTAAATAGATGATATTTAAAAAAAAAATTAAAAGTAAAAATGGTGCCTCGCCATTTTTCTATTGTTTTTCTGTCTACCAAAATGAATGAATCTAACATAAAAATTAAATGTTTTGAAGTTTTTTTAAAAAAAAAGTGAAAAATGCCACAAGCTGTGAAAACAATTTTGTGACATTCATGGAATGCAGTGTGAAGAGTTACACAAAACTGGTTCAAATGTTTTCAGTTCAGTAATTTTGGTCTTAAAGATTAATCTCGCTGTGGTCAACCTGTTTTGAATAAAGTCGATGCAACTTTAGAAAAAATAGAGCTAGATTGGAATATTAGTTTTTTTGATGTACCTGAAGATCTGGGGGTTGACCAAAAACCGTTTTGACCCATTTGAAAAAAAAGGATATACAAAAAAGCTTGATACTTAGATCCCACACAAGCTTACTAAATGGAATTTAATGAATTGTGAACTCATTTACGATTCTCTATTGAAATATAATGAAATCAAACTGTTTTTAAAAAGACTAATCAGTGTTGATGAAAATTGGATTACCTACAACAAGAACGATTAAATAAGATCATGGCCAAAAGACAAGTAAAGCTCCACAGACTAGCAATACTCAGAGTAACTTGCAATAAATTGATGCTATGTGTATGGTGGGATTGAAGGGCATTATTCGTTATAAGCTATTTTGGTCTCTTCAGAATTTTTAATGTCAGGTTAACATCAAGAGAGGAGGACTGTCAAGACTATTTGTTCCAGTTTTTTGATCAGAAGTCCCAAAGTTTCTACAGCATGAGATTATGTAACTATATATATATTAAATGTAAATAAAATTGATAAGTAATTGTACAATATGTAAAAAAAAATCCCTGACCTTATAAATAAAATGCATAAAAAAATATCCCAAATAATGTATAAGAGGCATAGGGTGCTTACATTTATGTTTTCGCTATGAATAGCTATCAATAAAAAAATTAACAATGGATATCTGCTATTGTATAAGTTTTAGTTAATGTCTTTTTAGTTCTTTTAATTATATTTTAAATTTGTGTAATTATGAAACAAATTCAAATAATTGTTATGGTCATTGATAGTCTATTTCAAACTTATTTCATTAATACAGTATTTTCGAGGGGCAAATGAGATTGCGAGCCATTAGATGCTGAGGGATTGATAGAGGGGAAGTGGGCGACCAGAACATTTACTGGACAAAATGCAACAGCAAAAACTTACTTCATGTCTGCACTCTGTTAGACTGATTTCTCACTGGTCAAACTGGCCCATTCTTATACTGCAGCCAAATTGACCACAACATGGCTCTACCACTTCTAAATTTTTTACTGCATTTTGCAAAACTAGTATTTTAATTCCTGGAAATTATTCAGTATTCACAAAAAGTATTTAGAAACCATTCCAAGGAGTATAATTTAATATTTTGTTCTAGTTAAATTAAAAAAAAATGATATTTTTTTATCATCAATACAATCAGAAGCATGTCCAGATTGGAATCAGGAGCAATATCTGGATCAGAATCGAAAGCTAGATTGAAGTTTAGATTAACAACAAGAACAACTGATATAAATTACAAAGATTTATTTATGCTATTTTAAGGGCTATTAGAGAATAGTTGCATATATTTTTAAAGAATATATGCTATATATTATTAATTCTAATTCTAGTATTTGATTATAATCAACTATGATGAGTACAAATAAGTTTCTAGCATTTTTTTTTCAATAAAATAATATATACTGTGAAAGAACGGTAATTTAATTTAATCAAAGTTTTGTCCATCACTAGCAACTACTATTTTTCATCTTTCAGGCAGCATTCGGATTCCAAGTCTGAAGAACTCCTTATCTTTTGAGGCTATCCATGAATCAACCCAATTTTCAGTATCTTCATATGATGTGAATCGTTCTTTGACAGAGCATGTGTCATTAACCGGAATAGATGATAGTCGGACATTGCAATGTCTGATGAATATGGAGTGTGGGGTAGTACTTCCCAATCAAGTATTTTCAAATAGCTTTTCACCGGAACCGCTGCATGCGGATGAGTATTATCATGTAAAAGAATATTTTTGTTGTGTCTGGAGTAGTATTTAGGGCGTTTTTCCTTCAGATTTCAGCTCATTCTCATTAATTGTGTTCGGTGTAGAGTTCCAGTAATTGTTTCGCTTGGATTAAGCAACTCTTAATACACCACAACCAGCTGATCTTACCACATACACAGCATGAGTTTTTTCCATGAATATTCGGTTTTGCTGTGGATGTTGACGCATGGCTAGGTAGTCCCCATGATTTTCTTCTTTTTGAATTATTATAATGTATCCACTTTTGATCACCAGTGACGATTCCAGGTAAAAATCTTTTTGTTTTCTGCCTAGCTAGCAGCATTCCATTCATACATAATCAGCATTCAACATCTCTCAGCTTTAATTCGTATGGAACCTAATTATCTTGTTTATGAATAATTCCCAACAATTTTAAACAATGCGAGATTGCTTGCTGAGTGTAAAAAGTCTAAAGTAAGTACAAGTTCCTTTTGTGTTTGAGACAAATCTTCCTCCAATACTGCATCGTTATTCATTCTTGGCCTTCCACTGTGATCTTTGTCTTCTATGTCAAAATCACCATTTTTTACTTTTGAAACCACTCACGACATTTCTCTCCACTCAAGGCAGCCTCATTATATGCTTCGATGAACAATCAATGTGCCTTGGCTGCAGATTTTTTTCAAATTAAAAGTTCCCGCAAATGACACTTATTTGGCTCAAATTTAGACATTTTAGATAAAAAATATATATGATGCTAATATGAAGTTTATAATATGATAGAGTTCTAACGTAAGTCTCGTACCATGCCATCTCTCTCAAAATGGTGGAAGCATATTTGTACTCCTAATATTATATATATTCATTATTTATAAAAAGTAAAGGGAGAGCATAACCTGTGCTAAAGCCCACTTATTCTCTTTAAGCATGAGTATGAGGTCCACTTAAGATTTATGTCTTAAGTAATTTCGACTATCATATTTCAAGCATATGAGTAGAAGGCATTTTAATTATTAAGATTTTCAGTACAAAGTTGTTGTGAATGTATTTTGTTAATCTGAATATAATAATTCTTTATAATATTTTCCATCACATTTTAGGTACTTTATAGGAACATCATTTTTGTCTTTATATTAAATTTTGGGTACCATAGTTTAAAATAATTCATTGTTTTACAGGAACGAAATTATTTTCCTTGCTGAATTGTGATTATTGATTATAGCTAAGCTTGATGAATATCGCTAATGATAGTTTTTTGCTGCAGCTCCTGTAGTGATGAAATAATTTTTATGAGTACATGAATTCTCATATTGTTATCATGCCACAGAAGATAGATAGCTTGATGGGTTGTAACTACTTTTCTACCAGTTTTGCTATCATATTCATAATTTTTTTCACCTATAATGTAGTGCATTGATCAGCTGTGATCAATCAATAAGCTACATTGAATAATACTAATATGGACCTGTACAATTGTCATTATGCATCTATAAGCTAAGCTTATTAAGCTGTCACTGATGTTATATTTGGATATAGTTGTTTCATTGTTCATTGAAAATTGTCACTAAATGTCCTTACTATAATAATTCTATTCAAAATTTGTTTCTGTCATTACTTAAATCTGATGTAGTTTTTTCCTGATTTTTCTACAGATCAATTTATTCATAGAGTTCCATTTTCTGAAACTAATATAAATGACTTTATTTTTTAAGTATGCTGATGGCAAATCGCACTGTCAATTCCAGTGGTTAGATAAGGATCCATGATCCACAGATTACATATCTTAGTAGTGAATATTTCTTGCACATTTTGTAAGACAAAACTTTCATCACATTTTAAATAAAACCAAAAATTCATTCATTATTTGTACTCCTTCTGAATACAAATTTGGTGTTTTGAGTAACCATGTTGAAACCCTTATTTAAAAATTATTCTAAATATTTCCATGTTCAGGTTGTAATATGATTATTGCAAAAACAATTAAAAGTATCCTTTGTCAAGATGGACAGTATGTTAAAATCTTAGAGTCATACCCATTGTATAAATTTTAAGTCAATACATGATAGTACATCCTCAGTTTCAATTATTGTATTTCCTTGTTTCTTATGAACTTTACCATTTTATTTTGCACTTCTTGTCTATGGCCTACGTTACAAAAAATATGATTAAACTTGGATCCACAATCAAAATTTAATTACAGTTAATTTAGTGGGCTCTGTATTTTTACACTCATTTGCACTAGATTGGGTCACCGTGCACATTACTTTCATATAGCAGACTTGTATTTATCCAAGAATATGAAACTGGATTATATGGGATACACTTTCTTTCTTAGATGTAGACTAGACAATCCCTAGCTGCTGTTTTGAAATATTTATTTTCAATATTAATATTCAAAAATAGTTGTTTTGAAACAAACCATAATTTAAAGACAATTTCTTATGTTGTATTTAAAAATACCCATGGCCATTGAACAATGCAACAATTTTGTCCCTAACACTCAATCCTCATAAGTTTTATCTTTTTTGTGTAATATAGACAAAATCATCTTACATTAACCTCTGATCAATTGTCCTAATGAACATTCATCAGGTAAATTTTTTGTATTGAAAGATTTAACACACCATATTCATTTAATTTATTTATTTGCTGTCACATGTGACTAATATATGTTTAAAACCTACATCGATTGAGGAGATTTACAATTGACTGGGATTTCTCCTTGTGTAATGTAGGAAAATCAATTGAAGCAAAAATACAGTGGTAATATCTATTTTTGTATTGTACCACTTAAAATGTATCAAACAGTATAAAAATATTCACAACGTTCACTATAATATGATGGCTGATCTAAAATGTTTCGTTTTTAGTATTTAATGGTTAACAATCCCATTGAATATTAAAACTAAATAATTTAGCTCAAATATCATGTGCTCCTTTTTTAGTTAGTGCTATAAAAGATAGTTTTAGCTTCATAATGTGGATGTTAAATATTTATATAACTGTGAAAGTATTAAAATTACATTTTTAATGAATTTATTGTCCACAGATCATTGGTCAGTAAAGGCTAAACGTAGGAAGACCACCGGAACCGGCCGCATGCGTCACCTTAAAATCGTCAGGAGACGTTTCCGCAACGGATTCAAAGAAGGAAAACCTTCTCCCAAGAAAGCTGTTGCTTCATCGTAGATGTATGATCCACTACAAATAAAATACTAAAAAAACATATTGTTTTATTCTGATGCTCAAACTTGTTCCTACAGTGGTAAAAATATTCTAATACATTTTCTTTTCTTTGATACAGTTTTTCCCATTATGTTCTATTTTTATTTAGTATTTTAGTGAGCTATTGCGATTCCGATCACTATTCTTACTATCTATTTTTGTCAATTTATATTTTAAAAATATAATTAATCATCTGTACCCTAAACACTTTTAATTTGTCTGAAATTCAAATCGAACTACTAAATCGTTGAAAAAGTAGAACGCAGTTCGTTTAATATAAACTATAGCGATTACAAAGCGGTGAATGTGCGCGGCATGTGTAGCGCGCGAGCTATGTAGGTGGATGATCGGGCCGGCTCGCTTTATCGGCGGGCACGGGCCGTAACCGGGCGACGCGGTTTGCGGTATGTAATGGCGGCGGCGGCGCCCGCGCTCGGCCCAGTGCCTCTCGCGCCGCGCCCGTCGCACCCGCCTCGCCGCGCCGGCCCGCCGTCCTCCGCCACGCCGATTCACCGCGGTCGACTCGATTTGTCGGTCCATTATAAGGCGCTATCTTATCTAAAATCGCTGTTTCGATAAGAGAATCGTGAACGATGACGTTACCGAACGTTTTAAACTTCCACAGTGATAAGCGAGCCGGTGCCGATTAAAAGTTGTCCGAAGTGCAGGATGTACGCTCGCTGACGGCGCTCGAGACGAACGGATCTGTGAAGTAAAAGTGCGCTACGATGTCGCTGTTTAAGAAGAAGCCTGCGAAATACTCGGCGCCGCCGACGCCCGTGCTCCCGCCCGCGGACCATCGCAACGGCATCGACAACAACAACGGCCAGGACTCGGTGGCGCAGAAGCCACAATTGGTCTCCATTGCCAGCAGGCGCACGGCAGCCCGCTCGGCCTCATCTCTGGCTTCTCCAATGTTAAGGAACTGTATCAGAAAATAGCAGAATGCTACGACTTTCCACCCGAAGATGTGAGTTGCTTTACCATGCATAGGTACATTGTGGTCGTTAGATGAAACCGGTCCACGGCCTCTTCCGCTCTTATTCTTAATAATAAACAAATAGGTTTAGGCATATCATATCATAGTATATATTAGGTAAATTTAAAATTTTGATTACAGTTATAAGTTAGCAACTTTAGTCTTAATTATCCACCTACCCGAATTTTTAATGGACATGTTAATTATTAAAGTTATTCGAAAACATTCATGCAATATTTTCCTCTACTAGGTAGGTGAATATTTTAATAGGCTTTAATCCGCAGCTCCACCCGCATGGATATAATTATTTTTTTTTTCAATTTAAGGTTCCGTATCTATACAGAAGAAAACTGAGATTTTTTTTGTTTTATCTACCTATCTATCTCTGATTGTCTGCCTGTCCGTCCGTTTTATAAGACCCCTTTTTTTAACAACACAGTTTGAATATCGATCGATATTGCATGGGAATTGATTTTCGCTATGAAAATTAGAGATTTTAAAGTCATTCAGAATTTTTGTTTTTGAAAAATAAAATAACCAAAAGAGTCGGTATTGCCGGAGTCTATATTTTGCCAATATGAATATCGATAGCTATATACTTAAATTGATAAGAATAAATTACGAATCCTACTCGCACGTGTCCTTTTTAAGACAAAATTGATCAACGACGCCCGATCCTTATCCTGATTTGTTTTATCCAGTTGATCCGTCCGGCTTTCGATGTGACCATCACTCTTTATCCATATTGTATTGTTTTGATTTCGATGGATTCTTTTTCCTTAAAATTGTTTTAAAACTATTGTTTTCCTAGAAACCAATAAACCATAGCTGACAAAATAAAACCAATCATTAATTGGTAAAAATAAGGGCAAATACAGGCAAACAAATAGTAACCTATAATCTATATGATGATAAGCTATATCAGTACTTGTACTAAATTTCATCAAAACTAATTAATGCCATTGTCGAGTTTGAAAAGACGCGTAGACAGAGAGCGGCTTATATATATTATACAACGGTGTGTTTATCACTACACAATATTTCATTAAAATCAGTTGAGCTGTTATTCAAGGGCAAACAGACTGACAAAAACCAGCCTATGCTCTTTCCTAGTATTCAAATTATCCCCAGTCCAAATATCGTGAATATTTATAAATTCAGCGGATTAGTTATGTAAACAAAACAAATAGACGAAGTTACTTCCGCGTTTATAATATTAGAGTGGATTTTATTAACATAATAAAAATAATTAATCTCACTAAATCACAATAATGTTAAATTACTTGATTGCTATTCTATTCGCATTTAATTCGACTTTGCGTAAACGATATTTACCACAGATAACAAAAAAAAACTGTTTATTCTGATCGCAAATGCTGATTAAATGCATTGATCTAAAAATAATGTGATCAATATTTTTTAAATACTTGAAGGATATAGATAGGTAAATTAAGGAGTTACTTGGTAAAACTACGAAAAATGGATAATAGACGTGGAATTCCATTCAATATGGTAAACTTACATCGTTGGATATGAATACATAGCAAAAACTTTCCGTTTAACCTTAATCTCTGCAATCCTATTTCTGGAATGAAAATCGATTGTATTGAATATTTTAAATACCTAATTATAAACAATCAATGTCACAAACACGGAACATTCTGATATCATTATCAGTAAGTTACATGGTAAGCGCTAACGAATTCTGCAAAAACATTCAACAAACGTGAACAGTGCTATGAAACCTGTTTGCAATGTGAACGTGTTCATCTAATTAATATTCACAATACCTAATATATTTATACTTTTATTAAATTATTATAAAGCAAGACGTTTATACCGGCCTATATGCACTTTACGAAGCAATCCTACATAAAGTTACGTATACACGTTATATTAAATACTCCCTGTTTCGTATCAAATTTTTGATTGGGATACATTTTATTTGCGTCAGGTCGGTTTCTGATTGGGTCGGTGCAACGTGACGCAACTGTTTTGTCGAAATATCAACGATGTTTACATCGCGTATGTTTCTCGATTTGAGGACACGATTCGCTTGCACTGTCCGACATTTTATCTCGTTTTTTTAAAAAATTTCGTTGCTAACTGAAGAGATATCCGTAATGTAAAAGTAAAAGTATTGCGGTATGTATCTATATTTGAGCATAAATAAAAAAGAACAAGTTTAGGAGGCATCGATACATAGAATGAAATCATCACAGACTAAAATTTATTTATTGCAATAAGAAAAACGTCAGAGGCTGACCGGCAATTTTGTACTGTGTAAAGATTATGAAACAAACGGAATTTTTTTGGAAGTAGTTCAAGTTTGACGAATATTTATATTTTTCCGTTGCAAATACAAAATTGAATTAATAGGAATTTTACTTTGAGCTATTTTCAAAACTAGATATCTATGTATTGAAAATATAATTCAACGATTAATGCTGCGACACAAAACTATGTCGAGATGGATATATTGGGTACGTCGAAGATGTATCGTGCTACTGTCACGTCGCGCGGAAAAAAGAAGTAGAATAAGGTTGGATTTAGAACAGTTTGGCAACAGTTCGGGATGTAGAACAGACTAGAATTTCGTCAAGATTTGGTCCTTGATTATAAAAATTTATATTAAAAGGCAATGAATATTACAGAAAACAAAAAATTCTACCCTCAAAAGAGGCAAACCTTGAAACCGAACGCATTATCACTACAAGCAGTATAACATACGTGATTTTGTAGAATTACGATAAGAAAGCAATGTACAAGGTTTTGCATTATGCTAAAACGCATATAGACGAATGTAGCAAGTATCTCAATGGCGCGGTATGACAAAGCCTCGTGGTGTCGTCTGTTGTGTTCGCGTTCACATATCCACTTTGCCTCACGTGAATATGTGTGTTGTGACTTTAGAGGGTTGTTGTGCAGTAGTGTTGCCATGTGTCCCGATTTGCGCTGATATCCAAATTTTCATTGGTTATAATCTCATCCCAATTCGATCTTGATCGAGACGCCGAATGACCTGATTTTGAATAAGTCAGTAATTATATTAATGTTTAACATCGAATAAACACTGAAAAACTATATTTATAGTTTTTCTATATCTATTTTTATAGTAGAAACTATAGATTCAACAATGATGCAAAAATAACACATTTTATTTTCCAAGCAAACTTTTCTTAATATGCGAAAATTAATTTCTTTTGTGGTGTTTATACCGATTTCAATGTTGCATCAGAAAAGGTTTTTCTCGATTCAATATAATTTGGTCTAATAAACTAAACCAAAATTGCAAAAGCAGAAATATAAAGCTAAATTCTAATTTTTTGATGCAGTGAATTTTATAATCAAATACGCATTGAAAAAAAAAAAAACATAGTTTGTTTAAGAAATGCTTTTTTGTGACCTTTTATTTTCTTTTAATATAGATAATGTAAAAAATGAAAATTAGATAGTATTTAAATAAATTATTACAAAATAAAAGTACATAGCTTTACTGTAAACGATAATTCAAAATATGATTATAATTTAAAAAAATCTATTATAATATACTTAATAGACATTACTATTAGGAGACGTGATATAACATGAAAGGAGTTTATAGTGACATTTTAAAGAAGTTAAACGAATTTTAGTTTTTTATAAATAAAAAGTAAATACCTAAATAAATTATTTGAAATTAATTATATACATTTAATGTTAAACGGTTTTAATAAAAGAAATTAATTCATCGATACTAATTAACAAATAGATACCACCAATACTGTAGCATTATTTTCTTAACTTAATTATGTGAATAAAGGTTAATCAATAAAAACCTTGTTTTGTTAAAAACTTATCCTGACTTAAAACCAGACAACTCTCGATCATTTTTTAAACTCCCGCTCCGTCTTGGAACATTCTAGACGTGACAATTCTTAAAAGGAACCCACGCGTAAGATAGGTTATTTCTAATGTTTTTGATACAGGTGGTAGATTCTAAAGACAATACCTTTAAACCGTTAGGTTAGGGTTGTCATGAGACTTATCAAACGGCTGAAGCGAGTGAAGAACCCGCGCGTAAGTCGATTATTATACTAATTTGATTTATAAACACTACATTTCTAGGTTTCTCAAGCGGTGTTTTCTTTGTTTTTTTTTTACTATTTAAAATAGCCACAATGAAATCGCTTGAAAATGTAATAAATTTTTTGTGTAAAACCGTACACATCGGGAAGACATACATTTTTGTGGTCGGGATCTCCCCTTTCCTATGCGATTAAATTTCAGGTTTATAATTTGATGTCATTCTCGTACCAAAACCAAAGCTGTGGAGGCGAGCATGAGTTACTGTTTTGTAGCACAAGGGCAGAGGGTCTGCACTCTCGCAACATCAAAGCAATTGCGAGACAAAATTACATCAAATATGTTCTTCATTTCGAGATCAAGTTCATATGATCTTTATTTTTTTTCTCATGCACGATACCTTATCTCGTAGGGAAGAAGAAACCATCCCATCCCCTTTCTTCATCTGCCGAAGTATTCTAAGTCTATATTGATTTCTCTATTGGTTAATATTCGCTCGACATCGACTCTTAATTCAGAGCGTTTTCTGGGTTGACCTATACACACCGATTCAATCAAAAAATCGTATTCCTGGCCAACAAGCAGAAAAACTTTACAAAACCCTCGTATTATGTAAAGTTGATGCTCTCCATGCGAAATATATTAACCATATTGATATTAAAAGGTTTCTGAATTAACAATAATTCGAGCAGTCTATTTTTAGAAGGTTGTTGATATTGGAGAAATAATGATGCGGGTTTAAGCTCTGAAAGTTACCAACTCTTAAGGTGCCCAAGGGCACCTAAAACATAGAGATACGTATATAAGGTAGCGTCTAAATTATATAAGATTGTTTCTCTTTAGTTCACCTAACCAGAACTTGCGTTAGTAATAGCATAATTTGTAGTGGACAGTTGTGTTTGTGGTACAATATGCTCCTGTCATTCAATTCTAAACAAGAAACGCACGAATGAATCTTATAAAAGTGAATTATCTACTTTCTATAAATGTTTGATGAATACCAAATATCACATTATTTTTCCTATTCGAATAACTTATTCTAAATAAAAAGCCTAGCTAAGAACAAGTAGGACTCAGAGACTGATAATTTATCCACCACACAATGTATTTGTGTCATATATTAACAAAAAAATTAAATTAAGCAGTGCAGGATCCTCAGGTCATCATCGGCTCACACTTTGCCGGTTTTTATTACGTGTTGTCTTACTTTAGAGTTTTCATTATAATCTCCAAATATAATACTCATGTGTATTGCCGTATTTACGGTAGATCTAAAAAAAAACTGTTTAAAAGCACTTTTCTTTTTATGGAGACCTCCTTCCTTTAATTCATTAGTGTCATACATCTGTATTTATTACAAGTAACGCAGTAACACGTATTGCGAAAATTTAAACTGGCTACCTGGCTATTAGTACGGTTCGAGCGTTATAGTCTTTTAAAAATAGAACAGATAGACATGGATGGATGAACGGACAGACGCGTTGACTTAGTAATAGGGTCCCATTGGCATAATTTGAGTACAAAACCCTAAAAATCAATAAAACATAGTTAAAAAATAGCACAGCTGTTCTATTGCAATATATATATATATATATATATATATGTATATAGTTACCCCATCATCATAAAAACAAAGATCATCCAGATTTTCACGGGACAACTGATGGCTTTTATGTAAAAAATCGGTATATAATTGATATTTTTCTAAAATAAATGTACAAACCGTTCTCTGATTATTTATGATACGACCTTTTTGAAGTCTTATTTGAAATATATTGGTAATGTCATGGGATCAAATTTGCGTTTACGATTTTTACAAATTTCAAAGAACCTTCTTAAATCGACATCTATTGTGGAGTACTAAAAACATAAAATGATGTAACGTCAGGTGGAGTAAGTGTAACATATTTTACTTTTATAAAATTTTACAAAATAAGATGTAGCCCAAAGTACTCTCATTTTGAATAGCGATAAAATGCGAAGGATAATTTCCTTAATCAGTTTTTTTTTTATTTGACTTTATGTTATATATAATATTCTTATATATAACATAACGTCAAACGTATATTAAGTATATAAGACATTATAGGAATATTTCTTATTGCTGGGTTTCAGCCCGAACAACTGTTCGCGCTGAAACCCGTATTAAGGAAGTATTTCCGTTATAAGGAAGACACCGGACGTAAATATTATTTAAAAGTAGCTTTAAAGAAAAGTTCTCCATTTTTCAATTTTCTTAGAATAAAACAACAACGAAGGCTTCATGACAAATATTATTTTCTATCCTCACTCGTTAGTCTTCTTCTCACCTAAATTTAATTCTTTGACGTATTTTCCAGCTATTCGAAGTACGGATATATTATAATGTCAGGTGTGCACACATTTTTTCTTTAGTACTTAACAAGCTAGATTTTTTTTAATAGATCATTCCTTTTATTAAACCCCAAAAACTAATCTTCATCTGGCACACCATCCTTTAATGGATTAACAACACGAGTGTGGTTGTCACTTCTAGAATTTCCACTCTTATTATTGCAAACCCATACTTTTCCATAATATTCTTAGAACTCTTGATATCTAATAACCGTTTATAAATATACTGATTATACAGACTAAAATAAAATCTGCCAAATGTAAGACAGATTCAGATGATTAATAAATTGTACTGTATTCTAAAATTAAGACATCAATTTGAAATACATTTTATATATGCTCTTAAATTTGTTATTTTGCAATAATTTATCACACAATCGGCGAGTTGCGCCGATAAAAAACGCTAATCGCTAAATTAACCGTAAAATTTAACAGATATGGAGAACGTATCAAATCTTACCGTTAACGTTTACTATTTGCGGCTTTCCTCTTGGTGCAACTCGTCGAATATTAATTTGTAAAAATGTTATAACTTTTTTTCAAAAACTTATTTGCAGTGTCCGGCTTGTTACTAAGCTTGTAATAAATTCCTACCAAAAACTCCTACCAATCTAATCGCCTTTACCCCTTCTCCATAGAGTTTTAAACAAGCAATCACATAACCAGTGTAAAGTTTTCAATGTACTGTGTTTTTTTTTAATTGAACCCATTTAAACTCATTAAGTTGAGTGTCAATCATGTATGAGTTATTAGCAGAGAACAGTGAAGTGACGAGGCTTCTTAACTTAATTATCGGTATCACAAGGACTACGTAGGTATTACTTCACCAAACAAAAAAGATCAAGTCTAAAATGAAAGTAGTAAAATGCATCCAGCTAATACTTATCTCTTTTTAAATAAACCCAGAATTAATGTGGGATTTACGTAGGAATGTGAAATAATATGATCAACCAACTTTTTGAGATGAGAAATATTTTGAGCAATGGAGACGTGTTATGCTATAAACCATAGATAATACACTATATGGTAGTTATAGATACGCCACTCTTGTTTTCATTTTCAAATACGCAATCCCCGTATCATAGATGGCACTGTTTTTAGCTCACATACGTGCCACTAGATGGCGCTGTTATATTGTTAATAATGGCCGCTAGATGCCACTTCTTGTTTTCGATTTTGAATTTGGGATATTAAGATGACATAATACTTAAAATCTAGATGGATACGATTTTATCCATCTAAGATTTTAAGTAACATGTCATCCTTGTAAATAAAAGAAATTATAATCAGGACTTTTTTTTATTTTTCTTACGTAACATGTAATAATTTGCCGCTTGCACTTTTATTAAGTCATTATTATCAAATTTTAATAATTTTCCTTGTAATATTCGATTGATGTTTGTGCACCAACTGTTAATGACAACATCTATTATTAAATTTAGCATATATTTATAGACTTCGTCTTTATGAACGTTACATGTCAGAAACGATTTATTACAAAAATGTTTGCCATAAATATGATTTTTGTCTCAAATTTTTGCTGAGGATTTTCTCGTAAACACGTTTGAATAATTACATAAATGTCATTTAGAAAATTACACAAATTAGTTGATGGGTAATGTAGAGATTTTTTGTGAAGTCTCTTTCATAAATAAAAGACTGGGGTTGTGGAGGAGTTGTATTACTTAACTCCATTTTGCATTTATGGCAATTTTACATATTTTAATTTTGGTTTTTAATTATATACCCAGCTACATAAGTTTTGCTTCATTATGTATTTCTGAATCATTATTTTTTCAAAATCTGCCAATAAATTTTCAAATGAATTTATTTCAAAGTTTTCGTTATTTTCCATATCTACATTATAATTTTTATTAGTAAGCATATATTTTAATGATTGTAACGGTTTATTATTGTCACGTTCACAGTTAGCGCCTACAGCATGGGTTGATGTGTAATTATTAATTAAAAGTGTCTTAAATGCATTAATGAATTGCAAACACGTCGGAGAGTTATTTCTAATACCATTACTCCTAATGTTACCAAAAAAATTTTCAAGGGGGTCTTGATTAAAATTTCTTGTTAATAAACTGGTAATTGCAAACTTTTCTTTTAAAAATATAAACATTTCCTTAAAATGTTTATATTATGGATCCAATTTTTAAAGATGGTACTTGTTTATATTGAATTTCAGTAGTGCCTTTCTTATTTTTACTAAAGTTTTAAATCGCATTGACTCTAAAATTGGTAATATTTCATTCCAAAATTTAAAATGTGGAGAACTTTGTTTAAGACACCCTTGAAAATTTTGCAGAGTTTTGGTATGAATGGCCATTAAATGAATCAAATAATTTATCCATTATCAAAAGAAACTCCGCCGTCGCCAGACACTCCTTGGGAAGTATGTTGTGATCTAAAACAAAATAAAATAAATATTAACTTCATTCAGGTAAATAATTTTATAAAAATGCTTATCACAATATAGCAAGTACAAATCTAAAACATATTTTGAAAACACATTTTATAAATATTATTAAGTGATTACAGAAATTTGATAACAATGACATAGCACAATCAAAAAAGTACAAATAATGTTTGGAAAATACTTTTTTTGTGATGATATGCAAATCTTTTTACCATATTTATGTAAAATAGTTTTATATTTTTTTCAAAATGTTGTGGACTGTGTCATTCATGATTTCTGTTATTAAATATAAAACATATTTAATAACAGAATTGATACAGGTTAGCCTAAAAAGTGACATCAAAGAGAAGAAACTAGATTCCTCAGTCCCAGGGGTACTCAAAAATACCCCATATATCTTTTATAGTATCTAGATCCGGTGAATATGCCATGCCACTAATAATGATTGGCAAGTCACAACCTATTGAATACATTTTAGCAATAAGAAATAGTTTAGTAAGGATCCAACCCACAAAATTAATGAAAATGAGTTGAGAACTACTGAAAAGATACCGATCCACAGATTAGGTTAATATTGCTTTTTTCTGTATATATGAATCCAAACTACTTGGGTTGTTACACAAGTCAGAAATCAAACAAGTCTGTCTTTTACAAATTTAACTATAATAGACTAAATTGATTGATGATTAACAATCAGTTTTCTATTTTTTATACTTAAAATAAATTTAAATTAATAATTTAACACAGACAATCAAAAATAACTGTAATAAATTTTAGTTTATACATACTATTTATTATGAAATATTGTAAAAGCATTATTGGAGGCACAAATTAATAGTCTATATCGAAACTAGGTTCAAATTTATGTAACTAATGCTTCTGTTAATTAAAAAACATTATAGATGCAAAATTAAGTTAGACTTTTAGCTCTCCTATAACATTTCCAAATTATCTATAGTCACCATGCAAATACATAAGAGTTTTATAAGTTTTAAACTTACTTGCCAAAAACCTCATTGCAGCCGACACCCTTTGGCTAAAAACCTGAGCTGCAACACTGACTTTCATTTTAGGTATTTTATCTTTGTTTACATGTTGCTCTGTTAGCTTGTTAACTAAACGTATCTCATGTTCACCAACATCTACTTCTAATAACATTTGGAGGTGCTCCCATTTTGCATATTTTACTTCACCATTATGAACAAATCTCAAATCTTTTGTTAATAAATTATTTCTCATTCCTTTCAGGAGATGAGGTGCATCATAAATAGGAAATATTTTTGTATTATCAATTTCAAAGGCTAAGCTTTTATATTCTTGTTCCGACTTTAAGTACTTTTGTTTAGTTTCTGCTATAAGACTATTAATGGCACTAATATTTGTTTTAGTTTGATCACAAACAGTTGCAACTATTCGCAATCCTGTGTTATGTAATTGTTTCACAACTGTTTTAATTAAATCTTTTAAAATAATACTTTTAGTTGTGCTTTGACAATAAGTAAAACAGACTGGTTGCTTATATTTACTTTTAATACCCTTTATCATGAACACTAAAGCATGATCTGCAATATTATTGGTTTTTTTTTCCCCAAAATCTTCAAAACCTATTATTTTATCATTTTTTTTATTATAAAATAGCCCCGATGTTAAGGCTACTTCATCAAATATTAACGTGCAGAGTTTTTGTTCTTCAGACATTTTTTTGACTCTTTTCTTTAAATTTTTAATTATGATGTCATTTATTCCGGGTTTTAAAACGATTATGCTCAAGCATTTTTGTAAAACTCTTTTCGATGGTAAAGAGAACAATCTTCTCAAAAGGTTGTAAGCCTTTTGACTTTGTTTGTAAACAGTCAGAGCTAAAATTTTTTCTTCAAGAGTATACCGTCTGCCTCTAGGCATTTTATTCAAAGATTTAAATTGCATGCCCGTAAATATTTTCGCTGGCTCAGGTAGCTTCTCTATTATTTTTAAAAATGATTTTTGTTTTGATAGTTTTTCAGCTACACGTATCTTTTTTGTCTGATTTTTACATTTTGTACGTAATTTTAAAAGGCGTAATTTTAAGTTTACATATTCTTTACAATATTTAATGCTTCTCGTGGTAATGGACTTTATTCGGGGTCCTGAAAAGGCAGAGACAATAATTATTAAATAATTTTAATAACAAGAAAAATATTAGTTGATTTGTTTATATAAAAAAAACATTCATTAACTTTTAGGTGTATAATAGGCATCTGAAAAATTTATATATATTACTTGAAAATATAATGTGTGACACTCATTCAACTGCTAATCCCAAGATAAGACTGAAATTTAATGACTAAAATCATTTTATTGGATATATATACATTAAAATTACTTATGATTTTAACTTGCCTGAGCACTTGGATGCATTATCTTCTGTGTGTTGAGGTTGTGTAAAGGTAAATTCCACAGTGTTTGGAGCCTGATATTCCATCACTGGAAATATGTTTTGAGAAGTGGAAGCTGAAAACAAAAAATTGTAATGACATTAAACTTATTTAAGTGTGTCACAATCTAAAAGTTAAAAACCATAAACCAACTACAAAATAAACAACTAAAAAGTATAAACAAGCTATGTTCATTTACGAGGTAATGATCACTCAACTGTGAAAAATAAGAGATTTTAATTTGTGAAGCGTCAAACTTTTACTTAAGTATTATCTATTTATTCTTATCTTATTTAATGAATGTAATAAGTAGTTAGAAACAGGTAAACATATATAAGATGCTAAAATCAGAAACCTTCATAGTTGGTTAAAAAGGGTTTTAGACATACTACAAGCTTAACACTTACAACTGCATTTTCATGGATATAGATTATATCTCTTAATCGATAATATTGTTGATTCTAGCCCCGCTCTCAACTCTGATTATAATCCTACTCCACATTCAACTTTAACTTTAAAATCACAATGTACAATTCTGTTCCTTGTTCCGTTTTGAATTATGGTATCGAACACAGTTCAGATTTGGATATATCAAAATTAAATATAAACAATATTACTCGGAAATAGAGTAGCTTTCTACAAGGGAAGAATTTTTAGAGATATAAATTTTTTTGAGTATACTAACACAAATATGCAAACGAAGCTGGGGATGAAAATATTAATAGCTTGTTTTATTCTGCAATATTGTAGACTTCTATTGATGAAAAAAATTTTAGATGTGTTATCGCCATTTATAATAAACAATGTTCCATATAAATTAGTCATACCTCGCTTCATTTACTTACAGCATTTATTAAGTATTATTACATATTCCAGAAAAAAAATTGTAATTATCTGAACGAACAAAGTTGGATATGACAACTGCCTGCATTAAGAATTTTCTATTATATCATAAATCTATTGGTAACTAAGGAGATCTATGGACAAATGTAAGATTATTGTTTGAAATTGAAAGACATTATCCATCATGATCCGCAGCCCTAAAGTTGACAGTCACATTGGTGTTGATTTATATCATGCAATTATGTACTGAACATACATTTACATTACAAAACGGGGAACTACAGGAAATTTCAGACCCAATCATTTTCAATCCTGGACCTTTAAAATTCCTGAATCCAAATGATAAAGTTCTACTTGCTTCAATAGAATAATCATACTAATTTGAGTATAGTTAATATTTTAGTTCACATATGATTATAAATACTTACGAATATTCAAAGTCGGAATTCCTGTTCTAGTAAGTCGTTTACTGGGTAAACGATAGCGTTCTTCAAAATGACTATCACAGAATCGGACATTATTATATATATATAAATCGCCTTTATCCTGTACCGCTGGTGCTAGAACTGCCTTCCATAAATTAAACCTGTCTAAATTTGGATACTCCGGGTATGGAAACCGATGGAAAGGACCTGAAATAATGGAAGTGTTAAGTGAAAAAAGAGATTAAAATGGTATTTTATCATAAGATGTACAAAAAAGTCTTAATATTTACCCTCAGTATCACACCCAAAATAACATTTCAAAAATTGTTTCTTCGGCATTTTAAATCGCAAAAAAGCAACGTTGTAATTTATGAAATCCAAAACATCAAAAGCCAAATCACTTGGGCAAACAGAATCCGGTGTATTAAAACAAGGTCAAACGTTATTTTCAGATATTACAAAACAATTTCAAGCCAAGTCGTTAAGAAAATCCACAAATATATTACGTAGCAACCAACACAAACGCAAACAAACAAAATTGACGCTGCGACGCCATTGAATGGCCATAGGTTATAGATTATCTGTGAACGTAGACAATATAAACCAAACAAGATTTATTGATTCAGTTTCATTTATATTTTTATTTGTTAAGTACATAATTAATCTTAATTATTTAAGACCATTCTAAATAATTTAAATATAAAATTAAAATAGTCAATGATTAAATTTATTTTTGTCTTTTTTACCGCACTGCCACCTATTGTGAAAAATTCGTAAAATTCGTGTTTGTTTCATACTTCTGAACTATAGATGGCAATATCATTGCTATGTTTTTTTTGGATTATAATTTGTATGAGAGTTGCACCCCCCTGCTATAAACCCATGAGCTTATTCCCGCTCTAAACGCGAGACCGCCACAGCGTTATTTTTATATGCTGGTACACGCCGAGAGATGTTCCGCTCCGCCCGCCACCTGCTCAGTATGAAATAACTTATGTGCGAATATTTGTGCGATGAATAATTAGACGTCAATTAAAATGTCCTCTACAATCAGTAGTTTAAAGGCACACCCATACGTCTATAATAAAAATGGAATTTTTATTCGATACAACATAATAAATATTTGACGAAAACTGTATTCGATACCTTGTAAATTAGTACATTTTTATTCTTTTTTTACTTCATTTCATATTTATATTTTATTATATACTCTAGAGAATTTATTAATTTCTTAGTAATAATATATTTTTTTATTTATTTTGTTATAATTAAGAAATTAATAAATTCTCTAGATAAAATTGCAATTTTTTTAATTGCAAACGCTACCTACGATGACGGATAGCAATGAAGTAAGTAACTGAAGGATTAATATTTTTGTTTCCGAGCAACGCCATGTTGAAATATTTTTCATTTCAGTCTGTATTGTTGTATTTTTATAAATTATTATAGGTTTGAAAAGGAAAATGAAGAAGGTAAATTTCAAAGCATCAAATTATGCCCCGCGTGCCCTAACTGGCTGATTAACACCCAATCGACATAAATAATTACATATAAAGTTTGTTCCATATTCACACAACGAGGCCGCAGCCAGAAGCTAGTTCGCAGTAAATATAGATCAAATGCAGTTTAAAGTGATCACCGAACTTATTCTTTTTTTTAATCTGCTTACACATTAAATAAACAAAGTTGAATTTCGATATTTTCTATGATTTTTGTATAATGCTCGCTCATACACGACGCGAGCGATTTAATATAGAATATTAAGCGCGTAATTTTTTTATACAATTTATCAAAAAAAATGCATTTAATATTTTCATGTATAAGCGTACCATACAAAAATTATTGAAAATGTTGAAATTAAATTTAGTTTGTATTAGTTCAGCGATCATTTTAAATCTATATTTAATATACATATACATATTTACTGTTAACTAGTTTTTTGCCTGCTGCCGCGTATATATTTACCGATAACAAATAATATCCATACAATAAATATTATTATTAAATCGATGCAAATGTAATTGTTATTTTTAAATTACTATTTACATATAGTAATACATGTGAATATATTCAACTTCTTATCTGCATTGAACCAGCGGCGTGGGGCTTAATGTCCCACAATCTGATATAAAAAGATTTTGGTAGGGTATGCCTCAGCATTGGAATAATTACAAACTGACGACGGTGTATTTTATACAGATTTTGGGGCTGTACATGATTTAGGTTTTTGGATCATGAGTTTTGTTCGAAATGTACAGCATTTACGGTATACTGTTTGGATCTGGACGATAGACTCACACACAAAATAATTCATTTAGATTTGCATACTTAAGTGTTTCGATTTCTTAAAACATTTATGTGTATCGAAGTAACGAAAGGTTGTGGTATACGACCGACATAATAATTACATGCGAGAATTAAAATATATACAACTTTTATTTCTGCCGTAATTCATTTCAATGAAAACAATATACATCGGAGCTGATATATTCCATTGTCCAGCCGTCATACACACACGCGCTCGATCACACGATGCGAGTATTGTTCAAGTATAAATAATATTTTGTTCCGTTTAACCGGCACACAGTCCGTTCAGAAATGACTATTAAGCACAACGATTGTTGGTGACTAATGGAATCGCCCAAAGGCATTTCAGCGATATGAGGCATGAGGCGCTCTCGTTTGTAAACGGCACAAGGAGGACGATGCAATTAACAGGCATTATCGACGTGTACGTAAGTAAGAAATGGCTCTAATATTCTGAAGGTTGAAGAAATAAATATTGTTTTAAGGTTACATTGAGGCTGCCGGGTCATGTTCTTCTATAGTTCCCTATTTCTGTCATTTTCCATTGAGTTATTTGTTTATCAACTGCATACCTATATATAGAAATGTTAAGCTAATAGGTGAAGCATTCTATAAAAAAAAATAAACTATAATACAATATTACATATAATATTAAAATGATGCTACAACATCTAACTTGCAAATATATACGATGTTTTGATAATGTTTGAATAACGTACATGGAATGCTTGATTTCCTGCGTCAAAAGTAACGCGCGTTTAAAGCAACAATGTAAGACGAACAAAACGACAATAGTTTGACGTCCGCAACTGACAAGTAAACATCATACCACTCAGTGATGACTAGTGATGTATTTTGAATCCGGCGACGAATGAGGCGTCGTCTGTTATATTAACTTTTTTACGTATAAAGTCGTCTAAACTTTCTAGTAGATTTTCTTTCGTTCCAATTAAGATGTTCAAGATAGTTCTCTACCGGTTATTTAGCTAAATACCAAAGCGGTTGTACTTATATTTTTCTAGAAATATAAAGTAGATGTAGTATGATAAGGGCTAGGATCAATCATTGTACTGGATAGAACATGATTGTCGCGTATCCATTTTGTGCTTTTGCACCTATCACTGGCTTTGTGATTTGACTCAGCGAATCAAAGTTTTAGTTTCTTTTAATATATAATTACAAAATAGCAGAATAAAAATAATGATTTATGACACTTATATCAAACTAAAACACTGAATGTTTTTATCAAATAGGATTCGAATAACTAGGTCTTCCCATTATTCTTAATGGGTAGACCTAGTTATTTGAATACTCTGCTCGTAAAACGACACGACGACGCGGTTTTATCACCTTTGTCACTTTTTTCCTTCTGTTACTCTTCAAATCAAACCGCTAGGAAAAGGATAAGTAATAAATTTATGAACATTTAGCCAAACACGGCAACGTCATAAGATTCCGTCGAGTCTAACTTAACGAATATCTATTACTTAGATATTCGTATAATAAGATTAGGTACAGTTTCTGTATCGGCGAAATGAAACGTGAACGCGGCCGTTCCCTTTCCAATATTAATGATAATTAACATATTGTTCAACGTTACCCGACGATGGGAAATCTCTTATTGAGTGGCTTAAAATGAAAAGTAACAAATTTTGCAACTTTCTGGTGGTACAGACCTAATTAGCCTTGTGCGCTTGTACGAGCGTGTACCCACCGAACACAAAGAAATGTGTCATTATCGAGCCGCGACAATAGCTGATTGTCGGCGCGGCGGTCGGCCGTCCGCTCTCCGCGTCTAGCACTCAAAGGTCAGCCGCAAAATGGCACGGACGCTAATTTTTCCCGCCGGCGCGCGCGCTTTTGAAAACGACCGAGGCGTGTCTACCGGCGAGTGTCAAGGTCGACCCGCGTTGTGAAAGAAATGTCGTCCTTTGCTTCAGATCGTTAAACTGATTTACGTTAACGAAACTGGTTGAATGTTATTGATAACGCAATCGATGCACTAGCTGATGAACTAGATGTACTGGATTTTACTTTGTTAGGGTTTATAAGATTACGTGATGGATCACAGCGATTTCGATAGATTGAACAGTTTTATTTAAAGGGACCGTCTAATAGGTTGCGATGATATTGACAGTCGATGTTATTAACAATGTGTGAGCATGAAGCAATCTTGTGAACTGAAGCACACTACAATTAAGATCATTTTTTAATGAAATTTACAACTAAACAAATAATTATGTAATTTAGATATATTTTCAGTAAAATATTGAATATTTTATTCTTAATTCATTTGTATGTATTATAAATGTTTCATAATTTACTATCTATTTATATTCTTGCAAATTTTTATTAGGTTTTAATGAACAGTAAAACTTTTCAACTCGCTCAAATATATACTGATTTGATTAATGTTCCCCCTAAAAAATTATTAACTCAACCAAACAATTCAAACCAAAATTTGAATTGTCTAGATTATCAATGATTATAATTAAAAATCTTTAACTTTTTATAAACTGTCAATAACGAACAGAATGGCTACTTTTTTTTAATAAAAACTGAATTTATATCTTCCATGTACGTCAGTTTGCACTTCTGAAAAATCATTTCAGCTGTTATAATTGTATTTTTATTTATTCAATAATACATATCATTAAAAAACAAATACAATCGTAAAATCTAGCAAAATGACTGCATATTATGACAACTTTCTTTACCATTAAATAACATTGTCGTGCGAGTCTTATTTATATTGGACGTACATACTGTGTTTTATAAGAGGAAAAAACTGGCAAATTATAATAAGATTAAAAATACACCAGTGTACCTAGTAACTATGACATTTAAAGTGTATGTTGTATGAAGTGTGAACATTTATACAAGTATGAAGTAGATATAGGCTCGTCGACTTATCTATTGGACAGGTAAAATAAAAATGTCTATTCAATTTTTTTCAGTGACAACAATACGCGAAACTAGGCAGTGGATTTTAAATCTAGTAAAATGAATGCAGCATACAACGTTATAATGTGATAGGTATAGTGTAATGTGAGCGGAGATGTTGAAACTAGCGAGTTAAAACGGATTGGAATTTGGATCAGAATTTATGTGGTATTAAAATTGGATGCAAATTCAGGATGGGATTCATTTGAGATAAAGTAAAACCGGAATTATAATAATATATCAAAAATTTGCTATAAAACTGATAGTACCTAAAATCCCTTTATAAATAATGTAAATTCATGGATTGAGTGGTTTTATTACGTCAGATTTTTATTATCCTTTACCATAGTAAGTGTAAGTGAATCCTTCACTGAAGACGTAATAATTAATTCGCCGCTAAAAACAATATTGTATAATTTATTTGGACAACGCTTAAGAACATGATCGGCGGGTAATGTTACTTATAAAATATTTATACAGTTGTTAAAAACTTCTACACAAAATTAATATTTATTATAACTACAAAACTTAAACGTGATCTATCGAGCTAACGATCATAAAACATTTTTAATTGCATTATATCGCTTGCATTTTTGCAATCTACTTATTTAACATAAGGCACAAATGTCCATTTTGCGTCAAAAGAAATTTGAGATTTGTTTTGACGCAAAATACGAAATATTTTTACATGAATCTGAAGAAATTGAAGTCCAAATAAAATTCCAGCTTTACTAAGATACATAATCAATTATAGTTTTTTACTATTGTGAAAACTGGGAATTTCTATCAAACCATTAATTCAGTTGTATTATGTAAGTCTTTAAATACGTATTAATTTGCGACGTGAGCTGCCACTTCTGAAATATAGTCAATGCATTGATTGGGAATAACCTAAATCCATTTATTTGTTTTTACCACTTCCGAATACACCTTCGTTTTATCTGTTCTAAACAAGTTTATATAGTTATTTCTGGGTAATGTTGCCACTGCAGGCGGTAATAAAACAATTCACGATGAATTCACGGAAGTTTATACTTATCTATTCTTTCAATTAGATTTCAAGATACCCAACAACATTGATATCGTACCTTGATATCAATGTGATTAACAATCTTGAAATCTTGAAAATATTTGTCCTTCGAAAAGCAAGAAACAATATCGCACGATTGTTGGTTCTAAGGCGAACAGTAAATATTGGTTTGCAAAGCGCCATCTTTTACGGCATATTTTTAATTATATTGTTTAACTTAGAAAACAAATCTTATCAACTATAAATAAATAATTTTAATATCCTCTGAAAATTGAATAAGTATTAATTTTATGGAATATGCTTTTATGTGATATGCCGATTCTTCATAGTATTAGTTAAAGGTATCAATTTAACAGTATTTTGAAGAGAAAGTCACATCTGAATATTCTCATTTCAAGATGAAGATACTCAAACTGTTTAAATGTGTATTAATAATGACATTTACTATTTAATGCCAATAGGTAAATGACTACAATATTGCCTAAAATGATGTGTTACATATTACATATATAATATAGCGACCAACACAAAGAGAACTGATCGATATCGAGACAATCACATGCTATGAATAGTGTAGAATCGTATGTAAATAATATAGCTTAAAATAAGGCATCAGTCACCATCAAACGGAAACACGCCCGGTTGGCTCGGGAAGTGAAGCCGGGGGAGCACACATCGCTAGAAACCAACACGTGCCGTTGACCTAAAACGACCGGTCCAATTAACAGTCGTTTGTCCATTCCTCTCATTCAGTCTGGTTAGGAGTCAGCTTTAACAGTCATGCTTGTAGATCATTTTTTCCGGTCGAAGAAATAGAATTTTAACCGTTTTAATAAAATTAAAAAAAAAAATCTGTTTTTGTTGTGGACGCATCATGGTTATACGTTGAGTGAGTATTGCTACGTTTATGTATCTATATACTATGTAATAAATTCCATCACATAGATTACACTTTACTGAAATGCATTACAAAAAAAAAATTACTTGTAATGTCTTCAATGTCTCATGCGTTATTTGTGCATTTCCAAGATAGGAAGATAAAAAAAAATAAGGTGTTGCGAAATACAGCGATCGTTAATCTCACTTCATTTTATGACGTAGATGTTATCGTGTACAGTACGTATAATACGGTGTGCGAAACCTTCTCTATTAAACAATTATTTAATCTTCATTAAAATGGAAATACGACAGTGATATTGAAATTTAAAGGGGTCGCATCTGAATAGTATTACACAATCCTAAAAATGATACATTTCCATATGCTTGGAATGTGCTTATGGAATGCGGTGCTTATTATAAATGGAAATTTTAATATGGAAAATATGAAAACATTATTGTTATAAATTCATTATATATGTAATTCTATTTTAAGCGTTTAAGCTGAACATTTAAATTTGAAAATCATTTCCTTATTTCATCTTCTCGAATTGAGAACATGAAATTATTCTATAATTCTGTTCCTGATTCTCATTCGAGTAATTTTCAAATGGGTTCTATCGAACTATATCAATTTTCTAAAAAACAATGTAACAGAATTTATAAGCAATATTCGAAAAAATCACTACATAATTTGAATATTTTTGAAAATTGTGTTAAATACTCGCTAAAGTTTTTCTCCCAATATTAATGTTACATGGACAAAATTCCGAAAAAACCTATTAGTACGTAACAGATAAAATCGAAAGATGTCTTAACATCAACTTATGTTTAAATAGGGAATCTCACTTTCCAATGTAACTGAACCGAATCACAATTACTTAATTCATTAAAAATCCCATAAAAGGAATATAGACAAAATTAATTCTATTATGTCAGTTTTTAATCACCAAACTGCTGAGGTATGCCATTTCACATATTTTTTTTGATTTCAGATTGTAATTCTTGTAATTTAAGACCCGTGATCGAGGTTTAAACCTGGTACTTTCTAGTATAAAGTACACGCTCTTAACCATTGAGTCTATGAATTATCAGTTTGCAAAATAATAAAATGAATTCATTGTTTAAAATTACAGTTTCAAATCTATGTGAAGGAAATTTTTCGTAATCACAGAACTAAAGATGTAGATTTTTTTTTATTTGCATCTGTGGTTTTTAGGCAAAAGATTGAACAAAAATACTAGGGGCGTGCATATAACTTTATGATGGGGTGGGCGTATATCGAATATAAATTTTTATTCGTAATGGAAAGGTTGAATTACATTTTTGAAAGTATTCATTCTAAAATTTTACATTCGAATGTTGATATGGCTTCAAATTTTCTCTCATTTTCATATTCTTAAAACTGGTATTTCCAGAATTATGTATTAACACGCATTTTTGTTATGACTCGGATTATCCTACTACCGTTAAACTACTGGCACAGACATCATATCAATTCTTCATCTGACAGTATACAACCGATATCACTACCTTATCAGTCGCCTAACTCCCTTTTATCCTAACGCCATGAGAGAATCACCTTATACCAATTCTTAAAGTACCTTTCGAACTTTAGAATTTCTGAAAATATAACACTCTTAAAACGACGGGGGTAATAATCCATTCGATCCCAATCTTAAAATATATAATTTCTCAACCATAAAATACACAGCGCAGCCAAAATTACTACTTCATATAACAAGTTGTGCTCGAGATTTTGGACTTAGATTTATTTGTATATTATAATATTTTTAAACAGAGATGTTTTTTCTTTCGAAAAAGAAAAACAAATAATCTCTAAAATAAAAAATAGTAAACTCACTGACGATCTGAACATATAAGTTGATATACAAACTGTTAATCTGGAAAGCAGCTACATATATGGAAATGACAGTGCGAAAAGCAGATCTCATTGAGATTAAATTTAAACCTAAATTAAAAAGTGTTTGATCCTGAATTCGTTGATGACCATAGCATAACAGAAGCTGAATGGGGACTGCACTCGTTTAAAGTTAAAAGAAACATTATCTGTAATGGCGTATCGGGAAAAAAAGCACACGCAAATTGCTTACGTCACACTCGTTATAGCCTGTCAACTCTTGTTTTTATAACGTTTTGTTGTAAATTTGTGACTCAGATAATCGCTATATGCACGATTATAATGAATTTAAATTTCTTAAAATAATTAGTTCGACTACTAAATTATTTTTTGACGTAGAATGCCGGGTATATTTAGAGAATTCAAAAATTCACCTGCATCGTTTGTACCATCCTCCTCAAACATTCTGGTAATAGACAAATGTTCAGTGCTTTATCATCGACTTCATATTAGTAGGTAGTGCAGTTTTAATTTTTGTTTTACTATCTAGTTATCATGTTTAATCAAAATAGGTCTTTTACCTATTCAAGAGATTGAATGGTATGTCATTTGTACTGGATCACCATACATCGAAGCAATAAAATGCTGCAGTGATGAAACTGTAATACATACATAACAATATATTGGCAGACAAAATAAATTTAAAATGAAATTGTAAAAATAAATGATTTTTTGAATTGCCCCCTGTACGCGCTCGGATGCTAATCGTTAGTATGTTAATGTAACGTGACTGTTCAGATTTGACTCTTAAGGTAAGATCTAATGTCAATCACGTCTCGTTTCTCGAGTGTCACTGACAATATTTGTATAAATTCACCACAGAAGATCATCGTAATGCAACGCATGAACCGATCAAACCACACCGTACTTGGGCTTGCGTCATAAAACTTAAAAATTAAATATTGCATAACTTCTGATTAAGTTAGCTAATTTTCCTGAAACAAAATCAAATGCTGCTTGTACGTTTAATTCTCTTTTGCCTATTGAATTATATTCTGAATTAGTTCAGTACTTATTACATGATACGTCTACAAACAAACTGATAAAATTTTGAAAATTATATTCGTTGTATAATTTAACCTTAAAAAGTTACTTTTTTTGTAACTAGCTGTATCTTATACTATTGCCAAATTGTCTTCACATATCACATCGCATTATCAGTTTGCATATCACTCAAAAATCGGTGTAATTATTGTTGTAATTAAGCTACGACGCTACAAGCTTAAAATGTAATTTTGATGTTGCTATTTTTGTTCAATTTATTTCGCCATTAGATATCGCAAAATGAACTGGTAACACCACAAATTGCAAATAACATTCAACGGCAGAAGACCCACCTACTTAATTTTCTCTTTTTGTGGCCACAACCGTTATCCATATCGGATACAAGTTAGACATGTGACGGCGCCGCGTCGTATAGGAATTTTCACGCAAGGATTACGTAATAATTTACGCAATCTGCTTGTTTATCTGTCACTCTGTCACACAATAGTTTTTGCCAAGGTCAAAACGAAGGTTGTGCACTAAAACAATAAAAATAAAACCCAGTGAGTGAGCTCAAACGATTTATCATCGATATGCCATCTCCATTGTAAACAACCATGGCGAGGCCCCTCGGTGAATGACAGTTACCATTAGAATGATTCATAAAATATAGTCGAATTAAAGATTTTCAAAATCCAAACGTTCTGTACATTAACAAATGTAAAGGATAATTAAAACCTCACTTAACAAAGTGAGGTTTTAATTATCCTTTGGATTCCACTTAAAATGTTGAAAAAAATCAATGAGATAAACTTTTTTCATATCTACATATATGTATACAAAGTATAAAGAGGTAAATTTTGTAGTTTTTGTTTGTTTATAAGTTACAATTTCAGGAACTAGGTGACTGTTTCTAAAAATAATTTAATTTATTGGAAACTATGTTAATCATGAGTGCTCTAAGGTATGTTTTATTCTGAAAACTAGCGTTTGACCTCGACCCCGCTTGCTGGTTGTAATTTTCTGTTATATATCTTATGCTGTTACAAAGGGGATGTTAGCTTCTTTCTGGGCTTCACTTAAGTGTCTGCAGGTTTTGTGATTTTGATCTGATTTTTTATTGTTAATCCTTTAGGGAAATGGGTAAATTTTGGATCGATTCTATGTCTATATTGGCGAATCAACCACGGGTCATATTTATGTATAAAGACGTAACTGTATTTCTTTATTAAGTCAATTTCAAAAGCAACTTGACCAATTTCGATTGGTTTGTTATGAATTCATTTATGTATATATGATTAAATATAAATAAAACATGATGAAAAATGATCTTGAATTTGTATATGGAATACGAAAAAACTTCTTCTCCGACCTTATAATTTAATATACGCAGCTCCGCCAGAATGAGGATGAATCCCTGAACTTTTATTGTTTGATGATATTGATCGATGTCAATCTCAATCCCGTTTCGCTTTCGATTCCAATCTCGGGCTCACTTTTGATTCTGATCTCATCTTTACGGTCATTGTCGATTCCTGTCTTGAATTCGGTTCCGCTTTAGCTTTCGATTTTTATTCTGGGCTCGTTCCCGATTCTGCTTCGCTTCCCACTTTCAATTCCGATTTCGCTTCTAGTCACAGTTCCGATTTGGACGAAGCTAGGAGCAAATGCTTGTGTCAAAATAAAATACCGGAAACAGCATGCTTTTCTATAAATTAAAGATTTATTAAAATCGTCATAGAAATATAAAATCATGGATAAAGCCGGGATTAAATATTGACAGCCTAATTTACTCAAAAATAGTGTGGCTACCTACTAGGGCAAGAATTTTTGGAATCGATTCAGTAGTTTAGCACTAGATGTACGCGTGTGAAACCAGGGACAAATGCTTGTTTTCATTCTTGTATATTTGAGTTCCTTCATTTTTTTGTATCGATCGATATCAATCTCAATCCCAAACTCACTTTTGAATCCAGACAAAAATAAAGTAACTATCCATCGTTTAAATCCTGATCATGAATTCATACAAAAAAGTACTTTCAATTTCTTTCGAATTTTCAATGTTTCTGGACAATTTTCCTATTTTTTTTATAAGGATCTTTCTCGTACTTCAAAGAATATTTGAAGAAAAAAAATAGCCGAATTTGTCCAGTAGTTCTCGAGTTTTGTGCTTAGCAACACATTAGCTATTCATTTTTATTAGGGTTCCGAGCTAAAACGGAAAATATAGTTTCGTCGTGTACGTCCGTCCATTCGTCTGTCCGTCCGTCCGTATCAACTTGTGGCACATATTACAACAGTTCTTTTAAAAACATTTTGAGGTTTCTAAGCAATTTTTCTGATTACTTGAATAATATCGGAAATAATCGCTCCGAAATTAGCAGAAATTGTGTGTCTTCCTCTTTATTTTATAAAATATGAAAAAAAATACAAAGGTAACGCTCAGTAAATACTTTCAATTAAAATTATTTTGAAAAATGGTATATCCATTTTTGAGTTATTGTCAAAAAAGCACGTAAGTACAAGGAAAATATACTCTTTTGCTAGTTCTCTTCAGTTTACCTTAGTTTAAGGTAAACTGAACTAAGAGTAATAGTTGTCATACCTACTTATTTTTCTAAAGTGCAGAAAGTTCTGTATTCTGTGCGGGAAACATAGCAGTAAGTTTAGCAACGTAGTTTTTTCATCTGTAGTGTGCATTTACTTGTGGTAACGGCTTCGGAACGCTACACTGAGCACGCCGGACCATGCTCAGATATATATATGTACAGATAACACACTTTATTTTTCATAGACATTATTGTTCAGCCAGTGAATGTCAAAAATATTTATCTGTATTAAACTTATCGCACTAAAAACACGGTTGCGAAAAAATTGCTCGGTTGTCTATTCTTATCTATTCATAAAGAAAAAAAAACTTAATCTCAAGTTCGTTTATATATTCACTTAATTAAACCTTTGCAAAGAGTTTTTTAGAGAGACGCCTGGGAAGTCCATTCGGTTTATTCGTTTTTTAGGTACGGCTTAAAAACTAACAGGCCACGATATATTAATGACACAAACGCAAATATAGGCAATTATCTGAGATCGTAATGATAAAAAAGTAGGTTTATGCTAAAATTGTCTAATCTAATATTTGCGCATAAAAATTCCAAAGGCGAACATTTCTGGATGAGGGTAAAATCAGTTACAAAGTAACCAAGAGAAGATAAAAACGTTCCATGAACTTTTCTAAAACGAGATGCGGCGCTCGTGATGCACGACCGCGCTTCAACCGTTCTCTTTCGTTTGTTGAACTTTTATATTGATCGCCAGTACGAATTTGGAGCTCTTGTGATCTATTCTTGAGCGCTCGACAAACTAACACATACACACCTTAACGTTGTTAGTCGGCCAGAACATTCTTTGTTACGTAGCGTCGATACCACTCAATCATTTTTTTTTAAATACTATATTTGTATAGATTTAACGAAATTGCTTTTTACTGTTAAATTCACATAGAAATTATAAAAAATAGATTGCAGTTTAGTATACAATTATTGAAATATTATTGATGGTATAAGTTAAATAAATCCACTTTTTACAACCGAAATGTTTTATAGGCAACGCTACAGGTACTAAGTACATAATAAGATTCTGACGACGCTAACATGGCAGTAACAATTTGTGACAATTTCGTACAAAATACAACGTTTATTCATACTCGTATATAGTGTCACAGACTGTTACTGCCATGTCAGCATGATCAGATTCCACTTGCTGTGTATGTACTATTTAGACAAGTTAAAGATGTCTTCAGGATAACGAGTACTATACCTGACTGTACTATTTTTCTATTTATTTATTTATTTTAAGGATAATGTTTCCTTATTTTCTATAAGTTTATAAAAATTGGTCCCAACGAAAGTTTTACATGTCTAAACTCTAATTGATCGACAATGTACCAAAAGTACCTAACTAATTCACGTTGTTTATAGTGTGAATCTTATCATTAAGATGCAAAAAGTTTGTACGAAACATTTCTTTTTTTTTAGTCAACCATCTAATTATTAGTTACGTTTTATAAGCCCTATAACGTCTGATTTTACAAAACATATTTTAAAAGCACCCAAGTGGGAGATAAATTTGCGCACACATTCCGTACTGTAAATATGGAGAACAGAATAATAATCCTATAATATGTGTGATGTAAATAATAGACATATATAACAAATGTATACGTCTCTTAAGGTCCATGGCCCTCAATCGTAAATAAAAATATTCTGATTGAGTATGCTTTTATATTGGGCTGATTAAAACACATAATGAACTCTCTTCCAATGTAGTTATGGAATATTGAACAGGAATTAAACAAATCGATCTAATATTATTATTGTTAACCGATAATACTATTATTATTAACTAAATTTAAAAAAATAATGATAGTACTAAATTATGTATTATCATTGACGTTTTATTTCAAGCAATATACTAATATTGCTTGAAAAAATCAATGAGCGCTATCTAACGGAACACTCGTAATCAACATCGAACTTAGAAAAACCTTTTAAAGGTTTCATCATTTCTCTGCACTCCTGGACTAATTAATTATTATACTAAATAAATTATCGTATTGCATAATGCATTCACTTTTGTCTTCGGCTCTTGTCACTGTATCTCGACTAGGGTTGTGTCTCTACTTCGAGCACTAAGTAATAATTCTCGATTATTATTATTGCAAATATATTTACAGATCTTTGCTAATTATTGCAGAAAGCAACATAATGTATTTATAATTCTAATATCTAAATAACAATACTATAGTTTTTAAATAAAACACAATTTCAACGCATTTTAACAAAGTATAATGTCTCTAACTGGGTATGATCTATAGATTTATGACAAGGTTATGTATTTTTTCGAGTTTTTTATGGATTTTACTTTTTTTCCGGAATAGTTTTAATTAATAGAAAAAGATTGATACATGAACCTTTACAGTTGTCAAGCTAAAACTAGCAAAATCACAATTCTCAGCCTGGTATTTGATCCTGAGAAAAACTATGAAATTTTAAATTGACTATCTCTTGACATTTGTGAAATAAGAGGTAACAGAGGGGCAGATAGACAGATCGGCATTACAGTTCCAGTGGTAGGGATCTGTTTTGTAGTCTTGATATTGTGTTTGTGCAACGTTGGTCCTCAACAATTATCAGATTTGATTAGTGTCAGACAGTATATCTATTGTATCATAAAAATTAACTGCGTACACTTCATTATTGCCAAACAAAAAGTCCAAATTATATTATGCGTATATACTATAAAAAAATTTGGTTGCCTGTAAAGTCGGTATACGGGCGAAAGTTTTACGTGACAACGACTTTGAATGGTAAAATCATTTTAATGTGAATATTCATTCGTATAGTAGGAAGAAGGATGAAATAATAGTAACAATTTAAAACATTTATTTATACAAAGAATTATATTTAAAACATTAATTTATACAAAGAATCTCGCACTGAATTTCATATTAACAAAATTTATTTTTACCTTTACACACATACGTATTTATATACAAATATACATACAATAACTTGCAATACATTTGCAAGCTATGCACTATTCTCTAGTGCTGCGCGCGCGGCAGACCGATCATAGTTGAGTGGAGAGACGCGCATTCGGCGGGCCTCTCTCTCGTTCGACTCATCGTTACGTTACCGAGCGTTACACTTTTCATAAGTGACTCCCAGCCGCAACCTAATTTAAGACGTTGTCGTCAAAATGAGTTAGATTTCAATTAATTATGGCTTTATTATTGTTATATGTTATATGTTTTATTAAAAATGTGGGTTCTCGTTCAAATTACACTATGCATATCAACGCGAGCAAAGTCGTTGGCAAAAGATTATTTATAATAAAGGTTAAGAAGCAAAGCTTGAATTAACGAAAATACTAGAATAAAAAGTATTCATAAATATCGTGTTGACAAATTTTAAATTATTTTAATTTTCTTTTGAATCGTGTTGCACTTAATATAGAATGAATTTCTTACTTTTTCATACCGATTTGTTATTGTTAAAAGTAACGTACGTGGGAGGACCATGATCAATACAAGTCCGGCATCGAATTCAAGATCGGGATCAAGAGCGGAATTGAGATCGTTTAGTAAAGAAATAATTTACCGGTAGATGCTACCATCAAACACGTGCGTGTTTTTATGATAATTAAATTAAATGCGGAACCGATTTTTAAACGAAAGGCAAAATCGAAATCAGAATCTATACCAACACAATAATTAGGATCTAGAGAAAGTCTGAGATTAGGATTGAAAACGAGACTGAAGTCAGAATCGATAGCAGGATCGAAATCAGCATTATGGTTGACAGCGCGATCGGTACGTCAATGTAAAAGATGAACGGATACATTCTGTGTCTAGATACACAGACGAGGGCGAAAGCGAGCACAATACATTATCGTCGGTGTGTCTTTTGGGGATCGTGTAACTTCCGAACAACTTGATAGATTGACGTCATATTTACATAGTTTTATCGGAACTCATCATAGCTATGCTAGGGTGTGATATGTGACGTTATAGTCGTTGTTAATTAATTCTGTGTTTATGGAACAATATGACTCATGCGCAATATGTGTCGATTTAGAGTCAAAAAAGGAAATCATTATATTTGAACTTTAATTTAATATCCGTAAATCGAAATTGCTCGCAATTACACAATATATTTGCCTAGCAAATAATAAATAAATAAAAATATTTTACGTAATCTGCGCAAAATGTGCAAAGCAAAAACCTATACCCCACTCACCGTAAAGGGCTGAACGACATTTGTAGGACCAGCTTGTAAAATAATGTAGATATTATTAACGTTTATTTTATTTCGTTTCAGATTCTTTTCTGCACATTAAACACGCACAAGGTGGACATGAAAAAGTTACTAGGGGGACAAATAGGACTAGAGGATTTCATTTTCGCACACAGAAAGGGTCGGCCCAAAGAAATAGAGATTATGAAAACTGAAGACTCACTTGGACTCACCATCACCGACAACGGGGCGGGTTACGCGTTCATAAAAAGAATAAAAGAAGGCTCCATTGTAGCACAGATACGACATATAGAGGTCAGTATTGTTATGAAGTTTCATTCTGAACGGACCTCACTCGTGACCTGTGCGGCACGAGTGAGGTGACAAATAATATTCCACTGCTTCTAGATGTGTTGGTTGATCAACAGATAATTTATGAAAGGTTACTGATGGCGATGAAGCTTCTGATATTGATATATATACCTAATCATATACTTTTTAAGTATAGTAACAGTCAGTAAGCAGTTTGCTATGATAACTCATGAAATTCTACGAGTCAAGCTGACAAAATATGAAAAAAATAGAAAACTTTCTAATTATTGTTCATCATTTTGTTGAAAAACTTACATTTGACGTATTCATGTCAAACCTCTTATTTTGAAGTTATTCTGTTTTTATATTTATAAAAAATTTTGGCAGTTGAATTTTAATATCGACAAAAATAAACATTATAGGATAAGGTGTGGAAACTGTCCTTTTGGATTGAGTATTAATAAATGTGCGCATATGATTTTTTTTGACGTGACAACGTCTTAAATTAGGTTGCGGCTGGGAGTCACTTATGAAAAAGTGTAACGCTCGGTAACGTTACGATGAGTCACCGAACGAGAGAGAGGCCCGCCGAATGCCTTGCGTCTCTCTCCCACTCAACTATGATCGGTCTGCCGCGCGCAGCACTAGAGAATTAGTGCATAGCTTGCAAATGTATTGCAAGTTATTGTATGTATATTTGTATATAAATACGTATGTATGTGTAAAGGTAAAAATAAAATTTTGTTAATATGAAATTCAGTGCGAGATTCTTTGTATAAATTAATGTTTTAAATATAATTCTTTGTATAAATAAATGTTTTAAATTGTTACTATTATTTCATCCTTCTTCCTACTATACGAATGAATATTCACATTAAAATGATTTTACCATTCAAAGTCGTTGTCACGTAAAACTTTCGCCCGTATACCGACTTTACAGGCAACCAATTTTTTGTATAAGTGTAGTCAATGATTTTCTATATAATATAAAGGATGGAATCGACTATGCATCTTTCCGCAAATATTCATATTCTCCTTCTTTTTTAGAACAATTTTGCGAAAGTAACCATAGCAAAAATATGTCATTGAAAATATACTTCAAAATAATATAAAAAATATAGACACAACCCTACGAATTGCTCGGCTTGACGGCGCCCAGGCACGTGATGAACTCGAATTCTGCCTAGCGCTCGGGCTATGCAATATATTATTTTAAAGAATTTTTGTAGTCTACTGCCTACAAATGACACTTAATGTTGTCAGCGATGTAAAGGTCGCCGAAAGTATTATTACATTAGTCTCTTGTTTATCACCATATGTTCCACTTACCTCTAAACAAATTAGGAAAATTATTGCGTAAACAATACTTCACGCTACATATAGACTCACAAATAGCCATGCTAGCTCTGCAAACCCCTCAACAATAAATAATGTTTGCATATTCGATATCAGTGAAAGGCATGGTTATTGAACACTTTCGTTCTAATCAGACAGAACCTTAATTTCAAAAATGTCAATATCGTACACTTTATAACAAAATACCTAAATCTCTAAAATCGCATATCTGGTCGTTGACCGTGCGCGAATGCGCGCCCGTTGCGTGCGGGCCTTGAAAGACGGAGGGGGGACCCGTCGTGCGCGCATCAGCTATCATTAAGCGCTGAGGGTTATACTTCGTAAGTTTACACCTTCACTTCCTGAGCTATGTTTTTCAGAAACGGCTACTTCAATGACTATGGTTTCTTTAGCAAAATTTTCTAAAAAAAAGGAGATTATAAATATTTGCAGAAAGATGCATGATCGATTCCATACGGTATGTATAGTTCCATTTTTTCCATAAGGGTATGTCGGGTGAAAGCCCACGGCCCGGAGCCGATGGTAGCCCCGAAAAGCCATCATTGTCGTTTCACTTGCACGTAAAATTACGTCCTATATTAATTCACGTTTTATTTGGCTTTCTAAATGGGTTTTAAATTTTGTCTACTCAGAGGTAAAAACTCTGTGCAACCAGGGACCCCGGGTCTGTGTGCCTACGGACCATGGCTCTGTCCCTAAGAGCCCCGGCTTTATGTGCCCAAGGGCTCCTGCAAAGCCTAATATGACCCTGCATATATTGTAATATAATTTCGATTGTGAACAAAATTGGAGTTCTTAAAATATTTCCTGGTACCAATTAAACTTTAAAAATCATAATAATAACGTTATAACGAAGTGAATAGGTATTGGAATTACATAAATAAATGAAGTATTTAAAATACAATATTAAATAAAGTTCTAAAATATAGTTACTAAATAAACATTTAAAATGAAGAAACTAAAAAGATATAGTGATTATGCTTATAACAATAGAAAAAAAATGTGTTATAATCAAACCATACTAATAGTATCTACCTTTACTTTTTTACATAAAAAAATAAACAAGTGTTTTGATTTGTGACAGTATATTTTTTTTAATTATTGAATAAATTAGTTATAATTCAAATTTCAAGTTTATTACAATCGTCACTTTATATTCAGTTCTTTGAATACTTCTTTAGATTTTGCGAAATTTAGTAGGTATTAACGAGAAAATTTCATTTTCCAGATTGGAGATCACATTGAGAAATTAGATGGCGAGAATATGGTGGGGAAAAGACATTATGAAGTTGCTAAATTACTTAAAGACATACCCAAAGGCAAAACTTTCACGATTCGCTTAATCGAGCCTCTTAAAAGTGGTTTTGCAAGTATCGGACCGAAATCGAGCAACGCCAGAGCAGGCAAAAAACAGAACTACGGCTCTGGTAAAGAAACATTGAGATTTAAAGCTAACGGACAAGCGACGATAGAAAATGAGGTACTTATATTTAATTTATTTAAAATCATAATCCAATCGTGTTATGCTCAAAAGAACTCATTTCTGAAATTGATTTTTTTTATTATCCTATGCTTTTTGAATTAAAATACGAAACAGTGGTAACTTACTAATTTAGAGTAAGAACAAATTAAAAGATTTGCATTTTTGTTGGAAGCACATTTTATTTTGCATTTCCAGTATTGTAAGGTCAAGATTTATTTCCCGTTTTACAAATTCCGGGTATAATTCAAATGTTAATTCAATATATTATAAAACATACAAGTTTTTGAAATTCGATAAGTCAGGGCCTTTTGCATGATATACGGTGTTCTATGATGAAAAACTTGAATTCTAAATAGTTTTACATTTAATATTATTAAAAAATTTTTTTTTTTTTCCACTACGAACAAGTGTAAACCAGACATATCTGTGTCAAATTTTTAATCTATAGCAATAGTAGTCAATGAGAAAAAAGTTAGAAATATAAAGATTAACAAATAGACATTCATTAAGATGTCAGCATATAGGTTTCGTATCGACCTTGACACATAATCCTAGTAGTGTCAAAATATTTTCCGAGTTTCTTTCTTTTTTATAATTGCACTTTTTTGTTTTCCAGCATGACGAAAAATCCAAAATTGGAATTGAAAAAATCAACGGCCTACTAGAAGCATTCATGGGTATAAATGATACGGAACTAGCCACACAGATGTGGGATCTCGCAGACGGTAAAACTAACTCTATGCAATTAGCAGAGGTCATAGACAATAGCGATTTGCAAGAATTTGGATTCACGGATGAGTTCATCATAGAATTATGGGGTGCTATTACTGATGCTAGAGCTGGTCGACTTAGTTAGATACTTTTACGATTAAATATAGGTGCCTTAATTAGAAATATATCCATTCAACATTGGCGCCCAAAATAAAGTGAATTTTATAATGTGATAAGGAATTTCAATAATATTATAGTTTTTTATGTTAATACTGATGTAACTATTTATTTTCCTCTGCTGGTTACAATTTATCACAATAAAAAATAATAAAATAAAAATACGCTTATAACGGCAAAGAAAATGAAGGGAAATCAAATCCGATTCTTATAGGCCAAAACGACAATGTATTCAAATAATTTTATACAATTTTACACTATTTGAATATAAAAAGCAATAAAGAACGCTTCTTTTTCGTATTTGGGTATTTTATCATTGATTCGGACAATACGAATCAATTTTAAAACGGAGTGAAAGAAAAGTTAAAGATCATCTATATTTTCTTTTTTGCAAAATAAAGTTTATTGAGTACCAAGTACAAATAATGAAATAAATTACACCGATCTTGACAGACTATTAACTTTGTAACAATAGTCCTCGTAATCTGATATAAACAATTTATTTTTCTGCTAAAATGAAATTACGTGTTTACTACACGTAATTTAATTTATTATTTATATTTTTTATATACAGTAATTTTTATTGTTCTATATACATTCTATACAAACAGAATATCTGATTTTTGAAAGAGCTTTGTCCTTTTTTTGAGTCTGTGCCTGTTAGGTTATTCAGATCTTACGGATATGAGTGCCTATTACTGTATAAAACATGTTAATTTTTATTTTTGCATTAATCTCAATATATGAATATCCTGACAAAGATAATTTTATTTAGTTCAAAAAATTATCCTTTTTCCTTTTTCAGGAGTAACATTTGTCGTAGGATTCTATTATATACTTTTTCTAATTCTTATTAAATGTTAATATACATTATCTCAAAAGTTATAACAATCGCAATAATATTGTGTTAATTTATTTTTAACATTTATGATCGATATATTGTTCAATTATTATTTATTAGAACTTTGGCACTATCTATAACAAAAAGAAAATTACTATAATTTATAATACACTTAGCTGTAATGGTAAATATCATTTTTTTCTCAAAATGTTACATTATATTGATAAGTATTAAAGTGAACGACAATGCCATGCCACCATACAAATAGTAAGCACAGTAAGAAAATTCCATACTAAGCTGCCATACTAAAGATTCAGTGCTGCCAGATTATATACACGAATACATAATTCGTAGTTTTGATTTATTTCTTTATATTGGACCATCATTTATATCCAGATACAAATGCAAAAATCTAAAAACGTATTTGAGAATTGCCTCGGTGAGAAGATCATCTTAACATTTCACTTTCACTAAAAGGCATTCATTAATTACGTGAGGTGTTTGTTTTTAAATCGAGTTTCTTCCCTTCCCTTGTAAAAGCTTGTTAAGATGTGGATGGAGCTCATCTCTATCTCTCTCACTGAAGACACTGCGACATTTTTAATTATCTAATTAAATTAACATATAATTTCTCAAATATGTTTTCTAACTGAAAACCGTGCAAACCCCGTCACGATGTAATATTTAAGCCATCTATATGCCACATGACAATTCCGAAAAAATAATTAAATGTGTTTGATATATTTATAGTGCCGAACGCATTCGGAATGGACAATATTACATATTACATATTCTTTAAGATTTGTGAGATTCTCAATTGACCTCCTTCAATTACTTTGGTAAGTTTTTTTTTCTAACTCCACGTAATGAAAGCCATCGATTCCTTTCGCACACGTTATTGCGAGAAAAATAAAAAATCAATTCCGATAATAGGTCCGATTGACTTGAACTTTGGTATAGTTACTTTTTTCCGGGACGTATACGCTCACAGATGATTGATTTAACGGAAATCCTATCCAAAAAAAAATTTCATCTATCATCACAAATGTTACCTCCCCCCGCCCCGCCCTTTTACTCTAATAAATGATAATGCGGAAGGAGTCGAAATTGAAAACGGGACTAGGGTCAAAAGGAATCAAAAGCGGAATTGCAGTGGCAATCGAAAAAAAAGAAATTGACAACAAGAGCAGACCAGGATCAGAATTGAGAACAATATAGCAACTGGGATCTTCATTTAGTAGTGGCGCGATATGCAACATGAAAGAAATCATTTTGTGTCTACGCGGGCCGAGCCGCGGGCAAAAGCTATTGCTTTATAAACGCATCCTTTGTTTAATAAAAATTTCCATGTTTAATGTATTATATTTTTTTTTCAAATTTGATTATCATCGTCGTAACCGATTTATAATTTAGATTAGGCAGTATTCATTGAAAATGAGTTAGTTACGTTTGTTTCATAATTTTACTCGTTTCATACTTCTTTATGTTAGACTTGTGCAGTTTGAAAGATCTGACGATAGAAATAAGAAATTATGTTGTAGTGTGTGAGCATACGAATTTTTAAATTAACAACGATTAATACCAGTTTTATGTTTAGCCGCTTAAAAATTGAAAGAAGTAGCTAATCCAAAAACAACTTGTTTCTTTGTTATATGTAAAAGACAAAAGTAAAAATATACATTACACGTTTACTATTATAGGCATGTCACAAATATAAACTTAAGTTTAACAAAAAATATAATTATGAACATATTTCTATAAAACTAAATAGAAAAGTTATTAAATATATATATAAGATATCAATCCTAACTCACTTCTAACTATTTTTATTGATTTGAACATTGAAAAATGTACGCATTTCTAATGACAATACGTCAACATAACATCATGAAATTGATCTTATGATGAAGGCGGGTAAATGGGTCATGGATACGACTGATAATACAAAAATCATCGATACTAAGGCATCTTTAATGCCTTTAGTAATCCTCATTCATTATGTAAGGTAACGGGATCTGAAGGTGGACTCAGAAAGTATTTAATGAAATCTTCCAATGGCTGCGACGAAACCCATCAAGTCCGACTTCATTTGATCTTTTCATGACTTACATTATTAGTTAATTTTAAATTTCTATACCATTATTATATGATGTTTTATTAGACCAAGAGGGCGCAACTACTACTGTCATAAATTATATAATGGTCTACGTTATTGTATCTAATAATTTTATTATAGCTAAAAACCAACTTACGCCGCAATCAAACATTCTAGCGCGTTCTAGACAAAACGTACAAAGCAACCATAAATTTTGTACATAAAATGTACAAATACAAATGTTGATTTATTTTTTTGAGTGAGTACTAAATGTTTTATACATATGTCAATGATAATATTAATATTATTATTTAGAATTGGAAATACAATCTATTTTTTTTAATGAAACTCACGTAATGAGAAATTAAATGACTTGTTGCTTTTGTATATAACTATATTTATATCTTAATTTCGTTATTGTGCTTACTTGTATTGTGGCTATGGCCAGCGTATTTAAAATCATATTCTACATATATCCTACGACTACAGTACAACACACGAAACTCTGCCGCTCTGAATTCCCTGCAAATGATGCAATGCGCAAGATCCACGTTCCCCGACCCTTCGTTCTTCTACCCCGCGTTCCTATTTTACGCCATTGCGAGGCTATCAGCACTAATTTCACAGCGGCAGAGTTTAATGCATTGTTCTGTATTATTTTATTGCTTATCTAGCAACATTGATACTTAACAAATTATTCGAATAGTGTCTTTACTGTCGGTTTTTGCAAAACAAAAATATTTTGCGTCACTTTGACTACTAAATTTTAAATCGAAGTGGCGCATGAAAAAGACGAGTAAATCAATTTAATTCATTATAATCCACTCCAGTCATCATCTTCAATCCATTCTCTTTTTTATTTTTTTTTTATTTTCAGTACATCCGTAATGATACAATTAAAAGGCAAAAAGCATTTTTTATTCTTTAAACAAAATCAGTTTTATTTTAATACCACTGTAAAAGAAAAATATATGGATTGATTTGTCTTTGGCGAATCAAAACTACGAAGGTAGATCTCTTAATAGAAACTTAAAATTAAATACTCAAAGAGAAAACTGAATAAAAACAAAGCAAAATAACAAACCAAATCTTTTCAAAAATTGTTTGAGTCTTTGTTACTTTTATTAATAAAATCACAATTTGAAATTTGTTTTATATTTTGTGTTTCACATATTTCATACTAAATACGTGTAATTCATATTGTTCATTTGTATACATAAATAGTTAAAATTATTCACTGACTGTAAATTCAAGTGTGGGCGCCAATTACCCTAAGAAAAATTTTGTGTCAATTTTATACTTTAGTATTAAGTTTTATAGCAATAACTATGAATAATGTTACGTAATTATAATTTATAGTATTTATTTATATAAGTCGCAGTAATAACAAAGCCAAAATTCTGTACAAACAAAAAATAACGCGATGTACCTATCTACAGAATATGGTGTACGAAACTAATTAACTTCGAAAATTCTTTAGATTTGACGTAGTATTTATAAATATATATAATAATATAATTTTTTATTGAAATATAACACTATTTGTAATTACTGTGAAAATAATTTGGTAAATAATATAATAGTATTATAGAGAAAGTTTAATAGGTTAAATTATTTAAATTTGTACAGTCACTAGCAGTAATCTATTTAAACGACATAATAACAATAAAAATACCAAAAGTGATGAATAAATTATATGTCCTATTATTAGTTTTTGTCATTATCCTTGCTTCTATAATGAATAGGTTTTTTTTTACACTTAAACAATTTCTTGTATGTTTACACCCGTTTGTTAAACTTTCCTTCTTTAAGAGATTTATACTTTTTCATAAATTTGTATTTTGTTAACAACATAGGAGACAATTCATCGAACATATATCCGACAGTACGACATAACTAGCTCCACAGTCCGAAGGTAACCCTTTGATTTGGGATCATTAATATATCAATATAATATTTGATACATGTCGCTGCCGGGTACGTCACTTGCGTGGATAAGTACGCACCTTTTCACATATCGCCTGTTTTGTCCGTGCTGAATTCAGCTGGTTGCTGAATGGTGTCTACCAAACGGCTGAAATACCAGGTGCCATTGATTTAATATAACATATATTATCGTTAGATTAGATCGGCTGAGGGGCGACAGTGAAGTGAGACCAAGACAAAATACACCTGCTTGTATAATATGCATGAATACAAGAGAGATAATGTCAATATTTGTATAAAATGGCGTTTTCATGTAATAAAATCACATATTTCCTATTATTTCTAAAGGCTTTGTACCTACCCTCGATGATAAAATGGAACCCTTATAGAATCACGAGTCCATCTGGCCACATGTTTTCCGAATCCACTTAGACAAAAAGTTGCGATTTAATACATATATAGAATTAAGCGACCCATTTACGGGCATGTAGTCTGATTAAACGAATTCTGCTCTGGACGTTAATTTTGAAGCCATTAGAAGATTAAAAAAAAACTAGTCAAGTGTATCGTATATCAAATGAACGGTATTATTGTGAGAAACAAGTATTTCTTTTTGATTACAAAATGCTATTAGGAGTACAAATAAGTTTCCGCTGTTTTGGGAAAGATGGCATGGCACGAGGGTTACGTTAGAATTCGCAGATGATATCCGGCTTGAAAATTAGGTTACTGATTCAAGAACAACATGACTCTATCATATTATTAACTTCATATTAGCATTATATATTTTTTTTATCCAAAAATGTCTAAATTTGAACCAAATAAGCGTCATTTGCGGGAACTTTTAATTTACTTCTTTAATTAAAAAAAATCTGCAGCTGAGGCACATCGATTGCTCGTAGAAGCATATAATGAGGCTGCCTCGAGTGAGAGAACATGTCGTGAGTGGTTTCAAAAGTTAAAAAATGGTGATTTTGACGTAGAAGACAAAGATCACAGTAGAAAGCCAAGAATTACTGACGATGCAGAACTGGAGGAAGATTTGTCTCAAACACAAAAGGAACTTGTACTTACTTTAGACTTTTTACACTCAGCAAGCAATCTCGCATCGTTTAAAATTGGTGGGAATGTATCATAAACAAGGTAATTAAGTTCTATACGAATTAAAGCCGAGAGATGTTGAACGCTGATTATGCATGAGTGGAATGCTGCTAGCTAGGCACAAAATAAAAAGTTTTTTACCACGAATCGTCAATGGTGAACAAAAGTGTATAACATTATGTTAATCCAAAAAGAAGAAAATCATGGGGACTACCACCTAGCCACGCGTCAACATCCACAGCAATACCGAATATTCATGGAAAAAAAACTCATGATGTGTATTTGGTAGGATCAGCTGGGTGTGGTGTATTAAGAGTTGCTTAATCCAAGCGAAACAATCACTGGAATTCTACACCGAACACAATTGATAAGATTGAGCCGAGCTCTGAAGGAAAAACGCCCTCAATACTACTCCAGAAACGATAAAATTAATCTTCTACATGATAATACTCATCCGCATGTAGCGGTTCCGGTGAAAAACTATTTGAAAACACTTGATTGGGAAGTACTACCCCACCCGCCGTATTCACCAGACATTGCGCCGTCACTATCATCTGTTCCGGTCAATGGCACATGCTCTGTCAGAGCAGCGGTTCACATCATATGAAGATACCAAAAATTGGGTTGATTCGTGGATAGCCTCAAAAGATAAAGTTCTTCAAATTTGAAATCCTAGAGAACCTCCTTTTTAAATTTTGAAGTTGGTTAAAAACTGCTTCCTTTACTAAATTAACTTTAAAAAACGTCACGACTGTTACTTGACTATACTGAAACCGTTTATGTAACACGACTAGAATCTCATATTTAGTTCCACGGTGGGTTGCACCAAAAGTAAAAACGTTAGTAATTCGTAAACGTAATCCATAAAATTTAACTTATATGGGCTATCTGTCAAATTTTACGAATTGCGTTTTTACTATTAGTCAACCCGCCGTAAGACTAAAAAATCGTATATGAGATTTTATTAAGGTTACATAAACGTTTTAAAAAATTGCATAAATAATCTATTTTGTCCAGAAACAGAAAGGGAAACGTTCTAACTAATTATCATAGCATTTAAAGGGATCAGAACTAACAATGGAATCGAAATTTAAATCCAGAATAGGTCCGTAATATAAACACGATCATGGTTGAAAGAGAATTGCTTGTAAAAAATATTTCAAGGAAAGAACAGCCTTTAAAAACCTATTTAAGCAATTGTTTATACGGACTGAAAAAACAACTAATTAATTATTTTTGGAGTCAGTTCCAGCTAAATCAGACAGTTTTGTCTCCTTAGAACAAGATCTCCTTTTTGACTCGAGCTTTAACGTTTCATATTCATATTTATTAATTATATGTTCTTTGCCTTACTTTAGCTGGGTAAAGCAAGGCAAAATAACATATACAAAAATAATCAAGCTCAAAAAATATCAAATCTTCGATATTTTTTATTGTAAATAATTTTTCTCCGCGGCTTCATCCGCGTGGTTACAGAACGACTGATGATCATTCATCATGATCCTGATCCGGGTCCTCGTTCTTGATTTCAACTTGATCTAAATCCCAGTTCCAGTTCCGCTCCTCCGTAATCAAACTTTTATTTCAATCGCAATAAAATTATCCCGTTTTCAAGTTTTCCTATAATTTCACGCAGGTACCCCAATTGAGCTTTATTATTACAATTTATGTAAAAATCATTAAAATAATCTTCGGTCTTTAATGATAGAAAAATCGTAAAACAATTTTTTTTACAAATTATATAACACTATTGATAAATAAATACCTATAAAATTATTGGGCGACTGACTATGCAGTACACTCGTGAATTATTTTTTATAACAAAGTTGTAATCTAAAAGGGTGTGGCCTATTCGTAAAGACACTTTTCTTAAAAATCCGCCAATTAATCCGGTCAATTTAAGCCTAAAATAAGGAGGAAGGTTACATAAATTCATAAGAAGCTGAAAATTGCCATAGTTGTTCAAAACATCATTATAAAGGAAACCTCAAAAGTCCTCATCGTTCCTAGGTGTGCTAAAAATTTGGCAAGGGGTCAAAGGTCAAAAAATGGGTTTTTGCGATTTTTAGCGAAACGGTGAGTTTTTACGCAATATTACCCCAGTACAAAATTGTAGATCATAAAATTCTCTACAAAAAATATATCAGTAACTTTTTTCCAAAAAGCTACCATTTTGGAGATATAACGCTTTGAAACGTTGGATCAGTTGTAATCCCCTTATTTTGCATACGTGCGCCACGTATGAACATCACTAAATGTTATAGAACCAAAATAAGTTCGCTATTGGTGATCGTAACTTGCCTATGTAAAATATAAATTAAACTATGAGAATCTCAGGTATAATGAAACGCCGTGCCTAAATTTGTACGTCAGTATAACCTTGGGATAGCATCTGTCTTTTATTCAATTGTCCGCGTGGCTAGGGTCGTATACCTGCTTTATGTTGGTATGCTCAATACATGAAATATATACTGTTTCGGGTATATTACCAAGTTCAAGTGTGGCTTGGTAATCAGCTGGACGCTAAAGACTGGGGTTGGAAGTTGGTCGACAATACACTAGAGCCAGTTCAAACTTTACTTCCACCAGCACCTGAGAAACTTCTCAATACAATATTTTGCAACTGCAAAAAAGGATGTAGTGCGAAATGTGGTTGTAAAAAAGTTGGACTGTTTTGTTCCCTGGCATGCATACACTGTCAAGGCCGATCGTGCTCGAATGTTGAGTCACCAACTCTTGAAGACTCGTATGATACCTATGAGGAATCGCTATTGGGGCAGTTTACGTGTGAAATAGAAGAAGAAGAAGAAGAACATGAAGAAGAACGAGAAGATGATGAAGAAGAAGAACAGGAAGAAGAAAGAGAAGATGAAGAAGAAGAAACAGTAATCTTAGAAAATTATGAATCAGAGGAGTAACTTTTTATTTTAATATTTTATTTTTTATTACACCGCCGTTATTTTTACCAACTATCATGTATAATATTATTTTGCAATAGTTTTAAAACATATAAAATCACAGCAGACCCGTGGAATAGGCCTACTGGGGAAACCACGTTAAAAAAAAACGCGCTAAGTACACTACCTCACAGGTGGCGTGGAAACGTGTGCAAAATAAGAGGATTACAACTGATCCAACTTTTCAAAGCGTTATATCTCCAAAATGGTGGCTTTTTAAAAAAAAGTTATTGATATATTTTTTGTAGAGAATTTTATGATCTACAATTTTGTACTGAGGTAATATTGCGAAAAAACTCACTGTTTCGCTAAAAATCGTAAATAAAAACCCATTTTTTTGATCTTTGACCCCTTGCCAAATTTTTGCACACCTCGGAACGATGAGGACTTTTGAGGTTTCCTTTATAATGATGTTTTGAACAACTATGCCAATTTTCAGCTTCTTATGAATTTATGTAACCTTGAATGTGTACATTGACCGGACTAAATTGTAGGAACCACGGATATATATTTAGGTTTAATAGCACAAAACCAAAAGGTCTGAAAGGCAAAAATATTTCGATGCATTATTCTAATTGCACCATAGTTTTAGAATAAATTGTGCTGTTATGTACAAAACTATGAAATAGCTTTCCGTAAAATTGGATTTGTCCTTCCGAAAATTAGCATTTGGGACAAAAGTTTATATTTTTCTGTAATACACCAAAACTGTGCCATTTCTCGACATGTTGGCCTTTTGTAATCGTTTCAAATCACCTTACCGAAAAAATAAAATAATAAGTTTAAGAAATAAAACGTTTAAGAGCCTCTTTGACAATCTTTTGAACTCACGTTTAATAAAAATTCACTTTTAAAATTAATTTTGCGTTCCACGTTCTCCTTATAAGGGGTTTTACTCTAACTACCGTTAAAAGGAGGATGTGGAACACAAATTTTATTTTAAAAACCGACTATTTATTAAGTCGGTTTAAAAGGAAAAAAAGTGAAAGAAACTCTAAATATATAAAATAAAACACAGCCTCTTTGAGATCTATGATATGTAATAGGTACTTAACCATCACGAGAAAAACATCGTTATCAGTTATCACTTAACAAAATGTCGTCACGCAATCGATAAGAAATGTATAAAACAAACCTCCAAACACAGTACGCATCTGCCCATCGTGTGTGAAAGGTTTTACGTTTTAGAACACACTTCGCGTAAGTATATGTTTCATAATTAAATCGGCTGTTTATTTAAATTTTATTGAACACGTTGCTTTAGAGTGTTTGCATGTTAATAAGTCTTGTTGACCTTGATAATTACAAGAATGAAACTCGTTCTCTAGCGTCACTTATTTACTCTGGATCGCATATTTAAGTATTAAGTTTCGTCTCGTCTAATTGGAACTTTGATCGTAGGTAGGTGTCTTTTTAATTTTTATTTTTTGTTATAAATACATAGGTAACTTGTGAATCGAGGAACGCTGCGTAATTTTGACAGAAGGCGCAGGCGCTGGTGTGACGTTTATTCCGTAAACATAAACAACCATGACTAGGTCGTTGTGCCGAAGTTTTGTTGTAAAATTAAAATATACTTTGATTAACAAAAATTCGTCGAATGTAATAAAGGTAAGTTAAGTACAGACTGCATATAAAAATAAAAAGTTGCAAGTATGTACGATCTTTTCTGACTTTCGAATTTGTTCTCTAGATCACATCCTGTGCAAACTATAGTACAACAATAAACAAGAATAGTAATAAAATTTACAACAATATTGATGATGCAGTAGCGGACATAAATAACGATTCTAAACTCCTAGTCGGCGGGTTCGGTTTGTGCGGAATACCTGAAAATTTGATACAAGCAATAAATCGAAAAAAAATTTTTGGTCTTACAGTGGTATCTAACAATGCGGGTAATGTATCATATCGCACTCTTAATTTTTTAGCTTAAAAAGTTTAAATGTAGGTACATACACATTCTTGCTTGCTTGTTTTTCAGGAATAGAAAATTTTGGTCTGGGTATTCTTTTAAAAAATAAACAAATTAAACGAATGATTGCATCTTATGTTGGTGAAAATGCAGAATTTGAAAAGCAGTTTTTAACAGGCGAATTGGAGGTAATATTATGGTAACAAATCAATATAAATTAATAATTAAAAATCATTAGATACCTAATCACAACAATGAAATATTTAACTACAAAAGCATTATTAATATATTATATTTAAATAAATTGTACATATATTAATTAGTATCAAGTTTATTTCACCTTTAGAAGAACACTATCCTTCAATATCTTTTAAATATATGCTACGTGGACCTTAATTCTGACCGAATATGAGACAATAGTGATCAAGTATGATGAAATGGTGGCTGTTACTACAATAATGTAGAAAAAAATTTTGAGTTTAATCTACATGCTTGTTAAGCCGCACACTTTTGGCAACCTTTTTATTAAATCAATTTTCTTACCTTGTCAAAGTCTTAATTACACTTATCAAGACCTCCATTAGGGTTTGGATCCATGGCATGTTGATGTATTAGTTTTCAAAGTAAGAAAAAGCTTTTAAGATTATATAAATGTAATCAAAACCTATTTTTCTGTAGGTTGAACTTACACCTCAAGGAACACTCGCGGAAAGAATTAGAGCTGGTGGTGCGGGCATTCCAGCCTTTTTTACACCTACAGGATTTGGAACACTTATTCATGAAGGCGGATCTCCTATAAAGTACACAAAGAATGGAAAGGTAAAAAATTATATTATCTTCATTTAAACACTATAAACTGTTTAATGATTTTCATTCTGAGACCAAGCAATTTCATTCTCTATAAACATATTTGTAACACGACAATGCAATGCTTATAGTTTTTCCTAGTTATAGTTCATATTTTTTATCTTCTTCATATTTAGTTAATGTTTTATTTTATCTTCTTTTATATTTAGTTAATCTTTTATTTTATCTTCTTTCATATTTAGTTAATTTTATACAATAGTAAAACAACAAGTGAAAATAATACTGATGTATTTCATAATTATGTTTTAAGTTTTCATGGAATATGTTTTAAGAGATTTCAGTAATCGAATAATAAAAAATTATTAATATTGTAGAACTATTTAGCTCTTGGGATATCTTAGCTGGTTGTAGTAATAGCCATTAATTACTAAATTACTACTTTAATTGCTTTCTACATAAAATGTTAACATGTTGATAACTGTAATGGCTTATGCGAGATATAGACCCTTATTTTATTCAATTATTTTAGCTTTTCTTTCAGACTAAGTCTAATGTAAACTTAAATAATATTGTAATGTTTAACAATAATAACCATGATAGTACTATTTATATAATACAACCCATATTACAATATCTGAACAGGGGTGTAATGTTTTGCTATAGAGGTGAATGTTATATCAGTGTTTCAATGATAAAGTAAACCGATCAATCTCTAGCAATATCTTGTGCTATATAAGTTTAAATTGTGTGAACCTTTGTTGAAGAGAGTTTACACTATTTATTGCAGATTGATATTGCAAGCAGTGCAAGGAACACACAAAAATTCAATAATAAAGATTATGTAATGGAAGAAGCAATTACTGGTGATTTTGCATTAGTGAAAGCCTGGAAAGCTGATAAGTATGGCAATCTTATATTCAGAAAGAGTGCAAGAAATTTTAACCCTGCCATGTGTAAAGCGGCTAAGATTACTATAGCAGAGGTAGAGGAGATTATTGAGGAAATTGATCCTGATTTTGTTCATGTTCCATCAATATTTGTGCATCGTGTAGTAAAATGTGATAAGTTTGAAAAGAGAATAGAAAGAAAAACTATTCAAAAAGTTACAGCATCTAAAGCAGAGGGAGCATCTGCAGATTCTATTAGAGAAAGAATAATCAAACGTGCCGCTTTAGAATTCAAAGATGGAATGCATGCTAATCTTGGAATTGGTTAGTACAACTGATTGATAACAAAAGTCAATAGGTAACATAAGTATTTTACATGATAATTTTCATTTTTAGGAATGCCAATGCTGGCAAGTAATTATATACCACAAAATATACAAGTTCTTTTACAGTCTGAAAATGGAATTCTTGGGCTTGGCCCATTCCCTACTGAAGAGGAGGTTGATGCAGACCTAATAAATGCAGGAAAAGAAACTGTCACTATAGTACCAGGTATATTATGATTTGTATATTCATTCTAAAAAATTTATACTTCGCATTCTTTGTTCACTATCTAATATATTTTTTCATTTAAAGGTGCATCATTCTTTTCATCTGATGACAGTTTTGCAATGATTCGTGGAGGCCATATTGATTTAACTATACTTGGTGCCATGCAAGTGTCACAATTTGGTGATCTTGCTAACTGGATGATACCGGTACAATATCATTACTTTTTTATATCCATACTAGCTTTCACCTGTGGCTCTGCCTGCATCAATCGAGAATTTTGATAGAGATTTTGATCTTTTCTAACCCTAAAAAATATAAACCTGATGCTCATCCCATTACCAACAGTAATATTCATTATATTCCTGATTTCACTTCCCTAGCTTTCCTATTTTCCATTCCCCTCAACCTCCCATGCCATAACTATCCTCTTTTCCTTACCCTTCTCCCTCGATCCCTATCTCTGTCTGCCAACCTTCTGCATCCTAGCAAAGCAGTAAATAAAAATAGCTGACTAAACAAAATAAAAATAATGACTTCAAATTGTCTAGTTATGTATTAGTTAGACATATAGACAAAAAGTAACATATATTAACAAGAGCTGGTCTATGCTCTTCTCCAAGGTTTAATTATCTACATACAAAATGTAATCAATATCGATTTAGCAGCTTACCCATACAAACATAACAGATAGATGGCTTCTATTGAATGTATAATATTAATATCATTTGTGTTTATAACATCACTAAAGAAAATAACTTATTTCTCAGGGTAAAATGGTAAAAGGTATGGGTGGAGCGATGGATCTTGTATCTGCACCAAGAACTAAAGTGGTTATTACAATGGAGCATACTGCCAAAAATCGCTCACACAAAATCCTTCCTAAATGTACTCTGCCACTAACAGGAAAAAACTGTGTTGATATGATTATAACTGAAAAGGTAAATATTGTCTTAATATTTTTTCCTTTTTTTTTTTCTATTTCTGCATGGTAGGAATAATCAATTTATATATACTACTTTATATAATGACAAACCTATTAAGTAATTAATGGCTTTTCAAAATGTTATTGGAATCTTTTATCTGTTAGAGGGATGTCTGTCTTTTGTTTAGATTTGAACACTTCCACAAATATGCAAATATTTTACAATATTCACAAATAGTATAGTTTGTAAATAAAAGCATGTTTGGTTTGAAATAAAATGTTCATTGTGAACACATGGGCAGTACAATTGAAGATTATTTGTTTATTGCTAATCTGAATAATTTAGTTGTGATATGAAAATGTATTGACAATTACCATTTCTCAAAGACAAAGAAAACATTTAATGTAAAAAGAAAACTATTGCTGATTCAGAGTAAAATTATCAAATATTTGATATGAATATAATATGTGTTTGTGCCACTTTCTTTATATAATTTAAATAAAAATATATGAAATAATTTCATTCCATTATAAATATTCTTAAACAATTACTTGTGAATTTGTTAATAAAGTAATTGTTATGACTAAAAGCACAGATGAGATGTTATTTTTAAATTTTCCTAAACGTCAAGTTTTTAATGCCACATCAAATCATGCAAAAAGTGTATGATGTTTGCCTATAAATTCATAAGGTAATCATAAGATTTTCGATAACAATATATTTCTAAGAATATTTAATTGGAATTTTTTTTAAATCAACATGTAGACCAGTGAAGGCCGGTAACATGTGACATTGCTTACTTAACAAATAATAAATCAATATGTTTGATGAAAATATAAGAAATCAATTTAATAGGGGCCTACATTTAAATAAATCAAATATATAACCATTTATAATGATAAAATCAAAATTAACAATTTTACAAAATAATACAGTAATATTCTCAAATTTATCAAACACTTCATAACCTACTGGCTGTGAAGTGTTTGATAAGGTTGCTATTATTTGCCAGCATTCAATAGTTTATCAGTTTATTTTGAAAAACATTTTTAAATACTACTTGATTATTTGGTAGTGTAATTTTGGCTGAAATTACCAACATGGGACAACTGTTGGAACAATTCAAAAACAGAAACTCAGTAATTTCATATAATTGTGTCTTCTTTCAGATAAAAATCTGGTAAGGACATATTGTTATACTTTGTTAATTTCTTTTCAGTGCGTCTTTGAGGTGGATAAAGAAAAGGGCCTTATTCTCACTGAACTGGCGGAAGGTGTTAGTGTTGAAGATATTAAAATCAGCACTGGTTGTGATTTCCAAGTTGCAACAAATATCAAAAAAATGGGGGATGTTACAAAGCCTGAAACTCTGAGTGTTTAAACTCAAGATTTAATACTTTTAAACAGATGAAATTATCTGCTCACTTTTCTGAACTCTCACTGCCATCTTAAATAATATATTTTTATTTGATTTACATAGATAAGCATATCAGTGTTATATAAAATCACTTTATCTCAACATATGAAAAACCTAGAAGCTAAGTATAGAACACATTTTCGATGTGTCGGTATAAGTTAAAATGTGAAAATTTTATGTATACAATATTTTTTTATAGACTTCTCGGGATATTGATATGTTTATTAATTAACCTTGGTTATGGAGAGTTAGTTACATTTGTTGTTAATCTTTGATAACCCATATATTTCTGTAAGACTGTTTCAGAACATTCTAAATAAAAACTGTTGTTACCATACAGAGTATTGTTATGATACTTGACCTGAATCTTAGTTCCTTATACACAGAAAATTGGTGTATCTATTGTTATTGAATAGTGATGGCTCAGTGGTCAAATACTGAAGGTGTCTAAGTAATGAAGGTGTTCATAACTGAAAATCATACGCTTCTTTTTTATTCATGTCATAACTTATTATGATGAGTCTAGTTCTATGAAAAGTATAACTGTTTTACTTTCTTTTAATAATACTGTTTGTGTTATTGATGGGACAAGACGTTTTGATAATAAAACGTATGCATAATAAATAAATAGGAAATTTGTGTATTGTTAAGAGATTATTGAAAAAAAAAGTTCAGAACAGCTGCGGCAGCAAAGAAAATATGTGAAACTGAAGAAGATAGTCGATAAACGCACAGCACATATTGATTTAATCGCTTTAATAGTGGAGGTTTGAAGCTAATAGATCATTTGCTCTCTGGTCACTTATCTGTATGAAATATTGAAGCTACAAGGAAAGCGGTAGAAAACCAACTTAATACTCGCCAATTATGGGGCACCCTTTGACCTTCTAGTCACCATACAATTCCATTTACTTAAATCATTCATAAAATTTTCCAAATAGTGCCCAACGAATTAACCAACATTCAAGCTAAACATCGAGTAGGAGTGTGCTGTCAGCTCCACGCTCTACCGAAAAATGATTGTTTTATTAAATGCATTGTTACCTACTACATTGTTACTTGCGATAAAAAATCTATTTATCTACACAATCCAAACATGGAAAATCAGTGATTAGACAAAGGACAATTGCCTGAACCCGAATCGTGAAGAGAGGTCAATTTCAGACAAAAGTTTTGTTATGAGTCTGGTGGAATTATGAATGGTTTAGTGTACTTTGAAATAATTCCAGATGGTCAAATTACCACTGCCTAGATACATAATGAACAATGGATACAAAGTGACAATACATGAAGTTTTGTCGCAAAAATATCCATATTCAATAAACGGAAATCGAGTGCTCTGACAACATGACAGTGCTGGACAACATATTACGAAAGTTACATTGAATGAAATCATACGTAAGTTTAGGCAAATATAAAATGGTAACGTTCTCAACACTCGTCCTATGTGGGCCTGTTTTAGACGTTATTAGCCGTTAAACTGTGAACTCGATTAATAAGTTCATAGTAACAAAAAAGGCCCCTTCTCAGTCCGTATACTGTGACGGACTACTATGGAACCCTAATTTTTGAAATTGATAATAGATGCCACTTTTATATGTATAAAATGAGTATTAAAGACTTAAAATTCGGAACTCCATGTCTAGAGCCGAGGAAAAATTGAAAAATAATCGTAAGAAAATTACCTCAATGACATTATTATTCATTGTCAATGCATGTAACGTGATAATAGATATTTTTATCAAAATTTTGAAAAATGAAATTACCCCTGCACCATACGCGGCTGGCGCTACACTTGCTTATTTAATTAGCATCACTTAGAGAGAGAGAGAGAGTCGAATAGCGGGTGCATAACGCTTTTTCCTTACGTGATGGTGTCTGCCAACTAACACTTCGCAGGCCGTGTTAAGGAACGGTGTTCCAAAAATCTCTAATGAAGGTCATGGAAAACAAAAGTTAATAAGAGAACCAAACAAAAGCTGCATCTACGAACATAATAAAAAAAAAAAAACAAAATTATTTTAGAAAGTTTTTGAAGGCTCGGATATCAAATAATTTAAAAATTTTACTGATGTGCAAAGTCTCGTTATAGTTAAGTAGGTACTCCGCGAGGTTGTTAACTTATACTATGAACTAACTAATGTTTTCTTTGAGGCATTAAATTGAAATGCTGTTAAATTTAAACATTTGTCCAAAACTTAAATCAAATTTTTATGGATGTTATTAATATTAAATATAACTGTTCTAATTCAAATTTAAGTAGGTTGTATCGAAAATACAACTGCAGTCAAATAACTGCACCGTCAGGGACCAATACGTTACAATCAAGAGTGTATTCCCCTCCGAGGTGGAATAGAAGACAGACGGTGATTAAATCAGATGCTTAAGCAGCGATTACCGGAGACATGAATAGCAGATCAACACTACTCGGCCACTCGAAGAACAATACCAGATTAGAAATAGATCAACGCTTATGTCCATGAAAATATTCCAAAACTATGATCCCTAGGATGAGCATCCAGACCCAGATATCAGGGCAATAACATACTGGACTTGGTAATAAACACGACAAACGCACTACGAAACGTGGAAGTGAGCGCTATACATACAGAGTAAATCAATTCGGGTCATCTACCGTGGTTGCCAAAAATCGAGCAGAAACAAGTATTACTATCTAAACCACTCAGATGAAAAATAAAGGCACTTTCCATAATCAAAAAACAATATAGGCCTATCAGAAAAAAATAGAAAAACAGAATTAAATAACAGGGGGAAGAAAATGTAAACCAACAAGCAAACAAGAAGCAGTGCATATTCCGGAATAATCCATAAACCGCACTTTTGACTCTAACTCCATACTTCGAGCAAATAACTCTACCAGTTAGTATTCAAAACTTGCTAATAGAAAGAAAGAAAGCAAAAAGACCTAAGTGTCTAAGGTACCGAAATGTCCAAAATCTGAGGTGGTACAATCAAATAAGCAAAGAAGTAAAAAAGATAATTAAAAAATATAATACCGATAATTGTAACGAAATCATAAATAGTACCTAAAATAATCGGGAAAGGATATGGCGAATCCAGAAAGCTATAAAAGAACCATCGCAGCCGACTCCGCATTTCATAATATGAGAAAGTGAAAAAGATAGGATCAATTTAGTAACAGACATCTCGATAACTATTTTAGCGAGACGACCATGACGTGTTATAGATCTAAAGTGATTATTAATGCCGTAGCCGTTTGAGTTTCAAAAATAAATAATAAAACACCAGGTGAGGACGAAGTACAGACGTACGCATACAAGCTAAGTAGACCGTTTTTACACGCAAGAATGACCGAGTTGTTTAGTTACCCGATATATACCAGCTACTTCAAGCACATATGGAAATCAGGCAACTGCGTGTTTATCCACAAACACGGCGAGCCATTTTCAATTTCAGCATCTTACCGATTGATCACTCTACTCAATATAATAGATAAGATTTACGAAAGACTAATTTTACAACTCTGTACTCAAACATACGAAACACAATCCCACACATTCGACATGGTTTGACTACAGGTAAAGACAGCTACATAATTACTTCAAACGGCAAATCTTAACAGACACCCTAGGCAGAAAATAACACACTACAGTAGCTATTACTGATTTAAGTCATTTATTTAAATAAAGCTTTCGACACGATCGCTCACGCGATAATTACTAAAAAAAGATACGATGCTAATAATTATTATAATGTTAGAAAATTTCCCGAGACTGGGAGGTAGCAGGAAAATGTAGGACTTGTGATTGCAATGTACGTTTAATAAACACACGGAGTGTTATTAAACATCTTTTTTGATGGTTCGTGCCGAAGGAGGTCATTAAATAGAAATTATTTTCGTCAAGTCTGTTACGTTGAATATATATTAACAATGAGTACTTCCATCCCAGAATCATGGATGTTGCATTGCAGAGCTTTTCAAGCATTTGTATAAACTTAAGCGACAAAACACAGACACTGCCAGAAGAGTCTGTCCTGTCAAATCGTATTATGTTGTAACCGCTGATTTTAATTATATCTTTAGCTGAAAGCAAAGTCTCACTGATAAAGGCTAAATGTATGTGTTCTTTACTTAGTAATTCTAGATTTCGCAGTTTAGGATTTAAACGGAGTTCCTCAAAGTTCTATTTTCAGCCCTCTTATTTTTATTTTAATGTCTTCAATATATCCAAATGTGACACAATAGCGGGCACAACACTTTCACTGTATGCTGACGATTTGAGTATCACAAACATAATTAACAATCCCGACAGAGCGACTACGGAAAACCTCGAGTATTACCGACGATGGGAACCACACTGCAACTGTGAAAAGACAGAGTGTGCTATGTTCACAAAGCGCCGAAATATAAACCAAAATTCAAACTTGAGAATGGTGAATGCATCGAATATAAGAAAGAATAAAGCACTTAGGCATGTAGTTTAACAAAACCATGAGAATAAAAAAGCACGTGAAGTATGTACAAAAACTAAACAGATGCGAGCAATGCTAACATCCATCATCGGTCGGTATAATAATATAAACTCACGCCTATTTCCCACAAGAATAGGAGTGTCTCCATGGGCATACCCAGCTTCTATTTTAGGTCAGATCGTGTAAACGGGTCGTAATATATTGTAGAACATACAATTTCCAAGGAGACACAGCTAAATCCCGCCCCTCCCGTACGCCAAAGAGTGTCTCGAGTAGAAAGAGGTATGTTGCGATGGTTTGGCCATCTAAAAAGATGAATAAAAGTAGATTGACAAAACAAATTTAGAGCGAATGTATACGATGGAAAGGTCAGCATGGGTCGCCTTAGAGAATCTTAAGCGGACCATATTGGGGGCATATCAAAAAAGGGCAAATTTTAAGCACCCGAAATCAAAGAGCTTGCTGAAAAGATTGATGGATGTCAGTGAGGCAAAGATCGTACCCTGTGGAAATCTATAGTCTCAACGGTTGGTATTCGGAAATACATCTCAAAATGAAACTGAAAGTAATTCAGGCATGGTCACTACTTGTTCCTGACTATGGCGTAGTGCAGCTGTTGCCACGAATTAGCAAATAACACATTGTACAGTACAACGCACGAAACTCTATCGCTGTGAAGTTAGTCACGAAAGCGTCGCAATGGCGTAAAGTAGAAACGCTGGCGAGAAGCAGGGTCAGGTTGCGTTGTACTTGCGCATCGCATCATTGACAGATAATTTAGACCGGCAGAGTTTCGTGCATTATATTTTAACTCTTAAACACCAATATAAGCAAGCATTTCAAATGGTATTTTCCGAAGTCCCTCAAAACGGAAACATTATGGGAAATGCTTGAAGAGAACCCGTGGCATCTGCGGATTCACGATTTGCATTTGGATATGCTGAAAAAGCTAATCGTGTAGTTTCGAGGACCTGAAGAATCCAGGGATATAGAACCAAAGATATAGACACTTTAATTCAATGCTAGCTACCTGTCGTTATGGTGAAGTAAAGTATTTATAGTAAAATGAGAAGAAAAAAAACGCTTTAGAAATTGAACGATTCCTCTCAGAACGATATCTCAACACCGAGATAAGCTTGTAATACTAACCCCAAATGTAAACTTAGTAGGCACGTCAGATTTGAGTTTAAGACAATTTTATCTGTAACACTTGAAAAATCAACTGATTTGCCAGTCACAAATTGTTAAGGAAATATAAATACATAGTAAAGATACATTATATTCTACGTAAATCGCGATTGTATATGAGCATTGAGACATCGAAATGACTTCTGATCTCTCGGTTTTACTGTCATAATCATTTGACGGTACTTTTGGACGTTACGTTACGCACGTGGGGGCATAATAATCGATCCTTCGTAAATTTTTTTGCAACGTCACAGTATCAAAATTACAATTTTAAATCGACACAGAACAAAATGACCTCTATCAAACGCAACCATTCGCACTAGAATCGATAAATTTACTCTTCGATCACAATAGCCCAAGTAATGGAGCACGCAAAACCAAATTCAATTTAATGTCGTATTAGGTGCGATCGCTGCGCCTTCTGTGGGCACGACATATTCGAAATTCAATAATGTTTCCTTAGTTCTAAACAGCGTTGATAGGTAAGGCACCAAAAGAATAAAGTTACTAAAATTTTAAGGAATTTGATTTGTTTTCATTACATTTGGTTTAGAAAACTACCCTCTATTGACTGAACTGAAAGATCTTTGACGACAAAACATTTCTAAATAAAACACTAGATATTTGTGTAATTTTTTTAATTTGGAACTCATTTTAAACAAGAACTTTTATTATATTAGCAGCGTACATACAAAACGCAAATGTATTATTGTATTTAAGCGTTTACATTAAAAACTTTACTAGAATAACAAAAAATGAAAATTCTTTGTATTACTCAGTAACATAAATGAATTCACATAACAAAAAAAAAGCATTATTCACGTTGAGTGAAAAAATAATATGAACAATAGAAATAAAATGGGCCTATATAGGTATAATCAATAGCATGTAATATCTTTAACGAATATCAAAATAAAAAAATGGTCTTCTTGTTTCTAAAGAAATTAAAAACTAAAGAAAAGCAGTGGTTATTGTAATAAACCACATATCTTGCAATTTTAACTATGCATTTTAATGAAAAAAAAAAAAAAACCTTATAGCAATTACATGTAGCAATTTCTGAAGCAATATGAAATATACAAATATTCTATAATTACATCAAAAATTTAAGCGACTAATATTTTGTAGATGGCTTTTTGTTTTTAAAGAATTTCCTTTGCTTGGGCGATTGTCCACTTTGCTTCAAGATAGTAGGGAGATCCACCTGTAAATGAAGGGACAATTTATGTAATTTCTTAGCTATCACTATGAAACGTTGTTATCAAAATAAAGCTGTATTATATATAAAAGAGCGGAGCTGCAGGAACATCCCCCGTTCTCTCCTTAGTTCCTGTTTCAAAGGTATAAGAAAGGTATCAAGTGTATGTATGTTCATGTTTGTCAATTTTCACGACTGGCCCACTTGACGCGATATGCCAGAGATTCTAAAGATGGGTATATATTACATTTTGAAAAACTAAAAAGCAATCAAGACTAACGCATTTATCGGAATAAACGCGAGTACCTTAGCTTATTCCAAGCAACCGAAGCCGCGGACGGAAAGCTAGTTGCAAATAATATACAATACATATAACTATTACAAAGCTCGAAAAGTTGTAAATTGCTTAATAGGATTAATAACTTGAATGTAATCTGATCGAGGGATAATCAATTAATAAGGTAGAGAGTGAGTTTTAATTCTGCAGTCACTGTCGACTTACCACGCTGGAGCCGAAGGTGCTATCATTCGCAGCCGTAACGCTTCGCAGTCCGCTCAAAGGGAGATGCGAAATTGCATCGCCGCGTCTCATTATTTCAAATCTTCGATTAACTTCTTCTTGCTGTTGTTTTAAAAAGAGCTATTTATTTATACACGTAAGAGGCGTTACATTCTCATTTCATCCTTACTTACTGTCTCTTTCCCTGAATTCAGGGAAATTACATTCAATTTAGGTTAGTATCTGCATTAGACATCAAAGGTTGTTGCTGATGTTTTAGTTATTCAAAACTCAGTTAGGACAAAGGGGCCCCCATCCATAAGTTTACGTCACACGAATTTCATGATTTTCGGACCCTCTCCCGTTCTTGTCACAATTGTGTGATCTACCGCCCTACTTTGATGTTAAAAATATGGTTTATAAAAATATTGAAATTTAGAAATTATGAAACTAAAACAACACTTCAAAATTACATAAGTATTTCTGTATAAAATAGTTTTATATAAAGATATCTTTTCCAAAAAGAATAAAATAGAGACGTAAAACAGACACAACCGTGCATCACGCACGGTTGTGTTTGTTTGTACGTCTGTACAGCGAGTAGGAACAATGTCACGCGGCCGCAAAATACCAAAAACTTGTACAAATAAATTTGTCACAAAATAATCTACATAGTTTGTAAAATTTTAACGTTTTTGGTATAGTTGAAGTTTTAGTTTTGATATTTTAGATTTATACGGTGACGTAACGAAGCTTGTGACCCGCCACCCCTCGATACCACGATGTCACAATTTCTTGGTCTTCTCCTAACGCCTTAACGTGTGACGTGGTTTATGGGTGGCCGCAAAGTAATAGTCTCCAGACTCTGAATGGCGATTCGTTACATTTTTTACAATTCGTGTTCGTTCGCTAGCGCGGGTGCGTAATATCACAAAGAAAAAAAAAACAGTTGATTAGGTATTCGATATAAGCCAAATCTTTCGTATTGAAATTTGATTTGTTGGATAAGGATTCGTAGTGCAAACGCGGATTCGAGGGTTCGAATTCGAATTCAGCGGTCAGAGTCGAAAATATATTAACAGTAATTATTTTATTTATTATTTTACATTTTACGCCTATGATACGTCAACAGCTAATAACTATTCCAAAGCTTTCTACAATAGACCACTTTTGAGAAAAATCGGAAGACTTACATTAATCGTGTCGTTATACACGTTTGCACCGCATTCAGCTTGTTCTGGGCGTTCGGCTATCACCTACACATTTATATTGTAGGAAATGTTATAAAAAAATTATTGATACAAAAATATACCTACAATGAAAATGGATTAGTATCTATCACTGTATGTCTTTACACATTAATATCACCTTATTTCCACATAAGTAAGTATAATATAAAAATATTAGTCGAATCATTTTAGTTGTCCCATTGTAAAAAGTCTTTAAACCAATGAATCTTGATCAATAACAGTCGTTTTTAATCAAGATTCGTCAATCATTGAACTGTTTTTGAAAAGAGCTATATAAATTATTAAAATGCATTATTATGTGGTGCTTATGTTCACTTATAATAAAAAAGCATATTTTATTCAATTGATTTGCTCAAAAAATATTTTTTTAAAAACAATATGAGTCTGTTTTATTAGGTTTATCCTGTATTTTCACTATATAACTATATTTAATGACAAGAAAAAAAATTAAATTGAAATGTTTAAAAGTGGGTGCTCTAAAAAAATATTTTTAACAAAGTTCCGAGTTTGCTTTGTTAAATATATTTCATTGCTATAGCCGAGTAATTAGCTGTATCAACAAATAATGGATATAATTTAATCAATCGGATTAATCAAACCAATATTAAAGTCGGTTAAGACAACTAAAAATTGGTTCGGTCAAAATCAACAATGCAAATTTATAATATTATTCAAACTTTTGGTTGGAATGAGCAATATTTTTTTCAGTGTATTTTTATAATAAATTGGAAATATTAGTCACATTGTTTATATTACTATAGTTAAAAATACCTGTAAATGTACAGGAGATAATAAGAAATCTCTCTGATGCACTTCCTGCGCAGATTGCTGAAATACTTGCAATTTATTTTCTAATTCCTGCACTCTATTTTGAAAATGTTCCTGAAAAATATTTTTTACAGATTATGTGATCATATTATCAATTGTCGTATTTAACTTTGTATTTCCGCTTACATGTAATTCCTATGTGAAATCAAGTGTGAGGAAATGGCCAATATTTTGATATAAAAAAAAATACAGATACCCTTTTCTAAATTGGCAATACTCCCATAATGCCACATTTTATTGTAATTAATTCAGTAATTACATCGGGAATGTAAAACGAATGTGTATAAGACTGATAGCTATATATTTATTATAGATCGAGCACAACTGACAGCCCTAACAACATTGACATTAAGAAGGCATAGGTATGTAAGTTTACATAGATAAAAAATTGCGGAAATGTGATGAAAGAAAAGAATATTTATTACTGTAAGTAATATACGACCGGAACTGTGCTGAAAATATATCTATATTTTTAATAAATTAAGATGTGCGCTTGCTTGCGTCTCGGATTTTCAAACGCGTAAATAAGACTTGAAAAGTTAGAGGAGGTTTGAAATGTAGCGCTATATGTGAGATTTGAACTATTGTATGTCGTGACTAAAGATCTTCATTCTTAGTGTTCTAAGAATGAAGAAATGGAGAAAGAGAGAAGAAAGATGGAGAAGAATGAAGAAAAGGATTTCCTGTTAGGTAGATTTACCTAACAGGAAATCCTTTTCTTCTAGCCCATCAAGCAAAGTTGATGATATAAACTCTTAATTCTATCCTTTCAAATAATGGCCTTCAGATGAATAACTTCATACTTAAGTAATAAATAACACTAATTTAAGAGATCAATATAGACAAAATTTTACATTAAGTTAAAATCGAGACACATTATTTGAACTTTGTTATTCATATGAATATGAATAAAATATGTCCATTGTAATCCTTCGCAAGAGAACTCTTTTAAAACAGTTAAAAATGAAGGATCTATTCATTATTGTGATTCATCTGTAGTTCCATACATATGTACTTAGATAAGTCATCAAAAATCATGATATTAAATTAATTTTGCTAGTTTTCTGTTCTGATTTTACGCGTGTCGTTCCCTCTATTCATATTTTCAGGAACTAATTTGTAAAAGAAACAAACGCGACAATTCACCACAGGCGGTTCAGGCAGGCTACGCTAGCGTCACCTGCGGCCCAAAGCACAATGAATCGATGCCTATGTTTCGTACTAATGGTTCCCGTGTGCGTATCATTGAGTGAAAATGTACCATAACATTGTCACCCATATAGTCACATATTTACTGATATACTGCTCCGTTTCTCAAATATAAACCCATGTATTTAGATTTGAGAAACGGAGCCTCGTTGAATCCCGTCAATGTCGTAATTATAAAAAGTTATTTCACAATTTTGTTATGTTTGTTTTTTTTGGGTAAGTGATTAAGTTATTGAATTGAAACATCTATAGGCGCAGGGTAAACGGGTTGTTAGCGTGGCCACGCTATACTAGGGTATATATAATCTATTTATAGTAGAGTGCACTGTGTGGCGACGGGTCGCCACGCTATGAAATGGTATATACATAGTCAAAATGTAGTAATGTGTATGGTGTGGCGACGGGTCGCCACGCTATACTATAGATATATATATATATAGACCACGAGTAGTAGGGTGTACGATGTGGCGACGTGTCGCCATGCGCAAGCGACTGTGCGACTCCCTTCTCACTCGGGTCGATGGTGCTGTTTACTACGGCATACATAACCAGTGTTTTACTTGAAAAAATAGACAATAAAAAGAAAGGAGGAAACATCAAATATAACTATTACTGAAGTCACAGATAAAATGAATTAAGTTGTGGCAACTTGAAATTATTATTGAATTTTTGTATTTAATGAAAATAAATATTTATTAAATAAATAGTCATCATTCTCTGTAAAAAATTCGTCATATTTAATTTTTCCATTATGCTATATTTAGTTCTTGTCGTAATCTCGTCTTTAATGCATATTACTTGTACAAACTCGATGTTTCACATCTGCCAGGCGTTCCGTAACGGCTCACATTTTATTTGGTAAATTTACTATATAAAAAAAAAAGGAAAATGTACTTTGTGTTGTCGTAGTGTATTTAAATAAATTAAAATCCACCGTTTTTTTTCGAAGTTATCTTTTGAGGATATGATTACATCGATTGCGAAGGAAAGGGAATTTAAACTTATTTTTTTTTCTAAATACATTTTCAGAAATATTTTTTGAGACAGACATTTCGTATGAAATATTGCAGAAAAAAACATTGTTTAGTGTTTCCGAAAATTTAAATAGTTCGAAACTTTCGTGGAACTGTTCTGTTTTGGAATTCAGTTACAACCGATCTGAAAATAAAACGCGGTATTGATAATGTTCAACAGTATTTGGGGGGCGTATTTTGCGAGATTATAGACAACAAACTGGTCCGGCAGACGTTGTTCTGCCCTTTCTTGTTAGCGGCTTGCCGTATAACTAATGTCCGCAGCTCAGTCCGCCTGGAGATAGAATTATTTTCTCCATCTTGTGTATCGATCGAAGTCAGTCCCGCTTTCAATTGTGATCCTGTTCCCTCGATTCTGTTCCCTGTCTCGCTTTTAATTCCGATTCCGCTACCAATCACAATTCTGATTTGCACGAAGCCGAGGGCAAACAATTTCTTCATCTATTGTATTTCGATTAGGCTCTCGATTCTAATGCCGATCCCACACTTAGCTTTGACCCCGGTCTTCTTTCAAATTTCGGACCCAGTCCTGGCTTTGGATTCTGTTCCCCGTCTCGATTTTTATTTTGATACCGCTACCAATATAAGTTTTAAAGTATAGTAATAATTTTTAATCGAATGTGGTACGAATTGATAAGCGATATTTTTGTCAATCCGTCTTATACCAATTGAGGGGCGAAGTTCTAAGAAGATTAAAATTTGTCTTTGTGTTTATATTTGGATGAAAAATCTGAAAAAAATAATAACAAATTTCCTGAAAATATTTTAAAAAAGTATTTGACAATTACGCCACCTATCAGAATATAAACTATCCTATCTCTCTAGTTGGACCGAATTACACATAAATGCCAAGTTTCATGAAGATCGGTTGTTTTAGAGTTCATCGTGGACAAACATCGTGACACTGGAATTTTATATTTAGGTAAAGATTAATCAAATGAAAACATATGATGCACATCTCAATATGATGAGTGTTATGAAAACAATAGCGGATCCTCAGCAGAATTGTCATTGATAGTGCAAAAAAATAAAACAAAAAAAATCTGTTGATTATATCGCTACCAAATTTTATAGGTACACCCCCGGTAGGCTAATCTGCAAATTACCTGAAAATTTCATCAAAATCGGTTCAGCCGTTTCGAAGTCCATAGGGAATATACATACATACACACATCGACTTTTATGTTTTTTGAGTGCATAGTCGCTACAAAACTTCTGAGGCTTTTTTTAATTTATTTATTTGTGAAAACTTTTTTATATTAAATGAATTTGCCAGAAAAAACTGGAAAAGCAGAAAGAAAGATGAAAGGTAAGAATTAGGTAGAGTAGGTAGCCACCGTCGATAGACCACTAACAGAAACAGTACTAAAATTGGTAAGTTTTTTTAGCCATGCATATCCTGTCTGAAAACGCTGTGCCGCCATTGATTTAGGCCATCATAGAAAATATTACTTACACTATGCCAACTATTATGATAAACTTGATTTAATATGTTGTGAACAAGATTTTTTTTTATTTGACGCCATCAACTGCATTTTTCCATTTTAATTGAAGCTTTCTTCTTTCAGGTTTCTTTCTTTTTATGAAACTTATCAACCAAATCAGTATGTTCCTGAAAACTTGTACAAAACGGGTTTTCCAGAGATGCAGTCTAACTGGATGGATTTTTCGTCGCGAAATCCTTGGAGCCGTTTTCGAAAGCATGATTACAAATATACGAATGTTACTCGTTTAATAATCTCTTATTTTACTGAATATACATCAACAACTAGTAATTTTTTTAATATAAATCTATGCAAGAGGAGAAGAAAAAAAGATAAATACGTAAGTCTTCGTCGGTGACGACACGAGAGCGTATTATGTGTATTTCATCCTCCATTTAAACAGTCTATAGCCTCCAACTAACCTTTACACTAGCTTCTTTTTCTTGTGCGTGCTGTGCGGCGGCTAATTCGTCTTGTGCACGCTTCAACTGCTCTTCCATTTTAGCTAAAGCAGTGGTATTCTGCTTTGAATCCGCCATCAACTCTGATATGATATTCATTTTAGCGTTAACAGTTGCCTGTTCGGATTTTATGGCTTTTGTCAATTCTTCAATTTTGTTGTCGGCCTCCCTTGAAAATAATAAAATCCATTATTATGAACGAAAAGTACATATGTCTTAAGGAAATATTCTATACTTCTATATAAATCTGTAGATTCTCTCTGCACACACACGTTGTTTTTTGTAACTTTCTAGTATGTGTTCATTTTATTACTCGTAACTGACCCCTATTCTACCATTTTTTAAATTGTTGTCTGTATATCCTTTTACAACTTAAGAACCGATAGTGATGAAAACTGGTACACAGTAACAACACATGATTGTGCAAATAACAGGTTATACTTACATATGATTTTAAGAATTACTTTTGTATTTCTTTGATAGATACATTAACTTTTGTGTTGATCGAAAATCAGGGCGTATTTGGATAAAAAAAAAAAAACCAAAATTGGTAAATGATAAAAATAAAATTATAAAAAGTCCTGATTAACTAAACGGCCTTAAGATATTCTTATTCCTTATTGACATTTAAAAGCTACATTATTAAAAAAAAACAGTAATATAATAATTACATTTTATAGACCCTTTGTAATGATGTATCATTATAATTATTAAAATTTGTTAAGTGACTATATTTTTCTTGATGATATGTAGTTAATCATCTGATTTAATGCTTAGATAATAGCTAAAACAAAATTGTACCTAAAACTAATGCAAAATTTATAATCAGTTGCGACAAACGAAAATCGATCTAGATCAAGAACTGATTAGATTAGGAACAAACACATGATAAGGCTTGATTTATAGCTCTTGAAACTAAGAAATAGTGTTGATTCTGATGAAACTACATTTTTTACTCCACCTCGAATGACGTCATGGAAGATGCTGTGTAAGGTCTTCGTGGCACTTTTAATTTCACTTTAAATAAATGTATATAATTCATTTAACTACGTTGTATGTGGATTAAGCCATGGTTAATAAAATTGGCCCGGATTTATTGTCCACTGGTAATCATTCCAGGGTCTGATTCCACTGGTAATCATTTACATTCTTAGTTGGAGTGCAACTGCCAAATTACTTTTATACAAACTCTATAAATTCTTCTTATTCTTTATAATATAAAAGTTCTACAATTCATACAAATAACATTTTTATTCACTTCCACATTAAACTATTTCACCCTATTTCTATTATAATCACTAAACAGATCCAATGTGTCTTTGCCAAGTTCGTCGTATTCGAATTATTTGTATAAATGAAAATATGTAGGTAAGTAATTAATTGTAATTATGTGTATACTACGTTTTACTAATAGCCATTGAAGAGTAGTTTCTGGTGACAAATTTCAGTATTATCCCCTAACTCCTAGTTGTTAAGAAATATCGTGTCTTCCATCATAAGCTCAGCAGCACGAGATGATTACTATCAGATGCAAAATTTTGAATAACTAAGGAATGCATATCTGTGTTGCCATAAGTCGTGTAAAAATGTTTAAAGGCTTGATGTTGTCAGATTCGAACTTATACAAATTATTAAGTCAACCACATGACAACTATGATTTATGGAAATTACAAGCCTACGAAATATGTCTTCTGACAGTCACAACCTCACATGTTACACGATTCTGATATACAAATATTATCATTAAAATCACTTATAACTGCACACAGTGCATCTCATGACAATTCTATTAAACAAAAACTGCTAGGTTACATGGTTTAATTACAAAGTTCCGGCGTCTACCTACCACATTTGTTTTTGTTGTCGTACCTACCTAAGAAGTAACTACCTGGTTTTGGATTGTCATAAACCTGCTAATATTTCAATCACGATACATTCTTTCTATTCTATTTTCAGGAGTTCCCTGTGGTTGTATTTCAGATTGTGGTTATGGTTGCATTCCTTGACATTGAACCTAATATTGAAATCCAAAGATTTCAATATTAGGTTCAATGTCAATAAAACTGAAATACAACCTCCTTGAAAATATTCTCTTTCTGACAAAAATATATATATTTTAAATTGGTTTATAAACAATAAAGTTCTGAGATAACAATCACAAAATGAAACCGAATTGAGAACTTCCTTATTTTAAAGTCAGATAATAAGAAAAATTCGCTTGTCACCATAAATATATAGTATAGTTTGTGCTTGTCACTGAACGTCATTTAATTAGAGGATGAAGTTAAATTTTGCAGTAGTGTCATTTCTAACTAAACTCTTTAATCGTGTGATCCATTTAATAATTTATTTGATTCTAAATCAGACAATCCTACTCCTTTATGGTTTTTACATGACTGAAAGCTATATGCATCTGGCTTTTTGCAAAATTTTTAAACTATTTGAAAAAAAAGTTAAAAACATATTATAACAAAGCTGCTATACTATGTTTTTGTCGTTAAGGAGCTAGTGATAATATAAGCACATGATCACTAATTAGTAGTAATGTGCTTGAGTAATTTAGTGATAGAACTTGAGTAATTACTCAAGTTCTATCACTTTATGAAGAAGAGATATTGAAAACGAACACACTTAACGGGCTGGAAAAAATTTAAGTTTGAGAATGATCGCACTCTAATTAAAAATGTAAGACCTTGGAATGATGATAAGCCATCGGAAAACTGAGGATCGGAATCAATGTTCGACTTTCCCTATATGAAAGTGAAGGCCACCTGACCAATAATAAATACACTACATGTACTAACACCACTCTTATTGTTGGTTTAATGGCTCAAATAGACTCCTAGAACCCTAAAACGCCAAGACCTGATATATCAGTTTATAAACTCGATTTTCAAAAGGACTGAAAACAATAACTTTCCAATTTTTTAAAGTTTTTCAATTTTCATAGCGAGAAGTTAAAAATGTTAATATTATAGAGAGTATTTGCAATGTGCATTAAATCAATGCCATCCGCGACATATCAGGCCTTGTAAATTTTTGTGTTGAAATGATAAACATACAAATTAAGTGTTTAGTTTTCATGTGCAACCATGGAACATCTTTCTATGATACAAAAACAGTGCGTCTGTTTTACAGCTACAACAGACTTGAAGGAAGTAAATTATTTTCAAATAATTTGTATAAATCCTATGAGAAGTATTACTGTAAATCCTTTCTTAAATAAGAGTAACAACAAATATTAGGTAAATGATGTATTTTGTTCAAAAACTTCTGATTTCTTTGTAATAAATTGTAATTAGGTAAGTATAGGTATAGATATAGTAAACTGAGGAAAAACTAAGACATTGTGCCTTGCACAATAACTTTTTCGGCCCGAACATATTCTTGAAACTAAAATTCTGTGACGTTCAAACCATCTACATGAGGACATGTTGAGCTCTATCTGATAACTTCAATTATTTCACTTTTATTTAGTAGCATATTTCATAATGTACAATAATGAATACTATATACCACTTCAAAATCCATTGAAAGTTCACATGACAAGAGCATCCCAAAAGTATTAATATTTTTGCCAAAACATACTCTACAATGGATCTTGATTCCCCCATAACATACTTGGCAAACAGTTAATATTATTATACTCTACATAGGTATATGCATATATTATTATGCTGTATATATTATACATATATACTTAATGTTCAATAATATGTCATATATTTTATTGAACATCATATGCAATCATATGGTATAAGAAATTTAATCATTCTTGAATGTTTTAACTTAAAACATTACACTATGTAAATGTAAGGACAAAGTACTTAGATCATCAAAATTTAACATTGAATTTACTTTGCCTAATGAACCATTTTTAATTTTAACTTTTCACAACATCCACTTGATTCCTATTTCTTTATATATTCTACTCTTATAAGTTATATACACAGTGAGACTAGATATCATATATCTGATAACACCTAAGGTAAATTGCCTCTATGATATTTATACCACAACAAGCATTCAGATATTCACAATTAAAACAATTTCTGTTTACCTAGTTCTCACCAAAAGGTCCTCATTTTCCATAACTTTTAATTTGTATTTCTCACTGATGTCATTAATAATGCTGTCTTTCTTATTAAAATCAATTGTTAATGCATCCAAAGAAGCATTTTTCTCTCTGAGTACCTGCAAAGAAAAAATGTATGTTTATAAAATTTTATAACAATGAAATTATGTGCCTATTACACAGTAATAATGATCACAATGCAATTTTTCAAACATAACTTTTACTAAACAAACATATTAATTTTGTAAGTAACAAAATTAATATGTTTGTCTAATGTTTTTATCAAATGATAATTAAATAATACAACAGAAACAGTTATAGTAAGGTTTGTTCAGAATTTATTTATAAATAAACATAAGTACACTAATGGACATATACCTATATGCTTATGAAAAATAGTGAAGACATTTATGGTCCAGCAAAGAATAAAAAAAAACATAAGATACTTAGAAGAGATTAAGAAAAAAAGGTATAGTCTATAGTATGCATATAATAATACAGTAGGAAGCATAAATCTTTACAATTAAATATATTTGACAAAAACTACTCTGAGGGAAATGTTGACAAAATAAATTTGATGTCTGATTGTGGATTTGTTTGCGAAATGCATTAAAACTGCTGGACTTTGATGAAATTCTCTATGGAAATAATTTATATCCCAAAGTAACATATCAGATGGTTTTTATACAGTTTCGCTGCATTTTTATTGCGTGCAATAAAAATGCAGCGAAACTGCATATGCATTACGTTGTGCATATTTTAAACTAGGTTGAAAGTACAATCGGAATCAAAAACGAAACCACAACTGGAATCGAAAGCAGAAACAAGATCGGAATCATGGTTAACATTGGAACAATTGATATAAAAGATGTAAGAATTCAATCTGTCCACATGGACAGAGTTGCTGGCGAAAGCTAGTCATTAAATAAAGTAAGTAATAATTAAAATAAAAAATAATTATCAACTAAAGTAGGAATGCATGCTAACTTTAATTTCACTGTCCTTCATTTCATTTTCCATTGAGAGTTTAGCAATTGTCCTGTTTGCATCAGAGAGTTTTTCTTCTGCAATATGGAATTTTTCTTCTGCCAGTTTAGCAATTCTGGCTGAACTGTCTATACTTTTGGCTGCATCACAAAGTTGTTCTTCTAAATTATGTTTAATTTCTTTAAAATTTTGTATGTTATCAGTGAGCACTTTAATAGATTCATGTAATTGCTGCACGCTCTCGTCTGTCTCCTTAGCTCTAAATACATGTAATTATTTACTCATAATAGCATCAAAAATTATTAATAAAATTTGGAAAATGCAAAAGTGCACGACTCACACGCACATATTGCAAGAGAATAAAAGGAGTCACAATTAAAAAATAATAGATTAAAATAAAATGAATATACTTTTTATTGTATTTGTATTATAGCAAATTGTGAATCTAAAAAATCTTTTTTTGAATTTACAAAATAGTATGCAATATATTTTGATACAAAGTAACTCATCAACCCATAACCACCCAAGTAGTTTTAATGACAACTAATACATGATATAAATAAAAATTAATATTTTACTTTTTATATAATTTTTGTAAATTTTTTTTTTATTTTTCTTATAGTGACGCCACCTGGATGTGTAAAGATTAATAAAAAAAATAGTCAATGCGAAACGAGAGAAAAAAAAAGAACTATACACATGTGAATGCAATAAGAAAGAGATGAAAATAGTGACAATTTTTACAAGTGAAAAACTAGAGAACTTGTTCGACTTTCATTAATAATTATTAAACGGTTGCGAGTTCTATAACAAAAATCAATAGGAATCCTCTATAGAATCTATGGAAATTTGTTTAATACAATTTATCTTAATCAATTTTTTATATTTTTCTAAATCGTGAAAACCCACCAACGCACAGATCAACAGACGGCGGTACACATATTTATCAATTACAATTTTTGTTATGTGATCTAATTAATGTAAATCAATTAGAAAATAAAATATTCTTATAATTTGATGTCTCTAGTTATTTGAACATTAATAATAAATTGAATTTATCATCTATTTTAAAGTTTAAGAACGATTTTATGCAGTGAAACTTAAGTATGCCCACATATTAAGTGTAGAACTTACATGCTGCTTGTTTGTGAGTCGTGCAAAAACTATCTATTAGTAAACATCCATTGTAACATATACATACTTGTGAAGGTATAAGCTAAACAATATATTTACCTTAACTCCATTTCAATATTTTTCTGTTGAAATGCATTAGTATCTTGTTGTAATTTCATAATTTGCTCTTCTTTCTGCAAAAATACAAATGGTTTAAGATCCATTCTGATCGATTAAATTATAATTGTTTTAATGTTTTTTTAGTCTTAAAATAAGGGAGAAGCTTATATTCAGGAGTAGATGTCTAAAATGTAACTATAGTAGAAAACATTGAGACAATAAACCTTTTGCAATTCCAACATTTTAGTTTCTACTGTAGCCTGTAATTCTCTGTTTTGTTTAATAGTATCTATATTTTTTGATTCCAAAATTTCAAGCTTGCATTTCAATTCTTGTATCGTTTTATCTGCATCTTGTTTAAACATAGAAAATATCTCTTGTTGATTTTTCAATGTTTTAACCAACATTTCATCTAAATCAGAATATATGCCAAGATTAGATTAGAAGATGAAAACATTTAAAACAGATTATACATTTTATATAGCTTTATTTTTTTATATAAAGTTATGACTATTTTCTAAAAGGGTAGGCAGAGATCACAGATATCTTCACATTTGCCACATGGATGATGGAGCATCACTTAAGAATGGCTTGATCGATTTAACTAATTTCTATCTAAGTTCTATTAAGAACACAACAAAAAAGAAATTAATATAAAAATAACCTATCCTAACTTAACCATTAGGTTAGAACAAGGTTTGTGTGAAAGAAGATAATCTTCATAAAATTTTTGTCTTTCTGTCCAAGGTATCTTTGGAACAGCTGAATCTATCAAGATTCAACTTTCGCTGGAAGGTAGAGAACCTTATTTGGCTATATTTAAGGTAGTTTTTATCTCCAAAATACTTGGGGTTTCTATGTGAAAAGTGAAAAACCATTGAAAATGGGATCATTTATCTGAAAAACTCAAAGCTGAAACCCAGATTAAGATTGAGAGTAAAACCTGAATCAAGATCTAGATTGAAACAAAATTGAGGGTGAGGAGCAGTATCTGAATCATGATGAACATAGCATATCAAACTATATAAAAAATTAAAAAAATTCATTTTATGTTCAATATTTTCTAAGCTCTTTCAAGTATAATTTTCGGATACAGTTGGCTAAAGACATTAAAGAGACTTATAGGGCGGTCATTTCTGAAATTTTATAGCAGTTTAAAAAGGCGACTTTTGACTTTGATTGACGTGGATCTTTAGTTAAGGTGCTTAGAAAGATGTTTAAAGTGACTAAGAAATGGAAGGAGTTGTGGGCTGATACATGTTTTGGAAAAATGTGATAGTAATAAAACAATGTCACTGACTTTGATGCCTGGGTGGGTATACAGCAGGATAAATGGATTTACAAGTGTTAAATAAACTCGGAGATGAAAGAATGAATGGAAATAGTAATTGCTTTCTTCAATTATGCCAAAGTTTTAATTTATATGTGACAAACACAATGTTTAACCACAGAAGGATACACTCCTAACACTATATGCATGGAGAAGATGAGATTAGAAGAGTTACATAATGTAATTATGAATGTTCAGTTGAAAAACAAAGTTATGTACTGTGTACCAGAGTGTATTATGGTGTCAATATTGACAATAATCACATATTAGTGGTCTGCGGAATTGAAATTTATTATTGTCGCTAACGGACCCATGAGAGAATGACCACCAAGCAAAGCCAAAAGGAGTAAAAGGTGGTAAGCTTCAAGATCTGAATGTAAAAAATAAGTAATATAGAACGATTGAAGGTAAACTTGGACGAAACGGACAGTATGAATATTTAGAGTTGAACCATTAGAGGAAGTAAAAAAGTACTAGTAAATGAAACAAAAAAGGTAAGCAGAGTGAGTAAGAAGAAAATGTTAGTAAGAAAGATTAAAATGGTTTGATATCCCATGTCCATAATTAGCTGACACAATAGTTGAGAACATTTTTTCGGAATGAAAATTCAGAAATACCTGATCATTTTTGTACCTATAAACTTGTGGGCTGGACAATTTTGGTTTAACTACATTCATATGATTTACAAAAATATCTAATAAAGTAAGTACCTAGATTTTTCTATAAAGCAAATTTTATTGTATAAAACATGTAGTATATTCTATATATCTTCCTTTTCTCCTCCTTTTTTCATCAAATCTTACCACTACTTGAAAATTAAAAATTATATGGTTTTTTATGTACTTTATAATAGAGTTTTTGTCTGTGTGTAAGATGTTTTGTTCCATAATCCTTTTCAACATTTAATTTTCCACCCACTTTATTGAATGTGGATACATTTAAAAAAAGTAAATTATGATTGCATACTTGTTGCTTTAGCTTAAATTATTGCTACTGAAGCACATCATCCCTATCTTTTTATTTTAGGTTGGGGGCTGCTAACAAGTATTGTCATCAATACTAAGACAATGTCTCGGACTGACAGTTTAATATTTACTCCAAGAGAGAATGGATTGCTTAATTTAAATTAAAAACGCATTGTTAATTGACCCATGATCCAGATTGAACCTGGTACTCTCCAAGTAGAAGGTAGTGTTCTTGACCATTTTACATTTACATGTTTGTTATTTTGTATATTTGTTTCTTTTTAATGCATGAGGTCTTAATTCAAAAATGTATGAAAGAATGTTCGAGGGTCAGCGATGGGTTGCATGCTGCATGTTGCAATAAAGGGAATTAAAATAAAAAAATGGAGAAAAGAAACCTTTATGGCATTAATACCTATATTGATGTACATTATTTTTAAATGTGTATTTTTTCACTTGGCTTTATCAGCTTACAACTGATACATTTCATATTATATTAACTCCATAAATTAGAATGAGATTTAAATAATCACAAGGGTTAATGTAATGGTAAATAAATATAATTTAGATAAGTATTTAATTTTAAATTTATTCATATCATATATTATTTCCAATAAAATTATTATAGTAATGTTGATGAATGGGCTTTCTATTGTGTATCTAATGTATCTAATGTATCACTATCTAGTGATGCATTAGATACACAATATAAAGACCTGGTTTGATTTTTAAAATATCTGTAAATATAAACTACAAGTGGATCTTTTGAATTATCAATTACTGACACCTTATTTCATACAATCATTTGTATGAAATAAGATATTTGTATTGTATGAATAAGTACTTGTATTATTCAAAATTAACATTAAGCATTACATGAATAAGCATTTGTACGAATAAGCATTTTTGCTCATCTATGTAACATTATCTTTAAGCAATAATTTCATTTGCATGCAAATATATAATAACAAAATTTTGAAATAGAATGTTTTTATAAGTTAACTTCTAGAAACATGTGTTATCTCTTACTTTATACAAATAATTAGTGACCGTTTAAAAGAAATTAATAAACCTAAAAATAATATGCATCTGGTTAATTGCTAGATAAAATCTTACTTTTTTCTTCTACAGTTTTATAAATCTGATAATGGGCCTTCATACTATTCATTTCACAAATCGCATTTTTCACTTGTACACTAGCCTGATTGTATATTTCTTTTAAAGCGTTATAATCTTCTCCTATGATGGTTTGTCTATGTTCAATATTTTTTATATGATCTTGCATAACGAGGAATATATCACGATTTGCTTTAAGGCTGGAATACATCAATACAGTTGTTATTATTTGAAAAATTTATATATGGATAATAAGTTTTAACTAATTGTATGAAAGCGAAAATTTATAGAAATAATAATAGCTAAAAACATAAACATCATATGTAAAAATTCAATAATACTTATGATGAAACAATACACAATTTAAAATATAACAAACTTGTTGAGTATTTCTGGGCGTAATCGCGCTTCTTCTTGGTATTTCGTTGATACTTTTTCATACTCAAATTGAAAAGCTCTCATATTATTCCTATACGCTTCGTTATCTTTCTCAAGTTTTTCACATTTCTGCTTAATATTCCAATAAAAACTGTCTTTTTCTATCTATAAAATAAACAATGTTCATAAATACATTGAACTATAATATATTTTGAGATACTTTTTTGAACATACTTGATTTTTAACGAAAATGTTTTGTTGTTCGTTAAATCCTTCTTGAAGATGTTTCGCTTCGTCGTACACCTTCTTAATAAATGGATATTCATCAGCATTTCCACCTTTATTCTCCATATTTATCACTGAAATTTTCTGATGTTTAGGCAGATAAATTAAAAAATTCAAAACTCTGCTGTCGGCGGCAAGCAGTAATTGGAGAATTTTCGCGGGAACTTACAGTAGACTAACATATTAATTTCGGCGGAAATAGTTTTTATTATAAGAACAATAGACAATTTTCATTTATACTTCGTTATCTCAATATTCAATCCCGACACTAATGTAGAATAGTCTTCAAAATTCTTTTAATTCATATTCAGTAGCTTCGACCTAAAACTATAATTGTAATCTAAAAACCCTTAATGATATTTATCAAGTCATGTTATTTATTAATCATCATGGACGACATGAATGCTTTAAAAACTATTCCAAAGGCATAAATGATTGCAAAATATGACAAATTTAAAGCTGTGTGAACTCCTTTATGGTACAAATCTTAGACAGAAAATTAAAGAACAATACTAGTGAAATGTCCAATGTGTCATTTTGTATCAATAATCGATTAGTACATTTTCATATATATTGAACAAAGGACACATTGCCATTGCAGAATTATAACGTTGTGGTTCTTAATAAAATATGGATTAGCAAATAAGTATAATGAGCGGCATATATTGACGTACGAATACGAGAGAGAAAATCATAGATTATATTACATACACAGATGTCACATATAATAATATTACACAAAATGGACGCTAGATGTCTATACTTTACAAGATTATAAGTGAAATTTATCCACACTCGATTCAGTACCCAAGGTCCTACCAAGGAGGTAGAAGAAAAAATTATGCTCTCTTCAATTCATGTACATATAACGACATTTCACTTTCCAGTGAGTGACCTACCAGTGGAACTCAAACTTTTTCAAATTTGGTAACATCTCATCTTGGTGAATCTTTGGGGCTCTCAATTGCTGTATTTAATAATTGGAAGTAGTATCGATTTTGATATTAGTATCAAAATCGGGAATGGAACAGCAGCAGAGTGGGCTTAATATTAAAATCGAGAACGGGACTTAGATCGGAATCGAGAGGAGATCGTTATCGGAATCTGAAACAGGACTGGGATTGATACTTAGAATGAGAAAGAAGGTTGGAACAAAAAGTGAAACTGAAATTATAATCGAGAACAGAAATGAAATTGGGATTAAGATTAAAAGGAAGGCCATTTACAACGATTTAAAATATACATATTGTATGTTTAGGTAAGTGAAATAACAAGCATAAACGATGAATATATAAATGCCATACTGCATTTAATGGAAGGATGTAAAATGAAATAAAATACCTAAGATTTGATTTAAAAACAAAGCCAAAAATTTTATTTCACTTCATAAATTGTATTTTTTTTTAATACATTTAATATGAGAATTAAGCTTTTGGGCATTATCGTAGACCCTATTTGTTAACAATAGGACCCGTGCATGTACCACATGAAAATAGCTGATAAACTGAACTCTAGTGTTTGTGCATTTATACAAATAAATATTAATTAATACTTGATTACTGATCCTGAGAATTTTTGGTTTGAACATTAATTTAAAATCTTAAACACTTCATAAACTCAAAAAATGTAAAAAAAAACTCATTGACGAAATAATTCAATCACTGAATCATCTTCTAAAATTTACAGTACCAATGCTTTATTTCGGAATTCGTGGATGATTGTTTACATCATTGTCGCATATGTAATAGTTGGAATATTCTATACTACAATAACTATTATTTATTTAAAATAAACTTGGCATGTTTAGATATTCGTATTTAGAAATGCTTTATTATTTTGTTTAGAAAATATTCGAGACCACTTGCTGAGGATTACATATCTACTTTAAACACCGGATGCGATAAAAGTATTTATTTTGATATAAGGATCAATTTGTTACCATGTGAAAATAGTATTAGAATTATTATTGTTTTGGTTCATTAATGCTCAACTTGTTAATGACTAACACATAAAGATAGATATATGCTGTCATGGGCTTTTTGGGTTTACATAGATAAACATTCCATTATACATTATATACGTGTAATTCAACGGTTTTCGGCACAATAGAATAGCTCATGGATGACAGTTTTTTCCTACGCGACACTTATCGTTATATTTTGGATAATTCTCACTATATCTTTGTTAAATTATAGCAGTGTTACTCTGATGTGTTAGCTATATATTATTGTACAATGTCATCAAAATCCATTCAGTAGTATTTGCATGAAAAAGCAACAAACATCCATCCATACTTACAAACTTTCGCGTTTATAATATTTTTATCCCTTAATTTAATTCATTCATCCTTCTCAAGTGGTTAAACAACTTCACAATATCTTATTTTCGTTCATTTCCTTCAAACACTATCCTGATGGATACTCTTGTTTATCGGTGCCGTTAAATGCCTGAATGAGTTGCGTATATGTCTCATCAAAATTTTTCGCAATACATTTTCAAAGTCTATGTTTTAATGCTAACTGACAGTTACCTGTCAGTAATTAATTGTATTGTTTACATGTAAGCTTCACTACAAATTGTTTGTTTTTTTTTTTAAATTTGGTGGATTATTTTTAAAGTTCATAATCAGTTGAGCGTGAGTATTTACTCAACTAGTTACTGCTTGAGATTTTTAATATTCAATAACTATATGTATATCATACATAGTTTGAAGCATTTTGTGGAAGGTCTTCAAAATTTAAAATTGAATATCAACCAAATTGAAGAAATTAATTATTGAAGTATGTTGTTTTAATTAAAAAATTGTCGAAATTGGTGCATAATAACCAAAACTTATTACAAAAATGTATAATATATTAAACAGAAATATTAATAAAAACATTGTTCTGATTTTTACAATAGATAGTGGTAATAAAATAAATAGATACATATTTATATTGTAGTAACTGACTTAGTTGTAGGTAGCATGTAAGACATCCGGCCTCCGTGCTCAGTCCCGTGAACATGAGTTCTATTTGCATTCAAATTTTAATTTTAAATTTAAGTCTAGAAGCCGAGCTGGTGAAAAACAAAAAATTAGGAAGTTAACCGGTCAATGTAAAAAAGAGATGTTGATTAAGACTCCTGTCCGTGTACAGTGGCCTCGATAGTAATAAAAGGTGGAATGTGATATTTAATGAATTAAATTTAATATACATAAAGTTCATAAACAGAGAAAATGAAGAACTGATCAAATAAATATAGTTGTCTTCCTGCTATTTTTAATTTAATATCCCGGATACTCTGAAGGTCACGGAGGGTAAAATCCGTGTTACAATATTCATAGTTAATTAACATACAATTAAATAACTACATTAATTAAGTATAAAATATAATGTAACTCTGTTTTAATTTTTTTTTATTATAATGAATCACAGGATAATATTACTAAAAAAAGTTATTGTTAAGTTTTTTGCGCATTCGTTTAAATAATAACCTTCATGTATTGGATAGATAGTTTAAATGACAACATAATAAAGTTACGGACAATGTTTCTAAAAAGGCTCCAAATTTTATGTTTGGTACGTTATTTATAATTTTTACAAGGCAAGGAAATCAGTTTTTAACACTGAAAAAACTGTGTAAATACATTTCCGAAATACCAAATTTCTTTTATAACTTTCTATTTATATGGTCCTTTTTACATTTTGATATTTTTTTCTTTAACCTCTTTTGACATTTCGTAAATTAGCACCTATTTTATTTAAAATTTATTAAGTAACAATTATGCTGTTGTGACTTCTGCAGTCTTTATCAAAATATAAATTTTACTTACAAAACAAATAAAACTTAAAGGGAGGTGGTCATTTCTGGCAAATTTAATGTTATAATATTGGGATCACAAGACAAATATAGTACAAGAAATTCTTAGCAATAGCTTTTTAAAATGACTTTAGACGATAAATTAATCAAAAGCTTTTTAATTGGTTCAAATTAATTACTATTTATTTTCAATTATTCAATCATTATTCTAATCGTTAGTTTATGATAAATATGCGCGTTATCCAATGACATTATTCAATAAGTTCAACTTCGTTACGCAGATTTTGCAAAAAACCTCTGGTAACAACAAACAGATTGACAAACCAAGAGCAGCGTAGTTTATAAACACGCCATTTTTACTTTAAATGTACACAACACTAAAAAGGAAATTTAAAGACAAAAGTCGATAAAAAGCGAAGAATATCATTTTTGAAAGCAATTAAAGCTGCAGTTATTAGATAAGTGAAAACTTTGTACATATAGTCTATGAATAGCTCATATGAAAAGAACAATGACGATCTGTTTTCATTATTTTTCTATGTTCGCTGTTCTTGCACTATGTAGGAGAATGGTATCTGTTAAAGTTCTGTTTTTAATTATTAATTTTGTGGATGGCTCCTCAGAGATTTAAAAAAAATTATTACAACGAACCATAGATAGACAAAATTTTTTGGTAATAGATAATGGGTATAGAATCCATCTCTTCAAAAATCGAAAATAAACGAGTGTGAACTGTCGATCCACCTGTATCTGTAGACCGTACAAGAAATTACAAATGGCTTCCGTTTTGTGATTCCGGCATTCCTTAGATTTGCGACTGGAATGTTTTGTAATTGAGGTGTGTAGTCATTCGAATATGCTTCATTGTTATTGAACTTGGGTCAGTTGTTATTAAATATTTCTTAAATTTAGTTACGGTATTTTACAAAAGCTTTTCGAGCGTACCGGTGTAATACTACTTAGAAATAATGTAGATTCTATTTTTCGTATTAGTTAAAGAAATTACTAAAGTAAAATATAATTTTATATAAGTAATATTATTATTTTTAATCTTTATCAAATAATTTAAATTAAAGGTATACGTGGGTACTATGTTTACACATTTTAATATTTGATTTTCAGGAAGACCGTCTATACATTTTCTGAGCATAATTTGATTTAGTTGTTATTACCATTTGGATTTAATGACAATGGGGATTCAAGACTTGCAAACATTTTTGGAAAGCGAAGGAGTTGGAGTAGATTTATTTCGTATTGCTAGAAATCAGACTAACGGCCTTCGTTTAGTATTAGATGCTGAAGGATGCCTAGATCGTCTCTATGGAGGCTATTTTTCAGGTACTATTATTAGTAAAATTTGTAAGATTGTATTTCATAATTTTATTACATTTTTAACATTTGTTTGTTTTTAGATTGGGCATGTGGAGGTCAATGGGCTCGATGTGTGCAATTTCTTACAACATTGGCTTCAGCACTTGCTGAACATCAAGTATCTGTGTGTGTATGTTTTAATGGTGCTCATCCAACTCCACCAGTTTCACCACAATATTGGATTCAAACACAAGCAGCTTATAGGCAGAGAGTTAATAGTGTAAGTATACCTACATTAATAATGCTAAAATTGGCTAGAGTTTCAAGTTATAATCCTTATTATAAGTTATTTTAACATGAACATAATTTTCATTTTTAGGCTTTTTGAAAAAATCCAGCAAGCACATTATGAAAAAATCTACTTAAATTAAAATTTCAATTTGATATTTATAGCATACAGTGCATTTTTTAACATTTTATACCATAAAGACGTTTATCTATTCCTTTTCCATGTGGCGGAATCACAGCTTCCTTGTATTTTTTTTTATTGTAAAATAGACCCAGAAGTTCTTGACATGTTTTTAGTGAACAAGTAAAGTTTTTTTATGTAAGGGGTGAAAACTGTTGGAGCCCACTTAAATCCTTTTATCGAAACATACATTGTTATTTATTTATTTGCCTTAAATTATTTGTTGAATTGATTAGGTCTCAATGTCGGTTTATTTACGTCCCGTCTGTAACTGACTCATTGTGTCTATTAAAACTTGTTCGTATTTGTATTATGGAAATCGGTACAATCTATTGAATTTTTTTATGATTATAATTTGAAAATCCTTACTTTAAAAATGATTAATTGCTTTTATCTGCTAATTTATGGTATTCATTTAATTTGTGTTTTACATAATAAAACAATCTTATTGTATTAATTATAGGTATTGCGTCATATAATTACAAAAGGAACTCCTCCTCCAAAAGTTTGGTGGGTTCCACCAATGGGACTTCAATCTTGTCTTAGAACTGCACTTCGCTATCTCAATATACCAATAGTAAGTATTGAAGTATTATATTAAAAATAAACATTGATTGATTTACTGCACTTGTACTAAAACACTGAAATTCATCGGCTCCTCATGTTTTAGAAAATATAGTTTTGAAAATTACTAATGATATATGAAATAAAACTGTAAATATATGCCTTATACATTATGCTATATAGATAATACTAGAGAAGCTTTTTGATTACTATCCAGGAACCTTGAATGATAACCAAAGTAGTTTTGAATATTGAAAATATTATTAAATGATTTACTCAAATACAATTTCTTTTTCAATTTTTAGGAAATCAAAGTTATTATTACATAAATTTTACATCATAATTAATCATATTCAAATAAATCTGTTTCCGTATTTGGTATGCACCACAGTTGTTAAATATTTGAAAACATAAACATACTAAATTAATATACAGTGTAAACTCTTTATAACGTTATCCTTTATAACGATAAACTCCCTATAACGTTGGAGTGAGCCCAAGTTGGTTGGTTTGCGTTAAAACTCACATATTGAAACACTTTTTATAGTGATATGCCATTCTCTATTACGAAGAATTACGAAGAAATGTGTTCATATTTTAGACAGTAAATATTTATTATCGGTATTATTGTTTATGTTATGTTATCAGGTAACAAAAGACTTTGAAGCTCGAAACATCCGAGGTTGGTCTAGCTTTTGTTATCCTTAATTGCCTTGAACACGTGCAGTATGGCGCATTGTTTTCGAAGTGATGGTCTTCGACCAAGCATACTGGGTACCTATCGTATTATCAATCGTAATCCGTCATCAAATTACGTACGGTAAAATGAACAGTGAGGCGGGATGTCGATATGCAAATCAATAATAAACAATAATTTATATGTATAAGCATTTATTATCTAAGACATACATACATATTAAAAATTCTTGTTAATTTGGTTTTTTTTTGTTCACTTCATTTAACGATAACTCTCTATAACGACAAAAAATGCTCAGTCCCTTGAGTTTCGTTATAAAGAGTTTACACTGTATTCAAATGTTTGAACAAATCAACAAACAAAAAATATTACATTTTGTAGTATTTAATGGAATTAAATTAATGAATACTGATCACAAAAAAAGATCACCACAGATAATATAATATTTTGAGACATCGTAGAATGCAAGTTTTCCTCCATAGATTAGCTTATTGTTGATTTTTAGTACTTTATTTAAAGCTTTTTTATTTGTAAGTAAGATTATAGTGAAATTGTTTTTTAAAAAACTATAAGCACTAAGCAATTACTGTTTTAGATTGCACATTATAAAAGATCTTTGTGATCTGTGACAGCATTGTTTAATAGCACCTTGTAAACTTATGTTACTAAACACAATTCTACAACCTTGTAGAACTTTGTTTGTTTTAATTTTGTTTCATTTTTCGTCATCATAAATAATTAATTACTTTACATATTTCATCAACAAATTTAATATTTTCAATATCAGTAAACTACCCTATTGTAACATGTGCAGGTACAAATTACCCACAAATTATAATTGTCAACATTACCAGATATTAAGTATATTGTTGATATAATTTTTAAACTTATCTCTGATATTACTAATTACAGAAAAATTAAATCAAATATATTTTTTTAATTTTGGTCACATTTAACAGGAAACAATAGTGAACAGATTTTATACCATTGTTTTATTTACCTTTTTAAAATATGAACAATAAAGTATCAAAATAGTACTTACTTTGAGTTTAATGCATAAGTATTTATAAAAGAGTATATTGAATGATAGTATAATTTTACCGAAATGTTGAGTTTTATTTTTAATAAACATAATGGGATATCGAAAGATATTTTTAACATCACATTAAAAAAATTAAAAAAAAAAATCATAAAATTCTCAGAGGCAATATCTTTTAGTTTGATTTTTTTTAATCAATTTTCTCATCAGGTATTAACAGTATGTGTCCATGTGTGCATGTATATGTCAAATTTTCAAACTAAATAAAACAATTCCAAATGAAGCGAACATTAGAGCTTGATGAAGACATCGAATGACAAACCCATCAAACTAATCTATTTCCTTAAGAGATATTATTATTTAAATAATTAGGAAACAACAGCCACTGATAACTAGAAAGCAAGTTCACTAATTTATTCTAAAATTGAATTTGCTATATAGCTTGTCAAACTGCAAAAAATGACACAAAAGTCATTAGAACTAATTATTTGTACAAAAACCATTATTAATTGTTAATAATAAATAGTTTTGCTCATTTTCTAGTATCTGTAATTTCTAAAATATTACAAAATTTAATCAAGATTTTCCAAATATACTTATGTTCAATCAAATATTTTTGAGCTCGAAACAGGCATAATTATATATTTAAAAATGAAAATTTCAAAAACATACACATCTTTACACTCTTAATTATTTACTAAAATAATTAATTATCATTTCAAAGGTTTCAAATGGGGTATTATATAGTATAATTGGTTATATTTATATAAAATGTTACCAATGATTTTGAACTCACAAGCTTTAAAATATTAATAGTCTAGCCGAATATTCCCAAGGGCTGAGCTTGAGAACAGTAGGACATTATGGGGTTGGACTTTTCTTATTTGCACTCTACTGAAACCCTTCCTGCCCTTCTCACTATGTGCCAAGACTTTGGACTAATACATTCATCTGCTTTTTCAGTGCTGGGTTTTGAAGTTAGTATGCTGGGTCAAACATTGCTTAGAATTCTTATTTTATATAGGTTCAAAGGAGAAAATGTAACATTGTGCTATCTTCAATAATTGATAATATGCTAAAAAAATACATTTTCTATTACAAGTAATCATTTCTAATTATATAGTAAATGTTGTTTGTGACTATATATTAATGTAATTACAATTATGAAAATATTGAGTTTCTCTGTTAGGATAATTAAAGCAATATTAGTTTTTATTTATAGAAATTTATAATGGCATAAACATTTATAATCACAAATAAACTAGTAGGTGGGTATTAAATTTATTTATGAACAAACTTATTACAGATGGTTTCATCGGATGATCACTATCAGGAAGTTATAGGTTTGTGCCGAGAGAAACTGTATACTGGAGTTGTTGGCTGCTCTGGTGAATATGTAGCCTTTCAACCTCCAAGATACTTTAGTTCTTCACAGTTAAAGTTGACGTAGAGAGTAAGTATTTTATATTTATCATTTTTTTTACACAATAGAATTCCATAGATACTTTATTATCATAATAAGTAATATTTCTCCTTTTACAGTCTTCACTTGAAACTAAAGAATACATGGTACATGAGTTGCCAAAAATTTTAGATGTACCACAAGATCGCCTATGTTTAGCTGCAGCATTACTGGGCGGTACTATTTTGTCTGAAATGAGTCTCACTGATTTTTATAAGAGGATTGGAGTCATACAAAAGAAGGTAATTTTAAAATCAATACAGTTTATTGCAATGATATATTAACAATTTATGTAAGCAGTTTTAATATAAGTTTGACTTTAAATTTTTTAACTATTAGTAATGAGCCTCAAGTTTCTATAAATTCAGATTGTGATTTATGAGGATTTCAATGTTATAATAATATATTTCACTATTTATTCTACTTGAAAAATATTTTCAGACTCCTCCCGAAACTTTAATTAAAAATGTATGTCAGTATGTTAGAGAACTGCAATCTTCAGATATTGATAATGCGTGTATTGAAATTTTTGGTGATTTAAATGATCTCCGCGCTGCCAAACTTAAACAAGCAGTACAATATTATCATAATGGCACTAAAGAAGGCTTCCTTAAGTACAGAACGGCGACAGGTGAGCTTATTCTATGCTCCTTGAAAAAGTATTTATGTAAAAAAATTGTGGGTATGGCTTGTACAGTTTTATTACCTCTTGCTTTAAAGTTAATAAAAATTACTTTAACATAAATATGTTAATATAGTTTTTAATAACTTAAGCTGTGGTTTTGAAAATTATCTAGCTTTATAAAAAATTGTTAGTGCATTAGTTCCAGTGCGACTGAGCTTTTGATAGAATCAAAAAATGAAATAAAAAACAGATCACTGACAAACAATTGTTGTATAATAAACTTTTGATGAATGAAATAAAAATAAGACAAAAATCATAGCACTGGATAAACTTTTTTTTTTAATAAAGCTTTAATAAGTGTATATTGATTTTCTAAATGATTTATGATTTTTGAAATAGACGCTGATTGAATTTGTGCCCCATAGTAAATTAGACATGCTCCTTTTAGTTTTCATATTAAATGAGGTCATAAAAAATTTAGACAGCAACAAAATACATCTTTTAAGAAGTTTTGATAAGAAACACTAAATTTATATGTAATCTACTTGATTTTTAATCAAAATCAATCTCTGCCGACAGGACGTCGACCAAAAACTAGTAAGAAGAATCAGAAACCTGAAAACAATAATTCCAATTTTGTGGATTTAGATACAACCAAGCTGGCAACTGAATCATCTGAACATGAGGTTTGTTGTATATACCCTTAATGTTCTGCCACTGGTTATCAATACCTTTTACAGAATATTGGCAACTATTCAAGTAGATATACTATACTTTGTATGTATGTAGATTGCCCCTTAAGTTGTCCAATATAAGAAACCTGGCAACTTTGTACTTGTTTGATCGATCACATTAATAAATATAGAGGCTAACAAGTTCAAACATGCACACAGCTTATTTATTTGTTGTCTATTCGTTGTGTGATTACTGAAAAGCTGTTAAAAATGGCTTGTTTTAGTTATCATGATTACAGTGCTATTCTACTCCAACTTTAAACGTAGATTATCATACAAAGATTGCCATAACGAAAAGTCTGAAACTTTCGATGATAAATACCTTTTTGCTTCTACTATATTTTGTTGGTACAAAGAATATCAATGAGGAAATTTCAATTTAGATGATGATGAAAGATCAGGCCGCCCAGTGACGAGTGGGACTCAAGAAAACAGGTCACAGTTAGAAATCTAATTATAGCTGACTGTCAAATTACTTATAGACAAATTCAAAGTATTCTGAGTATTGGTGCATCCATTTTAAATTCAATTTTGCATGAAGATTTAAAAGTAAGAAAGTAATGTTCTTTATGGAATTCCTCATTCTGTCAATGAAAGTCAGCTAGCAGCACGTGTTAATTGGTGTAAAAAAAAATTAAGAAATATGATTCCGCGATTCAAAGGATGTTAGTTTGATGGTCATAGACAAGGAAACCCGGTTATGTTTTTTGATGTTCCCATTAAATTTTAATTAAAACTGTGGGTGTTCAAAGATGAACCAGCACCAAACTGAAACCATAATGTAAAAGACCATAGATAAACAACAAAAATCAGTTAAAGAAAAAATGATCATAGTTTTCTTTGCTAAGAGAGATATTATAAAAACTGTGGTATGGTATTCACAAAGGACTGTCAGTGCTGTTTGGTACACAGGCATTTGTTTACCTCGAGTTATAAATGAGTTGAAAGGATTGCATTCAAAGTCATGTCTCAGGACTTGGCACTTTCACCATGACAACACGCTGGCGCATTGGTCGAGCGTAACTTAAGTGTTTTTGCTCTATTCAAGGCTCACACTTAGATCATCCTCCTTGTAGCCCAGACCTTGCTCCATATGATTTTGGATTTTTCTCTTACATAAGAAATAAGTCAAAAGAAAAAAGTAAAAAATAAATCAAAACTTATGGAGCAAGGAAGATATTACCTCTGAGTGTTAGTGTTTTTATATTTTCTGTTGTGTTATGGACTTCATTTATTAATAATTTTTTTTACTTTTATTTTGATACACTTTGTACTTAATTCATTTAAAAATTCACAATTGATGCATTACAGCAAAAAGGCTTGGAGGACTATAAAATAGCTACTGCAAATGCTTCACTGAATGCAGATTTTAGTGTTGAAAAGCAAACACAAGATATCAATAATGTTCTGTCTAGTTTGTCTCTTGATAATCGAGATGATATTAAACAGCAAACAGTAAAATCTAGTGAGAAACAAGATAAATTAGTAACCGGGAAGGAGGTGTGTATAAAATTTGATTGATTTATCATATTTTCTATATTGTTTTAAAGCAAGTTTTAACATTACTATTTCTTCTTTGTTCTTAAATAACTTTAGAGCCGACAAATCATCAATAATAAGGCATCGGAGTATGAAGATAATTGCCCACCGGCGCCCGCAGAAGTGCTCCGTACTTGCGGTGAGAGGCACGCACGCGGCCTCATGCACCCTCAGATGCTTTCTATTTTGACCCACCGTCAGATTACATTACCTGTGCTCATGGAAGATGACAGCCATCGGGAAATACCATCCATTCATCACTTTTACAGACCTATCAGACAAAATGTCTATGCAATATTATACAACATGCATCACCATAGATTCATGGCCCAGAAAGCTAAAGGTAAACATGATTTTTAAAGCATGGCAAGTATGTAAGTTAATTATAATAATGCACATTTTTAAGAATTGTTTTATTATTTCATCTTTGCTTGGAGTAATGACTTTTTTATAAAAAAATTTTTGTATGAAATAATTTTTTAATTGACAACACATTATATAATGACTACTTAGGTCACTTTAAATACTGATCGCATTACATTCTTTTGTTTCAAAACTATGTTATCAAATTTATGTGAGTAGTACATATATATATTTAGCAGTCATTTGTACGGATATACCAAATGATGGTTTGACCACTCGAACAGTAAACACAACTATGTCTCACACTGACACATTGTTAATACTATTTTTAGTAAATATTAGGTGTTACACAGAGTTCCAACTTACCATATTTAGGCGATTTAGGGCATATTTTATTTAATTTTACACATGGATTTAATGTTGAAAATGTTGATTTGGTAATACTATTATTACTTGAATATGACAGCAGGGCATTACAGTTGTACGATGTCTCAATGTAATGTACTTGATAAAGTGTTTGTATAAATTTGAAGGAATTGTACTTTTTTATATAAATTTCATTTAATTCACGAAATATTTTATATAGAGGAAGGCACAACCAGCACCATATCTATAGAGAAGCCCTGTACAGTACAAGTTGCAGAATGGATCTATTCACGTATGAATCCTGGGAAAAGCCCTGAACTTGTACCTGGTGTAATGCTTGATTGGCCTGTACCGACTGTTCAACGTTTATGGTTTGGGTGAGCTTAGTTCTTTATTATTGTCCTTTAATTTATAACCAGCTGTATCTTTTTGTCTTATATGATGGTGGAATTCAAAAACAATTTAAATGTCATATTCTACATTCTCATTATAAGCTATGTCCACTGTTGTCATTTAATGCTTGTCAGACAATTAACATACAATATCTGTAGCAAATAATATGAAGATCACAAGACTACAAATGAATGTATCACCAAATCAATTTCTAATTCAACGTAATCAAAGAATATAGTTATCTAAGCCTTATAATTTGATATTCACAATTAAATCAAAACCTATAGGCATAAAGGGTTTTCCCATTCTCATCCACAAATCTAGAAATTTGGAAAAAATCAACATCCCACAATGCAAGTAAGGGGAATAAATCCAAAAATCATTGATTTGTTATGCTATCGATTTAGCTTTATCAAAAATAGATTATTTGCTGTAGTCCAAAGTAAGGGACAACTTATTTCATTTCCTATGAAAATTTAAGATTTGGATATTTGAAAAATTGAATTTAAATTGACAAAAAAATTATATTTAAAAAAAATTAACTGAAAATTATGAAATAATTTTATATATACATGAAATTAACAAATAAAAACAATCATAAGTATGCTTGGAACAAATTAAAGGCCTACAATTTTTTGAGGTCGGTGTCAGCAAAACTATTAACTCTAAAAGTAAATCAAAGTAGAAATAAAAAGTGTGTGTGTATTAGTGTACACACGGAAGAAGTGAAACTTCTTTATGACATCATTTTTCGAAAAATGATTTACTATTTACAACTTCACAGAAATTGGTTGAATAAAGCTAAATTAGATAAAGTTTATGCCAAAGGCTTTTATTATCATAGACATGGATATAAAAATAATACAATTATTTCACCTTTCTGCTACTAAGATTATAGCATTTCTAATTATAATAGAATTATTACTAATATTGTTATCATTATTATATATTTTTGTAATTAATGGCTTAACTCACTGATATTTACAATCAAAAACTAAGGTTAACCTGAAATAACCTTAAAAAAAACCGTAATCACACCCACGTGTTGAATGTATTAGAAAAAAGGTTTAATTACTACTTCTGTTAGAAATCCACTGGAATTAGAATAAATATCTTTTATTCTTTTTAACTTTATAAATTTTTTCTAAATCACTTAATTGAAATATTATTTTTCACGTCACTACTGAGTTTCAGAAATAGAAATGTTCAGAGTTTCATGTAGGAGACTTGGTAATGGTATATGTACCTAGAAGGGTGATAGGTAAAACTTTTCAATTAATGCGATGTTATAAAGGGCCATATAGAATTGTGGGAAAATTATCGAACGCTACATATAAAATCGAGTCACCAATGAAAGAATGTGAGATATAGTTCATGTATGTCGGTTGAAAAGGTTTCAACTTAGATATGTAAAATATACAAACTATAAATACATCTAGGTGTTGACAGAAAGTATATGTGACAGGTGGCCTTAGTAACAATTATGTTTATGCCACGATGACATTAATAACATTGAATAAATATGGCGCGTAACTGAAAAAGGTTACCCAGAAATAAAGATGGCGCGTAACAGAAAAACGTTACATTGCTATAAAATTTCTCCCATACGCCGATAAAGAAGTTTCACTTCAAAAATATATCCAATACAAAATGGAGTAAAAATACATTTTACTTTCATCTAATTTATATGTGTATATATATACATATATATGTGTGTCGGAAGATTCATTTTTGTTATTTGTTTAGGAAAATCACATTATGGCTACATTTTATACGGTATCCACCGCGATCCTTATTATGAAGCAATATTATCACACTGTGTGGCCAAAGCGCAACTGCTGACTCTGACCTCAAAAAAGGAAAAAAAAAACAATACAGACCCCTAATTTATTTCATACATATTTTTATTTAGTTTTTGGTGGTTCATTTCCTGTCTATATAAAAATCATTATCATTATCATTATCATTATGTATAATAAAACTAAGTTGATAAAATGTGCGTGCCGATAAAACTTAAAAAGGAGTCCCAGCACGATAAAGGGACTTATATAGTGTGATAGCCCTTTATTCCCCCTCGAACAAGAAAGTTCCCGTTTTAATCTAAAGGGTGTATCTTTAAAGATATAAGGGCTTTTTCAACCCTTCAACTTGGAAAGTAAGTGTAGTGGCGCCATCTGTTGTCGAGTAGTTGAACTTCATTCATTGTCCAAAGTGGCGCCATCTGTTGTCGAATAGTTGAATTTTATTCATTGTAAACAATATGGACTTAAAAGAACGATTAGGGAATTTTCTCGAATATCCTAGCGCCAACTTTCTCGAATATCCTAGAGCCTAGCTTTCTGAATATATAAGAGCCCGTGTCACCCGCCAAAGTTAGTTTGATTTGAACAGCGAAACAAGCGATTTCGAAACGAAAAGAAAGAAGTTATCTGTGTGTGAGCCTTTATTTTAAAGTATCACCTGTGAGTATTTTAATAGTGTGTTTAATTAATTCTCGATTTCAAGTGAAGAAAAAAAGTTATCTGTGAGCCTTTATTGTGAAATATCAAATGTGAGTATTTTAATAGTGTATTTAATTAATTCTAATGGTTTTTTATTTTCTTTTTGTAATTTCCTTAACTTTCAAGTAGTCGCGCGGCGTTGAATCGATGCCTTCTATATACTTTGGCCGTAAACAAAATATCCCGCGACCGCTTGAAGATTAAATATTTTTCTTTGTCTCAACGTGCTCCACGTTTACGTAACAATATATTTGTCTATAAAATGTTTATTTAATTTATATTTTACAGAATACAATGCCTAGACGTAAAGAGGTGATCTTGCCAGTTCTGCAGCGAAACGGCGAAAACAAAAGAAAATCGAAGAAATGAAACGGAAGAAGAGCGCGAAGCACGTTTACAAAATCAACGAACCAGAATGAGCACCCTGAGAAGCGGAAAAAGCGAAGAAAGAAAATAAAAGTATTGAAGAATCGAGAATTTTAAAGATAATCTAACAAAGGAAGCATTCCACTGAACCGACGAAGAAATATTACGATCATAAATATGTTGTGATCGGAAAAATGAATAACATTTGTCAATTTTGCCACGCGAAGAAATTCAGTAAAAAACACCAGGTCTCATTTGAATGGAAAAATTCGATTACCACCACTGGATGCTTCCAGTCCAAACTCCACAGGAATTTCTACATTACATGACCGGAAACACCAGAATCTAAACACTTTCTTCAAAATATAAGATCATACAACTCCTGCTTTCAAATGACTTCTTTCGGTGTTACTTCGACTGACACTAATAGAGACAAATTTGAATATGTATTTTCAATTCAAGGGCAAATTTATCACAAAATTGGATCGTTACTACCAATGCCTAACGATGACTATAAATTTCTGCAAGTATATTTCATCGGAAATGGAAAAAACGAAATTGATCAACGATATACAAATTTTATTGGATTGAAACGCGAAATAATCCAAGATGTACAGAGGATCTTACACAAATACAATCAACTGATTTATATATTCAAAACAACACTAGACCGCATGATTTCTGATGACTATAAAATTGTAATTCGAGCCGATAAAGACCACGTGGAGAACACGAACGTAGATTTAATGCACCTCAGATAGATGAAGTCGCCGTCGTAATTGTGGACAATGAAAATACAAGCCGTGATATAATTGTACAACGAAGAAAAAAGGACTACAACGCATTGCAGACACAGCGTTCATATGATGCTTCAATATCCGTTAATATTTCTGCACGGAGAGGATGGTTATCATTTCAATATAAAACAAATTCATCCTAAAAACGGCATAGAAACAAACAAAAAAGTCACTTCCAAGGAGTTCTATGCTTACCGCTTAATGATCAGAGACAATGAAGTATACAATCACATTCGCAACACTCGCCGTTTATTCCAACAATTTCTGGTAGATATGTACGCAAAATAGAAGCAGAACGGATGCTTTACATAAGACTGAATCAGAAGAAACTACGCACAGAAGAATACATCCACCTTCGAGATGCGATCGTAAATGACGGCAATATTGACGATATTGAACAATGGTAATCTTACCCTCATCATACATAGGAAGTCCAAGACATATACACGAATATACTCAAGATGCCATGACCTACGTAAGAAAATATGGACGACCTGATCTCTTCTTAACATTTACATGCAACTCATCATGGCCAGAAATCAAAGAACAACTAAAATACGGACAAACCTCCATGGATCGACACGACATAATAGCCCGAGTTTTTCGACAAAAACAAATAAGATTTATTAAAGTCATCACAAAATACCACATCTTTGGAACCGTTAGATGTTGGATGTATACAATCGAGTGGCAAAAACGAGGATTACCTCACTCACACAATCTCATATGGCTACACGATAAAATTTATCCCACGGATATCGACAAAATCATCCAAGCTGAATTTCCCAATCCACAAAATGATCCGGAACTATACAACATAGTAGTGAAAAACATGATTCACGGACCATGTGGACCATTAAACCTCAATGCGCCATGCATGAGTGATGGAAAATGTACAAAAAAATATCCAAAACCATACTTGAACGATACAAAAACTGAAGATGACGGCTATCCCAAATATAGAAGACGATCACCGAAAAACGGTGGCTTCACAGCAAAAATACGACTACAAGGCAGAGACGAACTGGAAATAGATAATCAATGGGTATTACCATATAACCCACTACTTTCCAAAATGTTCCAAGCACACATAAACGTTGAATATTGCAATTAAGTAAAATCTATTAAATATATATGTAATACGTAAACAAAGGTAGTGATATGGCAGTGGCTGGCTGGGTTATCGGACTGGTGGTGCACTTTACTTGCTCACAAATATTAAAATTAGAAAATGCAACAAAACAACAATTGACATAAAATATGTTTATTTTTTTATACATTAAATCAATGCGACGACATTTTCTGAAGCGAAATGTTCAATCATCTTTTTATTAAAATCGGGTATTGATTGTATAATTTTTTCAATACTGGCACAGAAAGTGCATTTAGCCGATCCTAAGACGTGGTGTTTGGAGAAAGTTTTGATTCTTTTGGATATTGCTTCTATACACAGAATCTCAGCTGATGACGAATGTCGACCGTGCCTAACAGACAAACTCATTACATTTGTGGGTGTGTGAAGAATCATGTTTTTTTTATTTTTTCACTCAAATCGTCAAATTTGATTCCAGTTTCTGTCCAAATCGATTCTCCATAAAAATAATGCAAGGAAAACAAAAGAATGCATTAAGACGCTCACATCCACACAACCATTTCTTTCTATTATACATTTCACTTTTAAAACCGTTAAATGTTTTATTTTTGATTTGCACTCTTGTTTTAAATTTAGGGCCGTGGCGGTCGGCCAATTTATATTCACTTTATTTTGAAAAGTCCTGTTATTTCTTTAATAAATCAATGTTCGCTCATTTTCACTAACACACACACGGTATAGAATAAAAGTTCTATTATAGCATCGAAACAAAACTAAAAACAATTACGATAATATAAACAAACAATAATTAACGCGTCCACATACAATGAAACTATACTGATAACGAGTCGAGAACGTCAACGATGGCAGCCGCCGTCGCCTCGGGCCCGCCAATGACCAATTCGTCAAAATCGGGTGCTCTCGGCATCTTCGGTTCGCACGCAGCGCCAGAACCGACTTACCGGTACATTTCTATGAACCATCTTTTGTTTCACGGTCAGACGCATTAACTCATTGTCATCCCTGAAGTTGTATTAGCAGCCTCGTTGCGCTTGCCGATCGCACGAGAATTTGTATTTACAGGAAAAATAAGTCTTAATAGTTTAGTAAAGCGCTCAAATTGTTTCACCATAATGGAAATTTAATTTTTTGCTCGACATATCTGTATGCTTAAAGATAAATATTAAATGGTAATTTTAAAATAAAGATGAAGTAATATTTTGTAATTTTTAAATCTTTGAATTGGTGGTTCAAAGCACTTAAAGGTACAGCGCCACACTGGTGATATGCAGTATTTCAAATGGTCCAAAATAGCGAACAAAATAATAGAAATGATGAAATCCTCATGTACCAAATGGGATATCAGCAGTATCAAAGGAGGCGTGGAGGATTTTTATTTTCCCATACGAACGAACCAACTGTGCAACATCTAGCAGTACATTTGGAGAATGGACAGAGAGTTTACTTCAAAAGACTTCGCTAGAAAAATTACAAAGCGAACTACCTCAGAACACAACATTAACAGCACCTTTGCCAAGCGGATCCATTAAAAGACGTTACTGTATGTCCGGCGTCCCTATTATTACGTTATGGGACAAAACAAGGAAAATATTTCAACAACGAAACAAGGAATGCCAGAAGAGGGTCATCCAGAAATAATGAAAACTAGCAAATAGATTAGGTATACACTGTATCCAAACAATGCGAATGTTTCTATCTCGAATGTTGTTACATGAAATCTGAGGACCAATAAATTTCCTGAATCTCGGGACTATCGGCCGATTTTATATACCACACTTACAGAGAGCATGTCAACGTTTGGGATTGGAAAGCGATAACCACTGGAATTAACACTACAAGAGCCACACTCACAGCTTCAGCAGAACAAATTGAGTTATTAGCCATAATTCTAACAACATGTAACCCATCAAACCCAAAACAGCTAATACAGCGGCAGAAATCGTGCAAAAACATTTGCACTGGCACTAGCATCATCCGGCATTGCAGCCACACTTATGGAAGGAGGAACTGCCCATTCTACAACTACCGTTGAATATAGCGAACAACAATTTCCGGTATATAAAATCTCAGGAACATCTGGACAGGGTCAACTTCTAAAACATGCTAAAATTATCTTCTGGGATAGTCCATGGCCCATAAAAATCACTAGAAGCCATGGACAGAACATTACAAATTGCGAAAAACTCTGAAATAATGGGAGAACTCTACTCATACTCTCAGGAGATTTTCGACAAACACTTCAATTATTCCCAAATCAACACCAGCAGACGAGATCAATGCATGCTTAAAAAGTCACATCTCTGGCCAAAAGTACAAATACTGCAATTATCAAAAACATGGGGTTGAATTATCAAAAGATGAAACAGCAGCACATTTTGCTAAAATACTTTTACAAATAGGCGAAGGTACATATCCTACTGATCAAGCGACCGGCCTTATTGAACTCAGTGATTTCTGTAACATAGCCACTACTGAAACGAACTAATCGACAAAATTTATCCAAATATTATTCAAAACTATACCAACGTAGAGTGGTTATTTCAAAGAGCAATTTTGGCCACTAAAATAATATTGTTGACGATATCAATTTTAATATTCTAAAGAAAATACCTGTGAGAAAGTAGAAATCGATCGACACGATGGTATCCATTGAAAAAGTGTCAACTTTCCTACTGAATTTCTAAACTCTACAAGTACCAGGAATGCCATTACACTGCCTTCGTCTGAAAATTGGATCTCAATCATACTACTCAGAAATCTCAACTCCCAAAACTATGTAATGGAACGAGGGATGATCGTAAACAGCTATCGAATAATGTCATTGAAGCTGAACTTATTTCGGAAGAACAAAGGACACAGTATTTATACCTAGAATACCACTGATCTCTTCTGAATTGCCATTTCAATTTAAAAGATTGCAGTTTCAATTAAATTAGCCTTTGGTTTTACAATTAACAAAGCGAGGGCAAACTTTAAAATATTGTGGCATCAACCTCAAAGAATCCTGCTTCTCTCACGGTCAGCTATCATAGCTTGCTCAAGAGTAGAAGTTCGAAAAATTTATATATATATACCCAGGACAATAAAATGAAAAATGTTGTTTATAAACAAGTAGTGTAAATAATGAGAAAATGTGAATACATATAAATATAGAAAATGTTTTCAAAATATATTTTTTACTTTTTACGTCATAGTATGTTTTTTTATTTCGTCTACCACGTAATCTCATATCAACTCCCGAGCGAAGCCGGGTATCATAGCTAGTATATTATCAATTTGAGTTATTTTTTTTACATTGATTTAATTTTTTGAAATCACTTTTTTATTCCATAATTTTTAGTTTTAAGTAAAAACTTTTGTCTTTGAATAATATTACACTCCAATAACTCATATCAGATGATTTGACAATCTTATTAACTTTTAGTTCTCACTGCAGATTTGTACCGCAGTTGGGTTTTGATAATTTTGATTTTTTTGATTTGTTTTACACTAGAATTTGACCAAGGTCTTGGGATATTTTCTCTTTGAGACCACACCCTCATATCCAATAAGCCAGGCCATCATACTTATATGTATTAATCTATATCTTGAAAACTACTGAATAAATTTTGATGAAATTTACTTTGTTCTCTAAGTTAGAGTATACACAAGGAAATAAAAAAGAATCATCACAATCCAATTTAATAGTTATAGAGAAATGGGTGGACAAACATAGATATGCTGTCAAATTTTGTATATTTGTTTGGAAGTTGTAATATATGTGAATATATTGCCGTTCCTATAATGTTAAGTACATACATCTCAAATGGATAACCTCCTCTTTTGGAAGTTGATTAAACAGAGAAACAAGTTTATACAAAACCCTTACCTAGCTGAGCTTCATTATCAGAATGCTGTTGAATACTTTTACTGTTTTAATAATTGTTTTATTGCTCTTCTGTCTTTTTTACTTATTACTTTACTAAAATTTTGCTCATAGTCCAGTTTAAGAAGCACGAAGACTTTGTAGGTAGAGTATGTGAAACATAATAGTTAAAATAAACTTCAAGAATTCAATATAGCTCTGCAAGAGTCGGTTCTCCTTCATGTGCAAATAGCTTATTAGTATTACTGCTCATTCAGATGTTTTACAAGCTATTATTGGGAGCTACTCCTAAGGATTTTTTCTGAAAATAAGTAGAATTGTAATAAATTTAGCTAAAAGTGATATAGTTAAAACAAATACATTGCACTTATTTAAAGGAAATAATTAAATACTGCTCTTAGTCTTTAAAATAATTTAAAACCTATACATAAAATATTGTACTTGAAATTTGTGTATAAGTAATAAGTACAATTAAAACAGTTTTTATAATAAAATTTGTGTTTATGTTACATTATCTGTGAAAAACAAAACGTGATCTTTTGAAGAGAAACACCTATTAATTTCTATTACATCTGTACCTTACACTATATAGTTATTTAGGTAGATATTTTATTAATATATTTTTTTTATTGTCATGTACAGAACTGCACAGGATGATAAAGGAAGACGGATGCGTGCATTCTTGTCCTGTATGCGGTCTGATACGCCACTTATGCTTAACACCTCTTATGTGCCGCAGCACCTCCTCATTTTAGCTACTGTGCTTAGGTATTATATTTTTAATTAATTTAGCAGTGGATGACAATTAACTAAATCAGCAATTTTGTCAAACTAGATTTTCAAATTCTGATTACTCATGATATAACTAATGAATTACATTTCTTTTTATTTTTCGATATAAAATTATTTTCACGAAATATGAGCGCCGAGTAGTAAATTGCATAACTACAATTTCCGTTATGAAAGTGCTCATGAATAGAAACTGTATAATTATTAATAGAATCTTAGTGTGAATAAGCCACTTTACGAATTTAAATCTGTATGTTAATAAGGTAAATATCATAAATAATTTACAATTCTATTAGAATCTTCTTTCAATCACTGAAATCACTTATTCTGGCAGTTCTTATATAAAATAAAATATTTGATGTATTCTCTGTCAGCTTTACTAATTAGCTGAACAAAGGCGAGTCAGTGATATAGTCACTATGATTGAAGTTCGTGTATGAATAGCCATCAGTTGTGAGGCACATAGCGCCAACAAAAGTGTGTTTAATGTCAAAGATCATTTCAAATTAATAAATTCAAATACATAATATAATTCACATAATCTAGAGCAGACATATATGCGTTTCATAATTTTTAGATAAATCTCTTGCTATATTTTGAAAATACTATTTGTTCTAAAAATGAACAGTAACAAACAAAGCAAAAATCTTTCGAGTTTGTAATGTCAGGAAGGATGTATCACTATCTGACAAAAAAAAGTAACAAACCATGTATGCTATTTACAAATGTGCTTTTAATTATTTTAGATTTTACTTGAATACATCCACATAATTGATTCTAAAAGAAAACAGCCAACCAAAAATAACAAAAATCTTCAATTATGCTTTCTTATGCATTGTAGTTGATAGTTTGTTTAAAATATTATTGTAATTGTAATGAAACACCTTTTTTCAGATACATAATGACATCACAGGTGCAAATTCTTCGTCGCCAAGAATTGGATGCCTTTTTGGCCACTGCATTCTCAAGTGATCTAATGAATGCACTTCATTTACAGGAAATGATTGTAAGTCATATTTTAGCTTTTTAAATGAATGAAAATCAACTTTGTTTTAAGTACTAAAACTAGACTAACTTAAAACAGTACAAATAGGTAATACTTGTTTTTTTCACATCAGGATGAAATCTCTTAATATCAGAGAAAAAATTGCTACATTTGCTCACTGTGATGAAAAGTTCTCTTTTAGTCCCCAATATCTTTCTCACTCACAGATGATTGTGTAGTCTGGAATGTTTTATCAGGAATGGAAAGCGAACTTCCCATCAAAGTGTAAAAACATATTTATCTTTTTCAATTAGGTAAATGGCATCAGTTCACGTGGAGTCCAACTAGGAGCGCTGGTGATGGCTGGTGCTGAGGCGGCATTGTTGGCCAATGACGCGTGCGGCGCGCCCGTGCCCTGGCTTGTAGCGGCACCTTGGCTTTACTTCGATGGCAAGTTGCTTCAAAGAAACTTGCAAAGAGCCAATCACTGCAAACATTTAGCTCAACTCTGTGATAACCATCTTGATACTGTTGTCAAGGTATTTTACTTCTGATATTTTTAATGTAGGTAATACATTACTTGGCGCCATAAATTATTGTCCTTATTATATCAAGTTTTTGTACTCCTATGGCTACAGTTTTATGCTTTTAATAATATTTTTAAATTCATTCTGAGGAGTTTAAACTTGAAGGCCTCCACACTTGACTAGTGTTAGTAGATACTAACCACCATTTTCATCTATATTATAGTGGTTTGCTTACAAGTTCTAAAAGTTCTTTAATATAACTTAGGTTCAAACCAATTAATTTCTGATTTAAAATCATTAACCACTCTGCCACCTCTGTTGTAATTTATCATTCTATAGCAGTATATTAGTCACAACTGTACGTGGGTAATCCTACTTGTTTAAAAATACAAAATTAATGAGTTATAATTCTTGCTATCATTTAAGTGAATTACCATACCATTCAATCTCAATACTCTTTAGTTTTTTTCAATTCATCTATAAAACATAATTTATTTAAAGGGAATTGACTGGAATCATGAATAAATTTGAAAATAAATAAAGTTTAGTGCAACAAAATTGTTATGAACTGTTGTGAATCTATTTGATTGTGTTTATTTGTGAATATTTATCTGTTTTGATTGTCAAATTCACAAAAGAAAAGAAATCTTTAGAGATGATAATTTGTCAACACACCTTTTTGAGGCTATTACACGGACGGGATGATAAGTACCTGGCCTAGGAAAGAAATACTCAGTTTAATTAATGAAGCGGTTTTTATTTTTCAATGTAGTATATGAATAGCTGGGAACCTCTTTTGTAAAATAATATTTAAAAAAAATATATGTTCTTTTTAAGTAGGGTAGGCCAGGTACTATCATCTCAACCTCTTACATAGGTACATATAATGGATTGAAAATGGAATGCAAGGTACGGCCGACATTTCTCTCTAATTAAATGATGTTTATAGTGGATGCTATCACTGAAGTGCAAATACTTACGAAAAGTATTTAACCAGATTGCAACGATTTTTAAATTAACATATTAAGTACGAAATCTTTTCCTATTTGAAATTAGAATATTTGTGGTCATATAAAATATGTGTTCAAGTTTACTGGTATTAAAAAAAATGAATAAACAATTGATTTTTTTTTAATACCAGTTAGCAAAACTTAGCATACCAAAAATGTATACAGTATAACAAATTAGACTGTGCTAACAAGTATATATTTGTTATAAATGTAAGAAGAGTAATGGAGAAAAACCTACAAACAAGGTAATTTCCTAACAGTACCGATTTAAATATAAAAATATCTTTTTACTGATATTAATACATAATAGTACAAATTTGTTACGAAGTAAAATATAATCATCATTGATGCTGCTTTTTGAGTAGTAGTTTAATTTTTACAACTGCTTTTTGTATGAGAAAATAATAGCACAATGCGTTCTGTATGAGATAATATATTCAAACTTGATATACATCACCAGTGATAGCCAAGTGTTTCCAAAGTTAATATAACCAAAATAACAACATGCAAACACGCATGTGAGCATCGTTATATCCCACAAACACATTGTAAGTGCTATTATTTTTATTAATGCTATTGCTGATTTCACACTGCACTTTACACTCAATTAATTTCAAATTAAATGTCAAGAGTGGGACCGCTATGCTCAAAATTGTGGCAGGAATGGGATTAGTATTTGTTAGTTTCATAAGCAAGCTGATGCTCAACATATGATGGAAAAGGCTGTGCTTGGAAAAAGACTATATTTTTCTGCAAGACAAAATTCAAAACAAGGAACTGCACAAGAATCTGAATGACTGAGATAGCTCACAAAATCAGTAACTTGAACTTAACCTAGTCAAGGCCTTGGGCGGCTGTTGATTACAGACAGTGTGAAACCATAAGTCATGGAAATCTATAAGGGAGGCTCACATTCAGCAGTGGACATTCCATGACAAACAAAAGCTATGCAAATTGTAATAATTACTAATACATAAATATTAGATTTTTGTTAAAATAACATGGATTACACCACTCGATGTAATACTTGGACCATAATCAGTAAAATGTGTAATTTTAGAAAATATGAATAACATTTGCAAGTGAATAATTATTACATAGTAACATGAAAAGAAAATCATAATAGCCAGCACCAGAGAATAAAATTAGAAAATTTGTTTTGAGTTCTAAGTCGGCATTAGTGTTCACAGCAATCGTTTTTGATGGTATATTTACAATTTGTTATAAAATTGATTTCCGGTTACACTTATTTATTATAAAAGGTGGAGCGTATGCGAAAAGCGATACTTGAAGGTCTGGAAGTGGAGTTCGCAATGCCACCTCTACCCTTAACAACAGGCATGTTGGGTATGGGTGCCGGATACGGCACGAATTATGGTGCGCTGGGATGGAGCGGCGGACGCGGCCGCGGCCGTGGTAATGGTGGTGGTGGCGGTGCGCGCCTGGAGATCGCTGGCGTCGTAGTGGGCCAGTGGGGTGGCAGCTACCCTTCCAGAACAACTCGATATGGCACACAGGTAACTTCTGTGAATTGTAGCAGCTTCATTTGGAGTTATCATCTAAATTCCAATCAAATTTGCTTGATATGGTCATCAGAATTTATATTTTCTTTATAGCATTAATAAGAAAAATGCTCAATCATTTGTATTTTTACCAATCCATACTCATTTAAACATGGGTGTTGTAAACAGTATTTTTCAAAACAATGTATAGATTGTTTATAGATGTGTGTATGTGAGAAATATATATAGGTATGGGTATGAAGGCGCGACTGGGATAGATAACTGAGGACAAAGAAAATATTTGTTCTGTGTCCATAGAGGCGAAGACGAAAGCAAATTGTTAGTATACAATATAATTGAGTAAACAGTAGCAGTTTTTACATTACTTATTTTTCTCAATAGAAATATGAAATAACAATGAATGCAATCTACAGTTTATTAGTAATGAAATCTAAAGTTAAGAAAAATTATAAGAATATATTGTTTCTAAAAGTAATTATAGCAAAAAGCATGCGATTAGGCGAAATATTGTATTGCAGGTAATGACAATTTTCTGTTTGTTTTTTAATAAATAAATACTTAATAATTAAAAGATATAAAAAATACAACTACAATTGTACTGACTATGTGATTCCATCATTTTAAAAGTCATTTTTAAGTTTTACTCTAAAGAAAATATTGATTAAAAGCTAGAAAAGCTCCTTATATTTGAAGTGTACATTTTGGAAAATGTTAAGAGAGCGAAAGTAATGAAATGGTGCTCAGTCAAGAATATACAAAGGATATGGCAGGGCTGTTCATTCACAATCCAATAGCTTTTACTTTAATTCTTTCTCATTAGCTGAAATAAACCAACCATGATTATCATATTAATAGGAAATAGTTTTTTACATTTATTAATAACCTATAGATAATAGCTAAAGAACATTCAAAAATATTTACTGTTTAATATCATTTTTGAGGTGAGACTTAATATTGGTTACCATTTTTATCCTTTGGTTTCAAGCCATTCATTTTTATGTATTAGTTCACATATTTCTTATTCCCAGTTTCAAGGTAATCAAGTTAGTTGTACAACACAAAAATAAAAGATGTACCCAAAAATAAAAGATGTACCCAATATTTAGGTCTATAATTGGGCGATCTTACGTTGAATTTGGAAAGAATAATAACCCAGGTATGTGCTCACTAAGTACTAGGTTGACATTTGCAGTTTTCTTTTGATGGGGTCTTTTAATTAATAACATCAATTTCAGCTTGTCTACTGGAGTTCAGTTAAGCATGTACAGAAAAACTGTTTTTGGAAAAATACTTCAATATAGTTTAAATTAATTTACATAGAAAAATTATGTATATGTTGGCGGTTGAAAGTGGAAGGGGAAAGGGAAATAATTTGTACATTTTTACATTGAATAGTACATTATTCAGTGAAATAGTAGATTAAGGTTCTTGTATTGTTCAATAAATTGAAAAAACAATGTACTATGACTAGTAGTATTTTTATTAAATGTGTTTTATCTGTATTATTAATTAAATTACCAGCATTTATTCTCTTATTTTTCTTTTAATGAAGGTTATATAATTTTAATGAGGAACACTGAATCTAGAACATATTGCATTAATTACAGTATGAACATGATTATTTATCAGAAACTTGATGCAACTAATAGAGAAGTTTTGTATAAATAGAGATTTGAATTGTTTTGTAATATTTAGGTGAATTACGTCGGATATACCCCAACACCACGTAACGCATACAGTGCGCGCGGTTGGCGCGGCGCACGCGGTCGTGGACGCGGCGCTCGCTCAACGCGCGGCGGACGTAAGCCACGCCGGGATCAAACACCTGTATCGATCGACGAGCCCGCTAAGCAGGCTACTCTTACCATCAATGGGTAATTATGTACAATGACCATTCTTGTAATAATTATACTTATTATTATTTGTCGTCATTATTAATGCAACTGAAAAAACATTTGTAGAAAGATAAAATTAGCCTCAGGTAAGTAGTACAGTTTAATAGATGAAATGATTCATAAAAAAATAAAATAAATATTGAATTAAAATAGTCATTTATTTTTATAAAATTGTCTGAGATGCCCCTTACCAACTCTTTCATCACTACTAAGAAGCACTTGTGAAATTTCAATGAGATTAGTTAAACTGTAAAGATTCTTAATGTAAATTAAATTTAATAATGTCATGTAAATAATATCTTAAATAATTTGCCTATACTGTTTTATCTATCTGTCTTCTCTATTTATGTAAATTATCTCTATTTATTAAAACAAAGAAGATAGATGTTAGACATTTTTGTTTCGTCTCATCTTCCACATACACATAATCTTTCATAAATATAATGAGAATCTATACATACATACATAGAGGCACTTAAAATTGTCTTTACTAAAAGATTGTATGCAATTATTCTAAGCAAGTAGTTAAATAAAACAATTCCGTCATTGTCATATCTATCAATCTTTTTAATTGCTTAATTTCAAAAACTGCAGAAAATGGTTTACCAACCACCTTTACAATATTTTACCTCCATTTTAGATTCTTATCTTTGGTTAATATTAAGAACATCATTATTAAACTATATGTAATAAGTCTTAAGTTTTAAAATGACATCAACATGATGAACATTGTGCATTACATAGTAAGTTTTAAATCCCTACTAATGTTAATATAGTATTTCAACCTAAATGCAATAACTTCTAAGAATGACTTTTAACTATGATGCAGTAATATTTATCACTATTGTGTAGATTTTAATTCTTGGGCCTGAGTCGAATGAATCAGTCATAATATGCTTGCATTATTAATTTAAAATTTGTATGGATCCAATGTACAGTACAAAACTCTGCCACTCTGAATTATCTGCAGGCAATGCAATGCCCAGGTTCAACTCTCCAACCCTTATATAGTATTGTGTGAGGTGTTAATTCATGGAAATCCATAGTAGACGCTTGCCTGCAACATGCATTAACATGCAGCATGCAACCAAAATGAAAAGAAATATATAGCTAGTTTGACATATTTTGGTACAATTTCGGATAAAATTTCAAGATTATTAAAAAAACATAATATTTATACGACCTTTAAAACAAATAACAATTTGAAAACTATATGCAACAATAAAGATAAATTACACAATAATAAAAATCTGGAATTTATAAATTAAATTGAGATGACTGTAAATCAATATATATAGGACAAACCGGACATTGTTTTGCAAAAAGATACAAAGAACATATTTCGGCCTTTAAAAATAATAAATCAGACAGATCCCATTTTGCTAAACATCTATTAGAAACCAGTCATAAGCTTAATAACGATCACAAATTCGATGTTTTGCATGTGTGTGAGAAGGGGTTACATTTAAATGTTTTGGAATCCTTCGAAATTTTAAAACATAAAAATAATAATAATATATATGCTCAACGACTAAATTGACGTTTATAAATCGCAATTATTGGACGCTTCCCTGTAACTATTTGGGTAATGTTGGTGATGGTTAGTCTGTGACATTTGACAGGCATGTCTATTGGTGGTGGTCTGTGGCTACCTTAAGAATGTTTTCATCGCTCTTTGACCATTGCATGTCAGCGGCCTGCCTAACGAGGTTGTGTTGATTGTTTTAACGCTCCTTGCACCCTGGTGGATGTGACTGTCGGCAATTTCCTGAGGATATGCCTGGTTGGCATGAAACGTACGTAGAATTAACAATTTAACGGTTGGCGGAATAAGATAATTATAAAAATAAATAACACTTGCTTAGGTGTTCGATATCTGTCAATCCTCTGGAATCAATATTCAATCATTTGGATAGAGATTCATAGTGGAGAGGCAGTTTCGAGGGTCAGCGGTGGGTTGTATGCTGCATGTTAATGCATGTTGCAGGCAAGTGTCTCCAACCCTTCCTTCTTCGCATCCGTGTTCCTATTTTAAGCCATTATGATGCTTGCGTTACTAACTTCACAGTGGCAGTTTTGTACATTCTATTGTACAAATATTATTTAACAAATTTTTTATGTGCTAGTTGTACTTTAGAGAATGTATGTAAATTGTAATGATAAATATTTCTAATAGAATTTCTTTTTTTCAGTAAAACTATTCGATCAAATGAGGTGACAACCTCACAGATTGATGAAATGAGCCCTCAAGAGGAGGACAATATTCTAGGAGACTCCGAAAGTAATGGTATTTTAAATTTCTGATTTCCTCATTTTATTATTTTTATGAAAAACAAAAAGGATAGTGGAAATGCAATCTGGTTTCAGAAATACAATCTCAAAAATCGGAAACATCAAAAGGACCTTCAAAGAATGTAAAGAAAACTATTGGTAAAGGAAAAAAAAAGAATTCTAATGTTAAGATGGAAGGGGGGCAACCGCTCGAGACTATGCAACTCGACAAGAATAAGGTGACCTTCTAGTAGTTTGACATCATTTCGCCAACTTTCTCCCCTCAATGCATCTCATATATAACCAGCGTAATATTAACTTTAAATTAAACAAGTAATAATTAGTAAGACACTTGTGATTTCTATTGTAGACGCCGGAGCACGCCCTGGGCGATGACCGCGGCGACGAGCACATAGGGCAAGGCGACGCCCCTGCCACTAATTAAAAAACAAACATGTATCTTTTATTTAATTTTTTGGCTTAGGAAGGTAAACATTGTCTTCATGATCCTTTCATATTTTTCACTCTAGTTTGTCGAATCTTAGTTTTTTTTTTTTTCTCTAGACAATTAATTCATTTTCATTGTATTTGAGGGGAGATTTTTAATTTTGTTCTAATAAATTTTCCTGTGTTATTTTTGCTATTAGTACCATTTTTACAATGTTTAATAAGCAATTTATGTATCGTTTTGTTCTGATTTTTCTTCAAAAATAATTGCTTTTTTCTTTATGCCATTAGTAAATGCATAATTATTGCCTAACATTTAGTACTTTTATGATAGTGCACAATTTATGATCTTGAATATAAAATTGTGAACAGAAAAATAACAATTTATTTTCTAATGATTTGTTATTATCTGTTAGAACAGTATGTGCACCATTATAACGTGCCTGGGTCTTTAAGACTTTCCCAAATTGGAGACTGATTTTTAATGCATTGAGTGTCAACTCTCGTGTTCGATTAATGAATTAATAGATGACAATTATTACGGGCCCTTATTTCGTATAGGGCTTCCGTACACCCTGATAAGACACATTTCTATGGGCTATTAGCAGTTTCCTAATGGAGATATAAATAAATTTATATCCAAATCACATTAAGATCTGCTGAATATTTTCTGCTAAAACATATAATCTCATTAAACAAATCAGCCTGAAGGAAGTACCCATTAATCTGATGAGTGATATACTATTAGAATATATATGTATATATATATGATATAAATTACATGTTGCTGTGTTAAGTCATGGTTGATTGATAGTGAAGTGACTTAGTATACATATGAATACTAAGTTGGCATTATTTATTTATACATAATATATTTACAATACCTTAAATTATTATTATTTTATTGTTGGTTTAGCCTTTGCAATCCACATTATTTATATTTCTAGAAAATATTCCTGTAAAATGAAATTTAAATTTTGTATTTTGTTGCCAACATTGGAAATAATATCAAAAAGACAAATAAATATTGATTTGATTGATTGGTTAGGCTAAACCATTAGTTTTCAGACTTATTTTTGGTGATCCATCAGTATTTTTTGAAATAATTGGATGTGTGAGAATATGTTAAGTACATTTAGCGGTTGCTTCTGCAGAGCGAGAGCATGACAAACCAGTTCTGAATGTATGACTCGAACTCGCTATTTCATCATAGGGGTTGTAGATTTTTCTAGTTTTAAGTACTTGCATTTATTAAATGATGGTTGGTGCTGTGAAGCTGTGGAACTGCCTGAAATGAGTCTGAAACTCATAGATTTAAGTCTAATGATAGACGTTAAATAAAAATGTATGAACATTCACAGCCTTGGAGTCCTCTTCCTATAGGGTATTATTTGGGTAGGAAAATTAGACTTTAGTGATTTTTTAAAATATGTACTGTATGAATTTTTGTGCCTCATGTTTGTGAATGTTCATAGATTTATATGTATTTTTGTAAATTTGTTATATTGTTATACTTACTTAAATTTAGCTGGAATGACTGGCAAAATGTAATCAAGACAAATCAATTAATGCAAACTGGAGGCTATTAGTGCCTCGCAGACGTACGTTGTACATTCCATTCCACATGTCCGTGAGGTCACGTTTATGTAACACGGCGCCGGCGGCTGCTCCCCGACTGGCGTACGGAAGATTGTGACATAATAAACTTGGAAGACTTGTACTGTTATTGGATTGCTTAAATCCTGGCCATAACACGAAAATATGTTGCTAATATAACATATTTTTGATTTTAACAACTTCTCGGGATAGGTAATCCGAGAGTAATATGAAACGCGAAAGCACCGCGTCACGAGCGCATATGGGTTGCTGTAAACATGCCCAAAATTATTCACACATTTACGCATTATATTACTTGCTTATTAAACATGATATCGTAGCAATTAGAATTTTATCTACAGAATATTGAGTTGCTTTTAAGTATTATATGTACAAGTATAAGGAGCATGTAGGCAGCTGTCATGCAGGCAGCATGCACACAACACTTAATGAATATCATAGCATGATATTCATAATATTTAGAGACATATTTTGAGAATAAACTTAGCTTTTGTGTTTTATCTCTTTTGAAAATGTCTATCACTATAGTTTTTAGACTGTTCAGCGATTAAATACCTTTTAATACATTTATAAACTTGTTTGCAAATCATAGCTTGTGTGATATTGTCAACTTATTAATTACTATATTCAATATAATTATTAGAATACTTATCTTATTAATACACATTTGTCTTTAACTGAAGTAGCGAGCATGTGGAACTGTGGCTTTTTGAAAACACTTATAACTTATGAATATCAACTTGCTAACTTGCAATTATAAAAAGAAAAGTATTCAATTACTTTAAATTGAAAATCACAGTAATTAAACATGTGGATTGAATCAAATTTTCAAAGAGTTGTATTTGTCTTCAAATAAATAAAAGGTTCCAATATAATTATTCTTTTATTTCAAATCTCTTAAGTTTAGCCTTTTATGTATTTCTTTAATTGTAGACCCTTCAACATTGGAAATAGTATGAATGACTGTCTGTGTAGCATCTTTTATATCATTGTATTGATGAAGCAACTTCATGTATACTTGTTTCTCATCTTTGCTGTTTAACAACTTATCAAGTTCTGCTTCTAATTTTAACAATCTCGCATATTTAGTATTGTCTATGCTGGCCATCTGAAATAAAAGTAGAAAATTTTCATGCAGGCTTTTCAAATAGAAAATTAACTTGATTTATACTTTAGTGGAGATCTTTAGAAATGGAACTTTGTTATTATAACATGATGAAAATATATTCCATTTGAATTATGAGCTTACATGATATAAACTTAGAAACAAATGAACCATATTTTAGTGGTATTTATTGTTTTAGTTTCTTACAAATTATTCCTCAGTCATTAAGTATCTGTGTACTAAATTCCATCTAAACCCATTGTTGTTTATTCACAATTGAATTAGACGAACCATATGTTATCACATAGTATCACATTTATAATATTATAAGGATACAGTACTGACAAAAAATGTGTAAAAATCCTATCATTTGTTTGAATTTATGATTTTCTATTATTAATCATTAATTTACAATAGGATTACCAATATTCTCCCTTCCTCTCTGCCTTTTTTTATTACACCATACTCCCCTATTAATCCTTATGGGCTACTTTTCTAACACTGCTATAAATAAACAATAACTATGGCCAACAGAGTAAAATAAAAAAAAAATCACTTGAGTTATGCAAACATACAAAACTTAAAACTCTACAGATCTGTTTATGTAGACCTGTAAACCTGTCCATGACATCATAGACAGGTTTACAGTAGCCGATCTAAAGAACTCAATTTTTCAAGTAATTTGAACAAAAAACAAACATATTAGAAAGCAAAAAATAGACACTGCACTAGATATTAATACAAACTACAGATGAGAGTAAAAAATATTGACCATTTCATATAAAATTGTTTGAAAAAACGATTTAAAATTTTTAATTTTAAATATCTTTGAACTTAGTTGAGAGATGCATTATTTTTACAGGAGGAAAAGAAAAATTTTCTGTTGTGGGCAGCCATTTTTCACATTTTTAATTTATTCTACACAATTAGATAACGAAGTACAATGTGCACTCTGTTTCATACCAAGGTAACAATGTCCTAATGTAAATAAAAAGATGATTATAATTTTTCAAAGCTCTTAGTTTGAATCAAGCAGCCGATACGTTCACACATGGTTTCTGTGTCTGTTATTTTGATTGACTGATTTTTATATGAAAACAAAAATATTTTTACCCTCTAACAATATAGCTTTATTATATAACAAAGCTATAGTTATCCGTAAATAACATTTTCAATTTTATTGAAGTGCTATAACATTATAATCTTTGAAACACAGTGGATTGTAGTCGACTGATGTCTGATTTATCATGTCAAAATCAAAGTAAATACTTATTCACAATTTGCAATTTTTAGTTTTTTTTTTGAAATCTCAGAGAGACTAATTCTTAAGATACGTTATAATCTGTTATTAATTACTATAACATTTAAAAATTGGAATGATAGATGCATATCATTATCAATATTTTTTAACTGACCTCAATAAATGGATAGAGTCATAATGCACATATATTATGATAAATTGAGAACCCCCTCTTTAATATATATATTCACACAACTTTTTTGTCTATGCACTAATTTGAATTATTCCTTTTACATTATTAGGTTAGATAGCATCACAGTGATCCCATATTTTAATTTCACTGGTATTGACCTTCGATTTACATACACCAGGAAACTCCCTAAAATTAAATAAGAAATCAAATAAAGGTAGTGCTAAGTTTTCGACTGTAAACGAGATAGTTAATTAAGGTCATGGACAAGCTGAACTGGACTAGACATGGATTATGAAGGTGTACAACTGAACTCCTTAACAAAAAATAGCATGAATGTCCAGATTGAATTAAAATAAATCCTGCATCAAAAGACAACGCAGCCATGAGGGTTTCCTCCTACAATGGAACTTTTCAGTGGTGAACAGCAGACATGGAAACTTTAAATATGGACTGTTATGGTGATGGATCATGTCCTTACACAGCAGAGAATGATGAAGCTGGGAAGGTTTCCTCCTACGATTAAACTAACAGTGAACAGCATAGACTTGAAACTTTGGTTGCAGGCTGTACTGGCGATGGATAGTATCCTTGCAGCCATGAAGGTTTCCTTCTAAGATGAAACTCTTCAACTGTGAATAAGTATAGACTTGAAACTTTACATACACCCTGTTCTAATAATGAATAGTGTTCTTGTATACCAGATGAAGATGCAGCCATGAGGGTTTTCTTCTAAACTGAAATTATTTAATGGTGAACAAGTCTTGAAACTTTACATACAGGCTGTTCTGACAATGGATATTTTTTTGTACACCAAAGAATGATACAGCTTTGAGGATTTCTTTCTATGATGGAACTGTTCAATGGTAAACAAATGAAACTTGAAACTGGATTTGCAGACCATTCTGATAATGGATAATGTCTTTATACACCATAAAACGATGCAACCATTTCGGTGCATGAAGGTTTCTCAACAAGCATTGTCTATTCTAGACTATAATCTTACTGACGCTCCAATAGTCACCATGAAGTCTAGTACATATTCAAAAGAAATAGATAAAGTGCAGAAAATTAGCAATGAAAGTTTGGCTACAAGTTATTTATTGACAACATATTCATATTCATGTAGTTCATGACTTTGATAGCAACATATTTCATAGTATTGTTGCAAAATATATATTGCATTGATTCAATAATTTATAACTATACTATACCCACATTTGACTGCTCTCTTTATTAAATAAAAATTAGCTTGTATCCATGGTTTCGAACTTAAGGCAGTTTAGTATTCAAGTTTTTATTAAGTTATAAAACAGTAACTTGAAGAAAAGACAACACTCACTATTTAATTATTGTTTTTAAATCGATGAAAAGTTTTCGTAGAACCTACTTACCAATTCTATGCTACATAATTTTTATTAAAGCTATGTACACAAACTATACTATAAATTATGTACTTCAGTTAGTGATTATTGCCGTCAAAGTGACAGTTTTTGACACCTGCACCGTTGATTGATTGTCAGATTTTGTCTATTACCTAGGGCAACTCTTCACGATCACGAAGGACCCAAACTGATTATCCAATCAGTTAATATGCAGAGGACTAGTCTGACATGTTGCCGAATTCGGTCTAATTGGCTTGTAATCGCTTCCAGAGGGATACACTAATCATGGACGATTTTTCAACATATGAACTTTAAATTTTCATTCAAATCAGATAAGACCCTATTGATTTTTAAATTGCCCTTTAGGTACATGATTAATCAACATCAGAATTCTAAATGCGGGCGGTAATACGACGTTCAACGTAACTTTCAATTACGTGCATATTGATATATGGAGAAAAGCGAGCGAAGTTTCGTACGAATTTTTGAACTGCCCGAAAGCTCTTATCACATCGACCGTTGGATAATTAACAATCCAATTCTGTAAACTTTAGACCATTCAGTCATTATCTTCAAAACAACAAAATTAAGTAAACCGCAGGCGCATTGCAGATAAATCTTGCCCTGACAATTTTTTTTTATTTCGTAACGGTATCGACTGAGTGGTTTTAAGTAAACAGAATTAACTGCTGTTCGGGTGTTAAACAATCTTGTAGATCAGCAAATCAACGGTCGTCCTTGAACGAAGAGTTTGGACAACAGCTTAATTAGACAAACTGTACTACATGATACTCATTCAAATCGTTTTTCAAACGATACCTATTCTGTTAACAATAATAGCAGAGATTAAAAATCGATTGGATTTTCAACTTATATATTTCTATACATATACCACAAATACATATTAAAACATAAAAATATATATTCAACCCAAGGGATTTGAATAGAATATTTCATGAAACTTAACTATTTTGTTATCACTGATACTTAAATAGTATAAATTTGGTGAGTAAAAAAAATCTCGATTTCTGTTCAAGCACCACCCAATTCATTTTATTTTAATATGATTTTATGAATCTAAACATTAATGTTTGTGACATTCCACATGTCACGACTTGGATTCACTAATGTCGACGCCATGTTTTCTAGGCATGTTCTAATATCGCAGGTACCTACTATGGAATAGAATAACAATACTTTATTGTTACAATTAACAATAAAACATTATACTCTAAATAACGATAAAAAATTACAAAAATTAAATATCAATATGCTTACGGCAACACTTTCAGTAATTTAACTATAATTAATTGAGTCATTCTACTGTTAACACAAAAATTGAAAATAACAATTTTTCTGAAGGGAATCTTTTCTATAGCTTTCCAAAAATAAATCCAAAGAATGGGAAAATCACATATTTAGTTCGCAAATTATCAGGAATGATATGTAAAATTTCCATCTGAAATTAACTTTAAATAACAATAGCATAATTCATTTAAAAATTGCGGAAAAAGAAAAGTATCCTAAAAGTACTCAAATTTTACTATGACTTTATTTCTGATATCTACAATAGTCTTCGAGGTATTCGCAAAAAAACAAATTTTGTCTTTTAGTTTTGTTTCATAATTTTTATGCGGATATTCACCTTTTTCAAAAATTATTTAAATACAAATTATGCATCAAATGACACCATCCGATGTCAAGTCTTGAGATCATAATTTCCTGAGAAGGCGGACTGGAATTCAAAAAATGGCAGATCGATTTAGACTATGGGATACACCAAGTACATGCGGTTGCACACGATTATATATATTATATAACTGCACACGATTATGGCTGTTTGTTTGTCTGTGCTAATCTCCAAACGGCTGAACAGATTTTAATCAAATTATCAGTATAAGTACATTACCTCTGGGAATAAGGAACACTATACTTTTTATTTATCTATCTATACTAATATATAAAACTACACATAGGTATTTTTGTAAAATTTTGTAATAGCTTATTGTTTATTTAACATTTTTATTCTTTTTGTAAATCCTCTTATAAATAAAGAATAATTTAAACTATTTTAATGAAATTTAGAATATAAGTACGTACGAGCATTCAGCAATTGATAGTCTGCAATATTGTGGATAAAGCGTCCGTTGGTTTGTTCGGGCTAATCTCCGAAAAGGCTGAACAGATTGCGATCAAATTTTACTTCTTCGATAGACTAGCTTCTATGAGTATGTATTTTGTTTATTTTCTTTGTACTCCTAAACCGTTCAACTGATGATTACGACGCTGTAATACGCATATATGTAATAGTTTGGACGGGAAGGTTTCTGAAATAAGAACTATCTATTTGAACCATTTTATCGATCTACTGAACCGATTCGAAAAATTCCTTTTCCAATAAGGATCTCCTTGAGTAAAATTAACTTAATAGTCCATTCCCCTCAGTTTCATATTCATATTTGTGCTACTACAGATTCAGAGAAAAGTCTATCACTTATACAAACCTATATATTATCCCCGCGAGTAATATAACTCAAATTTTATATTGATGAACATTTCAATTCGTCCAAGAATTTTTATCAGTAGCGGAATCGAAATTGTAAGAGAAACAGTATCGAAAGTCGAACGGAAATCAAAATCAATATTGAAAATTAAGGTCAAAATCGAGTGTGGTATCAAAATTAGACAGAAGAGCGTAACCGGAATTGGAACGACGAGTAGTACTGAGCGTTAGAATTAGGAGTGGAACCGAAGTTGAAATAGGAACTAGAACCAAATATGAGTAAAACAAATTGGCATTGAGAGCAGGACCGGAATCGAAATCAAAAAAAGGATAACCAGAATTTTGATTGTCCGATATCGAATGTACTCGCTTGATATACTAGATAAAGATCGTTCAATGTCTACGTGGGCGAAGCCGCCGGCAAAAGCTAGTCAACCAAGTATATATGGAATAAATAGTAACCTTCAGTCTACTCTGTGTAGTCTTATATCTAGCGGTGCAAGTCCCAACAAAATCAATTCAGCTGTTTTTGAGATTAATCCAGACAGACATATACAGAATAAATATGGGATAAAAAGCAGTCTTTATTCTGTATATATATATATGTGACAATCGACATCCAGGACAGCATAAGGGGTGGCACTGCTGACCGGCACATGGTCAAGTTGATTTAGATGACTCGCAAGCCATGTGTGTCCGAGTGAGTGAGCAAAGATGGGTGTTTGGTATTGAGTTACTGTTTTATTTATTTATTAAGATGCAATATCTTCCTTGTTTACAAAGACACTGGTTTAAGGCAATATTTGAACATATTTTATAAAGAATACCAAAGTTTGAGTCGAGTCCATCAGCATTTCTAAATAAGAACATAATTAATAAAGATGAAAAGAAACAATAAGTACTAATGATATTCACATTGTGTTGCATTTGAAATATGTTATTAGCCGATTTAACTATACTAATTAGTGATTCCTTTACATTATTATTTCTTGATAATTATCACTGACTTTAACATTAATAAAGAATGAAATTAAATAGTGGCAAGTTTGATAATTATAACACAAATTCAGTTTCTAATCATTTTTTAAACATTTCTTAGGACGATGCATGCATGCTGCCTCGTCTTACAAAATCTGAGGTAAAACTTAATTTGAGGTGGAACGAGAACCTGGCTTCAATATTTTAAATTGCCAAGTGCCACCTCAAGTACTGTACATTATACCAAACCATGATTATACAAGCAGTGGGAACACAATTCAAGTGCGAATTTTTCATTACAGTTTACCTAACTTTTCTTTTGTAAAATACCCCTAATAATTCTACTCTATTGACAGTTCATAAAACATTATGTTTTGTTAAATAATAAACTAAATTCTGTATTAATTAAAATATGTATAAAACTATACTGTTTACATGGATAATACGTAAATATAATAGACACTATAAATAATTTTAAGGATTTATCACCAAATAATTTTTAACAATATGGAAATACTATGATGAGGCAATCCTAAACTTCAAGGGCGGAGCCAGGGGGGGCTTTGGAAGTCAAACGCCCCGATTTTTTTTTAATGTTATTTCATGCATATTTTATTTTGTTAACCCCCCTACCAAACACTAAAACCTAGCAAAACCCTTTCTACAATTTCAGGTGATTTGTATAAGGCTTTAGTTCATTATAATCCTATAAATGAATATAGATATTCATTTATAGGATTGAATGAATATGATTTTTTTTGTTATGTATGAATATAGGCATACATAACAAAAAAAATCATTTAACAGTTTATGCTCACCTTGATAAAATTATTATACTGTAATTTTATTTAAACTGATGTTAGTAGATAATTTTAATATATATCTATGCATTATATATGTTAGCAAAGTTCTGAATATTAACTGGGTAACAGTACAACAAAATTATGATTATCTCAATTCACTTACACCCAACCTCTGTGTTTGTTTACAAATATAATTTTAGTCAATGTAGTGGTTTTTTTTAATATATAAATAAGTAATTTACCAATATATAAATATTTCTGTTTAGCAAAATATTTCTGATATCCAGGAAGGCTTTTTTCTTGTCTTGGGAGGAATTCAATAGAAAGTTTTTTTTAATTCAACCTGTTGTAAGATATAGATTGACCCCAACATTATTTTCATACTTATTATTAGCTATTTGTTGTTATATATATATATCAAATTGTAATTTTAAATTATTTTTAAAAGCCTAAATTTTAACAATGTGCATAATATTGGCATGCCTCATATAAGTGTATATTTCAACTTCAAAATTAATTACCCTGTCAATTTTATAATTTTAAGCATTATAGAGATACATTTATGCATCTTATCCAGTTCCCAAAATCAGTCTCTGAAAAATTTATATGTATGGTTTATGGCAGATATGCAAATTAATAACTATGTTTTTTACCTAATAATGTAAGTCCATCATATCATAATTACAGTTGGATCTTTACTACGAGAGCTGCATTTTATTTTTTCAATGTAATAAATGAAAGGGGCAATCATAACAATAAACATGGATATCAGTATATAAAACCAAATAACACCAATTTTTATTTTATTCTTTCTGGTGTGCTATTGCCACCACTATTTCCACTAATTGCCAGATGTTATAACACATTTCAGTAAAATGGTAAATCAATAAAAAAGAATTAAACAATTGTCTTCCTTAAGTTTATTCTTGGTAATCATAAAGTTCTTTTTGGACTGGTTCTTGTGCACCTATTGCACATGCCAACATGCTATTTATATGTCTTCCTTCCTCAGACTTGAAGATATAACCATTAGCTTTGTCTACTAAATTTTTCACTTTTAACAAATTTTCATCATTAAAAATATCAACCAGTTGAAATGTAACTAAGCTGTAATCTTCGATTATAGAAACCAAAGCACTATTGAGTTTCTTGTACTTAGAAGTAAAAGCATCATTCTCTAATGAATCCAATAAATATGAAAGGTCTAGAACTTCCGTTTAAAAATCTATTCCAAATTGCAATTTGTCTATATGATTTTTTAGGAGATCTACTTTGGTTAGTAAATTCACATGAGGTAACCCTATTTTAAGCATAGCATTTAAAGATAACATTAACGCAGCAATGAATTTCCCTGGATCCGAGCAATGGTGAGAATCAACAAGATGTACAACAGCCAATTGTAAGTTGCCAACACTTTGTAACTTCATAAAAATTTTACTTAAGCTATCATGATGACAATAGAGCTCAACTTGACCTGGAAGATCAAAAATGAAATTTGTAGAGTTTTCACCAGATAATTGTTCCAGCAACCAATCTATATTTTTCTCTAAATACTCCATACAGTATAATAGAGCACCATTAGGGCCAAGTTTAGATTCGCCCATTACTTCTTCAAGATTTATCAACATTCTAATATCAATATCAGGTTTGTATGGCATTACATCATTGGCAGGATCAAGATTCACAATTACTACTTTGCGACCAATTTTCTTTAAAAGCTGAGCCATTTTCCAACAATATGTGGTTTTTCCTGCACCTGGAGATCCAAGAATGAGCTGTCCATAGAACTTCTGACTAGGTTTGAACTTCTTAACAGGCTGCATCGCCATTTTCTTGACAGTATTCTTGTTTGGCAGTTAATATTGCATCAGCACAAGCTTTCACTGTTTTTATATCATAATCTTTTAAATTAATAAACATGTAAAGAGGCTTGCAAATTTTTATTTGTTCTGCAATATATCTTGCTGCAACTTGTTGTTCTTCTCCTGTGGCACCAAAAATTACTTTGGTTGAATAAATATCATTCACACCCATATTATTATGAATTTGGTCTTTGTGTACTGACAACATACTACCAATTTTCTCATATTGAGAAATTATTAGTAATGTTTTTTCAGAATATTCTGCATACACTATTTCCGTGTGGACATTATCAATATTGACAGCTATAGATTTTAAGATTTGTCTTCCACTAGTTTCATTAGATTGTTTAATATTTAAATTTTGCATAAGGTTAAGAAGTTCCATGGTGAATTAATCTAAAATAAATGTTATCTATTAAAAGGACAATTTTTCAAGTTAAAAATTGAAATCCACCACGCATGCAATTTAAAGACAAGTAAATGAGCAAATATGTTTTCATCACACTGATTATAACAATTATCAATTTATCCTTTCAGCGGGTGTATATAATGGAGTGTAAAGTTAGATTTATTAATTGAACATTGTTTACATACCAATTTCAATTTTAACGCTGAATTTTATCAATGGATGAATGAATATATTCTCCAATATACCAAAATAACTACGACCAATTCTATGTCCCCCAAACATGAAACAACTATGGATACAAACTACCATATAGTGTATTATCTATGATACAAACTATTGATTATGATTAGCAATAGAGTAATAGTCAATATAACAAGTGTTGCCAAATCGCTTACTATAGAATAATGCTAAATTGATTTTTAAAACATGTAAAAATGTGCTAAGGTTATTTTAGATGCGCTAAATAAAACATCAACAACGTTTCGAGAAATTTCTTAAGAAAAAATCAACGAACGCATTATTTTTTTAATCAGACTTTAGTTATCTACATGTTATACATATTTATCTACATGTTACACTGTTTATTACAATTTGCTTCCAAATATGATCTCAAAATCCTCATATTCACTAACAGCAGAGTTAACGAGATAGAAAGCTGAGACCCAGAACCATAACCCTCCTTAATGCCCAAAAGGCGTAGGAGGTATCAAAAAAATTCCTCTATTGATAAATCATATGCAAACGCCACCGCCTCCACCCTTTCTAACTCTAGTGCTTAGAAGTCTCTGCTTCTTAATACTTCATCCTCCAATAGAAGAACCATCTTCTTGAAGCCCCGTCAGTCAGCCCTTAAGGCTAACAAAGGATATGATAAAGCTTAACACGCCAAGAGATTAACTTCAGTGGATTTTCTCCTAGATCCGATGGCTGTGCTCTTTCAAACTCAGACTCTATCGTGAGTGACTCTGAATAAAGCCTAACTACTGATCTTTTCTCTTCTTCATTGTGACTTCTCTCGCCCCCAAACACCCTACCATTCAACGTTGTTAATTTGTTACGCTCTTGTCTATTTACCAAAAAATTCTCGCTTAGCAGTAGCTGTTCAGTGGAACAGCCAGAGTGTAAGGAGGAATAAATCCGATCTTATTCTCCTCCTACAAAAATACTTCCTCACCGTTGTTGCTGTGTGTGACATAGTGTTGAGACCGGGCAGTCGCTTTAGATTGCCTGGTTTTGTTTGTCTTAGGAACGACTGATCTGATGGATATGGCGGTGCCACTACGTTCATCAGAAATCATACTCTCTTTGCCCTTGTTGGTGTCCCTGCCCACGACGATGGCCTCTAGGTAGTGACCGTGAATGTTGAGAGTACTGTCTTTATTGTCCCTATAAATTTCCTCACCTTCACTTTTAATGCTAACTAAGTTAACAGCTATAATCTCCACCCTTGTGAGATGTTGTGCTGTACTCGGTGACCTCAATTGTCATCGTAGGTACTCTTTGGGAGTGTGGTGGCGTTAATTCTGCTGGCAGAACTTTGATCGACATAATAGATAAATTCGTTTTTTGGATCCTGAACAATGGCGCCCCAACGCGTCGTAGTAGGCCGTATTCGAGTTCCAATGCAATGCCATTGTACCTATCTCTGCTTTCCTATCCTAGCCTCGTTCCTGTCCTGGGAAGTCTTACAGGATTCTTATGGTAGCGATTATTTCTAATAATCATTTAAATTTTTTTCCCATCCCTTTGACAAAAAATTGTTTCCCTATAAAAATATAAATTGAAGGACGCTGATTGGAGTGGTTTATACAGGGGCCAGCTAAACCATAGGTTTACTAAACTGCTTTATGCTCTCTGCTTCAAACCCTCCTTCCTGTGCCGACGCTCTGTGCAACAAAGAGAATCCGAATCTGCTCATCGTTATGCAAATGCGGTCCGAACGACGGCGATTTAATCCACATCTTTTTTTCCTATCTTTTGCATGATCACTATCATCTTCCAAATTATCTCATAAACTATGGTGTCCCTTTCCCAACTAGTATTACTACTCTACTAGGCATAGAATATGTATCCTATGCCTCTAAATCAATCCTATCTTCCCTTATCTTATTTATTACCCATAATAACATAAACATGTAAATAAAATCACATATATAATATTTACTCTATGTATGCGTATTATGCTCTGTATATTATATATGTTTGTTGGTATATATTGCCTTTAAAATTTTTTTTCTCTATTTACTTATTTTTTCTTTGTCACCTTTTATTTTTTAGCAACTCTGTACGCTTAATTTCTTTTTTTTTCTTACTTCTTAGCGAAGAATTACTTTTATCTCGTATATACCTGAAGCTAGTACAAATATATAGTCCTCTATATGATTAATGCCACTATTGGAGAAGTGAAGTGAAGCAAAGTGTTGGTTTTCTATTAATCTTAACTGCCAATTAATTACTTATAATTTTTATTAACGTTTCATGCAAGTTGAACATGACTTCAGGATGGGATGGCAAAATGGCAATTCATTGGCATGAAACGTACATCGATATTTTAACTAATTAATTAATGATTAAGGTAAATAATAAACTGACACTTACTTAGGTGTTCAATATCTGTCAACTTATCGAATTAAGATTCAATTCGTTGTATGTGGATTCGTAGTGCAAGAAAACATTCGAGAATCAGCGGTAAATTGCATGTTGAATGTTACTGAATGTCGCAGGCAAGCGTCTAATAATGAAATTCCGCAAATTAACACCGTATACAATAGAATTTTATAGTGTTAATCAATTACTATAGGAGCAGTTCGCGGGTAAATTGTCCGCACACTACGGCGCATCAAGCATGTAAATAGATAACAAATCCTCTTGAGTTGGCTGCCTAAAGTCCATGTTTACATGTCACGCCTGAACAAAATAGTCTTTGACACTAAAAGATACAGTGATAGCAGCTTCCAGCTGCCAACCACAACGACACTGACGAGCCGCCTACTGTAACGAGTCAAAGCTACAATATTTCGCTATAGCCAACTCACTGCTTGGTCCGTGACTTTTTCTGAAGAAAAAGGTGTGCTGGAGGAAGCATGGCGTGCTACCTTAAAATAACACACCTTTTTTTTTTTTGTTTCCTCTTGCGACGAGGAGGAGGTAAAAATGTCTATCCTGCACACCCTCGCGCCCGTACGCGTGGTAGTGTGGGACTGAAACCCACTAAAAATTCCTCCTGAAAGTGAAGTAATTGGTCGGCTATGCTATTTAGTCGGTCGAGACGAGTCAGATGACAAGTCAGACGACTTTGATAGCTTCACCGAGTGCGGCCGGATGGCACATGCGAGTGCCGACGGCGCGTGACATGCGCTATGGACGACGCCTGGTGGAAGTCGTCTCGGCATAGGATGTCGCAGGAAACCGTCACGGGTCGGTTCCTTCCCTCCTGCCGCCGGAGGCGGTTAGCGGCGGCCGGGTGGAGTAAGGAGCTTGGGTCGATGACCTGACTAACGGATAGACCTACTCTAAGTCAGTCATGCGTGTCGTTGACGTCATTAAGGCTTTCAACTGCCGCTGTAAGAGCGTCAGGTGGATCGGTAAGTACGTTTCGTGGCCTACGGATAGGGTGGGTGGGATGCGGCGGTTTATAGTCAACCGCCAAATCATTGTCTCGGTCTATTGAGCACTTCATGCTTGCAATAAGTTAGTTTTACTTTGCTGTATGGATGATAACGAAATAGAACCCTTTTCGATATTCTGACAGCAACACTCGGTGTGGCAATAAGTTACATTTTTTGGGGAGATAAATTTAATAAAATTAAATATACGCTGTTTCAGAATTTGCTTTAAAACTGTCTATTTCAGACACAAACTCCGACCTGTTTAATATTTGTCGGTTTCGTGTAGAAACACGAAACACGAAACGAGAAATATTAAAGAGGTCAGGGCATAATTCGTTCACAGTACTGTCATAAGCATAGGCATATACATAAACAATAAATGTAAAAGAATTAATGAATAAAACAATCTGGTAAAAAGATTAGTTGTTTATCTTCATGAATATTTGTTTTTTAGTTGTTATGTTAGGTTTGGAAATACCAAAATGGAAAATATTGGAAAATAGAAGTGAAGGAAGATTGGAGAGAATGGAATGAGAAGAATAGGCAGAATAGTTTATGTCCTGAATTGAAACTTTCATGGAGATAAGGAAGTAAACATTATTTTTAAGATATAATTACGCGGTCAAAACCGCGTATAATGACCAAAAAATCTTAAACCAACACTGCTTTCGAACGAGACATAGTTGAAAAACAAGCATCTAATACAGTATATCATACAAATATCCATTTTAATAGGACATAATACTCTTATGATGAGCTGATGAGCACACGAGGTCAAGGAATAAATATTTATAAGAATTAAAATATATATACTATTTCACAGTTTTGTAAGCTATTCTTTCAAACGGTCGCCATCGACTGCCTGCTATCTGCATACACACTCAATGCCGATTCACTTTACATATACAAAAATCAGTACGGTTTTAATGAAAGAAAATAAAATAATTCATCTAACTTCCAACGCTCTTATTGAGATAGAAGTATGGCAACATCGAACTACGGTTTGAAGTGGAGCGGCGACGAAATATAGACGAATATCTGTCATCGTAATCATTGTTTCGCAATTATGTTCTGATATAGTGTATTATCTATGATGTTCTGTTGAAGGGCAGTGATGAACGGTTGTAAACATGAATAATGATCGATATTGATAAAAACATTATTAATAACTGCACGTTATCCTGGATTTCATAAAGTTAAAAAAATAGAAATGATTGTAGTCACATTTATTCTAAGATAAATTAATATTCATAATATTTTGTTTTGCCTTTTGTGGATTTATAAATACCAAAGTTTATTTAGTAACCACGATAATAATATAGAAGTGATGCCGGAGCAAAGTAATGATTATCGTGTTGTGGTATTTGGTGCCGGTGGCGTAGGTAAAAGCTCGTTGGTTTTACGTTTCGTAAAAGGTACCTTCAGAGAGTCTTATATACCAACCATTGAAGATACCTACAGACAAGTAAGATTTGATGCATATTATGCGAAGTTATTTAATGATGTTGTAGTTGAATTTTTGCACCTTTTTTTTACCCATGCCAAAAATGAAATTATATTTTTTAATATCTTAGTTATTATTTTGCTAAATATTTATAAACTTTATTTGTTGTTGTGTTTTTGTTTATATGTTTTATGAATTATTGAATGCATTTTTGATTTCCATAAATTTTGTGTCAACAAATTACGTTGAACACAAAATTCGGAATGATATGCGTCAAGGCAAATAAATAGAAGTAAAATAATAATGCTAATGACTGATGTTCATTAAGCAACTCAAAAAAATTAATTTTTATATTAATATAATCAATTCATCAATTACCTAACGTGATGATATTCTACAGTAGATAATTTTTGTTAGACTGAGGTATAATGTCAAAGATAAACGTAAAATGATGATTATAAATTGTTGCTATCATATGCAAGTTTATATTATTATATAGACAGGTAAAATTATATAGTAATGATATTCATCAATTTTAATTCTGACCAAAAGATAATACCACTATCAGGCTTGTATCATCTGTCCATAGCAGTACACTCCCAAGCCTTTTTAATGCAGATTGAGGGTTTCAGTCTTGATCACCCCAAACTGGCTCAGAACCGCTTTTATGTATAGTAAATTTTATCTATGTGTGAACTATGTATACATGCATAATTTGTGAGCCTTTAAATGTGGATGATGCATTATTTTGCAAATATTACTTAAATTCTTTACATTTTATAATCTTGAATATTTATTTATTCACACAAATGTGAATATTTGCTTGTTGTTATTTGTTTAGGAAAAGGGTTTTTTGTTATATATAGTTTCATATTAAAAAATAATTTTGTCTTTTCCTAAATACTTAAATGAACACATGCTGAAACTTAGTCTATCCAGTAATTATAAACCATTATTATCACAATGACAGTATGATTTATATTTCATAGCATCAGTCCTGTAAAAAAAATTAAACCTTGCACGGGGTTTCCAGTTAGATGTAATAGTTTATTTCAGATTTTTTCTTCTAATTTAATGTAAATATTACTTTCTTTTCTGATGAGAAAAAAGGAGATTGTACTAATTTATGAAAATATGCATGATCGTTTCTATACTGTAATTATCTTTAGAAATTTATTGATTACGGAATATTTGATAAATAATAAAACTGTATCTAATTTACTTATAATAATTCATTACGATTTATTTTGAGATTATAACATAATTATGTAATTTTCTGTATAGGTTATCAGCAGCAATAAGACAATATGTACACTCCAAATAACAGACACTACTGGATCACATCAGTTTCCAGCGATGCAGAGGTTATCAATAAGCAAGGTGGGTTCTTTATGTAGGTACATTTCAATTTATGAGAGAATTATGTTGTTTCGATTTTCATTTTTTATTATCTCTTGCAGTGAAAATTAATAATAATATATTTCTAGATTTTTTTGCTATAGGGCTAAACAGCAAAATTGTAAACCTTAAATGGTAAGCAATAGGTACTATGAGTAAAAAAGTTAATTCGTTTGAGTAAGATATTTTGATCTGGTTGCTGAGAGATTTGTATAGAACTTTCATTAATGTTCATGTTTAGTTTTGTTTTATTTGCCTATGAATACACTCTATAATACTTCATTATAGATTTATAGCAAAGTGAATATGGTATGAAAAAACTACTTGTACAAAAAAAAGTCTTCATATTATTATTACTTCATAGCTTGTAATAATTTTTGGATTTCAATATGTGGTATTAGGTGGGACTAATTTTGTTAATATAATGGTAATATGGAATAAGAAGTAGGGAAAAGCATGCATTATTTAATTTATTATAATACAATTCCTTGTGTTGGCTTACAATTGACACTTGTGCTGCACCATATCATCAAGCCAACTCTTATAGCATTTAAAACTAAATATAATAGATATGCGCGGAGTGAGATTAATTAATATTGCACTCTAATGTTTACCAAAAATTTTGCTTAGCAAAATAAGATTATATATTAGATATTAATCGGTGATTATTCTAAAACACTTTACATTCTACTTTCTTTTAAATTTTATGTACTTACTGTTGAAAGTGTATTATTACATCTTGAATTTTTATATTATAACTATTTGTAGTGATGTATATAATTTAAGATTTTTCTTTTCTGATTGTTATATCATTAAACAATTGATAAATAAATTTACAAATTGAACTATTAAACTTCTTATAATTTGCAAAAAATTTGAGAAAGTTAATAGATTGAAATTTTAAGATAGATAATGAAAAAAAAGATTTTATGTTCTCCCAAACATTATGCAAATACTGGTTATTGCATAATTTAATCAGTGATTATATGATATACATATTTTGTTTTATAATTTTAATTTAAAAAAACTTAATTCAGCAATTTTTCAAAATGCAATCAAGAAAACTTAGGAATTATTCTCACTACCTTAGATTATATCTTGGTAAAAAAGAAAAACATAAAAGTAAGTACGACTTACGTGTAAGGCAAATCGGCAAAGGGCTTAGTAAAATTAGAACTGGAGCAGAATCACAAATATTTTTATTTTATTGATAAGGCTTCTACTAAGTTCATATAAATTGAAACAACAATTTTGGAATTAGTAAATATTATTAATAATAGTAAAATCTGTTATATAATTTTTCAATGTTCAAATATATATGTGATATGTTTTTGAAATGAATGTATAAATTTTTAGTTACTGTTTATGATATAATAGCATTAATGTAATAATATGTAAAAAAAAGATACACAACCATTAAATACTTTATGAGGCAAAACTTTCTATTACCAAATGTCTATAGTTAATTACATTCTTTAAACAGACAATAATAATCATACTTTATTAAACTTATGGTGCATATTTATTTAAAATAAATATGTACCGTATAAGCAAACATTGTTATTAGCTTGAAGCGGATGTAAATTAAAGTCAGTTTGACACATTTTTAATGTCTTTTTTTACTTTCACTCTTTATAATTGTGAATGTGGTTTTATTAATAAGTAGCTTTTGCCCGGCAGCTCCGCCCGCATAGATATAAAATAAAATCCTTCACTTTATGTGCTTATAAGCAGAGCCGATTCTCTCAGTGTCAATTTTATTAAATTTTGATTTCGATTGTGGTCCAGCTTTTGATTCCGACTTCGGTCTCGATTTAAGGAGATTCCATTTCCATTCTCGATCCCGGTCCCGTTTTGGTCTCGGTTCTGCTTCTCATACTAACTTTGGTCACACTCTTCATTCCAATTGTGATCCCATACCTGATTTTGACCTTGGTTTCATTCTTGATTCTGATGCTGGTTTCAACTTTCAATTATATTTCTCGTCCTGTGTCTGATTTCGATTCTGTTACCGGTCATAGCTCTGACTTGGTAGAAGACATAACAAATGTCAGTAGCATCAAAATAAAATTTGGGTTACATTACTCAGGGTTTTATATAGGGTTGCTTATGGGTTGAATTTCAAAAAATTCTTTCTTAGGTTTCACGTTCATTATTACATGAACCTCTCTACAAAATTTCAAATCTCTAGATCTAGTAGTTTCGGCTGTATGTTGATATAATAAGTCAATCAGTTAATTTTTTATATTAGATAAATCAGTACAAGTGAAATATTTCGCTATGTTAGGTGTCTCAAGTGATTTTTCTAAAGCTTTGTGTGTAAATTTAAAATAATTAAACTTTAAATTAAAATTTTTTTACAGGGTCATGCTTTTATATTGGTATATTCGGTAAGCAGTCGACAATCTCTCGAGGAACTAAAACCAATATGGCAAACAATAAAAGAGATTAAAGGTGCAGATTTACCTAACATACCAGTAATGCTAGCTGGCAACAAATGCGATGAAAGCCCTGAAATCCGAGAGGTGTCGGCGTCAGAAGGTCAGACGCAAGCGCAAGCATGGGGCATCTCTTTCATGGAGACGTCAGCCAAGACCAATCACAATGTTACACAACTGTTTCAAGTGAGTTTATATTATTTTGTTCATAAGTAGCATCATAATCGAGTAAGTTTTATGCCCTGATGTGGCGAAACTTGAAGATGTTTACAGAATTTTCTTTACAGCCCGTAATAAACCTCTCAATCTGAAATTATTTAATTTGCTTCAGTGACTTGGTTATGGGTAAAAACATATGTCTAGATCTAGATTTCAGTATAATTTTATTTCATACACAAACATAATTAGGCAAAAAATGTCTGATAACTTCTAACCAACTATCAAACTTTATCCTAGTGGTATGGTAATTAATATCTTGATCAAATGGACCTCATATTTGTGAGCGAGTATGTGTATGTGTTTATGTTATTTATATATCACATGAAAATATAATGTATAAATAACATATAACAGAAGAATAATGTGGTGCTATTTAATTGATGACAATGGCTTTATTATGTTCTATGTGTATATGGCTAATAAAATAATATTATATGGCTTTCGCTTTATGGAAAATGACATCATTAGTAAGTATGCTATTCACCTTGAACAGATTCACTTTGAATATTTGTTTTCTGAGTTTGATCTTGGCCGCGATGTACAAGTTCATAAACCCTTAAACCATTTCCAATCATATAAATACATTTTTCATAATAATTCAACACACACACTTATTCCTTTAAAAACATAATAATAATCTAATAGAAGTTTTTAGCAAAAATAGAACAAGACAAGTAAACATGTCATCTTTTTTTAATGCACCTATAAGAAGAATTTTGTCTTAAAAGTATAATTGTTGATATCACCAAGAGTAAATGTTTTTTACACTTGCATCTATAATGTTAATTTTGACACTGAATTCTTATCTAATAATAAACACTTGAAATTTTTTCTCTTAGCTTTCATATAATGTAGTATTATAAACATTGATAACACTCAATTTCAAGAATTAACATTCTTGAAGTTCAAAGAATTTATTGAATCTTTAAAGTCAATGATTATATGACTATAAAGTACAAAACTTGTACGTTACAGTTATATAATGATAAGTTTATAAATGGTTAGTATTGTAGTTGATTAAACTTCAATGCGATTCTGTTGGAATATTTTTCTGTAGTTCAGTCTTCTAAAACGTTATGAAATGAGTAGTTGAAAACAAAATCTTTATAAAATAAATATAGGAGAAGTAGTTTTATAAATTCATTATAATAAGTACCTTTTCCTAGTTCAAAGATCAAACATATATGCTGTTCGTTGGAACAGCATATATGTTTGATCTTCGAAGGTTGACTTATAATAATAATTTTTGGCTTCGAAACTTGCAAAAGTTAAGAAGTAATGTTTAAGTAAGAACCTGAAAATTACTTCATATTTCTGAAATGACTTTTCTGGTCATAGCGCTTATATAATGCTGATTATTTATTTTCAACAGTCTAATCTGTTTCATGTTTTTAACCTTAACAAAAATCATACTACTAATTTTCATTACATGATTTCAACAGACTTTTTTCCATACGAGCTTTCATTTACTATCTTAACCTTTTAAATGATGCATTTCTAAAAATCCTGTATAAACAGCTGTGTACATTCAGTCTATCAATTCTATCTATCACTTTTCCATCTATCCAACCTATCAAATTTTGTCTTTTTAAGGGTTATGGTTTTGAAAGATTTTTAATGAGTGAGTTTGTCAGTGTACTTTTTCTACATGCATATATATTTCAAATATTTTTTTTTGGGATGTATGGTAATAATAATTATTACAAGGAGGGTAAAAATATATTTTAAACAATAGAAAGCCTAATCTGTTATTAGATTCATTCAAAATATAAGACACAATTTTTGCATTTAATAGAAGAGATACTAAGAGAGAGAATTGGTACCTAAGTTCCATGTAAAATCTACACAGAATGAAATAATATGTGCAAAATAGAAAAATGTTTGTATGTGGAATCATTATTCTTCAATTACAATGTTTTATGCAAACTGAAATAAAAATGAAGCCATAATTCAATAAAACAGAAAATATTTAGTATTACTTTTGTAAAGTATTGTTTTCTATCTAGAAAAAATGGTCCAAAAATGTATACTTGTTTTAAAATTTTAAACTGTATTCTAAATTAGTCAATTTTTAAAACACGAATCTTGTGTTTATTTGTTTGAGAAATATTTTTCTTATGAGACAGAAATTTTCTGTCTTGTAGTAATCATGTCTAATGTTGTCTTTTTATATTTTTCTACAGGAATTATTGAACATGGAAAAGAACAGAAATGTATCGCTGCAGGTCGATGGTAAGGGCAAGAAGAAAAAGGAGAAAGTGGTGAAGGAAGGCGAGTCCTCAGCCAGTGGTCGGGAAAAGTGTCACATTATGTAATTAATTTTACAACATTTGATTCTATATTGGAATGTTTTAAAGTTATTAATCAAATATGCGTGATTCACACTTTAGACCTACAATTGTAAGCATACAGAAAAAAGTTGTGGCTGAAAGATCAAATAATAATTGAATTAATAGTGAGAAAACATCAAGTAAATAATAAGTATCTAAATACAACGAACAATTTAAGTCTTTTAGAGGTTTTAATGATTAAAACAACTTTTAAAGGTTGAAATATAATAATATTTGTTGCAAATAAAAAAATGTTATTTGGGAATATTGTTAATAGTATAATAACCTTTAAGTATTCAAGAAATTTCATTCAAATCTTATTGTTTTGATGAGATTTGAAAATTAATAATTATTTGAGTTAGACGACATAAGAGTTAATAACAACGAAGAAATAATCAGCAATATTGAGATATGCCAACAGATCCATTTTTATTTACATATATTAAATTTTGATGTTGATGGAAACAAAATACAATAATAATTGTAAGTTCCACCTTAACACTAAAAAGTAGATAATGTCATAGTGGGCATTAATAAAATCTGTGCCAAAAATGATAGAACAAAATCTATGATCAAATTTTCATATAACCTAGTCTCAATATCAAATCTATGAACATATTCAAAACTTTCAAGAATAATTTAATGTAATGGGATAGTTTTTTAAATTACTATTAAAACATTTGTGTAACACTCAATTGTTACAAAAAATTTCTTTACTAAGAATGTTGCAGATTTGCTCTATCTTACAATGTCATAATGAATTTAATTTAGTTTTTTCACTCCATGAAATCATTTTTATTCATTGAGTACCTATTCATGACATGGGATGTAATTTAGAAATAATTGAATTTCAGAATAAATTCAGTGTAAGAATAATACTGAATATATTCTATAGACTTTTTTTACTTTAGTCATGAACATTATGTATGAAGATAGAGAAGGTATATGCATAAACTCTTTAAGATCTTGTTGGAATATCCATGTTTTTTGTTTTGAACATTTATTGGAACTCCACTAATCTAATGAATAATATGTTTAATTTTGCACATGCAACACAGTAAATATACATTCTTATAAGTGCTTGCAAATATTATACATTTACATTTGTTTTTGAAATTCTAGCGGAACAAGCATAATATGGTTTCATGTTTAAAATGCATCTGATTCTTCTGTTTTTGATATATCATGTTTTGTGCTTTTAGCAGCCTGAAATAGGTGGCGCAATATAATGTAAATCAATTAATCATACCTGATGACTGTTTCAATACTCAACCTAAATTCAATTACTTATTTATATTTATGCAGCACTATTAATCTATATGATTTTTTCTTATATCTAAAAAATACCTACCTATTATGTATGCTATATTAGATTTTGTAAGTAAACACAAGGATCTCGCAATGACATTATCCATTCCACTTACATAATTGACAGAATTATTTAATAGTAATTTTTATATAGCTGTTGCTAGTACGTTAAGTGTTTTATTTTAATATCATTCATTAACATATCTAACTAAAAGTGTCCACATATTGTATAATATAACTATTACATACTTATTTATTGTAGTTCATTGTGAAACGTCGAGTGTGCAGTTCATAGACCTATTTATAGTGAAAAGTAACAATCATAAAAATTTTAGAAAGCAGGTGCCACTTAGAGTTAATTAGCATCTATATGAATAGTGATAATTCAATTCGATTATATCACTAGCACATTTGACATTGTTGTTATGTAAGAAGGTTGCACAGCTTCTGTTTGTTAGCTTTGTGCATCAGCTCGTAATAAATTACGAAATGTAATTAATGCAAATAGGAGTTGTTGGATGCTGTATTGTTATATCTGGACCAAGATTTTTGATGTTGGTTGAAGTGGTTATATAGCTGTTTATTTTCTGTGATGTTGAATCACCTGTATGGATGTGCCACTTGAATAATGACAAAGAAGTATATTCATGTGCGAAAAATACATAAAATGTAATATCTCAGATAAAAGATTGAGATTATGAAGAAAATATATCACATTTCCACTGTCCAATACAGTGTGATTATGTCACACCCAATTTTAAGACTGGTACATCTTAAAAAATGAAATTTTTATTTCTTTATTTTTTTTTTGCCTTATATTTTATTTGTTTATCTTTACCCGAGTAAAGGCAAAAAATATTCTAAGTTCTTTTTATTACCTGATGAGCCCAACAAGGTCCTGGATCGGCCGACATAGAAGGTTGTGCTCCTTTATTGTTTTCTAAAGTTGTTTTGATAATTTGCAAATGGGAATTAATTTTTTCGGTCTTCTTTCGGTAGTTATAGCTTAAAAGTGTACATTTGTTGAGTTGTACCAGTATTAAAGTTAGGGTGCGATGTGAATAAAAGTAAAGGTTATAAATTGAAGTAAACGAATGTTGTTTAATTGGATGGAACCAATTTCAGGACTGTTAATAAATATCTCAGCACTTTAAAAAATCTACTAGTACACTATGAGGTTTGTGAGAATGTGCATGAGAAAAAAATCTCACAAAAATGATTTAGAGTCATTAGAGTGTTAAAGATACAAGACACGTAAGAAATAGAATGATCTGGTAATTAACAAAACGAAAAAGTACGCCAAATATTATAATAATGTAAGCCTTAGGGGCCTTACTCTAATCTTTCTTTTCAGACTCTTTGGCTATCATCTGTACTGAAACAATGACAAATGTCAAATCTAAATCTTTAATAACCATATTCATAAATATAGATGTATGGTGCCCAGGACATTGCATGGCAATAATATTGTAGTAGCTTGTAGACACTTCATTGTTAATAAAAATATAGAAACTAGTTACAGGTTTTTACATAAGTAAATAAAATTAAAAGTCATCTCGACAACATATAAATCTCAACTATCTTCAGACTTATATTTAAGTATGTATATTGCTTTATGATTTTGATATACCATTGCAAAAATTACTTGTAAACTATTATATTTGCATAATTACACTAGTCTCTTATTTTTATGTAAATCGGATCTAGTCAGTTGATTTGTTATATTTTTATTTTTTAGGACTTATTTAGATTTTAAAATATACCTACATGATTATTGACCCACAATAAACTTACTGTATACTTTATATAAATAAATAGTTGTCTAGTCGATACACAATTGGGATGTTGACTATTTTTGAGAAAGTGTTTTAAATTATGCATAAGTACCTTACATAGCTCCAAATATTAATTATTATTTTTTTATTCTGTTTAAAAGCTAAAGATCACATTTTTAAATTCCATTTCAAATTTTGTTACAAAATATCAATGTCTTGTCACGTGACTGCTGTGATGACAAATGTTCACAAACATAGGTAAACTGATAAGATGATTTAAAGTTTTTTCGCATTTTTAGCTGTGTAATATGAATTTTAAGTTTTATAAGTCTCAGTGAGTAATTACTACAATCAGAACACCTGAAAAGCTATTTGTTCATGTTCTATGTTCGGCAAATAACAGGAAAATATGGCTTCAGCTTTCCCGGCACTTGTAGTAATACAGTCAAAATTGTATTTTTGTGATGATCATTTCGATGTAAGTTCTGATAACACAAGTTGTTTATTTTTCATATATTTATGTAAATTTGAAAAAAAAATTGTAATTTTGAAGTTGGCAATAGAGTGAACAAAATTGAAAATGTTTATTTCAGTTGAAATTTGATAATTATACCATATCTTCAATCATTTAGTTTTATCTTTTGAGTTTATGAATATTTATAATTACTGTAATTCATAATTTAGTTGCCTAAATATTCGTATATTACTTACATGTAGGTCTTCACATTTCTGAATTCAGAAGTTTATTGTGAAGAAAATGGCCACTGTAAAACAGTCATTTTTTGGCAAATTTGAAGTATTTGAAGTATTTTAGTATTGAAGTATTAATAAATCCACTCCACGATATAAAAACACCTTTCAAACGTTTTCAAAGCGCATCTCGAAGAAATTATTGATATATTACAAAATTATTGTATCCAAACAATGAAGCCTAGCATAAACGATGTTAATGAACAAGTGACATCGTGCACTCTGATTGATGTTCAATGTCACGTGACTTGAGAGTGATTTAATTACATTTTATTTGAATACAGTCAACATCCCTATTAGGTCCCACTGTAAGGTAGTGAGAGGATGAAGTACCTCTTGTACATAATATAATATTTACTATTATGTTAAAAAGTTATAATTTATCTAAGGTTGCGAGTGTTTGTTGACCAATAGTGGCATATAACTTAATTATAGTATAATGTTTGCTTGACACAAAAAAAAATTTTGATCTTTTTACAGAATTACTTAATGCTTAGTAAACTAAATGTTTTCAATTGTTATATTTTTAATGAATATTATAACACCTCTCACTAAAGCGTCACGAAAAATAAAAGAAAACTAATTACTATCTGTTTTATTTATTCTTTATAAAAGCTATGTAATCACCTGCATGATCGATAATGTAAAATAGGAGTTGTCTACAAAAACTTAATAGATGTTTATACTAATTTTTAACCATAATATAAATAAGCTGTAGAGAAGCTTTCTACATTTACTTTATAAAAAAATATTTGAGTATTTCTCTTTCTATTTACAACTACTTCATATAGGAAGCCTTCAGGTGAAAAACATTTGAAACGCTCAGATTAGGCGACTACATAATCTCTTGTGTTATATATTGCGCATAGTTGTTGGCTTTTTATGGACTTATTTAGTCAAATATAGGTACAATCTATCCAGCTTTTGTTAGGAAAATTTTTTGTTCAGTGATATCGCTTCATAAAAAAATTACAGCAGTAAAGAATGACTGTAAATTCTATTTAGTCGTTTGTTCGCTTTTTAATAAAATTATTATTAAAAAATGAACGGCTTCTTTTTAATACCTTTATAATCATAATTTTTAGATTGAACTACTTGATAGACAGAATATTAGTGTGCAATTCTAGGCCAAAATGTTAATGTTAAGTGAATTTTTCTCTATGATAAACGTTATTGCACAAAAAATGCAATAAAATGCAGAGATAATGGTGAAGTCGATGTTCTTATCGTACAAATCAAAATTAACCTCCAAATTTTTATGAACAGATTTTTAAGGAAAACAATGTTCTTGATAGATACAAATACCTAATATAGCAAATAGATTTATGTTGCTTTTGAAAGGATTCTTAAAATTTTAAAATTCCAATTATGATTGAAAAGACAAGACCTCCATAACTTCTTAATTTTAATTATATTCCCATTTGTTTTATCCAGAAGAAATCATACGTTTTTTGTTTGATAGAAATTTTTAGTTTAATTTATATAAATACAGGCATGTATAGTGTGTTTGAGTTCTTTTTTAGTCATTCAAGTTTTTGCATCTGGTAGTCCTCATCCCATGCTGCTGAGCTGTTGATGGAAGTCACAGCACTTCGTAATGGTTAGACGTTAGGTGATAATTCTGCAATTTTCTGCCAGAATACCCATTGAAGAGCAATTTTCTGCTCTCCAATGGTTATTAGTGTAAGACCTAGTGTACAAAGAACTAATATTAATTACTTTTAATATACCATAGATGTATAAAAAAGTGAAGAGGAACAGTCGTTTACTATTTGGACGGCGAAAAATGGCTTAAAGTGTACATGATGTCTCTCATTTTATGAGACCATTTTACAGTCCCAAATAAAAAGAAGGGAAGGTACATTATTTATCATTTTATATTTCAACCTAAATGTTATAACATAAGATTCATTTTCAATGCAATGAGTGCTAAACTGTCTATTTTAGCACTCATTTATCGCGGCCGTTTATGAGCGTGGGACAGAGAAAGGGAAAGAGAAGATGCATATCTTCTCTTTTTTATGGATCAATATAATATACCTACATATTTTCATTCATGTATATAATTCCAATATGACAATCTTAACAGGAATACATCGGAATGTTTAGCTATAACATAGATTACTTTAATGTGAAAGGGAATGACAATGTAATCTGTGTGAATTGTAGAACTTTTATATTATAAAGAACAAGAATAATTTATATAGTTTGTATAAGAATGATTTGACAGTTGCACTCCAACAAAGGATGTAAAGACCCTGGAATGATATAAACTCAGGATCGAAATTGCCTTTCCACTTCCTCCATACAAAGGTAAAGAAGACGCGTAGCAAATTTTATTAACCATGATACACATGCCAAGTAGCTAAATGAATTAAAAAGTTATAATTATTCGATTTTCTCCACACACATATGCACACGCACACACTTTTAGCCACCGCAGGTCCATGAAGTTTTATGTTGACTAATAACTTTGACATAATTGTGTCTTCCGTTCACGAACGGAGATTAGTGGCCAATGCAATTATTGTTGTAGAAATGAAACAGTGAAGTTTGTGTTGCGGAAATCCACAAAATAATAAAAGGAAAAACTAAATAAAATGCCACAATGTACATAGTTCGTGAATTATAGTGAAAATATCTTAGCAATAGTAACTGTTCTATTCCCAATGTAGATAGGATATTATATATAAATCTACACACATAAATAAATTTGTCTGTATGTGATTTCAAAATGACTATGTTTTGAAATTATTATATAAGTTTATAATGTTATTTATACGTATCAAGCACCCAAACAATCCTTTTAAAATATTTTGTCTATCTGTCTATTTGTTTGTCGTGCGTATCTTCGGAACAGTAGAACTGATTACAATGAGATATCCACTGGAAGGTAGAGGAGCATATTGGGTTATAAAAAAATCCTACATAACCAGATATATGTGAAAAACGTAATCCTGTTTTTCTATCGCGCAGTCGGCTCAAGGTACTATGGGCGGTCTTAAGATATTGCGAAATTAATTGAAATGATATGAGTGGTCGAAGTGCTTGTCAGAAGGTGTAATCATTTAATTTTTTGTGACCAGCTTTTAAAATTTTTATCATTTTGATACCCCACTCGATATGCTTTGGAAGATAAAAAAAATTCGTACGTAAAAGTATGAGTCGTTGTCGTGTTCCGCCTGAGCCGAGCGTACAAGCGAAAGCGCGGAACAATAGAGAGGCAATTGTCATTTTCAATTAACTTCTTTCTTGTATTATACAAAATAATGATAATTCAGTGATAATAATTCAATTCAATTCATAAAAGAATTCAATTTTTCATCAATGTTTTCCTATGACATTATCACGTTAAATTATCGTCCATAAACCGACTTTATAGACAACAATTTTTTTTTATGAGTATAGATATTTTGTTAGTAAAAGAATGAAATAATTATAGCGTTTAGTTAGTTTCATTTTTTAATAAATTAATGTGTAGACGTGTCCTAATATTGTTGGAAGGTTTAATAAATTATAACATTTGAATCCTACTTCATAATGTCGCTCTGTTTTTAAGGCCCAAATTCACAAACGTTACTCAAGTTCTAATCACCTTGACTACAAAATCATAAATGTCAAAATCTCGACTCAAGCAAAAATTTTAATTCATAGTCGAGGGCCACATCTACAATCTTTACTTAAGTTGAAATCAGCTTGATTTTAAAATCACAAATGTTTAAAATCAAAAATCTCGACTCGTAGAATTCCAAATTCATAATTGAGTTTATTTTCATTTCAAGTTTATAATTTCGAGTTGATTACGAGTTTATACCGATTACTTGAATCTTGAAATTAAGTTAAATTTGCCAATTTTTCAACATTAAGTAGACAACGGCTTAATTTGTAATCTATGTGTTTAGCTATCCACACTACCTATTCTTCTCTTTCTCTATGGTTTAGCTTCTCCATATAACTATTACATAATAGTTCGTTAGTCTTTACTATTGTTATTAAAGTGTCACGTATTAATGTTGATATATTAATAGTTAAAATATTTTTGTGGCGTAGCTAGCATGGGTGGCACCTGGGGCGGATATAGTAGCCACCTCAAAAAATGCAAATAACAGATACGTAATCTGCCACGGTTTTATAAATTTTTATAGGTGGAAGAAATGATGTATGGTTGATTCTTTAATTGTGTATTTTTTTTGTGTATTCTCAATTCACGATCGGGTGAACTCGGATGTTACTCCTAAATGCGTGACACCCGGTGCGGGCCGCCCACGCCGCTACTCCCTAGTTATGCTACTGTTCATATAACTCGATTTTTTGACCCAATATCTTAATAATATATTTTATAGACGATATATTACATGTTTCATATTTTTCTAATACAATATAAGAACGTTTATCACTTAGAAAGACAAAGTTCTACTGCAGAACACACCCATTACCTAGTAACGTTCTGTTCCGGGACTGACCCGGCCTGCTCAGAGCCTTTGACTGTTTAGTTTAAAAGTGGGAATTGAAAAATGTTTTGAGTTTTGAATAAAGTAAGTTGAGTAAAAGAGTTTTGAGTAATTTAACAATGAATTTCAAAAAAAATGTAAAGATCTTAATAAATAGCAAAAAAATAAATTATTAATTACTTTTTATTAAAAAAAATAATGCTTAAAAGATTAATCAGCGAGTTTAAAGCTTACAATTTTTTTATAAAAATAAAAATTGCCCCTTCCATAAACACAAGAACCAAAAAACTAACTAATAAAATAATTAGGGACTTTACAAGTACAATAATACAAAAAGTCTTTTCGAAAGACGAAACAAACAATAAAAATAATTTTAATTATTAAAGAATAATTAACAATTTTCATTCATAAAATGAAAAATTGGCCAAGTGCGTGTCAGGCCACGTGCGGTGTTGGGTTCAAAATGGATCAATGGTAAAACAACACAGAAACAAAAGGGAAGATGCACAATTGCTTGCTATTTTAGTATCGAAAAGCGGATAAAAGTATACACGATATCTCTATCCCATATCATACAATGCAATTTTGCAGTAGAAAAGGAAAACAAAGGAAGAAATATTATAATATTTTTTCCTTTGTTTTTATTTTATTATTATTTTTTGTTTGAATGTAAGAACAGAATCCTAGATTTTTTTTCTACAGACTAAAACTTAATGTGGTAATAATATGAGATTATAGTTAAAATAAAATTTTAATATTATAATACCAATTCAAATATTTAAGGTTGGGGGATTATTTTTCTGTATTCTATATAAAAATTCAAGACAATTTTTCATATTTTATTTACATTTATATATATACGTATGTATAAGTAATTTTATTAAATAAGTTGTTGCCATTTCATAGGTAGTGACAATCTCATTACTATAGAAATTTTGACCTTAACTTAGTCCTCTCTTGATGTTAAAAGAGGACTAAGTGTGAATCGAAATCGATACGGGTATTCGGTTAGAAATCAATCGACACAAAAGATGAAGGAATTCATTAGGTATATGTCCACGCTGGCGCAGTCACGGGCATTAGTTATACGGGTAAGAACGAACAAAAAAGGGTAGAAAAATGTTTGCCGGGCCAGCTAGTTATAATAAACTTTGACAGTATAGGATTTTGTAATGATGTTTAAGAAATTGAATAATAACTTTTCAGTAACTTAGCAAAATTAAATAAAAATAACTACTAATATAATTTGTATCGTCAAATAATTAAAATGCCTTCGTGTGATAAAGTGTGTCGTAAGGGAAATGAGACCTTTCTTTTAAAGACGCAATTTATAAAAAGTACTAAAAACTTATTCATATAAATATATCTTCTAGATTATATTAAGAAGTAAATTCTAAAAGATTTTCTTAGTACTAATGTGTTTAATTGTTTTAGTATACGTTCATAAAATAGCCATTAATATAGTCGCTGTGTAACATGTCGTTTGGGCCATAATTAATAAGTTTATAAATATAAGACTACATTATATAGAAAAAATACTGTGTTTGAAAATCATTAAAAAGTAAACATTTAAATAATTAATGCTTCTTATGGTTCATATAGAAAAAGGAATCCTTAGGCAAGTTTCGTCACGTCTGTCCGTGGCTTAGCTCAGATACTCTTAGTACTAGAAAACTGTATTTAGCATGGGTGTACATATTAATTACCTCAACAAAGTGGTAAAGGAAAATCTTGAAAAGAAAATTTTTCTCTATACGTAAAATAAGGATTTTTTTTCTATAGGTCCTTAAAAATATCACAGGTGTCAAAACCATTTTTCTATTCCGGGATCCGTTTGGGCAATATGAGTCAAATATCCCCAAAAAAATGTTGTTTTTGGAGATGTGAAAAAATTTACAAGTCATAAGTAATAATCGACCAATTTACAAAATGTATTTAGAGAAGTAAAATGCAAAATTTCATACAAATATCATTGAAAATAACTTAAATAAAGTTATTAGAGGTTATAGCAAGAACTCAAATAAGATGTATATAACATCAAAAAAAAGTACCCTTCGAAGTCCACACATTGTGACCGGCAGCTACAGAATCCTACACTGCGTGTAGTCCTACACGTACTTGACAAAATTTTTGAAGGTCAATAGGGTTTATTTTAAATCTTTAATTTTACATTTCTTCACTATCCTTTTCGGTTTCTTATATAATATAACAGAGTCAATGTTTGGCTTGGCTAACTGCCAAGACAACCATATAGACAACATATAACATAACAAATTGTGCTTTAAAATTAAGGCTGGTTTTTATTAAAACACAAAAAAATATTTCGTTTTTTCAAGTAGTTCGCAATATATCTAACGATATAAAAAACATGAAATGTGTACAAATACATATATCACAAAATTAATTTTTCAAAGATATATTTGAAAACATTCTTTACATTTTACAGTTACTCTATACAGCTATCTTGTTATCGCTTTATATAAACGATTATGGTTTCAATTTGACTACTAGTAAGTCTAAATAAAAGTCGAGGGAAAAGTTTTTTTCTATATACAAATTTAAGATAATTTTTCATCATATTTTATTTATATTTAATTATAATATATATATATAGCCCATTTTCAAAAACTTGTTACAATTTTGTAGGTAGTGACAACCCCAGTGCTGTAGAAATTTTAAGACTTCTTATTAAAAAGCTACGATAAGTAGTTTTGACAACCCTCTCTTGACGTTAACCTAACACTATATACAGCTTTGAAAAGATCGAAACAGGTGAAAATATGAGGGTGCAAAGTCCGGGCCATAAATGGTAGACCAACCAAACTCTCTCAATATTTGCCGAGTGGCTAAAGATGTGTGTTATAATGGTGAAAAGCCGCACCCTTTCTGTTGATCAATTCCAGCCGCTTTTTCTCTACTTTTTGCTTCAATCTTATCAGCTGTTAGGCGGCAGTAGAGATCCGAATTTATGGTTTTTCCCATCGGTAAAAGTTCGTAATTAATAATGCCCTTTCAATCACACTATACACATAACATGAACTTATTGGGCGTTAATCCGGGTTTCGCTAGTCTGTGGAGCTCGCTCAACTTTTGATCATGATGTTTTTCGTATATTTTTGTAGTTTCGTGGTTCGCTTTCATTACGTTTCAATAGAGAATCGCGAATGAGTAGGTATACGTTTCATTAGATTACTTTCATTACGCTCGCGTGGGACCCAAATATCGAGTTTCTTTCCAAATATTCAAAACTGTTTTGTAGTCAATCCTCAACTCTATTTATCTATGTCGTAAGAACAAATATGGTGATCTTGCTCTACTTTTTTTAAAATGGCATTGACTTTATCTATAAGGTGTATCAGAGCAAGGTTCATCTTTCACATCAAAATTACCGGACTGGAAACGCTTGAACCAGTTTCGTTCTACATTTACCGAGATCGCATTAGGTCCATAAACGTCACAAAGTTGTTTCGTGATTTGTGTCGCATTTTTATAATTAAATTTTAAAATGTATCGAATTTCTAATGTATACAGATTCACAAATTTTCGTGGACATATTTTTTTTTTAAATGTCATCTATTTAGTTGTATCAAAACTAGCCAGATACAAATAGCATAACCAGAGATTTTATTGCAATTTTTTACTTATATGAAAACACTTTTTCCCCGACGTACAAGAAATTATATTGCGCGCCTCAATATACACGTGTTAAATGCCGAGCCATCATTTAACACACTTTTATTATATTGACTGTCCTTTCCCTACAAAGGGTCTACTTATACATACCATGCTATTTAACTAGACTTCTCGCGCTGATGACGTAGTTGTTATGTACAACAAAAACAAACAAAATAATTAACAATAAAAACAACAATTATAAACGAGAACGAAATGAGGCATACAACAATAACGAATATCCTTACTGATTGTTGGTGAGGGCGCAAGACAGAAGTAGGGTTCGGTGCGGGAAGGTGGGTTGCATTCCAGTGAGGTGCCTAGTAAGTCACACGTATACTACACCTCATTGGGATGAATAAAAAAACAACACATTTTTGAGTAATATTGTTATCAACTATTCCTTTAAATAAGACCATGATTTGTTTTTTAATTAAAAATATTCTTAATGTGTAATTTTGTAACTTAATAATGACTCGGACTTTTGATGAAAATTAATAAATAAATAGATATACTAATATATACAGACTAACTTAATCCTATATTAAAATTAAAATCAATGCAACACAATTTGTTATTGACTCGAGTTTGTTATTTAAGATATTGATTCCATATTACAACAACCTATAATTACAAGAAAAAACAGAGTGCTTGTTAATTTGTATTATTAATAAAATAGATACAGTACGTGAATCTGTCATACATTCAGAGAATTTAGTAGTGATACTCGGCCAATCTGCAATGAGGTATATTATACTTTGAATAGGAGAACCAGTGACGCCGTACTTCCGCGTAAACAGATTGTATATATTGAACACTTATAAACTTGAAGTGTATTATTGATTATACACGAAAAATGCTTATAAAAAATATTGTAATATTAAAAATACAATTTATTTGTATTGTTTTAAGCTTAAATATTTTCGCATCAATTTGCAATTAAAGCATTGGATACACGTATGTAATAAAGGACGCAAAATATAAACATACCACACAAAGAATAATAAAACTAAATATTTTAAATAAGAACTATTTTGCTAATTTCTATTTTTGAATATAAAACATTAGGTTCAAAGTGAATTTTTTGTTATGGCCAATATAAGCTAATACGTACAATTGTTTCAAAATAGTGCTAGTCATTGTTACAATTAAAATAATTATAACAATTAGATGATTCACAAAAAGTTATTTAAACAGTACTTTTAAATATTACAATAAAAGCGTAGTATTTGTGTATTTATTTTTTTATTGTAATATTAGGCATAATAATTAGCCACTGTCTTTTAAATAATATATAAACTATTTATTACGTAACAGTAGTTTTTTAATAAAATGTGAATGTTAATATACAGAAATAGCTTTTCAACTATAATTGAACATGAATTTCGTAAAAATATTATGTTAACCAAATTTCACTTTCAAAGGTACCTCTGTAAAACGAAATGAACAAATAACAAACCCTTCAATATTACTCATTAAATATTTTTATAAATATAGTGTTTAAAAATGACCAACGCTAAGTATACGGACTGGTGAGTATGTTCTTTTTGGCATAATTCCGATATCACCGAAATAGAGAATAAAAACGATTTGGTAACTATTAAATAAATATTTGTACACTGCCATTTCATACTGATAACGTCTAAATACACTATGTGCAGTTCAAGCAATATATACAAATGTTAACAATTTGTTCTCGGGTAAAATTTGTTGAAGCTTTCACAATAATATAAGATAAAAAGGTTTATTTTAATTTCATATAGATTTTTAATTTACGGATAATAATAAATACTTTCTGGGTTCACGCTTAACACTTGACTAGGGAATTTACACATTGTAATCACCGAGGACGGCATTTTATCTATTATTCCGCCGTGCTCTTCTCATATTAAACCCCTCGCGCGCTCAGTGTTCATTCTGACATTTGTTCAAATATCGTACATGCGCGCCCCGTCCACTTAACGTTTCTATTCTTTTTTATGTTCTGTGTGACGATTAGACTGCAAATTTCGAATTGTGGATTTTATTTAATTGCCATATAACAATTTTTTTTGACCTAATTCGCTCACGAAATTCTCCGATTCATCCCAATTTTCCAGAAAGTGATTACATTACTCTTGACAAAATAGCGATGTTCTATGGGGCAAGTGTGACAGTTTAATTTAGTCAAAATATTATATTATTTGAAAATATTTCTATTCCTTGTCAAAACATTGTTCAATTAGTTTATATCCATTATGAGAAAATAAAAATTTGGTAAAACCAAATGTGTATGCCTTAAGCGCTCGTGCCATGCGTATGTTATTTAAATTAAAGTTTTATTTATGATGACATGAGCCTTTCATCAAAAATCATTTTACTTTTAATCTTATTACTGCCATCTTTTGGCAATTACAAAAATAAAAACAACACGCTCAATTTATTTTTGTACTTGCCAACAGATGGCGGCAATAAGATAACGTTAATTTTTCATCTCGAAATATTTGAGCGAAATGACAAATCAAAACATAAACAACTGCGAATTACAAAATTCAATTACAGATAATCGGTACTATATCAAGCTGTGATTTTCAATACAGTTCTTCCCAATCGATTAGTGATCAGATTGAAAAAGAAATTAAGTTTAAAAGTTAAATAGTCTTTTATTTATCGTGGTCACATCCAGTGTAGACGGGATTTTCAGGCGACAGTAGAAGTATACCTACGCTCGCGTTTAAGGCATGAAAATGTTTAAGTATTGTTGTAAGCTATTATTCTTAAATTATAGCATTTTTAAGTAAGAAACTATTATATCTAATAAAGGTGAATAAAATTTACGCTTACTCGTACAGTGCGTACAAATATAATGTGTTTACTTTTTCAAAATATAAGTTTTTGTCAATGTTATAAGTGAATACATAATGGGTTAACAGCTATTTAAATTAATGTATCTTGTGGTGTCGATAGATATAGTTTTAGACAAAAATTAAAATTTTGTCGATTTTTAAATTAGCAAAACACGCAAAGCTATATATATAAAAGTGGATCGCCAAAATGTATGTAGGCGCATCTTCTGAAAGGCTGCACCAAATTGGATAATTTTTTTTTGATGTGTTCGTTATTGTCAGGACACGGTTTGTATAAAAGAAAATAACATTTTCTATTTGTTTATCTGCTTATACGGGGTATTTTCGGAATGGTTCAATAGATCACGATGCGACTTTCACTAGAGGATAGCGGAACTTATTGGGCTATTTTTAGGATACTGCTTATCGCGATATTTTTAGGGTTCCTACGTGAAAAAGAAATTCTTAAAAATGAGATAATTTATTGGAATTGAACCAAAAATGGAACCGCAATCGTGATCGGGAGTAAAACCGCGATCGGGATTAGGTTGAAACGAAATCTTGATGGACACAGTCATCATTTCCAAAATTGGGGTCGAAAATGGATGTAAAGGCCAGATCAAAATTTAAAGTGCGTACGGGATGTTTCAAGTTTTGTTTGTTATACTTACTAATGTTTGTTCCTAGCCTCGACCATGTATTTGAATTATTGAACCGATTCTAAAAGTTCATTTACTCATAGAAATCTACACTATCGTAAAGTAATATTAGCCAGATTTAAGCCCCTATCGGAATTGTGATTGGTAGCGTTATTGGAATTAAAAGCGGGATGGAGAGAATCAGGAACGGGGCTGGGGTTAAGATTGGAAAGCGAGACCGGAACCAAAGTTGAGAACAGGACTAGGATCGAAAATGAGTGTGAAGACAGGATCAGAATCAAGTGTAATTGGGATCAGAATTGAAAACGAGACCGGGATTGAAATTGACATGAATCGATAAAAAAGAAAAATAATTCTTTCTACCTCCATGTTGGTGCAGCTGCGCCAACATCAACTATACGGCCAAGTCACCTACAAGAAAGTACAGAACAAAGTCTGCCGGGCTAGCTAGTTTAATGTATATGCTAAAGCAATTGGATTACTAGATTTAATTTCAAAGAAGCATATTTTTTATAATTTAAAAGTGGTACACTTACCCCACTATACACTATTTTTATATCACTTTCTGTTAAATAATATCTAAAAAATTGTTTCCATACATGATTCTATAAAATGTTTAATTATAATCTTAATAAAACTCATAACTTTTACAATTCATAGTTTTACAATTAGTAGATCATAAATATTTAATAACAAATATCATATTTAAGATGTTTAGGTAATAAAACAAATATGCATTTAAAATGAAAATATTATGGCAATGAATACAGATGGTAAGCACATTTAAGGCTAAAAAATAACAACCAGTAACAATGTTATTTCATGAAATAAAATATTTAAAAAGTCGTAAAAAAAAGAATAGCAATTAATTATCACCGCTTCCAAGATTTTTACGTTTATTCTTTGAGCATGACGCAATCCTTTCATCCATATTGCAAGGTAATCTCAAGGTAGTCTCACATAAATCTGGCACTCGTCCAGTGCTAGATGATCTCTTTAAACTGATTTGTTTCCCGTATACATTTACATTTGATATACTTGGTACAGAGGGGTTCATAGGTTTTTTTAATGTGCCTGTACTTTGTGTACGGATGTCAAGAAATTTATTTGAATTTCTACTATTTAAAGTGTCATCATTACTATTGATATCTCCCGGAAAAATGGATGTTTCACTAAACACTTGTCTCTTACGTTGTAACATACCAATATTTATTAAATTACCAAGCAAACCTAACTTAATTGGAATGTTTAATACAAAATTAGAAAATATCACTATTGTGAAAATGAATAGCAAGGCAATAAGTACAATGATTAAAAAAACAGTTAAAATACTGTAGACTATACTGTTCAATGGATACCATAAGTCATCTGTAACAGAAAACAAATCATTATGAAAAAGGATATATGGAGACAAAATTTTATATGTATGTTGGCATCTTTATTACTTTTTTTTACCTGTAATTCCATGAACCACTGTTTGAATTGTAGAACTAAAAGTAATGATTGGTTCAGTCATAAAAGTTGTGATTATACGTATTCCAATTTTTAATGGATGCATGTGTTTCAAAAACATCAGTGGATCGGGTTGTGGGAGATCACAGTCACTTGACCAGAAATACCATTTGCATGTGTTGACAGCTTTCACAAATTTTTCATATTCTTGTTTTTCTGATTCCTATTAAAATTAAAATATATTATTCAATGGATGTTCCAATGTGCAATTTTTAATAAATAAAAAAAAAATTGGATATAACCTATAAGACGGGAAGTTAATTGCAATGGGCAAATTCATAAGATATTTTAAGTGCCTAGGTAAATGCTGAACTATTTCTGATAAATAATACAAGCAAGAGGTTTGTGAAACGTATTGACAACATTGGGTCAAGGTTCTTCGAGGTCTAATGCCAAAGTTAATTCAAAACTCACAGAGTAATTCACTAAAATTTATGGTGCAAAGACGATATATCATTTTTCATCAACGGACAATGTCAGCTGAAATCTTTAACCTTATAATAACATAAGGTTAACGTTTTCGGCTACATTGTCCACTTATAGAAATATAAGTAGACGTGTTTCTAAGTCTGTGAGGCACGACCTACATTTCAATAAAACATACTTCAATAAAAAAACATGTCCATGAGAAAATCGAGAAAAATAAACGCTTTTAAAGTGTTCATAATATGTTTATGGAGCAAAGCAACATAATAAAGGCGCATATAAAGGTAATATCATCGCGTTGAAAGCAGAGATTTTAGAGGGGGTTAAGAACTGTTATCAGCAGCTATAATCATTGATATAAAAACTATTATAGTCTAGCTAAACTTTTGTTTACAAGACAAGCTTCGGAATATCAAATTACAGTACAACGCACGAAACTCTGCCGCTGTGAAATTAGTCACGAAAGCATCGCAATGGCGTAAAATTGGCACGCGGGAGAGAAGGATCGGGGAGTGTTAAACTTGCGCATTACATAATTCGCAGACACTTAGGAGCGGCAAAGTTTCGTGTGTTATACTGTACACCAGATTAGCATGGCCTTCTAATAACTGAGAAACAAACTCTCGGAATCTCTTTGTTTCAGAATGAGGAGTAAGAGCCTTAAGGGGGACATTATTACAATTGAACTTTTAAAAGCTGGTGGAAAACCATTGCTGAAACCAAAGTTATTTAGTTCCATCACATTTGAACATACAATGTCTGAAACATAGAACAAGATAGGGTATGCTATTCTTCAAAAAAAAAACATCACTTTGCTGAAGAATTATCTTTTTATACATATATAATGAAAATAGGTTGTCTTTGTTCGCCAATCACGTAAAAACTACTAAACGTATAGACATGGGACTGGGACCATTCGATGCGGGATGATCTGTAGTTGGTTCTAGGCTACTCATTTTTCGAATTCTGTAAATCCTTCGCCATTTTATTTATAATAAAAATTAGCCAGCGAAGCGGGCGGGACAGCTAGTAGATATATATTATCAATCACATATATGACAACTATCTTTACTATATCATATTTGTATTATTTTGCGGTTGCACAGATGTGAAATATGGATATGTCATATTTATTGAAATAGTCGTTTAAGACATGCTTATGGTGCAATTGTGGCTATTGGGACTTGATTTTATTGCAAAAGCTCACTTTACAATATTTGTAATACTCTTTACCACATGTGGCAAAAAGTTTCAAAGGTTTTCAATTGGAAAAGATATGCCAATTTGATTTGGTATAAAATTCTTGCTGGGGAAATGGCAGACAATGACTTGCGATTTAATAAATAGACCTTCATAAATTGGCAAATGCGTGAGCAGCAATATGCCGATGATTAAAGGTACCCGACAGATGTGCTATCGTTATCACAAAAAGAATTCCACTGAAAAGCTTGGCTAGGTGTTGAACATTTCGCACCTTATTTTATCTGGCCACTTAATGGAATACAAAGGAGGATAAAGATATATACGTATTAAGGTCTTTGACTCGTAATGTAGCTATTTGAATTTTTTAATTGTTTAACATATGAATTTACAAAATTAAGTACTGTTATCAATACACTTATTATACATAACTACTTTTTGTCATATATCATACATTTTTATGTAAACCCATGGAAGTAGCTGAACAAAATTTACAGGTTAAGTTGCTAACAATATGTTTTTAAGATACAAAGTAAAAAATAAAGTTATCTTATTTTTATCAACTACAGCCTAAAAAACTGAAAGAAAAATTGGGCGAAATTTTTTTTTTATCTTTAATACAAATAAAGCCGAAAAAAATAATATGTATTTCTTAAAATAGACCAGCGATTCAGATATGTTCCTAAAAAATTAGCAATCTAGAAATTTAAGTTGGTCACAGCTACGTAATTAGTTGACAAATCGAAACATATGCCAAAAAGTAGTCAAATGCAAATAACATTGAGGGCCATCCATAAATTATAAGGTTTTTGACCCCCCCGTCCTTGTCACAGGTGGTGGTTTTTACAATTTTTTTTTGTTCAAAATACTTTAAATATTGGACAAAACATAAGAAAATAAACATTTTTTCGTTTTCGTATTTCGGATTTGACGTCACAAAGCTTTTGACCTGCTTCTTGTCGCACATTATCACATTTCGTTGACCACCCCCAACGTGTGACATAATTTATGGATGGCCCCTTGTAACTATCCAAAATCAATAAACGTACATGGGGGTCCATTCGATGGGTATTGGGACCACCTACCTCAATGTAACACCTTGTACAATTTGAGTTTAAAATACTTACCATATAAGAGATGCAAGCTTCATAAGCATATATCCCCAAAATGGATACAATTAATATATGTTTTCTGGACATACGATTATAGAGATACCCAACAATCATCATCACAGAGATAATAATTAAGGTCCATGTTATTTCTACCTGGAAAAAATATTAACTAGTCAATATGACATATTCCTGGAATTAATCTCAAAATCTCAGCACTTACATTTTAAATTTGGTATTCAGCTAAAGTTCTCTCCAAAATTAAACTTTTCTATATAACCTAACCTAAGAGAACCTACACATAACTGATCTAAAATATTTTTTGATAAAAATTTTAATATTAAATTAATTTTTTGATTAAAGTATAATAATTTTGAGCATGGAAATCAAATGATTACCTACTTATTAATAATGGCAGTAATTTTTTACTTTTAAGGAAAAAATTATAAGATGAGGTATGTATAAGATTTATCATAACATACAAGGTACAAAAACAGTGTTTAGTATTATAACTACAAGGAAACGTGGTGGAAATACCTAGTTTGTTTTATTAAAATAATATATTTTAGATTACAAATACATACTTTTTATTTAATAGATTTCCATTTATTACCTATTAGCTGACTCGGTGTACTTTGTACCGCCTAAGATGGCAGAGATTCAAAGCAAAATTAACAAAAAATATTTTCTATATTTTTCCCTGTGAATTTTTCCAATTTTTTAAGAGTTAATCTGCTATTTCGGGCAGAGAGGAATCCAAAAAATCATAGATCATTAAAATCGGTCCAGCCGTTCTCTAGTTATATATGCTGAAATTAACACGACTTTGTTTTATTTAAAGATACTTAGGAGAAAAGCTTCTTGTTACAAGAAAAAAAAAGGGAAAATACATTTACTTGTACTATTTTTAATGAAAGTTTTTTAGTTAAACCCATGACACCTGTAGTTTCCATCAGGTTTAAATTAAATTGGTCTTTAATTAAAAAGAAAACTTTGTATTGTACAAATATAAGTACACTTGAATCCATTCTCACAAATTTAAATGAATAATCACTATATGAGTAAAGGTTTGATTAAAATGAAATCATTTTTCACTGAAATGATATTCAAAAACAGGGAGATCTAAGTGTTATTTTTTAAATTAGGCGATATACATAATAATTATCTATTGCACTGAAACAATGCTAAAAAATTGTATATACTTAAATTGAATCTCATGTAACATTTTAAGTAGTAAAATGTAATTATAGGTGAAAAACATTTCAAAAAATGTTTTATAGCACTCCTCAGAAATGTGATTTTTTAATTGAACCCCTTCTCACTAGAGGCAAAAATTTAAGGGTTTAGATTTAAGAAGGAATCTTCTAGTACTTTTGTATATCATTGCCAAGAAATGCTAATTATATCAGTGGAATTTCTAAAAGGCTTATTTAGTAAAGTAAGTCTCTTATAAGCTGTATATATTAAATTGCATAAGGATTTACCTTATAAATGCTTAAATATTCCTGAATGTAGTCAGTCCATGCCTGTGTAATTATTTCTGTGAGATTTGGCTTGTAAATGGCTTCATCCATATAACCTATTGTGCGACGTAACATTTCATCTGTAAAGGCTTGGTTATTTTGGGTGTAATCATTCAACAAATTCCATTGTTTTTCTGGAAATTTCATGTGCATGTAGACCTGAACAGTTCCTTCTTCTTCATTTCTCTGTCAACACATAATATGCGTAATTTCTAACACAATCAATTATACATTTACAATCTTTATTTTCTTTTGGCTATTAATTATTATAAGCATATCTATACACTAGGGCGACCCAAAAAAAAAAAAATCTTTTTTTTTTGGGTCGCCCTACTATACACATATACCTCTCATATAAGAAATATGCTGTTATTTTGAAAATGATACACTTCACCAATTGGTTCATTTACGTGATGTGGGTGTTTATGACGAATTGTGAAAATGCAGGCAATCATAGAAGTTATTATGTAATGTATGTATAATGAATTATATCATTTATTAGAAAAAGTAATAACAAATTTTAAGACAAGAGAAGAAAATATCTAAGTACAGAACAATAATTATACCACTTATTAAAGAAAAAGAACTATGTAAAAGAATAGACAGGAATGTGCATTTTAACTTCACAAAAGTATGCTTAAAGTTTTTGTGTTATATTTTTTTTTTAATTATTTTGGGACATATTGCTACTTGTTATATTTTTTTTTTTGGAATTCGATTTGTTTGCAATTAATTTACATATAAGTTCACACAAGAACTTTTAAAATGCTTTTCACATTGTTTTTACATGATTTTATAACACGGACATATTTAATTGCCAAACAACATCTTCGGTTGGGATTTAACAAAGAAAATAATTAAATTGGAAAGCAATAATGAACTATATAATTCATTATTGATATTTAATTGATAGCTAACTCCATCAATTTATTCTTCAAAAACAATGCAATAAATAGTTTTTCCGCTGTCGAAAGCCTGCGAAATGAATCATATTTAGCGAATTAAATTTTGTGCGAATATCGACAAAAATATGGAAATGTTTTGTGTACAAGGCCTACCAGTTCGAAAATTTACGAGTAATTTCTTACCTTAACTACTCCACCTTTTAAGATCATGGCGATAATTCTTTTTAAGAACCAATCTTTCTGTGCAAAATTTGGTTCTATTAATGCCTTAGAAAGAGGTAAATTTGGAGAAATGCTTAAATGACTCTTATGAATTGAATTCGATTCGTAATGCCATGGATCAGGTCCATATTGAGAACTACATACAATCTTGTTTGAAAAGCTTATAAATATAAATAAAATATCTAATATTCTTATATACATCATGAGTAGGTAATAAATATTTTTTGACCTTCAATACATGAACTTTTTAAATTTTTACCATAGAATTATTTATGGCACTTATATGTTTTGATACTTGCATTGTTTTGACAACCATGACAGCAACATTTCCGCCAGTATTACTAACAATCAAAAATATTTATCCCTAAAGCTAAAGTCAAAAATCCCTAAAATCGCCCTAATTTTATAGGAGTTTTCCTAAAAAAAATGTATTTTGTTGCCGTATTAATTTACATTTGTTAATAAATAATAAGTTTGATTAATTTATAATATTCTTTATTTATAAAATATTTTAGCATGAATGAGCTTTATAGAAAATCCTGTAAAATTGAAATCGTATATTGTAGAAATATACATGCTTAATCAAAACTCTTAACATCAGTATTATTTTCCTCTTTATCGTATCAAAAAATGTGAATACAAATTATAATCATTTTATTGTCATTATATTTATTTCTATAATTTTCAAGGTTCAAATAATATATAATATAATGAAATAAAACACCTTATAATTGTAAAAATGTATATTCATTCATATATTTAAGTTCATCTTCTCGCTTCCACTTTTTGTATTCGTTTGAAAATAACCAGAAACTTTTCTTTCTTGGGCATTGTTTTATTTCAGTAAAAAATGCGTCAAGTTTTGAAATGTAATAAATAACCAGTTTTGATAATGTTAAAATAAAATTCAACATTATATATTAAAATATAACAACTATATTTTCAGCTTTTAGTTTTTATGACTATCATGAAAACAAGTGTAGTAGTACCATTTAGTGACAGTAGTAACATTTGATCAATTTGATTTTTTATAATTTCGGTTGAATAGAGGTAAGAGTTTCGTACAATTACGTGGATATAATGTTCTTATTATATAAAATGGGACAATTGAAATCCATTCTTCGCCAAAATATAAACTCTTTTCACAAAAAAAGCTTTTTGTGAATGATAGATAACTTTTAAAGACTTTCTTTAATAGTGGAAAAAATATTTTATTGTGACAAACAAATATTTTCTCAAAGTCCTTACTCACAACTACGAAAAACATTTTTTTTTTGTAAAAAATTAATGTCTTCAACACTATTTAAATTCTTGCTCCGTTAGAAGTTATCTCGTTAATTGTATGATTTATAGCAACGTGGAAATAAACATTTGATTTAGGTTAAATGTAAAGAAATTGATTACAAAATCACATTCAATCGATTATAAAAATCTTTTAGATTAATATCGAATAAAAGTCGTACACAATAACAAGTTTTTGGCTTTTTTGAGTTTATGTGTTAACCTTACGTGGGCAGTTTCTTCTTCACGTAACGAATTTAAATATAGTATTGTTTTTTTAGTTTTGGTATCATTGTCTGGTAGATGTATTTTCGTGTCATTAGGCCTAAATGACAATTATTTTATTACAGTGCAGGCTGAGGAGACTATATAAATATAAAAGGAATTCTCGCTTCCTAAAAATATAGACCGAAAAAGGGGCATTCTCAACTAAATTAATTATACAGGTTTTAAACGTACTTATTTGTTAAATTTAATAAAACATTTTTTATAGGACTCATTTTTACGGCCTCTAACACAAAAATTAAAAACCATTTTGCTTAAATTTACTTACATACTTTAAAAATATGTTCTTCGATATCAGGTCAAACTGCTTTGTTGCCATTGGTCACTAAATATTTTATTTATCTATATAATAGACGTTAGGATCATGCTATTTTCAGGAATACTCAGTTTTGTGTCATGTTAAATATTAAATCTAATCTCAAATTAACCAGTCCTTTACTCTGCATGTTTCTTCTGTGTACTTTATGAAGTAATACTGGTTTAAGCAAATTTACTGAGGTGTTAAAATAAAATATTTCTGAAAAACATCAAAATCAGTATCTTTAAAAAATGAAAGATAAAAAAATTATGAGAAAACTATCTAAACTAAATATTTATTTTTAACAAACATAGGTGTCATCAAGATGTTCTTGTCATTAAAATCTTTATTAAGTAATTAAAAAAATTCCATTCTTTTAATAACAGATTTCAGATTCTGGGGTTTTTAATTTTCATTGATACTATTATAAAAACAAGACAAAAACCTATGTTAGTGTTTCTTTTTTTTTCCAAAAATAAGGCCTTTTTTTATGTAGGTTCATACCTAGATCTTAGGTTTATACCTTAGCTTCATAGCTAAGCCTGTTTTTTATATATCTAAATCTAAACCTATGTATTATTCTTCTAGATGCAATAAATATTAGGTCTACTTTGATATTCAATGACATTTAAAATCCGTTGAGAAGTGTTTCATAGTGAAGTATAAATATTGTCATTTTGACAATCAATCTAAAAAAATTGAAGCATGATTGTCAATTGTTAATCTATTCGTCAATCGTCCATCTAAAATTTTCTTTATGCCGAGATTAAAATTTCATCAATTGATTTACACGTACTTTCGTTGGCCTATATGTAAAATTGTTACTTAAAATGTCGTTTGTTGATTTAGATCCATCCGTAAAACTCTGTTTAAAGCATTTATATTCTACTGCACCTGATTCATTAGAACAGTTACGATTTACTTTTGATGATTATATTCGGCAGACGTATGGAAATGCCAAAACTCTTGTTAATGTCCTTCCAAAAAAATATTTAAACGAAGAAAAAGGTGAAAGTTCTTCACGTTCCAAACATAAAGCTGAAAAGTCAATAACTTCGAAAACTGTTCCTGTACCGCACCAAAGTCCACAACAATTGCAAATTCCGGAACGCGAAAATGACGATGGTTCTGTGATGGATGGAGAATTGCCTTTCGATTTATTGGAAGAAGATTTAACATGTGCTGTATGTAGACAAATAGCTGTACAAGCAGGGAACCGACTGGTAGAATGTGATGTTTGCCATGCTTTATATCACCAGGTACGGCAATAATTTCTCACTATTATTGACAGAACTAAAAAGTAGTAAATAAAAAGTAATTAAAAACGCAACTGCGTAAAAGTGAGTTAAAAAAAATAAAATTAAGATGACATGTAAAAGTATTCAACTAAATGTGTCAAATGTTTGCTGTCAGAGGCATCCGATTCATGTATCTTTATTTGCTGTGATTCTCATACATGTATGCCTCCAACTGCAAATATTTGCTATATTTAATTGAATGTTTTTTATATCTTATTTATATCTTTTTAGTTCGCTTTTATGCTGTTGGGTTTTTAATTTTCTAATTTTTTTTTATTCATCTGTTTGCATCTGACTCATCTCATGGTACTGAATTGATGATAACACTTCATAATCGGAGTAAGGGGATTATACTGTGATATGTTGATAGAAACATATCTTCAATGGCTATTAGTAAAACCTATTTTCATTCATTTATATAAGTTCAGTGTTACAATTTAAGGAGCAACATATTGGAACTTCTTAGTGATAGCAGTAAGACTACAATGAATTAGTTTAATATGGGAGTAAATGTAAATGTGAAAATTATATAACAAATAAGAGTAATTTTTACAGTTTGTAAAATAATAATTTGGTAGTTGCACTTCAACTAAAAATGTAACGATCCTGAAATCATCAGTGCCACTTGACAATAAATTTGAGATTGAAACTGCTGTTCTGCTTATTAAGAATAAAATAAAGAAGACAACCTGGCTAATTATATTGATTATGGCTTAATTCACATGCAAAGCAGCTAGATGAAATATAAAGTTTTAATTCCTCAATAATTAAAAAAATGATGAATAGAATATCTTTGACTAAAATAAAATAAAAATTACATTCAAAAACCTATTTGAATAATTAGTTGTTTTTGGAGTTGGTTTTAGCTAAAGCAAGACATATATATACTGTACAAATCTGTATATGAAGTTGAACTTTCGAGGAAATCTTGTAAGAAGACACAACTGCACCTGATTTATCTTTAGTTAAAACCAACTCCAAAAACAATTAATTATTTAAAGAGCTTTTTGAAGGTGGTTTTTATTTTATAGGACAATCCTGTTGGTGCAAAAAAAATCAGACAATTTCTGTATTATTCTTTAACTAAATTGATGGATAAATAGATCATTAAATTAAATAATTTGGAGTTTTTTTTTATTCATAGTATTCATAGCATTACCAGATCATTTCAATTCCATATTTTCAAAACTGAAATATTATATCAATATTTTTAATATTTAAAGTTTAAAATGTGTATATTGTTTTAGGATTGTCATAAACCAGTGATAAGTGACAGTGACATGGGGTCTGGATGGCAATGTGCAACTTGTCTAACTTCCCAAGGATATTCAATATCTGGATATCCATCTTCAAGCAAGTCTCAGTCGTCTAAATCACCTACACGTGTATCCTCTGGGTCAAGCACACCAGTGAAAATTTCTAATATTTCTAGTTCTTCATCATTGTCCTCAAAGATAGTGACACCAAATATAAATATTATTTCAGCTGATAAGAGAATACAAATAATGAAAAAAAAAGCAGCTAAACAACAAGAGAAGAAGAAACACTCAAAGTAAATAAATCATACTTAGTTCTGTATTGTATTGTAATTATTGAGATTAAGAATGTATTGTAATAAATAAAATTACTTATATCCACCAATTTAAGCATTTTTAAATCTGTACAACTTTATATTCATTGACCAAAAAAATATATTATGGAGAGCTAATGGTATATTGTAATATTAGTAGGTGATTTTATGCTATAATTTTATAGAGCTTGTGAATATGAATACTTGTATTGAGCAGATTATCAGGATCAAGTATCATGATAAAATGAATTTCTCCTGTTCAGAATGAACAGATTATCTGAGTCGATTATTCTATTATTACACCCTTTACATTAACTTGTATCTGTCTATAAATGTAATGAAGTCTTCATCTGCAATTTAATATTCATGTACTTTCAGACTCCTAACTAACTGGAATTTTTACTTGTTTCAACCTTTTGAAAGTTAAGTCTGAATTTAGAATACTTTCTCATTACAATTATCATTTGTCACATAAGTTACATAAGGCTAGTAATGTGAAATGATAAATATCGATTTTTATTTTGTTGCCGAAAAAGTAATCATTTAAAAACTGTAATAATGTAAGTGACACCTGTACCGCGCTTATGTTACCTCGTTACTTCTTAATGACAAGAGTATTGATATCACCATATAAAATAAATACTCGTCTTCATCCTGGTGTATTACATACATCAACCTGATGTTCACTAGTGAAGCTGAAAATATTGAAAATATAAAATAAAAAAAAAAACTTATAATTTCAGGGCACTTGATACATATAAAAGAAGCTGAAAAATTTTTTTCAGTCAATATCAATGTGTTGTACATATTTCAACAATTCTTTTAAAAACATTTAAAGATTTCTAAGAAATTTTTCTGATTACGTGAATAATTTCGAATATATTCGCTCCGAAAGTATCAGAATTTGTATTCTCCATCTCTATTACCCAAACCGTAAGTTCAAAAATATGAAAAAATTACAAAAGTAATGCTTAAAAACTACTTTCAACAAAAATTATTTTGAACTTGATTGAATATCGTTTTTGAGTTATTGCTGAAAAATTTGCTTCTCTACAAAAGGAGATACGTGTCATGAGGATATGCTCTTGCTGATGCACATTAGTTGGCACTAGTTTAATAGTAATAGTCGACAGACCTACTTGTTTTTCTAGTTATAGGCAACTAAAGTGCTTATAACTATTTTGTGCGGGAAACACGGAAAACGTGTAACAACGTACTTTTTAATCTGTAGTGTATTTCTTTGTAACAATGGCTTCGAAACTCTGTAATGAACATGGTTCGACATGTTCTTGGCCCGTTTTTTTTTTAATTTTTTCATTAAAGTATACAAGAAAATGAAGGTCTCCTTATGAAGCGGTCAAATATTACCGACGAGGGTTCTGAAGGTACTGAGAAACTTCGATAGAATCTTGTCTATAACAATAATAATAAAAAAAAACTATGATGTCATATGCGGCAGGATTTTTTCGACAATGTCTTTCTTAGTAAAGACGAATTGTACCTATCTAGTGATGCAATAATTACGTTGGCGTAATTATTGCATCACGTCGCAACAATAATTACGTTGCAATTTCATAGTGACGTGTTTTTAAAATAATTTTGTATAATGTCAAGAATTAATTTAAAATTAAGTTCACGGGAATGGACAACAGCAAAACGATATTTCCTCTTTTTATTAAGACTTGTTAAATAATATGTTAAGTAAGTAACAAACATTATACATTTTTTTTTACAAGATTCATAGTCACACAAGTCACAAGAGAAATTACAATGATTTTCACGAGGCAAATAGAAATATAGTAGGGAAAAAGTTGTTTATTGAAGAATAATTACCTTCATAGACTCATAGATCGATTTTTGGCTAATTATAAATTAGTAAAAGATAAAAAGGATAATGGAGTAACGGTTATGTTTTTCAGATTTCCTTTAATTAAGGAATCAGTAGCTTGTGGGTATTGAGAGTTATATCAGACTTAGAGGTGGAAAATTGGCAATTTATATCCGAAAAATAGTGAATTTAGTTTACCTATATAGGGTGGGGAAAAAAGCTTTTTCGTTTTTCATATATAAATTCAAGATAATTTATCATCATATGTTATTTACATTTAATTATAATATAATAAATATATGTCATTTTGTTCAACAACTTGTTGCCATTTTGTAGATAGTGACATATCCCATTGCTGTACAAATATATAGACTTCTGATCAGATTACTGCGACAAGTCATTTTGAGAGTCCTCTTTTGATGTTAACGTAAGACTACCTAAAAATTCTGAAGAGACCGAAATAGGTGAAAATCTAAAGATACAAGATCAGGGCTATGAGTTGAATGCATTAATACTTCCTAACCAAACTATAATATATGCTGACTGGCATTTCAAGGTAAAAAACCACACACTTTCTGTTGATTAATTTCGGCCGTTTTTTTTCTACTCTCGCTTGAGTCTCATCAGCTGTTGGCGGTAGAGATCGGAATTGATGGTTTTGCCCGGCAGTAAAAGCTCATAATGAATAATATCCTTGCAATCCCACCATTCAGATTGCATGAACTTATTGCGAGTTAATCCGGGTTTCGCTAGTCTGTGGATCTTGTCGCTTGTTGTTTACTGAAATAAATCTAGTGAAATAGTACACGACTCATTAGATTTCTTCCAGGAAGCTCATGTGGGACTAAAGTATCGAGCTTTTTTGTATATCCAGCTTTTTTTAAATGGCTCAAAACTGTATTGCGGTCAATGCCCAGTTCTTTAGCTATGTCGTATGAACTAATACACTGATCTTGCTCTATTTTTTCTAAAATGGCATCGACTTTACCCGTAACGGGTCGACAAGAGCGAGGTTCATCTTTCACACCAAATTACCGTAGGTACTGAAAACGCTTGAACTAGTTTTATGCTACTTTTAACGACATTGCATTAGGTCCATAAATGTCACATTTTTTTTTCGCGGTTTGTGTCTCATTTTTCTCTTTTTTGTTATAAAACTTTAAAATGTATCGAATTTTTACATTATATTCATTCATTTTGGTGGGCAATACTAAAACAATAGAAAAATGGTAGTGCATGTTTTTACTTTTTATTTTTTTTTAATGTTATCTATTCAATAATATCAAAACCAGCCAGATATAAACAGCACTACCAAAGAGAGTTTACTTTTTACTTATAAAATACGAAAAAAGGTTTTATCCGACTTAATACTAAGTTAAAACACACCGGCCAAGAGCATGTCGGACCATGCTCAATGTCCGGCTTTATATCCGAAGCCGTTGATACTAAGGAATGCACTACAGATGTGAAAAAATTAAGTTGTTATACTTTTTTTCATGTTTCACGAACATAATAAGTATAAGCACTTTAAGTCACCTATAACAAGAGAATCAAGTATACTCTAAAAAAAATTGGTTGCATCTAACAAATTTGTGATTTCCGTGATCAAGTATCTTGATTCCATACGAGCCTAACAAGACCTTAGACACTTCATATAACATGATTTTGATTATCATTATTCAATTGACTAGTCAACTGTATTGCTCTTATTATTATTAGTTAACTAAGGCAATTTAGATCTTATTCAGTAATAATATGAAAAATGGCTGTACCGACTAATTTATCTTAACAAATTCAATTAATATTTGGTTCATATCAACAAGAAAATTATTATATTAACTAATTCACTTTAATAAATTCAACTAAGACTATGATCAGTACCAACATAGAAATGATTATGGTAATTGATTCAGCTTAATAAATTCAATTTAGAACTTATTACATTTGAACCATATAATGTTTATTATGATCAAATTCATTTCTTGAATCAACTATGAAACTTGTTTAGTACTAATTGGCAACATTATAATGGCAACTAAGTTACTCTTGTTTAAATCCATTAAGAGCCTTTCCACCATCTCCTTCTAAATTGACTTTTAACAAAAAGTCACTTTTAAAATTAGTTTTACCTTCCACGTTCTCCTTTCAACACTGTTAGGGTTGAAAAACCGTTAAAAGTGACTTTTAACGGTTTTTACAAATAACAATCAATTTATCAATTGATTGTTATTATTATATAACAATCAATTGATAAATTGATTATTTATCTCAACTAATTTCAAAATTGTTTTAAGTAATTACTCTCAGTAGAATTTAATATTTAATTTATAGTTAATCCAATAGTATTAAGTATTGAAGGTGATAATTTTATCTTTGTTATTTTAAAAATGATAAGTATTAGAGTAGTTGATGTAATTAACAGGCAGCGCTGGATTTACCCTAGGGGCAGTCGGGGCTAGTGCCCAGGGCGGCAAATTTTCTAGGGCGGCAAAATTTGGAAACGGAAAAAAAATTATAATACCTACCAAAATTGCTCAACATAATTAAATAATTCGCTTATCTTATAATTTTTTGTTTAAAGGATAATTCCAGAAATTCAATCCATTCATTACTTTTAAAATCGAAATTTTGTGTATTATAATTTTTTTTCCACTTTTAGTTGAAATTAATGATTAAAATAGTTTAATTAATGTATTTTTTTGATGATTCAAAACAATAGTATTTGCTTATTATTTTCTGAAATAAAAAAAAATAATTTGTAGTTTTTACGAAAAATTAAAAAGATTTTTGATTAATTCATGCATTTTTAGAAGAATATAAAATATAATCAATCAATCAATGAATTTTTAAAAAATTGAATAATTTATCGATTACATCTTTTAATTATTTTTTAATTCTTAGAACAAAAAAGAATTAATACATAATAAATTTTCTGAAATAAATTAGTTATTTTATTTTTTAAAAAACTTGATCTCGAAATTATAACTTTAAGTAAAATTTCAGTATTGGGGCGACATTTTCTACAATGCCCAGGGGCGGCACTAAGTTTAAATCCGGCCCTGTAATACCTGTTATTAAGTAAATCAAATACTACTTTATTAATTTAACAGTGAAAAGAATTAAAACAATAATTTGTTTAATTACGTCAATTAATTTATTCCGAATTGATTTAATCTGTGCATAACTAAATAAAACTAATCAAATTATCCAAGGAAGCAATTAATGATGGAAACAATGTATATACTTTTTAGAATTAATATAGTACCTGCATTGTTAGTTCAGTCACATTATTTATTGTTTAACTAGTTTTTATAACGAATAAGTTTTCGTTGATATATATAATTTTACATTTGTTTCGATTAAATTATCCCCAAGAGAAAATCTCTCTTAGTTAGCTTTCATTTTTTAGAGTGTAGGTATTTCGACTATTACTCTGAAAGTAGTGTACACTAAAGTGCACCATTATAAGAGCGTATATTCATGGCACTTACGTCTTTTTGTTGAGAAGCTCAGTTTTTAGGCAATAAATCAAAAACGGTATATCCAAAATAATGTTCAAAATAACTTTCTTTGAAACTGTTTATTAAACTATTTTTGTATTTTTTTTTCATACTTTTGGAAATACGGTTTAAAAACTAAAGGGGGACAGGACAAAATCTATACTAATTTTGAAACTATTATTTCCGAAAACATTCACTTAATCAAAAAATTGCTCGGATACCTACCGGAAAGAACTGTCGAAATATGTTCCATACGTTGATGTTTGCTGAAAAAAAATATTTCAGCTTTTGTTACATGTATGGAGTGCCACCCCACCGAAATATTTACTTTTGTTATTTAACTATCAAACTAAGTAGCGGCTTATAGGAGACACCTACAGCATAAAATCATCAATACATGTCTTGTAGTTTTTGAATAAAATGCCTGTGACCTACGGACGGACGGACATAACGAAATTATAAGGGTTCCGTTTTCGCTATTTTTGTTTAAAACCCTAAAACGGATTGTAAAAATGTTAACATTTTGAAAAGTAACAAAACTGCTTTGGCTAGCTATCATTTTGATACTGGACCCATCTTTTAGTTTGTTCATCAATTTTCTATTTTACATCATGAGTAGAATATAATTAAGAGAGATTTGAATGAGATGGCTTTAATAAAACTCAATAGAACTGTGAATACACAAACGGACACTCAGGAATTATATAATTTTTAATGATATATAAAAAGGGACAACGAAAGTTTGATCTGTGATTGGACTTTAGTGAAAATTTAGATGAAAATGTTAACAGTGTTATATAATTCCATATTTCATAGTCTTTTTAATTTCATTATAGCTTAAATTATATGGTTATTTGTAAATTAAATAGAGCATTGTAATTAATTTAGGCGGTTCATTTTGTATTTCAATAGATTGTTGAAATACAAAATAAACCGCCGCAATTATATTGATTATTTGTTGGCATTAGACTATAATGTTCTCAAAACTTTCTTCTATTTTCAAGCTCTATGATGTTGAAAATATATTCGAGAAAACATTTTCGAGCCTTTCAAATTCAAGAATATAGTTAGTGAACCTGAACATTTTCGAGTTTTTATAATATCTCCTAAAACAATTAACAACACACAAACGCATACGCACATGCACACGCACACGCACTTGAATACAATAGATATATATGAATGCATTTGTAAGTGTGTTTGTGTGTGTGTGTAATATATATTATATATCCTATTGATATTATAAATGTGACAGTTTGTATGTTCGAAGTTTGTTACTCAATCACGCTATAACGACTGAAAAGAATTATCTGAGACTGTAAGTAATATAGTTTATACAGCAGTATAATATATAGGTTACAATTTATAAACATACTAACTTTTGCTCGCGACTTTGTTTATTGCGTGATCGGAGAACGAATTCTTTACTTATGCCGATTGGTTACCGGTAACAACAATGTTCAAGAGAGATTCAAGTTCGATATCGATTCGGTGTCGAAATAGCGAGCAGGACCGAGATCAGGATCAAGAGCATGAGTGAGATCGTTTGATAACAAAAATATTTGCGGCTTTACGTGTGTTTTCGGTGTGAGAATACGGGTTTGTCCGGTGTGAATTGAGACCGGGACCGAGATAAGGATCATGGTCGATAACGCCATCGATCGTTATAAAATATTACAGAGTTCGTTGTATGTCTACGCGGCGGGAGCAGCTGGTGAATTATGAAAGCTGATATATATGTATATCACTTTAAGTTTGTTTGCCTTTACAAGAAATTATGAAGAATATAATGGAATAAATAAAATGACTTACATCTGCTAATTTAAGAATGTTTAAATCTATACGACTTTACATTCATTGATCAATAAATATATTATGGAGAGCTAATGGTATATTGTAATATTAGTAGGTGATTTCATGCTATAATTTTATAGAACTAGTGAATATTAATACTTGTATTGAGCAGATTATCAGGATCAAGTATCATGATAAAATGAAGTTCTTCTGTTCAGAATGAAAAGATTATCTGAGTTGATTATTCTATTATGACACCCTATACATTGACTTTATCTGTCTATGAATATAATGGAATCTTCATCTACAGTTTAATTTCCACCTTTATTTTCAAGATAAACTGGTATATTCAATTCATCGAATCAATACAGCAACTAAAATAAATAGTTTTAAAAAACTATGTGTACAATATTTTGTGCATATGTATGTGTACAATAACCCACGAACGATTGCTAAAAACTTCTGCAACATTGTTTGATTTGATAGGCAAAAGAAGAAATGTCTGATTAATCGATCAACGTTCAGTTGAAACAATAGGGTCACGACCTTGAAATTTTGGACGAAGCTAAAATACAAAACGTTACAAGCTTCAAACGTGAAAAAACGGGTTTCTAAAAATTCCATTTTTAGAGGAGCTGAAAAAGAGAGTGAAAGTTTATATTAAAGTAGCGTTAATTTGGAATTTGGAGTCGTAGGAACTTGGGGTCATAAAAATTGATCTTTGTTACAAATATAAAAATCTGGACAACGATTGACTGTGTAGGCCAGACCCAAAACTTCCCGCACTGCTTCAGCCTCAAAATTATTAAGTTCCCCTTCAAAATGCCTATAAAAGAAAATAGTCTAATTGTTATTTTTCATTTTTTTTTATTGAAGATATCCTGGAGTGAAGCAACGAATTTGAACGGAACTTGTTCGCATTCGGTGTAGGTTTTTGAGCTCAAAAATTATTTACATATTAAAAATCGATCGGCCAGCGTATCTAAAAATTACTACTTTAAAAACATTTTTTTGAAAACTTTTCTTCGACGCTGTTTCGGATCAATTTGATCTATTTCAATCAGATTTGTGTGAGTTATTTTAGTCATGCCCAATTATGGACAATTATTTATCTGATGTCAAAATTTTGAACTCCTAAAAAGCTAGAAGACAGTTTTTTACGATAGGTATCTTGATGTAGAAGCTGACTTGATCCTGGTCAATATTACAATACTGGTTCCACTCTAGACCTCGGTACCCATCCCGCTCTTGCTTCTAACCTTGATTCCACTCTCGATGCCTATTTTGGTCCGCTTTCGACGCTATATCCCGATCCGATCCGCGCTCCATCTTTATATTGAATATTTATTCAATATAATGTTCATATATGTACAGCCTGTAAATTACAGGCCTTGTATATAAAAATAATTTGGCTTGGTATTAACGGAACATTCGTATGAAATGTTTTCTTTATCTTCACTTCATCGGTTTAAGGATTGAATTTCTTATAACATTAAAATACATATTTTCCACTTCCCGCTAAAAAAAGAACCATTTTTTTTTATTAGGGAAGTTATAGTTTTAAATTTGATATTCGAGATTTCATCAAATGTTGCCGTTTTTCGGAGTTCCTAGGCAGCTTATCTCACCAATCAGGAAATCTTACGTTTGTATGGTTGGTTTTCTGTGTAACCCGAAAATCTTTTGATAGTTGATCGAGCGGATTCGGGCTTGCAGCGTTTGCAAGAACTTAATAGAACTTAGATATCCTGCAAATTGAATATCAATCGATTACTTCTATGATTTTAGGGATCTACAAGAAAAATATTTAATTTCTAAACTATTGAACCGAATGATTCCAAAATTTAATTAATTCTATTCCCGAAAAAATTACATCGAGTGCTGTAAACTTGTAAACTTGATCAAAATTGGTTCATTTTATCGAAAGATGATCAACGAAATTTTTTTCACAAAAATGTGTTTTTTGCATCTAATAATTTTTAGATTATTTAAGATTGATTTTTTAAATATTACTTATATTCGCTCTTAAACAATGTGTCGAATGTCACAAGTAGGTGTGCAACTTTCACTCACCTTTTCACCTCCTTTAGATATGGAATTTTCAAAAAATCGTTTTTCGTGTTTGAAGCGCTTATATTATAAAAGTTAGCTCCGTCCAAAACTTCAAATATGCGACTCGGTTGTTTCAGCTGTACGTTGATCGGTCAAACAGCAAAAGCAATCAGAAGTTTTTATAGTTTTTCGCCGGTTCCATTTTGTACACATACTTTTTTAAGGACTATTTATTTTTATGCTGTATTGACTCGACAAATTAAATATACCAGTTCAGCTTGAATACATTTTTTTTTATAAAGAATTTCAATTCTCAGCTATAACCAAAAAATATTCAATATTCGTAAATTTATTTTGTTTTCATCGGAATCATAAAAACTGAAAAAAAGCTAATAACGGGCTCTATATAGATATCTACGTAGTGGCTAGAGGCTCAGTTAGTAAAAGGTCGAATCGGTAAGTACCGGCTTCGATTTTGACCACAGACGAGTCCTAGCTTATGACCAAGTTTTTGAATGAAGTCCAATATAATTAATCAGTTATGCTGATTAGAGTACGTTAAGCAGTCGGTTTCGGTTGAACCGAACCGAACCGAACGGCTTCACCTGTAAACAGTAGCGGCGCTACACCACTCGTGGACGTCGGCGACATCAGGTTTGCGAGGCCTCTTTTAAATAACTTGTAGGCAAAACTTTTTGCGAGGCCTCTTTTTAATAACTTGTAGGCAAAACTTTTTTGTTTGCGAGGCCCCTTCAGGCGCGAGGCCGACGTCGCCGACGCCTAGCGCCGGCACTGCCTGTAAATACGGGTGAAGCCGTTTTTCAACGATCTCCTGCAATGTCCCAGGGTGAAGACCTGGAGGTCCAAGCACCTCAATCTGAAATGATAAAATTGCAGGACGGTGCGTCTGAGTAGTACGTCTGATTAAAACTCGACACGATATACCTATATATACTGAGATTAATCTCGCTATAATTAAAAAATATAGCGGGAATAAGGTTACATAGTTACATAGGGATAAGATTGCTGCCAATCGCAATCTTATCCCCGCTTTAAAGTCTGGTGCCGATACTGTTTCTAATTTTAATAGCGGTCACTCCTTTCGTTGTACTTCCGGTCTCACATTCAATTTCGAAACAGGTCCTATTCTCGAGTTTGATACTGGTCCCTGCTCCCGATTTTGCTCACCAAACTTCCTTCAAATTCGATAGCACTACCGGTCACGGTTCCGATTTGTACGAAGCCGGGGCAAATTTTAGTATAAAACAACTTCGTTACTTTATAACCTTTCGGCATTGGAAACATAAAATTAATAAATAATACAGCGTCAATTTACAAAGGCTTTAATTACAAACGTTATTTCTACTATTTAATATAAAATATATAAGAAAATAAGAACAATTCCGTTTTCACAATATAGATATAGCGCGTTTTAAGAAGATATTTTTCGACTTAATAATTAATTATTTTAGTTCAACAGTTTAACAACTACCTATTATTTTAAAGCCCTTGCTACAAATTGATTATTTGTTAACAACAAAATGAAATGAAATGGATTTTTAGTTTTCATTGTTCTTGAAATTTTGCACACTTTACATTTTTTCCGTTTCGAAATCTTCCTAAAATTGTGTCGCTTTTGGCCGCGGTCTTACGCGGGCTAAGCGTTAATTTATCTCTCGCGAGAAGGTGAGCCGATCCGTTAACCATTACTTAATATTTCTTTTGCCAATGTAATCATCATTTCTCGGAATGTATACCAGAAAGGTAATTGTCAAGATATAAGGCACAAGGTCGCGCGACGGTTTGAAATTAGCTAGGCGGGTTTCCGTCGCAATTATTCAGTTGCTATTATTTCTGATTTATGCAATAGATACGCCATGTCTGAAAACCTTTTTAAAACCCATTTTACTATGGGTTTCGTATAATGGATCACTGTATAGTGTGTATAGGCTTTTTGTTTCTCATATCGTGTGAATTCACTTTTGTGACAACCGTTCTACAAATAGTTATTTCAGAACGACGGTAAATATTGTATTCGACGATTAATTTCATTACAAGTACTTGTTATTGTAATTATGGGAAATAAAAAAAATACTTTAGTGTAGACAAGTTGCCGTTTCAGAGTCACTGCGATGTTTTTGCAAATAACGATAATAATAACGAAATGTTTCATTATTGTTGTGTTCTGGCCAGCTTTGTCTTCTTATTGGCATATTAATTCATTGCTTTTTGACTTGGAGTAACAATGTTGCTCATACACGTTTTGTTGTGAATGACTTCGACCTATGAGCCTTGCGTTTTACGAACATGTAAGATATAATTCCACCTAAAAAAATATCATCAACTGCAATTTTATACATACTTATTATAAGGACAAAAATCAACAAGAAAAATAAAATAGATATTTCTCTCATGATTGTAATACAATACAATACCATAACCAATGCAAAAATTGTCCGAAATCATTACTTATTATTATGCGGAAGCTCTCCGAAGGTAAAGTAGTCGTACAATAAGTACAATAAAAATTGGATAAAACATAGAACCTCAGATATTTCATATATATTTCATGTAAGAGAAAAGAAATAATTTATTATTCCGACTTCACCAAATGATTACTATGTTTTGTAAGCTATATTTTTCAAAATATATTTAATAATAGTATTAGTATAAAATAGAAAAGATGTGTATTGTCATTATATAAATTATTAGATATTAATATGGCGTTCTTATTTAATTACAACTCATCTATAACTACTATTATGCATCTAATGTGCGTTTTGAAGATTATTGCTGACTTAATTTTGGATTTATTTACGAAACGATAACAACATACTGGTGTGATACACATTTTAAACTTAGAGTAGAATATGATATTCCTTTGCACAGATCATAAGTTTTTGGTGTACTTATATGTATCTAATCATTTCTAATATACATATATATCGATTTGTGGCGTATATTCTACCCAAATTCAAATATATATCTTTTAGAAGAGACACAACCAATCCTGAACAAGAATGACGCTCATTGGTCCATCTCGTGTTTTGGGAGGGACCGGGATGCTGTGCAAACATTTATCCTGAGTCTTTAATCCCGAAGTCGATCTTGTAACCGCTAAGTTTACGTTTGCCTCTCGGAAACCAAACGACAAACCGTGCGCCGGATACCAGTGGGAGATGTGAATTTACATTGGTGAAGAAAAATGTAGTTAGATACATTTGATACATTAGCCGTATCAGTGACTAGGAACGTTAGTCGGCGTTTGTGTTTGATGCGAGATTCATCAAAAAAATAATTTGTCCTCTCATATAGAAGAAGATAAAATTTAATTAGAGTGCAGTGTGTGCTAATGTTTAGGTACCTATTAATTCAAGTGTTTTGAAGTTTTCTCATAAGTAGGTAAGTTTCGAAAATTATGTAACGTACAAAACACATTAGAGACTAAAATAGCCCTCAAATGGAGTTAAAGCAAAAAGCTGAGCATCCAACAAAAAAGTAATTATATTATAGATGTCGTTATAAAACGAGATTACCGCACGTATTTATTATTTATTAGTACTCTCGGAAATCGTTGTGCCCGACGACCTCTAAAAATACCTTTTAAATAAGTTTATATGAAAGTAATAATTGATGTCGGGAGTAAGAAGTACTAATATTGAAAATTATTTCAAACGGTTTCCGTATACGCTAAATATTACATTTATGCTGGTTTATAAATTAATGTGACTGCTTCTCACATAACTTTCACAAATACGATTAAATATTTGTTGATAAAATTGAAATGCAGTCGATCAGGAACTAATTGTACGCCTATCGCACGATTTTTACTATAAATTAAAAAAATATTAAATTTATCATACAAAATATTGGAAAACATTTATGCAAAAGTACGTATACGTATACGTATTCCAACAGGTATTTTCTTTTTTATAAACTACAATAATTTCATTTAGAATGATAGGAATATTACTTTCGACCAATAATCTTTTTTTTTGGAAAAGGTAATGAGATAATTATATTATTTCATTATGAATGTACGTTTGAATGTACATTTTTAGATACCAAAAACTAAATTTATAATATTTAAATTTTTGAATTTCTTATATTAAATAGGTACGTTTCTGGGCATTATCACTCTTACACTTACACCATCTGAAGATTTTAGCTTATTCATGTTTCAATGTTTTCATAAGAAAAACATTTTATTTTTCATATTTTATACGAAACAGTAAACAACGGGAGAGTTTTATTAGCTTTTTTTTTTTAAGTTGATTAAAAAATGTGTAATACTAAAAACGTTGTTGCTCAGTTATTGTTGATTTTCTTACATTAATACCATATATTCTATTAATTCATACATTTATAGCTAAAACCATGATTTTTGATTACACGTATCTGAAAAACATATGTGTTACACTAAATGGCTAGCATATTTCTAAAAATTTTGAAAATTGTGAAAGCATGTGCTCTTCATAAAGTTGATGTAGAAGTCGAAGCGTGAGAGAGGCATTGTTGCGTTTCGAAAATGAGAAAAGTAAGAAGCTTCCTTCTTTTTCAACTAATAGAATGTGCGTGTGACTCGGGTGAGAGAAGAATAAAAGCTTCAATTTGCCGCCTTATAATTTAATCGTAGCGCAAACCGTAAACAGTCCTTTAAATTCATACAGAAATGCTTAGCGGAGGCCGCGTGCGCGTCCCTAAGTGCGCCCGCTGTCGCAACCACGGGCTGATCTCGAGCCTGCGCGGGCACAAGAAGGCGTGCGCCTACCGCCACTGCCAGTGCCCCAAGTGCGGTCTCATCAAGGAACGGCAGCGCATCATGGCCGCGCAGGTGATCCATCGATCACGTTAACTTTTTGATTTGTGTCACATTTTTATCACTCCTTTGTGGGGGCGTACCCACCAATAATCCTATTTCAAATCGAGAGGTTTATTAAACTGTACCAAGTCTTCGACGCTGCCGCTGGCGTTTGAAGTCCGTTAACAGCTTTTATCACCTTTAGGGTGATAATTTCCTTAACCAACGCCTTAAACATACTCTTTGAGACACACACCTCGTAGTTTAATATGATTTAATCAAAAAATTGTCGATCGATTCGTTCGTTGTAAGAATATGAACCCGGTACCTTCCGGTTTACTTTTGATCATTTAGTCGCCACTATATCCTTTAATGTCGCCTTTGTCAATGGAGCTATAGTGAAGAAAATTAAATAGCGCTGTTTGGGAAAGCCACTATTACCTTTAGCATATTTTTTTTTAATTTTACAATAATTAAATTATGAGAGTAGATTCTTATATTCATATAATATTTAAATAAAGTTTGCAACTGATATTACTTTTTTAGACCCGGAATAATTGAATTAAATTAATAAACAGTAATAATCTTACACGTGTACTTAATATAGTGTGTTATCGTTTTGGTGAACAACGCGCAAACCCTATATATATATATACAGTTATAGAAATAAAAATATCTAAAGAAATGCTTTATTCGAATGAGCCCTCATTTAGTGATCCGTTGAGTTTGGTGACTAAACGTCTTTTTAACTTCGAGTCTAAGAAAATCATAAGTGACGGGTCACTGACATCGTTAGTATTTCGGAAGTGAAGACTATATTCATTTGAACAAAATAATGCAAAGGGAGCGAAAATAGGGTTGTACATTTTATGTATTTAAACGACCACTTTATATGATTTTTTGAGTTTTTATTGGATGAAATGTAGACATGTTCAAGTAAGTATGTGACCTTGTTCTGAGGCGCTTCGCCATACATATAGGTTATTAGTCTCTTTCGATTAATTGATAATGAATATTTTTATCTACACAGTACCGCATATGCTCTGGACAATCACTGGTTATAAAACTCCGAATTCATAGCCTCAGTCTGAGATGAATACGAAGTTCGATTATTATGCATGCTTTACATAAACTTTATTAAAATCGATTTAAACGTGCCGCCGTTTCAGGCGATTCACATAATTGAGGTCGGATTTTCATGATATTTTCCATTAATCGTTTCAGTTAAAGCACCTCAAGAAAAATACAATTTTCTGAACACTGTTCTTATAGAAATAAATTCACATTTCTCCTTTAAAAAAAATAAACATTTACGTAGATACATACGTTGCGTTAGGTTAGGTTACCCTAGGTTGCCTACTTACTGAATATAACAATTTTTAAGAAGTTTTTGATGTAGAAATTACCTAAAAATACGTAGTAAAAGCTTTTGATAAAGTCTAGTCATATCACACAGGCTTACCTTATCTTTTTGGGTCAACACCTTCCCTTTTCGTTTTAGAAGGTCTCTAACTACACGGTCAATGACTTTTTAAAGCATTTTGTTCAATAGGAAAGCACTTTGAATAGGTACGTGAATATTTAATACTATTGACATAATATTGACCGTCATATTGGTTACAAATTATGCAAAGGTAGAAAAACTGATCAGTTTTTGGGAATATCAATGACTTAATAAAATAAAATGGAAGTATTAAGTATTTATTTATAAAATATATACCGTTAATAGTTTCATCAGATCCCCACTAGCCAATTCTCGCCAACTTCGTCGTGATTTGAACTCAACAAAGATTGTTTCCGATCTCGACCCCGGTTCCGCTTTTTGTTCAAACACCGATGCCGATCTCGGTCGTCCCTTGAAAATTTTAGCTATTTTTCTGTTATACATTTTTAGTGCTCCGTAGTCAATAAGAAACCTTTATAGTTCCGCCATGTCCATATGTCCGTCCGTCCGTCTGTCCGCGGCTTAGCTCATTGAGCCTTATTAGCACTAGAAAGTTGTAATTTTGGTACGGATATGCATATTAATTACGCCTACAAGGTGGTAGAATTAAATCTTATAAAAAAAACAGTGGCACTCCGGGAGTGCCGACAGAAGGGAAAACTTAAAAAATGACGTGTGTATTTTTTGAATAGTCAGGAAATACTTTTTTGTGCAGAGAATACTTTTAAATGAAGTGTTCGTTCATTATTATAAACTACTACTACAAAAATTATATTATAATTTTCATTTAATACGTTATTGTATATTCAAAATAATGCAAATTATTTTATGTATAATTATTGCAATCTATTGCTTAAAACGTAAATTTACAAATACAATACAAAAAGTTCCGACTTGAATATATTATATATATATATATATATATATATATATATATATATATATATATATATATATATATATATATATATATATATATATATGTTGTACGTATATACACAATATATATCGTGTAGCAATTAACATTGTAGGATCTACATTTTTGCATTTTTAATGTCATTGCACTAAAGGCATTAGAATAATATTATAAATGTCCTCAGAAATTATTATATTCCTAAAATAATTAATATATTTTATACGTCATACCGAATTTGGTTAAGTTACATTGACTAGTAATTGTTTTATATTTAATTGAAATTTTGAACGGCCTTGCCCAAAAGTAGCAATTTTTCGCATACGATTTTGTTAATTGCTACGGTCGATATTACCAATGTATTTCAACCCAAACTCAAGTCTCGTGTAAACGGGGCCAATATATGTAGATACTTATATACAGAGGTGTCGGTTACGGTAACGGTACGACAACAGTGTCGCGAGTTCAATGGTTTCTTCCTCTCTCAAAAATTCCGAAGGCGCCTAAAGAAGTTTTCACTTCAAAAATTACTATACCTTCCCCTACACGTAAAACGGGGATGATTTTTTTTGTCTATACCATGGTGAGGGTATCTCTGGATTGTTCACTGCAGGTCTGTAAAAATCTTTGATTTTTTTGATTTGGTAATTTTTTGATTTAAGAATTCGTTTGCGAAATATTAACGTTTAAAGTGGTAAGTGGTCATTCTTGAATATGTGAAAAGTATCACAGCAGTAACGACCTATAACGAAGTTCAGCGGAAAACTACGATAGCTAAGTTGGCTCTATAAGTTAACGAGTAATAGTCGACCAACTTATAAAATGTATTTGGTGATGAAATAAGTAAAATTTTGTACAAGTTCCACTGAAAATTACTTAGACGAAGTTATTGACTGTGTAAAAAAGGTAGTAAATATAAATGTATGAATGCTTCATACATGTATATTTACTACCTATTTTTGTAAAATTATACAAATTAGAATAATAATTTAATTATAATATCCTTAATACCAATTTCGGCCCGTTTTTAGACGTTATTAGCTATTATACTGTGCACTCTATCAATAGGTTCATAGTATTAAACAAAAAGCCTTCTTCTAAATCCGTATACTGTGACGGGCTACTAGGGAATCCTTTACTAGGCGTAGCCCGATGCGCACTTGGCCGATTGAAATGGATTCTACGATTGTAGATAATCTATTTCTGAGATAAAGTTGACTATGATTCGTTTAGCCATCTTGGAGATTAACTCGCACAAACAAACGCACTCACAGACAAATCCTTTAAAAATGGTAAATATCGATCAAGTATTTCATAAATCAAATGTTTATCCATAATAAAAAATTGACAAAAATATTGCACGTACTCCCTGTAGAATTATAGATTATTTATAGACTTATAGACGTAAAAAAAAACATTTCGTTATATGAAACAACTAGCAAACTTATATAGCGTTAGAATGTTGCAATAATTTAGATACGTATATGGTTATATTAATTTATGTCTTCTGTAAAAAAAAAATAATAAAAGTTGACATATCATTAGGATAAACGAATATATTTTCTTAGCAACATATTTCAAGGATATCCTCGTACTCACCGGTTATATTAACCTTTTACCTCATGAAAAAAGAAACGATTTAATAATAATCTTATTTAGTAGATGATTACCCAGACGGATGTTAGTCGCTCTATACGGATTTATCTTGATTAGTTTAGTAAAAAAATGGCAAATTATTATTTTAGTTATAAAGTTTCATTTGATTAAAGTACATAGTTTTATATACCAAGACATAATCTGATTTTATAATTTGCTAACATTTTCTTTGATTTATATTGTAGTTTTAATGATAAAATGCACCACACTCGATTTTCTTCCGAATCATTCCTCACAGAAAGAAATTTAATGTTTAATACAGTACATAATCATATCGATATGTATTTAATCTGTAAGATCGGGTAAATTTTTTTTTTGTATTCTATATACGAAGATATTCTATATTCAAGATAATTTTACATATTTTATTTATATTGAATTATAACACACATATGCTATTTTGTTCAATAACTTGTTGCCATTTTTTAAGTAGTGACGTAATCGTATTGCTGTAGAAATTTTAGAAGTTCTGATCAAAAAACTACAAGTAGTTTTGACAGTCCTCTCTTGATGGTTAACTTAATACTATCTAAAGAACTTTGAAGAGACTGAAACAGGTGAAAATCTGAGGATGCAAGGTCAGGACTATTTGGTGAATTCATTAACGCTTCCCGACCAAACTCACTCAATATTTGTTGAGTGGCTGAGATGTACCTGGTCCGGCGTAATAATGATGAAAACTATAACCTTTTTGTTGATAAATTCCGGACGTTTTTTCTCTACTTCTAGTTTACTTCTCATCAGCCGTTGGTAGTAGAGGTACGAATTGATGGTTTCGCCAGGAAGTAAAAATTCATAATGAACGAATTAATGAATGAATGTCTATTGCTAATATATTGTCGTGTTTCCTTGGCTGACACCGACTCCAAAAATAACAATAATTGTGACTCATTATATTATCGTAATAATTTGATTGACTTTTAAGTAGTCCAATATTTTTCATTTCATTTTAATTAGGAGAACTCTAAAAATATTTTGATCATTGTTTGTTATTCATCGGTATGTGTTGAGTTAAATTTGAAGTGGGTAGGTACCTACCTACCTTCTTGCGTGGTAAACACATTGATCGTACCAACATATTGATGAGTAGAAAAAGTAAGTTTCTAAGTTATTAAGTTGTAGAAGATTACAATTTTTCATATTAATTTGTTTTGGAATAGGTTTTGTTTCGAAGTCGGTTTTTTTGTAAAATTTTTGTTTTTGTAATAAAAATTCTAAATGTATCGAATTACTACATTACATTCATTTATTTTAGTGGGCAGCAAAACGATAGAAAAATGGAAGTACACCATTTTTATTTTTTAATTGTTTTTTTAATTTCATCTATGTAATGGTATCAAAACCAGCCAGATATAAACAGCATAACCAAAGAGATATTACTACAACTTTTTGCTTATAAAATAGGAAGAAACTTTTTCCCCATCTAATGTATCAATCAAATAGGAGAAATAACTTTGAATACATTTGCAATTATAGTATTTGTAGACAGATGATAAACTATATAATTTTATTTATTAATTTTGTTTCAAAGGTTAAAAAGTTGTATTGGCTATGAACTGATTTTACCCAAAGCTCAAGCCCAAGCTTATAAAAGCGTGTTAATAGCTCAAAAAGTGTTTTTGTCTATATTCAAAATGACTGCATCTAAATTTATGAAAAACCCAGAATACATAGTTACAATGTTACAATGCGTTATATTAAATTTTATGATTAGCCGGTGCTTACCTGATATCGCATTTCGTAATCCTTTAAACTGATTCGGTATAGCAATAATTACAATCCAGTAACCATTACAAATACATATTTAACAGATATCGATTGTACCTGAACAAAATTTTAATTAAAGGTACAATCGAATAAATATATTTTTATTTGAAATGGAACCAGAAATAATAAATTATTCCAGAAAAAATATCACCGGAGACTGCATTAGGCGTATACCGAGTACCTAATACATCTCAAATCCATCCATCATCGGAACGCGGCCGCTCGGGAAGCTTCATCAAAATGCTTTTAAAGTACAGACTATACAAAACAAACGGTTACTCGTATTTCGGAAGCCGGAATCAATTATAGACCGAGCGGGCGGTGATTCTGTTTAATTCGTGTAGAGCGAAACCGAGACGGCGGCTAATGCAGTCACTCCGTTTATTTAAACAAGTGGCACGTGTTTGTTTGCGCGCGGCGCCGCCGGATGAGGCATCGATCGCTTTGCGCGCGACGCATCGCCACCTGCGGGCCCGCGCTCGCCGGGGTACTCCTTCATCTTTACGTCCTGGTGCAATTATTCATCGTAGAAATCGGTGAGAGTAAGCTATTAGCTTAACCCTCGTGTAGATTTTCAATAGTAATAGCTCAAAAAAAAAATTCGATCGAGAGCAAGTTCGATGCTCGCGTAAAGGGTCGCATACTTTGTCGCGACAGTCCTCGGTGATATTAACCAAAATATTTTCTAAACATATCCTCTTTATGAATGTTTTGTGTTTCCCGTGGGAATTTAAATACTTAGGATTTTAGATTTTTCTATACATTAACAACTTGACACTATACATTAACTGACTGAAGTTCTATTATATATAGAATATGATAGAACTTCACTTTTTTCAAAATTTTAGTATCAGTATATTCGGAGACAAGGGGAATGCCTAATTTTCGTATTCTGGAACGCGACATGCTGTAGGAGTTGATTGGTAGAAATCGTATAATAACGAAAAAGCATTACTCGCCCTCCGTGCGATTTTCTCTCCCTCTCTATCTATTGAAATTTATTATGTAGAACTTTTTTATATAATTTAGAATTCATTATTTATAGTATATCTATTTTATAAATATGAATATTTTTCCTAAGTATTTAATGAAAATCTTAGATTTTATTCTTTATTTGTATTTTAATTACTCACAAACATCGTTAATTCATTTAATTATGCATGTTATTTAATACGTAATATATGTCGAAAGAACTTGGTTCCGGACGGGTGTCTGACAAGGCAACAGCTTCTGTTTTTGTTTTTTCCTTTGTATCTTCTGATTTGCGCCTTTTATAATTTAAAAATAACATACCTGTTTCCCTCATAATAAATCCATATCTATTATAATAAACAGAAAGATATATATCACATGATGCACTTGATCAAAGTGTTTTGTTTGTTTCATTAACTTTCTAATTGGACGTCAAAATTAATATTCCCAAAATTAGAATTCTCTCATTTATTACGTTATGTGTTCGTGATTGAGTTCGTGACTTTTTTCTAGCCCAGTAGATTCATAAAAAATATACCGCACGAACAAGTACGAAATTATATAGGGGTTCCAGTTTTCCATCGGCCTTAGAGAACACTAAAAATCAAAAGCATTCTGTATTTCAACTCTAGTCTACGTCGAATTGACAATGCTCCTATGATTGATTATTCCTATGTTTACGAACGTAAGTACGTAGAACATTCAAATGGATTCGAGTCATGTAAAATTGCAAGCGCTGTAAACTCAGTATTCTAATACTAGAAAGAGAATGAAGGCATGCATTATTTTAACGATGAAGTCTTTCATCGTTCCAGCCGTGGAGCGTTCACTTTTGGATATAAGCCACCTCCTTAGATTTCCACAACACACGGTCCTCGGCCACCCGTAACCGATTGCGGCCTGCGACCCCAACAAGCTCGTCAATCCACCCAAGGCAGATCGTTCTACGCCTCGACGTCTAGTACGTGGTTGAGCACGTGAGAACTTTTCTTCTTCAACGGTTACGGTCTCGTTGCCGCTTCAATTTACTGATTCCGTGAGATGTGTCTGTCGTTCTTGTTCTTCTGCAGATTTCCCGGTTTCAAATTTAATTTCGCAGAGAAACACCGAGCATACCACTTTCTATCGCACGTTGAATGAATCTGAGCGTTTTTATGCGGAGACCGACAGTAAAAGACCACATCTGCATGCCGTCCCTAAAGATAAAGTATAAAACTTAAGTCTTATTTTGTTTTTTTGATAAATGTAAAGTACTTTTGACGGAAGAGTGAAAAAAAAAATCGGAAAAATATGATTTTCACTGACTATTCTGTCATAGATTTAGTACTGTCGTTTTTAGTTGTCGTTGGCCATTTTTTGAATTGTGCATTTAAATGCACTAGGTCCAAACGAAATCTTTATGATATAATATCAAGTCTGTCTGTCAATCTCTGTTTTGCTTTCTATATATCACAGCTCCATATATTATGATATCTAAAAATAACTGTAGTAGATAGGAATTAGCTTAATTTAATGTTAAGAATGAATTGAAAACAGATTTTTCTCAAAAACTGTAAACGTTAAAGGCGTATTTTACTTTACCTGTATTCAGAAATTGTATGATAATAAATAATTTCTGGTTTTTGGGCTTAAAAATTTTAATGATAAGGAGAACGGTAAATTTTAACACATTTCCGTATACAAATCAGAAATACATGCAAAAATGCGGTGAAAATACGTTTATAATCAGCCAATTATTAACGAACCGTCGTGACATATAGGCATAAAAATAAATTGGCAGACACCAAAATATCACACCACAGGATTCCGTTTTCATCTTTTACTTGCAAGCACTAATAATGGTGTATGTATTATTTATACTTTGTTATATTCTTGCCTTCCGTAGTCATTTTTCCGTTGATCGCATATGAATGTCACATTATTAAATTTTATAAGTATATCTAACTATAACAATAAAACTAAGTACTAGATTGAATAAAAGTACAGACATGTATTGTAATTGTACAAATGATTAGATAATCCGTGACTGTAAATTGAAGAACAGTAAAAAAAATAGCGGTCTTGAATTTTTAGCAGTCATGAAATCATAAACAAATATCGTTTTTAAAGTCTCGTTAGTTTGTTAGCTCTATGTATGTTTGCTTGAATGCGAATCGTTACGTGTATAGAATGTAGATCAATATATACAATCTATATACATGTTATAGGTCATATTGTAGATGGTATCGTAAGATCACTATAATGATATTAAATCCAAATAATATAAAACAATTGATTTTAAGAACAATGGATATACTTACTCTGTTCGTAATTCAATTTATGACGAAACGGAACCAGCTCACGTTCAGTTTACTGAGCGATATGCGCGCCCTCGTACGAGCGGTCACGCATCTCCGGCGTTTGGGCGGCGATGGGCCTCGGGCGGCCGGCCGGGGGCGGTCGCGCTAACTGGAAACACAAATATCGCCCTGTTTGCGATTGATTTTCCACCAAATTAAGTTACCCGTGTTGTGATTCATCTTATCCATCACATTTTTGGGGAAAAGAATTGTATTATGGTGGAAACAATGAAACAACATTTTTGTTATAGATTAGCGAGGTGCATTTTGACAATTTCTATTATCTTTACTACTTTGAAATGATTAGTATCGTATATTTCGTTCAAATATACTGCGATTCCCCATAAAGTTGAGTAACTCTCTATTAAAGATTATAAGCCCGTTACATAAAACTATATTAACAACTGTAAGTTATGAATAAAATGCTAATACACTCGTATTAACATTATGCATAAATCTATTTTCTGTAATTTTAATTATGGTCGCTTATAGCTTATTTTTAAAACCAGCATGAATACTATATCAAAACATAGCTTAATATGAACAGAATAAAGTTTGTGAGTGTGTGGAGTTCGGTTATTTTTAATAGCGATTGTCAAGAAGTGATGCCGTACGAAAAAGTAGTTATGAAAACAAAATTGAAAACTATAGATTGGGAGATTTGTACACGACCAGTATAGAAAAGTATGTTTAATAAAGAGGCCAATTTTTTGTCATGTAATTATACGTCTTAATATTTTTGTATAGTGGTATTTATTGACAGACATAAAGATAGAGATAAAATGTTTCTATACTTAAACATCGAAAACTGTGTCAGAGTGGAAAGTAGAAAATTTAGGCGTACTCGTATAAATCAATATTGTTTTTTTGAATTCCTCCAAAGAATGATTTTCCAATTTATAAAAGAGTAATAATTATATTTCTATAACGTAAAATGCTGCATGGAAAGTGAAAACTGATATTTAAACTAAATTGAAATAAAGATATATTTGAATTTTAATTATTGATTTCACATGTATCTGGAATACAACCCAAATAAAATAATCGAGAATAGAAAGCTCATCACTAATTCGCAGATTTTGATTTTTTTTTATTTTAAAAAAGAGATCCATGTATCATGGGAATAATAAATATTAACCTTCTTGTACACTATCCTTACAGATTGCAGATGTTTATGTAGTTCTATCAAAGTAGTGCGTTTACAGGTGGCATTGAAGCGTCAGCAGGCGGCCGAGGACAAGATCGCTCTGCACCTGGCGTCCGTGGAGAGCGGCGCTCCCCTGACCGCGTTGCCGCCGGGCCGGATCTACGGCATGCGCGTGACACGGCCGTGCCCCAGCCCCGGCGCCGAGCCCGACTCCGCTTACGATGATCAAGCGGTATCGATAATTATCATAGATCTCTCTGTAGATTCGAATTAGTTCCTTCTTCCGCACGGTTCTAAGGTAGTTAAAAATTAAATATGAAGATTCGTTTAAATTGAAACGAAGTATAATGGATCACTTTGGCTCCCGTCCATCTTTTGATTCAGCGCAGTCTTTTTTTCAGGTGTTTATAAGTTAAAAGGAACTGCTGCTGTGGCAGTTGACGATGATCAATCTATACATATATAATGAAAATAGGTTGTCTTTGTTCGCCAATCACGTAAGAACTACTAAACGTATAGACATGGGGCTGGGACCATTCGATGCGGAATGATTTGTAGATGGTTCTAGGCTGCTCATTTTTCGAATTCCGTAAATCCTTCGTCATTTTATTTATAAATAAAAATTACCCAGCGAAGCGGGCGGGACAGCTAGTAAATAATAATTAGAGGTGTAAGACATGTCATAAGAAAATTTGATGTCTTATTGATCATACTTAATTATTCAAAACTGATTATAGTTTTTCAACAAAAAGTAATTAGAAAACCTAACATAAATTAAAAAGTTGTTCTACAATGTTCCACTCGATAGGAGTGCTTAATTTCTTCTTTGTCCTAATACCGCTTCTCTACTATGTATTGCATAGCATTGAAAAAAAAATTTGTTTCGGATTCCTTGCGTTGACCTTGATCAAATTACTAAATTCTAAATCATCTCCATAACGATTTACGTTCTTATCTTTTTTTATTCTTTAAAAATGTTAAACCGTTCTTTAGTCAAGTTTTACCAACTCAACCCTCAAAAAACGTTTTATTTAAACAAGCGGTATTGTCACAGATAATTTTTTTCAAGTGAGTTCTGAATATATCGATAGACTAAGATTAGGTTCACGACGTTTGAAAGACCTTTATTTACTCTTTCCCTTCAAGCTGAAAATGAATGTGTATGTATATTATCGAGCTTTTTGAACTAGCACATAGCGGAAAGCTTTGGATTAAACAACTGGATCTATAGTTTTTTATATTTTATACTTTGAAACTAGATTCCTTTTTTTATCTATAATCGATTCTTTTGTATATACAACTACATTTCACGAGCTGCTATTTGCTGCAATTATTTAATTCCAGTCCATCAACAGAATAACAAAAAAAAAAAAAAAAAATGTTTCAGCCAATCCACATTGACAGCGAAACGAGTGACTCGTTACCCGACTGCTGCAGTACTTCTCCTGATTCCGTGGCCACATCGTCTGTGTCGCCAAGACCTAGGTTTGTTAAGCGACGTAATGTGTTCGTCGTTTAATTAAAAAAATAAATTCATTTGTCTAAAAACACGAATTTATTTAATTTAAAGACACTTTCAGCATGTACAGTTGTATCTATTGGGCAACAATTCCGCATAGGATTAGATTAGCTTTCGCTTGCCGCTCCACCCACGAGGACAATTAATTAATTAATTGCTTTTAACGTTGACCTGCCACATTGTCAACCATGATTTCGATTTCGATTCCACGCTCGATTTTGGTCCGGATTTATCTAGATTCTGAATTAAGTCTCGCTCTCAATTCAGATCCCACTCTTAATTTTGATCCGGATTTATCTAGATTCTGAATTCAGACTCGCTCTCAATTCCGATCCTGCTCTTGATTTTGATCCGGATTTATCTAGATTCTGAATTTAGTCTCGCTCTCAATTCCGATCCCACTTCAACTCCGATCATTTTATCGCAGAGCAGAAATTCCACCGAAATCACGCATATTTTTTATGGAATATTTTTGTTATGGAACGATTTCTTTCCCGCTTTTCATCCAAATCTCAAATCTGCTTATGATTCCGATTCCGAACTTGTGTTAAATTTGATCTTGCCTTAGATATTAGCATTAGCAACAGCCAGAGACGTAGTAAATAAACTTGAAAAGTAGTATAGGAATTACAAATGCTTTCTATTTTACTGACCTTATTTCAATAATAACCTGCGAGTGTTCTGGCTAAATCTACTTAAATTCCATTTTAAATTTATTTTGTGCTATTAAAACTCTCTTCCTATGCCAGGATTAGGAGGCCAGGGTGAGACAAATGCCCCACCTTGGTCTACCATGAGTACGCCCCTGGCAATAACTAATCGATATAAAAAAGTTAGGAATTCGTATTATGTTCACGCGAGCGAAACCGCGACTACTATATAAAAACATCTGACCAGATAACATATTTTTTATTTAAAAAATAACTATGTAAATTGAACCAACACATGGTTATCGAGTTATAAACACCCCAAAGTATCGACGGAATAAGAAACGAGCAGATAAACACAATTTATATTTTATAATACGTAAGAGTGGAAAATGTCATAATAAATTAATGTTCCAAACATTACAGCGAATTTATTTTCATAATTATATTGATTTATGTGTTCAAATTTTCGACCACATTCAAAAACAATATGAATCACATCAATTGTTACATCAAATCGAAATAAATTAAAATGGAAATTTATTATGGACATACATTTACCTGTATATTCGCATATAATTATTGTATATTTTTAATATAATTATGTTATTACCTATATATGTTTAGTGTGGGAGCTTGCGACAATGAGGGCACAGGCGGGGCGAGGGCGAGTGAGGCCCCCGTGAGCGCGGCCGGTCTGGAGATGTTGGCCAAGCTGTTTCCAGGAAAAAAGCGTGCCGTTCTTGAATTGGTGTTGCGGCGCTGCAACCACGATTTGCTACGTGCTGTCGATCATTTCAATGCAACGCATGTCAGTATGCTATTGTAATTTTACTAAAAAGAAAATCAATCACTTGACTGTATAATAATATAGTCAAGATTCGATGCATCCAAAAAATTTTAATGTAGAATAAATATTACCCAACTAGATTTGTTTATCAATAACAAATCTAGTTGGGTAATGCTCTATGTAAGTATTTTTCGCTCTATGCTAGCGCTAGCTAGTATAAAGATATTTATTAGTAAATTCGATCAAACTTCAAATTAAGAATAATCGATAAAAGAATGGCAGTACAGAATTTACGTCACTGTTAAAATTAACTATATTTCAACAATAAAATGAGTAGTTAGACAAATAGTTGTCTAATTCTATGCGTTCCGTTCGAGACAAAATTATTTGTCCTGAAAAAAGTGACACATAGAATATGAGCAAAGTCTACGCAATAGTGCAGCTAATAATAGAGAATATTTTTTGATGGAATGTCGGGTTCTAATGTTCTTATTATAAAATTACATTTAGGTCAAAGGTGAATCCAGCTTTCGATCAGGATTGGCTCCATTTCGATTACAATAGTAACATAACGATCAGCTCAGGGGGAGTCATGGCAGCCTCTCACTCGCCCGTGGATCTGTCTCTGATTTAGGTTAGGGTTATGTGATGATAATTCAATCAGCGAGTGCAGCGAATGAGAAGGCCATCCCATCAATCTTGACGAATTTGTAGTTGATATTTTGTTGTGCTACGCTTTCGGAAGTTGGTCTCTCAGATAATTTTTCTAATGGTTTCTAAATTACTGAATTGATCGATTTTTAAATGTAACCATTACTGTTCCTAATGAAAATTTAATGATTTGTAAATGCACTCGAAATCGATTTATTTACTTGAGAGATGTGAACAACATATTTTGAAAAAAGTTATTTATTATAATTTTTAGAGTATTTATAGATTGATTTTTAAAGTATTATCTATTTTGTGTTTAAACATAACATTGAAAGTCGCAAGTTGATCAAATTGATAAAAAATATCTTTGTCAACAAGTTAAAAAAAAAAAAGGTTTTTTTCAAAATAAATGTTAAACTTCTTGATAATCAGTTTTTAAAATATAAATATTTTATGAGTTCGATTTGCATTAGCAGCTTTCACTGTTGCTTTTCGTCCAGTGAGTGAGAATTCCGATGGCCCACTCCCCTTCAAATACCTCACTCCTTCACATCAATCCCTTCTCCATCAAATATTCCATTCCTATTTTGGGTTGCGATTGTTCATGGGTGGTGGTAACCACTTACTCTATGATAGCTATGCTGTTAAGAACCTTAAAGACCCACATAGGATCACAGTAAGCTCTATATTAATCAGTCGCTTCGTTCAATATATACCTTTCGTGTAATATTTGAAAGCTAACAATTAGATATTTTTTTCATAATAACTTTGAAAGAGAACATTAATAATTTTGATCTCTAAAATTTGAGGAATGATGTTTTTGTGCTTTTCGAGATAAAAAACATTGTTATTCAAAACAATAAGGCGAACTCAATCGTTATCAAGATTTTTTATTAAGTCCAGTGAAATTTTTTAAATAAAATTTTCATGCAATAACCACGTTTCTTTTTCTAATTACGTAAATTTATCTTTAAGTCTTCTGATTTTTCTATGACATGTGTATACTTGACAAGATAATCAGTATGGTTAAATTAACAATTCGCTATTTGTATACCCAATAATTTTTTCGACATTTATTTATCAAAATAGGTTCAACAAGACAAACCCAGCACCAGTTTCTCCAATACAACTCTCAGCACGGAAATAGACAACGAACGTTGGTCGGCGTTCAGGCCAGTAGGACGAGGATCTGGCAACGGAGATAGGCCTCTGGTACCCACGGCACTGCTCATGGGGAGGGTCTGTGGGTCTGAGTGGTTGGTGCCCCTGCCTGCCCTGTCTGCACCGCTACTTCTACCATTGCAGCCACCTCACTACCCACATCATCCCTCACCGCCATGTGGACCTGACTGCCGGCAGTGCAATTCTCATCATTAAATAAGAAACGAAAATGCTATTTAATTGAAAGTACAATTGTTAGCTGTTTTATGCGAGAAAGCGAAGAGGAAGAAGGTCGACTAATTGACATTTTCGTAGAATAATGCTTAGATAATAAATAACAATACGATAAATATTTCGCAATAACTTTTTGTTATGTAGGTTTTGTGTCACTTTTGTCAATCAAAAAATTGCAGATTTTCATAAAAGTGGGTGATTCTCGACAGTCGACGTTAAAATGAATTGGTTGGTTGTGATCAAATGCTCCTTTATAACTCTTTAAATAGCATTATTACAACTAATACTCGCCATTTTTTAGATATATTGATATCAGTTTCGTTTGATGAGAAATATAAATAACACTATACACATTATTATACTATGCCAACAGCGCCTATGGTTATCATAGGATCTTAAGTTTTAATTTTAGATTATTATAGATAAAAATATCCTACATAAATTAAAGTAGTTTTTAAATGTTCACGCGCTGTAGAGTGTATATTTATACTTTACTTACAAACTGGGTACCAGCAATTTTGCAAATACCCTGAAAAGTGCGTAATTGAACCTGGTGCATTATCCAACATAATTTGTTATACTTTTGTTATATATTTAGTTTCTGTGTGATATACTCTGTATTTACAATTCGCCCAATTCTCTTCTAGGTCCTAAATAATAACATATAATACAATAAAACTTGACAGATATACTAACAGCCGTGTGCTTCAAACTCGGATGTGCAATAGTTAACTGCTAACTGTTAAAGTTAAGACGTAAACATGTGAAAATATTGAGAATCTTACATGAATTGGCATTTGTGACATTAATTTAATATAACAAATGCTCATATCTTTAATATTACCTAAGTTACCTGCCAATTATGAACTTAGAACAACGTATTTTCATGTATTTAGCTTTTAACTTTAACAGTTAACAGTTAGTCATTTCCAATGAGAGTTTAAAGCACGCCGCTGTAAATGTAGCTGTGACAGATGCAATAGCAAAAATATTTCTAGAAAATTTTGGAATGATTTAGTGGTCGTTCATGAGCCACGGGGCTTGGTCGGGGAAGGGCTTAGGTTAAGTTAGAAAGCTAAGCCGGGATTAGTGTAAGCTCTAAGGTCAGTCTATTGTGTGTCTTGTCCAGTTTTAGTAACAGAATATGCTACAAGATGATTTATAGATTTAATGGCGAAAAATGCTGCAGTGAGGGGTATCAGGAAGTCTTAAAATACCAAAATGGAACCACGTGGCTTACGAACGCTCCCATATAGAATAGAAAATTCATTAATGGTAAAATATATCTTTTGCATATTATAATTGACATAAATATGCTTGTTAAATAATTGAAAGTTTTTTGAAACTATAAATGTCAACCTATTTAAAATTAAACAAACCGTCGGCCGTGTAAATTAGACATTTTCTTTGCTGAGGTATTTTATATGTAGCGCCATAACAATGTATAGGTAGGTACATTGACAAGATGTTTCATCGCTTTCAATACATAGATGCACTATTATATAAATCATTTTAAACGAATTATACAACAGAAAATCGACGATGAACGACATTAAAAGATGAAAGGTATAAGAAAGTTTTTTCTGAAAGTGCTCGCAGTGGTGTAAACAAAGAAACAGCGTACTATTTTATAATAACGAATTATGATGTTATTGCATTGGTTCGTTTATGAGCGTATTCGCAACAATGTGCATATGATTTGAACAAATTAGGGAAAATGTAATGTTGCGCTGGCGCGGGCGTCGACGGAGGAAGGGAACTTGACATGTTTATGCGGAGGCCATGAAGATTACCCGTGACCGACTCTCATAAGAATTTATATTTTTTTTGTAAAATATTACTTTATTTCATGAGGTATCCATAATATGAAGTTTATTTTGAATATTTGTTAAAAAAAATCACGTGGTAAAATATATAAATTTGAAGGAAGTGTCTATGGGTGTGTCTTTATAGACACACCCATAGACACTTCCTTCAAATTTAAATCCTTCCTTCAAAGTATGTAATTATTTACATATTTTCTTTTACTTTCGCAATACCGATTTATGAGAAAGGCTTGTTGACATTAATTTTTTAAAATGTAATTATGTCTTTAAATATGCAAAACGAATTACAAATTAAAATTTTAAAACTGTAATTTTAATAATTAAACGTAGTTTTGATGTATCTAGTGGTGGGTCTTAATCAATATATCTTTGAAATTGACGGTTTTCAAATGCAGATTCTATAAATTTTAGCCGATTACTGCATGGTCAGTAAATCAAATATATATATTAAAGTAATGGTAAAATGTCGACTTACTACATAGATATTAATTAGCCATTCATAAACAAGAAAAATATGAAAATAAATACGATACGATCAAAACTTTGGTATTATTTTTAACCATGAGTTCGTGATGTTAAAATAATTATCCCATTTCCTTTAAATCTTATCGATTTGCATTATTGTTAAAGTAAGATCTCAAAAAAGTATTCAGTAGTATCAGGCAAAACTTGATAGGGTTTTTTAAGTAGCACAATATGATATAAGCTACGTCTAATTCCCAGAGAAGTATAGGCAGATACCATACATTTCCATTCTGTGTGGTCTTTGTATACATTCCTTTTGCTTAAGGGATTTGCTTACTGATATTCATCAATTTTCCATACAAGCTGGTCGGTTTTGGGCGACTAATATTACGTCCGTATTTATTGCTACTAATCTCATTTGCACACAATTATGTAAAGAGTTTCTAACCGATCTTTCAACAGTTACATTCACTTTCGTCAAATCTACTTTCATTCATATTTTTCCTGACGACCAAATCACCACCTCAACATTTTATTTTCCTTTATAATTATTAAATATCTTTCAAAACCAAAAAGTTTCCGTGCATCATAATTCTTCCTATCTTTTAAGGACACTACACTACATAATCAGTATATATGTACTAATGCATACATAGGATACGGAGTGTTAGGACGAGATCGAGTATAAAATGCACCGGTGCGCGCATAACGTATATGGTTTAAGACAGATAGTGCCATTCACCATTAATGTTATGTTCCGTGACGTAGCAGAATTCACGTATAATCTTAGCTAGCTTATAGCATAAAATTTCGCAATTCCTCATGTAGGTGGTAACACTGCTTTCTTTCTTAGATGAGGTACATTCGAATACTGCATACTTAAGTACAATTGATCACATCTAAACACCAAATTACACTTTGAAGTCTGCTAATGCATGATCTTAGATTTTTTTCTAATGACACCAGATTCATTCAGGATCATCATAGCCAGCAACAGTCTCATCTATCTCGCTTCACACATCTATGCTGTGCTCTTCCTTTTTCTTTATGTTTTTACATTGTAGACCAAATAAAATATACTAAATATATGTTCTACGTTGTATTTTGTGTGTTAATGACGTACATTCCTATGTACATAGCATTCATTTTACTTTCTGCCGCGCACTTCATTTCCATACAGAATTTTGTAGAAACGAGAATTTCGTTAAGGACAGCCAAACGATCTTACTGTGACATTTTTCCTTACACATTCCTTTCCATTATCCCATTCCCTTTATTTCTTATATTATTTTTCGTTAATAATTCCCTTTAGTTTCATGCTTTCAATCGTTTGTAAACAATCAACGCCTAAAAACAAATTCTACCACTTGTTTGACTCTCTTACTTCCTTGTCAGGAGCTATATGCATTTTATTCCTTAAACACTATGACTGGATTTCTTTATATTCACATTTATATTTATTTTATTTTTTGTCACTCGAACGCGGCTTACAAGAAACTTCTCATAAATAACTGACCCATTCTTAATCTACACTTACATATTTTTAAATCACTTAGGCAACTGTCATTTAATGAGTTTAATAGCATCGGTGACGCTAAACATTCCTGTTTGATAGCTCTACTAGAGTCAAACCAGTCATTGTAGCTTCAATTACTCTAATTTAGTTACGGAGAATTTAAACAAAAATTGAATTATGAACCAAACGTGTTATTTTTCATTGACCCTTAATTTTGTATAAATATCGTTTATTAAAAATGATAAGACAACTCTTTCATAATAAGTGAGGTTGTACAATGTGTGAAAAAGTAATGTACTTTGTCTGTCTTCTTTGCATGCGTAAACCATTCAACGGAATCATTAAAATATCTACTATTAGAACCATCAAATCAGCGCTGTGCTGTTCTCTATTTCACTGCATCTTATCTTTTAACAATATCATTACAAGAAAATTGTAATATCATTACAAAACAGTTGTAGTCTTTATAGATCTAGAGATTTGTCGTAACAAATTACGAAATGTATGAAAAGAAGCGTACGAGCTTTAGTTAAGAAAACCAACATTATTTAGGAGATAATCTCGTATTGTTCTTGGTTTGTCGACAATTCGAAATTAATTAATAGCCGGCAATACTATCGCCAATACGTTCGCTGGAAATACCATCAGTACCATGTGATGACTGGCATTCTATGACCGTACTCATCTTGCGCACTTTTTCTTCAAATATGGTGGGGGTTTTGAATCATTTACTACAACCGGTATTCCCAACGAATTTTGCCAGGAGAGTGTTCAAGAATTGTGCGTATTTGTATTTAAGAGGCCAGCGACGCACATCTGACTCCTCTGGGACTGCGGCTATCCATGGGTGGCGGTGACCATCTATTGCCCGATGGCCTACACGCTCGTTTGCTGATTATAAATTCTATAAAAAAATTATATAGTAAATGCGAAAATTACGTACCTAACTCATTTTCAAAATATTTGTTGACATTTTTCAAAATCTTACAAATCGTTTGATTTCACATTTTGAGGAAATAAATACATTGAAGTATTTTTGAATGCTATAAACTTCGTGAGCACGTGTACATGTACACCATACGCATACGCGCATGCATACGCTTAAGCATGCGTTCATGAGCCCTACGCATGTACCCATACGCAAACCTTGTGTGTTTGCGTATGCACATGCACACACAGGTATATGTATATGTGTCCGTGTGGGTACATACATATCTATATATGTGTACCTATACGAACATCTCTCTGAAAATGGTTAGAAAACCTTTCTAAGACCTTAAAATGTTGACGTCTAATGAAATCCATCCATCAATCAGATTTATTCCGGACTTATAGTTTGGGAGATTCAGTCTGTTAATCATACAGTGGTATTTCGCTTACGCATGTTTAAATATATATATATATATATATATATATATATATATATATATATATAGATTAGTGAACTTCAAAAAATACAATTCGACATTACCATGCACGTGTGTATTATTTCAGCCAATGAAAGATAATTTTTGTTAATAAATATATTATCAACGGTCTGAATTTTTTCACTGCAAATTAACTGTCGCAAATCCACCGAAAGATAAAAAAACTAAAAAAGGATAAAGATGCGATTATAATGTTATATCTTTTAATGATTTCATTGAGTAAATAGCCCTTATAAAAGTAGTCCTGTCTTTTGGGATATTGCAATAGATGTAGGTTTATTGATAAGATTGAAGATAGACGTACTGACAAAAGGAAGGGCAAGTAGTCAGTAAAGCATAATTGAATTAGAATAGGTAATTTACGTTAATGCGGACGGGGCCGCGGGTTACGCTAGTAAGAAGACAGGACGCTTAGACAAATAAAGTATTATCGCCCCTCCTTGTGTAAATACGCGTCCAAACAAATGATGCGATCTTCTAAATGAAGACAAAATAGACACATGTTGGCGCGCGGTGTGCAATTCAAACAAAACATTTAATATGCCAGAGAAAATAAAACACCGTACTGATGTAGGTACCTAATAAAGAAAATTACACTCGTATATGTCGGAGAATAGAGTCGATTGTCACGTGAGTAGAAATACCGGTGCGTCTACGTACTTGTGTTAGAGTAAGTCTCCATAGTATTTTCGTCAACCGTTTGGTTGAAGCAACAATATCAATTCGTAAGTAGTAAGTGAGGTGTGTTGTGAGGCGATAAAGCGATTTATCGATTAATCGATTATACAGTGACACTAATTGTTGAGATTATGTCTGATAATATATACATTTTTCGTGGTTCAATCATCTGCTACATTGAAAATTTTATTGTATACGGTGTGGTTTCGTGGAAATTGATTATTAAAAACGCCAAATCTAATCCAATTAGATTAATCAAATTAAAGCGTGTAGCAGCTCAAAATTTTTGATTAGATTAAGAATGCAAGCGTTTTCATGTCATACCAAATTGTAAGTAAAACATTCATAATAACAACAAAGGTAAAGCAGCAAAAAAACATTGAAAACATTAATAAAATCTCAAAAAATCTGGCTTAATGAAGAACGCGGAAAGTGGTTTTAACAGAGGGATAACCTTAAAACACGTTTATAAGTGCTTGATTTAGAATTATTTTTAAAATAAGATAGTACGGAATTAGATTTTATTGTTCAAAAAGCTAGATAATTGGCTTCTACAATAATTCCTAAAAAATGTATTACAAAAGAACAAATCACAACGCTTAGCTATAGCTTAGCTATAAATAAAAACCCTTATAATTTGACCGGTTAGTAAATATAACTGAAAATATGAATAAATTAATTGTCTTTTTTCCACGAATGTGAATTAATTTAATACACGGATTAACAAAAATGAAGAATCACTGTGAAACATAGAGATAAAATTATAATATGATAAAAATAACAATTATAAAACTTCTAGAGAGAAATTAGTGATAGACACTGAAATATCATTGCATAAAAGTGTCAAAGGAGTCAAAGAAATATAAAATTTTAGATTTATTGAAGTTCAATAGTAATAAGGTTAATTTGCAATAAAAGAATGTGGGAGGGTGTACCTCAGCAGTGGAGTGCTCAAACCTAATGCAACTACCATCTATATATATATATATATATATATATATATATAAGAGATTTCTACATATATAGTCACTAATCATGATATCTCAGGAACCATAAGACCTAGAGACTTAAAATTTGGTAAGAATATTGTTTCGGAGAGTAGAGCTCAGCTAAGAACGGATTTTACGAAATTCCAACCGCAAGGGCTATGCGGGGGCGTTAAAAATTTAATAAAATTACATCTTCCAATCTGTAGCTTCTAGAACTGTAAAACTTAGCCAGAATATATATTTTTTTGGCGTATTTGAATTTAATAAGAACCAATTTTATGATATTCCACCCCCAGAGGGCTGTGCGGGGGCTTTAAAAAATTAAAAAAATTGTATCTTCCATGGAAATATGATGAAAAATAATGTTAAATCTTAACATATAAAGATATAAAAATCCAATGTCATGATATTTATTTACGATAAACTCTAAAACAACTTAACCGATGTACATGAAACTTGGCATTTATGTGTAATTCGGTCCAATTTGAAAGATAGGATAGTTTATATTCTGATAGGTGGCATAATTGTCAAGTACCCTTTTTTCAATTTTATTTTTTTTTCAGATTTTTCATTCAAAAATGCACACAAACACAAGTATTAATTTCTTTAGATCCTTGCCCCTCAATTGGTATAAGACTTGACAAAAATATCGCTTACTAATTCGCATCACATTAAATTTAAAATTATTACTATACTTTATCAATTATTATGTATACTGTACTACTGGTAGCGGTATCATAATTGAAAACGGGACGGGGAACAGAATCAGAATTAAAAGCGGCAAATTGAGAACTAGACTGGGGTTGAAAACAAGCATGAGATCTGAATGAGAATCCAAAGTGTAACTGGGATCGGAAGCGAAAGTGTGACCGCTCTTGAGATTGACACCGATTTTTACAAAAGATGAAAGAATTCCTTTATGTCCATGCTGACGAAGCTGCGGAACTGTATGGGCAAGCCACCCACAACAAAGGACAAGACAACGTCTGCGGGGCCAGCTAGTAGTGATATGAAATTAGAGAAGATTGATTTAAATCAATGTTGTATTTTTTTCGAATTGGCTTCATTCACGCGACCTTAACAACTTAGGGTGAAATTAAAAGACAACGCATTTATTTATGGTGATTTTTATTAATTTTTTTTTGATGTCTAATTCTCTCCATTTGCCATCCCACATTTTCATATATTTTTATGAGCCTACTTCTTTTATATTATAGGAACAACGAAATGATCGTACTATGTATGCACATTTTGTTCCAACTTATATTCGATTAAATTATAATATTAACAACGAAATGTCGAAGAACGAATTAATACCAAAAATTTAAGACAGGTTTTTAACCTGCATTTTCTTTTATCATATAATAGAAAAAGGAGGTATTATAAAAGAACTATCGTAACTGAAAGCTGTTTCACTTTAATACATTTTTCTGTGCTGGTGACCCTTATGAACTCTACCTAAGGCAATCTCATTAGCGTTTTAAATGTTCTCGGCTTGCATATGGTTAGATGGTCAACTACACTTTATTAAAAGGACTGTAAAAATGTTGAATTTGTGGAACTTAATCTCATTAAGTTCATTATTGTTATATATTGTGTATGATGTAAACTATTTTTTGCGTGCTCTGTTCACTGTAATGTACGGTAGATTATTTAAAAGGAAATTATCCATTCACGACCTCTCAGTTATTTACGGTGAGTCCCATTGGTATTACTTGCATCGTTGTTATCAGTTTTGTTGTTTTTATATATCTAATTTTTTTCTCAATATTCGCATAATATTCGTACTATATCATTGTGTTTATATCATACTATATCATTCGTAATATATCAAATGATTAAGCGAGATAAGCTGAAAGTTTCAAATTAAGATCGTTTAAACTTGATAAATTCTCTGATATTTTAACAATTGCTTTATAAGCGACCGCAGTGCGATGCGAATTAAATGTGAAAGTGTTTTTATAACGATGCCCATTTAAAAGTAAGAATAGCTACATGCCAGAATGACTTTCAGGCGTTTGCACTCTGCAAGATGTAGACATCACTTTCCGTAACATGCGGCCGGCTCGAATATTACGCGAACTGGACTTTGCCCGTTACTACTACTACGATCGCACCGGGCTGTACGCACGAAGCAAACGACTGGGAATCACATCTCTGCAAGGAGCGACGCATGTCATAATACTGCAACCGGTACCTTTGTTCGGGTCGTATAAAATTGAAACCAGGGTCGGTACGGTTTTTCCAAAAGCTTCCTGCCTGAATGGCAGATGATATTGTCACGTTATGATGTAATCCTCGTTCCAACCTGTGCGTTTCAGCTGGTTTACTGGGACGAGTGTTCACTGTTCTTCCGCCACGAGTTGGTGACTTTGGCGGACGGCTGCCGACGCGCGCTGTTGGTCTCTAGACAGCACTCCGTCGGCGGAACGATAACGGACCTGCTGAAGGACTTACCCGGCACGTCATTTAATCGCATATGCCCGATTTACATACGAAAGTGGCTGGATGCAATGCTAATTACTGGCGCGAAATTGAGACAATTAGAGTACAAACAATTTGAAAAATAAGAATGTAACCTATTATAAGTCGACTGTGATCATTAGATTTTTCGCATTTAATGGTCTAAACAAATAGTAATTGCTATCCTAGTGTATTCAAAATAATCTATATTCTAAATACAGTCTGTACGCAAACCGTGTACCATACATTTTGGTTCTCTTTTGTAGATATTGAATAAGTACATATTATCTGTTCTTCTAAATTTTTTTAATTCATTATGTACTTCATTTAATAAGCTTGTTTTATTTCCGATTAATTTTTACCCAAAACTTAACCCAAATATTTGTAATTTTGAACTCGCTCGTGTTTGAGTCACCACTAATTATAACATCCAACCTTATTATCAATCAAAAAAGTTATTTCCAAAATTTATTAGCTGTGACATGTCGACTAATTGATAAAATTTCAAATTATTAATTAATAAATACAAACCTAATTCATATATAGTTACCTACTTTATAAAAAAAGTTTTATTAATTGAACTACATTTGAAATATGCATTTTTTTTCTATTGAAAATTAAATTAATCAGGTGAGGTAATGGTGAAAGATATTTATACATCGACGACAAAACTGATTTCAAACCAATACTGTTAATTATGGTTGTGTTGTAATAAATTACGACTATAAAATTGTTAATACGCTTAACAATCAACACTGCAATCGACTCGTTTATATAGCTAACTTCACAATGGACAAGGAACCGGTTGTGCGAGCGAAGAAGGTATACAGTACCGTTACTCAGCATTCTCCATTGAAGTTCGAAGTAGTTACCCGTAGACAGGTGCTGCAGTACTGACGTTTGTTTGCGCTTTATGTATATCGTACATACAGAGCAAAATGTTATGTTATTTTGCGATCGCTCTTCTCATTTCATACATATTCTTTGACGTGAATTACTTCCTGAGGATCGCGTTCACGATCGGCATTGGGAGACTGTTCCAGAAGAAATGTGGCGTCAACGATACGACGACTATTTATGGTGAGACCGATATCAATTTAAATACAGTTGTAGGTGTAGCGTAATTTTCATACATGAAGTCATCAATATCAATAAAATACCGTTGATAAACGTAGTTTTGTGTTTAGATGTTAATATCATATAATTGTTGTAAGATTTTGGCATCGCTTGGTTTGATTAAATTTGTTCAATTATCTTTTAAACCCTTATATAATACACATAATTGTCTTTATGAATTAAATATATATTACTACAGAAAATATAGAGATAACATTAGGTATTGAATCGCAATTTCTGAGGAAAATAAAGACTGCTTTTGTAAAAGTGTGTTACGTATTTTTGTTTCATACTAGACTCATTAGAATTTCTCATTGTAGGTGTACCGTAAAAGCACATCGTTTTTATAAAAAAAAGAATTAAGTATGTCAGTTAGTTAATATGACACCTTAAGATAAACAAATTCGCCTATTGAAATACGAATTTGCCATTTTAAAATGTTACATTGTAATGGAAACCTACTTGAGGCCACTCTTTTAAAACTGAATTGGTTATGTTAATCCTAAAAAAAAATAACGTTTAATCCATGAATACATTATGCTTTACTCAGGTTTCTGTACGACTCAAGACGTGGACATATTCCTGCGTCACATGAATAATGCGCGTTACGTCAGAGAATTAGACTTTGCTCGTTTCCATTTTTATGACAGAACCGGAATATATGAGAACATCACAAAGGTCAATGGACACGCACTGCAGGGCGCTTCAAGTATCCGATATCGCCGGACCATACCTATATTTACGGCATACAAAGTTGAAACTAAGGTTAGTATACATTACCAAGTAGCACAAAAAGGCTGTTCAGCAACAAATCTATATGTGGAAACATAGCTCTATAAGCTTGCTCTATAATAACTGTGTAAGCGCATTTTTCACCGTTTAACGATCGTTTGTTTACAAATCAAACGGCAGTGACATATCTGTTTACTGGCATTCTAATAGTATTTTGTTGTTATTAAAAGCTGAATATCGACCGATTAAAAGATGTATTTTACCTGTTATGCAGCACTAACAATGAATGGGTATTTTCAAACGTTGATGTACAAAGGAAAGTGCACGTAGGGTAAAATTGTGAAATATATAACTTGGGAATTTCTATTTTGCTTTATATGCAGTCGTAATCAATGTTACAAGTTAATTTTGTATTGTGATTCTATTTAGTGCTCTGTAGTCAACAAGGAACTCTTATACTTCCGTCCGTCCGCCTGACCGCAATTTAGCTCAGGGTCTCTAAGTACTTGAAAGCTGTAATTTGGAATGTATATACATATTAATCAAACCGACAAAGTGGCAAAATAAAATCCTGAAAAAAAAAATTGTTTAGGGCACCTCTACTGCACATAAAGTGGGAATGAAATTTTTCTCTCGTCTAACCTATAGTGCGAGATGACTTCGGATAGGTAAGTCGTTGAAAAATATTGCGGGTGCGTGAGAACCATTTTTAGATATAGGGATCCGTTTGCTAAATGTAAGGCTTTAGAATGCTAATTTATAGTCATGTGTCTCCATCTTGCTCGATCCCGTCAGCTAAATGGTTGTTTTTGGATACGTGAAAAACTTCACGGTAGTGGTATATATAAGGTGGTTAAGAGGAAAACTATCACAAGTAAGTAGGCTTCACAAGGTAACGAGTAATAGTCGGCCGACTTATAAAATATGCTTGGACAAGTAAAAAAAAAGAAGCAAAATTCGGACAGTTTTCTATGTTAGTTGTGCACCTATAACAGGCAGTAAATATTTAGGAATCACGTAAAATTGTGGAAATATGAAATCATAAAATTATCAACATCCGTCCTGTGTGGGCCCGTTTTGATACGTCATTACCTGTTAAAACGTGAACTCTCGTAATATGTTCGTGTATCAAAAAAAAAAAAGCGTGCTTCGAAGACCGCATATTATGACGGGCAACTGCGAAACCCTACACTGCGCGTGGCCCAACTTGGTCGCGTTTTTTTGTTATAATGGGGTAATGTGTCGTGGAAAATAATCACTACTTCCGTTAATTAAATAACTTTCATATTTGTTAATTATTTTGTAATTTCTTTAGTATTTCAAGTATTTCAAGTGTTTCATGGCGATCAGTTGAACGATATTTAGTGTCGGGTTACAACAAAGCGAACTCCATAGAAACAAAGCGTTACTCATCGATATATGCCCTATTAGTTCTGCGATATCGGACAGATGGCGTTAAGAGTATAACAATATTCTATTTGATTATGAAGAGCAGTATTACACACTGCTCTTTTATATACATATTTGTTTTTAATATTTGTTTGCGAAAAGACACATTAATGGTCGAACATACGCCTAGACATGAATTTCAATTATTTTGTGTGATAGTTTTTATTTTTTGTAAAGTGTACCACAAAAATTTACGGGTTATGGGATAGTATTACTTACGTGTTTCTCTATGACCTAAATTGCACCCGCATCAAACACTATAATACAACGTCCATTAGATTAACAAAAGGTACAAAAAAACTTTCAATCGCAATATTATTATAATATTAGTGATGTCGAAGAGTTATCATTTCTTAGTTTATCACATCGAAAATCACTTCCGAGGTGTGATGAAGAGTTCGGTTACGAGACAACTCACTGTCTCGCACGTCTTAGCGAAAGACTCAGTTTCGTGTTTTCATTCTGTTTTTGGATTTATATATTGGCATTGTTGTACAAACATTTCAATATTTCCTTTTAGCAATAGTCAATGCAGCACCGCCGAAAAGGATATAGCATCGAATAGGTTTTGATAGAACCAAAGGCTTTACGCATACGATGAGCACACAAAGGTCCAATATACTGCTCGGACTTCTGTGTGATGTACCAAAGCATGTGGATGTGGTGCTGAAAAATTTATGAAAATCGATTTTCAAATTGTCTAAAAGTTGTTAATATGTGTAAAACGGTTTAACTTTTGCAAACAAGTCGTACACGTGATTAAAGAAAGTGATACGTTTGTAGTTTTTCAACAAGGTTTTATTTCTTTTTTGGAAAATAGCACCATTCTTGCTCACGCTACAGGCGTTGTACCTTTTGATATGAGAGAATAAAATGATTTCTACATAATAATACGTACCGGTTTCTACCCGCGGTCAATGTTGAGTTGTATTCTATCTTCACTTGGTACCTTATTCTTTTACAGTTGTTTGAGACCCATCTTAATCTCGTATAGACTGAAATTCGGGATTTCCTCTGCGTAGGGTCAAGGATCTCCACCTCTGCTGATAATAGATTTTGGTGTCGATGTGTATAACTGCGATAGAATTTCGAAATGTTCTTATAGATGGCGCTGCAAGAAAATAAAATTGCGGAAATAGGAATATTAACGTACCTTACACGTACATGTATTTAGTCGTAGACGATGAATATCTCAATTGATTTCGTAAGCGGGCTTATTTGAATTCATGAATTCAAAACATATAAGAGAATGCTGAATCATCGTCCAAGGTTCGGGTAAACAAAGTTATGCAAATTTAACTGCTCGACAATATTAATTTTACCTACGAGTTTTATTTAAGTTTTAAAAGTAGCTAGTGATATTTTCTACCTGTTTCCATAATAATATCACTGTATGTTAAACTAACGAAAACGAGACCTAGACGTGACATCAAATACTTAATCAAAATGCATTGTGGTGTGAATATTTTAATGTGATATTTATGAACAAAAACGGACATATAATCATTCATCCAAGCATTTTAATTGAGGAATAAGAACTTAAATAGAAATATATATTTTCAAGTTAAATTCTTATGTAAAACTTATTTATATTGCTGAAACTAGTAAGTTTTTTTTAGCTTTACATACCCTGTCTGAATCTCTGTGCACGCCCCTGATACACATATATATGTATATAGCAGCGCTATAAATTCCTATTTCCTGTAAATTTGAAGCATGTAGCATTTTTTCGCGACCTTAACTATTTGAATTTTTGTTAAACGAATAAAAATCTGAGAGAGATTATGTTTTAGAATAATAAAATGCTCACTATTTGAAATATTGTTATATTATATTAGAACTTTCTAAGAGAGTAAAATATTTAGATTCTACATGTTGCTTTGTTCTGATCATAAATAATTATCAATATGTATACGTAAGGTTGGTTACGGATTATGGATTAAACGGAAATGCACGAAATTTTGATAGAAATCGTTGAAAAATAACATAAAGAGAAGTGTAAATTTTTTTCATTATTATTTTTGACGTGACAACGTCTTAAATTAGTGGGAGTCACTTTGAAAAGTGTAACGCTCGGTAACGTAACGATGAGTCACCGAACGAGAGAGCCCGCCGAATGCCTTGCGTCTCTCCCACTCAACTATGATCGGTCTGCGCGCGCACTAGAGAATTAGTGCATAGCTTGCAAATGTATTGCAAGTTATTGTATGTATATTTGTATATAAATACGTATGTATGTGTAAAGGTAAAATAAAATTTTGTTAATATGAAATTCAGTGCGAGATTCTTTGTATAAATTAATGTTTTAAATATAATTCTTTGTATAAATAAATGTTTTAAATTGCTACTATTATTTCATCCTTCTTCCTACTATACGAATGAATATTCACATTAAAATGATTTTACCATTCAAAGTCGTTGTCACGTAAAACTTTCGCCCGTTTACCGACTTTACAGGCAACCAAATTTTTTTTTGTACAAATTGATTTCTATTTTCTTGCTCTTGAAGACATTTACGACTCTAAGCTTAAGTGATAATTATTTTATTATCCGTAAATGTTAGATACATATAATTTCCGGAAAATTATCTACTATCCGTGTTATGCGGTCTTTGAAATAGTGTAACAATATGCACATACACTTTTCTACACCTATTAAAAAAAAAACTATTTACACAAGAAGAAAAAGTACATGTATATATTATTCAGTTTCATCACGTTCTCAAATCTGATGCAAACATAGATTTTCATTTTTAATTTATTTAAAACTAGTGATTATAGTAGAAATGCGAATAAGAAAACATAAAATTCTAACACTTCAATTAAGCAGTACACAAATAAGCACTACACCGAAAGAATAGAATTTTGTGGAAGAATACCAAGCCTTTTTGTATACTTTAATAATTTTTTAAATACGCAAAGGACAAGTTAGGACGTATGCATGCACGTACAAATGGACATACGTATAACTACGATTTACTGATTATGGACAAAATTCATAGTCATGTTACATAAATTTTATGAATTGTGTAGATAAAATTGAGACATATTGATGAATGTGTTTATTTCTATTATTACAGCTGGCGTATTGGGATGAGAAAACATTATTCATAGAGCAGAAATTCATTACGTTAAACGATGGTTTCGTGAGGGCTATCGTTCTGTCCAGACAGAACCTGCTGAATGTGGACGCGGAGACTCTGTTCAAGGGCATCCCCGGAGCGGACCAGCGCCCCGAATGTCCTGAAGAAATTAAACATTGGCTCCAGTCCATAGAGGTTTCTAGTGCCAAATTGAGGAAGAAAGACTGATTGATTTTGTAATACATAAATAATCATACGGTAAATGTGAATTAAAAGGATCTGGTGAAAAAATCTGACTTATACTTCCTCACTTCTAAAAAAGATCCCTACTTGTCGTTATTTTGAAGATTTTCTTAGTGATTTCATAAAATTTTTCAATATACGTAAAGTACATATAATCAAATTAGTATATCAAAAGAAATATTTATGTATTTATTTAAGAAATAAATATTTATTGTATGGAGCATTTTGAATTAGCATGTCAAATAATTGAGGCAATTCTGCGTCGTCTAATGTCTAAAAAACATCTGATACGTCTGACCTAACATTTCTCGCGGAACAAACGACGCGGCACTCTGGCGCTCGTCACTGTCGCCTATCGAATTACTGTTTAGACAACTTGCACATTACGAACCCGGATCTATGGATTTACGTCTAATCTCAGAGACATAAAGTATTCTAGACCTTTTGTACACTATCAGTGGATTTAATTTCATTTACTTCAATAAGAGCACTTCTGATTAGAGTCAAAGAAAAACGATCTTTCGGCCTTCGACACTGCGATAAAATATGAGCTCTTTGTCCAAGGAAAAAGAATGATTTTGGAAAGGCTTTTAGCTGTTTTTTTTTAATGAAAAAAGAAATGTTATCAGATACTAAAATTACGGGTGAAACAGGATACGTGTAAACATTTGCGTCAGCTAAATTAACTTTATCGTTAGTGTATCGGGTAGCTTGTGGTTATTGATTAGGGGCGTGGAAGTGTTAAATACATTTCATGTGGATTTCGTTCGTGTTGTATCTATCCTTAATTATGTCCGTTTTTTTGGTATCGGCGCTGATATAATAAATTTCATCTCTGTGCAATATTAAGACGGGGAATAATTTAATTTAAACAGGGCTTAAAATGCAGTGGAATTAGCTACGTGTCAGATATACACTTTTTGTATTTGATTGATCTCCTGATACAATTATTGTTCCGTTTGATTTGTTTCAGAAATTTTCCTACTTGAAAATACATCGATCGCATAAGTTTTATACCCGATACCTGTGGTGTAGACTTATGGGTAATTTTTTTTCATAACTTAACTTTTTTATTAAGGTAATCAGTACTTATTTCAAAATAAACATTACAGTCAACAAAATGTCGCTAGTTTAGTTACCGCTTTTTTATTAGGTGCTCTGTACACAATTGTCATTCTCTCGATTTCGAGCTGGAGTTTTTATTGAATGATCTTATTTTATTTCAACGCTAATTCTTTGTATATAAGTAATTGGCAAATTATAGGAATTTCAAAAAAAATGTAGTTTTGTTTTAAATTTTCGAAGAATGTACAATTATAGGAATAAAATGAACATAAATATGTTTAAAAGAATAGCATACTTATTCAAAAATAAATGTGTAATTAATTTTCAATTTAACAGCTAGATACAAAAAGAATCAATAATTATAAAATTAATATTCTGCGGTTTTTAAATAGTAAATCAGATGCCACGAAATATGAGTAACAATACCCATATCAGAATATTGATTAGTTGAAAAAACACCTAAGTATTTATTTTCGACCGCTAATTATTTGCTTGGACCGTCTTTATTCACATCCAGAGTATGCAGGGTATGTTTTCTACTTTATTCATTAGGTAATAATTAAAAGAAAAAATAAATAAATACAAATTTTCGAAATTAACAGAATTGAAGTTACGGAAGTTTATTAATCGAATAGTGCAAACATGCAACATGCAAATCTGTACTGATTCTCGTCTCTGTTTACATATTGAATTTGTACGATGGTTGCACGTCGCAAGTGCTATAAGGCCATGTGCCAGAATTACAAGTCACGTGGAAGTCTTTTTTTTAATATCTTTATTCCGTACGTAATAGAAATTACACTTGAAATGAATCATAAACATCTGTTTTTGACATTAAAATTACCACCCATTCCAAATGCTGATTCACCATGAGAAGAATGGGCAAGAAACTCAAGGTTTCCTCTTTTTTACTCATCGATACAAAATATTGAATAATTAATGATTCAGTACAACACTTAGTAATAACATGCAGCGACCTGATGGCCGAGCAGTTCAATCCCAAGAGTTTTTTTCATTAAGATATTCAGACACAGTACAATAGCTCTTGCCATGTAAGTTTCTTTTAACGAAACGTTTAAATTGATTAAATGGCAAATTTTGAATTTCAGCTGGGATCTTATTGTATAAAGGCACACATTGCCCCTTAAACGATTTATTAACTTTGCTTAAACGGGTTTTAAGAGCAGCAAGATCGTTCTTATGTATATTGGATTTCATTATGTATTGGATTTCATTATGTATTATGGATTTCATTCCTTTTTTGGAACGACTCTATATGTCGTTTGACATATACCAGGTTGTCGTATATGTATTGTGATGCTAAAGTTAGGATATTAATTTCCTTAAATTTTTCTCTAAGAGGTGTCATTGGTCTAAAATCATAAACAGCACAAATACCTCGCTTCTGCTGCACGAAAATTGTGTCTATCGGTTGCGTGACCCCATAACAAAATTCCATAGGTCATAAGACTATGAAAAAAAACTGAAATAAACTAATCTCGCGGTACTTGCATCTGTAAGTCGCCGAATTCTTTTAATTGCATGTGCTGCAGAACAAGTCTTTTCGCTAATCTCGTAATATGAGATTTCCAACGTAACTTAGAATCTAAAGTGAGACCAAGAAATAGGTTCGTGTCCACAGTATCTAGTACCTCGTTTTTGATAATTACATTTGTGTCTATCAATTTAGAATTAGATAGAGAAAATCTTACAATTTTTTTTCCTTTCATTGAGCAGAAGGTTATTAATACTAAATCACTCAACGATTTCAGAGATGTTATTGTTTACTTCGTCAAAAGCTGGTTGATGCCTATCAATCTTAAAACGTAAGGAGGCATCATCAGCAAACAATACAATCCCATAACCATTCTTAACAAGATGTGGTAAATCATTTATATACACCAGGAATAGAAATGGTCCTAGAACTGAACCCTGTGGTACCACCATATTAATTGCAGATCCTGACGACCTCTCACCATTAATTTCAATCCTTTGAATTCCATCACTTAGATAAGACTAAAAATCCAAGAAATCGACCTGTGACGCCATAATGATGTAGTTTCCTGATCAATGTGTCATGATGAACCCAGTCAAATGCCTTGGATAAATCACAGAAAATACCAATCGGGTCGGCTTGGGAATCCTCCCAGGCATCAAGAATCTGCTGAATAAGCTTGACACCGCTTTGATTGTTAAGCGACCCTTTGTAAATTCAAATTGTTTAACGTTCATCAATTATTGTTATAAAAATACTGCAATAGTTGGTTTAAAATAAGCTTTTCAAAAATTTTACTGAGCGTCGGTAATATTGATATCGGTATAAAATCTGTAGAGTCAGATATACTACCGGATTTAAATAATGAAATTATTTTACTAGGCATGAGCAATGCGATCTATCATTGAATCAATTATTTTTACGGAAAGGCCATCAAGATCGGTATTTTTTTTTCATTTTTATACATTTGAATGCTTTAAGAACGTCATAATAATGGACGTGGGTTAATAATAAACGCCACAAACATCGACGTTACGTTTCAACAAAGATTCGGCGAGAGTGGGCGATGACTTCAGAGATTGTGTAGTTGAAACTGGAATACCAGCAAAGAACTTTTCAAGAGCAATGGCAACTTCTATGTCTTTGTTTAAAATTTTGTCCTTAATTTTTAATTGAAATTCTAAATGTCGGGATGTCCGTTTTCCAGTTTCACTATTTATTATATTCCAAGTAGTTTTTACCATGATTGTGCTCTTTTTTATTTTATTAGAGATAAACATTGATTTTGCGATTGCACACACACACTTAAAGATCCGGAAATAATTTCTTACGTATTGGACAAATATATCCGAATTATTTATTATACGCCTTTCTCTCATAAAGTGTGTACGATTTACGTTTACTAGTATGAATGCCCACTGCCGCCCAATCACTAAATGAGGTATTATTAGCATTGACATTTTTTGATTTAAAAACGCTGTTGAATTCAGATGTGGTTATAGTCAACAGTGTAATATATAATTCATTGGGGTCTTTACAATATGATAAATCAGACACCTTTTTAATACATTAAACCTAAACGGCTCAAGACGAGCAGTGTTCACAGACACAATTTTGATTTTACATTTTTCATTTTTTTTATTTATTTTATACGTAACCAGCTGTCCACAACGGTTAGATGATTATTTACTTATAATTGACTTATACTTTGGATTAATATTTGTGAATATATTATCCAGACAGGATAACGAAGTAGCTCTGTGAATCTAGTAGGTTCCAAAAATAAATTGTGTAAATTGTAACATTGGAATATAGATTTTATTCTAGTACATAAACAAGAATTTTCCAATAGATTTATATTAAGGTCTCTGCAAACAGCAATATATTTACAATTTTTACTAATTTAATACAAGATATCATCCATTACTTTTTCGAATATATCATACGATGGCTTAGGGATCTGTATACGCTTAATATAGACCCCTATCTATTACTGCTCTATTTCTATACAATAGTTCGCTCATAAGATAGGCTCACAATATCCGAACGTTTTTTATATTTCATAACATTTTTAATTAGAATTAGGGAGCCTCCATGCATAGCTTTTTCTCTGCTGAACGAACTCGCTACCTAGTGCATACTGAAATTAAACACGAACTGGTGACTTCTAAGCCAATGTTCTGTAATACGTAATATCTCAATCTCATTGTGATTTAAGAATAACTCAATTTCCAGTTCTTTACTTAGAACTCCCTGTATATTTTGATGCACCAGATTAATTGTACATTTTTTATTATTAGATTTTAATTTCTCAATCATTGTGGGTTGACTCTCAGATAATGATACAATATTTTTGTTTTTACTTGTGTCCGAGTCATTATAGTTTTTAAATCATTATTTAAAAATTGATTCCGACAATCGTCCGTTTCATTCACCAGTCTTTGTAAGCGATCACGCTGATAAGTCAGGTCATTGCACTTAATGTCTAATTTGGCTAATTCGCCTTATAATTATGTATTTGTAGATACGACCGATCTTATTTCAGTCTCGTGATTATCACGCTCGCCTACAAGGTAATCACACATTTCTCTAGACGCCTTAAGCTCTGAGAGCGCAGCCTTGAACTTTTGTTCTAAATCTCGGATGGAAGGTCTACGACTCATGATTTATAAAGTCAACGAGCCGAAATGTCAAATTGTCAATACTAAATTAATAATACTGTTCGTTAGTATTTCTAAAACTATCTCACTAAGAAAATTGTTTTATTATTGTTTTACCGATGTTTCTTTTATTATTTAAATATTATTAACAATAAATGAAATTAATGGTATTGTACACTAAGATTTATAAGGTGTATAAAATTTTATATTAACTTTTCTTCTATTCGGATTTTTTAATAGATACCTATTTACTTTATACTCTTTAATTGTAATGTTTTAATCACTTTACTAACACATATAATTACTTATACAAATAATAGTTACACAAATAATTGAATTAATTATTTATATAATTTCCGATTGGTTGCGACACAAACCTACCTAAGTAGTGGGTAGGTCTCGCACGGCAGCCAGAGCTCGAATCTCAATTCAAGATCTCAACTCAAGTCAATTTGTACTCTTTAAAAATTTAATTTTCGATGCCTTGACCAAGTCTTAAAACATACTTCTTATTCATTTAAATTAAAATTCAAAACAATGTGATTTCCTTTGATGTAATTTTTCACTTGAAAATGTATAATCATTACATTTCAAAATCAAAACATTTTTTTTAAATTACGTCTTTAATGACAACTTTGGTCAGCTGATGTTAACTAAATATATGGAGACCTGTAGATTTAAATTGAATATACTAGTCAATTTATATTACCTGCTTGTATATCAATATCAAATTTCAGGATATGGAATTTATTATATCAATGTGAGTCTCTTACGTACGAATTTTAATTTGGAAAAATATAGCTCTATAAGGCAGAAATGGAGATTAACTGGAATACATGTTCGGTGGCCGCATCATGGCGCTATATAATGCGCAATAGCTCATTATAATACGTACAGATATCTCAGTCACTGTGTAGAAATTTAATGACAATCCTATTTGGTAATTAGTTTATTATAATATAACGCTGCTATTAAGAAATTATTTATTTTGTCAGTTTGTAAAGTAAGTGATTAATACTTCATCGTCGGTGTGAGATATGAAAAGGCTCATTTTATTTTCTTTTAAAAGAATAAATAAACGTGAACCGCGACCTTTCAGCTAACAGATGTTTACCTTTGGTGTATAACTGCACGGGCCGCGTCCTCCGGCGGGCGCCGGGCGCCGTCGTGTGAAGTAACGCGGGGATTTTTTTCAGGAGCTCCTTTATGAAAGCGGCGTGTGTGGCGCGGCGTTAGTGCCTAGTTCGCTCACCCGGCTAAAATTCTGATCCCTATAGTTGGACTGACCGATCATTATAGTTGTGTATTTTAATTGTTTTTAATAATGTATTTATTTAGAATAATTTTTTTCTGACGAGAGTATATTTATCATTCCGTCATCCATTTTTTAACGGTTCATCGATCTTTGAACGGGTATTAAAACAGAGAAAGGATATAGCGTCACCGACGGCTGAAAAGAGGGTCATAAGAAATGACTTAGGTGGGAGGCAATTTTCGGGCCATGTGAAAATAGTTACACGAGACATTTTTTAAATAGACATATAATTATTTATAAATTTAATAGAATAAGCTTAATAACAAAAACTGAATTAGTGTTTTCATTTAATATTTTTCATTTCACACGAAATGATAAATGACAAACGTAAACACTAATTCAGTAAGGTATTCTCAATTTTCAAACTGTGATAATTGTCAAATGGGTTCCATGTTGCATGCCACTCGATACCGATTGTCAAACGTTAAATTTAGGTCAGTATTAGAGTAAAGTACAACCTTAACATGAGTAAAACCTTATTTCAAAGAAAATGTGCTGTCCTACAACAGTCTTTTTATTCCAGATTAAGAGGCTTAAAGCTCCAAGTTTAGCGTTTTAAATATTATAAATAATCCAATACCTATTAAAATTTGACAAACTCAAAATAGAAACTATTTTAAATTTCCATAGGTTAGTGGGAAACATAGATTTTATTAATAATTAGTAAATAATATAGTTGTAATTTTAATATAGTACCACAATAATGTACCACAATACAATAGCTCTTGTAATAGTTGAAAACTTTTGTGTGCATGCTCCCATTTCCGTCATGTTTTTCGATGACTTTATTTATAAATGTATAAGTAATGGATGTCTTTTTAAAATAATTAACAATAATGATAAATAATAATGACAATAAATTAAGTAATCTTTTGTTAGCAGTTCAGTTTCAATTATTGTGCATATATAAATAAAAAAATACACAATTATTTTAATTAGAATATATAATGTTATTTGTAAAGAAAGGGGCTAAAAAACATTGTCTGTTGTGGAGTATGCCGCAGTAATTCGCGCAGTAAATCGTTTCAGGAGAATTTATATTATCATATTAATTTTGTAAGTTTTGTTTTGAATATCGTCGAAAATTCATTAAAACAATTAAAAACAAACACTTAAAAATTTGTCCTAAATGTGCAAAATGTGATTTGTGAGTTAAGAGATGTGGACGATGCGATAATCAATTCCAACAGAATATTCATGTTAATAAAGATACATGTATTCGCTCGTTAGATTTTGAGGGAGAAAGTTGTCCAACAGAACATCGTGACCCCATCAGTGGTTTGAAAATGAAATCATTTAATTAGAAAATTTTTCGTTATTTCATTGCAAATGTAGGTTCATGCTATAATCTAACAAAGACTTCTAAAAAAAGCCTTTCACCCATAAAATAAACAAGAACCTGTCTATAACCCCTAACCTTATAATTTTCAATATCAATATATTAATTATATATTAGAATATAATCATTAAATAATTAAAAATTTCGGTTGCAATAAAATAAACTTTAGTAGGTATATTTAGAGTACATAGTTTTTGAAAGCACAATATTTTTTTTTTTTAATTTAAATTTCATTATTATTAATATTTTGGTTAGTTTCATTCTATCGTGAATATAATTGTTATCGTAACCTCTCAACAACCTCTGCTATATTCTCGGGTTGTGGGTGGCTAGGTGACATTTCGACCATCGTCGTAGTCGAATACAATTATGCGCTTATATTGTCCAATGATGCATCATAAATTATTCTTTCATTTAATTCTACAGATAATAAAGATAAACCTGCTTGTTGTCTAGCCATATTCATAAAAAAGTGCCCGAAACGTTTATATAATCGCTTCTTTAATATGGCGAACGCGCTTGCGTATAAGTTGTCATATAAAGGTCTATATTTAACACTAAATTTTTTTATAAAAATAGTTCATCAATAAAAATAAATTTTTATTTCTTCATAAGCGTATAGTAGAGCTAATTGACTCTTGGTCGCATATTGCGAATACGGCACAAAACAATACTTGTATGGGGGCCCGTCTTTAATTTCTAGTTTTATTTTATGTTTATTATTTTTTGTTATAGCGGCAATAGAAATACATACTATGTGAAAAAATTCAACTGCTTAACTATTACGGTTGATGAGTTACAGCTCGCTGAGAGACAGACAGACAGACGGACAGCGGATGCTTAGTAATATGGTGCCGTTGATACACTTTGGGTATGGAATCTTAAAAATAACAATTAAATGTATACAGATACGGTAATGGATGTAAGGCCTTTTTTATTTAAAACAGCTCAAAGATTATAAAACAAAATAGGATTTTTGTTAATTTATTTTTCAATATAAGTTTCAACATCGCGCGGACGTCGGCGGATGCGTTTTAGCCGTGTGTTTCTTGTCGCGACAATGATAACAAATATCCATTAGCTGTAGTGCTGCTCGATTATACGCATAAAATAAGGTAACAGTTATTTTTTTTTCTTTGAAGACCGAACAGCGATTTTAAAGTGATGAATGTTTGTATTTATCGACTTATATACCAAATATAAAATGACAAATACGAAAGTTGTCATCGACGTTTATCACATGATGAGAAATTATGCATAGGTTATGACTGAAAATGTATGATGTGATATTATATCGGATAGGACGACAACGAACCGTTGTAATTATGGTGTCCGTCTTTTTATTTATGATCGCTTTCGTAATATCGCTTAAATATTTAACTAGATTTTAAGCGCGACTGCGACGTTGTAGAGTGGACATTGATTTTCAATTTCTTTTTCCTTGAAAAGAATATTTTTTTTTATCTTCTTTTTTTTTATAAATATTCGAATGAGAGTATTTAGTATTAGATTTTCACCACGAGACCACTGAACCGATTGAGATAAATAATAATAAAGAATAGTTACGCCCAGTTTCCTACCTATTTGAGTATAAATATGGGATCCTTATCAGCTGTTTAAAAAATTTGGTAAGATCTTAGGTTTGATATTTATCTCAACGTATGACTTTTTACAATCTGATCTTTCTAGATCTTGACATTGCAAGTTAATTTAAAAAAAATATAATACGACATCTAAGAATTTATTATTGATATTATTTGTCGAGATAGAGAATAATTATCGCCATCTTTTATATCGAGCTATTCCTCTTTCGATTATGAGCTCGATTTTTATCCGGTTCTCGATTTCAAGGTGTAAACTTATAATTACTTATAACCACTTATAATTACTAATAAACATACATCAAACATCACTTTATTCGTCTTCTAATAATTTAAAGTGACGTTTTATTAGACAAAAAAAAAAACCACATGTTAAAATGACCTTCTAGGTATACTTATTTTATGATAAAAGGTATATTATTGGTAACACAAAAACATAGCTTTACCGAATAAATTGTCTGTCTATATTATTTACATGAGCTGTAAACAGGCGCAAGTGAGCTTGCTTCCAGATGAGTGATTATGTATGATCACATGTGTTTTGATGATCACATCACACTGATATTGCCATAGTGAAAGTATAGACGTGAAGATTACATTTGATATCTCTGAACGCTGAAACTAGAGAACGGATTGTCATGAAACTTGAGAGACGTATAAATAAAATTAAATAAAAATATAATTATTAGAGAAATATTTTTTTCGAATCGACTTAGTAATTCCAAAGATTACTTCCATTACAAACCAATAACTTATACTTTTTAATACGCTTTTATTAGCTTGGTATGTATGTATGTATGTTTGTTTGTATGTAACGGAATCTTTGAACGTGATTATCACTCCCTTCTGAACGTCGGATTAATTCGAAACTTTGCACACTTGTCAAGGACTGATGACAACGCAATAATTTAAATAATCTCTCCTATTGTCCTTAACTGAATAGTACATCGTGGTACAAGATATCAGGAAGAGTACAAGTTGGACTCTTCAGCGTCTATGATTGCTTCGTCCCGCTGATCGCATGATAGCAACATTTGTAGTTCTAATAAACTGCCACTGATAGCACTGTGTAGTGGAGTATTGTCATTATCACATAAAGTAAATACCCAGCATGCAAGCGCCACCGCTAGTATCAGCACCCGCTGATCACTCAACGGGATGTAACAGCCATGTACGCCGAACGGTGCAACTTTGCCTCTTGCAGAGCACTCAAGTTTCACTTCAAAAAATTGTATATTCACCATTCAAATGAGAAACGTGTCGAAAGATGGATGGCAAGAGTCTTGTCGCTAGCGTCAACCTCAAGGAATAGGGCTAAGTTCTCTTCAGCCCGTCGTATTTCCAAATCTATGTGATACATCTAAAAATTAGTTGTTTGATGATTGTGCAATGCCATGTTCCGATTAGAACTTCTGAATATATTTCAAATACACTCATTGAAACCTGAGATGTGGAATAAATTATTGTACAAAGCAGTCAGTATCGGCAGTCTGGATGTTATCCAACAACTTGCTAGGGATGAAGGTTCGCTCTTTCATACAAATTCGAGCGACGCACGAATTCAGGTGGTTTGATATGATTGGATCACATTCATATAGACGGCGGTGGATTTTTCGTGGGTGTCAAAAACCCAAGTCGCATGTGCTACCTTAACGAAAAATTTGACACTTCTATAACACTTATAAATATTGTCATCGATTATTGGAAAGTATACAAATTTCCAATTTGATTCGACGTTTTGAAATGGATAAAAAACTACCTTTAAAAATTCCTGTGCTTTTTAAGACATTTCCAAAATGACTGATTTTATTAATATCTGTCAAAAAAGATTTATAACAATTAACATCAAGCACTGCACGCTTTTTTATAATTAAGTATTTTTTTGTCAATCACTGTATTTTTAACTTAAATTTATTGAAAATTAATTTCTACTTTTTAGTTCGGTTATCTCAAAAAGCGTGTTTTTTTAGTTTTTTTTTAAACTATTATTTATTTATAGCATTAGTCTAAACACTGAGAGCGGCACTGAAATCAGCATGGAAACAGAATGGGGTAGATGTACATGAGGAACTAGGTATTTGAAGATTTAGAAGTATCTTAATAAAATCTGAAATACAAAAAATGTTTATAACCTTCGACATTTAGAAAAATGCAGGGACTTTTGTTACATAATGTACTGTACACATCCATAATTCGCCGCATAGCTCCTAAAACAAATAAAAGACAAGTGGATCGCCTATCAATATTCCATATCTAAATGAGCTGTAGCAAACGATCTTTACGTTTCAAATGATTAATGATAATGACATATCATAACGTACTGTATATTTTCTGTTCATTAAAAAAAAACTTCTTTTAAAAAGAACGTGCATAAAGAGCAGAAAGGTTATTTATCGAAAAAATGATATCAATATAATTTATAAGAAAATGAAAATGTTATTATCAAATTTTTCCCTACCGATTCAATCTCTCTCTTGCGTGTAATATTCGCTAAGTATATGATTAATTCCTATTGTCACGTGATTGTTTCGGAAAATAACATTCAAGCAACATTTTCCAATAGTTTTGTGTACATGGATCCAAATAAGACCAATAATCAGTTCAATCTCTTATTGAATGCTTCAGAAGCGGGATGTTCTGATTATATCGTCGATACGAGAGACGTAGACAAGTTTTTGGAAGACTTAGAAGAACTGAACCACGCTGGATACATAAGAAGAAGTGATAGAAAACTAATACTCATTCTTTCTAATAGACAAAACCTACCAGAAATTTTAAAGAAGAATTCGATACGCTTTCTCGCGGATCTGTTATTCATCGTTCCCGTCACTGAAAATGTCGACGAATGCCAAAAGTATGAACTGATAACGCATCAGTTCGTCGGTACAGGTGAAATAGATACTCCCCTTTACTTGGATCAATGGGATGCGTGTACAGAGAAATTTGTAGAAAACGCAAATCTCTTTCCCGCACGATATGAGCGATATGGAAGGTAAACCATTGAAAGTCGCATGTTTTGATTATAAACCCTATGTGTTGTTAGATTTGGATAAAAATGTGGAGCCAAGGGGATACGACGGCATGGAAATGAGAATTGTCATCGAATTTTGCAGGTGAATTGAACTTATGTGGTGAAAAAGATAAGTTGTTTATTTGTCGTAAAAGTCGTTTGTTAATTGTTATTAGTTTTTATTCAATACTAATTTTTGCTTGCAGCTCTGCCCGCATGAACTACAATATTTAGAACTTTTTGTGTGGCATTTATTTATATTTTTCCCACGCATCCATTTTCAATGACCTCTCTAATGTATAAAAGGTAGTAACTACGAAGAGGTATAACTGTATCTCTGGTTCTATCCAAACGAATTAAATAAAACATGTCTCAGACGTAAAGTTGCACTCCAAACTACCAAACTGTGAAACCCTCATCAAAATCCTTTCAGGGGCCTTTGTGTGATGCGATAACAAACATACAGACAGACCGACAATTATTATAAAAAATGTTGTTTTGGCTCTGTTGCTTTAATAAAGACCCCCCATATTGGTTTTTTTAAATATCTATAATGTACAGACATAGGCCTGTTACAAATTTATTATATGTATAGAGTTTGTACACACGCACGCACGCACTCACTCACGCACGCACGCACGCACTCACTCACACACACCATGTACACACACACACACACACACACACACACACACACACACACACACACACACACACACACACAAACACACACACACACGCACGCACACACACACACACACACACACACGCACGCACACACACATACACACACACACATACACATACACACACACACACACACACACACACATACACACACACACACACACACACACATCTGTGTATTTATGTATGTTGTTCAGAGTTTTATATCTCTATGTTTAAATAGAATAGTTTTATTCCACGTTTTTAAAATATTTTCCTTATTGGCACGGAGAACTAAATTTTTAAACCGGATTATTCACCATAGCAACCAAAATCTTGATTATTTTAAGCCTCAATCTCTTTATTTTAGATGGATTAATTGTACCGTAGAACTGATAAAAGAAAATGAAGGGCAATGGGGTCAAATATTTGATAACCGAACAGGTGACGGTGTACTCGGTGCTGTTGTAGAAGATCGAGTTGATGTTGGCATTAGTAAGCTATAATGCAGTCTTCGATATGTTTGTATGTATTCCATCTATGTTTTCGTGTGAATATTAAATAACATATAACTTACAGCTGCTTTATACTCCTGGTACCATGAGTGGACCTTTCTAGATTTTTCTGCGCCTTACATAAGATCTGGTATAACTTGTCTCGCACCTGCACCAAGGTAAATATGGTAATATTATTTTGTAAATATAATTCTATGATTTCACAACCGCTAATTAAATACTTTTTGTTTTTCTCATATCCGTAACTTATCATTTATATACAAGTATTAGCTTGTATTTGTATAAAAAACCCTAAAAGTACAAAATAATTTGACAAAATGGTGTCTATGCTTCATACTCTTTGTTTTTATGTCAAACATCAGAATATTTTGTCTAATATGTAGTACATGTATTTTTAGTGCTACAAGTAGGTGTAACAGTATTAGTAATTTTTATAATTAAGGTAAGGAAAATTTAATGTAAACTAAAAATAATTGTAAAACTATAGGTTTAAATTTCAATTAGTACTTAGCTATTATGCTATATTACTTCGGATGCATTTTTCTTTATTTTTTTCTCACAATGATACAATTTAATTTCATAATTCCAAATTCTGTAACATTACAAATCTTGTAAACAACGATGATTGAAGAGTAATAGATTTATCTTTCAGGGCAATTCCTAGCTGGCAGTTACCCATCCTGCCATTTAGTTTGTGGGTTTGGATTGCAGTACTGTCTACCTTTATATACGCATCGATTGCTCTGAGTGTAATACAAGAAGGGTCAATTGCATATTCGGTTTTTATTACATTTGGCATGATGATTACACAGGTAACGCAATGAATATCTTGAAACTTGTACTGTGTTAAAACGTTACTATAAAAGTCGGTCAAATTCGACTACAATAATATGATGAAGATTGCGTTTTGCGGACATAAAGCTAAAAAAATATATAACATGTTGATTTCAAAATTAATTTAAAAGTATAAGATCAATCCAGTCTCCGCTAGCTTAATTGATAGCTTCACCTGCCTTTTTAAAACACTTTTTCCAATGTCCTGGTTTCATCACGAAATTCATCTTCACGCTATTAAAGCAAGTTAGAATTAATATTTGACTGTGACCTTCTGTAGAAGTTCCATTAATATTTAAGACAATTTCAACACATCAATGAATAAATATTAAAAATCCAAATGGAGGTTATTTCACGAATCGCATATCTGATTAAGGTTAGAAATCCGTAGCTCTTGGTTATGTATTATGAAATTTTCTATTAAATATACGTATAACATTTACATCAAGTTAGCATTAAGTGAATTTCCGGTTTTACGTTTGCGACATCTTTTTGATATTTAATGATCTACATTATTTTTTCGTCTGACGTCTATGTTATTAATATTTACTGAAAATACGTGTAAAAGTTTGTCGAGCGTGTATTCGATGCAGACGCGAGTCGATTCTGTATGCATATTCATAATTTTTTTTTATTTCATATTGAATATAACTCATCGTGACTGATTTTTACGAAATTACGTGACACGGCAATAAAACAAATAGCTACTACTGTGTCACGTCTTCGTATCGCATCAATTAAAATAGTAAACATTAAATATTTAACTAGGTTTTGCCCGCGGCTCCGGCCGCATGTACATATGTCCAAATAATTTCTCCTATTTTACATCACGTAATTTTGCAATCATCGATACGAATTTGATTTTATTTGGGATATAAATCCCAATTTTGTAATTAATTCCGATTCGGTCTCGCTCTCTCTTTCGATCCCGCGTCGCCCTCTTTCCTGATTGCCCTAACGTCCTCTATTCCGATATTGATCCCGCTTCCGATATTGATTCCGCAATCCTGTACCGAAAGAGAATGCATTAATGGGAGGTATGAACTAAACTATCGTGTGTATAATCCAGAAAACATTTTATCTCTATGCCGTGTTCATTTGAATTTGTTAAGCAGTTTATGGGTAATTAAACTAAAAACAACCAAATATTGTCATAATATTAGTGGGTCGATCGAACGAATTAGTTTTAGAGAATACAATCCATCGAAACTCAGTTAGCAACATTCGAAATCGGTCCACTCAGTTTAGAGTTCCAGAAATTTTTGATTAATTCCCAAAAAGGATATTTCCGCATCTATCAGGCGGAATAAAGTTTTAATAAAAACTTTTTTTAAAATAACTTTTTGATTATTCTACCGATCAATACTTAAACCTAATCAGCTCTTTTTCCTAAACAGTTGCATCGATTGCCGTAAATTGCATTAAAATTGGTCGATTTTTTTAAAAGATGTCGTCGGAGATTTTTTTTTCAAAAAGTGTTTTTTTATAGTATTTTTAAATTACTTTACCTATAACTTTCAAAATGTAGCCAGCTTATAAAAAAAACAATGCCATTTTTGCAAGTTGCATCAAAATCAGTCGGTTGATTGGAGAGATATTGTTAATGAAATGTTCGAAAGGAAGCGTTTTTCGAAATAACTTGTGAAATTTTATGAATTGATTTTTCGTACGCGGCCATTTTCTTTTGCGTAAAACTCGGGCGTCAAATGCTGTACAACGGATCAAAATCGAACACACGCATTCGAAATATATCATAGGTAGTTTAAATATTAAAGAAATATTTTTTTAAACATATATAATTTTTGAACTAAAATAGTTTTAAGTGTATTATAACTATATATTTGAGTAAGAAGCGCCCGAAAAATCACTAAAATATACTGCCATACTTTTGAACCCTTTGAGCTCCAAACGAGCAAAAAGTTCTGGTACGGTCAGCAGGGTTAATTGTTTTTCGTATTTTTAGTCCCAAAAAAGTTCATAATCTTATAAACAATTATATTTTTGAACTCAAAAACATAACTTCACACCGGGAAGTTAAGAAATAGCTGACAGAGTCAACAGTTTTCAGATCTTTTTTATAAGGTACGTGTTTCGCAGATGATTCAATATAGTCAATCACGTATTTAATTTTACCACATCGAAGATAAAAACGTTGGCAACAATTGGTTCTATTTTATTATAAATCATACTTACGAAATTTTATTACAACACAATAATGGCTTTTACTTTGCTTTAATAAACTGCGTGGCTTTGAAAAAACTAGTTTCTATTTATATAAAAAATTATTTAACGTTATTCCATTTATTATATTTTTCATCGAATATATTAAATAGGACTAGTTATTAAAAATTCTTTATATTTCACATTTGTTTGTCAGGTTTTAATCGGCCTACAGCTGATGCATAGCATCCTACTTTTTTTTTTTATTTCCGACTTAGAAGTTCATGAGCTATCCACACTCGTGCACGTATGGACTTAAAAAAATAATTCTTGATGTTGTTGACAGATACATTAATCCATTTGTTATTTTAACATTTCATAACCCTGTTCGACACTATTTAAGAGGAGAGATATAATGCATTTTTCATGTGTCATTTTTCAATTTGAAAATTGACTAAATTTTGTTGTGTATGTTCTCTGCATATTCGAAAATTAGTTTTTTTGTGTATCTTATTAAGGATAATACTGCTAAGACAGTGTGACGTGACGCCATATCAATTTGTGCCTACCAACTTCACAAAGCTATACGATACAATTGTGCTGACGTAATCATCATACAGCTATATGCGTATAAAACTTATGTTTCTAAACTATTTCTATTATACATAGGTCGCTGACTATGTAGGGCTGTAAATACTAAAATATTACTTAATTTATGTTGGAGTTTTTATTGTAATCAAATTTAAAACTAGTCAAAAAAATGCCTTAGTAGCGCACTAAGGAATAGAAGTTATAAAAATAGGATAATCCTAGAAAACATAGATTGTCAAAATTTTAAATAATGTGAAAATTGAATTCCGGTGAATAGTTTTAGTCCAAATTTTTTTTTTTATAAAGTCTTTAGTTTGTTCTTTGATACCCTGATCTATAGATTGAAAGATACATATTTGTTTCGAAATATTTAAAAAAGTTCATCTTTATTTTGGCGATTTTGATTTCGAGAAATAAAAAAAAAAGAAATAAAACTACGATATGAAAGGTTACTATGACTTAAAATAGTATTTTGTTATTATTTTGTAATTTAACTCCCCTATATTCTTTTTTCTCAAAATCAATAATCAATTTGCAGACGGTGACGGCGAAGGTGAGATAATTAAACAAGTGAAAGAGTTTGTATATTTGGGTAATCTGTTTACAAATGTCGGTGAACACGATAGAAATATTGAAAGGAGATTGAACGCGGAAAATGAATTTAAAAGGGCTTTGCTCGTAATCATGAATAGTAAAACTGTCTCTCAATAAGTGCGTTTGATTATCCGTAAGGGGGTCCTGATGCCTGTGCTAGGGTAGTGAAAGTTGGATGTGACAGAAGTACAATGAAAATAGAATTAATGTAATGGAGATGCGATCTCTACGTAGTATGTGTGGGGTGGGGTACCTTAAAAAGAGAGATGTAGGAACAGTGATGTCAGAGAGCAGTGTGGTTTAAAAGAAGATGTAGTGACTAGAACAGAAAAAGGTATCTTGAGGCAGTTTCACCATCTGTAAAGGATGAACGAAAAAAAATAATTTAAGAAATCTTTAGTGCAAATGTCTGTGATGGAAAGTTAGATAGGGATTATCCTAGAAAATGTTATGCAGATCAAATTGGTGGCATGTTAAAAAAAATCCTCTTGGGGAAGGATCGGATATCCAAATGTCAACATAAAAATAAGAGACGGAAACAAATTGTCAATTGCATTTGAATAAATCGACAATCCAGAACTAAATTTATTAGCATCCCGATGAGATCACGGCAATTATCGAAATTGGTGCAGCTATAAGAGATCTCACCAACTATATCAGGGCAGTGATCAAAAACAGCTCGCGGGTGATTCAGGTGGCTAAAACGTTCAATGGGATATAGTACAGAGGATTAATGCATACTTCACATTCTTGAAGTTACAGATCGTCTCATACACATTCTTCACAGTTACATTAGTAATATGCATTGTGTGCAATAAGAATACATACACTCGACTAAGAGACTGTCAGATCGGTAACATCTCGAGTCTCCGCCTTCTCTCCCCTTCTGTACTCCACGTACACAAACGACATACTGCGTCTTATGTCAGACGTTCAACTCATGTTCTTTGCAGACAATAAATACTGTAATATGTATTCGAGGCAGGCAATTCAAATACATATTCTATGACTTTTAGAGAGACATTGATGAGCTGAGTCGATGGTTCCTAACCTGGAGGATAAAAGTTAAACTGGAAAAGTTAGCAGCCATTCACTTCAACATAGTCAGAATAGGAGTCCACTCATAATCGCCCGGAACACTCCCTCCATCGAATGTCGAATGCGTCCACTACTACTGACAATTCAACTACAAAAAACTAGATCACATCACACTCGATAGAAATCTCCATTTTCGGGAAAATATCGAGCGCGTTAGGAAAACAGTAATTTTCTATCGAGCTAATCTCAATTATATGTTAGGTAGGAAAAATTGAACTACACAATAAGCGTACTATATACAAAATGTGAAAGAAAGTCGACGACGACATATGTGTCTCTCATTTTTGATCCGGCTACCTCGAGTTCACTATAAATCAAATCAAATCAGAAATATCTTTATTTTGGTAAGTAATGAAATTATACTTGAAATACGTCATTAATAAATTATTTTCGACATTACCACCCATTCCAAATGCTGATTCACCTAGAGAAGAAGAAGATAGAAACTTCAAGTAGTAGTCGTAGTAATTCTGCCGGACAACCACCGACACCCACTGGTGCGTTAGAACACCCTACGTTTGAAAATACATGAGGGACAATTTCGAGTTCTTCTTAACTGCCATGGAATTTTATCCTAAATTACTTCTTTCTTCAGCAATCTCTTACAAGACACTCCTCCCCACTCCTTATCATACCAGCCATAGTGACGGAATGCACTAACAGATCCGCCTGACGCACTCACAGCCGAGGCTGAAAGGCTTATTGAAGTAAACAAATCCAAAAGTTAAACAATAGGAATGGCAACCCCATAATCATCAAGACCTAAACAAGTTATTCCCTATATCTTATGGTGTCGCTCCCGCGCTCGGACATACAAATGGGCCCAAGCCGTATAGGTGTCTCAATGAGTTTTTATGCCGAAATGATTTCCTTAAGGAATCGCTCACAGGGCAAGTTACGCACCGTTACTACATCTGTGTACTATCGGGCCTCGTCCGGTGAACTTGACGATATAATCATATAGCCGATACAACCATTTCTTCTCGAGGATGTTTTAGTGCGTTTGAGTTTTACATTCCTAATGCATATGGGCGTATAGGCGTGCATTTTAACTTTCTCCTCGTCAGAAGAGGAGAAAAAAAGTTAATGAAATAAGGGAGATATGTAGAAATCGAATTAGTAGACCCATTATATATCTACTTATCGCACTGAGGAATAGTCTTAATCCTATGAATGTTAATGAGAAATAAAGAAAGACTAGTTAATTAATTTTAATGACAGAAAATTTAAAATCTATAAAATAATATAATAAATAATAATATCCTTAATAAAAAATTCTAAAAAAATCTGATATAGGAAATTTTATAACCGTTTAGTGAAATATGTTTCTGCTAATAAGCTATTTATTTTACTTCTATTATTTATCAAACCTTTCAATATATATTTTCAGTCACAGCCTAACGTTGGGTATACCTGGAAAGTTCGAAGTGTTACAGGATGGTTGTTGATAACTGGTCTTATCATAGACAATGCATATGGAGGAGGTTTGGCCTCTACTTTTACTGTACCAAAATTCGAAAAATCAATCGACACTATGCAGGATTTAGTTGATAGCAACTTAGAATGGGGTGCAACTCATGATGCTTGGGTATTTTCGATGACTTTATCTTCTGATGTAAGTTTGTTACAGTTAATCACAAAAATTCACACCTATGTTATGTATTGTTTTTACTGTTATATAAATCAATAACATATTGTGATTGTTTACAGCCAAAGATAATGAGTTTAGTCAAGCAATTTCGGGTGTATGATGCTGGTAAATTGCATAACAAGAGTTTTACTAGAAGCATGGCTTTCAGCATTGAAAAGTTGCCCTCAGGTATATATTGAAACGCAACTCTCCTTTTGTCTTCTACTGGAAAATTTCAAATTGTGTTTCATATTCATTCGTAATTATCAAACTTTAAGCTTATGTTGAATGGGTTTCATTATTATTATAATTTAAAAATCCGATCACCTGCAAATCATACTTTTGTGTATAATGTTTTGTTATACTCTTTTTTTTTTTTTTGGGGTATATTACAGAGATATATTATCGAAATTACGTTTGGTAATTTGGTAATAATGACTTTCTCCGACTTATACTTATAAAATTTTGAAGACATGAACTTCTGAAACAGTATCTAGTGATAATGATTTTTAGGGTCTATAATAAAACATAAGTTTATTAGGTACTAAACTACAACATCATTGGAAGCCAGTGATTCCTATCTTTAGGCTACTACTTTCTCATTTTTAAAAGTTTCGAAGTAAATATACTAAGATAGTGAAATAAAAGTACATGATAGAGATTTCAATCAGGAGATCTGTTTTTAATTTAGTGGAGGACAATAGGAAATAGCCAAGTATATTTTTTCACTTCTTCTTATTTTAGTTACCTTCGATACTTGTACCTGTTAAGTTTTGAAGAGTATAACCATTATTTTTTTGAGATTATTTTAAGATGTCGCATATTCTCATTTAACTGTGAGCATAAAATCAAATCGACGGATGCTGTAAAACTATACACAAAAGTTTGTATTATTATATAACTTTATATTTCAAGAAACTTTTTATTAACTATTTTTTGTAGGATCTTTTGCCATTGGTGACTACATAACCAGGAAAGCAATGCCTGGCTTAGAATTGATTTTGGAAGAGTTTTACTGGGAGCAGTGTGTGCTGACCGCAAGAAAGAATTCACCTTACACATCTAAGGTCACAGATTTTGTTGGCCGTTTACACGGGTCTGGACTCATACTGGCTTGGGAAACTCAGGTAATAAATAATATCGGTCTTTTTTTTAATTATGCAAAGTATGAAATACAAAAAATAACCTTCTTTATTGTTTTTTGGGACCATCTAGAAATTATGTGACAATAACGTAACAATATGTATATATTTGGGGACACACACAGACACACATGCACACACATGCACACGCGCTCACGCGCATACACAGCACTTTACACATTATGTCACACGTACAGGGATTGAGAAGGGGCCATCAAGATGTGTCAGCATTTGATAAGGGAGGAGGAGTTATACGCTTCGAGACCTTATATGTAGAAATTAACAATATTAAAATTTTCAGCTTCAAATTAAAAAAAAAACATATATATATATATATATATATATATATATATATATATATATTTGATGTGTTGTTGATGTATATACAAAAAAAAAACACTATAAATAATTTTGCAAGTACTGTTTTAATTTTATAATTTAAAATTGATGTATGTGTGACGTTACACAAAGGGAGAAAGAGTCACATAAATGTGCTCGACCTCCTGACAAGAATGGCGGAAACTTTAAAATCATGGAATTTATGTGACGTAATTTATGGATTTAAGGATGTAAAAAATTGAGTGTATGGCTAAGACTAGAAATAAATTTCAGTTTCTGTATCTAAGAATTGTGCTAGTTAATTCTATAGACATTTTTCAAAATGCTTTAACCATGAAAATATGATATAGTGTACTTTTAATATGTACATTTCCGTTCATTCACGTTCCGTACCAAAATAACTCTCTTTTGTCAATTTATTTGGAACTCTTTTTGCGTTAAATCGATTCTAGATGTTGGAGGCACAGAACCGTAGCACATTGTCCGGAATTGTGTGTACTCTATGGCGGATGTTCGTTTTACACATACTTGCATACGTAGAGTACTTTTTCCCTTTGACACCCACAATAGAGTTGTCCTGTTGGACGAACGTCTATTATTCATAATAGGTTTCACTCCTGAGCTGGCATCGGTTTTAATTTGCCTGTTTTGTTATTCATAATTTTCGCCATAATCACAAATATTCGGAAGACCATCTTAGTGCAGTCTGTCCCTAAAAAATTTGAAAACTCAAATATATCCATTTATCGCAATTACCTCTTTATTTTTTAAAATTAAAGGAATCAATTATTAACTGCCAGCTTATGGGCTACCTAAAAGAATATCAGTCGACAAATGACAGTGAGTATAATATTCATAGAGACCATTGAGTTGCTGATCTTTTTACTTCACTGAGCTGTCGTCAAGGGGAGGCAATCAAGAGCAAGAAGGAAGTTTTAGTTGTTAGTTTGGATATGACTAAGGTCTTTGACAGAGTCTGATACAAAGCGTTCTTTTGGGCAGATGAACCATAATTTCCTCACGGGATGTAGTATTAAGGTTGCAATTGATAGCTCATGTTGAGATTTGAAGTCAGTGAATATTGATGTCCTTCAAGGGTGTTTACTGTCTCCTACTTTACTCATTCTGCATATCAATGATTTAAAAAAAATCGATAACATTCCTTAATGTGCGGATGGTAGTACTGTTTAGGCATAATACTTTGGCTAAACTAATATTTCTCGGGATTGTGTGGATGACTTTGAAATGCTTGTTTGTTCTTTAGGAAATCTATGAAAAAAAAAAATAAACCATATCTTCTTTCAACAGTGAAGTTATAAAAATTTGACGCAACAACGAATATCTCTTTAAAGCTTATTTATTAAATTAATAAAGTGTAGTATTGATCTACTTTCAAAAGACTGTTCGAAAATGTTATATTCTTAGAAAGCTTTAATAAAGTATTTGACGTAGATGTTTTTTTTTCACCAGAATACTATCACAGCAACTCAGTTCAACATTTAACTATGAATACGTTTAGTTATCAGAATTGCGGTTAATTTAATGCTTATCAAATTTAATATACATCTTTTAAAAACATTTCCTATCCCTATTCCATTTTAAAGACACGACAGTCACATCAAAGTCCGCAGATATATTTCGATATATGATTTAAAAATAAAAAATAATGCTAATGAATTCAAATCTCGACGGTCCGACTTAGACTAGCCTTATTTTTTACAGGTAGCACAAAAATATTTAGATAATGATATTCAACAAGCTGTTCGTTTGTCTCGCTCTCAGAAGGATGTTAAAACTGCTCCTTTGGATTTCCATCATGTAGTGGTGAACTTTTGAATTTAATTGTCTTACTTTTACCTTTTAAGTCATTTTTATGTTCTAAACTATTTTTTTTTTTACATTTCAGGGAATATTCTTCTTATTCTCTATTGGTCTAGCGACATCTATAATTATTTTCTTTGGCGAATTACTTGTACATTATTTCAATAATATGATTTAGATATGCACTGATTAATTTAGATTAGTGGAATAACAATATCTAAATAATAATTATTACCCATAACAAATCATTTGTTGGTTCAAGTCTCGATTTACTGTATACCTGTTTGTAACATACTGCTTCGTAATTAAATGTACCTACTAATACAGTAACTAATCATATGATGTCACGACTTACGTATTGTGCAATATATGTAATATTTACATATATATCATATTGTGACGCAATGATAAACCCATTGTTTTACCAGCGAAAATATATTAGTTCTAACGAACGAAATGAAATAATATACTAGTTTTTATGAAAATGGGCTGGCTTAATCTGTGAAGTATCACACTTTTATAGAATACGAATCTGAAGTATCAGCTTCTGCTTCTGCATTTTGTTCAGTGAGTGAAAGTTCTGGTGGCCCATTCTTACTTCTCCCTCCCTCCTCACCCTTTCCATCATCCCGACCCCCGCCCCTCAATTAGATACCCAATTCCTTTCCAAGAACCTAGCAACGCACTAGTGATTCCTCTGGGGTTGCGAGTGTCCATGGGCGGCGGTGACCATTTACTCTCTGATGCCTCGCCTTTCTAATGTGCAATAAAGAAAAGAACAGAAGTAACACGAAAACATCACGTCTCATAGATGTATAAAGCGGCGGTCATATATAACTGAGTGGTTCTATTTTTGAAAGGTGCACAAAAGTTGTCGTTATCAACCGATGGCAACTGACACAAATCTTAAATTGAATAATAAAATTTAATGAAACAAGACATAATAAAAACAATTAGTTTAGTTTATAGACTTTTGATTTTAATAAATTAAAAAGTTTTCGTCAGAGCTTCGATAAATGCGTTTTTTGTAAATAAGACTTCTTAATCCTGTTGTTTTTTAATATTTATGATTTATTTTGAAGTATTTTTAGTTCTCTTTCTGGGTGAATTTACCGACACTTTTAGCTGTATTTGCAACATCGCCGATCAAGTAAATAATCTTCCAAATAAATAGATTTAGGTTTGTTCGTGAATTTCAAAAATAAACATTGGTGTTAGATCCTACTACGAACCGCTTACATGTTATAACTATGAAGATTCGGTAAAATGTTTTGAACAAATTTTATAGGAATTCTTTTCTGACTGCGTCTACAAATTATAGTAGCCTAAATTATGAGAAATCTACAACAAAATAAAAAGAGGTATCCATTTTCCGGCTGTACCATATTACCAGCTAGGTAATAAAAGTGTAAAAAGTATATTAATTGCATTTTATTAACGTTACGTTTACCATAAATTGATCGAATTATTCACATATAGTGTAGTATCATTATATCAAAAGAATAAATTAATAATTACCGTTGTGAGTATAAATTTATCGGAGTTATTATCACATGTTCAATGAAATTTATTCTACCTCATTAAAGAAAAATATAAATACAGTTATTGAATATTAGTTTTTTATATATATACATATATTGAAATTGCATATAATAAACCTACCTCTTTTTTTATATAAAAAAGACAATTAATCAGAATGACAACTTACTTGCTTGAGTACATGAGCAACGCGTTATAATTTGTTATATTATTTTTTTAAATATTATGACATGTAGGTACACTACAATAATAAGTTAAATTTAAAACCTTTATTGTTTATTAAAATTAAAAAAAAACATATATATGTTTGCAAACGTAAAGCAAAATAGATTACTTAATATTTTGTGACAATAACAACTTAAAATTGCAAAACCGTATTCGTGTCGCGCGCAACGACCACCTCCCCACTCTAGGCTAGAATGGATGTCTTCTACTCGGCACGCACATTTCGAAGCTGCTTACGAACACACTCAAGTCGTATTGTGGACCTAATTTTACGTACAGCTGAAGTATCAAGACTGTTACACCGTACCGCATCGCACCACATCACACCACACGATATACCATCATGTATATATATACAAAGGAATATAATTATCATTATTAATTATAATGAAGGAGTGAAACTAATATAAGCGTTAACTCAAAAGCGTTACGTTTTTCTGTACAAGGTACCTTGCTTGCCTTTCGCTTTGAAACCGCTAGTATATACTAGTATACAACCGTGTGTATACACATAAACGCACACATGCATGCATACACGTACACAGACACGCACACACAATATTATTACTGATATTTAATATTATTATTATTAATAATGATAAATATTTTCATACATATAGTGGTGTGGTGCAGTGCGATGCTAATCGGTGTTGTGACTACTTTATCCAGGTCATATAAGTAGTGAAATAAATCAACCTTCCTAACAATATATTCATGTACTTTATATATTATATATTTATGTTACATGATTGATGTATAATATTTTACCCAATCAATATGAAAAATCTAAATAGAATAAAAAAATATAATACGTATCGTACATACTTTCAGTATTATACGAGTTGCGTTTATTTATCTTCATGGCCTATTACATATTCAAAGACAAACGTATTTAAGGAGTAAACTCGAATCATGGATTGGAGCTAATACACATATATAGACAATTTAGGATATCCTTTGTTTGATTTTTTTTAAATTTAAAAACAAAATTTAAAAAAAAAAGAAAGAATCTAAACTTTACACTATCTCGTATGGTTATTATGCTCTTGGATCTTAACAACAAATGACATTACGAGTTAAAAACGACAAATGGCAATATATAAAGCAGATGTAACAAAGAAATATGTTTACTTACGCCACTATTTGTGAGAGTCCTTGTGGTCTATTATTAAATTATATATTTAATTAATTATAGTTACCGATTTAGACAGCTATTTTCAATATGAAACTTCTTTTGTAACTATAAAGCTAATAAAAAAGGCTAAATTAGTGGATGATATTACAAAAGATTGTCTTTTTAAGTTATGCAGAACTAATTGATGGAAATGGTTTTTCAACTATTTTAATGTTTTTTTTGGTTCCTATTACTTTAAAGCATTTTTCGAAGCTGACAGAATTTTTTTTTTTAATTATATGTACAATAGAATGCAAATTTTCCAATTTCCGTGTATTGTCGGTAGTTATGATATTTTATATCATAAGATTATATAAAACTTGTCAATTGTAAAACACTTTCAAATGTTTTTTAAATGCCCTCGAATTCTCTCAAGCACTTTATGAATCGTGTTACTCTTAAGTAATATTTCCCATGATTATTGTTGGAAAAGAACATATCTAACTTTTCCGAGGCTAAATTATATATATTCTCACGGCAAAATTGAAATGCGCCAAGCAAGCTCTGTTGTCCGCGTACTGTGATTTCATTATGACATTAATTATTTTGGCACATTATATCTCAAACATCTTTTCACTGGCTTTGGATTCAAACTACTACAAGCAGACGGGGAAATTACGTGGTCAGTGTTTTATATAAACTTCCTTTCAATGTTTTTGAAAACAATCATGTTTTACTAAATTAATATAATATTAGCAATCAACAATCACTACTTCACCATAGAAAATGAAAATGAAAATAAAAATTAAAGAATCTCTTTAGTTTCATTTGTATAATTTACTATTTTTTATGATACTTTAACTAATTTTTTTGTCTATATATTTTTTTTACTAATTACATAATATAATACATAATTGGACTCCCAATCATTTTATCTATACAAAATAAAAAGAACAAACAAACAAATTCTTTATAGCGCTAAATAGAACTACTCAAAAAACTTAACAAAAGAGTGAACCTTCGTAGAAAAACGTTCAGGTCAATTCAGGTCAAGACCTTTTAGATGATACCAAGTTTAACTATGAAAACACATATTTATGCTTGCCCATATTATCGCATATACATGCTAGACACTAACTTTTTATAACCTCTTAAGCATATAGATTATAGTGTGATAATGAAATAATTTTATAAATTTCACTAGGCATTTAATACTTTATGATCAGCAGATCGATTCTCTAAAATGTAAACTCGAACTGGAACTTCCCTTAAGTGACTGCCTTCACTTTAAAAATAAATAAAAACAACTTTCTGGTTATAAAAACCGCCTCAACCAATTTAGCAAATTATTGAATAGGCAATTAGTGCACTTTTATAATAAGGTTCGAGCTGAAATTGAAAATTTGCCATTTTATTAATTAAAATATTCGTTAAAACAGTTATATGGCAAGGATAATAATGCCATATCTGAAAATATTAATGAAAAAAATAATGGAATTAAACTACCCAGCTTTTAAGTTGTTTCATGTTATTCTAAGTGTTAATACAATAAAACCTTACTTTAAAGGGACTGTTGTTGCTATTCCAACACATATATATTAATTTTTTGGAATGACAGTTCTCCAAATCCAACACTAAATAATAATAATTCAGTCACTTAAATGCTTTTTTATTGCACGACTCATAATAATCCTGCAATATGCAGATTAAATCCATAATTTGTAAATAATTTTATTGACGATGGTGACAACGATTAAATGTTAACTTTTACATGAAACAATATTATTAACAAATCACAAATTTTATTTCATTTCTATTAAAGTTGTGAATTTTTACGTTGTTTAGTTATTGTTATATTAAGTTATTTTCATAATATTATGTTGATTACAAAAACGCGAATGAAAGCTAATACTATCTGAATTCTATTTAACAAAAAAATAATATTCCTTTACGTAATTATTTGCTCGACATATGTTCTAATATTATTTAGTTTCGACGTACAAAATATGATTAAGAAGCTGTTGGCAACACTGTCATAGAGTGAAATGAAATGCTTACGTGATTATCTGTGGTATACACAATGCTCATTCATTGATCGAATTCAAATTGATTACGTTCACGCTCATGACGTGCGTCAGCAGCGGGAAAATCGATCGATAATTTTGTTTCACCTTCAACTTCGCGAGTTAACAGCTCGTTGTCGCAACTTATTTTAAGATTTTACGGAACTTTTGTGTTGAAAAAAAAATGAATTTTCATTTTATATTGTTTGGAAGTTTATTTGTTGCGGCATCATGTGAATTTGTTTGGAAACATCATAATAATGAGGAACTACCCTTAGTTTTAGAAGAAATACATAGAAAATGCCCGAACATAACAAGAGTTTATGCTCTATCAGAACCGTCTGTTCTTGGTGTTCCACTATACGTCATAGAATTTTCGGACAAACCTGGATTTCATCAGCCATGTAAGTTAAAAAGCTGTTTTATTAAAAATATTTTATTACTTTGCATAAGTATTTTATTTAATCTTTTTTTTTTATGTAGATAAACCAGAAGCAAAATATGTTGCAAATATACATGGCAATGAAGTTCTTGGAAGGGAATTACTTTTGGGCTTGGCAAATTACTTTTGTGAAGCATATCTAAACAATGACCAACGTATCGGGCTCCTTATACATACTACTCGTATTCACCTATTGCCTTCGATGAATCCTGATGGCTGGCAACTTGCTACTGATACAGTTAGTTGTTATCATGTAATCATCAAAAAGTATCATGACAACTTAGTTTTGTTTCATTGCTACTAATTTTCTTTTATTTTCGTATTATTTTACAGGGAGGACAAGATTACTTGTTAGGTCGTAGTAACAACCACTCGGTAGACCTCAATCGAAACTTTCCTGATTTAGATGCTATAACATTTGAACTTGAAAGAGAAGGTATAAATCATAATAACCACTTGTTGAGAGACATTACTCGCCTTGCTGCCCCGGTATGGAACTAAATGATTTTGGTGCAACAATTTTTTTAACAGAAGGAGATATAAATTAGTGCTTATTTATTTTCAGTTGGAACCGGAAACAAGAGCAGTAATGCGTTGGATTATGCAAATTCCATTTGTTTTGAGTGCTGCTATGCATGGTGGTGATCTTGTGGCCAACTATCCTTATGATGAAAGTAGAAGTGGAGCACCAGTTGCTGAATATTCAGCTTCTCCAGACGATGACACTTTTAGGTAATTTTTCAGTATTTATTATAAGTTTTTGGTGAAATTCTATTAGATCTATATAATTTGCGATAGATGTGTTCAGCATTTCATTTAATTATCAATTTGACATTTCTTCTTTTTCGCTTTTGGTAGTTCTGATTTGTGGTAATTTCAGGGATCTTGCCATGACATATGCAACAGCGCATGCAGATATGGCATCAAAAACTCGTCCTGGCTGCCATTCTACAAGTGCTGATGATTCCAGTCTGTACAATTTTGGTAAACAAGGTGGAGTTACTAATGGTGCAGCGTGGTACAGCTTGAAAGGAGGTACAATCTGTTTAATGATCTAAAAATACATGTATGAGAAATGCGAAAAAAAGTGAAGTCTAATCTAAATCTAATTTTTTCATTTGGTGTAGATATATAATATTTACACAATAAATCTACATCATAAATAGATGTATTCTGAGCATTCGAGTTATTTTTGTTTTGAATCTGTGATTTGTACAATAGGTAATTCTTTAATTTATGCATTCATAAAGTTTTTTAATTAATATCATTTTTAAATAAAAAATGTACTTTTTATAATGATTCATTGTTATAGTAAATTTAGAGCCATTTTCAATATAACTCTGTACACAACCAAGTGATATTTACATCTCTAAGCAGGAAGTATTCATTGCAAGGACCCTGGTCATTGTGTTTTATTTAGTTGCTATTTAAAAACTTGTTCACCATGAATTTCTAACTACTTCACTGATTGACTTACTGATGGAAAAAAACTTGTTAGTTATTTTTTGTTGTATGATTTATTTTTAAAGGTGATGATGATTTCATTAAAAGCCTATAAAATTCTTCCTATCCCAAAGTAGATATCCAAACAGTTCCATATGTTTTTAAAACAAAATGTATTAGTGTGTTATATCAAAATCGCTTTTTAATAGACATGAAAATGTTACTCTGTTTTACATGTTTAAGTGATTAAAATTACATGACCAAAATTATATTTAAGGGATGCAAGATTTCAACTATTTAGCGACAAACGCCTTTGAGATAACCTTAGAGTTGGGTTGTGATAAGTATCCTCCTGCAAGTGCCCTCCCAAGAGAATGGCAAAGAAATAAAGAAGCACTCATTCAGTATCTGTGGAAAGTACATAGTGGAATTAAAGGCGTAGTGACTGATGACTCGGGATTCTTGCAAAATGCTATAATATCCGTTGTAAATATAACTGGCCATATTCCTAGACCGATCATTCATGATGTCACAACAGGTATGTTCTCAGGCAACTTTCTTAAATTATTGTAATAAAACATTTTGTGCACGTGCATTGTATAATTTAACATAAATTATCATTAATGATATTCATATTACGAACTTTGCATAAATATTTAGCAGGTCTATTTCTTTATATAGTGTATAACATAATAGAAACGATAATATAATGGAAATAAAAAAATATCAAAGTTTTTGTTGAATAGTTAAAACATACTTTTACGACATGACATACTAGTATTTCGTATTATAAAATTGTAGAGTTCATCATGTGGAATATTGGAATATTTGTGGCATATATCTGTGACAAGAGTCAAATGAAAATGTCAATAAATTTTTAATTATTATTTTTGTCTCACTATCTGTTTATAATTGTACTGAAGTACAAGAGTAGGTGTTGATAAAACTTTTAATCACAACGTATTGCATTCATGCATAACATGAGCGTAGGCATACTTTGATAAGGATTTGTTGACATTTATGATTCATTATGCACAATTAAATGCATATACTGATTTGTATACAGTACCTACATTCGATTTATTGTTAAATTTGATTTTTGTTTTTCAAGTTCTTATTACTTTTGTGATTGGCCAGGTCTTTATGGCGACTATTATCGTTTGCTGACCCCTGGGCATTATGAGGTAACTGCGAGTCACCCTGGATACTTTCCCATATCACGGATTGCTACTGTTCCATATGGTCAACAAACGTCGGCAGTTATTTTAAATTTCGAATTGGAGGTTAGTGTTTTAAATTGTCAAAAGATTTTTAATAAATATAAATATTACATATCTTATTATTCTCAGTGAACAATTTCGGTAAATAAATTTGTTCATTGTTATAATTCCAAAGACTGTACTGAACAAACAACACATATAAATTTTTAAAAAAGTTGTTTTTATAAAAATAGGACCTTTGACTATTTTAGTTTTTTGAATTTTAAATTATTAATGGTATGTATTTATAAAATTTAAAATTAATCACTTAAGAATAATATTGTTTTGGTAATTTTTAAACTGTGATTTTCGGTGTTTAGTACAGATTGGTTAATTAGAAAATTTTTATGGCATGACAAAAAAAAATTGGTTAAAATTGTGTTAAATAAACCATTTGTATTGAAAAGTTTTCAATTACGATATTTTAATTTTTTATTTACATTTGACGTAATTTTTGGAGAATACAAAATATTATAGAGTGAAAACTCGGTTGGTTGAAGAATTTTGAAGCTGACTTAAAAACACATTTTTCGGAAATATCTAGTAGGTACTGAATGTGTCGTTAAATTTACTTTTTTTTGTATGGCATTCGATTCAGTTTTTTAATCTCACAAATGTTATAGAAGGTCAAAAATTGATTGGTGGGAAATCCACGAATTTATGTTAAAAGAAAATGTTTCTTATTGCAAATTTTCAAATTACACTGTCTTTTTAATATGTCGTTTGGTGTTCATTCACTTGCTGCATTCAACGCAATGTTTTGAGTATGAAAATTTTTGTAAAGGTTTGAAAATCGATTGGATGGAAATTCTTCTAATTCTATTAAAACAAAACGTTTTATTTTAAAATTTGAACGCTTCGTTTCATTTCTATTCACATAGCGGCGATTTATGGGTATAAAAATTTATGAAATGGGTAAAAATCTCTTGGATAGAAATTTTCCAACTTTTCTTAAAAAATCGTAATTTTTTTTGAATTTTTATTTTTTGAATATGTTTGAAACGGCTTAACCGATTGACGTTAAAGTCTTATCAGATCTAAGTCTCAATGGGCCCTTTCGAACGCCTTGTGGCTTGTCTTAATCGATCGATTCGTTGTTGAGATGTAGTACGATAGTTACCACGTACGCACGCACACTCACACACCCATGCGGAAGTCCTTCTTAGTTGAGACGGTTTCTTGGTACCTTAAAATGTCAAGATAGGATAGTAATTCGATTTTTCAAAATCAAACCCAAGCCAAGAATTTCGCTATCTTTTGATAAATGCAGGAAGTTAAAAACTGGCTAAAAAAGAGCGTGTCGGACCATGCTCATTATAGATTTACGAAGAAATTCACTACAGATGAAAAAAGTACCTGTTGCACTTTTTCCATGTTTCCTGCACAGAATAGTTTAAACATTTTAAGCATTTTAGTCGCCTATAACTAGAAAAACAAGTAGGTATATCGACTATTACTCGTAAACTTGTTTAAACTAAAGTGCATCAGTAAAAGAGCGTATCTTGACGGCACTTACGTCCTTTTGTTGAGAAGGGCAGTTTTTAAGTAATAACTCCAAACCAGTGGATATGTCCGATTACATTCAAAATAATTTTAGTTGAAAGTATTTATTGAGTGTTACGTTCGTCATTTTTTTTCCTATTTTTTGAAATATAGTTTAGAAAATACAGGGGGAACACAATTTTTGCAACTTTCGGAGCGATTGTTTCCAAAATTATTCACGAAATCAGAAAATTTTTTTAGAAACCTTAAAGTGTTTTTAAAAGAATTGTCGAAATATGTGCCATAAGTTGATGTTTGCTGAAAATAAATTATTTAAAGCTTCTGTTACGTGTATGGAGTGCCTCCCCTAGAATTTTTTTTTACTTGTCTACCAAACTAAGCAGCGGCTTCTACAAGACACCTACACTATAAATTTCATCACTATATACTTTGTAGTTTTTGAATAAATTGCCTGTAATATACAGACAGACGGATATGACGAAATTATGAGGGTTCTATGTTTGCCATTTTGGCTCGGAACCCTAAAAGTGATCTTGATATGTGGAGTATTTCAAATGTTATCGTGACCACGTATATATTCATACGTACAGACACAGGGAAGCTTATAAATTTTTATATCAATTAGTTATGTTATACGCAATAAACTTCTATTATAATTGTGTTTATGAAAGTACTTTTTGTACATATCGGTGTACTCATATTAAAGTATAAGTGTGATATATATATAGACGTAATTAAAGTTCAAGACAGCACTTGTTTTTGGCAAGTTGAGGGTAATGCACTACGAGAAACGCTTCGCATTGTAAGGCCTGCATACACAATTAGGTTGAAATCAGACACGGACACATATTTTATTTATGTTTAAAGATTATAATGCTTTAGGTATGTGGTTGCGAGTTGTAAAATACGAAATAATGCCTTCCATTGCAATTGCCAATCGTAATATCTTAGTGTAATAGGAGGAGGTATACACACACACACGCACGCACGCACACGCACGCACGCACGCACGCACGCACGCACGCGCACACACACAATACACACACACACACACACACGCACGCACACGCACGCACACGCACGCACCTGACACACACCAATACACACACACACGCACGCACACACCACGCACACACACACACACACACACACACACACACACACACACACACACACACACACACACACCAAGATGTATAAAGTTGTATCTTCTTCTAAATGCCGTTAGTATTTTTTAGTATTTTATGAATTTGATTGTGTCAAAGATAATTAAGATACATGCATTATCTTTATTAAATTAACAGATTGACATTATTTTAACTGTCATTACAGGGCAAAGAAAATGATTTTCATTTCATGATCATGTACTAAAAGTTACGATTTCTCCTGTACATTCATTTAAAAATTGGCTATATCATTAGCCGTTCATTGCGCAAATTCAAGTGTGGTTTTGAGTCGTACTTAAAAATTGTGGAAAACATAATAAGTCAACAGCACGACTAATTGACAAACTTGTTGACAAGAATTTCCCGTCTTTGTAGTTGGCAGATTTTCTAGTTGTATTACTTTAGCCTGTTTAAATTATCTGTGAGAGTAAGGTAAACCAGTATAAAATATGTGGATATTAAGAGATATACGATGTTCTTAATATTATTATTTTATTTAAAAACTGATTGTTTGTCTACATATGCAGTTAGCAATATTACAGAGCCTCATGGCTCCGGGATAATAACAAGTGCGATAAAAATAGTTTATTGAGTAATACCCGATGAACTATTTTTTGCTTCTATATTAAATAGACAGTATATAAGGAGTATTACAATAGAAATATAACAATACAGAGTATTCTCAGAGTCTATCTGTCTAAATAATTTCACAATTTTTTTTAAGTACATTCTGACAATTCAAATACTTATGAATTTTCAACGTCACTTATCTAAAATCTATGGGTATGTATAGAGTGGGTGGCACAAAAATCCAACTGTTTTTATTTCGAATCTCTTATGAAAAAAATATTTATCATATTTTAAGAGCCCTTTCTATAAATCTACTCATAAACACTATTGTTACGGCCGCTAAAGATTTTTAAAAATTAGTCAAAACTCATTTTTTATTATTAAAGTTTCGAGTCAAAATGGCAAAAACGGAACCCTTGTAATTTCGTCAAGTCCGTCAGTCCGTATGTCACAGGCATTTTATTCAAAAACTACAAGACTTAAATGTATGAAATTTATAATGTAGGTGTCACCTACTGTTTAGTTTGGTAGTTAAATATCAAAAAAAAAGTTTCTAGGGGGGGCACTCCATTTGTGTAACAGAAATTGAAAATTTTTTTTCAGCAAACGTCACACGTTGACGTTACTGTTTTCAATCCGATTTTTGAAAATCAAGTTTCACCAGTCTTGATGTTTTAGGGTTCTACGGATCTATTTCGATGATTTTCTGAATAATGTCTGTATGCCTGTATGTATCTTTGGGTGTGTGTGTTGAAATTATTTACAAAAAGAGTTCTTTTAGAATATTTTTTAAACTACTGTACCGATAAATTCCAAAATCTAACTATCTCTTCCGCTTAAAAAACAACGTTGATTGTTGTAAACTCTCAAAATCGATGGGTTCGTTCGCGAGATATTGTCAATGGAAAATTCTAAAAAAAAGTTGTTTTTCAAAATAACGTTAATCTTTTGATGAATTGGTGTTTAGTACTCGGTCGTCTTTTAACACGTTGTTTGAATTTGATCTACTTTATGGCATCCGACACAGTTATTTAAAAAACTGCGTCGGATGCCGTAAAACAGATAAACATGTCCTGAAAATAGTTAAAAAATTAAAAATAAGAACGGTTTTACAATATAAATTTTTGAATTTATACGCAGATTTTTAAATTGCAAGAATTCAAAACGTATTAGACTATACTTTTGAGCTCGGAGGGCTTAAAAAAGTAATAAAATCGATCTTTGATCACGGTGACCACAATAAAAATTACTGCTCCTTTATTTTTAACATTTTGAGCTTGAAAGTAGTAAGAATTTTCAGGGTTGACCTGCAGGGTCAACCGTTTAACAGTTTTTTTTTATGTATGTTTGAGTGGACAATGATCTGGATTTGTATAATTTTGCTTAAGTTTTGACAATTTTGGCTTTTATTACGTACTTTTGAGTGAATGATGAGCAATGCTTTTATGTTTCAGTCAAGATAATAGGAGCTTTTCAAATAGTTGAGATAATATAGTTTTCAGCGCGATTTTTGAAAATCGTATTAGTCTCAAATGTAGATATTTTGAGATATATAACGTATACATAAGCGTAAAAGCATAACGCTTTTGAGCTCAAAATAAGCGCAATCTTTTGGAGTTGGCTAATAGGGTCATTTTCGAAGGCACACCTACGTGTTTCTTCCCTTATGGACAGCATCATCCCAAAAATACTTCGATAATTCTTAGATTAAATATTTTTTTGATCATTATATGGTTATAGCAACCTATATCGCATACACGAAGGCCGCACGTATCTTGGTATATCGTTCGGAAATACATGCACAACCTAGATTTGGTCAGTGCTGGAAGCTTGAAGTCGATGATAAGGTCCAGGAATCAACGTCAGAGGCACAGTGAAATGTATTAAGATTCCAAAGTGAGAAATACATGATTTAACAAAAAAATCTTCGCCTATAACATTTTCGAAAAGTCTAACGAGCAAAACTTGATAACTACACTAGAAGAGTAAGTTCTGCCAGAAAATATAGGGGCTTCAAGTTGAAAATGAAGCTTTTTAACACGATTTTGTGTATCAATAAATCCCTTCAGTTGATGTGAAATTATAATTATTTCACCTGCGTCGAAAATCCATAATTTTTACGAGCATAATTTCTGAATACGATTTTATATTCAGAAGGAGTAACGACGACGAGTCAGAACGACGCAACGTAGGTATTTAGACATTATAGTACAAAATTATAACGAAACGCTGGAATATAGATGTAATAACACCGAGAGTATCATATTTTAAAGCAATAACCTATAGTGCTTGTTATACATCGTTCGTTAAAGAACGTCTATTTTAAAAGATTTATAGATAAATGGATGACGTTCAATATGAGCTCTGAGGCGGCTAGGCGCCTAGCTAAGCCCTTATAACTACTTCGTTTGGGGCTATAGTATTACAAGGTTGTAGGTCGTACTGAAATATTTGACCCTGGCCATGTGTGATAACAGTATTAAAAAAAACAAATACGGTTTTAGAAATGGGAACTCCTTGGTAGTAGGCTATGTTTTACTTTTTATGGATTGTCATTCGTTTTTTCCTTGGCCGTGTTCGTTGGCGTTTTTTTTTTGGCGCATGCGCCGTAATACACATTTGTATTGGACCACCACGGTGCGCAAACCACCAACCGCCTACTGCGCATGTCAAAATGCAATTTTGACATGCGCAGTATAAAATATTACGGCGCATGCGTAAAAAAAAACGCCAACGAACACGGCCCTTGTAACACCCTTTTGAAAATTTGATGTCAGCACTACAATGATTTAAAGTCTAGAGAATATTCGCACCATTATCTTTTTTGCGATTTTGCCTGTGGCTCATGTCAACAAGAAACTTGTCAGAGACTTCAGTTGGAATTTGGTGATGCAACTCCATCGCAGCGCTCTGTATTCCTAATTCAGTGAATTCAAACATGGACCTCTGACGACATACATGAAAGTCGGCCGACGACTATAGCTACCGAAATTAATATTGATAGTACTAATTGGAATAAATAAATACTTACGAGCAAGTTTTACTGTATTAAATATTGGTATGAGTCAATTGTAAAAGATTTTGCATGTATATCTGAAGGGTCAGAAGCTTTGCACTCAATAGATGCCGTGTGATTTAACAAATGACCAGAAGCGACTGCGTATAGAGTTAAAAAGATAAAATAATATAACGAAGGGCAATCGTGAAGTGTATACAAGTCACAGGAAACGAGAGATGGGTATACTACCTTGAACCTGAAAGAAAAAGCCATTTGAAGATAAGACGAAGAAAATGAAAAAGAATCGACGCATTGTTAAGAAAATTATTGCTTTTCTTTCGGTAAATTAGGACCTTATAGTATCGTTTGATAACCAAAGGCAAACTGCTAAGTGGTACGTTAATGCGTGCTCGGCCAGAGAGTTTGAAAAAAAATCGCGAAAAGCGCCCCTGCAGCAAAATCGTCCTTCACCAAGACGACGCGTCCACACGTTCCGATAAGGAACGAATGAGTTGAAGGCCCCAAATGTAGAACTATAGACCCGTCCGCCATAGAGTCCGAACCTTGCACCATATGATTTTTTTTTTATTTTCGAAAATTAAAGATAAACTAAGAGGTATATAATTCACAAGCTCCGAAGCGTACCTATGGAGTTTATGGAGTAATATGAAGATCCCTACTTCAAATGACACTTCTGATCATTTGAAGTAGGGAACTCCATATTGTTTATCTATGGGTGTGTTTGTGTGTGCATGCACGTGTGTGTAAACTTGAATGCTTTTTCAACGAATGGATCGATTGGAATCGAGCTAACCACATTATAAAGGACTTAACTGGGCTTAGATTTCTGAAACGTAGTTTACAAGAAATCACATTTTTTGTGAGATTAAATCACGAAAAACCTTTTATAAAAACCTTTCTCGTTTTTATTCTTCGGTTTTTTAAATGGTCCATTTTTAAAATAAAATCTGTTTTATGCTTAAAAAGCTGCTCCGAACACAACTCGTTGAAATTGAATAAACATTGTCGAATAAACAAACAAAATACTGAGTCATCGAAAATGTTTACATATTTACGTTTAGAATTCTCGATCAATCGAATATTAAATCTTAAAAAATTTTAATCTCGGAAAAACTGCATTGTGCTCAGGCCCCGATTGTTTGGTTACTTCCAAAGATAACTTAGTCAAAATATTTGAAAAATAGTAATTAGATCATTGTTTTACATCTCTGATAGTTTATAAGGGCTAGAGCTCGATAATGTGGACAATTATGATTTGTGCGCTCGGAGACTGCAGGAAGTATTAGGACTGACCTGCCAAGATCACCTTTTGGTCAAACATTTTTTTGGTTTTGAGTTAATACATTTCTAGTGTTTCCCAATATCATAAGTACGACCATGAGAAAAACGATAAAATTTAATTTTTTATGTATAACTATATCTTGCTTATTGCGAATAAATTTGTATTGTTGGGTACTAAAAATGAATCTTCAATTCAAAACTTAATATGATATCAAAGAAAAAGCAAAACGTGTGACTACTTACTAAAAATGTTTTGTAAAAATTAATGCAGATGTTAATTTTACTGTTTAATCCATACATTAGATTGATGTATTTTACATTAATTACATAATGTTTTATTCAATAATATAATAAAATATATCTGTTTTTCAGCCTACATCATCCTGGTTTGATGAAGAAGGTGCATTAGGATTTTATGAAGCAGCATACGGAACTCAACCACGGATCTATAAACGCTCCCTTTACGAGAAAGTGGTCCGAAATATTTTGGAACTTAAATCTAACGACAAGCATTAACGACAAACATCGGACTTTGTACTGTTCACATTTATACTTTGGACCCTGGTATACACATAAAAGTAAATTTAATAGTAAATAAGACTTTGACATTGAAATTTTAACTATTTCATTTTATTTTAACAGTTGTTAATTATGTATGTAGAACACGGTTTTATGATTGGGATTAACTGTATAATGAATATTATTTACATTTGTTTTGATTTGTTTAACTTTTACAGTTACTATTGTCTATACAAAAACATAATTTTGTGTACTTTCTTATAAAATGCTGTACATTATTATAAAAAATATAAATAGAAAATGTGGATTAAGTTATAAATTTATAGCAATGTTGAAAAGTTCGGTTGTTTGTATCGTCATTAGTTTTCATTCTATACTGGTCTGGTATATGTGCCATAGTATTTTACCCATTTCATACTACATAGCATGATAATTTTTTTCATGCTAATAAAGCGAATTCGTTGCTAGTCTTTTATTCTTAGATAAATACTTTAATAGTTAACATTCTATTAATATGAGCCATTGATTTTATGCCTTTTTTAATTTAATTCTATTTATTTTTATTTGAGCTTGTGAATGTTATGATGAAAATTATTATGAAATTGTTTTCCACTATTTAAATTTTTAATCACCCAATACTGTAATTTATTTTAAACCATTTTATATATTAAGATCAAGATGACATCTTAACTAACAGTCTTGAATTATTTCTTTTAACCATATTGTTGTTTTTTTATCCATTTATCGTGTACTAAGAATTATGTAAAAAATGCTTAGTGACTTGTTTAAATGGTAAATGAATGTTGCCAATATCATTAAAATATGTTACACTATAAATATAGTTCTTAGGAGAGTAAGATTATAACTGTTTATAAAATGTGTATGTACTAATGGTAAAAATTATTATGTAAAGGAAATCTTGTGTTTCTGTTTGTAGTGTTCACAATGTTTATAATTATAAATATGTTACTAATAAGTTGTACACCTTAAAATAAAATTATCGTCTTTGTGCATGCAATGTTTGATTTCATTTTAGGGTATGTACATATGAAATTCCTATTATTTCTCATATTATTTCCAAAAGAATTAATTTTGTTGTAGGTATATTCTAATTTTTGTTATACACACCTCGTAAACATTGTTTAACTAGCGATCTATCATCCGCTTTGTTGGGCGTTATGGGTTATAAATGGAAATAAAAAAAATCATCGATATTGTATATATATATATATATATATATAATAAAATAGGTTGTCTTTGTTCGCCAATCACGTAAAAACTACTAAACGTATAGACATTGGACTGGGACCATTCGATGCGGAATGATTTGTAGATGGTTCTAGGCTACTCATTTTTAGAATTCCATAAATCCTTCACCATTTTATTTATAATAAAAATTACCCAGCGAAGCGGGTGAGTCAGCTAGTATTAATATACATTATAATATCCTCGTTACAATATAATAATATTACCGTTTTTATTACATCCACACACACACACACACACACGCACGCTCATGCACACGCACACGGCACAGTGGCGGATCCAGGAGGGAGAGACATGGGGTCACGACCCCGGGCTGGTTTTGTCTTACTATATTATCTAATCGAATTAGAGTCAGTCGCGACTGAACCTCTAGTGTGTAACCTCCCTACTCTAACTCGAAGGCTGGGTCCGCCCTTAACCGCATACAATGAATGACATTCGTTGATTTGAGTTTTCGAAGTATGTCAACGGAGTAAAAATTCTGGAGTATAATAAAATGTTTGTATTATATCTAATACCTTTAAACGAGCAATTCTTGTATATTTGTTTGTTTATATATACCAGCTATCTCGGAAACGGCTCTAACGATTTTCATTAAAAAATTATATTTAGATAAAGTTTAGTGTTTCAAGTTTATCTACATAGGTGTTTTTCCCGGGAAAACGTGATTTTCCAAGAAAAAAATTAAAAACCGGAATATGAATGCTTACTAAATATATAGATATTTCGCTACGGGCTTTATAGTTGTCGTGGAGCAGCAGCTATCACGTATGCTTTCTATGCTCAAGATCCCGAGTTCGAGCCTGAGGTGCATCTCGATTTTTTTAATTTCTTTTTTTTTATCTTTTAATTTTTATTATTATGACAAGCATTTTTATCTTGCAGGTTAAATTCGATCCACTTCCCGGTTGCTTTTTTTTTAAATTAATTTTATCAAAAATAACCTCAATATTAGTTTTTTTTTATTTTCATGGTTGTTTTTGGAATATTAATTTGAAAATGTGTCAGTCGTCAGTTGTGGTCCATTCAATGGGAAACGAGTGCCATCTTGTGTTAAAAGATAAAATTACGATCTCATTACGATCTCATTAGTAGCACTAAGTAAGTAGTAAAATATGTCGAATATTACAAATTGCACAGAAATCATTAAAAAAATATTTTGGAAACATTAACATCGCCTCAGACAACCATATTTTATAATTTTAATATTACGACACTTGATATTTTACTGGTGATAATGGACTGTTTTTTAATCAGCGAAATGAAATGACATTAGTTTTACAACTTGGTATATTAACAGTGTTTTATACACTTAGTGTATCCAAAAAATAATCCGAGTAAAGCTCGGTCGCCCAGCTAGTATATATTAAGGGGATAAGTTTATATAAAATTATTCACGAACATTTTATTTTAAAGCAGCGTATTGTTAAAAGATGGAACAATTTAACCCTCTTGTGCTGGAGCAATACACGTTCAGGGTTTAAGGAATTAATAAAAAAGAAAGCATGTTGGATTTTAGTGTAACAGGAAGGAGATGTTAATTTTTCGAAGAAATTGTTTTTATTTGATGGGAGGAATGTCCGTTTCGTTCTGAGTATGACAATGAATTTGTGAACAGAAAATCCACAAACGACACTATTATTTGCTTAGACTTTTTAAATGCTGCGTATTGCGAACTGGCCAGGTGGCGTAATTGGTTCCTGTTTTGGAAGACAATGAATGTCAGAAAACATGACTAACGATGAGCGCTAATATGGTAACATTATTTTTAGCATAAGTAAGATATTGATGTAGATAATAAGACGGTGCAACTTGTTAGACATTGCATGCAAGGTTAAAACGTTTTGTTTAGAAAATTCAGAGGACACATTATTTCAAGTGGTTATGTCAACTAACCACTAGCATCGTGTTACGTAATGCTATTGTTTTTTTTTTGGCATTTTCTTCAGAGCCTATATTATACAGATGGGCCAGTTTTTATTAAATTTTAATCTAAATTTTTTGGTAAAAGACTTATTCAATAACGGGAATAAAAATATTGTAAGTAAATATGCACTATTGTTTATCCATTGGCTATTTTGAAAATGAGATTTAATTAATTTCGTTCCATAGAAAAAAATCCTGAAAATAACCCTAATGAAAAACACATTTTCTTGTGTTATAATAAATCTCATACATCAATTTCGTTAAAAAAATCTCAAACAATGTTTTCACGTATACCTATCCATTGGCTTTTTATTTTTGTCTATATATGATATATTTTCTACACGTTAAAATAAACAAAACTTGCCGCTAACGTCTTTATTTTCAAGCAGTGTTGTAGTCTTATATCTCGTTTGCGCTAGAATATATGACGCATCTGCCCTTTCTATCGCACGGCGAGTAGGCTTGACCAGACCCCGTCTCGGCGCTGCTTCGTATTCCTCTGCTAGATATCAGAGTGGAACTACGCTTCTTTTTGTTTTACGCGACTTAGGACAGATCGTAACATTTCATTACATTGCAGCTTTACTATTTTAGAAGAGAACTTGACGCAAACGTAATCCAGCCTTCAAAGTATGTGTTTGCCGTTTTATTCGGTTTTCTTGCATGTACTACATGTCAGCGGCGGGCGGCGGAGGTATTGTTGTCGACTTAGCGCAAGCACGGCGGGGGCCACGTGCCCTACGCCGGGAGCCGATAGTTAGGTCACGCCTCTAAGGCGGGGACATCTAACCTTTACCAGGCGTTATACAGGCTTAAGAGTTGGGTCTATGCCAACAGACCTGTAATGTTTGAATATTTAAAAAGTAATATCGGAAATTTTAAGCGGAATGACCCTTGAAACTCATCAAAAATTAGATCAAACAAATCAGTTGCTGAAAAATTCTAGAAGTAATTATTTAAAAAGAAAACTTAATGTCAGCCTTGTCTATTTCTTTAAATATGTAAAAAATTAGGAAAATTCAATGAGATTGACTTTAAATGTAAAGAATAAATTAAGTAATCAAGTATTTTTGTTTAAATTATCTATTTATAAATACAGTGTTACAGAAACGTTGGTACGAAGACAGCACTCCAAACATATTTTTTGTCGACTGCTTTGTTCTTATTTTAAACTTATTAAAAGAACTAAATTATAACGACTTTTGGAACATCGTATTGTTGTTAATTAAAACTTACAAACAAAAATATTTTTATCTTTTTCTAGTTTGTATTTAAATGAGAGTAAAAAATTTTGGAAACCGTCTAGTGACTGTGCGACTGTGAACATCATAAGCTTTTTAAATATATTTTTTTGCAAAATTATATTAGTTATACTATTGTTTTTTATAAATGTTTTTCTCGTGATCTTTTTTTTTCAAATTTGTTTCATTCAAACATTTTACTTTATAATTTTAATTTCAATTGTTTTTGAAATTTGTTAGCCCAATTTTCATAGTCATAAACTAAATTTTATAAAAGAAAAATTATAATAAAATAAAACCAACTCAATAAATCCTTAAAGTTATCAATAATATTTTTTAATGATTACAAAAGAAATTTAAACATATAAAATTATTATTAATTATATATTCACGGCACCTAATAATCTATTTTTTTTTTGAAGTCAGTGACAACTCGCGCGTCGTTGTCCTCAGACTGTTTTGGAATACCAAGGTTTGCGTTCAGTATTTAAGTAGGTAAATATATATGAATTTATTATGCAATTATGTTACATTGATTATATTGTAAATGGTTTTTTGTAGTGAAACTTAATGCATTTTGATATTCGAAAATTTCGAAGAATTTTTTTTCCGAAACATTTAAATTGGTGCTAAAAGTGTACCATTTTTATTTTTTATAATTTTAGTATGTATATGCAATAACACTCGCACCACCAAGATAAAAATAACGACACAAAGCTTATCGAAATTGGTTTATAAGTTTAGGAGTAATACGAGGGAATATAAGAATGGACATACATACCAGTCAAACACAAATCCCAGCTATTAGACCTCGCCGCAGTTGGGTAGAAATTCACAATTTGTATTTTTTGTTTTTATTAATAGATTTAATTCTTTTCAGTGATTTCCATTAATTTTTCTTCCGCAACTTTGCCCGCGTAGACAAGAATCTTTTATATTAATCCATCTTGCTGTCAATCTTTTTTCGGTTCCACTTTCAATTCTGATCCTGTACTACTGAATCCGACCTCGATTACGCTTTTGATACTAATCTCGCTCTCATATTCGATTTTCATCTCAGTCCCGTTTTCAATTTGTCAGTCTCTGCTTCTGATTCTAATGCCCGTTCTGCATTCAATATCGATACCGCTAGGAGTCACGATTCCAATTTTGACAAAGCCGGGGCATTAGCGAGTGTTAAGATAAAAAGTAAGTTACATTATGTATTCAGGGATTATCGGATAGCTTTCAATGAACTGAGGAATATTCATAGCCAGTATAATAGTTGAATTCAATAAATCAACAATAATTTACTAGTAGATGTACAGAAACACGTGCGTTTTCGTATATAATGTAGTTTCTAAATTTTTGAAGTGCTTGATGATGGTGAGACTGCAATATTGCAACGTCAAGGTTCATGAATAAATTTTAGTTTTTCTCTAGTGATATTAAACGAATTCTACTATAAAATTTATTACATTAAAAATATAAATTGGTAATTTTTTAGAAGTTTCGTCCGATTTTGGAGTTTTTGAATAGTTTTTGCGGGAAAAAATTTGAAGTGTTGGCGATACTAATTACAATTCATCTAATAAACCGGCAGGTATTACGAGACCACAGTCTAGAACTTCCATTATTAAATAACAATCTTCATTAAAAAACAGTAATTCTGTAGATTTAGGAATAATCATATATAGCTAATTTAATATTTTCCATGTCTCCATTACGACATTTATACATCACACAAGATCGAAAAAATAAATGTTATTGTTTGTTTGCAGTACCTACCTAATAACTTGAACATTTATTGAAAAAAAAATCTCAAAAATGTGTTAACTTTTTATGCATATATCATACAATGTAAATAAAGAAGGTGCAGACGTTTGCCTGCGACGTGCAGTAACATGCAGCATGCAACCCATCGCTGACCTTTGAAGCCGTTCTTCCACTACCAATCCCTATTCAACGAATTGAATATTGATTCTAACGGATTGACGGATATTAAGCACAAACAACAAGTGTCAATATTTTATCTTATTGGATATGTGTCAATCCACTCGAATCAATATTCAATTCTTTGGATAGGGATTTGTAGTGGAAGAACAGATTCGAGGGTCGGCGGTGGGTTGCATGCTGCTTGCTAATGTACGTTTAAAGGCAAGCGTATTATTATGAATTTCCGAGAATTAACACCTCATCTAATAGAATACAAATAGTGCAAAATATATTATGCGTTGAAAATAATCGTAAAAATATAAAAATAAAAGACATCGTAATATCGTCATTTATGATAAGTTAATATAGTAAAATCTCTAGCTCATCTCTAAAAACTCATTCGTTGCAAATTATTGGAACTTAATAATTAAGAGACTTATTTAAACCATTTTATCGGCATGATTCATTTCCTTAGCTGTGTTTTCAACAGCTTAAAGACTAGTCTCTTCACGGGGTGTTTCTTCACAAAGCATTGTCTTTTATATATATATATATATATATATATTTGATAATGTTAATAATATAGATAACTGCCTTCCTATCCATGGAAAAGAATGCTATTGTTCTCTTAATTTAATATTCTAGAATATATAAATAAAAGACCAGTTAATTTATAATAAGTACGTCTTTATTAAAGTTACTTGCACGCTTGAAAATATATTACACGACCTATACACATTATTCATTTCAGCTTATACTATAATCTACAATCATTTGACTTTCAAATATTTTTTCAAATATATTATATACTTACATGTTAGAGCAAAAATATATATTTATTATACTGGCTCAAAATAATTACATAATATTAATTAGTTATTTCTGCCATAATTTTAATAAAATGATGCGAGGAAGCTATACAACAATTTTCAATTTCGAATATTTAGATTCAAAATTACATGACAAAATAACTTTTTTACTCCTATTATGACGTAGAACAATATATGAAACATAAACATATCTAATGACATTCAAATAAACATCGAACGTTATTGATATTAATCACATCACAAAGTGCTAAAGAAAATTATGTTAAATAATTACTAACATTTTTTAAATGTTATGTTCTTATATAAGACTTTTTATTGTAGTTTTAATCGAATCATTAACGAACCTTTGTATTATAATGATTATCAATGCAATTGTTTCCATTTCATTTCAAAAATGTTCTTTTTCGGACAAAGGTCATTCTGCTCCTTTGTATTAAAAGAAAAAAAATATTACTATTTAAAATTTGATATCGAGATATATGTTATACAAACTCCATTCCACACAAGCAATATTAATTTTTTGGCCCTATTCGTCCCCCAGTATCCACATTCGATAATCGCACCAAATTATCTTACATCAATTTAGTTTATTACAGATGTAGTTAAACATATTTTTCTTAATACAATGTTTTTTTTTTTAACTAACAAGTGGCTTTATATACATACGATAGCAGGGCAATAACACGAGATATTTCTCAATGGAAAGTAATCGCATCAAGATTGCGGAATTCATTGGTGTAATTTTTACAATATCTAAAAAAAACACAGGCAGCTATCATAATACAACCATATAACTGATCATTGTGAATCGTGGCCGTTCACTAGAGCTAGTTGTGCCAACTAGAGGATTAAAGTCAGGCCATATTGAATGTTTTACACGTTGTCTCTATGACTTGTACGTATCTCAAAAATGTCAATTGAAAATGTTAGATAACAATTTTACTATGGTAAATAAAAACAAAAATATATGTGTGGTCAATTTATTTCGATAATTAGTGGGCAATAGGAGATACTTTATACTTCTTAATATCTGTTAAATATATAAAGCATAGAACAATACCAATATAAATTGTATTCCTTTTTTTTTTCTTAAATATCCTTTTAATTAGTTGGTCATTAATATGACTATCAATTTTACGTACTGGGGGAAAGTTATATTATTCTTGAGCAATTGTATGAAAAACGTGTCTATAGCAATAGTTTATCTGTAAAAATTATTTTAGGTACTAATTTAATTTTATTCTTTGATGGAACTAATCATTATAATTACTAGAACGGAAGGTTTCGTTAATTACCTGCCATACTAATAATAACTAATTTACTTACCTAAATAAAAATATTTTATGTTAATAAAATAATACTTATTTCTGGGCTTTGTCTTTTAACCTATGTCAATGTATCAATCATTTTTATCAGGCAACTTGTATATTAAATATAATCAGTTGTTAATGCTAGCTTTGTAAATTGTTAAAGATATATAGTAAATAATGAAAGTAAAGATGGCACTACATGAAATCATTTGCATAATCAAACAGCAAAAAGTAATATCAAAATATGAAAATTCACGGTAACTTATATGAAGCTTTATGATTTTCAAAAAAAGTCTGCATCTATTTATTTCTGAAAGTGTAACACTCCTTTTTAATAAGATAACGATTTTTTATAAAACACACTAAGTTTTTAAATAAGCTGATTTATGCTTTTTAGGTATTGCTCTTTCTCGTTCCTCGAATTCTCGTAAGATTCAGCCTACACATTATCCTGAAACAAGAACACATTGTTAAATTTTGACTTCAAACTTCAAAATGCTTTTGTTTTTGTTATATATAAATATTATTGAGGGTCTATCCACTTCCTACAAGTGGGCAAAAAGAGTGAGTTGCTCTAAAATAATGTTAGCGTGTTCAGCTGTAAATAGTGAACGGAGCAATAGCTAATAAAGTCTCTAGGATTATGTACAGTCTATGGCACAAAACTAGCATTACTTTCTGTTTTGGCACTAATATCATACGTATGTAAAGTCCATATTTATTCTATGTCAGCGTGAGCCGAGCTGCAAACGATTGCTGCTGCAATAATATTCGTACAGGAATAATATAAAGTAACATATGACAGAATAATCTGATTTGATTGAATTGTCTAAATTTTAGTGGTTACAAAAAGCGCTCTAATTTGCAATAAGTAATGATTTCGACAATCGTCATTTTTCAGTCGTCGGGATATTAGCGCCCTCTAGCGTCCGCAACTTTTTGGGATTTATCCAATATTTGTAGGTATATTAATGAAGTAATAAAAACATAATAATCTACAATCAATTATTATAGAGCTGCTTGTTATTATTATTGATTCCTAATTCTCTTTCAACAATACAACTATAACTAAGCAGCAACAGTATCTCCTTTTTGTTTTTTTTTTCATAATGAAAATAATTGTGTTGTTACTGTTTTTACTATAACCAGGACAGTTTAATTAATTATACTTCATTCTAGAATAATTTTCATTGCAGAGAACGATAATAATACATCTTTGGTAATTAAATGATCAACTATTCTGGATTTTAGAATTCTCCTACAGACAGATTAACTTGTAAAAAAAATAAACTTTTTCGAACAATAACAATAACATTTACTGTGGACCTCTTTTTGAAATTGGAGTAACAAATGATATTTGTTGTTATTATTGCTGAATCAATTATAATAAATAATCATGGTTTGGTTTAAAAATAAGAAAATTTTAATTATTATGGCTTGCGTAATATATGTAAATCATTTTGCCCAAAAATTAAATTAATCAGGCAGAGGCTAAAGTTTTGTAAAATTCTTCAGGATATCCTTGGAACTGTGGTTTTGTAAAAACCAAAATATCCTTGTGTAATCAGTGTGTACTGACATTTATGTCTTTCTAAAAATATCTCGGATACTTAAACTTTTATCTAGCAGGTTATTTGTGCATCCTTTTTCATTTTACAATCATAAATGCTATGCCACATATTGATAATATTGATAATTATGCTGAAGTTTCACACAAAATTTACCTAAAATGCATTGTACTGCCCGATAATCGTCCCATTTCTTCCACAGCGAGCGCTGCGGTCGATTGTATTGCCCCACCATACATTTCGCACGTAATAAATATTTACAGTGGTGCGCTTACATTGCGACCTTCGCTGTGATTATATTAATGATAGTAAAAATTTTATTATGCATAACACCACCTGCGTCAATGCCTATTGCGGTGCGCGCCGGAGTGCCTGCTACCGGGCCGCGACTGCACGATGGCGTAGTGATCGCTGTTATCCGATACAGATCTGCGAAAAGAGAAAATCGATCAATATTTGAAATAAATTATATGTCAATAACATTCGTTTATACAAACCTAGCCATACATTTTTCCAATTCCACGAAAAGGTGAGACGGTATTAATGAACGTTGCGTTGCGTGTCTTATTTATTATACATATAGTCTCGTACGTATCGTATATCACATTCTGTTGCAGTACTTGCACAATATATGATGTGTAGTTGAAAAAACCTCATAATTTTCAAAGATTCATTTGAACGGGTCGTGGGGTTTAGGGATTTTTCGGTAATATTCTAAATGCCGATATTATAATAAATTTTAAAACCATAGGTATTATTCAAGAGCTAGTAGACATTTTTGGGTACCTAGGCATTTGTGGCAGTGTTAAAATTTGACAATACTTTTTTTAGTACGTATGTCACATTTTAAAATTTTAGAATTGGCTACTTAGAAACTGTAAAACAATAAAACATATTTGAAATAAAGATGGATATCTTTACCCAACTTATTTCGTATATTCTATTTCTGTCCCTTCTTTTTACAAATTCGCGGCAAAAAAAATTGTTTGCTATGAATTTAACGCGAGAAAATTTTAGTGCAATGGTTTTCTATGAATTTCGTTGCCATTTAAATCAATAAGAAAGTTATAACAGACTTCGGTTGGCCTATCATGGTGAAACTACATCCCATGACTGTTTATAACTGATTCAACAAATTTAGTCGTGGCCGCACTAATCTGACTGATGATTCGCGTGAGGGACGTCGTTCTACGGCGATGACCGAAGACAACATCAGTGCTGTGCGGCTCATGATAGAGACTGACAAAGAGTGACCTACCAGCAGATTCGGACAAGCTTAGGCATCGGTATGAGTCAAGTTTACTAAATCCTTCATGAATATGAAGCTAATAGGAAAGATTTGTACATGGTGGATATCTCATAATTTGACAGACGCTCAAAAACTCCGTTGTGTTAATTGATACCGCGAAATGAAGCAAAGATATGCCGGTGGTGACTCAAATGCTGTGTACGACATGGTTACCGGTGACAAAAGCTTGATTTACTGTTACGATTCCGAAACCAGAAGACATTCTGCTTAGTGGGTGTTTCCTTTCAAGGAATTGCTTACTACAGTAAAACGAGGTCGAAACTTCGGAAAATAGATGGTGGGCTCTTTCTCCGGAACGACCGGTCATTATTCAACAATTACTTTAGAAAATAAAAAAAGTCACTACAGACTGATAAACTAACAATATTTGCCTCTTAAAATTTCAAAAGTTTGAGGAAAGTTTAGGGAAAACCACCTCGCATTAGGATTCTTCCGCGTCATGACAACGCCTCACCACATACCGCTAGACAGACAATTAACTATTTGGTAACGTTAGGTATAAAGTACTGGTTCACCCGTCTTACAGTCTCCACCTTGCACCATACGATTTTTATTTATTTCCTAAATAAAAGAAAAGCTCCAAGGAAAGTGGTTTACGGACGCCGAGGAAGTCTTTCCACATGAAAAGGCCGTCGAAGTTACCCCGATTATGAGCGGGCAAATTGTTTCTCTCAGTGGTTCCATCGAATGCAGCGATGTATTGACCTCAACGTACACTATTTTGAAAAGCAATAATAGTAATAATAACTTGCTAGTTTGCTCTGTTTTTGATTTTCGAAGGACTTTCAATTTGATCTACATATATCTGAATACAAGAACACAGACCTGACTAAAGGTTTGTGCAATTTTGTGATATTTTAAAACATTTATATTTTTTGGGTTTTTGATGATAATGATGATGAGAGACAAAGCATAGAAATTAATTGTTTTGGATCAACTTGTCAAGAGTAGATTATTGTATTCATTCACATATTTACTCCGAAATAATGTGTAGGTACATTTTGTGGGTGGAAAATATAAAATATTAGGTATGAATACCATATCACGAAGGCCGTTGGGATATAGTTGGTTATGAAGGACAAAAAATCTTACACAATTTTAGCTCTTGAGTCGATTTTAAAGTCGGCAACATTTTGTAATACTATTACCTTAATGCTCGAGTATTTTTAGTTTCATGTTCCATAAGTGTCGTTATTTTTTAAATATATTCTGATCATCAGTAACAGGACTAAACAGAAATAAGACATTTAAAAAAAAAACAGTATTTGAAATACAAAATATCTATTTCCATTTTTAATTTAAATACTTTTTTTAGAAAAGCATTTTTTATTTTATTTGAAATACTTTTTAAGACATATTTTGTATTTGCAAAATACTTTTTGTTAAGTTTTGTCAAAAGCAATAAATTAATAAGATTTTTTTATCTCATAATAGCAACACTGAACTGAACTGTTTTGTTTTCGGGTCCCTAAAATAATAAAAGAAAGCAAGTTTGATGTAAGCACCGCATGTGTGACATCTGTGACAAAAAGTTATAATATGTCTGTGGTTTTCCCGCTTTAATCGGTACATGAAACTGCAATAGTTGGTTATTTATGTATGTGTGAATACATAATATAATAACTAATTGTTTTTTTTCTTCAGAAAAAAAATCATAGTTATCATAGAGCATGAAAATCTAAAATCACAAACTACAAACTCCAAAAAGAGAAAATGTGGCAGACACACTGACGAAAATAGTATTTTGAAAAAACTGAAACAAAGCACTCTTTCAACTACTTTACCAACGTCAATTAGTTTAGACAAATTGGTGATAAATTTTACAATTGATATGATTTCGCCTATATCTATTGTCGAAAATAAATAATTTAGGGTTCTAATTAAAAGAGTTCAAAAACTACAAAACCCACCAAAAGTTATGTGCCGTCGCAATGTAACAAGATAATTGCTGATATGTGCGCAGAAGTCAATTAAAATCTAAAACTGAAATTAAAAACTGTTGATTGTGTGGGTACGACAGCAGATGTTTGGTCATCGTCAAATAGAAGTTACATAGGCATGACTGTTCATTGTATTGATCCTCACACATTTGAAAGAAATAGTTTTACTCTTGCTTGTAGAAGATTTAAAGAATCTCATACCTTAGACAAAATGACAGAACTGACATTGACATAAACACAGAGTAGCATTTGAGGTTACCAAAATAACAAAAACTGTAACTGATAATGGCTCCAATATGGTGAAAGCATTTAAAATATATGGAAAATCTGCATTAGAAGTGGGTGATAGTGATGGAATCTTTTATTCATCCTTTGATATAGAAAAAATTCTAATAAATGAAAATGACGAAGGGCTTGATAATAATGATGACCATGACGACGATGATAATGATAATGAGACATTTCTCATATAGAAATTTCCTGAATCCCAGAAAGCTGATGAAACATATCAATTACCTAACCATGAAAAATGTGCACCTCACACATCGCATTTAATCGCCTCTCGTGACATTAGTCAGGCAAGACCTTAAAATATTTCATATAAAAAGCTCATGTTGCTGTTATGGCTAAATGCCAAACAATTTGAAATTTGCGTTCCAGGTTCCCCAGAGCGGCTGATATTTATTTCGAAACCACCGGGCAATTTCCGACAAATCCATGCATCATAAGATTGAATTCATATTATAATTGTATTATGGATCTTTTAAAAGTTCAGGAAACTTTAAATGAAACCTTAAAAAACTAGGATTGTCGAAAACTAGGAATTTCAGTTTCTAAATGAATATACCAACTGTACAAAACCCATAGCAGAAGGTATAAGAAGCTTAGAGGGAGGTAAAGCAACATTTTATGGATGTGTGTTACCTGAGTTAATGAGAATACAAAAATCTTGCACTCATTAGAAGTGGAGAATCTCATATACTGTGGATTACTGATACATATAATGAAAAAAAGCTTAGAAAAGAGGTTTGGAAAATTTCATGATTTGAAGGATCCTAAAGCTAAACGCGCAATTTTGGCATCAGTGTCATATCCTTTTATTAAATTAAAATGGATGCCAAAGGGAAATAAAGAACACGTAAAGGAATTATTTCTTGCAGGAGTGAGAAAATTTAAAAATAATCACAAAGATGTAGATAATACGCCTCAATCACACAAGAAAGAAAAAAAAATCCTACTACATGTTCCATGATGATTCAGGTTCCTCACTAGCTAGTGATAGTGCTAATACAAATACCACTATTGACCTGGAATCATTGCAATATTTGAAGGATGATGATGTTTGCCTAGAATCATTAAATAAATACCCTACAGTAAAGATGGTCTTCTTGACATATAATACCTGACTACGTAGCTCTGCGCCGGTAGAAAGACTTTTTATCTTTTGGTGGCATGATTATGCGAGCATACAGAAGAAAGATGAGTGACAGTGTATTTGAACAAAATCATTTAGTTGAAATTTGTTAAGTACATTTACTTTGATCACTTGTTTAAATAAAAAAAATGGTTATTAATAAAATTAAAGGTATTTTATTTTAATAAAGTATTTTGTATTTAAAATTTAAAAAAAAATGAAAAACTATTTTGTATTTGAAATAAAAAAAAAAGAAAAGAATTTACATTTTGGATTTCAATACATTTTATAATCTATTTTGTACAACTCTGTAAACCATTACAAACAGCTTGGTACATATTAATGTGTTCTAATCTACTTCACATGGCATTATACAGTTTATTAGTAATTCGTAGATATTTCTTTACCTGGTAGAATGTATGGTGGAAGACGGATAGCGTGAACCGTATTGACTGCCGTGCCAGCTTCGATATGGATCGTAGTCTTCTACCACGGAAGGATCCTTTTCGATAACCTGGGAATTATAAGAAAAAGATCAATGTTACTGAAACTTCTCAATTTTAGCGACTTCAACAAAAAAAAAAAGCTTTATTCTATAAGTCGTAAAAATTTTAAAACGTTACACGGCTCAGTATGTAAGGTGAACAGAACTACTATTCAGAATTTTAGTATGAAATTGAACAAACGGTGTTAATACACATAGAGCATTCCTACAAATATTTAGAGCTGATGCAGCCACTGACCGCCACTTTGCCAAATTTTATCTCTACACTAACGCATAATTGGCAAAATTCTCGCTCTATTGGATGCCTTATATAAGTTTTATACTAATTATGAGAATTGGACAAAAATTTCAACATAGAAATGTTCATACTTATGCGGCATCATTGTATTGAATGAAAAAAAAATCAATCGGCATTTTCAGAAAACGTATACATGAAAATTAATGCTAAAGCATAATGAACAACTTTTATGTCATCCGCAGTAGTCGATGACAAAATTTGTGCCACTGCCATTTATATATTACTATATAAGTGGCAATGTTAACAATGCGTTGGTTTTTTATGCCCCATTATGATTCATTTATTTTATTTACACAAATAATTGCCAATCACACATACGGATGTTTTACGTATATACTACACATGTAATAAGATTTACATATGTTCTTAATTTAAAATGTTATGTAGTGTGATTACGACTTACCATAAATATATTAAATAATAACTTAAATCAATATTAAATATAACATTTATGTAAATTATATCATATATTTGCGTTACTTTCATTCATTTAGGTACATTATGAATAAAAGGCACCTTCTAAAATAAAACAAATGAAAAAACAATTTGAATATATTATTACAAAAATAAGTGAAGTCCTTTTTATATATATTTATGTATATTGTGTTTTTTCACTTCCTACCGAGATACATCCGCCATTTTTTTTTAGATTGAGAGCTCATAAATCTGGCGTGGTTATGCAGAATTGGTAAATACTGGCACTGTCGGGATTACAATGGTTCAGAATTGTTTATATTTAGAAGGCAAAACTCATATTTAAAAATAATAAATATTATTTTAATTATGGTTTAAGGATTTATAAATCGGAACAGCACAAGAATCAATCACAATTTCTGTTAAAAAAAATTTTCAGTAGTTTTTTAAAGTTGTATTTGAATAATTTAGAAGAAACTTTAAAAAAATTGACAACTATAAAAGCTGTAAATATGTAGAGCTCTAAAATGCAGAGATTATCCATATTTTTCTGTAACAAGCATCAAGATAAAAAGTGAGCAGTGATAAAAGCATTTATAAAAATAGAAAGTTGTGTTACATCTGTTCTGGCACAGGAACAGGTCATGGCCGTGCAGAGGAAGCAGTTGATGAGTAGCATCACGAGGAACATGACGCCCAACGCGATAGCCAGGTACAACAGCCATGGCGGATGAATGCGCCCGTCATTGCACGTCACTGCAAAAATAGATGTATTTTTTAAAGTAATACTCAAAATATTGATTGTTAGATTACGTGATGGATTGATCGACAGTCCTTGCAGTATAAATTTTTTAATATGAATAAAAAATGAATTGATTAGGAATAATAATAATTAAGTATATTAAATAATCTTGATTTTATTAGATGTAAGACTTCGTTGGCCTTTTGTGTTTTATCGTCGTTTATAAGATATACAATCTAAAACAGCAGTCACTTTGCCCGCTTTGATAGCAACAATTTTTCCGTCCTTTTTCCATCAACTACTTTTAATATTATTCTTCGAATGACGTATACTTTTCAAAATATAATTTCCTTTTTACAAGAAATTTTCAAGATATGCATGTTCGCAATTCGATGAAAAAAACATGCAAGTATATAAAATAGAAACGTTTAGAGCAGCAATCGCAGAACTAAGATAGTCACTGGCGGCCACTGCCCACGTACTTTTGATGGCGCTGGGGTCGAGCACGAACACGCCGGTGGAGGCCGCGCCCACGTACTCCTCGCTCGCGGACGAGTCGCCGTCGCTCTCCGACGTGCAGTCGGGGATCGGGCAGCTGCCTGCGGATCGGTACGAAAAGCACGTTTTGAAAAAATCACACTACTTATTGCAATAATATAAACTCACGCGTATTTCCCAAAAGGGTAGGCAGAGACTGTAGGTTTCCACGTGGTACTTATTTGTATATCTCTCTTGATTTACTGATCTCCTGACACTGGCTATTTCGATATTTTGTTCTACTTTGAAAAGTTTTAATATTAATAATATTTTAATATTATAAATACTTCAGAATTGGTAACATGCCTGGACCTCTATTTTCACGTTAAACTTCTTTAAATATCTAAATAAATAAATTAAATCTGTGTATTATAAATGTATCTAAAACGACTATAACATAAATGTTACTTTAAATAAAATCAAAATAAAAAAATAATGCCCCTTTATTCTCACTATTACTTCTGCATCAATCAATTTCAAAGGGTTCGATACTTCTAGTTGCTTATAATTATGTATTTTAATTTTACTGCTTATAGCGACCCAGGAAATAGTGAACACAAGTATTTATGGTAATGTATGTAACGAGAAATACCTCGGCACTTGACGACGGTGCATTGGAAGTTGGCCTGAGAGGAGTTGTGGAAGCGGAACATGGAGGCGATGAGCATGTCCGCCGACCCCAAGTCGTGCTTGGGCGTCGACACGCTGTTGTGCATCGGGCACCTGGGGGTTGCCACGTCGAATAAAGTCGCTAATATAACTCGAAGTAAAAGCCAAGTGAAAAATGGCGGCAAATTGGATGTCAATATGGAACTTCATTAGGCTGAATGTTACTCGCGCGTCTGTCAAAAATCTCTATCACAATCAAATTCACTAACAGAATTTGTATTTCGGCTTCAAATGTATGAACATTTTTTCCATTATTTGCACAGATGGCAGAGTTAGAACAATAAAATTTATTTGTTTCTAATAATGAAATACATACAGTTATTTAGCTGCGAAAGTTTGGTACGATGACGTATACACGACTTCATTAGACCAGACTCACCCTTTGCCGTCGAGCAGTTGTACCGTATCATTCTTCATGTTGAATGCGAAGCAGTTCTTTAACTTAATACCATGCGTTCCTGAAACGGTATAGGTAATGTGTTTGTTTATTAAGTTCGCGTTGATTGAGATACGACTGTAGCGTTTTGTTACTATTTAATAAATAACGATCGGGACAGGGTCGATCAAACAGGTCGAACAGTAGCGAGCAAAAACTGAATTATTGCCCACGCTTAGTAATATACTAGCTTTTGTTCGCGGCTTCGCCTGCGTAGACATAAAATGATGAAATTTTTGTTTTGGATAGTATTTGCGTAAAATCCGGCCTTAGTGAGTGTCTACGTCCCGAAAAGAGTAACTGTGACAAAAATGAAATCAATCGGACCTATAGTTTCGACATCTCGTGATGAACCAGACAGTTAATGGTACTTCTTATATATACATATATTTACATAGAAGATAAAATATATTGCCAAGTTGTCAATTAATTCGCATAAGCTAAAATAAGTCGTTAAAACTAGACACATGCAAACATTTCTTTTTCGTTGCTTATTTTAACTAATCGATTGATTTGTAAGGTCGTTAAAATCGCAGCCGATTATTGAGTAAGATGTGTAAGTTTATTTTCTTCATGATATGCCGTATGGTTTGTCACAGCCTTTTTATGTTTATAGAATCGACCCTTCCGAAGGGTTAGTGATGGTAAAGATATCGCAGAAAGGCTTGTATCGAGAATGTTGTGAACGCATAAAAGGTAGCGACAGCCTTTCCGACACCCACGTGCGCCGCGTTAAAGCGACTCGGGCTGTTACAATATGTGTCCAAGTTGAATGCAAGTGTATATGTGCTTGTTGTGTGTCCGTGAAACAAATGGAAAGGAAACAAAGAGATTTCAAAGTACAAAATGCTGTATGTACATGTGTTACCACATATTAAAATTGGGATATGCAATGTCCAGTAAAATTTTGCTTGGTTTTCTTGTTGTAGAATCATGTAAATATATATATATATATATATATATATCAATACTTACACACCTTCTTAACAAGTAATGCTTTTTTGTTGTAAATAAACAATACTCTTAAAATATAATTCTTCAGAAATTTGTATGTATATGGGTGTGTGTGTTTGTGTGTATGGGTGTGTGTCTGTGTGTGTATGTATTTTATTCGTGTCTATTTATTACGATTTAATATTTATGATCACAACACGTGATAATCACTTAATTGTATAGAACGATCAATTGAATTTAAATACTAAATGAAATTACGAGTAGGGTCATTTGCGCTCCACTTGTATATTTTAAAACCTTACTAATTTCATGTCGGTGCGTTCCATGTTGAAAATACACCCTAATCTGTTTTTTCTCCAAGCGCCATAAAAAAGTACAACTACAAAAAAATATTTTTGTGGTTATGTAAGTCATAAAAGTAATTGATCATCGATGGAAATTACTGAACTAGAAGTTCTAAAATTAGCCGATGTTTACGTGCTCAATATATTTCGTGAATATTTTTGAAATTCGGTGATATCGTATTCAATTTTCGAGTTCAATATCAATTTTAATTTCGAACCTTTTAATCGATTTAGTGGTTTTTTGGTCAATTACAGAGGCTTTTAAAGTTTATGAGACGGTAAGATTTCATAGATTAAATTTTATACTTAGAATTAATTAATTTTTATAATAATTTCTAATAAATATAAATTATTAGCTAATAAATATTTATTAGTTAACAAAGTATAAGCAAGGGACAAAACTATATAATAAAAAGTGAATAAAAACTTAAAAGCTAAAAAATATCCCAATAAGTTGTTAGTGAATATCGGTACACCAGCGGGCCTAGCTGGGACCTACAGAAAGACAAATGTCTCTCTGTAGGGTTATCCCTTTCGCTCATTATTTTGGTATGACAAGGATAGCGTTATAAAGATTCTTGTCTAGGGTTTCGTTCTAGGCTCTCTGAGCATTCTCCAGCAATAGGACAGCGGCATTGGTTTCCAGCAGAAACTCTTATGAGGTGGCGTCAGTCGCCCACGGTATCGCTTTACAAGAACCATATGCACGCAATACACGAACAGCGCATTAGCTAAAGTCAGTTTCAATACTCGGAAACCCCCACCCGATCGCTACCTGCTGAACAGAATAAAAAGAATGGTACGACGTTTCTCAACCGTAAAATATTTATTGGACTAACGCTACCACACAAAGGTAGTAATAAATGGTAAAGTAATTTTTGTAAAAAAGCGGGTTAAAAAAACCGCAAATGCGCTGGAAAACAAAGTACATATATTTCATTGATAAGACGCCTGAATTCAATTTGATTGATACCATTTTCACACAAACATTTGATGATAATAGTGAATTAGCAGCTTCAACAGGAGGGGACAGAAGATTCCAACGTTTGGAAGCTGTATAACGCAGGCCGCCACAAAAAGCCGCTATCTGGTACATTAAAATAATTAATATTTGTTTTCGAACTGTTTTTGATATTTCTACCGGCTCTTATATTACGTATTTCGAGATATCGAGGTTAATTATGCTAGGATTTCAGTGTTTTTTTTAATTCGTCGTTTCAAATAAACCAAACAGGGCAACTTAAAATATTACCTATTAACCAACCAACTTGTTAATGTATTGAAGTATATGAAAATTTTGATACATATAAGCAATATTTGAGCTAAAAATTTTGTAAGTTGTGTATTACACGTTGCATCCTTTTTAGATCGTAGTCCGTAAACCATGCTTGATACTACCAAGCGACGTGGATCGCCTACATTTAGATTGTATATCTTTATAATGTTTATAGTAACACTTAAAAATTTTATTCTATATTTTTCTTGCCCGCTTGCTATTCGAAAATGAAGCAATGATCGGTTTCGACCCCAATTCTGTTCTCGATTTCCATCCCGGTTCTGCACTCTATTTTAATGTCGACTTTAGTAGTACACAAATTGTATACTACTGATCTTGGTTCTTCTTCGGACATTGCTGCTATTTATATGGTGCTTGTTCATTGTGTAAGATTCTTTACTTCAAAAGGAACCTTCGTGTATATTGGCCTGTTTGTCTGTCAAGAATTTTTCTCTCAACAATGATTTAACTTCTGATGGCTGAAATGTCTACATAATTAAGTTGTACGTAACTCCCAAGACAGAACTAGTCTTCTTTGCGCTTGTCCGGTGTTATTTTTTTGTAAAAGTCTCTCATGTCGTATTCCAGAAGGTAATCTACTTTTATGAAAAATTTGATCAAAATTTGTCTCAATTTTATTAGATGTATAGATAAACTTTTTGTTTTTAAATGCACTTCAATTTTTAAATAGCTAGGTCAAACAAATAATAGTTACGTTTCTATTGGCTATTTGTCTATTAACAAATTTCTTGGATTGAAATAAGAACGATGGTAATCGGTTTGTCCATTCGATCTTAATAAAACATTTAAATACTTAACTAAACTCTGACAAAATGCTGAAGATGTTCATAAATACCTTCCTTGCACTTCGAAATGTGAACATCTGATGAAACTTAGATTACCAAAACCTGGCCGGAAAACTAAAACTTTCCAAAAAAAAATTAAAAAGTTTCAATTTTCTTAGCGTCAAATTAAACAAGTTTAAGTGTTTCTATATTTTGAAATATTCAACGCCAGACAAAGCAGCCTGCTTAACACTTCATTTTCATCTTTAGGTCGGTTAATCGACGATTATCGACCGCGATATCGCTTATACTGACGCTAACGCAGTTACATAGTTGCCTAAAAGCCGCTACGTGTAAACCTAACGAAATCATGCAAAGCGATTCGGTCGTGTTAGCGATAATCGCCCAACTAACCGGCCTAACTGTTTAGAGAGTCATGATCGTTGGAATTTAACAGGAGCACCTCCCGAGTTTAAGTCACATAATAAAATAATCAATGAATTTTATTTTAAACAAGAATTTACAAATTAAAGTTGATAATATTTCTAACCATCAGGTTTGCTTAATTCTGCGTGTAGAGTGTAAGGAAGTCCATAGGCCGTGTTGGTCACTTTTTCCCCGTTTTCGTTTATGATCCGTAGCGACACAAGTGATGTTTCATTCCTGGAAACAATGATTTTACTAAATAAATGTAGCGAATCATTATTTTTACCTCTCGAAGTTATTTTTCTTAGGGAGAGCTTATTTCTTATTTTAATTTGGATGTAATTGTAAAAGAATTACAATAAAATTTTGATTCTGGTTTCAAAGAGTACCAATAGAAAGTGGAATTGATATTGAATTGAAAAAGCATTGAATAGAATATGTAAAACATATATAAAATACAGGCGAATTTTATAACTTATTTGCGAGACAGCATCGCTGGTATTCTTCGTAAATAATAATGAAAAGCTAATTTAAAAAATATATATTATTTTATAAAATTATTATATTTTGTAAATTTATTGAATGTTTGCTGTATTTCGATAGCTACTTAAAAATTGGTATTTCAGGGGTGTTATTGTGGTATCATTTCATTTCAAGTCTATCATTAAACAATATAAATCAATAACAAAAACAGTAATCCGTATTTTCGGATACTTAGTACGATAACATTTACGATATGCACTTGCGTATCATCCAAGATATCTGAGAATATGTATTAATGTTTTCGTTACATATTTCCCGCCAATTTGATTTTATCATATGAGACCCGACCCCCGATATTTTCGCGTCGACGAACCTTGGATTGCCTTTCCCGCAAGTGATGACGTAGAACTTGTCGTCGGCCAACTCCAGCGTGCGGTGCACGCGCACCGCCAGCGGCAGGGACCTTTCTTGTACCCGCTGTCGCAGACATTAACAATTCTAATTATTGGAAAATTCGTGTTGCGTATCTAATATGAGTATGTGTGGTTTTTGGAATGTTTCGTAAGGTTTTCGAAATAAAGTTGCCCATCCAAATTCCAAAATTAAAATTAGAGCATGTCATACTATTTTCTACATGTCGTGACAGACGAATAAAAGACCCTAAGCCTAAAGGTCTATTCGCTCGATCATTAAAAAATCTATTTTTTCAATAAAATTATCTACATAATCTAAAAGTGAAAGTCTAGTTGATAAATTTCCACTAAGAAAATTAGAAAACCTGTTTTAGTCATTTTTAGAAATTTAATCTCGCCGTTACTTCAAAAGTAAGTAATTTTAGGACAAATATATACTAATTAGTGAATGTTTATTTATGCTCAGTTCGCTTACGTGAAGAGATGGGTTGGGTTGGCTTTCGTATTTTCTCATTCGTATACAATTACATAAGTTTATCGGAATTCACGAACTACTATGAATTAGAACGAAAATCCCAATATGGCTTTATGTTGGCAACAACATAGCACGTCGATTTCGGTCCACTTCGATCTGACGTCATACTAAAACTCGGTAAACTTGTTTTTGTATATCGTTTTAGGGGTCTATTATAAGTATAAATTATAAAAGGTGTATTATAAAGTTTCAGAGCACTCAATAGATTTAACTCTGTACAACAACACGTATGTGTGTGGCTATTGTATAGCAATAGATCAGCATATACCGTACGTGGTGATATGAAAGTTTTCATAGAGCGAATATGTAGGTATCAACGATGGACAAACTTGGTCATTGTAAATTTTTATGTAGCAATACAAAAGCGTACTTCATGTAGTAACAGGTGAGATGTTTTTGGACCGCGAGAGATGGAAACTGCTAAATTGACTGTTGTATTTGGTGTTGTTCGCGTCTAGTTGTCGGTCGAACTTGCGTCTTGTTGTTACTAAGATCATATTTATATTATTTACATGTACGAAAAGATTTCGTAGCGACAGACTAATTTAATGGATGCACTTATTTCGTTATTTCAAAGTAGTCTCAGATATTATAAAGTCATACGGAAATTCTTTTTCAATGTTCTCGAATATTAGAGGTAATTTCATAACTTAATAAAAACGGAAACATCGCGAAATATGATTTGCTTTCCAGGAAATCATGTGCTCTCTTGTAGATATTGTAAATTATAGGAATTTCTTGTATATACGTATAATACTTAAAACAAATAATATTTAAAAATTTTCTTCACAAAAATCTAATAATATAATTTTATTTATTTTGTAATTAACATTCTCATTGTATTGATGAATTAATTCTGAATAAAAATAAGAATTAGATTAACGGGTCGTACACGTAAATGTGCGAATCTTTAATTTGATAACTTAATTTACATCTCAGTATATGTGTATACATATATTATAAATCGGTGGGACAAACAAAATCTGTCACCTAACAATAACAAAACATGTAATCCATACGTTATTGACAAGCACTCCGCAGTAGTCCGGGGATCCCTGCGGCGCCATCAGGTTGATGTCGAAACCGATAGACTCGGTGCCGTTGCCCTGCGACATGCAGGCGTTGGTCCTAAAAAAAAAGTACAAAAGTGTCTAAGTACGAATCGAACTCTTGTGTTCACTGCTTGGCGGCATAATTTCAAATTTTCATAGATACGCCAACCAACGCTGTCCTGTATTAGTATGGAGGCCGTCAAATTCAAGATTCTCAATCGGAACTAAGCGAAAGTGCGAGAGTGGGTCCCTGCAATGAAGTAAAGTCTACCTCCTTGAATAATGATTTGTGATTAATACACATTACACACATACAAAATCATACTCTTAATTTTATAGAATTTTCGTTATATAAATATTTTTGGTCAGGCGCGACAAGTAATATGTATATCAATAAGATGATTAATTTAAATATTTTTTATTAAAATTAAAGTTGAATATATATTTAATAATGGACACGTTTCTGTCCAAGTGTATTCAGTTTTTGTGTAGGTTATAAACATTATTAGCTAAATAAGAACGTGTACTTTAATAATATTTGAAAATATTTATCAACTACACGAAAATACTATACTTAAACGAAAGTATTATACTTAATTTCCTAATACAGAGACTAAGTAGGAGAAAGACGAAAAATATATTTATTGTAAATCAAATTAAAACATCCATAAGCTTAAACTTCCTACATATTTGTTATCTCCGTACAGCTTTTACAGAAAAAAGAAAATAATACTCGTATTATCTGCGTGATATAGAATTACGATTCCTTGAACCTAAAAAAAAATAATATCTTTGTTTAAATGCTGTGTCTGTGTAGAGGCTACCTGTACTCCTTGGCGTGTGCGATTCCATAGAACGGCTGGTTGAAGTGGATCCTGATGGACATCACGCCGGTCTTGCACGTCGCCGTCACCACCGGCACGAATTCGTTCGTATTTTCTGCATTCTGTCAACAGAAAATAAATTACATTTGAAAGATGCCACTTCGAAACAACTTAACTATTTCTTTTAAAAGAGTGCTTCTTTGAAAAAAATGGAATATGGTTTCTTGAATGGAAGTATTATTTTATGATATTACTTTAAAACAATAAAATGCGGCAGTATTGAATCTTAATCCGGAGTTCGAATTTGAGTCGATGTTTTTGAGTTTTTTTCCGTACGTTTTATTGTATGATATTTAATGCATTAATTTTATAGAATAATAGTGGTATATGTAAGCAATCACGACGCTGAATTGTTGATTTTCTTAAACAAAAATAGGGCTAATTAGATATTTACACTAAAGTAAAGTAACGAAAAATCTCTAAAAAAATAGGCCACTTTAATATTGACGAAGATGCAAATATTTCTATGTTACATACATATACGTGACAAACCATAAAACAAATACTTACTAAGAAAGTAATGTAAGTAGTAAAAATCTAAATCTAGAAAATTTTATTTCGAATTGTCTTTAAAATATAAGGGAATTTCTTTAAAACAATAAACAAATTACATATTCCACGTTTGAACAATATCAGTTTGAAATTTTACTTAACGAATTCTGTGTGTAGTTAGGCATTCGTTTTAGGCCAAGAGCATTAGTTTATGTATTTGTAAATTAATTTTTTATGGTTTATTAGTGTTTTATTTAATAGCGCCATCTGTTAGATCGTAAAATAAAAGTCAGTGTTTTAATTAAAAGCGCCATCTGTTAGATCATAACATATAAGGCAAGGTTTATTTTAAAAGCGCCATCTGTTAGGTCATAATATGCAAGTCCCTATTTTCTTTAAAAGCGTCATCTAACGATCGTAAAATGTAAGGAACTTTCTGTAAAAGCGCCATCTGTTAGATGGTGAAATGTAAGTCAATGTTTTCTTTAAGAGTGCCATCTTTTAGATCGTAAAACGTAAGTCAGTGTTTGCTTTAAAAGAGCCATCTGTTAGAGCACAACATGTAAGTCAGTGTTTTTTTAAAAACGCCATCTGTTAGATCGTAAAATGTACGTTCGTGTTTTCTTTAAAAGCGCCGTCTACTAGTAACATGAAAATCAGTTTTTTTTAAAGCGCCATTTCTTAGATGCCTAAATTCGTCTTAGTATTTTATTAAATAGTGCCATCCGTTAAATCGCAAAATTTATATTTAAAAGTAACATCTTTTAATTTTATTTATATTAAAAAATGCCAAAATTTATATTTAAAAGCGGCAAAATTCATCTTATTAAATACTACCATCTGTTAAATCGTAATATGTATCTCAGTGTTTTATTTAAATAGTTCTACCTGTTATATTGCAAAATCATCTTAGTATTTTATTTAAATAGTGCTATCTGTACTACCATTCGTTATTGAGAACCGATAATATAATAACAATGTAATTATCGCAAAATGGTATAAAATTAGCGCCAAATGAAGGATAGGTTCGATTTTTTTTCCTAAGTAAGTCACCTACTTATATAGAAAAATATAACTGCATCAAAGTACAAATTCCCTTTCACATTCTTAGGGCTGCTTTCGACATAGCGCATATATATATATCGGATCTATATAATTAGCTAGACGAGCGCCCGCCCGTATGCACGCGGTCAACGACTGGACGCGCGGCTTTATAGGTCTTTGAATCATTAACGCCCCCGCAATGCACTTTGGAAGTCCAACACTTAAGTAAAACTTAGCCTATCGACAAAGTCGATGTATCCTTTACATGTATACAAAATTTCATTTTGATCGGATGTATAAGGTCAATAGTTATAACGGAACAATCAAAAAAGCATCTGTAGATTTATATATTAGTACAGATTTTCATGGTTTATTTATCCCACCAGAATGGGGCCCTAATATGTGATGCCACCTGGCCACACAGTTCAGCAAAAAAATTAATTTGTTTATAACTGTCACGAATTTCAATATAAATTGTTTTTTTTATGAGCGAAATGCGAATTTTTAACAGGAAAAGACCGGTAATGGAAAAATATATTGTAACAGGGTACCTTCATAAATTGCTTAAATTTAACTTAAAAAATGAACCTTAACGTTATATCGTCCCCTGGCTGTGAATACTAACCCTGATTTGATATTAAATTAAGGGTCGTTGGAGGGTTGCCCGTCGACCCTTTTTCTAGATGCAAATAAGAAGTGATCGGGTCAAAGTTCGAGTGCCGCGGGTTACCGCGACCTCGTCGGCGACGCCTGCGTCAGATAACCTTACACCCAAAGAAGGAATTGCATAAGCAAGTTTTAGAATTTAAAGTGTCTTTAGATAATAAATACTTCGCAATATATCTTGTCATTCCTCGCAAATATTATTTGTTTACAAATTAAATACGACTTTATTTGCTTTGATAGGATTGGGGTAGATTTTTACAAAAAAAGAAAATCGACTTCTAGTTTTAACTTCATTACCGTATTATCAGATTTTTTGAAAATCCTCTAATAGCGTTTATTCTAATTAGAAATCAAAACACTAATTTTAACGCTTCTCGTTTCAAAAATCGTAAAATTTTTATAAACACTTATTCTGTGTTTAAGTCAAGTTAAAAACTGTAAATTAAAATTGTTATTTTTATAATTATATTGTTAGAATTTGTTAGATAATAATATTTGTTAGAATTATAATTCTAATTAATTTTTGCCCGCGACTTCGTCTTAATGGGCACATTATTAATTTCTTCATATTTTCACCTGCTATTTCACCTTTCGAGGTCGATTTCCCAAAGATTCTAAAACGCGTATTTGAAATAAAAACTTCAAATACCAAATTTTAATACCGAACATAAAATCAAACGCTCCCTTTTACTAACGTCATTTCTAAAAAACCGTTTTTATTGCTTGCCTATATTATAATAGTAAACCTTAAATAATACAATCGATTTTAAGACAATGTTATATATCTATTTTGCTTTTTTTAAACGAATATAGGTAATATCGAAAACATCCATAGCAGTGGGCAGACTCGGTTTTAAGAACGTTGTTTGGTGAAGCTGCAGTTTTGAACCGCGGTCGTAAAATTAAAAATGCATATAAACGATGACATTATCTCCATTTTGAGAAAATTACACTTTATATACAACTATAAAGCAGCTAATGCCGGTATTTTTATACAGCTATTAAAAAATTGTTTATTGCGAATCTTTTGAAGATATATAAGGTCGGGGAAAAGGTTTTTTTTGTATTTCATATACAAATTCAGGACAATTTTCCATCATTTTTCATTTATATTTAAGTATAATCATCACTAGTGATCAATCTTTTTAAAAACGGTTCGGTTTTCGACCCGGGTGGGTGATGAAAATGGAATTATCTAAAACAAAAACATCCGAAAAAGATGATGGTCAAAGGGAAGCAGTTCCACAGACTATAGCGAAACCCGGATTGATTCTCAATAATTTGATGCTATGTGTATTGTAGGATTAGAAGGGATTGACTATGAGCTTTATGGCCGGGCAAAACCATCAATTCCGATCTCTCCTGCGAACAGCTGATGAGACTCAAGCGAGAAGTAGAGAAAAAACAGCCGGAATTGATCAACAGAAAGGGTGTAGTTTTTCACTATGATGACTCCAGACCATACATATATTTAACCACTCAGCAAATATTGAGTTTGGTTGGAAAGTGTTAATGCATGGGCCATATAGCTGTGACCTTGCACCCTCAGATTTTCACCTGTTCCGGTCTCTTTAGAATTCTTTAGGTAGTATTAATTTAACATTAAGAGGAGGACTGTCAGAACTACTTGTCGCAGTTTCTTGATCAGAAGTTTCGAAATTTCTACAGTTAAGAAATTGTCACTACCTACAAAACAGCAACAAGTTGTTAAACAATAAAGCATATATATACTGTGATTAAAAGTAAATGAATTATGATGCAAAATTTTCTTGAATTTATATTTGAGATACGAAAAAAAGTTTTTCTCGACCTTATATGTCAATTTGGGATACCTTCAATTGAATTGATATAAATGATTATTGCAGATATTTCATCATTAATGATTTGTGTTTTTGTAATCTGTAATGTATGTCTTATTTAACATAATATAAAAAAAAAAACAATCTGATCCTTGCAGTATGTTTTTTTTTTCTGGTAAAATGGTTTCTAAAATTATTTTTTTCATTATAAATTTTTAACTTTGATGTTTTTTTTTCTAAACAACCACCTTATGTAGATCCGTTCGAATTATTTTAAAAAGTTCATTACGTTGTCTTTTTTTAATGAATACTAATTAAAGCACGTATTGCTTTTATTTAATGAAAAACATTAGTGATACTTTGACTTATGGTAATTTTACTGAGAAATAAAAACTGCCTATGACCGGTTCTTGATAGTTTGGCAAGCCGTCCCTTTCACACAATCACATTCAATCGTTCGTCACAGTCGCTAATTGCTCGCAGTTTGCGTACCTTGTGTTTACGGTTCCTGACAATTAATTTCGACTAACGACTGGATACTGTTTTATTGGACTTCTGTTTTTGCTTATAATTTCGATTATTCATATAACTATTTCTTACTGAACTTTTCTATGGGTATTGGTACAAAATAAATATATTCAGAAGGTCCGCTCTTGCATGTGCTAGATTTTAATTACCTACTCTCGGCCGAGCGCTAAGGACTGGAGGTTCTGTCTTTTGTAGAATTATATTTTAGGACGAGTTTTTATCTATTAACGTAAAATATTATTTTACGTTATTAAAAGATAAATAACTTTATCAAAAAAAAAATAATGGTTCTAAGATATTTTCAGAGAGGTAAAAATAAGTCAATATGGATAAAATAGGCATTTTACTTTACAATACATATTCATTATAGAAAAGAACTTTTAACGATTGTAGCGAATATTATATTTTATTTTATATTGTTATCGTTAGGTACACTGTATTTTCTGGAATAATAAATTATAATTCTTAAATAAAGTTTCTTACAATAGACCACTAGAAAATAGGTACAAGGCATAGAAAAAGACGGGTTTTATATTAAGAGATCTGTTAAAATTTGAGAATTTACATAGTTTACTTTAAAGAAGTGCAGAATTAACCTTCTATTAATTAAACACATCGTACAAAGTTTGGAATAAATTATAATTTTAATTAAAATTAAGTTTATGTAATTAAGAAGTTCGGGAATAGAATTATATTAAAAATTCTATTCCCGAACTTCTACGATCACTTTAGTACTCTACATTGCTAACAGGAGTTTTGGAACAATATTTTTTGTTGTTTTCGATTTAAGAATGTTAAAATAGAGTCAGTATTAAAATTATATTCGCATACATGACAATGGAGGGAGGGCTTATCATGTAACTGTTCACGTTGAATAAATACACTTGAAGCATAATGTTCGTCTGAAAAATCAGAAAATTAAATAATATTTTTAATTACTTGCTAATATGCGGACGAATTTGGAAAAAAATCATAAAATAAGCACTTTCGACCCCGAATAGTATTTTATATAAAAAAATATTGCTTTCAGAATATTTTATATTAATGAGAGATGCTTCATAAAAAAGATATCGAACTCGGATCACTATTTTTCAAGAATAAGCATCACTTACGTCCAAAGTAAGTTTCTAAATTCATTATGTTAATATAAACAGTATAGCGTTGATTATATCATTATTACATTATCTGTTCTATAGAAATGAACTTGTACAATTTGGGTGTAACGGTAGTATTTGAAGGAATAGAATTTAAATATCTATATAATAAAAAAAATTCAATTATTACCTTTCTATGTCAACAGGTAAGGAAAAAAGTAAATACACTATCTATTACAGTAATTAGGTACGCAAAAATCATAACAGCACTGCTTAATTGCAGTCATTTTGTTGTTGATTTAATAAAAAGTAGTATCACTATTATTTCTCGCGTGCACCATTCGCAACTGACAAGTTTAGAATGGTTTGGGAATCCATTGTTCGGCCGGCGGCGCACGTGCGTCAATGTTTGGCGCGCTTTGAATGGAGTGAACCTTCTGGTCCTACTTATTTTGTGGTATTGGTCTGTGATTTCTATTTAAATTTAAATGTTTAATGGTAAAATAGCGGCATTTACTACTACTGAATATGCGGACATAATATTAATGTACGGAATGGCTGATTCAAATGCGAACTTAGCTCGACGAATGTACAGAGAGCGTTTTCCTATATGACGACCTCCTAATATGCAAATATTTATAATTATGTGCCGTCGAATTGTCGTCGGTACGGTACATCATCGAAAACCTGGTGTTGAAACGGATCCTATTGGCCCAAATGTTGAAGATTTGATATCAAATAAATTTCAGAAAGATGATTGTATGTGTATATGGTTGAAAACATTTATTTTAAAAGTTTCTTTATTACATTTTTTCTAACAATTCTTTGAGAACAAATTTTAAGCAATTCGGTATAAAACGCAAACTGTTACGCATGCGTGAACACGCCGCGACATTGAAATGTTGCTTAGCGTTGGAATCACTGAGACATTTAGCAGGTTACAGTGTCTTCTTACGTCAAAGTAGATTGTGATAAAATTCTTCTCTTTTTTAATGCCAGCATATACATATCATTCATAGTTATAAATAAGGTGTAATTTTAAATAGTGCTACTTTCTCGATGATGATCAGCGGTGAAGTGTTTGCTTTCGAACCACAAGGTACCTGGTTTAATTCTTGAGCTCGAGCGAATTAACCAATGAGTTCTTAACTTGAGCCTAATTGCAGTTTTTAAACTCAAATAATCCAAAACACTTGCCTCGTGCCTTGGAGAATGCTTAAAACCGCCGGTCTAACTTGTACTGGGCTAGCATGAAGGGTTAGTCGAAACTTTATTATTATGGGAATTTCTATCTCAGCAGATTAATAATTCTGACACCCGCTATAAACGTGCCATTTTATAGTTTGTTTTGAAAGATTTTATCGATTTTATCGATTCATGTAGATTTTTTATTTAAATTTTAATCTTTGGCGCTAATCTGTATTTAATTAGGAATATTTGATAAGTATTATACGAGAAGTTTGTTGGTAGATAACTATAATAAAAATTTGGTTGCCTGTAAAGTCGGTATACGGGCGAAAGTTTTACGTGACAACGACTTTGAATGGTAAAATCATTTTAATGTGAATATTCATTCGTATAGTAGGAAGAAGGATGAAATAATAGTAACAATTTAAAACATTTATTTATACAAAGAATTATATTTAAAACATTAATTTATACAAAGAATCTCGCACTGAATTTCATATTAACAAAATTTTATTTTACCTTTACACATACATACGTATTTATATACAAATATACATACAATAACTTGCAATACATTTGCAAGCTATGCACTAATTCTCTAGTGCGCGCGCAGACCGATCATAGTTGAGTGGGAGAGAGACGCAAGGCATTCGGCGGGCCTCTCTCGTTCGGTGACTCATCGTTACGTTACCGAGCGTTACACTTTTTCAGTGACTCCCAGCCGCAACCTAATTTAAGACGTTGTCACGTCAAAATATGTTTGCCTCGCGATACCATTTGTTTTTTTTTTTCAGCTATGTAGTTAACATATATTCCCTAGAAACTTCAATAAACCCTTACATTTTAACGTTTTGTTAATCAGTTCTCAAAATCGGGCTGTCATCAGATCGCTCATCCAGCAAATGCGAGTATTATTTCGTGCACAATTCCATTACCTTTCTAATGGCACAGACCGGGTTAAATATTGAACATAGAAAAATAATTTCCTTTATTCATAAATATTTGTATTTGCCTTCTCTGGCACGTACTTGTCTGCACGCGTTCCATTTTGAATCTAGACCCTAACTAGGTATCCGGCAGGACAATGACAGACTGCGATAAAACGAGCGGATCCCTCGGGGCTTACCCAACGATGACGGCAGTTATTTATGTAAACTGTAGTCTTTGTTTAGGCAAAATATATTATTATTCTTGCTTTTATTTATCTTCGTTATTCGAATTTCGTCCATATTTAATCGAGTTACACAACGAGAGGTTATTATTTATATATAAAGCCTTTAGATTAGTGTGGACACAGTGTTTGCAAATATGTGTAGATTCTGACAGATCTTATTTTGTGTGAATCATATGAATCTAGTGCCATACTTTGTTAAGAGTATATACGTGGATTTATAACAGGGTAGGCATTGAACTGTCGCTTTTAGATTGATTATTAAGTCAATATAATTTTTGTATCTCTTTTCTAATTTTAGGTTAAAATCGAAATGCGATCTCATAACAAAATGATAAATTGATGCTGGAATTATTGGCCAATGGCTATCGTGAAATATCTAAACAATTTTTATACTCAATACAATTTTCACTTATAATGTATTTGGAGATGTTACGATTGAGTAGGCAAATAAAAACTGACTCGAAACGATTTATTTCGGTATGTCATACCTCAATTGTAGATGTAGTTGTAATTAAATGTGTATTGTGGTACTATGTTTGTATACATATTTAAAATTCTCATTGTTTCTTTTTTAGGATAAATGAATTGTATACTATAAAATACAATTTTCGGGTTACATACATCTATTTGTATAATAAAATATTTGGATAGGAAGTTGTATACATATCTTGATAATATATTTATCAAACAATTTAAGGCTTGATTTTTTAGTACGCCCTATTTTTCAATCGTTTTAATAAAGCAATATTCGGTTTGTCAATAGTATTTGTTATTGAGTTTATTTTAATTTTCCTAGCAGTGGAAAACAAAAAGAAAGCTAAAACATCGACTGCTAAAAGTAAGTATGTACAACCGATACCTTTTCTGTTTTAAAGCTCTTCCTACAACGTGAATATTACAGTGCAGTGAGATGTAACGATTAAAACTAGAATATAGAACTTTTCGCATCTTAAATAACCACCTTGCGCGCTACTGGCAGTCGTTGAGCTCATTAACTTGGGCTGTGATGGAGTCTTTAAAAATCAACATCCCTAGACTCCAACACCAACCAGCATTGTTTTAAAAGCATCAGCTCGCGGACTACGATTCGTACACGTGTATGGATTAAACAAAAAAGAATATTAACAATGGAATATAAGACGGGTCGTCTGCGTGTCGAAATAAAAAGAAAATAATTGACATTGACGACGCGCCGTACGATCTGAGCGGTCGCTTCCCAAGGTCTCGTATTGAAAACACAATTCTGCATCAGCCGTGTAATGATATTCCGAGATTTACAGAACCGCCATGAAATCCATCTGTACAGAGCGCGTTAGGTGTGACGTCCGCGTTGTCATACAAATTTCTTTTTCTATTCGGCATATTACGCAGTTTTTCCGCCTAAGCACACGAGTTTTACATGCGGAACCAATGCCGAGACGAGCGACGCACGGTTCACGTACCTGCGACAAGTGTGGAGCTACAAAAGGTTAAGGTTATCGAAACGACGGAGAGCACAAAACTTTATACATTATGACAGAGTATCAAATATTTTAGACCGCGTTTCTGTTCTGCAATAGCCTTATGTTTATTTGTCTGTGATCCGGCTGTTGTTTTTGCCGATCGGGAGAAAAATATTTATTGCATGCACATAATTATGTGATGCATACGACGTGTACGAGGTTCTTGACGTGTACGTTTATGAGTTATTTTGTAAACATCTCGCAAACATGTACAGTCTTTAATATGATCTTAACATTTACTAACTCCATATGCATCATAAAATTACATTGAAAAAATTAAGAAAATAACGATATCAGTATTCTTATCGTTTTTTCCAATTATACCTTCTACTTATAATAATAATAGTATATAAAATTTATACAAAATCATGGAGATCACAGCTAAAACTTAAAATTACTCAAACTTATTTTTACACATTTGAGAGATGAGATAATGCATCATACAAAAAAAAAACAACGCATGAAGGTTTTGTATTTCAATTCAATGATTTTACCCGGCGGGATCAAAGATGGCAGTGCAGTCGGCATTTCATTCTAAAATCAAAAGATAATTAATACATCCGCTTTACCACACATAAATTGGCCTATTAATTTTAATTTCAGTATTTTCAGCCAGTTTAAATCATATGTTCCGCGAGTAGGAGAGCGTTATTGTGTCAAGTCATAGGTGACAATGGAGAATAATATGCTCACCACGTTAGTCATAGGTGACATTGTAAGGGTCTACCTGGTATTTGTTAGGTGGATTACGTTGGGTATACATTTATGCACCCATTCGTGAGAAGAACAATCACTGCAAGTTTTAAGAAAAATTAGTTTAATTTAAATATGATTCAATATATTACAAATATTTTTCTCGTTAGAAAAGTTACGAAATAACTTTTTTTAAAGAGGAACCCTAAATATTTCGTACATTTTATGAATTTTTCTATTTTTTTATTTAATTTAGAACCTGTTGTAGATTAATTGTGATCAGAGTCGTATACTAAATTTTAATTTTGATTCTGTTCCCTGGCACGCTTTCGGAAAAGAATAGGGTGAATATGGAGGATCCTCAATTATTTCGAAGCCAGCTTCTCGAAGTACTATGAGCCGAGACATTATTTTGATGGAATAAAACAACTTTTGCTAGTTTACCTAGCCGTTTCCTTTGAATTTAGTTGCGAATTTTTTTATATGTTTTGCATGCAAAGAGTCCGTAACAGTAGCTCCACGGTTGAGACATTCTGTCATGACCACCCCTTTACAATTCTAAAAAAGAAAGCCCATGATCTTTGCGGCAGAACGAATCGCATTAATTTCCATAAGGGTTGCAGATGATGATCTTTTCCAAATCATAGACAATAATTTTGTTTCTTGATCATAATGGTGAAGCCAGGTTTCATGCACTGTTGTCAATCGAGTCTAAAAACTATCGGGGTTTTGTTGCAACGGTTCCAAAGAAGCTCGAGAAATGTTCAGCCTGGCTTGTTTTTGTAAATCGATTAGCGATCTGGAGACCCAGCGCGCGGATATTTTTTTCAAACCCAAACGTTCGTGTAAAATGCTATGCATACTACCAATCGAAATCTTTGTTTATACGGCTATAAAACGTACCACGACACGATGATCTACTAAAACTATTTTCTCGACTTTTTAGCATTTCTTCGGTCACTGCCGATATTGGCGACCCTGGCGAAGGTTATCTTTGGTAGACCGTTTAAATTCGGTGCTTTAACGGGCAACTGTAATATACGGCAAAACATTTGCTTTTAAAGTATCCTGTAAGTCTTGATGAACTGGTTCTGTAGTGAAATGTTTCGAGCACAGATAATCTGACACTTAAAGACGCTCTCGCATTCGCATATATGTACAAAATTTATATATACGCATACGTGAAGGCCGCGAAGGGATCTTGAAGAATGACTTTAGCACATTTTTGTTGGTAGTCTTAGACGTCAGCAGGTGGGATATCTATGCGTGACATGAGCATATACTTATTTTTTTTATTTTCAAAACTTGCGAAGGTCAAAACAATTTATTATAATTCTATTGCCGAAATTAAGTATGAATACAATTTTTTTAATGAAGCATAAGATCCGCTATCCATTGTGAGGGCGCCGGTGACGGCGCGAGGTTGGCCAACTGGCGATGCCGCGCCCGCTCCGCGGGTCAACGGCCAGCTCGATGTTATATCATATTGATACGAAATGCAATCCAATAAAGTTTGGGATATCTGTTCTGATGAAATTGGACAAATCGGTTGAATCTTGTAAATAGATTTTGCAACTACAATTACATTAACGCTATGTCGCTATAAAATATCAATCAAAATTGGACTGACACGAAAAACAATGCCCCCACTTGTTGTATACCCTGTTAGTCGGTATTTAAGTTGGACAAGCTGTGGTAGAACCATACTCTGGCCACTTTAGCTGCAAAAAAAATGTGCCGGTTGGCCGGTGAAATACCACAGTCTCGCAGTTTACGTACGTAAAGTAGCAATTTCTGACGTTTCGTTTCATCCATTGAGTGAGAGTTCCGGCGGCCTACCCATGCCCCTTTTCGCCTTTCATTTACGGGATCTCCTTCCATTAGATATTATATGCCGTCCCAAGAGGCCGCAAAGTACTGATGACTTCTCTGGGATTGTGAGTGTTAATGGGCGGCGGTGACCGTTCTCTCTGATCACGTGCCTGCTGGTTTGCCCTTCGGTTATGGTATAAAAAAAACCCTTTTTTACGTGTCGAACATGGGATGGAATCTACTTAGTAATTTATGAACGGTAAAATAAATAAATACAAAGACCAAATTTCCGGCAATTATAGATTACGATAGTTAAAATAGAGTAACCTAAATATGCAAAAAGAGTTCAATACAATTTTGTCCATCAATGAATTTTTTTATGCAAAAGGTTATGTAAAACCACAATTCGAAATTCACTTAAATCTCAAATTTATTAATATTATCATATATATTACAATATTATAAAAAGTTATTTCAATGATGTGGTAATCTTTATCTGGATTTTGTAAGTTCAAATGAGGTTATAGTGCAAAACAAAAAAAACAACGATTGGTACATAACTCTCAGGTATGTCTATAACCAGCTCCAAACCAAAGCAAATGAATAAAAATGTGGTAACATGAGCTTTTTCACTAAGAAATTTTTCATAGCAAAAAAGCGAACCGTTCCAAATAACCAGTCAATGAAAGGTTGGTACATCGTCGTCTTCACCAGAGCACTTTACCGTGGATGATGTAAGAGCAGGCTATTAAGAACCGTTTCGATACGTCTTCAAATTGCTTTATTACTGGTTGTTTATAATAACCCAGTATCGGAACTCTGCTCTAGCATTTTTTTTGTGTAACCGAATGAACGTGGGCATCGATTTCATTTCAGTACAGGAAATAAATGTGAGTAAATCAGTAAAAAAAAAATCTATTCCAATGATTATCACTTCACGGCGGTCGTTCGTATTTTTTTGTAGGATATTATTTATGGGATCGACCAAACCAGTTTTTGCAGTATTGTCCATTTTTAAGCACTAAAAAGTAAACCTGGAATATTCTTTAACGAAACTTCGCAATCTACTCGTCGATCTGTCTATGTATCACAGATATATTTCTCAGTTTTAGGTAAAGCTTTGCTATAAAATTCCAAATGCAAATTTACTAGTGATCTTCATTTAATCTGAAATATTTAATTTTACCTCATTAAATTCGCCACTTTATGTTCATGAAGTGATAGAGAAATAAAAATATGTCTTTGTGATACATTTAATAATAAACTTAATTTCAATTGCAAACGTCAAATGGTTTACTACGTTTCAGTACATGAGCGATATTGATATCAAAACATTTATTTCTTCATAATCCTGTAAGGGCTAAATACAAACAGGTGTCGTACTTTTACATCGTGCATACGATGCATACAAGTCACAAATTGTAATGGGTTAGCAATATATCGTTGGTTTTAGATAGACGGTTTTCCAATTTGATTTACAGTTAATATCTACAAGAAGGTGATTCGAATGCATGTGATGCAACCTGTATAGTTATGACGTAAGTGTGACATTTTTAACATAAATCGGTAGCGAATAAACGACATCTGAGGGATGTAGGTTTACTGCACTGGGCTTTAGGCTCATACGGTTTAAGTTTTTGGGTATTTTTTGGGTAGTTACTGGATATTCTGGATCGTTTGTTATCGTGGAGTCTGAACTCTAAAAGTGTTAATGATTACGTTTCATATGCTCATTTTTAAATCGTATTTTGTATGGTATTATTTAATCTTAAATCTTTAAGAAATTATTTGAAATATGTGAAAAATACTGGATTTATAGTTACAATTGTGGAATATTGTAATAGCTTAACTGTAGCGAATCCGTACTTTCAAAGGGCAGTTATGCTAAATTCCCTCTCGTTACCATTTCATATAATCGAATACGCCATCGACACTAAAAAATGAATCAGATTTGATTTGTGAGCGAGCAACTTTAATGCGAATATTTTATTTCGTGAGAAATTTAGATGTTTTCAAATTCATTTTGAATAGTATTCCTGAATAACTTAAAGTATTATTACAATAAGTTCAGGTTATATTAAATCTTCTATAGAATTAATAAAGGAAATTTTCTATTAAATTAAATTATTTAAAATAGTTTTCTGGTTGTAAAATTTACTATGTATTTTAAATAACGAAATAAAATTCTTAAAATATGCAAATTAATTTCCACAACGGTTTTTTTAGGTTTTCTTATGCGTACAGTTTTAATCAGAAGATAACACTATTTTATATACAGTTTTTACTAATATTTAAATAAAATTTAATTTTTGATACAATAAGATTCAGAATTTACACTTTTTTGTTTATATTAAATTTATGAAATATTAAATCCTCAAAAAATACATTAAAACAATCTGATAATTTACTTGTTTTCACAGTTACGTACGCAGTTGCAACACTCAGTCACGACCTAGAATAAACAAAATCCCAATTCGTTTTACGGAGATAATTTAACCTTTGAGAAATATAACATTAATAGTATTGTGGCGATAACTTTTAATGATATCATTGTTAAGGATTATGTTGATATATTACATAAAGATTAATTCTTAAGTCAATAGAAATTTTTGTTGCCTCGACATAATTTTTTGATGTGAAACATCTATACGCGTGTTTTAAAATTCAGAAGACGTTTGGTTTTGGCCTACGCCGTCTGGGTCTAGAGCTATGCTAGCGCTAGAGCAGGTAGAGGAAATAACGTGTCGGCATGAGGCAATAACAAGCGTCTCACACTTCGGAGACGTTTAGTTTCGACTTAGGCCGTGTGCGTCTGATTGTGTATTTCCTTCTATGATAAAGCTTTTTATAACAATTTGAAATTTCGTCATTGTTGACAATGTTTCCGAAATGGGTGATAGTGAATATTACATCCAAAATATACGTTTCACATTTTAGCTATCGTCGACCAGTTGTAACTTTCATAGAATCAAAGGATAGTTTATGAGAAACAAACTCTAGCGCTACTGTAACAAAGTTAGCTAATAAAATGTAATAATACTAAATGTGATCAATAAAAATCATGAGCTTCTTCTTTTCATTCGCAACACCTGCCATGCTCATCTTATTCTAATTATAATAATACAGTACACAATAGTTTTGATGTTCCAAATGTACCGGGTGACCCTTGACATACTCATTTTTTTCCTATAGAAAGCAACAAAAAATATATAAGATTTCAATAAATTTAATACATAATTGCAAAAAAAAAAATTTTTTTGTAACTAGATTTATGACTACTTCGGCACAAATAAAAACAACATTATGCAATTCTTAAGCCAGCAAATATTTTCGTTTTTTCGGGACAATATGTTTTTCCATGTAAACAAATTAAAAAATACATAAGACTTCAATAATAATAACTTGGTTTATAATTGCAAAAAAAGCATTTTTTATATCTAGGTATATGAATATTTAGACATGAAAAAAAATAGCAAATAGCAATAACTTTATGGACTTAAAATTCTTGGATCGATGCAGATGGCTTTTGGTTAGTTTTTTCCGCAGAAAAAGTAGCAAGCAATTTTAAGATTTTAAATTCAATTTCCCTTTTTTTATGTGTATTGGTGATTTTCATTTATTAAATCACAGCGTGTCACCGCTCACGTCCTAATGGATTTCCTTTAACAGTTCTCTACACCGTAAATCTGAAGCGATAAATCTTCGCCGTTAGTTTTATCTCAACTTTATACTCGTATATACACTCGACGATTCGCTCGCCCGATGAGATCGCTTTGAAACATTTCTTTCAAGTCGTCAGATAATCACATCAGAGGACGAACTTCAAACCCGTTCACACACCCTCAGATATTTCTTCCGGTCGACTCCGGTACGAGTTGTGAAGTCAAAATCTTTTGTAATTTGTATAGAACCTCCTCTAGAGCTAGACTATGACTGTTGTGAGCAATGCGTTAACGTTAAAATATCAAACTGTCGTAGATTAAACATGGCCACAAAAACAATGTGGGTAGTGGGGGTTGATATTTTTCCTTTGTATTTTTATTTCCGCTGAATACAAATCTGAAGTTAGAATGCGAGATCGATAAACAAACTTCTCAGAGAACCCACGTAAATCATGATCTAGTATTTTTTGATGTGATTATAATATTATGTACGTACTACGAGCTAGTCATCTATAGAAATGTTAACTTTACACTAGCGATGCCTCTCTTCCTCAAGGTCACGTACCATCAAAACAATATTTTATATTCTAGCGCTTCCATGTAACACAGCGCGCCTTCGCCGGCTTCGATACAACGAAACGTCGACCGAACGGATCGTTCTAGGCCATTATATTACCTATCCAGTATAGAATACACATAGCTATCGTATCTATTATTAGGGACCGTCGCCCTCGTAATGCGTCTGTTTCGTAGTGAAAGTGCGTCCCTGGAGGGAGCGCCCGGTCCGCCGACGCGGCCGGTTGTCGGATAGGCGCGACTGCGTAAGACGCGTTGGGCCGCCCGCATTGTTCGGGCGCTGCGCGCGCGCCCCTATCAATAGCTCAGGTGACAATCCGGACTGTAACAGATGGAGTGTCTGCTATTACGACACGGTAGAAGGAATAGACGTATGTGATACAAGGTCGGTTTCGTCAGGCTAAGCCTTTGAAAACTTTTGAGCGGCGCGGTGCACAAGTTATTATTTTATGCCTTCTAATCTCATTGAGATTGTGCGATGTCTCTATTCAATAAATTTAAAAAAAAAGCTAAGTAGTTAAAAACCGCTCGTACGCATCATCAGATCAGCCTTGTTATCGAATAATTCCTACCAATATTAAATTTTTCAAAGCTACAGGCAAATAAGAGATGGTTGAACCTATAACCACTTCCCTGCTGTATCATCAGACCGACTCGATACAGTGTTTTACTTTTCACTTATTATTAAAAAAATGTTTTAATTTTTTTTTATTAATTAAATTACTGTCATCAATAACGGAAAAAAAATCAGTTTTTCAGGCATCTAGAAGTGGGTGAAAACTGAATTAGAAGATTCTAACGCATTAATACAGGTCTAATTAATAAAAACATATTAAAAAAAAACTGCATGACTTGTTTTGAAGCGGTATACCAAAAAATGTGGTAGCAATACGCTGAATACGTCCAGATATTAATTTATATTATTACCTACATTGCAAATATTAGAGAAATTAGAATTGATCATATATTCCGAAGGTACAGACAGGGCACTATTCAAAACGTCTTATAAAATTTCAAACGAAAAAATTACTTAGACGACAAGGAATTTAAATATTTTAAGAGCGTTGTGAGCTTAGACCGCCGTCAAACCACTGTACCACGAATATTAACGGTCGCCTTACTTTACCCTTTTCGGTACAACTTTATGAAAGATTTTTCGATTGATGTAATTCAGAAATGTACAAATACGTAAATGCTATTATATTTATTTATATACTATATTTCAACCCTAACCACCGACCATAGAAACTTAAATTAGTTATCTAAACAGCTACGCAATCCGCTTTTTAAGTTGTCCCCCGCAGGCATTTACCTGAGTATTTCTCTCAGACCTTAAATTAGAACTAGCACTTAAGTGAACGAGTAGTCGCGTTTTATTCGAAATCGTTTCTTAAGGTTTTCTTATTTCGCACGATTGCGTTCCGATGAGCGAAAAATGTAATCCTAAATAGGATTACATTATGAAAAATATTTATTACGGAACATTTTGAAAGTACTCACGAATACGACATAAATACGCTGATAGCGGTCCACTTTCTTACGAAGTTATTATTCACGAACGGGCGTATTGAACAAACAAAATATCGGGGACAATAAGCTCGGCGATAGACTAGAGAATAATAGTGAAGTTGCATAACGATGCAGATCCTCGGCCGCGCCGATAGCTCACGGCGCAGCGCGCCGCGACCGTTCGGCTGACCCCGATCCGTCGGCGGTATCGTAACGCCTTGGCGCCCGCGGCCGGCGAACATGCACGATTACGTCACGGACCACTCGATAGTCTACTTTGCGGAACGTGGGTTAGTAGGAATGTATCGAGTCGAATGTGAGTTTAAGTGAGTCAAGTTTATTGAGACGTTATTTTTTAAGCAGTGGAATAACATGTTTATTTTCGATCGCTAATTAAGTTAATTATAATAGAGGCATTTTATATAAAATACAGATTGTTTGTATTAACTAATATTCCACGTCCGCTCTTGGTTTCGTCCGCATGGATGTACAATAATTTTAAGGTAATTTACGTAATTTTTATATTGTCTCGGTCTCAATCCCGATCTCGTTCCTGGTCCGATGCTTGGTCCGCAGTAGGCCCTGTCTCAATTCTACTCAGGTCTAAACAAGGATATCTGTAACTAAATACCATGCGGAACTTACGTGGATCACAGGAACATGTGTGTGGTATGGTATGGTATGCTATAGTATGGTATGGTATGGTATGGTATATGGAACAACAAAAGAACAATCACTAAAAATTGACCCACTTAACAGAAAGTATCTTACGTTTGATAGCTATAATAAAAATGAGAAACAAAACAAAAAGAAATAGGAAAAAAAATAAAACTATACATATAGCTTTCCATAATAAAAGTAAGCGTGATGAATAATTAAATATCAATCACCGCTCTTTGGAATAGACAATTTAAAAAATCTATTCATTTATAAAAGAGAATATGTAATTCAATAAAACGTAAGAAATAGTCGTAATAATCTATTTGAAGAACTGTTATTGCGTTGCTTAATTTTTTTTAAGTAATAAAAAATTGTGCTACTTCAAATTCTTCTTTAAAAATACCAATAATGACTTTTAAATGGACCATTTTTCAATACTACCGTCTAATGAATACAATATTTACCAAGATATATAAATTTTCATGAGGTAGAAATTTAACGAATAGAACCTTTTAAACGAGTATAAAGGCAAACAAGGATTACTAAAAGTACGTGTAGTATTTACTCAAACATATATGGAAGTGCGTATATGGATGCACTGCAATGGAATAAAACTCTTGCGTAAACTTCCTTACGATGTGACGTATGTAAAAGGAGTCCAAAGCGACAAATAAACTAAAGCGACCGCTCCACCGATCGATACACCGCGGACGGACACGCTGCGCAATTTAACACTATGTCTTCAGGAGGTGTCGACGATTCCACTGCAGCGCACGCACATCACCCATGACATCGCAGATCACAAATTCACAACATACAGCCACGCGCGATACGCATTCGTGTTTAGCATGTATCAAGGTGGCTGTCGCATCAACAACAGCCAATGCCGTATATCGGTGACGTCATACCGTGTGCATCTTGTTTTTCGACGCAGTTGACAACCCTATTCATATATCAAATACAAGAAAAGCTAGACACGCGTGCTTAGGTTGTTCATGTGCAGCCGTGATGTTTAGTATTAATGTATACAACATAGATATGTGGTTCTATTCAACTTGAAGTAAACATATAATTTCGTTTGAATAAGTTGTTTAGTAAGTTGCGTTACGACAATAGTACTGAAAATTACAACTATTGAAAAGTTTTATTTTCTTAGCGATAAGTTACAACACTGTATGACTTTACTAGATAAATGAGATTTATAATACACTTTTTCAGTACGAAATCATAGTTTCTGAAATTTAGCGTGTTAAATGTATAAATAAAATTTTCAGTTTCATACTAATGTGTATGAATTTGAACATAGTAATATAATTGTGAAATTTATTTTACTGATAATCTGCATGTTCGAGTTTGTGTGTAATAAGTCATCAACATTATTGACGTGACAACGTCTTATAAATTGGTTTGCCGGGTGACACTTCAAGAAACTGCGTTACGCTCCGCTCACGTTATGCGCTCACAATGAGAGCGAGTGAGAGGCACGCGTCCCTTCCACTCGGGCATGGTTAGCCCGCCTAAGAGCGAGAGAGACATAAAAAGTGAAAGGCACGCGTCCCTTCCACTCGAGCACAGTTAGCCCGCCTAAGAGCAGAGAGACAGAGCGAGAGAGAGAGAGGGGAGAGATAGGCATACACACCGGTATATGTCTTGCGCTTCTATTTCGCTTAGGCGCCTGCATACAAGTTTACACGTTGCCAGTTAATTGTAAGACGATTGTGTAGTGATAATGTGAAGGTAGTTATATTTGTATATAAATACGTATGTATGTGAAGGTAATTATAAAATTTTGTTAATATGAAATTCAGTGCGAGATTCTTTGTATAAATTAATGTTTTAAATATAATTCTTTGTATAAATAAATGTTTTAAATTGTTACTATTATTTCATCCTTCTTCCTACTATACGAATGAATATTCACATTAAAATGATTTTACCACTCAAAGTCGTTGTCACGTAAAACTTTCGCCCGTATACCGACTTTACAGGCAACCAATTTTTTCTAATCAAAATTTGATTTGCAAATAGCAATTTAAAAGTACAAGCACTGCTAACAAACTTTATTGAAAGGAGTTGTTGCGATTCAAGGATGAAGTCGAAACGAATGATAGACATAAGCACGTAATGGTGACTTATAAACACGTAAGCACTGAGGTTGGTCTTTCCTTTCTTTCCAACCAATAATTTGTGTCAAATTGCACATTGATTAGTGTTGACATATCCCGTCGGTATGTTGTAAAGCACGTCGATATACTTTTTTTTGCAAAATTCAACAACCTCGTCATACCGGGACCGTCAGTTGTATTTGATTGTTAAGCACATAATTTAAATATTAGATGTTGAACACTTATTATTTTAAATGAAATGTACGAACAGTCACTTATCTGATGTTGACAGTAATCTGTTTATAAACACATGTTTGTTCTATTCGTTACAAAGACAAATTAACACTGTACCAGATCAATTTGATTAGAGGGAAAATATTACAAAAATCGCTTGTTCACTCTGCATTAATTCAGGATGTTTTTGAGATCTGAATACTGTGAAATGATTTGTATTCTTATTTAATACCTATCTACAGGGCTTTGTCGATCTAGGATGCGAGTCGTTATTTTATAATTCATATTATAATTAAAAAAATATTTTGAATGTGGTACCTATTTTTTAATGAATATAATATAATAGAAAACTACTAACATATATTTATTATCAATAGTAATATATTTAGCTCATTCATTCTCTAAACAAAATACTTGTATTTTCTGTCAGTTAAAGTCACGGAACTTTTGATGAAAAACAAAAATTAAACAAACAATTATAATCTTATTTCTCTAGCTATTTGTCAGGAAACACTATGATAGCATTGGCAAAATGTAGGTTTTCCGAAACTTGATTTTCAGTGGGCAGCGAGGCCGAACTAGTTAGGTAGTTTGTTCGATAAACTAGACCGCAACTACGTTTTCAACAAGTTTAGTTAAAGTCTGCGTTCGCCGCTTGCAGCTGTAACTGACATCGGTAACAGAATATGCAGCGATATTCAGGTGTTGAGATATTATTCATGAAGATTGTGTTTCTTGATAAAATTTATTGCCTCGTTGTCTTCGAAATAATGTTGTAGATCTAAAACGTCAGCGCACAATAGATTTATATCAAAATCAAGACATAAAGTTACATGTTAACTTTCTTTCAATACAGAACAATGTCGTATTAGTTATTGTATATATATTTTGCTGTTTTAGGGCCGCGCACTAGCGCGCGCATCGCCCCATATTACTTGGCGCATAAACTTAAAGCTGGCGCTTCCTGCCTATTATGATTTTTGAAACAAATTAATTGAATAGATTTTATTAAATACAGATAAAAGAAGATCCACCGTAATTTTTAATATGATGCCGGAACAGAAATAGAATTACATATATTAAAAACGGGAAAGTACATATAAATAATAAAAATAACCTTAAATATATAGTATTTCTTAATTTAGTAATCTCAAAAACAGAGCTGTGTTTAGGAGAATTTGTGATAGTCTCTCAGACAAAGATTTATATAGCAAAATATGCAATGGTTCCATAATGCATTAATTTTTATATGTTTACAAATATTGACATTTCAACTAAATAAAAACAGTAATCTTTCAGAGCATTTATAAGTAAATAATACGGAAATAGGATACGTATAATTTTAAAATTGTTAACAGTATCTTTGGATTTCAGATCAAAACGTGAATTAAGTAACTAGGTACTGTTGATCAATACAAACTTTGTTTACATGTACTAGTTCGTTACGAATATATTTATAGATTTCAAGATACCACGCTTATTACGGTGTTTTGACTTCACTCGTACATTTGCAATATTAGCATGCGTAACGTTCAAAAAAATGCATGTAAAACTCTAGCCACATCGTCTGTCAACTTCAACGCCGGCGTCGCTCCGGCTCATTACAATTCGCAGACTGTCGGATCGCGGCGGCTCAGCGCATCGCCGCAACACAATGCCGGTATTCGACGGCACGTGAAATTGAAGACAACGTGACTAAGTTATGCTAACGAGCTGCGAATGTCGCGATCAACATTAGCAGCCTCATGTAATGACGTTTGGTACGCGTCCGCGCCCGAAGACCTACGGATTTACCAAAATCCGCTTCTGACTCTATCAATATGGAGGCACATGTGAAAAGTTTCTTTACCGCTTGCTGTTTTGAAAATGGTTTGCTATTGCTTATTTATTAATCGAAATGTTTGACTGTCCTTATTATCGGTCATACGTTCTGCTTTCGTTTTTTATTGTAAGATGATATAGGTGCTGTTTTCACGTTCTTGGTTGAAACCATAGACATCTAGGCCACGGATGCGATGTAAAATGATATTTTCTTTTGAAATGTATAATCCCTTTTTGTTATCTTCGCTTTCTGTATTTTTTATTTACAGCATCGTTTAACTTTTCGTGTACTCTATATTTTTTCTTTTAGTCCCAATGGCGTCCATTGTCTTGACGTTTATTGTGGATTATCGTGTCTACAAAATGATTAATTAAACTGACCATCTCTGGTATTGTGTTTTCGTATCAGATTAACAATATATTCCATGATTTACGACCGAAGTGAGGATCGCGGTTTGGCAAGCAGGGCGGCATCCGTTAAAGTGCAACGTTTCCGCGATGATTTTATCACGCAGCATCGATGAGCGCCGGCAATACAGTACCCGGTGCGGCGTCCGCCACCGCCAGGCTTATCAAACGTTACGGACAGCATGCCATATACGGCCCGGCGATACTCTTAAACAACTAGAGGAACGAAACCGGTAAAGTGGGAATCCGTGAAACGGGACTACGCGCGTCCCGAATTTTTAGCAGCCGACGAAACAATACTAATTTTTCTATTGCAACCAAGTTTAAATTAAACTGGTATTATCTTGCCTTTTATGAACTGGATAATGTCTAAAAATGTGCGCTAGTTTCCAAAGTGTCCATTCGAGTGAAATATTAAAAAAAAGTATTATTTAAATTACGTTTTTTTAAGTAAGTGAGTGAATACAATTAAATTTTATAATGATTAGTACTATTTAAGCGAAAAATTTTCGTAATTATATGACATAATGAAAAAAGTGTTTTTGGAAGAATTGCGTATTACAATGAAGTCTACAATCTATAAAACTTTTTAAAATTACAAAACATTTTTGTAATTCTTTTTTAACAATAAATTATATGACACAATTTAACAATTTTTATTTTGTGATGACCAAACTAACTCCTATTTATAAAATAAAAACGAATATTATATAAGTTTTGGCTCGTTTCATGTTTGAAAATCGTCAAAGCTTAACATTCATTCTAGTCCCGAAACTTTACATTATAAAGTTTCCGAGAAAATACATGTAGGTATTACAAAAGATCAATTTCAGAATCGGACTCGAGGTGATGTAAGGAATACATTTTAATAAAGTACAGAACCTAATGGACAAATGGTCAAAAATTTTATAAGTGTTTTTGAAAATATGTTAAAAGCCAACGAAACTTGTAATTCATGGTATCAATATATCGGTTATTTTAAAAGGATCAGTATCGTACTGTAGTAATCATGAAAAATATTTCAAAATTAATACACATTAGTGTAATGAAATCAATTCAATAAATAAACTCGTTTTTACTATAAATCGTCCGCACGAACTGCCATAATAATGAAAGAGAGATGAATCTCTCCCACTTTATTTGACTGCCACACCAATAATAATGCAGTTTCGTGTATTACAATTTTGTGGGTACAAGGAGCAAAAATGTTACAATAGGATATATTTGCCACCTATTAAATGTTTCAGTTAAATTCTTTAAAACAGTTATTTAGTTACATATACAACTATTTTAGTTGCCCTGTGTAGTAAGTATATGATGAAGTGAAATGGATAGTTGAAAAGTCAAGCTATGATCTGCACATGTATGGACGCTCGCAACTCCGGAGGAATCATCAGCGCGTTGTCGGTCTCTTGGGTAAGAACAGGATACCTGATAGAAAGGAGGCCGATGGAGAGGAGAGTGGGGTGATAGAGGGAAAGTGGACCACCGGATCATTCACTCACTGGACAAAATGCAACAGTGGGAGCTGTTACTTCACGTCTGTATTCTAAGAATGTGGTATCATTTTACCGGTCGAAAACGGAAAATAGTCGACCTATTTTCTATCCAGTTGACCACAGTACGGCTCTACCACTAAAACTGATTTTGATCAAATTTATCATGGCATATACGTTACAGTACAACGCACGAGCTATCGCTATTAAATTAGTCACGAAAGCGTCACGCAAAGGTTTTTAGGAACGCGGGGAGAAAAAAGGTAGGTCGAGGAGCATGAAACCTGCGCATTGTATCATTCGCAGGCATTCCGGTGATGAACTGCCAGTGTTCAAATCAATTCACTAGTTTTTTTCTAATACGCGCACAGGCAGAGAAAATTTGTAAAAAAATACGAGTAAAAGAATATTTAATCGATCTTAGTTAGTTCTTCAGAAACACTTGTCTTGGGAAAACATATCTCCATTACGGTTTATAGTATTAGAACTAGTCTACCGCCCGCATTCGCCCTAATAAACGTAGAATGTGTTCCTTCATCTTTTCTGTTGAACGATTTTGCTATCAATCTCTCTTTCTCGCTGACAATTCTGGTTCCAGTAGTGTCCCTGTTTTCAATTCCGGACACAATCTTGATTGTAATACCGGCCCCACAATCGGTTTCGACCTCGGTTCTATTTTCAATTTCAGTCCCGGTCTCGGCCCATTTTTTACTCCCCGTCCCGCTTTCAATTACGATTGCGCTAACGATCACGGTTTCGACTTGGCAAGAGCCACCGTCAATATTAATTATCCAGCAAAAGTAAAATATAAGGTATATTATTTGTTGACAATAATAACTTATATTTATAAGCTGTATTATAAAACATAAACTATATTCCATAATATAGCGTATATTTTATAATATATAAAATACAAATTCTTTCACAATTTTTATGTTTGAAAGAATTTTTATATATTATACAACCTCACTACCCTCCACCTCCATTGCGATAAACAAGTCTCACCATTTCTAATAAGCAATATTGATATCAAATTTCGTACTCGTACATTACTCTTAAAAAGTTTCATTCGAAATACAACCCGCCTTTTATTTTCTTAAGAAGTGTATTGTCAAAGATCTTTTCTTAGGAGATACCTTCATCCTACGAAAAATTAACCACAAATTTCAAGAAGTTTATGCCATTTTATTTTTGTGGATTACGTGATTTAATCAGTGTAGTGGATATTGCGTTTTCTATATACATACATACATATATATGTATATATATATATATATATATATATCTATATATATATATATATATATATCATTATCGATAGTAGTGATGTTTGTAGCTATTCGATTGCTAAGAATAGGATTCTAAGAGTGCGTCAACGGTCACCAAGGACGCAGGAAGAGCCGGCCTCGTGCTGGGGCCGTGAGTACCGCCGATCAGGGGAAATAACCGACTTCGCAATGCTTAAACGTTGAAGCGCTGTAACTGCATAAATATTTATAGATTGTAAAAAGTACAGCATGCGATGTCGAAATGGTGACGGCCTTGTGCGTGTTCAATCCTATCTTTACGATAACACGCTAATTGTATCGCATTCGACGTTCCAAGGAAAATTTGCATTTTGAGAACAAATAAGTCAAATTACATCAATAGTTTTAACTATTATCGACGCTTCAAAAAAAAATTGTGTTGCAACTTCTTTACTTTCCTGGCCGAAATGACGTGTCACATGTTATCAAATAAATAGAAAATACAGATTAAAATAATTAAATTGGTTGTCTGTTTTAAGTTTCATATGTTTGTTGCGGTTTCTACAAGCAAACAAGTCTGAATAAAAACAAAGACAGACGGATATTCAGATGAATAACACATAAAGTAATATTACATATCATTGTTACAGTGAGTTAAGACAAAAAAACAAAATAAGTACTAGCTATAAATACGAAAGAAGCTCTGTCTGTCTCTATATATCACGTTTTCATGGGTAAACTGCTGAACTTGATAAAATTCGTTATAGGCATAGCATAAATCCCGAGGAAAGACATAGACTATTTTTTTTGTGTATTTGTTTGTCTGTATAATTTCTTCTAAATCAGCAATTGTTGAACAGGTTTAATTGAAATCGGTATAATGATGGAATACACAGCAGTATAAATTGTGACTGTTTATATCTTTGTTTGCGTGTATATTTTTCAAGATTGGATAAAAACATAATAGAATTGATGAAATTTTGCATACCAATAAAGTTGCTTAAGATATAGGTTACTATTTGTCTGTGTTTCTGTTTGCGGGTACCTTCTTATAAATAGGCAAAGGACTAACCGATGCAAATACACCATTTATGGAACATTAGGTCACAACAATATAAACTAATTTTCCTGTCTGCATACTTTTTTATAATTCGCAATTCACATAGAATTTGGTGTCTGATAGAATTCAACGTCGCGTAAAATATAAGCTATTTATTATGGCAATAAATTGTGTATAAATTGTAGGAAAAAATACGAAAAATCACTATATTAAGAGAGCTGAAATGGGAGAAAAGGTTTGACGGGAGGAAGAAAAGAGGAAGGCATTATACTTGGGAATAAAATCAAGATCGGCTGTAGTAATAGTAGAGGTAGGATCACTTTTAGGGTGGAGGTTCTACTAAAAAACCAAAAAAAATATTTTAAGATACGCATCTAAAACCATACAGATATATTCAATTAGTATTCTTCAAATGTGTTTGTCGTTCTTGATATCCATTTTAGTGCGTACTTAACATATGTCCTAAGTTCTTTTTAGGCACAGCAATGCTATCTAGACTAATAGTTATGCGGGACACGGAGCGGGTGCCCAGTGCGTTTTACGGCTTAAAGCGTTCGTCATCTGCGTGATGTCATGTACCCACACGGCTAGTACGTTATGTACGTAGGAAGGAGCGCTTGTTTGAAGTGACGGAGCCTGGTGCCTTGAAGTATTGTCGCAGTACGTTTACGGCGTGTGCGTGTTTAAATATTTGTCCTGGTACGTGTCACGAGAGAAGAGTGTTTTTGTGAGCTGCAAAGTTCTTGACCTACAAAATATTAATTGTATCAATTATAAAAATACAATTACTTTGTTATTTTTATAATTGATAATGTTTACCTAAAATTTGTTCTGTTGTAAGAGACTACATAAGATTTAGGGCCGATTTCACTATGCATTGTTGAAAGTTTAATGAAGAATAGTCCACTAACTAGCAGATTACACATATAAAAAAGTTTGAGATTACGGCCGATTAACGCGAGTGACAGATTCAAGATCAATCAAGATGGTGAAGACGGTCCTTAATTCGTATCACGCCATGATGTAAATTTAATTATCTATACATATTCGCCATGGGATAGAGTACAACTATCTGGTACGTTCATTGTTCTAAAATAATAGCATGCATTTTCAAATCAGATATCAGACAAGTTAATCAACAGCATTCAACTGGTTCTGTTCCGACGAGGATAAAACAGGTTTGTGTTGCATATTCATCTTTCAAAGAATAAAAGCATTTTTTGTATCCATACGATTACCGGTATAGAGGAGTTGTTATAATCGACTTTGGTATGTCGACATCGTCGAAGGACAGCGCGATACCTACCTACATCGTCGGTGTATTTAATTTAACTTTTGCGCTCGTCATTTCGGCCATAGCGTCTTTTTTATTGTCTATGTGCTCGGAAGTTTATTTAGTTCAGTCTACGAGTTGAGACGTGAGCCAAAATTAAAACATAAATGACAGATACAGGTATGTTGCATTGTATCACGTTATTTATTTAAATTATGATCGATAAAAAAAAAAAGGTTATAATTTGCATTTTAATCAGGAAATAACCTCTTTAAAACAGTTTGCGTATTTCTTTTAAGATACTATTCAAAAAATAATTCAATATTTTAAAGAATAACACATTCTGAAATTTGTGTAAATTATAATTGAATGCTATAAACTTTTGTATTTATTAAAAAGTGTCTATATTTGAAAACCCAATAAATAATTTGATATTTACATATTTGCACTTACACAACTGCTTAGTTACGTAAGCATAAATGCGTAAATATTAAACATACTGTTTGTAAATACAGAAGAACATTAAATTGTCCAAACAATAAGACATTTTACAAGTTATTTTTCCTATGTCATTCCTTCAATCTCGAATGCTGTAAAACAAGAGATGAGCAAGTTGTAAACACACTTCTGAATTCCTCGATGAATAGTAATAATAATTTTAATCGATATTCAGATTTCCGAATATCGGAACACATGAACAAACATGACTCAAGGCTCACACTGACTCACGGAGAGGTTCCATGAATGAACCGCATGCCGGCTCCGGCGGCGCGCGCCCGGGCCGCCACGTAGGCGAAGCAACCTCGCCGCGGCGGCATTGGCACGCACCGTGCCTTGTTTGCGATCGTCATTGAAATATCCGTTTGATGTCTCCTACTCGTTTACGACTGACACGACACGAATGAACACGACGGAAAAAAAATTGTCGCCCAGACAGAAACAAAATGTCGCCCGGACAGAAACGACCGTCCGTAGACCATAACTTGGACGGCGATCGGGCGATCGCACGAAATTCCATCATAGACAAAAGTCTTATGGCGACACACACATAAGCGGCGCCCGCAGATTTCGGTTTATGACATATGCTAAAATATAGGTATAATAATATTTATGAAGAATGGGACTATTTGAAGGTGTAGCAAATACGGTCGGTGGTTGGTGATGATTAACTAAAACTATATAAGTAGAAGAACTTCGTATGATATAATCTTCAACTGCAGGTCACAAGTCCCGTCTACAAAAAAAATATTGGCCGTCATTTCCACGCATTAGCTCGTCTCCTAACGTTCTTGAAGTTTTAATGAACTTTTTCCAATATGCTGATTTGATCACGACACTTTTCTTGACAGTCAACTTTAGTGATGAAAGATGTGTTCAAATCTGGGTATGAATTTAAGTAACATCTTAAATTATATTGACACAAGATAGGCTATTTTGTCTTCTAGCAAAAAGGATTAGTGATATCCTCCCATATAAAGATAGTCCGCTGCCAGCCGAAAGGCTAAGTTATTCACAATAGGGTAGTTTGCTGATATTTAGAATATTATATTTGTTGATGAATTATGTAAGTTTACTTGACATTAAGACTAAAAGTGAAATCAAAATCGGTTAAAAAATTAAGGGACTTTAAATCCATCATGAAATTTTATGGCATCTCTTTGTCGCAAAACGGAGTTTAACATTATTCTACATGTCGCTAGCAAACAATGACGTCACGAATACCAGCGCCTTCACTGTCTCATTAGCAATTTAAAAAAGACATTACTCAGATATTTTATAGTTATAAAAAAAAGCTTTCACTTCACACTTGCTCAAATAATACAAGTTTAAATTCAGTAATATAAGAAAAATTATAAACAAGTTTATTGTGTCAATGTTTTTATTTGTTTCTAGTGGTTTTAAATAGCTACTGCAATCGTGTATGCCGACGTATTACACAAATCATTACAAAAGATCTTGTTTTGCTTATAAATAATGTATTTACATAGTAATAATGAACGGCTATTCGAGTATGAATGCGTTGCGTGCGCGGGTGGGTACCTACGAGGAGTTGTCAAGTTATTTTTACGGCCTACGTGAGCATTAATAGCGGAACTATTACGGTCACTGTTAATTTCGTGCCATATAACTTCTTGGTAGAACTAATTTACGGTTTGTATTTGGTTTATAACCGTATTAGTAGTTTTGTAAACCTATAAATTAGAATAAAACCGATCTTTATTTCGGATTGGTAATTATTACAAGATTAGCTCTGGTTGTATTTTTAGAATTGTAGTATGAAAAGTATTGTATATAGTACATATACGCAGTCGAGGGGAATAAATTGCTCACTACACTTTAGTTGTTACACCAAAATCAACCACAATATTATCTATTTAAATGGGATATGGTGAGAAAATCTATCGATGAAATCTATTCGCGGCTGACTATTATTAAAGCAACGAGAAACATTTAAATTTATCATAAAAGGACGTAGAACAGTTATCTGGCAGCACAAAATAAGACAACACGATTTCGTAAAGAGACAGCTATGTAAGGCGACAGTGACAGTTTCTAGTATATCACTTTATATCTATAAACGAAAATTATTCTACATTAAGTAATAGATTAATGAATTAATTCAAACGTCATGAAAATCTCGCGCATGAGTTTAAAAGCCTTTTCATATATCACACGTTATTTTCTATGTTCATAACCCGAACTTACATGTTTAAGGTGCGCGATACGAAACGATATCGGTCGAAATTCTCGGTATCTTAATAAGGCCGCGTTTGCCATACCGGGCCCCGTGGGCGTCCGTACATTGCCGTGTCTGAAGCACGAACGCCTGCGCCCGCGCCTACAGCGGGCGCGCTCGTGTTAACAAACGGCCCGGCAATGAATAGGCGCGGTCGAAATCCGCGTTATGTAACTCCCGCTCTATTGTTAGATACTAGATTAAAATCTGCATAAAACACCTTGAACAGTATTGACGTTTATACATCGCAGGTGATAATAATTAGAGGGAGTAATTGTAACATGTAACATTAAATGTAAAATGTTTGTTACATTTAATTTTTTTATGTATATTCTTAAACGTTAGACGGAACAAATAAATTTTGATATAAGTAAAACAAATATAAATTGAGTGTATTTTGCGTAGTATACATTCGTTTATGACTCCACTGCAGGGCTCGTCTGTCCTCTAAGAATAAAGGTATTCACGCTAATCGAGTGGGTGTAGCAAATAAAAATGCCCATTTTACGATAAGACACTGCAGTTCTCACTATTAACAATGTTCATATCGAAAATTATAGATTTTTTGGTAGATAAATAAGCAACATTTTAAAGCTTTCCTTTTGAAATTATCCATTCAGCGGTACGATTTTTGTGTACGTTTTCTTTAACTTTGCAAAAGCCTATTTTATATTGTTTTCAACACGCACCACAATAATGCACCACATTCCCACTATGTTAATATACTAACACAGTGGGAATGTGGTGCATTCCAAATTAACGTACAAGAAAAGATTAATTAATTACACTTCGAAATGTTCAAAATTTTGCCGAAATAATTACAATTAGAACCGTGAACTGATTTTAAAAACAGAGTCTGATATTACCGCTTTTATAAATGCAACCTCCTTTCATGTCAACATTCTGAGTCTTCTAGGAAGTGTGGGTGCCCTCGCGCTATTTGTTACTGATGATAGTAGTAGTAGTAGTAGTTTTGAATATAGATAAATAGTTTGAGGTATGATACTCATGGCAATAGTAAACGCGTTTTCAAGAAATCGATTAAAATTGGCTCTTGAGAGATTGCTTAGATCCTATGATTAAATAAGACTTTATGTATTTAAAGTATTGAGTATTACTAAATTATTGACAGACTAATGGAATATTTACAGATTAATGCACGACGGCTAATTTTCTCATCTCTATTTTATAAGAATTTTCGCAAAATGCAGAGAGATTTAATAAAGCGTAAAAGAAAAAATAACCTAAAATCTAAATAATACTACTAGTTCAAAATATACCAAGTTGATCTCAAAATTTAGCGTTTTAAAAAATGTCTATTGGAATTCTTTCCGAATTAAATTATTTTCTTGAACTCCGTCTCCGTGATTAGTAAAATAGTGATTAACTTCGAAGCCCTAAATAGATAATCGAATTATAGTAATCGATTAATGGGCTATTAAATTTTTGAATACCTGTTTTTATATTTTTATTGGAAGCTAGATATAATAAATTTATCGGCATTATAAAATTATGTTGAAAATTAAAACATTCTAAAATCTAGTAACCTATAAAACTAGAACTATTAGAGGAATTAAAGAACTCTGTGGTTACGCTCCGTGGCCGTAATGGACTTTCACTTATCATTAACATTTATATACTTCCATTTATTTCCATTCGATTTTTCTTTGTATACGACATTCATTTTAGTGAAATTTGAATAATTTTCATTAATGAAGAATGTAGTGTGATTCTGAATGTGTAATATTATATACACTTATTAAATATTTCAATCACATGTAATAGAAAAAAATATATTCAGTCAACTGAAATTATAGATTATTTAAAAATTAGACATAACTATCGTTGTGTTCGTTCTCGTAACGAATATCGAGTGTAAATTGTATGTAAAAATATTGGTATTGAAACATGTTACATCATAATGAACACAGACATGTAGGGTTTACCTCAGTATAGAAAACTGATATATAACTTATAACATTTCATACGTGTATAATGACACGCGGTGTGTATTAGATTACTGTTACTTTAATACAATCGATTTATGACGCACGGCGTTAACTTCAAAACGTAAAGACCTTGACAGATCAAGTTTTTACACAAGACCAACTTAAAATTATATTTACGCTATGTCGCCGCGACGGCGTCTGATACCGAGCCTGTGAGCCTCTACTCACTACGGTTGTGATGATAATCAAGATGCTAGGTTCTGGACACCGATGAATTGTCACCGCCCGTACAAATAAGAGGAGGTGTCGGCCTCGTGCCATTCCACTTCGACTTCCTGCTTAGTCGTTGTTGCCCGTAAACGCATAATCTTCATAATTATTGACGCGTATCACGGAGCTTGTGGAATTCGTTCATGTTAACCAGAAACTTTATATATAAATCACCACTACGTATATACGTTGATTTAGGCATTTATTTACGTGTAAGACATTATATGTTATATGGACACCTGTACAATTCAAAGTTTAAATTTATCAATAATTTAAGATGTCTTTGAAACTTTACACTTAAATGGAATAACTTTTGTGACTGTTCATACATATATATCAATTGTAAAATTTCGTTTGCTTGTTGAATGATTTAATTCAAGATCACAAAATCAAATAGCATTTCAGTTACATTTGCCGCGTCTAATACTTACCGACCGTCGATAGCTTCGGGACGCGTTACGAAATACGGTTATCGAACGTTATATTACCTGCGCTTTGGCAGGCCAGGACAGGCGACGAAAAGCTCGTCTTCCACATGTCGCCAATTTAACACAATAACGTCACACGGTATGATCACGGGTCGTTCGATGTCGTGTCGACGAGCGCGCACACCAAGACCGGCCAGACGCACGACGCGACACCAGCTTGCCGCGGTGCCCGCCCGCTCGCGAAACAACAAACTTTACTTTCTTACAAAGCCCGTTTACACTGAGCGTGAACACGCGGCCTTTGGGCGAGGGTCTATAGTAAATAAGTTATGCGGTATTAACTTGAAGGGTAGTTACCCTACATTTTGTAAGTACAAAGTTTTAAAGTTAAAACTGGGTAATAATTGTATTTATTAGAGCATACATATCGATTACAAATATTATTATTTAAATAATGTATAAGGTAAACAATAATTTATTTTTGTTTAATTAAGGTGGTCATAACAGTATGTCGATCTATGTAAAATTTATCCTGTGTTTATAGATTCATTGTTAAATTTTTATTATCTTACTTCAAATTGACTGTTACCAAATAATTAACATATTGTTTTTCAATCAGAAGACAACGGATTCAATTCCAAACACAAACGTATTTATTGACGACTTTTTAACTTAAGTAAGGTGTGACCTGCTAAGGTGTGACAAAACCTGACACCTAATTGTAAATAAGATTAGACTGAATAATGCTAACAATATATCTACACATAAATAATAGATACATAACAATTAATCTATAACACAAATGCCTTTAAAGTTGTGTTTAAACAAAGACATTTCAAACAAACTAATATAAACGGAGACTGTCGGTCGCGATGGTGTAAGCCGGAGCGGCGCCGGCGGCCGTCGTAAGCGTTACGCCACACGCCCTCCGCGCACGCCCACGCGCCGCCGCGCCGCCGCGCCGCGTGTGCCTGGGCGCACTACTGACGTATCTGTGCATTTTTTCCAAAATAACGTGTATTTAGGTTTTCATTGTGTTGAGTAAGTACTTAAATAATAAAATTTAAAGCAATTCTACCAAAATCTAAGAAAACATTTGGGTAATGGGTTTTGAATTAAGAAAACTTAGATAAAAACATTACTACTGTTAGTTTTTTTTTTTTGTAATATTCTGCAATTAAATTTAATTTGTATATGTCGTATGTCTTAGTTAACTTTAACTTTAAAATGTTATACCTGTCTTCTTTTATTTATTTTTAATAAAGAATTATTATTATTAGCAAACAACAGAACGTGTTAATTTTCTTCGAAATTCGAAAATAAATTCAAAGTGATAGTTAAGCGCAATTGTCACATTATTTTTATCGCTGTACAAAAGACTTCAACGCGTCGAATTCGTATTTGAAAACAAATAAACAAATAAAACATAAATTCTTGAATATGAATATTTTATTTTTGATCCATAATTTATCTGCTTTACACATTAAGCGATTAAGTGTTAAGGTTTTAGACACATTGCTGAAGGAGACCTTATACAATTCTTTAACTAAGTCATTTAAATATAATAATTTAATAATGTATAAAAAATTAATTTCAAATAAAATGAAGCTTAAAATTTAGCAATCAGCGACATCTATAAAAGCTTCAGACACGGGAAGTCTCGCAGGTACCAGTTTTCGCCACGACAGCGCCACGATCGGCGCCGAGTCGGGCGGCTAAAATCAATAAGCCGTGCGCCGAAAACCGGAGGAGAGGTATGTAAATTCAGTGTTTCAGTAGCGCCCATCGCCGTCAAAGCTTTGACGCCTGCCCCGCCGCCGGTGTTTCGCTCACGACTTCAACCCGACCGTCGCCGCATCCTCCGCGTGAGTATCGACGCATTGATAACCAGCTGAAGCGTTGCACGAGAACGGCCATGGCGTTCGTGGGGTATCCCTGGAATTTTACGTTCATTCATGAATCGCACGTCCCGAACGCACAAGTGTAACCATTTTGAGGCCGGGGCCACCTCGTTGTATGTAGGGCGGGGAATGACCCGCAAGGGCGGATTTGAATATCGTAGGGGCAACAGTCCGGGGTAATTTGTCGCTTAATGTATTTACGTAAGTTAATTTTTTTTCGAATTGTGTAAACGCTCGTAAAAGCTTTAACATACTTTGTGTGGACTTTACTAATTTGGTCAAATGGAAATGAAAAATCGTGCCGTATTTTAAGTCTTTTATTTTTCGTAGTGCGTTTTTTGTAGAAAGTGTGTATGTAGTTACGAGTTTAAAAACTTTGATTTTTTTAATAATGATATTAATTCTATTTGAAGCAAATTAGTAAAGGTCTTGTAGAAGCAGTATTTATTTTAAAATTTACTGTATCTTATCCACTATTATTCAGTAAAAGTAGTTTTATAAATGCTTCGAAATAAATTATTATTTTTATAATATAAATTAATGGATCTTAAAATTTTTGGTGCATTCGTATTTTTTATTTAATTATTGCCAAACCTCTCTACTACACATTTTGCCTACACTTTCCCTATATTATTTTCAATTATTTTAGACGAACATACGTTTCTTTATCATTAAGATAAACTTTAATCCTATAAGAACGAAACTTTAATTTTATGTGATAGGGTAAAATTGGGTTTTGGAGAAGAAAATACATAATTCTATTTACATAATAAATTTATTGTCTATAACTACACCAAAATGAATATTTTCAACCATATCTTCTAAGAAGACCTTCAAGAAAAATTCAAGCCGATCCAAGCTGAAGTTAATAGATTCATCTATATTATACTGATTTTTCATATACAGGAAACACTTCTATCAAATGTGCTACTGTCGTAAATGGACAATGATTATCAATTATAGCTGTCGAGTCACGTTACCGGACATACATTTTATTTTGCGACGACCTTAATTTATTCGGCCAGGCGTGCTAAGCAATGTAAAGGTATTTGCTTAGGATCGTGTACCTACTTCAAACGATGTTTCGTTTAAGTAGGGAACTGCATATATCAACCCGGAAACCATTGACAACAGCGAGAGGACGTATGTCACGCGCGTTATCTAAATGTAGAACGGCCGGTTATCTCATAACGTACTAGGGAGATAATAACTGCATTAGATAATGGGGTATCGAGGTTTATATATAATAAAATCGGTAAATTGAGTAATGATTATTGTGTAGGATTTCATATATATATAGTTCTAAGTCAGAACTATGGAAATTTTAGGTTTGTTACGATGTAGTTTTCTATGGTTTTAGTGACGAGCTTGATATTAGCACTAAAACGTAAAAATTCCACAACTAAAAGTTTGGTCTCCATAACTCAAGATATTTTAATAGTTACCAAATTACAAATAATATGCATTGGTGATGGTCTTGGTGTTCCTGATATATCCAACGCTATGAATGGCAAACAAAAAAATTATATCAAAACCTTGTCTTACTCACGAACATTAAAAAAATCCGAAATGAATCCTTTTTTTTATCTACTTACAAATATGTGTCGAATTCTTCAAATTCAAGAATATAGCTTCCTACCTAACACGATAATGGTATTGAAAGCAACAACTACTGGAAACTCTCTAAACTTTTGATTTTCTCAACGGGAAGTATTAATATTTTATATGACTCTTTGTGTCATATATATGTTTCGATCAAATCAAATGATTTTGAAGATTTATATCATTCGACGCTCTTATTGGACGAGTTATTCTGATTAAATTTAGGAATACATCAATTACCGGTTTGCAAGTTATTCGAAAACAAGGTCATTTTGATTTTTTTTGAGATTATCTAGAACTACTTATCATGTAAAGTTTAAATTGTGAAACAATCCAAAAAAAGTGAAATTCTTTCGAAAGTCATGAACCTGATTATCTCGATTACATTGACCAATTTCAGTGAGGTTTTACGGAATATCACGAAGGTTTTTGAGGATTAAAACAGATTAAATTTTGAAAATATCTATTTAACATTCATAAAATTATTATAATAAAATATAAAAAAAAATACTTCTAAGATTGCTCCAAATCTACAAGACTATCGCGATGAAATTGCAGCGATTTTAAATCGAATAAAACCTTTTTGAATGCCATGAACTTGATGTTTACCCATTGTTTGTTTAGAAGTTAATTAAAAAAAAACAGATTTAAAAAAAAATGTCTTTAGAAAGTTTTTTTTGAAGTGAAACTTATTTTGGGACGATGTGAATTGAATTTTATGAAACGAAAATATATAACGAAAAAGAGATAGTTATAAATGTATATATAGGTTTAAGGCTGTGAGATAATGTCATAGAATGCGTTTTTATATAGTTTCCCTATCCTTCGTCTCCTCTTTTTGCGATGGTTCGTAGTCCCCTCCACTCTACCGATGTATACGGGCCCGTCCACGGGCTCTGCATACCGTGAAGACTAGACTCCATGCTGTAAACTGTATTCTTAATCTATTCGGAATATGTACAGAGAAAGAGAGAGAGAGAGAGACAGAGAAACGTTGAAATCTACAGCACACTATTTTCTGTTGGGTCGTAGTGACTATCACGCACTTTTAAGAATTATTTTATATTGAATCGAACAATTTCTATCTTTACTAAAATGTTACTTTAAGTAATAAAAAGTGTCGATCAATCGCATTCTCCCTCTCTCTTGTCTTCTCTGTTTACCAACTCCATAGTGTATTCATCTCATTTTCTTAGAACACTAAGTTTCACTACGCGTGTGAACTAACATTAGATTTTTTTAAATTGTATTTTTGATATTGCTCAAAATCTACGATATTTTATGGATAAATTGAATGAAACTATTTCAATGTCGCTATAGATCGATTTAAATTGTTGACCCGTTCAAAAATTATAAAGGGCTTACCTAAATATATGTGCACGCACACGTGCTTATGTATATACAGATAGATGAAACTCATAGTAAAAACTTTTAGAAAAGCTTCCTAAATTCTCAACAAGTTGAATTCTGATGAAAATTCAGTTTTATAAAATTGGACTGAAAATAACGTTTCTGAATTTCTTCAATGTTCAATTACCATAGTGATTTTAAAGACCTAAATTTGTATACGGTGAGAGTAAGTTTATATCTTTATAGGATTGGTAAATGTTCTAGGAATATTTAAAAAAAATAAGTCATGTATTTATTAATAAAATTGCTGAAGCAGTAGTCGATTCCACTTAGAATAGTTTTTACTTTTCCAAAAATTCTAATAATATCAAAATTTTAATAAAAACATTATCGTTTTAGGGTTCCGTAGTTAACAAGGAAGCTTTATAGTTTCGCCATGTCCGCCTGTCCATCTGTCTGTTCACGGCTAAATTCAATTGTATTAGAAAGTTATAATTTGATGTGGCTATAAACATTTAACACGCCAACAAAGTGATAAAACAAAATCTCAAATTTTCTCATTCAAAAACAATACGGATCGGTAAAAACCATTTTTCGATTTAGAGATCCATTAGCGAAATATTAAGCTTAAAGGTCCTAATTTTTGAAGTCAAGTGTCCCTTTTCTAACGGGTAAATAGTTATTCTTGGATAAGTGAAAAAATTTAACTAATTTAAAAAAAAAACTATCACAGCTGAGTAGGCCTTACTAGTTGACGAGTAATAGTCGATCAACTTACAAAAAAGCAAAATTTCTCACAAATTCCATTATAAATTACTTAGGTAACATTGCTGGATGGATAAAACAGGTAATAAATATAAGTTTATAAACCATGTAAATATAAAATCATACTTCAAAACCATTTTACATTGAATATAAAACGTTTGTTTTGTTTTTATTTTTGTTTTCATCATATTTTTCTTTATCCATTACCGAACAATCTTCATAATGTTTTTTTACTTGCAACAATGACTGTCATATTTTGAAATGGGATTTTCAACTTTTAATCTGTTTTAGATAATCACCATAAGACGACACATAAATTACAACTTTCTGCATTAAATTATTTTTTTTTAAATTGTAATTTATGGTCAAATCTAAGTACACCAAACTCGTGCTCTAAAATGGTCTCTTTTTGTTTATGAACAAAACACTCTAAATATGGAAACAGAATCGACAGATTTTTTGAACGTACAATGCCTATTTTATTATATTAAATACGACGCCACATGCAATACGAATATCGCATAAAACATACGATAAATTTGAACAACCACTGGGCAGTGCTGCTTAATGCCTTCCGTTAAGTGAGAATATTTAGCGCTCTTCAGTAATAAAATTCAAAAATACATATGTTAAAACGACCGCTATAGAGGCGGACAAAGTGTGAACTTGACATGGGACTGCCCGGGGATGCCATGTACTATTTATTTCTTTATACTCATAAATAACCTATCTAAAGGTTGAATAAACATTGTTTTAGACACTAGACACGATTCACATACTACGATGGAGATTTACAATGTATACGAATAAACTTATTTGTTGAAATGAAAACAAAATATATTATTGTTATTGCCATTTGTAACGTCGTTTGGACATTTGTTTAGTGATGGATTGGTTAGTCATTTATCTTTAGTTTTCTAATAAAAATAACAGTTTTTATTATTAATTTTCATAACTAGATGCACGATTTATGAGATTTTCTGTTGATGCTGTGAAAGATCTTATCGAATTTATTTGTAAGATACCCTTATATATTATAAGATTATTTTCGTAACAAATTACCAGTGAAAACGTGACCGAGTCGTCGAATAGTTACCCAAGTAATAAGTTTTAGGACTGTAATACAATTGTTGTCGAATAAAATGTAAGGGACTCTCTCGGAACGTCGTAAAAAGCTTTGAAAGGCGAGGCTGAAAGTGCTCGACACTGAAAAAGTGCGCGTTAGACTGAATCCGCATGTTGCTAGTGATTTTCTTATTTGAATTGTTTTTGTGACACCCGGATTGGAACGCTTTGAGAACAAATATTTCTTTGTATATAACGTGAATTATTAACAATGCCTTTGCTAATCTATAATTGTCACGTCGGCTACGCTATGAACGTACAGAAAGTACCACTGTATTATTTAGATTTTATTTATAATATTATATTTATAACGATAATCCTTTATTTCTCGCATATTTGTTAATTTAAATTTTCCCTTGCGATATCTCATAGCATTTTTGAGAGGCAATCGAGCATGCGAGCGATCAGTGCTCACCGCCGCCCATGGACATTCACAACCCAGAGGAGTCACCAGTGCGTTGCCGGCCTCTCGGGAAGGGATAGAATAACCGACAGAGGGGGAAATGGACAGAATAGAGCGATGGGCCGTCAGAACTCTCACTCACTGGACGAAACCCGTTGCAGCCAAGTTGACTATGGCATGTTTCTATAATTATCTTCATCAACATTTTCCGAATTTTTGGGAATTTCTCTATTTTCACTCTTTTAGTTTCGTCACTTTTGTAACATCGTCAGTCCACCGTTTGATGGATTTTCCAACTTTTCTCTAAGTCTTTTTCATGTTTAGGATTCCAGAATCTGTTTATTGTTAGTAAAACATGTCCTGCCCGTTACCATTTCATCTCATCGTGTGATTTAACAGATCACGTTTATTAAGATTCACTTTTAGATTTATGCATTTTTCTGAATATTAAAATACTTCTTTCCATTTTTTTTTTGACGGTTTTTCATCTACATTTTAATTTGTTTTAGCACCTATATATTAGTAAAACGTATAATAAGTATCACCGTGTTATTTAATGTAACGAAATTAATTAGACGTTTTTGTACGAAAATTAATATATATAGTTTCAGGGACGCAAAACATGGCGATTATCTATTTAGCTAAAATGTAGATAAGGTGTGAATTACTATTATAATGTACTGAAGTTTTTTTTAGAAACATTTTTTGGTATATTCTATATAAAATATTAGCAACTTTAGTAAACACAAATACGTAAATCATATTAATATGATTATTAAGTGAACCTATATATTATCATTATTCTTTCATAAATGACAAAATGCATTATTTTTTTATAGAAATAACTATAGGGAACAAACTATATTTTCTTTTTAATTTCACAGAATTATAGTACTGAAATATTTCTTTTTTACAAATTGTTTATCAATTTATATTTGAAAATCAAAACGTTCTTGCTACTTCATTAGGAAATTATAGGAAACACAGGAGGTTATCCTACGTCAAGTAGCGCTTGAATAATGGCTATGAATTTCAAAGTTATTACGACATGGAACGCACCTAGCACTAAGCACTAACTAAGTCAATTACTTACATAGATGCAAAAGGTCATTTGCATGAAGGTACTAATTATGATAGTGACATACACGTTCATATCAACGCTTGTTCCACACCATCTATATATGAATAGTGGAATAAACATTAAACACTTCATGACTAGCACTGGCACTGAAAATGCAATAGAATAGGATATAGTAGAAAGTTTCCATTTACCCAATTTATACGTGACGATGAATATGTGCGATACAAACACTATATGCAAATGTTCAAAGCAATAATTAGGCTCGTTGCCAAGGGAATTCGCGGAGCGTGAATTATTAGATGGTGGCAGAATTTGCTGAAAATTGTACATATCGATACGATTTTAAGCGGAATTATATTTTATATATGCACAAACTAATATATGCTATACAAGGTACAAATTACAGTACCTCTTTGTTTGTCTGTTGTGTCCTCCAAGATCAAGAACCGTTTGTTCGATTAATATGATTCTTATTGTATATACAGTTATCTGACTAGGCGTAGCTAAAAGATAGATATAGAAACAATGATGTTAGAGAGCGCGATGAGCTCTGAAGGAAGATGTAGGGAATCGACTAGAAAAAGATATGTTGCAGCGGTTAGGCCATCTGGAAAAGATGAATGAAAGTAGACTAATAAAACAAACCTATTGAGCGAACGTGTGTGATGAAAAGGTCGGTAAGGGTCTCCCTGAAAAATCTTAAGACCATATTTGTGGCATATTAAAAAAGAGCCAAAGTTTAAGCACTTGAGACCGACTATTTTAGATGAAAAAATTAATGGATGTCAGTAAAGCAAGAGAGATGTGCAAAGGTCGTATCATGTGCAAATCTATAGTCTCTGCCCAACCTTATGGGAAATAGGCGTGAGTTTATAATAATAACAATAATAATTATTATTATTTGGATAGATTTTGTATACTGCATTGGCTTACAATGGATGACCTAGGCTTTTAGGGCTAACAATTTTAGAGCATCATGTTAGATGAAAAATAGGAGCGCGCTTATAACATCAGAGCTGACTTATATGATACGGTTTTTACTATGAAAATACTTTAGCTGAGCAGGAATTAGTATACATTAGATTTTGTGTACTGAATCCTGGCTTCATACTTTTTCGTTGGCTTTGCTCGCCTGAAATAAGAATTAATTTCTTACTTCTTTACATCGATCGGTCGTTAGTAATAGCAATGTCTAAAGGAGAACCAAATCGATCTGGGATCGATATCACAATAACAAGTGGAAGCGAAATCGTTCTATGATAAAATAAGAGTAAGCTTTTATCTGAAATAATTCAGAATGGAAACGAGGGCGAAATCAGGTTTGGAGGTTTGGAGTCGGTGGGATTAGATTAGGACTTAAACCGAGATCGGGATCAGAATCGAGATTGATACCGGGACGGAAATCGAAAAAGAGTGGTATTAAAGGTGATAGAGTAATCGGTTGATTTAAAGGTAAAGAAATTGATATTATATCCACACGGGCGGAGCCGCGGGCAAAATTTAATATAATAACTAGCTTATGTAGTATCTGTATATACTCTACCTTATAGTATATTTCGTCTATTGTTTTAATCTTATTCTTACTTCCGCAATAACTATTTCATCTAGACCATAAATAAAGTATCTTTGTCGTCACAGATACGTTCATAGATACCTTGTCTGACACACTAGTCTATGCATAGACTAAATCGTGCGATATAAGAAGTACATTAATACGAAATGAAATATCTGGAGCGCGTCTATATGAAAAGAGATATATTGTTTGTTTATTTTCTCGAAGCCGCGGGCGGTCGATGAGTTTTGATTACCATGTAGCGCGTGAGAAGTTACACTTCTTTGGCGTAATTAAAAAAATGTTTTTAATTAAATGGAAATAATTAACTGCAATAAAATAATAAAAGTGCTGGAATGGGATAGTCAATATGGTTTATAATATTTAATTTATATTTGGAAACTTAAATAAATTAATATTCATTTTCTTGTACAAAGTGTAATATAAATTTTATCTGTTTATACGAAATTATAACAATTATTAAGTGATAATTTAGAATATGTTAACGTTGTTTTGTTGTTATCTTCTATTTTACATTCAGCTACACAGAACTTACCGACTGATGTCACAGTTGAACTTGCTCATTTCGCTTGACTTACAGTCCAATAAATATTCGGAGTCATGATATTGGTAGTATCGTCTATATCTTGATAAATAGCAATTCCTCCAACTTTAATGTTTGACACATCAGTTATTAGTGGTCTGAAGTTGCTCGTTCAACCGCTCGAGAGCAACTTCATACTGTAGTTTTCGTGTCGTCCCGATAAAAAATCACTCTCATCTCTTTTTCTTAACGTGCCAAGAGAAGGGTAACTTCAAAAACAGTGAAAGTTGTTGAAAGATAGAAAATGTTTTTTCTACTAAAGCTCAAGTTTAACGATTCAAAAAAAAAACTTAGCGGTGCAAGTCTGGAAACTACAGCACGTTTTTTCAAACAATTGTGTTTTCTCTTTAAACATAAACGCATCCGCTTAATTTCAAACTTCTATTAGAATTGGAAACAAAACATATGTTTTAAGACGTTGTTTACATTATCTCATGTTCACGGATTTAATTTTATAGATGTCACTGTGAACATCAATTAACGATTTAAAGTTAAAACACTAATAAACCGTAGTTGCGCTTGAACTGAATTAAGCTTAAAGCTAAAATCAGAATCGCGAACGGAACTGAAGTCCAAAAGCCATATCGAAACTTATATCGAGACAGGGAAAAGAATTGGACTCTGAATCTGAATCCCAGTTGCAGTCGCGATTACAACCAGGATGGGGTTTGTGGTTAGATAGTAGTCGCAGATACGGTAAAGAATAAAAACCATTTAAAAGCGATAACTACCAAAATATTTCAATGAATAGAGCTTTGAATTGTGATTAACTTTTTTTGTTTCGCAGCAAAACGATGTTAATTAGTTACTTACTGAAATAATTGTAAACATGAAAAAAGTATATTTTTTTGCTGCAATACATAAATTTTTGAAACTGTTCTATTCGTTATCTTCTTACAATAAGAACTTGACTAGTATTTTTTTTAATATACACAGTAATGCATTTTACTGGAGTACCATTTGTGAAAATGATTAAATAAACATAAAACAATCATCAATTTTATTTAGTTAAATCTCTGTGACCTTATCACATTTTATCCATTTCGACATCAAATCCAAAATGACGAGAGCAATAATAAAAGTAAATTGGAAAAGAGAACGCACTTCGCTGCCGGCCGAACCATAAAAAGGAATTCGCTATTTACCGAGATTAGGTACAGTTTCACATTTTTTTTTTTTTTTTGCTTCCTTCTATATTGAATTATTATGCTGATCGGAGGACTGAAATTTATGAAATAATTTCGCTTTGATAAACGGTTTGTACTTTTCGTGAATGAAATAACAGGAAAATGAATGGGATTACTAGTTAGGTACAATTTAATATGTTGAAATTTATCTTTGAGCGTCGATAAGTGTGGTCAATGTATTATTGTAACATAAAATAGAGTTTTATTTACGTTTTTCTTGAAATCGGAATCTATTCGATGCATTTTATTGCATCTGGTTCCATTTTTCATCCTACTGCGCCCACAGTTTTTATTCTTAATCGAGAGGCTTGGAACTTACGACCAACACTCTACCCAGCGCGTCATTCAGACAGCATCCAGAACCGACGACTTAATATGTTCTCCGATGCATAGAGCGAGACGTTTAATTTGACTTAAAACTCATTCAGAATTCGAAGCGTCGCCTTCGAATCAGAAGGCGACGCCTTACGATTTATAGGTGACGCTCTCGATCACTCGGCCAGGGTTGTTCAGTATGGGATAAGATGTTGTTCACATCCTTGCAATGGGATGATTAAAACTTGATGCCCGATGTAGACATGCGGGAGATATTTAATATATGCAAATATAACCGGTTACGTTGCATATTACAAGCTTCATGTCTAATTTATTAGTAGTAGTAGTAGTAGTAGTAATAGTATGCCATTTTATTAGTAGTAGAGTTGAAATATGGAATCGTAAAATATCTTGGTTCATGCATTTCAAAAAAAGTTAATTGCGATGGATTTTAATACCATTATATTGTGTTTTACCATTCGTAAATGTTACACCATTGTATTATACACAAAGCTATAGATTTTTTCAATTACTTTTATTTAATTATAAAATATAAAATATTTTTTTTCGATATTTCAACCTGCCGTTACCCGCCCACTTGGCTGGGTGCGAATTAAAATTTAGAAATTAGAAATTGTTGTTCTTTTCTCTTTCAAATATGTCCGCGGTTTCGCTCGCGTACATATAAAATAAAATCTCACAAATTCCGATTTCGTTTACATTCTGATTTTCGATGTCAATTCTGGTTTCATTGTCAGGTATAGTCTCGGTCCCGCTTTTAATTTCAATACCTGTTCGGTGTTGATTTTGTCCCTTTTTTGGGATTGGGTGTAGATAAGATAAGCTAACAGATTTTTTTTTAATGGTATTTGTACATTTTTGTTACACAAAAGTATCCTAAATCCTAGATAATGCAAAATTTTATTACAATCCGCCTAGCCGTTTGTATATTACCATATATCCAAACAAACACACTTTCAGATTAATAATATTACGTGGGGCGCACTATGTTTCTGGATTGGCCACTTACATGAACAATATTTAAAAAGTAATTGCTACATTTGAAAATGGAACTCTGGCTGTAGTATTCTATAGTTTGTTTCAATGTCAAATGTTTTTACATTGTGGCGTCAGTTTAAAAATTGCGTGTATTCATCACTATGGATTTTAGTCGTGAAAATTGTCGTAGTATGATTTTTTACGATTTTAAGTGTAATTTGACAGCTCGGAAAAGTCTCGCTCTGCTTCGAAATGCTTTTGGCGATGAAGCACTATGCAAGACGACTATTTGTAACTGGTTTTCAGAACTCTAATGCGGTCGTGTCAATCTCTGTAACGAATTTTGTGATGATCGCCTGTCAACCGCTGTGAACAATAAAACATCGATGCTCTGCGCTGTATGATCGAAACAGGCAGGCATGTGACCTACCATGATATTTGGGCATCCCTATGCATAAGCATGAATCAAATACAATCAATCCTACACAAACATTTTGGTATGAAAAAGCTATGCTTGCGGTGGATACCGCACAATTTAACTGAGAACCGCGTCACTTGGTGCAATGCCATGCTTGCAAGATTGAAGGAAGAGGAATCAGATTTGATGTCGGACATAGTAACCAGTGACGAAAAATGGATTTATTGCTACGATCTCAAAACAAAGTAGCAATCGACCGTATGAGTCTATCGAGATGAGCAGAAAGCAATCAAAGTGCCTCTAAGCGGATGATTGCTTATTTTTTTTTATAAAACTGGACACGTGGCTACTGTGGCTTTGGTGAATTATCGTACCGTCGATAGTGATTGGTACACAACCATTTATTTGCTAGAAGTTATCGACGGACTCCGTAATAATAACCGAAAACGTCGTGTTATTTTGCACCACGGCAATGCCAGTCCTTAGATGGCCAAACAGACAAAATTTTAAAGGAGAAAAACGTAGAAATTATGAGCAATCCTATGCACAGTCTCGACCTGGCACCTTGTGACTATTTCTGTTCGCAAAAAAATAAGAACCAAACATGCAGTCAACGATTTTCATCACCAGAAGAGGCTGTCAAAGACCATGAAAAACATGTTTCCGAGGTCACCAGGGTGGAGTGGCATAAATGTTTTTGAAATTGGTTTATTCGTATGAAAAAATGTTAACTAACGAAGAATATTTTGACAAACAATAATTTCATTTGTAACCATTCATAGTAATTTTTTCTCATACACTCCAGAAATTTTCTGTGCACCCTACCTATAGATAACATAGAACCATCTACAGACGATCCGGTGTCGATTGATTATAGTCTCATATCGATACATCTTGTAGTTTTTACGTGATTGCCTAACAAAAAACCATTTTCATTATATATTTACTAGCTTTTGCCTGCGGCTCTGCGCACGTAGACAATTTTTTTTTTGTATAGGAATTGCGTAAAATCCATTCTTAGTGAGTGACTACCTCTCGAAAATATTAACTATATCAAATTTCAAATCAATCGAATCTGTAGTTTCGGAGATTTCGTGATGAGTCCGTCAATCAGAGAGTGGTATTTCGCTTATATATCTACTAGCTTCTGCTCGCAGCTCCGCCTGCGTAGGCATAAAAAGAAGGAATTGTTTTTGGATATGATTTGCGCAAAATCCGTTCTTAGTGAGCATTTATGTCCTGATAAAAGTAATTATGGCAAATTTCATAAATTGATGAAAATTTTTTTTTGTTAAGATTTGTGTAAAATCCATTCTTAATGAGCGTCTACGTACTGAAAAGAGTAATTATGCCAAATTTTATAAAACGGTGAAATTTTTTATAAGGCATTGCGTAAAACCCGTTCTTAGTGAGCGTGTATGTCCCGAAAAGTCTAACTACACCAAAGTTCAAGTCAATCGGACCTACAGTTTTGGAGATCTTGTCATGAATCAGTCAGTCAATGGTATTTAGCGCTTAAATGTAATAGACTACAATTATCAATCCATTCACTTTTAATATTAGCCATTGTCCCTGTCACTTTTGATCCCGATCACGTTCCTATCCCATGTTATCTATATAAATTCTGGTTCCATCGTCAGATCCAATCCTAATCCCACTATTCTAATAGCAGTTTCGATACCAATTTTCGTTCTTTCTGGGCCTTGGATGTTAGTGATAACAGAATACCATTTTTACCGGTATTTATATTTTTTTTGGATAAAAGGTAATTTTGTTACGTAAACTTAGTAAAATAATCTTATATCATATTTGAGAACACAAAATCATTCCCCGTCAAACACTCAATGTCCTATTTTAAATGCGTCTAGCAATTCGCATATGATAAACGTTATATCTAGATCATAATAGGCTATACTATATATAGCCTGCGATGATTCCGCATCGATTGATGTTCCCATGCCGATACGTTCAGTCATTTGCGAGATCTCCAAGGGCTCAAAGATGAAAATTTCATTAAAGAAAAAAATATTTTCATTATATATGTATATAATGTAATCGTGGTAGAGCCGTGCTGTGTGCAATTTGGCTGCAGCACCAATAAGGGCCGCCTCGACCGGTGAGACATCACAGTCTTACAGAATACAGGCGTGAAGTAATAGCTTCCGCTAATGCTTTTTGTCCAGTGAGAGTTCCGGTGGTCCACTTCCCCTTTTTTTGATCACAGTCCCTCTCCGCCCCTCTATCATCAGACTCCATCGTCCATCAAATATTCTAGTCCTACCCAAGAGGTTACGCATTGATGAATCTCTATGTTTGTTACTAATTTTTGTCGAGGAAAAGCTAAAGTATGACGATTCTCATAAGAGAGATCGACAAAAATTCGAATTTCTCATTAATAAGCAGATTGACGTCATAAGATTTTCTAATTTTCTGTTCGACATATTAGTTTTTACTTCTGCCAAAATTTGTTTACAAAATTGGATATAGATCTATTTGGTGAATAATGTCGTGGAATAAATTATAGTTTCATTTGGATGCTTGCCTATTCGTAAATATTAGTTTAGAAATAATTTAGAAAATAATAGCCTTTTTTGGAAATATCGACTATTAAATAAAAGCCAACGTGTGATGTATTTTACAGCGGATCTCTTCACTAATATTTTCAAATTATCTATATTAAACTATTCAAAGGTCAACTCGACCATACCGTTATTCTTCGCTGTTGCTCAAAAACATTTAGTTTGGTTGATGAATATCAAATATTATTTGTCAATCACTAGCCGCATAACAGTAACTTAAATGACTGGCGAGGCTACATTATTAATGGAAATATTATGGTGTTGCTATATTGCAGTTTATAGTACTAACGTCGTCTAAATTCGCATTCGTGTTATTCAATTTGTCTAAAATTTACGCATTTGTCATTAAATAGATAAATATCATACAATACGTTACAGGTAGATGAGATTGGGAAATAAAAAAAAAATAGGTTTCACCATCTAAATTAATTTTAAAAAGTAAGAGATGAGGTGTATTTCAGCCGATTGATATGTAAAATTATTATGCTCGGTTTTTCAAAAAAGATCATGGTGGGGTATTTTTTTTATCTACATATTTCTTGCCTTTAAGTGCTTTAATGAGTTAAATGTTGATTTTGTACATGCTGGAATATTGTTGAACACGTGATTACAAGTAATGTTCGAAATGAAATAAATTCGAAGTAATAATGGAAATGAATACAAACTATAACTTTTTGTGTACGGGTTCGCCCGCATCAATAAAGAACTTTGATCAAAATTTTGAACTTTTTTAAAATCCTGTCCGATTCTAATTCAATACCTGTGTTGATCCTATTTCCAGTTTTAATTCACGTTTTTCTTTTTCACTCGCGCGCATTCGCTTCCCGTATACTTCACCCTTTCACTTCACATCTCCCTCTCAGCCCCTTATTCCTTCTCTACCTCTCCAAGGTAGGCGAGCAAAGAAGCGCGGTGAAATACTCATTTAATAATATTTTACGATAAATTGCACACTTTATATGGAATGTGAAGCTTATTTCATAATCCATTTTTAAGATTAAACAATACATCAACATCAGAATACTTAGTCAAATCTTGTCATACAACTTACGCAAAGGCCCATTGCAGTGCTAGAGGTTCGGGTGGAGGGAGGGCGTCCTCCGAGAGGGCGTCAGGTGGCAGTCCCTACATCGATGGCCTCCGTGCGTCACGTGCACATCGTTGACGAGTCCGGTGAACTGCGTGCGACGTGCGGGCCTCACGGCGATGTTTTGTTTGAAGTACTATTTAATCGTAACTAATCGATATATCATATTGCACGTATTTCACACAACCGAGGAGGCGCGCGAATTCAAACTCGTATGCTCTACTCGTTGGTACGATACACTATTATCTTGGGACTGTTATAATCGTCTACAATACATTTACGACTGCTGTTATGCGATCTGTGAAGAAATTTTCTTCGAATGTAGTCTCACACAAAACATATAATGTTACGTAAGTGATTCTCGATGCGGTAAGATTTGACGGAGATATAACCGATAGCCGAATTGTCAGCGACGCGCCGAGCGGCCGGCCCGGGGGCGACGTCCCGCTGACGAACTTTCGACGGCACTTTTAATTACCGCGCCGCGGGGAGCGAATATTAACGCCTCTCTCGCCGAATTCGAGAACGAAAAGTGCTCTTGCGACTTTTGAAGCTTCATCGCCGTGCGACCGAAATGTTTTACAACATTTGCGGTTTGGTGACTGACGCGAAATGTTTGGGTTCGATTTATGATCGAGTATGTATGTATGGTATACTATATACATATATATGGTATAGTGTACCATATCTACGTATGTATGGTATTAACTATATTTATGTATGTATGGAGGATGTGTGGTGGTATATTGTTTATAGAACATATTATTCACAAACATACGCGCTCGTATAATGTTTGTAAGTGTAACTGCATGGGTTATCTGAAACTAATGATATGTGTATGTTTTAAAATATATATAATTTAAAAATTTATTTAATTTTTTGGATCAAAAATCTAAAAATGAATATGAATAGTTTTTTTAGTAAATAATATACATAAAATATATTAATTAATAAAAAAATGAAACGTGTGCTCTAATTTTTCAATGTTAGATACAAAAAAATTGAATAAATTCTTCCCTGCGGACAACAAGGAAAGTATAGATATAACAATTACGTTAAAGAGGCAAATGACTACGCGCGCAATATTTTATGGTCATAAAATGTTTGGAAGCTGTAATAACATTTTTCGATGTTAATAAAGCGATTAATATGACATGGACGAGAATGTATTACTATATTTGCATAGAATTCAAAATTTATTTTAGTTATTGTAATGAAAAAACTGTTTAGACAATGCATATCAAAAGCCCTGGTATTCTTAAACAAAGAAAATACTAACACGTTGTAGGTCAATGAGTCATTCTAATTTTTTAACCAGTAAATGGATAGAAACTGATGAATAATTTAAATTTTAACAATGGATTTAAAAAAATGTACACAAAGACATTTAAAAACTGGTTAAGGCTTTCTGTCTTTAGAAATATTGTAAATTAATTTGATGTAAGACTTCCTTTTTAAATTTCAATTAAAAATGATAGCGATGAGTGAAAACGACACATGCAGAATCGTCCAAAGACAAACATATTTTCACTAAACCAGTGCGTAGGAGTATACATCTGTCTAAGCAGATTCACGCGAGATCGGGCTGAAAGTCGCATGGATGCAGTGACTGGTTGTAAAGTTGGAAGCACTGATTTAATATTATTCGTATACATATAGTATGATTTGAGAAATGACGTGTTTCTTTTTGTTACAAAATTATAAAAAACGTAATTACGTACACAAAACAAACAAGAAAACTTAACAATACTCTCAGAATGGTGTCATTAAACAATGGAAGTCAATTAATTCATATTAACTTTTATCTATAGGTAACATATTCTGTAAAATGCACAATCCAACTAAAATAACTTATGTGTATACATATGCATACAGCCAGTCGTACAGTTAATAAAATGAAATTTTTCAACAAAACTTATTTCAATGACGGAAATTGATATTTTTTTACCACAGCGAATCAAACAAAAATTCAATTCTATTCTGTATTTTGACAATAACAGAAATGCAACTTTATTATACATAATAACGTTCTTCGTTAATTAAATCTGCGTTTACTTTGCTTCCCTAAACCGGTTGTCTCACAAACAAAAATATAATATTCAGTTATTAAGGTAAATGTCGGATATTTAGTTTCCTATTTTTTTTAATAAAACTGTCGCAGTAAGGGACGACTAATACTAATATCAAATAATATAATAAACTTTTTTTCCATCTCATATCTTTTCTCCTTTAGCAAATATAAGATATCTCGAAACTTTGCAAAGTGACTTTATTTATTAATATCTGACCCATATTGGTTACAGAAGGTCTTGGATGTAGATATAAAAACGGGGATATTATAAAGGGATTGTATTATCAATATTTATAGAAGTTTTTGACAGAAGTAATAAAAAAATGTATAAAAGTAAGCTATAAAAAAGGTTAAAAAAAAGTGTAAAGTAAAAAGATTATGAAAAAAAAAATTGTTCATGGTGGAATACATTGGTAAGCTGATGATGTCAAAGAATAATACGTAGGTGCGATTATGAGACGAGTACTCGATTCAACTTGTAACTGCATATTAAATATGCCTTGGTTTGCGTGCAAATTTATCCACAACTCCCATGTTACTCAGGCATTATGCATAATTTCGCCAAAAATTCGTTTATTATTATTTGTCTATTATTTGTACACGTTCGAAGGTCTAGATTTATCAATAACTATCCTTTTTTGTTTATGTCCTTCTGCTTGCTTTACCTTATGAAACATTTGATCCGGTGTACGCCGATCAATGTCCCTTCTCATTTATTTAACTTATTTTGGACTGAAATATGCTTCTTAATACAAATCAAATAAATGAAGTTCAAATGGTTTTCAGCATAAATTATATTGGGAGTTTACGACACTTCGCCGATTGGCCGAAACAACACTCGATTTTATGATAAAATTAATAAGCTCTCTTGTAACGGAACAATATTAAATCCCTCCCGGTGAAGTAATTAAACACCTTTTCATTTTAATCCCTTGTTGGTGCTCAAAATACAAATTGTTTAGTAATGTAACAAGAAAAGCCACCTTTCGCATTCATTAAAGGGTTTTGCATAAAGTTTTCGCGGTAAATATTTGAAGCCAAACAAATTGGAAGCAGTTTTGGTGTATAATAGGTAACATTTTTTTATGTTGTTTTAACGTATTTCAACACTGCTAAATTGTAAATTTTGATTTTAATTTAATAGGACAATAAACATAAATAAACAGGATCATTTTCTTTTTATTTTTAATTTTGATTACGTTAAATTCGTTAGCGACTTGTATTTATTTAACTTTTTTGAGTTTCTTAGAGTTACGAACAAAAATAATCTAAAGAAAATATGTAATTTTTAGGAAATAAACTATATCTACATGAATTTGAGAATTTAAGACTTTTGGCTTGTGTTGTCGTGGCTGTTTCAAGATTAGAACATAGACATTTCTTAAGGAAACGTTGCATCTTAGAAAAACAAAATACACCTTCAATATCAAGTGCATTTTTTATCCTTTTAAAGTAAATACATCCTAAGCGATAGCCCAGAAGCTATTGACCTCAGAGTTTTTTTTTATTTAACGTTCGCAAAATGTAAATTAATACTTAGAAAGAAGTATGTAAGATTGTTTCTGATAATCAAAAAAAATGACGCATTTTGCTAGAGTTCATACGTGTGAATAAGTAACAAAAACAATATTTCAAAAATAAATACGTCTTAGAAGTTATGCGTTGTACTTTGGCGTGACTAACATGAATCTACAAATATGAAACCATATTATACCGCCATTAGCCTGGGCCGAAATCCTTTATACGCGATTTGCTTTATAAATCAAAAACTTTTAATTAGCCAGCCGTCGTTTCGCTTCAACTTTACTAATTATATGGAACGCTTATTATTATAATAGACAAAAACGTAAACCGATTATGCCATATTTTAATATTAACACGTCACAAAATTGTACAAACTTCAACGACAACAACAAAAAAAAATTCAAAAAATTCAATCAAGACTATACTTATTTGTGAGATAAGTTTTAGAATGCTCAGTCTAAGAATATACAACAAACCAAAGCTATATTTCTTCGTAAAAGCATGCCCTTAACTAAGGGCGGATTCGGTTTATAGGCATGGTTAGCCCATCGAATTAAAATTTGTAATTCGGTTGGGTAACCACATCGCAAATTGTGAATTAGTAGAGTAATATGTCATTTACAAACAACGATTTCATGCACTGACAGTTTAAATGTATGTTCTGAGCTTTCGTTTTCGTATTGTATTCGGCAAATCGGAACTGCGTGATTAGTTCATTGATTGTCATTCCTATTTTAGTTAGGTTTACCTACAAATTACTTGCAGACCAGAACATCATGGACATTAATTCGCTCATCTTTAGTTTCTAGATTGTATATCTACATAATTTGATATTTTTTCGTAAAATAATAGATCGTTGTAGATGATATGGTTTTCATTATATTGTACTTTATTTAAAACTTCACGCCTATTTCTCAGAGGGGTACGCATCTGATACCTAATTATCTGAAATATCCGGTGTACGTAAATGTAAATACGGCGGACGTGCGCGCAGAGAGAAATTCTAAACGGGAAATTAACGAAATTCTACGTAAGAAACGTGAACGGAAACAGGAAATGTATTTACTTTTCTATTTCCTATTTAACGGGGTGTTTTTTTTGTGTAAAATTCATTTTGCTAAAATATAAATTTTACATGTTCGATACATATCGATTGTTAGAATACCGATAACTAACGATTATTGATATTATATATTCTCATGAAATGAATATACAGTTTTTGTGAGGTTAATATGAATTATGTTAAAAACTATTGCTATAAGGTATTATTTCCGATTATAATGTGAATATGCCACATAAAAATTACCATATTTATGCAAATCCATAAATGTGGGACATGTTAATTTTTGTTACTTTTATTATTATTTATATATAGACGGTAATTCCAAGTTTAATAATAAACGCACAAATGCAATAACATAAAGTTTTCAAATAAACCCGAAGCTCGAAACAAATGTATAATGAAGGACGTGTATTCGCATGTACACCGAAAGTAATTGCTTTCTGAAAGGGAAAAATGAGGTCAAAAGTTATTTTGCGAGAGGCACGTTCAACCTCTACGCCTTATTGTACGATGTTGTTACAAGCGGAAAAGAAAATGTAATGGAAACAAAGGAGCGGACGTTAAGTTATGAATTTCATCGGTTGATTTGGTAGTTTATAAGACGGCGGATCTTGGATAATATCGAGCAAATGCGTGACGGCACACATACGAATGGGACTGGATAGGCGTTTCACAAATTGTAATCTCGATTTGGGAACTTTATATGCTAAACTTTACGGTATACATATAAATTTTGACACTACAATTTAAACGACTTTTTTTTGTAACTTCGCGGAACACTGCCTTTCTAGTTGTTTTCCGAAATAATCGGTTATAAAACACAGCGAGTCAGTAATTAAATTTGACGTTTTGTAGCACAATATTCGTTTTTAAATTATTATTTCTCCAAACGTTTTTCCAGTTACTTTTCCGAAGCCGCTCGTTAATGTTTTACAATGCTCCGGCATGTTTCAGAACATCCAAACATGGCGGATGTTGATTTAATTAAGTAGGTTATTGTTATTTGGCTGAATTATTACCATTAAAAAAATTGAATAGTAATGATTAAAAATCACAAAAATCATACGAAATGAACAGCTAGCCATTAAACTTAGTGACTCTTTGTAATTCGTACCAACGAAAATAAAATGTCTTAATATTGTTAAGTTTTAGTTAGTTTTTATTGTATACGGGAAGATCGTATGTATTTTGTACCAGTAAGTATAGATAGCATTTTTTTTTAAATAATTTTTCAAAGTCATCATCAAATTTTCCTTTTTGGTTTTTTGTTCATTTACGGTCCGGCCTTTTTAACGTATCACTTAAAATACTACGAAAACTCACTACCCATTTTAGTTTTCATGGTTCTAATGTTACAGATACCATGTGTACGACTGCATGACATAATACCAAAAAATACAATTTCATTTAATCACATCTGACGTGTCAATAGCTGGCAAACACTTGCCGGCTTATCTTTGATTTGTGTGTGGGAGCGACACAGTGTCTGATTAATGTTAAGCTCGTGCACTTCCTGAACATGCTTATTAAACCACAGCAAGTCTAAAATATGTTCAAATGTTTTAAAACTTTGACAAGCCAAACGGCTATATTTTATGCATATACCTGCGAGAGCGTTTCTGTTTTCGGAGAAGCAAGCACGGCCGACGTCGGACTAATTGTGTCCGCCATTACTTTAATCTAATTTTATAAAAAAATATATAAATGAAAAGATAATAAATGAAGATAAAAGAAAAAAACTCTCTCTACAGAGAAATATGGACAAACTGTATATGTAGATGATGGTTTTTTATATATAAATTCAATTCAGCAGAGAGTTCAGCAAGTTGAACCGCTAGGACCTCTCCTATTCCCTTTGGCAATTCAAAACGTATTAACATAACTCACTTCTCCCTTAATTTTGTGGTATCTGATGGTACAATTGCTGGGGACACAGAATCCGTTGAAAGAATCATTCTTGTCCTGATTTCACGGTTGGTATAATGAAATGAAAGTTTATCTTTTGCGATAGTAATTATAATGTCTTGAACTTGTAAATGCCGAAATACTAGATTTTAAAAAAGCAATAACTTAGAATTGCATAATTATTTGAAACGTGGAAAACAAAATATTGTACACTTTTTGCAGAATTTAAAAAATAGACATTCTCATTACTATAGAATTTTATTCACTTTTTTTAATACAGCTTATATTAAAAAAAAAATAAGTAAAACCTGATCGAAGAAAATATCGTTTTTCCTTTAAATATTTTCAAAATAAGTGGTTAAACATAACTTTCCCAAAAATTTATGACGTTTTTCAAATATTATTTTATAACCTATGAAATAAATATATTTTGGATTTGAATTTGAAGATCACCATAAATACCTACTTTTTGGTTTTTAGTCCTTGACTAATTTATTTTAGATATCACTCAAACGACTCCAAGTATATAGCATTTTTTTATCTTTAGCTTCAGACACTCTGGATTCAGTGTACGGGATTCCTCTTAGTACTATTTCAGGAAGTATAAAATGTCTTCATTGGACCACTCACTCATTTTCTTCACTCGCTGTTCACACATCAGAAGTGATGCGTTCAGTACTCAAGCGGTACTACACAAGTACAATCGCGGGTGCCCTTCGCAAACTCTTGTCGCAAGCTTCCTTTGATTTGCGAACAAAATTCGACACTCGATCGGATCGGCGGTAAACGCTTACATCTCTACGAAACCAACCCGAACGCCCCGTCGACACTTTTGTATTTGCGAACGCTTGATGTGGTGTGGCAAGCGTCTGGAAGCGTACATTATTATATACGAGTGTATGCACACGCCGAGCCAAGCGTGTGGAGGAAAATTAAATAAGTATCGATCTAAAAAGCCTTAACTTTATTTGGAAAAAGTTATGAGGAACACTGAATTCCCTTCAGGTGAAGGGAATTCGATTTCTATCTCTACCTTGATGCGAACCGTATTGTCCATATTTAAAATTTTCTATTGAATTTTTGTTAATTATTCTATAAATTAGATTTAGGTCCTCTTCCACCATCTTCTTCCAAACTCAGTTTTAACTAAAAGTTGTTTTAAAAATGAGTTTTGCTTCTATGTCTTCCTTTTAATGAGTTTTAAACCGAACGACCGTTTAAAAGAGGACGTGGAACGTAAGTTCTCTTTTAAAAATGACTTTTCGTTAAACGTCTGCTTAAAACGAGACGGTGAAAGAGGCTCTTAGAATCTAACCAGTGGATCATTATAACTCCGCTATGAAAGAAAAACACATCCGAGTTATGAGTTTATTGAAAGAAAAGGACCCTACCATAAACATACCGCCTCTCTCCAACGTATAATACAAACAGAAATTATTAGTTAGAATCTTAACAAGAATAGTTATCGCCACATGTTAAAGTCGGTGGCCACACCAGACATCGATTTCTACGTAACAACTTACATCACAGGCTGGCAACCGTCCAGCAGACGAACAAACAACGACTCGTCGAGTGATTTGTTACCCTAGTTTACTTATTAATCTAGACTCTATCTAGGCTTACATACAAAAAAAAAAGACTAATAAATTCAGTTGTTTTGACCGTACATATAAATAATGTAAAAAAATAATATTATCAGCATCTACAAAAATAAAAAGTTTTGCTATTTAGAGCTGATTCGGCCAAACTTCACGTTATTCCCGAGTAATTTACTTTCATAATATCCTTACTTAGTTCGTTCTTTCAACAGTAACATAGCCGCTCATTGCGCTAATTCGAAAAGAAATAATACTTGGATTGTTCTATACTAATATAATAAAACGGAAGAGTTTGTTTGAAAAACGCTAATTTTGGGAACTATAAGACGGATTTGATTTTTTTTGTATTACACGGTCCATTTATTGATCAATGACTACAAAGGTCAGAACAATGATAGTGCGTGGAGTTCCTCCGCGCGGAAGAACTGAAACTTCGTAATGTGGAAATGAAAATAGGAAGGGGTAGAAATTACGTTTTTCGTCGCACGTTACAAATGCGAGACGAAATCTACCGACTCACTCTCTTTCTCTCTCCTACTTGTACTTTTGTGTATCTTTCTTTCTCTCTCCCTCTTGCGTTGGAATATTGGACGCTACTCGTTGCTAACGCTCGCGCTGGCCTGTAACAGGTATACTACACGCATGCGTTCGAGTGCCACGCATTCACTCTCGCTCTGTCTCTTTCTATTCCTCCTCCCCAGGAGCGTTGAACGTAACGCAACAGTGCTTTCATACCATGGAGGGGCCATGGTAGTGTTAAACGTTTAACGCAACCTTGTTGGAAGTCGCATTTGAAGTGAAACTTCAAATGCGATTATAAACGTGAATCAATTTGGTAAACTGTAAGGAACGTGAGCGCGGTACGGTAACGAAAGTGGCGGGCGTAGAGGCGGCGGGGCAGCACGATGAAAATCGAACGTTGCCGACTAGAGCCGAGTGCAACAGCGCGCTGTATCAAAACAAAAACCGTAATTTGTAAACGTATTTCGTAAGATTTGACAGATTATCCATAGACTATCTGTCAAATTCTACGGCGTACGTTTAATATTTTGACGCAACGCTCCATAAGTGTCTAGATCTACTAGTGATCAACCTGAATGCGAGCAGACGCGTAAGGGCGTCATCGAGCCATTGCTTCTTGTGTTACGTCCTTTTGGACGTTATTGATTAGTTTTTTTTTTTAGTATTATAGTTTGATATTTAACGGACGTGCTATTGCCTGCAATTTCGTTTGCGTGGATTTCATTGTCGCGGTAAAAAATGTCATGCAGAAAATATGTCCTTCCCCGGGTCCTAACCTACCGTTCTGTCAAATTATATTACGATCGATTCAGCGGCTTAGTCGTGAGTAACAATTAGATAGACATAACGACATACATGTACATGTAATATTAATAGTGGTAAAATTAACAGTTTCACCTTGATAAAATTCGCTATTAAGAATATGAAGATATAGGTATTATAAATCGCGGAAGACTATTATTTTAATGCGATAAGGTATTTAATTTACACGGATACGAAATGCACGCAAAGGCGTGAGCGGCCTCTGTTATCATTATATACGTACCTACATAAAAAAAAAACAAATTATGAATAAGTTTGAAACAAAATCACAAACAGCCAAAATATAATATCATGCATTACGTTTATTAAAATATCTAGTGAAATCACTAGATATTTAAATAACACACTAGACACTATCCAACACACTAAATCGATGCTGATCGGTGGTTAAAAACGTTGCCTACAAACCAGAAAGTAACGGTTTGGATCCTAACCCGGGGGAACTGACCGATGGGTTTTAAACTTAAATCAAATTTGTGCTCTGTGCCTCGGCAAGCACTTTAATGTTATGTGCTAGAACAAGAATTGTAATTCTAGCGTCTTAATTTTAACAGCTTAATAAGAAAAATACGCAAAGTATAATAGAAAGCGTGCTAAGCTTACTAATAAATGAAATTCAAAACCTTTAACCGAAGTCAATGAAAAGCTTTGGGTTTTCGACATAACGACTTACATACATTATTTTACATAAGCGAAATTAACGATCTCGATTTCAACGGCTGAATCAAATCAAATCAAATATATTTTTATCTCGTAGGCAACAAATTTACACTTAAATACGTCATTAATAAATTATTTTCGACATTACCACCCTTTTCAAATGCTGATTCACCTTGAGAGGAACGGACAAGAAACTTGAGGGTTGTTCTTTTTTACTCATACAAAGTATTGAGTAATTAATAATTTAGTCGACATTTAGAAATAATATGAAGCGTCTTGATAGCCGAGCAGTTCAATCCCAAGGGCTTTTTGCATTAAAATATTCAGACTCAGTATAATAGCCCTTGCCATATAACTCTGTTTTAACGAAACATTTAAATTCATAAAATGGAAAATTTTGAATTTCAGCTGGGATCTTATTATAAAAGCGCACACATTACCCCTTAGATGTTTTATTAACTTTGCTCAGACTCATTGGTTTTATGAGCAGCAATATCGTTCTTATGTCTAGTGTCAATATTATGGATGTCACTCTTTTTTTGGTACGATTCTATATTTCTCTCGACAATTACTAAATTTTAGTGTATGTATTGTGATTGAAAATTGTATTGATATCGGCTGCGTACTAACAAAATTCCATAGGTCATGAAACTATGAAAAAAAACTGAATTAAAGTAGGTTCGTGGTGCTTTCGTCTGTAAGTCGCCGAATTCTTTTGACTGCATATGCTGCAGAAACAAGCCTTTTGGCTAATCTCGTAAAGTACGTTAGTGAAGCAAAATGATTTTGCCAAGTGTAAAACGTTATGATCCCTGCATGACAAGTACATTTATGCAATCCTTGTTTTTGCACCAAGACAAATATTAATCCAAATTCTAAGTTTCTAGTTAGAATACGTTGTATAGGTGAGTGATATTCAAAATATTGCCTATATAATATTCAAAATTTTTAAAAAGCCATGTTGCTTAAACACATTTTATTATACATTAAATCACTAACGTTTTTAGAGGGCCTCGGAAGATTAGTAGTAATGAAAGCATATTTCGTTAATCTTCTCTTGGTTCAGTGAAAAAAAAATATTTAGCTACAAAAAAATTAATAAGTTAAGCAAGACTTCGCCGAAAATTGCGTTTTTAGTTTATAGTAATGTCCGAATTCGGTTCAAACGACAAAGTTAAATATTTCTGTGGAATTTTGAAGAATTCGTACAAAAAAAATCTTTTTTACAATACTCATTTGTAGTTAATATAAAAAAATTGAGTTGGTGACTGCCGTTGTTTCGGGTCAGGTTTAATCGACCACTGATGAGGTACACCCTCCTATGATATTTTTACTTCACATTGAGAGGCTTAAACCTTTACGACCTCCATGCAGGGCTGGTGCGGGTTCGGCACTGCTAACCGTCGCCGTCACCAATGTGATGATAGCATCCGGGGCAGACTACTTAACGTGCAATTTGGGCGGTCGAATTGCTTTATCTAGGTTCGAAGTCAACGCATTTAGGCAATGAATCGCCGCGGCTCTGTTGTTTTTTGTTGTCACGCCGCTGACTATCGGTTTTTTTTGTTAATATGTGTGGCTCTTATGTCTGTATTTTCCAAGTGTCTACAAGTATAATTATTATTGTATCTCAAAAAAATAAAATAAAATAACTCGTAAACTCGTCAGGTCATAGATGTGTTGTATCAGGTTTTGTAGATGAATATTTTTCCATGATCTTTTTATTTTAATTTAAGTGGTTTCAACCTTCAGTTTTTCAACACAAAACAGGCGGTTTAATTTTATTTAAGCTAAAAAGCTACTGGTCTATTCGCCAGTGGTATGTTCAAATGTGCCTGCTCGGCCACCAATGACCAAGTACATTTAGTTTTTTGACAATCTGTTTTTTTGATAGTTTGTTTTAAAGTTTACTAACTATACTAAACAGCTCTTGAGGATTCCGTAGAAATTTAATATTGTGTAGATATGTCATTCATCAAAATATCGACGATTTTTGCTCGTTTTCAATACATATATTGACGATATATCAGTTCAGGAATTTCGAAACTTGCATTGTTTCTCTGAACCATAAAAAAATTCAGTACCCAATTTTTTGAAAATCTTAAGTCTTCATAAAAAATGTCAAAAAATTTATTAAGAAATGTGCTTTCAAGCAACAGTGTAAGTCACGATCCATACTTAATTACGAATGTCAAATTGTAATACAAAAAAAATATGAAAGTGCCTAATTTAACGATTTTCAGATTTTTCCCTTTACTTGTCCTTATTGCCCAATTTCATGATTTTAATTCAACGGGAAGTGCCCTATAAGTTTCTATGAGTGCCACTCTGGAATAATTGAGATACTGTCAAACGCAGCTTTTTCCCACCGTTACGATTGCGCATGCGTGCAAGTCCGCCTCGCTACAAAAGCGCGCGCAGTAGACACTTCTTGCGTTTTTAAACGTAGATGTAGCAAAAAATGTTTCTGTAAAATGTATTTCAAATACGAGCACTGGCTATCTATGATGTACTATGATTTTAGGATTTGTGTATCCGAAGAGCAATGTATGCAACGGCCACAGTCAGCGTTTAATAATGATGCGCTGTCACACAGCTCACTTCAAGATATAAAATTTCTGAGAAAGCCTTTTTCAACATGCACTTCAGATATTGTCACCTGCGTTGGTCGATCGATCGATGCACCTATCAAATGATTCAGATTTCTCTTGGAATGGATCCGCAGTTGCATATAAGATTTTGCATGATTATTTAAAAATGAAAAAGATTGTTTCTTGTTGGTTCCATATCACTTTACACAACATCATAAATCAGAACGTATAAGGGACCAGCCGACAGACATTTACAGTTATTGAATAAAAGCGGTCTTCGTATAATGCATAAAAGTGTAAGAGATAATGAAACATACATTCCGTTTTATGGCTTACCTACGCGTCAGGAAAGTAGGGTATGGGTATATAAAGGTAATCCAATGGCAACCGTCGTGAAAAAAGTACGTACAATGAAGACAGAAGACAGTTATGTATGTCTTGTCTTTTTGAAGTACAGGCTTGGTCAAAGCTATTAAATTAAAAGGACAGAAAGCCGTCACGACAGCTTGGTACATATAACTTTACCTGACAGAACTTCTCCAGACTCTTAGAATTAGAGGCTTAATGCTGCACCATGACAATGCATTCTTCATACCGCTGCGCTCATTGTCAACTTTTTGAAGGAAAATGACATTGTATTCTTAAAGAATCCGCCTTACGCACCGGATCTCACAATGTGACACTTTTGGTTGTTTATTAATTTAAAAAAACGCGTGGACGCATTTTTACATTAGAAAAAGCGATCGACTTCGCTATTATGATTATTTTGAGTCTAATTTTTAAACGATTAGCTCGATGCTTTTCGTTTGTGGAAAATTCGTCTATAGAATTGTATTGATACTAAAAGAAACTACGTTAACATGTGTAAATATATTGTCTTGCTTTTGTAGTTTTTCTATATCTCAATTATTTTAGAGTAGCCCGCGTATTTGTTTCCAAGTGACAAAATATGTGAGAACAATTGCCAAATTCATTACAATGACTTAAACGCTACAGCACCGTAGACCTAAGAATTTGATATTAGTTTCAATTCGATAATTTCACGCATTTCTGACAAAAACAATCTTGATAGTCAAATAAATGGACAAGGAAATAAAGATTTTTTAAGGTACGAAATTCTACAAATTACCAATGAAAATGCTGCCATGTTTTTACATATTAATGTTAATTAAAATTACATATTAATTTTGATTCAGGAACCGTTAGAACCGAAGGTTAAGTGTTTAAAACACAAATTCAAACATTCTAATCTATTTATAATGTCTAAAAATAGTGTATTTTGATTTATAATAGACGTTGGACTTCATTTTATTAAATTTATGTGTATTACGTTGTAAATTTAAAATAAAAAAAAAAAAACCGCAAATGTGATGGTCTTAAAGCTAGAAAACTGCGGCATTCATTAATTTACATGAGTAAATTGAAATTCCGTTGAGCTAAAAGCCCTTGGAAGATCTGCGCAGTTAAATTAGTAGATTATTTTATTAATATAACATAAATGTTCTAGAAGGAGAAATAATGCGTGTAGGCACGTCCATCCATTCGAGCCCTTTGATCCCTTTTGGTAACGCTGAGCTGATGTCGACCTCTTTTTTCGGGGGTCACGCGTTCTCTGTCATATAAGCGATATTTATGGACAAAAGAAATGTAATCTGGGGTAAACGTAAGCTCTTCGTACAAGCGTTTGGGTCCGTCCCGTAATATATACTAATTGGAATGGATTTTTATTATCGTACTTATTTGTTATTATTAAAATTATTATGAAATCGTTAATTTATTACGAAAACTTTCATACTACAAAGGTTCGTCTATTTTACGAATAAAGATTATCGTGTTGATAAATTGAGAACAATAAAGTTTTCAAAATACTCCTTAAAATATGCTTTTAGTAAATGTATGTAACAATAGCTACTAATTGAATCACGGGGTTGCTTCATATTTCAAAAAAAGCGGGTAAAGCGTCAATTTTATAATTCAGACGCGATTCTAAGTTTCGTTATCGGCCAGCACAAGATAGTTTTAATCTGTTTTTTTTTTGTGTTCTCAGGATGTCGAAATACATTTTGTTTATATTGCAACGGCGATTGTCAACACCGACGTACTAGTGCAGAATGCCCACAAATTTGGGCCCAGCTTCTAGTCTGGGGAGGGGGCAAGCCAGAACTAATCGCTAATCAAAATGTAAACGGGGCGTAATATATTAAAAAACGTACAATTTCCAGGGGTGGGCAACTGCCCTTCCCCGTCCCCCGCTCCGGGTACGCCCATGTGAAGCATTGGAGCTTGACCTATTTGTAACAGGAACCACAGATAAATTGCTGCGTGTCTCGCAGATCGCTTTAAGCAATTGGTAGCGGATGTTTGCACCACATTAGAAACAATTACTCTAGACCACAATTTACACCGAGTCAGGATTTAGATCCAATGCTCCTAGTCTGAAATAAAATAATAGGTGTGCGTCTCTCTGCAGTCGCTGAAAAAAAAACTTACACCACGGCAGTTTCCCTAACGCGAAATGATCCTAGCAATTTTCAGAGAGTGCCCCCATTAAGCGTTTAATTAATATATAGGCAATTTGTCGGTTAATTAATTGTTATCAGCTCGCATAAACGTTTTCGTTCTTTATCAAAGTGAGACATCTTTTATTGACGGGCATTCGACGTGTGATTAGACTTTTTTAGTCAAATTCGTTAAATGTAATGATCGCTATTAGTTTATTAAAATACCCTTAATAGAAATTCGGTTATTCTGGTTTTTTAATTAGTCCTTTTTTATTTGGAAAAAGCGAAGTGAAATCACTTTTTAAATACTTACAAAGATAACCTAGAAATTACTACCTTCAATCAGATAGATCGACGATCGTTTTCAATAGTACTGCATGAAATATCTGTGAATCTTCATCTAGTACAATTTACAAAAACGAGATGAAAATAAATTTATGGTTCCATTGCATCTTATCGATTTTAATTTGATTTTACCCTTTCTTGCCACATCTAGTTTACTTTTGTAGTTCAAAAGAAAATCTTTAATCAAAATAAATAATCCTATTAAAGGTGAAATGTCTTATATTACATAATATTTTATTAGTTATTTCTTTTAAAATTCTGACGTTTCTGTGTCAGCAATTCGCTTTGGAAAAACGACTTAACGCACTAAGCAGCCGTTTTTCAGGATCGAAGAGCTATAAGCAAATAGTTACGGCAATTTTACTGAGTTTATTTCTTTACGTCTTTACCTAAGAAAATAAAGCCTTTTTAAAGAGAAATATATGCTGATTTTCAGTTTGCGTTCTGTTTGTTCCGCGTAACCTTTTTATCCGTAGTTATTATTATTTAACTCTATGTAAATACTACAAAAAAATTGAAAAATATAAAAGCACATGCTTCATGGCTCATTTAAAAACAGAAAAATCGTAAAAAAAGAGGTTTTAATTTTAGTTTTAAGTTTCGCGGCATTTCTTATGCCTACGAGGGGAATAAAGCGGCCTTTACATTGTACAACTGTCGCACGTACGATGGTCGTACAAGTTGTTTGCAACTTTCGCAAGCCTCTTTATATTTAGAGACACGTCGGAAAACGACTGTGACGAAACTGACTCATTTTTCATACGGTTTTGAAATGGATCGTAAAAAACTAGCTGCAATTGCAGCGGTTATAGTGTATAAAATAATAGTGTAAAAAAATATATGTATAATGTAAAAAAATAGAAAAATAGGGTCCCGATGGATGAACGATTGGCTAATTAAAAGAAAAGCATTTTATCACATTGGCTTATTGCGGGGTTTCTCAAACAGAGAACAGCGAACTCCTAAATCCCAAAGATAGTAATATTACGATAATATAATGTAGTTACAATTATTGTTGTTTTTGGAGTCGGTGTCTATTGCTAAGTATATTGTAGTGTTTCCTTGGCTGACTAACACCGACTTCAAAAATAACAATAATTGTAACTACATTGTATTATCGTAATAATTTATTACGATAATACAATTATAGTTACAATTGATTTATCGACTTTTAAGTAGTCTAATATTTTTCATTTCATTTTACTTAGGAGAACTCTAAAAATATTTTGATCATTGTTTGTTATTCGTAGGTATGTGTTGAGTTAAATTTGAAGTGGGTAGGTAACCTACCTTCTTGCGTGGTAAACACATAGATCGTACCTACATACTTATGAGTAGAAAAAATAAATTGATTATTAAGTTGTAGAAGAATACTCAATAGTTTTCTTTTTAATTTTTAGTACATATTAATTTGTTTTGGTGTACGTCAAAACGTAGAAAAAAAATCAACTCAAAACAAATTTGAAGTTGATTTTTTTTTTTTAAACTTTTGTTTTACTTATATATAGATAGATGTGATATACAATAAGAGACAATCAAATTTCAAGAGAGCATTTGTGTATAGCAAGTTGAGAAATTACTCTCAGTAGTGCATTAGCCCTAACTCAATCGCTTCCTGTGAAGAGGCGTACTATAACTAACTTAAAAGGCTGAAGAGAATTTTTACTTTTCTCAGTCAATGTCTGTACGCAATAACGGTTTAAAGGAAAGTCATACAAGATCGTTAAGTTTTTTGTAATATCTATTGTTTAACTTACTAGCTCTATATTTAATACGGCTTTGATAAGATTTTGGTTTCTTAATGAATCATTCTTAAATTCGTAACACTTGTCATATCTGCAGAAAATTGAAAAATGTAAATCATAAGATTTTGAAATTTAATTTGTTTTCTGTTTTAATTTGTTTCATAAGTGGCATTTGTAATTTTTACAAAGTCGAATTTAATTTTAGGGCAAATTTATAACGTTCTCTTAATTTTTCCTTAAAATTACAAATTCACAATTATTTATGCTGACCATATTGGAATACTTTTACATTAATAAAATCCGTTTTAAATAATACTGTATTACAGTGGCGTGCAGTATGATTTTAGACAGGGTATGCATGGCTATAGAATCTTCTCAGTTTTGCCATTGTTTCGGTTGATGGCCCACCGACGGCGGCTACCTACCATATCTGACTCTCACTGCACAATAGATTCTTCTGGAAAGTTCATACAATAAGAAGAATACTTTTCACAAACAAGCAGGTCAACAAATTTCAACTCTTTTAAATATTTGTAGCAACTACGACATTCATTGAAAACATTGTCTATAACCTCGCAAAACACACGCGTGTAATCTGTCAACTTTATGAATATCTTACTACCCGATCGGTACAGTCGGCAGTGACCCTGCTGCTGCGCTGGGGGCGTGGTTTCGATTTCCACACAAGACAAACATTTATTTATTTTGTTAAAAAATATTTTTTTTTTGATTCTGGGTATTTCTATGTATTAAGTGTGTATATTGACAAAAAATAAGTATTTATCAATAGGCATGATGACTGATTTTCAAAAACTACTCCATATTGTTCTTAGGTGTCTATTTTATACAAAATAAATCGTATTTCTATAAAAAATATAGATTTTGGTGCAAAAAATTACCTATAAAAAATAAAATTTGAATTATGCACCAAAACGCTTGATTGGTAATGGCGTCTGCCTATGACGTCACGCTTTCGTAAACATTTGTTAGCAGCTTGAATGTGTATTGTTTATTTTGATATCTAATTAAGATTTTGTGCTAAAGTCATGAATCCTAATGTGTATCGATGGTGTGCGGTTCCTCAATGTAATAATACATCTATAAAAACTCCCAACAAGTTATTTATTGACGTCTCAATGCATAAAAAACATAGAAACAAGTGGTTAAATCTTGCAAGGCGAGATCCAGCAGATATATCTTCAAGTTCAATAATTTACTTCTGTGAAGACCATTTTGACGTAAGTATTAACTTTATTCGCTATGTAATAATAAATTAATGAACATAATTATCCTAATTTATAAATAATTCAGTCGTCAAGTTTGAGGTTAAGTTTTATTGCTTTATTGCTAAAAACTTTTATTCTTGTTCCAGTTACCAAATGATATGGAAAACTATATTCAGTATCGTGTGATGGGTTCTATTTCCCAGTGCATGAAGTCAGGATGTATTCCCACAAAATTTGAATGCCAACCCGACAGAAGAAAACGAACTGCTTTCATAACGTAACCTCAAAGTGTCGTACTCAAGCATAATATAGATACTTTGTGAAAATTTAGGTCGTTTAATGTATTTTGAATAATATTTAATGCAACACTTACTTGGAAGTTTTAACATATCGAAATTCTGCCGAACAAAAGCCATTGTTTGATGCAAAAATCCTCCCAGCATCAACAAGTCGATTTTGGCAAACTTGAACTGTTTGCTTCGATAAATCCTTGTTCCATGAATAATGTTTCCTCGTAGGTACTTTTGTTTATAAAAGCCAAGACACAACATTTATATCAAGCAAATATCAGTTAAACTGTAAAAAAGGGAAATACAAAGCAAGATCGCAATGTCCTTAAAACGTTTAATAATGTTTACGAAAGCATGACGTCACACGCTTCGGATTGGTGTTTGACTTAATATGGCGAATTGGCGAGTTTTGTGTTTTTATTTTTATAAAATAAAAATAATCACACTGGTTTTTAAAAAATAAGTGACATAAAAAGAATCTTTATATTGTGTATAATTATTTTAAATCATAATTTCAGTGATTCTTGCTGACTGTCATCATGCCTATTATCTGATACCCACAATGCAAGTCTTGTTATTTAGTATGGGATCAGACGGCGCTGTATATGTGTCGAAAGATATTATTATTATTGTTATTACTATTATTAAGACCTCTTTTTTTTAAGGTCAGTTGGAATTGAATTTGAAAATAATTACATTTGATATCAAATTTAGTTTTGACAGTTCCACGAAAGTATGAAACCCTTTGATTTTTCGAGCACAAGAAACAATGTCATTAGCCTTTTTTTATAATATTTTATCTGGAATATTTGTTCCAGAAAATATTGTTGAAAAAGTACTTAGAAAACAAAATAATTAAATTCCTTTCCCTTCGCAATCAATTTTATTATTTCCACAAAAAAGAAGAACAGATTTTTATTTAATTATTGTTTTTAATTAAATAAAAATCTGCTAATCGCAAGCACAAGTATATATATATTTACAGTAAATATACTAAATAATTATTCAAAGATAGTTAATCGCTTGCCTTAAAAAACAATTAAACTAAAATGGTGAAAAGATTCTTTGTAATTTCATAGAACGGATCGCAACAGAAAAACCTTTACGTCTAAAATCATATCACGGGTACATATTTTCACGCACACAAACATACATTTACTGTGTCTATATACTCATGCGTCGACCGCTTTAATATGACTGACAAGCATCGACTCGTGCTTTTGGCCGTAGGCGGCGATAGCCCAGCTTATGTACGCCGCTTACGGTATTTCATGTAATTTATCGCGTTGGTTAGTTTTGCAAGTTAGTTCTCAAAAATAAACGGCAAGCTAAAATTTAAAAAAAAATCAACAACATGATTTTTTGCGAGTTATCATGCGAATTTATCATTTAGAGGCGTATATGTACGGCACTATGAGGTATGCTCAACTTGTTTGCATCTATCAGTCGCACGCGCCAACTATATAACCGTCTCATTATACGATATTACACGAAAGAAAAATAAAGTAGGTGAAGAAAACAAACTATTGCTAGATTTACTGTTTACAAAGGAAAAATACACAAAAGAAAAATGGGAAAAGTGAAGACCGACGGGAAATTCTCAAACGATTTGCCGGACGGCCAAAAGCTTTTGAGGAACATAGTAAAAATTGTTCACAATGATAAAATAGGTGATCAGATCTTATCATGTGAAAACATAATGTTAGACAACAACAATGATACTAAAGCTGAATATATGAATGATGATCTAAATAAAAAACATAGCATGAAAAGATTTATCAAAGCAATAAAAGAAAAAAGAGTGTGAAATAAGAGAAATTATTCGGGATATAGTTCAGGGTCGTAACAGATACTAAGGGGAGGCTAAAGTATAATATCATACCTAGATAGGAACCCTATATATATATATAAAAGATGGAATAGCGGCATAAGCGAATTTGGATATCTGTTTAGATGGCGGACCACTTACAAAGGACAAAGGGATGCTCGAAAAACTTCATAATACCAAGTTTTGTTTTTTAAGGAAATTCTGAGCAGCTGGAACCAACTGGCGTGCATGAGATTATTCGTAAATGTCAACTAGTCAAAAGGAGTATGTAAAGATCGTACTTAGTAGAAAACCATGGTCTTTGCCTATTTGTGTGGAAAATACTCATGTCTGTGTTCTAAAAAAATAAAATGTGCGGTCGGGCACTCCCATGAGGAACGAAGTTTTTAGTTTATTAAAATTTTGATATAAAATATTGAATTATAAATTAGAGTAAAAAAATTTAAATATTATAAGCAATTTTAAGAAAGTCAGAGTATAAGCCATAACGCTTTTCGTTTATGTTACGATTTCTATCATTCAACTCCCCGATCGTAGGCCGTAAAGAACTTCTGTTCTAACATATAGTCAAAATTTGATTTCTAGCCGTAAGTATAAATACCATTTACGTGTTCTTCATCTATTGAAATTGCCAAAGTCAATCACGTGACTGAATTATCACTTCATGTCTCGAGATGGAGAAGTTACAACGGCAAACGACATTAACCGGCGACGAACTTTATTCATTGTAGCAAGTTAACCCGCTTTAAACTGATTAAAGTAGAGTAAGTTCCCTAATAGATAAGATTTTATAGCCTGGAAGCAAGGAATTAAATAAATCTCCGACAGAAAATGATATTGACAGAGGGATCTATGGTTTCAACGACGTCAGCGAGTCCGGTCTATATATCACAACCTTACCGTTTTGCTATGGACGGCATTTATGGAACCAGATTTATATACGTATATGTATAAATATGCGTAAATTTTCGTCATGTCCATTAATGGTATTTTTGTCTAACCTACGAATTTTCAAATACTCGTTCACGAAGTAGTACCTAATTATTATTATTCGGAGCTTTAATCAATTCGTAAACTTCTAATACTTATGCATGAATGTAACATCTTCAACCATACTCGTCTTTTATGTTCTATTATAATACTTCCTAAACATTTCAGTAGTAAATAATACACAGTAATGATTTTCTATTGTGAGACTTCTAACCATACGCAATAACATTTTAAAACGTTAAACTGTTTATACCAAGCATTCGTCGGCTAATAAAGCAAGATTTGTTACACCCGACTTGAGTCTAACATTATTTTGTTCGCGCTCTGTGTACACTGACTGATACTAATTTGACTATTTAAATGTTTGGTATATCTGATTTCATCATTTTAATTAATATGATTTGACTTCCATACTAGCTAATTCTCGTTTTTATTCAGATAAAAGAATTTTTCTTTTAATCAAATCAATTTTGGAACAAATGCACTCATTGGATAGTGCCACACTTGGAGATTTTTCATTATTTACGTAAGATTATATAAAAGTGGAGGAGTCCAGCAAAATCTTATCAAACGTTATTTAAAGGAAAAGGGTCAAAGAAAAAGCTCAAATCAGCTTATAAAACAGAGATTTAACTATAAAATATTTTGTACTATTATTAACTATGCTGAATACATATGATAATAAGGAACTCGTTCAACAAAAATTACAGAAGTTTCGGAAAATCATTGGGGAATTCATACGTAAGAGAGGAGATCGATCTACATATTACCAAATCTCATCAAGTGATGGAGGGTGTACAAAAAAAAAAATATTAATGTACGCCTCCTTATTTCTGAAAGAATACCACAATTTCTTTTGTTTGACGAAAGTTTGGGGTGTTGTATTGTATATAGCGTTATTTCCAGAAAATTCATTACGAGACACTTGCCTGCAATATACTGTAACAAGCATCATGCAACCCACAGCTGACTCGCGAATCTGTACTTCCAGAATATGAATGTACGAATCCTCATTCAAGAATTAAATATTGATTTGAGAGAATTGACAGATGTCGAACACTAAGCAAGTATAAATTTCGTATATATCTTGACTGCCAGTTAATTAATTATAATTTCCACGTACTTATCATGCCAATTAGAAACATATTCATAAAACTGCAGATAGTCGTATCCGTCAGGGTGTCAGGAGAGTTAAAACTACTCACAGATGCAAAACCAACCATCTCGGCTGGCGCACAGTCATGCGGCGAATGGTACGTCAAAGGCGACAGAAGCCCCCTCCACCAGCAGTCACAGACAAACGCTGTTAGACATGCATGTCGGTCGGTTATTATAGAATAGCCATTATCAAATCATTGCTCAAATTGTCAAATAACGTCGATTTATAAATATTAACGTGCTCTTAATTAAAATTCGTTAGATGAGGATTTGTAATGGAAGAACACATTTAGAGTCAGCGGTGGGTGGCATGTTACACGTTAGTGCATGTCATAGGCAAGCGTCGAAAGTTTGATGATTTGTATACTCTTTCATTTTATTTTGTGTTTAGTGCACATCCCACACTACTAAGATTATGTGCTGCGGGGATTCAAAAAGTATTTGTTTTATATTTTACTTTGGATTGTTTGTTTATGCACAAAAATTCGCTACAAATTGGCTATATTTCCAAAGTTCACAAGCCAAAAAATAAATTAATTAATTTTATCAGATTTTAATTTTAAAATTTCTTCTCTTTGATTCTTAAACTTAACATACATTCATAGATTTTATGTGATACTAGCTTTTGTTCGCAGCTTCGTCCAGGTAAACATAGAATTAATTACTTTGTTTTTTGTATCGCCCGATCACGCTGTCAACCATGATCCATATGCTGTTCTTGTTTTCGATTTTAAAATCCCGGTTCCGTTCACGAACAAAGTAATATTACAAAATATCAGAGGAATGGAAAAACTGTCATATATGTTATTCTGGGGTGTTAGCTATTAACATACCTTTCCTCAAATTTTGTTGATAGTGGTATTTGCGGAAGTTGCGAACAAATTCGTAGATAAATAGATAACCAGACAGGAATTGTAAAAAACATTGAAACATATGCTGTCAACGTTATCCCTCATAATATATATTTTTTCAAATATCTTCAATGTACAGATTTTTTCTCTGTACTGTATTATTATATGCATAGATTGTCGTGCGTGACTTTGCTTGTACCTGTCGCCTTTCTTTTTTAACTATATTGAGCGTTTTACATTTCAGTTGTCGTTAAATACTGTTTTTTCATCAATAGATAATATTAGAAATAGTCTCTATTGATGAAAAATCAAAGATTGTTACCATGATTTTTATGTAATTTAATACATTGTTTTTTTTTAATAGTGCGCACTGTATACTCGGCTCATTTCTATACGATTCAGTACAATTAATAAGCGGAGCCATCGTACCGTCGTCCATTTTTGAGTGGGGTATTACATGAGGAACTCCGGTGTGTGACAGGTTGCGCCAAGATAGACCGGTCGGGGTGCCCCGGGATCTGTGGCCCGCAGGCCGCCACCACATCAACCCTGTCTTTCTCAAGCTTTCGAAACTCCTTCACTTCCAATGTCAATTACCTGAAAAGAAGGTAAGCTGTGTTGCCATAAATGGATTTCACAGGTTTGTTCGATATACTATTTCGTAATTTGATTTTTTTTTTAATTAAACCTCCATCGTAAGCATTATAATGGGTCTGTCAACAAAATTTGACGCACCATTTTTGTTCTTAATAGGAATTCACATATACTTTGGGCAGTTACTCTCGACTACCAAACACCTTTTTTTATATTGCACTGATAAAATTCTTCGTAATTTTTTCATCGTAGAGAAAAACAATATATGACAAAAATATTCTTAATTGACGGATGTAACATCGGTTTTTAAATAAATGAAAATAAGCATTGTAGTGTAATAAAATTGCACGGTGTGAACCTGTGATATCTAATCTTAGTTGTATACACAAATTTCGTAACGAAAATCCATTAAAACTTTGCCACTTGTTTACAGTAAGGTACAGCGCTAAATTGATTTTTCCTTCCAACTTTCTTCAAACTTTTTATTCGGAATGTTTTTACTTAATAGCCACCTTAATATACGACTGTGAACTGGAGTAGGACTTTTGAATAAATGTTTTTTCCTGATTACGTAATGAGTCTTGAATTTGTCACCGCACTAATTAAATTTTTAACATTACGTTCTTTCAGCTCTAACAATTAGCGCTAGAAGCTTGACACATTTCAAATGACAGAGCTTTTCGTTACAGCACAGCCATCAATTTCATTATGACAGCTAAGCTTTATTTACATATTAGGCTACACACAGCTTTATAAATTGAACTGAATAAATTCGTTTCGGCCTAACCTGAAGTAATTGTCATTGTGTCGGTACATAAATGATTTATTGCCATTTTCGTGTCGCTTCCCACGCAGCCGCCAAATTACATAGAAAAAATAAAGCTCCCCTTCCTTGCCCACACGCCAGCGCCGCCGCCGAGGTCGGATCGAATAAAGCGATCTATTTATGGGTAACACTCCGATGCGTAGTGCAAATACGTACCTACGGTGAGATGAAAGACAAGCACGTTATTAATATCGTCCCCGATAACGGTTTATTCGTTCGACCTTTGACGCCACAAACGATAATGTAGCACCACTCGCCGGCCCCAGTTGCGACAGGTCCTCAATTAGGGGGCGTATTTGTTGACGCCGTATTTGTATCGAAAACAAATAAATAATGTGGACGAGAACTCAGAATAATATGAAAATTAAGCTCTATTTTCATGGATAGAATATGAATAGTTACTATACTAGTACATGAAATGCCTTCGAACTTAGATATGGAACACGATCGTCACTAAACTTCAACAAATATGACCCCGAAGCAAGTTGAAGGTGAGTGCATGACGCTTTCCCGCCTCGATGTAACCTTGTCAGTCGATGTTGTCGTTTGATGTATTTTTTACTTTTTAGTATTTCCAACAATATAACATATATTATTGTTTGGCACGTGGTTTATTGGAAATGTTAATATGATGAGAAATCAGCGACAATAATCAAAAAGTTAACTTGTGTATCTAAACACTGTAGGTATTTCAACTATTTATAATAGATCAGTATGAATAGGACTCAAGTTGTAGCAAAAGTTTCGTCAAAATCGTGTGATTTGAAATAAAATTGATATTTCTTCCTGCTTTATATTACAAAAATATTTTTGGTAAAGATATGAACTAGTAAATCATTGCTTACTAGAAGAGCTCACTCGATTTTGCGTGTGCAATTTAGGGCTACCAATTCAAATTTAGTTAACAATCAGCCTTATTATGCTCTAAGGCTAGATTTATTATATATAAATTTTCGGAGTTGCACTTCTATATATAAGACTTCTATATTAAGAATGAGTGGGTATTGGTATGATATAATAAAATTGAACAGGTCCTCTATCAAGCAACACTGACTAAATTAAACCATTCGTAAATTTCATTAATCGATTGATGTATAATTGATTCTGAGGGCAGCGTATAAAGAAAAATTGGTCTATAGTTGTGTATTTCTTAATTGATTAATATCCGAATTTGTTTTAGATTTTTCAAAATATTATCTAAATTTATTACATGAATGTTCCTGGATATCTCATTTTATTACTTAAAACAAGTAATAAACAAATCATTTGCGAGCTACGCAGAGAAAATTCCTTATGATTTTAACACGCTAATTTTAATTATATTACTCTCTCTATTTATAATATTATAAATGTTTGTCTGAATGTTTGTCATTTCATAATGCTTGCACGGCTGAAAGGGTTCTAATGAAATTTTGCATGAAATTAGATTACGCCTTGGAATAATACAGAGGATATTTTTATATATAAATTTTAATTTACGCCCAGCCAAGCGGACGAGAAAAAGCCAGTTCAAACAAGTGTTTAAAATTTATACAGTTACAAGCTATAAGTAAGCAAGTTGTTGTGAAAATCAAAAGGTAAAAGCGTCAGTAAGTAATCGATTGGTGTTGTAAAAGAAAATAGATTACACGATTTATTTCTGAGTTCTCTTCATTGCACAGTACAGTGACGTCGCTATCGTTTCCCACCTTACGAATTCAAAGAGTAGTGATCGGGGTAGACGGGGTCGCGTGAGGCAGTGGCTACATGAGTGTTGTGGTTGTCGGGTGCGGCGCGCGGTGGCGGCGTAGCTCAGTGGAGGCGTTGCGCAGATTCAGCTCGGGCGATCTGCAGTCGGAGTGCGATGAGGGCGAGGTGGACCCCTACACCGGCCGCAGCGCCACCACCAGCCAGCCCAAGCCGCAGGCGCAGAGACCCGCCTCGCAGTGTATGTACTTACGCTAACAAAATTTTACGAAACATACAAAGAATTAAAACTGTATATTATTTTTTTTGGCATTAGCAAGCCAAAGCATAATTTACTTTTTTATGAAGAGATTTAATTATTTGTAATTTCTTTTTATTTAATACTGCCACTTAATCAAAACATCAAAAGGGAAAAACTTGACTTTAATATAATATATTTTAACATATTCCAAACATAATCTTAAATACAAATTTGTATGAATCCAATAGAATGTTGCACAGAAAAATTGGTCGATTTAAAAAATCATGATTCTTTAAATCCACAAATATTGGCTAATTTTAAAAATTTCCTTAAGATTTTGATTCCTATAGTAATAAGATAAAAAAAAATCAACGCCATACATACGAATTTCGTGCAATTTATGCAATTGGAACTTTAAAATATTTTTTAAACATTTTTTTTTCCAAATGAAGGAATTTTTAACACATTTTTGGAAATAAGTTCCTTAGCGTGGTTTGAAAGAAGTGTTAGTTAGCAGAAATCATCACGTAAGGTAAAAACATTATGCCTTTTTCATTCAATTCTGTCAGACTGTCTCTCTCTCTCTCTCTTTTTCTCTCTCACTCCCCCTAATAGATGCTAGTTAATTAAGCAAGTGTGGCGTCAGACGCGCGCAGCACGGCATTAATTTCGTTTTTCAACGTACCAAAACGTAGTGTCTATCTATTATCATGTTATAGTACAACGCATGAAATTCTGCCGCTCTAAAGTTAGTAACGAAAGCGTCGCAGTGGCGTAAAATAGGAAGGCGGAGTAGAAAGAGGAATGGTCGGGGAGCGGTGAACCTGCGCATTACATCATTCGCAGACAATTTAGAGCGGCAGTGTTTTGTGCGTTGTACTGTACAGGCATTTCCAATGAATAATAAAATCATTGATGTAATTTCTTTATAAATATTTTTCGGTTTTTTTCTGGTTTTCGAAATGAAGTTTCCAGTTATAAATCTTTAATAAACACATTTTATACATATAAAAGTAACATCTATTGTCGATTTCAAAAATTACAAACGATGGCGCAATTTAGTGTTTTATTTTTGTTATTAAACTATACATTTTATATAATTTATAATTCACTATTTTATAAATATTATATTCAATTTTTAGTAAACGAATATTTGTTTAAGGTTTTATTTTATTTTCTTGTTTAATTTCTTTAAAAAGTTGTTAATTTATTTCACTGTTAATTGATATAATATAAAGAGAAAGGAACTTCGTTCCTATCGGGTGTCCCGTGACACCCGTTATTGTTTTATATCATTAAAGGTGAACATCTAATATGAAATTGATGAGAAAAAAATGGAGATTTTTTAAACAAGCATGTACTGGAAAATGTACAGATGTTCTTATAAATATGTAAGTAAACCTTAGAAAGGAAATAAAGGAAGCTAACTAATTTATTTATTATTATCGGAAAAAAATATGTTTATTTTAACTACAAAACAACTTAACCCCAAATAATTAATTTAGTAGACCATATTTTTAGTTGAAGTTACTAACGAGTATGTATTGGACACAGCCACCGGAGGTAGCATTAGCAGCACCGGCAGCGGGGGGGGCACCACGGCGCCGGCGGCCGGCGCGGGCGGTGACCTGTCCCTGAACCTCCGCGCCGGCTCTCGGGGCACGTCTGCACCTTCATCGCCAGCAAAGTCCCGTGAGTCGCTGCTGCAGCGTGTGCAGTCGCTGACCGGGGCAGCTAGAGATCAAGGAGCTAATCTCCTAGGTATAAATTATAACTGTTTACTTGTATGGTGCATTTGTTGTAGGGAACAGAAACCTAATTAAGATTAATTTGATATATTGATTACTATTGGGATTCCCTCGTTTTTCCAAGAAAAATAAACTTTAAAATAATATGAATTTCATTATAATACTTGAAAAAATGTTTCAGATAAATTGTTACATTTACGCCAAAACATTGCTATCCTTTAATTTTAATTCCTGTTTCTCTTCAGCGCCGAAATGTGGCGAAGTACGCGGTCAGAACAATTGTTTATAAGCTTGAGTTTATTTGATTATTTACCATTATCCTGAAAACGAATGAGCGGCACTGAAATTCAGCAATGGCCCTTCCGCCGCCAGGGAGCGTGACGTCGGTGGCGTCGGTGGGGCGCGGCTACAACCGCGACCGCTGCGTCACGCTGCTCGTCGTCGACGACCAGAACACCGACTGGTCCAAGTACTTCCGCGGACGGCGTCTGCCCGGCGAGTGGGACATTCGCGTCGAACAGGCGGAGTTTAGGGTTACTGCTTCAACTTTAATTTACTCTCGCATAATACGGATTACAGGACGTTTTCGATTGCCTATTTACAAGAATGGGGTCACCTATAAATTACGTCACATAAATTATAAAGTTTTTGACCCCTCAGACTCCGTTTTTTTCAAACATTTCTTTACGCACGAGCTGATGGACTTTACATCACCATATTTAAATTCGCTATTTTTGCAAAAAACATTTTGCCCAGAGCAAAAAAAAAATATTGCTACAGGGATTCTTCTAGTAAATTTTATATTATTGAATTCTTTATATTGTAAAAAAGTGGAATGTTATTTTATTCAATTAAAAACAAGTAGGGAAGGTTTTTCTAATACCGGATCCTAGACTAATATGAATTTCAGTGAAGCTTTGTGTGCAGTCGGCGGCACGCATTTACCTATTTCATGCCTACGTCAAATGTAAAGCTTCAAAGGTGCGTGCACTTAGTAATATTCATTATAACAACGCTTTAGGCATAAGTTCGCAATACAACAGTTTGCAACAAGCTCTTTGATAAAATCACTTTATCATTGTAGAAGCAACTGTAATATTCCATCTGAAAGTAGATTTAGTAAAATAAATAATATTTTACTAAAATTATTTTTAGTAGAAATTATTTCCTACAAAAATAAACTTACAAAAATATTACAGGTCATTGTACTAATTCATACGGTGTTATAATTAGTAAGTGAGTTCACAACTCGAGCTGACCGTTGGAAATGAAAACATTCCCTAATCAATTATGCAGAACAAACAAACTGACCGAGGCCTTGTGACGCGCGGCCGGCCCCTAACCTATGATTAAATAATACATTGAACTTTCGCTTGGAAATTTGTTGGTCAATTTCGATTCTGGTCACGTATTTCATGTAAAATAAAAGTATTTGAATGAAATTAGTGTTTATTATATTTTGTTGTAAGAATATATTTTTACAACTGTGTAATAGATGTAAATAAAATAAGAGTATTATTCCAAACTATAAAAATTACTCTCATAGATTGTAAAAGTGTATTTCATTTTTTTATTACGTAAATTCTGGTACGCTGGAGACGTATAATAAATGTTATAATTAAGAATAATAAAGCACTTGGGGAGTTATTGATAATTTTGCCTCTAATCAAATAAGATTTTCAATGTTTTTCTTTCTAACTTCATTATTATAAAGAAGGGACATAGTCCATCTTAGAGACGATACGTTTATTCGGTAGTCGTACAACGACACAGCGTTTTATGCCCGCGCCGTGAACGCAATAAAGTAAATATATAATATTTTAGGAGCAGTTACGCCTCCATGGCGTTCAGTTTCCGATATACGGGCCTCAGGGTTTACGAGCCCGATACGGTTTATGCTGGGGCGCGATGAGCGGGAGTTATACAATTTTTACATTGTTTATCTATAATCGTGCCGGTGAAATCCTTTCGGAGGAATAAGTACGCCATGATCGTGTAATGACGGATCTAGCTAACGATAGTCCAATTTATAAGTACGTTTATCATCGCAGGAGTTATCGGTGACCGCGAATTCAGAGGGCTCCAACGTGTCCATGGCGGTGTACCGGAGCGGCACCAAAGTCACCCGCTGCTTCAAGTGAGTCGGCCCGAGCGCCCGGATATGCGTTAACCTTTACACTTGATGACTCATAAAGTGAGAAGGCATCTAAGATTATATTAACTTTATTTAAGATTTTATTGTTCCTAAGCATAACAATTATCCATTGACATGTTGTTAACTTAGTTTTAGTGGTCGTTTAGGAAAACGAATTTGTAATGTTTCATTTGTATGTTCTATGATAATGTAAAATACAATAGGCAAAATAAAAGAAGTGAAGCGACAGATCGATATGAATAATTTTTTAACGATTGCAATAAAAGGTAAATTTAATCTGACAGGCCCGACTTCGTGTTGGTGCGGCAGAACGTGAGGGACGCGGGCGCAGACCACCGCGCCCTGCTGCTGGGCCTCAAGTTCGGAGGGGTGCCCGCAATTAACAGCCTTAACTCCGTCTACCATTTCCAGGTGCCGCAATGTTTACGGCAATAATTGTACATTTGCCGTTAGTTGAATAAAAATGTGCGTCAGTTCGCGAACACAAATCTTTCAAAATTCTAAACATCGCTCTGGCTGGTGAACACGTACACGCTTCTTGCTCCAATCACCAAAAAATAAAATTTTTAAACAGTTTTCCGTTTTCATGATTAAGGCTCCGTCATGTAGAAGCATATATTACCTGTAATTGCGTTTTTGTTTTCAATTCTCTTCTCCTAATGTCCATTCGTAAATGTTCATGCTGTTTTTATAAATAAATTACATGTTCAATTTAAATAAACATTAGAAATGAATGGTAGCACTTTATTAAGACATTTCAATAAATCTGGAGAATTTCACTTTAATTATTGGTTGAATGGATATATCTTTAAAGTTATACTTCTTTAAGCTCGCTGGACAAAATAATGAAGATGAAAATATAGAATATCACGAATAGCGTGTGCTCTTCTTCAATGCAATTTAAATGCTATTAATTTACTCAAAAAATTAAGTTAGAAAATATATCCAAAGGGAAATTTTATTACAATTTTGTTTGTTAAAGACGGAATAAAATATTGTTTAATTAATGAAACCGCTTTTAAATTAAACTTATATTGTACATCTACACAAAAGCAGCAGTAAAATTGGAATATTTGTCTGAAAATTAATTACTCAATGTCAACGAATTAAACAGTAATCGAAGAAATAGCGTAATATTATACAAGTATAGTAAAATATGAAATACAATACAATGTCGAGTATAATGTGCATTGAATTGTTTATTTATCTTTTTCTACGCTTCTTGTTTTTTGCCACACTAACTGCATTTATTCTGCACATTGTCATTATTTTGAATAAACACAAAATAATGACAATAAAATCTCGACAAAGAATTGGTACCTGTCTCACACGTATGTATTAAACTTACGTCTCCATTATGCTTAATAATATACATTTTTCCCTTTCTGTGAAACTCCTCTCATGTTTATCAATTGTATATTTTAATTCAGGCCTTTTCAATTTCACAGAAAAGCATTTATCGTTGCTACCTAATTTGGCATTGACGTTTAAGTCAATCGTACTTCGTCGACTACCTTCGACATATTTGGTAGTTCGAAAGAATAAGTGCTGTACAAAAAATAAGGTTAAACAGTCTTTGTGACTAGCAGAAAAAGGTTCGGTTGATCAAACTAATGTTGAACACTTATTAACTAATATTTTATTGATAAACTTTTGTGCAATCCGTTTAAATATAATAAAAATTAAATACAATCGACTTTTAACTAATTCTTGATTTGAACGAGCTTTGTGCAACCGGGTGTGAGGCTCATAACTTGGATGAGCACCGTAAAATACTAAGAATCAAAATAATAGTTTTTATCCTTATCCGCACTGTTATACATTGAGATACAAATCATCAGCCTCCAAGTCTTCTAGAAATGACATATTTTAAAACAGGTTACTGACTCGACATCCAGATCGATCTACTAGTATACCCGTTTGGATGAAGACTCAAGGAAAGTCTTATTTATTCTTATTTACCACATTTACTTTAGGTATAATAAAAACTGTTTTATACGTTTGTCATTGTAGTGGTCATGCTATTATTCGTTAGGATCGGCCGTGGGTGTTCGCACATCTCCTGCAGCTGCAACGGCGCCTCGGCAGAGAAAACTTCCCCCTCATTGAGCAGACGTATTATCACAACCACACCGATATGGTGAGTATCAGATATTTAATTAAAAAATATTAAATTTGTAAAATGTTGCAGTTATTTGAAAAAAAAAACCAACACGCCCTGAAGGTGTAATAATATTTCTTACTTATTTCTCAAATTTTTATGTTGATTTTAAGTGGCTATGGGTATAGCTGCATGCAGCATTATTATTTAGCTTTACAAGGATTTACAAATTGTTACAGCGCCTTTACAGTAATGATGTAGCTTTTACGTTTTTTGCTGTCATTTTTATTCAGGCGTTAAATTGGTTTTTTAGCTTTTTATTAGGAATTGGAAATAGTTAAAAGATGGGGGGTCTTAGTCATTGATACACATATCAACATTTGAATTTTAATTTAATGTTCCTTAAATTAAGTTAAAAAGCTAACAATATCACTAGGCTTTGTTATTTTTACAAATGTAACGGCACAATTTAACTTATAATACTACTAATCAGTTTAAGTTATACAAATAAATAATAAAAAAATAACTATAAAAAACTAATCTTTTCTAAGAAAAAGTAAAACAACGAATATTTTCGTTCAATAGGAAAGTTACAAGCACTTGTACAAAGCACGCGTGAGAATAACGTTTTGATGTGGTCGTCATATGACTTTTTTTTAAATTTATTTCAAAATAATGTTTGCGGAATGTAGTGTTACGTGTATGGTGCGATTGTGTTATTTGATGTTGAACTAAGTAATTTTCCCTATTGATTCGTTTCGGGATTACATAAACGACGTGAAGTATTTATATTTGTAGCTGCGATTCGCGATTCAAGTCATGGTCCCGTTGAACCTCTGTCCGTGGAGGCACCTCGTCAGTCTCGGGGCTCTGGATCATGAAAAAAAAAAACATGTAACATTATAATAAATGTAATTTTAATAGTGTAAGCGATAATAATATTATATTAATAAATAATAATATTATTAATGACATAAAAAATTAATGTATAACAATTGGATTGAATAACTGAAAATTTTCTCCTTTTTGAATAGCAATGAAACCATTCTTCGAGTATCACATAAAAAGCTATTTATTTATTATGCGATCTATTGTTAAGACATGTGACAACAAAATTAACAGAAATGAAAAATGTTATTGTTTTCAATTATTTTTTGTTAAGATACGTAACAACGGAATGGACAAAAAGGAAAAAATGTAATTATTATTAAATTACTTTTGTAGTAGAGACTGGAATATTGCAAAGCGTCACCCTTACCCATGATGAAATGTAGATGTAAAGAATTCATACGAAGAATACAATATATTTCATACTTTTCTAGACTACGTGTTGCATTACAAAGGACTCGAAAAATCCTTTGGGAATATGTAAATACCATCGCCTGAACGGAATGGGGACAGAATGTCACATACATATGTTTGTGTACGGTCGGCAGCCGAGATTTCTGTTAAAAACGACGGCCTTTTCGCAAATATTTAATAGAGACCGATGTTGTTCTCGTAATACCTAATATTTTATAAATTACTGTTCTATTTTATTCCTTTTATTCCTATAATTACAATTTCTTTTTAATTTATTACTCTCTATTTTATTTACAATCATAAGTTGTAAATAGCAGTCTCAAAAATTAAATCATACTCCAGAGTGCAAAAAATATAAATAAAAAAAGGCCATTCGGCAGCCGAAATAGAAGTAGATTTCATTTTATTTTCATGTGTAATTCATATGAGATATGTAATTTTGCGGATATTCAAAATTTTAAAATGCCGTAATTTGTAAACTAGTGGATCGATTTGGCTCAAATATGAACTCGATTTTTATAATCGTCCACAAAATATGTATATTGAGTTTTATTAAAATCTCTAAAGAATTGTAGACGCTATCGTGCTGACGAGCCCCGCGTTATATCGTGTATATATATAAACTTTTGAACCGTATATATTTTCTGACTTAGTTCGTCGAACTAAGTGGAAAAATTAGCTTGTTTTATTATAAAGTTCTAATATTTTCGTATAATATTTTTTTTTCATTTTTGACTATTTTGTACGCTATTTCTGCTATGACATGAATTTACACCATTTGCATTCCATCCATAAAAATAAATTCAAATGAGAATCTGCGAACTTTGATATATTTAAAAAATGACGTTCACTGTTTGTCTTATTTTGGCAGTCAGCGTAACATATATCATTGTTTGTTGAGTTTCCGTTTTAAACGATATTCCACATAACAACAAAATATTACAAATTTGAAAGTGTATTTTGGGATATGAACGTCACTGCCGACATTATTATGCATCCAAAAATACGTCAACAAACATAAAAATCTTAAGGCGTATTGTTTATATACAAAAAAATATATACATATATACAAAGAAAATATTGGCATATACAAAGATTCTTGGTCATCTGTTTCGTAGAGGACCAAAGATTCGAAATTATATTCGAGTTATTTAAATGGGAAACGACAATGTAAAGACATTATTACGTCACTATGTTATCACTATAGCATCGTATTGAAGAATCTGACGTGACAAAGTTTCTATTACAATTTAAACATGATGTGTAAGAATTTTCACCTGGTCCAGTTGCAACGTGCGTTGCGGTCGCGCAGGCAGATGCCGTGCTTCTCGTAACATTCGTCGAAACTCGCCTTGCACGTGTTCGGCGAAGATGAGACACGGAGACTGACCTGTTGGCGTACGAAATTATGGTTTATTACGATCAATATTTCATACAACTCGTACTTTTTAAATTCCCTTCAAGTCTTTGATCTGTCTTAGAAGGATGCAACGATTTCGTCAGAAGACAACCTGCTATGACTATTGGCATCACAGGCAAGGGTGGATCAAGCCCTAAGGCTTGATTTGTGTGTGGCCCCTTTCTGATCCTAAGGTCAGAAGGGGCCACACAGTCCAGGTCTGTACCTGGACTGTGTGGCCCTGTGTGGCCCTGTCCCGACTGTTCAGGACAGGCTCTAATGCGATTACAATTTTAAGACAAAGTTCCAGCTCGGGAAGATCATGACCCTCATGACCCACCCACCTCTGGTTCCGCCCTCGATGATAGGTTATCTGCTTTCGAAGTTGCAGACATTTCGCGCCTACGAAGCTGTTTACGATCACCGATCCAGATATTTTTAAGATCTTCTCTGTAAACAGTTATTACGCCATCGTTCGAAGGTAAAAGGATTTCAGATGAAACGAAAAGGTTGCGTACATCATAAAATTGAAACAAATCAGTCGCTTATATCATGAAACTGAAAGACATCTTGTAGTTCTATTTCGACAGAACATCGGTCACATTGTTTATAAGAAAGCGGGAACTTTCATAAAAGTTTATGACGTAACCCGATAGCGCTGTCGGCGGTGGCGCGCCCCATAACGCCGACGACGCATTACGCAACTTGTTTTCGACGAAACATGTCGATATTCAGATTTTCGAGTTTCGCAATAACGAGGTCGGAGTAATACGAGAACTTCAAGTACGAGTTAAGATCTTGTTACAGGAAAGTTAAAGATCTACACAACCCGCTTCGGGGCCTAAAACTGAATTGCAAAAATTTAATCGTAACACATTGATTTTCGTTGTGTTATAGCCCTATTTTTGTCATTATATTATTTTTATTATTACTTGAACTGCTTCAATGTTACTGCTGTTTTGGTTGACACTCGGAAACAAATTTCAAACCGGGAATTTATTCAATTTCACTTATTTTTAAAATTCCCTAATGAACATGATTTTTTTTACAGTTCTATACCCGCCCTTGCATGCCCACATTTCTACACCTATAGAAATGAAATCATTATTTTTTTTACAAATTCATCGTTTCAGAAAATGTCTAATTAAATAGTATATTCAGTATTGTGATTAAATGAAATTAGTGTCGTTCATTAATTTTTTTTGTATTAGGTTAGTTAATTCATAGTTTTTCATTTTGCTGTTTCAATTGTTAACAAATGTTCGCTGAAAAAACAAATTAGGAAATACATTTAGCGAAAACTAGATGAAATATGTCCATATGATAAATTCAAAACAACCTTTCTTACCTTGCAATTACAGCCTTGTTTATACAACAGCCTGAAGCCTTTGCGTTGCCGCGGTGACACGTCACGCCACCTGCTGTAATAACTACCGCAGAGGTTTATGTGCGCCTCCAAATGCTGAACGTACCCTGAAACATGGTGTAACGTTGTCGGAATTGAAAAATTCTAAATCTCATATCATACATTCGGAATGGGATCATGCCGACTTTTACGTCTTCCGATACTCAATCTCAAATCGATACAATCCCAAAATATCATAACCATTGTCGATTTATTTCGATATTTGGTTAAATTTTTAATAAAAATAATTATGAGGAAAAAAGCGAATGAGTATTTATAGAGTTTTTTACATAATCAGATGATCACTTCATAAATGACGTGTATAAAAGAAATTTCCATCATAAACATTGTTGGATCAGGTCCTTCTCGACCCGCTTAGCATACGCTCCCGCAATATTTTTATTTCAGATTCAGGGACTAAGACCTCAAGCCTCCACATTAGCTAACAGCAGTACACTGGCTACTAATAAACCTTATCCCAAACGTAATGATAACGCGCTGAACCGATAGATTGATTTATCGCGAAATACAGAGCGAATGATTTAATTTAAAATAAGCATTCATTGATCAATTCACTCGTAGTCGGAACGAACTCAATACTTTCTTGTATCGGCAAGGTTCTCGACGACATCACCATAACCGCTCTGTAGTAAGTAAAGATAAATTATATACTACTAGATTTTACTCGCGACTCCGCCCGCGAGGACGTGGAGTGAATTCCTTCATCTTTTACGTCTAGCTGTCTCACTGTCATTTATAAACTAGATTGTGCTTCTGTTTTCAATCCCGTTTCCAATGCTGTACTTGATTCTGATTATATTTTTGATTTGGATTCCAGTCTGCTCTCGATTCTGATACTGATTTCGCTCTCCATTAATTCTCGTTCTGTCCGACTATGTGTATATGTAATTTGAAACATATTCCATATATACATGTCAAATTTAATTTAAATGCATTCATCCTTTCTTGCATGAGAGATATAACATCAAAATTAAAACTTTAACATTTACAACATTAGTAGGATATTGTGATGCGTGATGCTTCGTTGGATTTTATCACCATATAATCCTATGGAGCATCACACATGGCGACATTACGAAATGTACCTTAGATAAAATATTATATTATTTTTGTGGGGTGTCTTCTTCAATTGTTTAACTCAATATGTAATGGTTTTTAAGAAAGTAACTTAGACAAAAGTCACAAATATCCAATTATTATAATATTTATTCACACAAGCCAACTTTGTGATGTAAATATTTGTGTATTTATTTATAGCTAACAAGCTATAGTCACTAGCTAGCTATACAATAGCTAACAAGATTATAGTCACAAAAGCGTCATGAACGAATTCATAGGCTGAAAATAGTTACTGACCGCCGAGTTTCACTTTCCACATATTCGATTCGCTATATATCTTGCCACCATTGTTTACCTGTTAGAACATAAGTTTCTCTAGGCTGCAATGTAACACCGCATAAGGAATCTTCGTACGGTGTGTGTATCCGACCGCTTCTCAAAGCTATCTCCGCTTTCGGCGAGGCCTAGAACATTCCAATTATTAGTTATTTGTAATTACCGTTTTCCGCTACTAAGTTTATATCAATGCTTTGTATTAGTATTGTACACATACCTTAAATTTATTTCTTATATTTAGTTTATATGTGGTCATGAAAGTGCCGTTCTTTTGGAACTGTTTCTGCACTCGTCCGATGATCACTGAAATAAAAAAAAGGGCCAAAAGTTAAAAGAGTTGTACAAATAACTGATACAAGTGAAAAAGTTGCACTGAAAATGATTATATGTCCTGAAATCGTGTGCGAGATATGTCGCATGTCACACCGTTTCGCTACAATACTGCCGCAGATGGGACGTCGCGACACGCGATGCGATCGACGCGACGCGCGCGGCCTTTACGATCGGACAGGACTTTCAAATATTTTTTTGCCAAGTTATTTCAATGGAATGACGAAGGTTACGAGTTACGTAACCGTAACGTGGATTATTATTTTTTTTTGTAACGAATTGTGCCAGTAGACGGGTGTATACGGATATTATTCGTGCTGGAAAACCAATTAAAATTATATTAAACGAAATCAGATCTCTGTCAAGCTAATAGAATATTATCTATGAATAGAATAAATAGCGTTTGCGTTGGACCTTATAAACTTAGATGGAATCAAAATCGGTTCCCGTTTGTGTACAATAACGAGTTGACATGAAAACGTAAAAGAAAATTACGACACATACAAATAAAAACATTGATGACGTCATCGACACAACATGTTATCATCGATGAGTAATACCGTTTTGTTTGTCAAATGCTGTTATTTCATGTTATTAATATTCCATTAGTTACGAATCGTTTTCGATATCTAAATAAGATTACGACAACGCGTGTACTCAAGGTAGGTACGTGAATTCTAATTTATCAACGTCAACTTGCGCATAATTGAGCATGATCGCTCTTTTCTACAAAAAAATAACAAACATATATAGATAACAAACATGTATAGACGAAGAGCATAGACAATAAATCATTTTCATTTATGGCTAATTATAATAGAAAACAATTATCGCGACCAAAGTAACACGGTGACGTATCCGTTTACCAAAATCGCTCCGGCAATAATGCGTCTGGGGGTGCTGGTAGAAGCAGCTGCAGGCGTCGGCTGCGCACCACGCGCACGCGGTCAGCACCATCACCAGCCACCACGAGCCCATCTTCCTCATGATCCCACCTGAGACAGACAATCAATACAGAGTGAATATTTGATTGTTTTGGAATGATTAATTAATAAAAATAAGCTGCACGGCTGTATATCGACGACCTATGCCGAAAAATATGATGAAAACGATAGATATGTTTGTTTGCGAATTGAAGCACCTACTATAACATATTTGATCGATCTTCGTCTATGCTTCTATTTCCCTTTTTCTCAATTTGCGTGATAAACAGATCATTGTCTTATATCGTATCTTCTATCTAAAATATAATGTGTCAATATTCATCGAAAATCATATGGCACAAACTTAGCTACCTCTTCCGCCAAAAATCGTGGGCATCATTGTATAAAAAACGTACTTCGCTAAAAATATTGTCTTGATATAAATAAAAACATATTGATTTTCGTTTAAAACGACAGACAGACTGACAATCCTAAAAAGAGAAAAAATCATAAAATAAAGACCGCTTCATGTCCTTAATTCTTTTAAAGAGACTGGTCCATTTTATACGCATTCCACCCGGATTCGAATATCAAATGAACGGATTCAATAATCATTTATCGGTATCGTAAGGAACCTAATAATATACTTTATTAACCTGTTAGCGTATTCTCACTGTAGGTAAAATTCAGCAAGATCTGGATTTCGAACGAAGGATTAAATTAAGATTGGTAGTTTTAGAGCTAAAGTTAACAGTACAAAACCAAGTACGCTCAAATAAATTAGGAATATGTTATTTTCGTAATGAACGAACTTTGATAATTATTATACACTTTTATCTATAAATAGTTTAATAAATATCTTATTTTTTTCATCAACGTCCTATCAGCATTTTTTACGAACATGGCTAACTAACATTTCCTTTCATTCAATTTGGAATCCTCAGCGTGAACCCAATTTACCCGATTATTATTATTTATTAAGATATCTGCCATAATAACACATACTTTGTGGAAATTTTGACGAGCTATCTAATACTGTTCAAACGATACAACTATTTGAAAATAGGATGAGGGACCGACTGACCCAGGCTCAGTAATATGATCTTGGTGGTGGCTTTGGCACGGAAGCCCAAAAACAAATTATTTGATACTGTAAGTCCGAAATGCTATATTAAAAATTCAACAATGACACCACAAATCCAGCATCGGTGGCCTAATGGTCGATGCGCCCTCTTGTGACGGAGATAACTCGAGCTTAAGTCCGTAGAAAAAAAATTTAAAGAAGATTCCAGGGTAAATTATATTATGGGTCCGAGTATGTATCTAACAGTAGTACTAATATGTGAGAGCCTTGACGCGATTGCATTTACTTGAACATAGCGAAATTGTGAAAGAAAAAGTTTTTTACCTACATAATGTTGTAGAAATAGCGCCAATGGTAACTCAATGAAATAAGTAATTATAATAAAAATATAAACAAGTGCAAATCATAATACTTTAATACGCCGTCTTCGCATTTGAACAAAATTAAATCTTTTACATAAAAAAACTATTAAAAAAATTTTTATTGGCGATGTGAATGCAACTTGAAACATCGCTGCCGTTGCATCCGTTGTAGACAGTTCCATTGACTCATATTTCGTATAATTATATTACCGTTAAAAATATTATTAAACTACCTAGAAATTCGTGATGTAACTTCTGAGCAATGACTGATTTTTTGTTGAAATGTCGCTATTATTTTGCCAAATTTCTATCGTTCCAAAGCTGAAGTATAACTCTGCCATATTATTTTCATTTCTGATAGAGGCACTTTAAATTAGAGATTAACTCCTGCACGCTGACCCAGTGCAGGTTAGAAGACGATCAGATGTCAGAACCGTTATCATACAGCCGTACCCTGGATTTTTTTTTTGTAAGAAAGTCTTTCTGATTCATGTATATAGCGGGAAAAGGTGAATTCAAATAACTTTTATTATGGTCAAATTACCTAGCCACATTTATAAAAAATAAAATTTCGGTAATTCCTTTCAACAGTTCTTAACATTAATACATGTGATATAGGTAGAAAATCATGAAGGTTGCGTTTATTGTAGAATTAGGATTTTAATCCTTTATAACGTCGACTTCGTGACATTATTAAGTCACCAAAGTTACAAAAAAAAAAAACACTTAGAAACACATCACATGAAATTTCAATATCATATTTATTTACTTAAGTCTCAAGTTACAAATAGATGAAATAGCAAAACGGTCTTCTGAAACTGTAACTTATGTAACTAAATTACGCGCAGTTATATAATACTGCGTAATTTAAAAGCTCCTCCGGTTCTCTAGCGAATAAGAAGCCATAGGCGCATCCATTATAAATAGAATTCACAGAAAGCAATATCCTTTTTTTCGTTTCGTATTTGCTATCTCCTAATGGAATATGAACTGGTATGTTACTGGTATCTATAAAAAATACTCACATAAAGCGATTTTGACATGTGAAGTTGCCTAACCGTTAGGCATTTAAGTGGGTTTCATAAATTTTGTCTCTTAACTCAGGTAAATATACGGTAGTTCCAAGTAGAAAGTCAAAATGAAACTTTTATATAAGTGGACAAGTTTCTTAAAATGTAGGTATACAGTAATTATTGTTCCTAAATAAAAATCAAACAGCACATTGCATTCTACGAAGCGAACAACGTTTAAAATAAAACAATAACAATTATATTAATTACATCAAGTTAATTATCACATGAGGCAATCGTGTTGCAATTTGCAATTCACGAATTGCAATAAACACGAGGAAGCCACGTTATAAGTTCAATATGACGTGTATGCCTAACATCCACATTATAAATAAGAACAAAGAAACTTAGCTTATTTGAAAAATAAAATCAATCGAAAGAAAAATAGGTCAATAAACAGAAAAAAAAGCTTATACAGCCATAAAGTATAATGTCAGCGGACACACAGACGACAATGCGTCGTTCTGGAGGGGAAATGAAAACGTCTTCCGAACGCGCGCCGACAATACACAAAGCGCCGTGCCGGCACGACTTATGGCGCGTGCTGCCGGAAATCAAAATGCAATCCGCATGAAACCCGACCGTAGCTTTACAGCGTTTGGAGTCCGATTGTGATATTGTATGCAATTTGCATTGTCCCAATTAACATTCGTCGGTGACCCCGCCCGTACGGACGGATATTATACGTTTGAAGTTTCAATGTGTGCACTCCAAGTGCACAAAGTTTCCAATTATACTTTCCCAATTGTACTTCACATTCCCATTATTCCTTAAGCTGCGTACTACCTTCCCAAAGCCATCGACCGGAGTTCTAATTAATGCACGCGTAAAATAAAGTATCGTTAAGCGTGCTTTGCTTGTTGTTGAGGAAAAGCGAATAATTACAAAAGCATTTTGTATTTGTACTGATATACAACCAATACAACTTTCCGTTGCTGAACACGGATTTCCTTTGATTGTGGATGTGGAAAACTCTGATGAACTTTCTCCGACATGCCAGATTCATCACGATCGGTGCAAAAAATTCGTGAAACACTCGGTGATGCGGGCTCGCGGTATCGTGTGTCCTGTGTCGCAGACCGGCGCGCACTTGGCTGTCAATGCACTATTAATAAATTGAACAACAACATCTTTCTCGCTGAAAAACGTCGAAAATCAACCGCAATTCAGCAAACCTAATCATTTACATATATCGATAGACAACTGAATACACAGATATTAATGCCGAGTCGCCAGTTAAAGAGTTGGTATTATCTAAACTGCCCGTCAAATAATTTATACGATGTGCAAAGTAAATAGATATTAGATAAATAGGACATCTTCCCTAGTCGTGCCGGTTCACGGAGTTTTAACGCAAGATCGTGTTAGGTTGTCGACTATGTGGTGCGCAGTGACGGACAGTGGCAATGTCATTCACCTTTTATGACGTCGTTATAAGTTTAAGGACTAAAAAAAATACTGGTCAAGTGCGAATAGGACTCGCACCTTGAGGTCAATTCCCAACGATTTTTTTTAACTTTTTTAGATACTGGTGAGATATCCGTCCGGGTATTCAAAATTTGCGTTCTTTTTTTAATATTCGTAATACTTTTTTAAATAACCGAATTTTTGAAAATTTTAAATTTTTATAGTAGGAAGTCAAAAACGTTCTCTATCTTTCATTCTACATCATGATCCATACTCCAACTGAAAATATGAAATTGTAATCGCAAAAAAATTTAAATGACAATTACAAATAAACGATTATAATTATTTCTTTACTAGCGCTGCGAGACGAAGTTTCTTAGCAAATTTCAAAATTCAAAGTCAACGTGAAATAAGCACTATAAGTTTTCATTTATATGTGAAGACCAAAAGATGTATCACAAATGGCCGTATTATTTTATTGTGTTGACTTAGGACCTTGATTTTTTTACAGCTTCAAGAGACCGTAGACTTAAGCATTTTATATTAACTTTCGACTAGATGCCTCCATGCATTTCTGAGAAAAAGAGTATTTGACAGACAGACGGACAACTAAATGATCCTATAACGGTTTCTTTTGAGGCATGGAGTCCTAAAAACAGATATTGATTTAGTTATTGGACTTATTCTTCTTCTTTTTATTTCATAATCTGATTAATGTTTTTCATATAAGGGATTACAAAAAAAAAAAAATTAGCATTAACGAGTTAAAATATTTTGGCCCAAATTGTGACAATTATAAATGTATTCTTGAAAAAATTCATATAAAAGGCACGACTATATACGGGTGTAAAGAAACATAAAGTATTTTCTTTTTAATTTTATATACAGGTATTCTTTCTTCAGTGAATGAAGATCATAATCTGACGTCAAACTCAACAGCAGCCCCTGTCGATCCGTTTCTTCATTTACAGCAGATAATAAACGATGTTTATGCAGCTAACACCAATTTGACAGATTTTGGCGATTCCAAATCAATTTTTGAAATAAGTACTAATTTTATATTGCAGAATTTTATTTCATTCTTTTAAAATTTTTTTTTGCATACACATCAAATAAGCTATAAAATAAAACCGCATATTTTTCTTTGCATTCGCTTTTGCATCGCAAAGACGAGATAAACAACGTGGTAAATGTCAACCGAGCTAAGGTCAAATTAGAGTGAATACGAGTGCGGAAGCTTTACACAAGCACACCGCACACAAGCAAGGGGTTCACATTGGCACACAGAGAAGATAACGCGACATTTAGCACTTGAGACGCTGGCGGTTTTTTTTTAAGTTATGTATGTTTATCAAAAATGGCGGCAAAAATCCTGTTCTGCCTCATTACCTATCCGTTTAATGAGCACTTCAGTAGGTAATTATTTATGGTTTTATCATGGTATAGTATTAATAAGTGCTTATGTTAATCTAAAGAGGAAATATGTTTGATGGAAGTGCGGCGAAGGGCCTTCTAGAAAATCTCATGCGGACCATATAGGTGCCATATTAAAGCGCCCGAAACCGACGAGCTTACGTGAAACAATTGAGGATGTCAGTGAACCAAGGGAGGTATGCAAAGATCGTATCATGTGGTGATACGTGGTTTCTGCCTGCTTCTCTGCGAAATAGGCATGAGTTTATTAATGAAATAAAAAAAAATATAATAGTCTTTGAACTTGGGTACAAGGTTAGACGTTATTTCAAATTAATTTATTATTTTTAATGCAAATATTGTGGTAAAAATACAACAGATGGCGTGTTTTGTTTTAGACATTTCCTACTTTGTGTGGTTGGTGTAGTATAATTAGCTGTAGATTTTTGAATTAACCGCAACCACGGATGATTTCGATGAGCTTGTGACGTACAAAATTTGACTAGTCGTTCTTATTTTTTATACGTTTTAAGTCCATAAATAAAATAAGTGTTTACAAACTATTATTTCCTAAGAAGAATAGTGACGATAATAATCAATTTGGCTCAATAGGGTAGAGCCATCTCTAGTCTACAGTTCCTATAGGCTAGAAATGGCTCAACTCTAGCCATCTCTAGTCTATAGAAACGCCGATTTAAGCTATTGTTTTAATATTCTCATTCATTCGCTTGGATCGCTTCGGAAGTGACTAAAGCCAAAACGAATTGTGTTTTCATTAGCAAAATCTTTTTCGGTTGTTCATGCTATGTTCGGAACTCATCCTTAAAAATATGTTCCTTGAAATTTCGATGTACACTCTTATGTACATTGTATACTATTGTCTAGGCTCAATGTTGAATATAAAAATAAGAATGATAATTGAGAAGAAAAAATTATAGTTTAAAAAAACTAAAGAAATAAGCTTTAGTTGCAAACCGAACTAAAAAATAGAAAATAATGTTAATTTATGAAAATAGTTTGTGCTACAACAATACAAAGTCCAAATATCAATTACGATTTATTAAATTGGAATAAAATTAAAACAAATGTTAAGTTATTATCAAAATAAATCAATTTACAGTAAAAATTGCGTAGGGTGCTTGATATTAAATTTCACAATTATTACATTGATCACTATTTATAAGAACAGACTCATTATGAAAATGTAGTAAATTGTACCCTACGCTTTTTTTACTATAAATTGACTTATTTTGTTCACTAATATGAAGAGTTATTTCATCGTTCAAACTACGCGTTTCTATGTTTGCTCGTCCTTTCTGTCGAATATCTATTTTTTTAAAATCTTTGTATTAATATTCTCTTTTATTTTATTAGAATTTTTATAATCTTGAATTTATTATAAAATTTCAAAAATCACAATTTTTTTTATATTTGAAGATGCTAATTTATCTTATAAATTTGCCTATCAAAATTTTCTTTTAAATTATGAAATTGATAAATTTATTGTACAATTTTTTACTTTTAAATTTTACACAATGTCAGAAATTCATTTTTTTTTAATTTTGTTTTTCTTAATTCAAAATATGAAATTATTGTATTGTCATCTGTCCTTGACACGTGTACAAGTTTTCTAGTTAACCAGACAACTGGAAATTGGTGAAAATTATACTCAAAGATTCCGTTACATGCATACATATACAAGTCAAGCTAATAAAAACGTGTTAAAAATATTGAAAAATTTTTAATTTTAAATATATATATTTAAAAAAAAGTTCAATCAAGTATTCTCCCTGCGCAAGCGATTTTAAGCGCAAGACTATACAGTAATATTAATATTTGATAAATTATGTTTAATAATTTTATATCTGGACCTCTTTTTGTAGCAGTAATCCATTAATTTTAACAAACCAGTTTATTCAAAAATCTTAAACAATCAATTTATGATTCCCTTTTAAAAAGAATTCTCAAAAGAAATATAAATTAAGCTTTAAGCAATGCATTACATTTTTTTTTATACATAATTATAAAATATCTGAATATCATTCAAAACAGTACCTTAACTCATCACTTAAGGTGGTGTACACCCTCACGGGACCTCCTTTTATGAGTATAAGCTACGAGCGAGCAATACGCTATTTTCAACAAAATTTACGTACCCACACAGATCCCGAGTGACGTACGAAACGCCACTGTTTCACTACAAAGAATTAGCGATCGCATTGTAATACAATTAGCTCGCAATGAAGCGTTCAAACTGAAGCACATAGCCAGACGTGCGCCACGCCTCTCCGACACATCTAGTTGTTTATTATCTCGGCTGTAGCACTATGGTTCTCTTATGGCAACAAAAAGTGTTATTATATAAATACACTAAATATAAAAACATATCATAGGCTATTGCTAGCGATTATATTACAACGCTGGCGATACAATTCCGTTTGAGCGGACGCTCAACAAAATTGGAGTCTATCAATAAAGTAAATAATGTACTTAAATTTTATACAGAGCAACATAGTACGCTGGTGTAGCGCCTACATAAATCGCGGAGTCGATATATTTTTTGTAGATAAAGCAATCTTATTAAAGCACTATTCTGTCTGTCTCGAGACAATTAACAGCGCGTGGCGGTCACGTATTGTTGTGCAACAGTCCGGGACGACTGACATTTTTTTCTTGTTTTTTTTTTGGTTATAATTTGGTGTTGTGCATGCGAGTTATCTGCGTTTAAAGATCTAAATGCGTAACGTGCAGTTTAATGCACTGGCGATGCCATTGTGAATTCTTAACATAATATTTTATATTCTCTGTACAAGAAACGGAGAACAAAATGTAAGAAAAACAAAGAATACACAAATCTGTTTCTTTTAATTATGAATAACGCTTTATAAGACAATAGTTAATTAATTTTACTGAAATACAGAAAACGTACACGTTTCTGTATTTCAGATAAAATTAATTTAATCAACAAAAAATAATAATTCTATTTTTAGTATTCCTTTTAAAACTTAATCATAAGATGAATGAAAAGTAAATTATGTATTCTATTGTATACGGTGTTATTTCGCGGGAATTCATGCTTAGACGATTGCCTGCGACATGTAGTATCGTGCAGCATACAACCCACCGCTGACTCTCTTTTTCCATCAAGAAACTTCATTTAAAAAATTGAATATTCGTTCAAGGAGATTGATAGATATCATACACCTGAGCAAGTGTTAATTTTCTATTTATTCTAACCGCTAATTAAGTTTATACAATTTAAACGCTAATTTTCATGCTAAATCAGCATATCTTCAGGAAAATGCGGATAATCACATCTACTAGGATATCAGAAGTGTTAAAATTATTGTTTGCATTTCCCTGAGGAATGCTGAATCGGCATTAAACGTACGTAGAAATCGTATCTAATTAATTGGTGGTTGGGATAAATAGAAAACTAACACTTGCTTAGGAGTTAGATATGTGTCAATCTCTCGAATCGATATTCGGTTTGTTAAATAAGGATTAGTAAGATCAAATTCGAAGGTCAGCAGTGGGTTGCATGCTGCATGTCACTACATATCGCAGGCAGGCATCCAGTCAATTATGCAATTAATTAAAGCTTACTATCAATAAATTTATTTTAATATCATAATAGGCACACTAGATACGAAATGTTATTGACATTCATAACGTAACTGTGTATTACACACATGTAAAGAATTTATCTATTTTTGTCTAACCTTCACCAACTTTAATAATTCACTTGAAAAGAAAGTCTCCCATAGCATTTTGCCTAAGTGTGAGTGAAAATCGCAAAGAACCCGGCTCAGAGTATAATCCGGGGACACTCTTGTGATTATCCCTCCATCGAATAGGATTTAGTCTTCGTTATCTTACAAGGAAATGTGATAAATATTATACTGTGCGAACTGAAAAATTGGATCAGATAAGATGAGCCATTGAGGTTTTTAATACAATACAAAAATTAGATCAACTTGGATATAGTATTATAATCAATTTTGTTGTTTATTTATGATGCAGTTTTAGAAATTATTCTCTTCTTGAAATTAATTTAATTTATTTTAAAACTTTAAGGTAATAAAGCAGAAAATATACAGAAATTTTGAATTGAATAAACTTTGTCAAATTCATCTTCATCATAATGTCATCTTATTACTTGATGTCATAATAATTATTAAATAATGCGGATGTTGGGGAAAAATCTGATAAACGTGAATTAGAATTACTTATCCAGGATTTCATATACTACATAAGTTATATATATACACACAACTAACTATTAATCAATATATAATATAAACGAGGGGCACACCAAAATAATCGGGAATATAAGAACAAGATGCAGGACGTAACTAAATTATTTTTCTATTGTTTATTTAATTTAATAAAATCAATCATTGAGGCAGAAATTTCAGTCTGAAGCAGTTGTCGAGAAAATAGCAGCTTTGTAAGCTTTATACAGCCGTTTCTGGGTCTTCAAACCACTGACCACGTACTAAATCTTTCATTTTGGGACATGTAAAGAAATCATTATGGCTGAGGTCAGGACTGTGCGGAGGAAGGGTTAACAATTCAACATTTTCCTGCCCCAAACGTCGTTTGTTTATGAACGATGTTGGAGCTCGCGTAGTTTATCCCGATGCAAGATGATGCGACGTTTCGAGTTAGCTGTAAAAAGTTCAGGTATCATTTCTGACAAACAAACCATGGTGTACCAATCGATGGTGACCGTTCTGTGTTCCTGTAATGGATTTGTGGCTACGTCTCCTTTTCTAGATACAAACCAAACGACCAGTTTCTTAGACACCCTGCGAGAACGCGTTACTTTTGTTGGCTTGAGTTCGTCTTCGAATATCCAAATTGTCAATTGATGTTTTTTCCCCGGTTTATATGAATTAATACATGATTTGTTACCTGAGACGATGTTATAAACGGCTTTGGATGTCCCTCCATTGGAGCGTTGTAAAGTAAACCAGCACCAATTAACACGAGCTGCCTTTTGTTCTTCAGAAAAATTATAGAGTACCCATCGGGAAAATAGCTTTCTGACACACAATAAATTGTGCAAAATAATATGGATAACAGTCATTGTAATACTCATAATCGTCCGAATCTGCTCATGTTCCGTGCTGCATTTGTCGCATGTAAGTTTTTGCTGAGGAGCGATATTTTCAGGTGTTACCGCTGTTTATGGTCAATCTCTAAGTGTCGAGAGAGGCACGACTTCGTCAGCACTCTGCATACCAGTGGTATGGTCGTTTGACTAGACGCATCTACATTGTAAATAGGAACTAGCTCATCGAGACACTCATCTGATAGATAACCCTCGGCGAAAGTTGTGATAAATTATGGCGCGGAAAGTTTCACGCGTGAGCTCCATTTTGTTATCGACTTGTCAACTTTCAACTGAAATATTCTATTTTAAACCTTTTCTTATTAATTGTGTAAACGTCATCACGATTTAAAACCACTAGATTTTCGATCATTTTGATTTAGCCCTCGTAATAGCTAATTACATTTCGTATTCACGATGTTGTGCCAGACTTCAGGAAAGTCAGATAAGTCGCATTAAAATGAATTAACACGCTAAGAGCTATTTTACATTAAATTTAAACAATACCTATTTGAAATATATCTCAGTTTAATTGACGTTGTTCATTGCCATTGATTGTTCATACTATTTGTATTATCACGTTATCCAGATGCACGAAAACAAATATTTTATGTAAGTAATTAAAATTGACTTACGCAAAGAAAATTCACTAGGGTTATAGTATAAATTTGTAACGAAGTAATAATTTTTATCAGTAATTCACAACAATGTAACGACTGATAGCATTTAATTAATATATTTATATAGCATTTATATAATATTCTTAATTTACTTAGTTTTCTTCATAAAAGTAGCATTAATATCAGATCGCAGCAGACATACGTTTATAAAACACAAAAAAATAATGTATACTTTTTACATAGTTAAAAGTACAAGTTTACAATATACAAAAGATTGTGTAGTCATCGTGACAATAGAGTGCTATGTTGCGTTGATATACGGCGGGTTAAGCAAAAGAAAAATGTAATTCGTAAACGTAATCTGTAAGATTTTACAGACAGTCCATATATTGTTTGAAAGTATAGACTGACAACTGACTACTGACAATCGGTGCTACCGATGGGTGAGACTCGTATGTCTTAAGACGACAATACAAGCAAATTTTGAATTTTCGGAAGCCATTTTCTATTAAATCACTAGTAATTAACATTCAATATACATATACAAAACATAAGTCATTGTTATTAAGTAAATTTCCGATATATGGATTCATGATAAAGTAAAAAAAATACTGTCTCTTATCTTGCATTAGGTTGATCGCATTGGAATTATTTTTATATAAGAAAATATATTTTTTCGAACTCGTGTAATTTTCCTAAATTGGCTTTTTAACACATAAACTTTCAGCTGTTTTTTTCTCTGTTAATAAACAGCCCGCGGTGATCGTGTATTATATATCATTATATTAATACATAGTACGACATGTATATATATCATTATATTAATACATAGTAAGACATGTATATATATCATTATATTAATACATAGTATGACATGTATAATTAAGAAAAAAACTAAGAACTCCGAGCTAAAACTCAAAAAGTCAGGCAAGAGAACAAGTTTGCAAAATAACATTTATTTGCGCCCATCGGTAAGAAGGCACCTCACAGAATTACATACTTCAAATTCCGTAATCGTATTCCAAGTACGGTGGTTTTGCTCGAATACCAAAATTGAGGAAAACTTGGTGAATTGCGGAGGATGAAGTTATAAGGTACTTGCGGTGTGGCCGCTTCGTTAGTCATTTCGTGAAGTGTGCACGTAGGGTGTGCGGCTGATTCATTTAAGAAATGTTCGCTTTGTATTCGTGTTTGCTTGCAAAATATGTTGAACAATGCGAAAGTTACAAATATGCACAAATAAGCTCAATATATTATAATAGAACGTTCCATCAAGTTTTTAGTATCCCATGCCGAGATTACAATGACAACTGGCCTGACTTTCTTATCCTCTATTTCAGCTATTTTCCTTAGGCGACATACGTGTAGAGGGACGTATGTTGTGTATCATACTATAACGATTTTATATGTTATAGTAACATCACTATGGCATTTAAAATAGTTACAGTAATGGTCTTAAAATAGTGAATACAAATTTTAAATTTGAAACTAATACAATGGAGCATTATGCGAGATTGAGGATGTTATTCTTTTTACAGTCATCGGGGTGTCAAATACAACGAAAAATGACACGTATAATCATTATCAATCAATACTATTTTTCGAAAAAACTCGAAGTTTCTAACCGTTTCCCTTCACAACAGACCACCATGTTTTTCATTTCTAAGATGGCCTCTTTCGGAAACGAAATCACGTGTAAAATCAAAGATTACTAATCGATTACTGTAATTTCAAATGTTTGCCACAGACAAACAAACGTTCGATGGTGACGACAAGGTAAGCCGTCTGAGTACACAATCATCACAATGACAGTAATCAACCAATCGCCGGGTGTCGTCCGGCCATTCGATCGATCATCCTCGCGGGCCGGCCGCGGTCGGCCCCAGCTCGCGCGGCTCGTGCCGGCGTTCTCGCGGCGCTTACGCCATACTAGGAGCTGCACGATCGCACTTCATTACATCTTCGCCGTTTGATGTCGGCCGCGGGCGATACGAATGGTTTTTTTTTTCATACGTTCGCAGATGAATATCGACTTAACTCGTCGTGGGAATGACAGTTTAATTACGTTTCAATTAGCCTAAATAAACGTCAAATTAATTCGTCAGAGTAAACAATAGTTAATCGGGATAATTTATTTTGTGTTACGTGTAAACACGAGTTTATGATGATCGATTAATTGAAGCTACGCAATACTCTACGACCGTGCCGCAATTACATTAATATATCATTGAAACAATTAGCTTTTTAAGTATTGTTACATTTGCTTTTATAATAAAAATAGGCATTAACAATTTTATTCACAAGTGCCTAGCGTACTGGGCTATAAAAGGAAAACGCATTTGATTAAATCGTTATACGAATATAACGATGACAGGTTAATCCTTGGCCTCGTTTTTATTATATATATTTATGAAAATTTGCGGTCGGCTCACGGTTGTTGCGGTAAAGGAATATTTATTGTACGAGACGGGACGGGACACTCGACGAGATGGCTTTGTCCTCAAAAGAATGCTATAAAAAAACAGTTTTGGATTTAAGCGAAAATTTTTTGAATATGTTCGCCGGTTGCTTAAACGGATAATAATCTCAATTTTAGACGGACCATATAAATGGACCAGAATATCCAAATGTTTTGGTAGACATAAAACCAAAACGAAATTATTATTTTTAAACATAAATTAAAGGCAGAATAATCATTTTAACGATAACAATCATTTGAAAGAACTGCTAATAAGATGCATATATATTTTGGTATTTTTACCTCTGCGGATGTGACAACTAATATATTTATATTCAAGTAGGTAGTCCTTGAGTTCGCAATTTTAATGTTCAATAATTTATATGTTAAAGAAAGATTTTAAAGTAAAATAAATAAGATAGAGGGGAAATTTTCCCTATAATTGATAAATCAAAAAGATCTATACAGAACTTTACATAACTTCTTTGGAGTCAGTCTATAATAGTCTCATGTAAAATAGAGTCTGTTCATTATCTTGACGACTGTTTAAAGTTACAGTTTTTTAATTTATCAATTTTTCCGCCTCATGTAGTTATTACAATTTATATATTTTTTTGGACTTCGTTCTATAGTTGAATAAAATTCAATAATTTTTTCGACTGTCTAAAACGCTTATTTATTTACACGTTTTCATATTGATTTGTCTTAATTAAATTTGTCATGAAAATCTATTCTGAAACGTGCGTAGCTGCGCGATACGCCGCGACCGATGTTACAAAAGCTGCCGTATCGCGCATTTGTAGTAAGGGGCCATCCATGAATTACGTCGCATAAATTATAAGGTTTTTGACCCCCCCTCCATCCTTGTCAAAGGTGGTCACATGTAAATGAAAACAACAGTTTTTACAATTTTTTTTGTTCAAAATACTTCAAATAGTGGACAACATAAACCTTTTTTCGTTTTCGTATTTCTGAGTTGACGTCACAAAGCTTTTGACCTGCTCCTTGTCGCGCATTGTCACATTTTGTTCACCGCCGCCCTCCGTGTGACGTAATTTATGGATTGCCTCTAAAGGAATTTTAAATTTAATACATTTTAATACATAATGCCGTCAAATTATATATATATATATATATATATATATATATATATATATATATATATATATAAACATATATTTACACATATATATATAAAAAAAAACATTTTTTTATAATTGTACACGTGTTGTTTGAAAGAATAACGCAATTGTTTATTCATAGTTATCGGCAATTAGTTTTTAAGCGAGTGGGCAACGTGGTTTCTTAATTATTTACTTTCTTGAAATTCGTTTTTCGAAACCAAAGAGCGCGCTTCGCTTTCAGTGCAAAAGTGAGGTACATATGTCAACTTAATGATATATATGGACGTATCTTATGCGATGCGATTTTCTATGAAGTAAAAGTACATATATCGATGCAAAATGCAGGTAGTGGAAAAGATGCACCGTGTGTTTCGAGCAATCTCGCATCAAAAATAATCAATAGGAATTAATGAACATCGTTGGAATAAATACTACATTAAAACTGTAAATTTTTAGAAAAGACATTAAAAAGACTATATAATCAATATATCAAGACAATCAAAACAAAACAAGATAATCAAAGAAAGACATTCAACAGTTGTGACCAATTCGATGCATTGACCCATTAGACTCCTTTTAACAATGTGTACGTTATGTATAAATACATTATTAAAGATAATATCGTTAGTACTAAATCAACTTTAAAAAACTCCAAGCGAACAATATATAAATAAGCGAAGCTTTTAATAATTTTTTATCAAGTCACCTTTCGATTTCCAACTGAAGGCTGGCAGCATTAATTCTTAATTGAAGTTAATAGAAACGGCACTATCTACAGCTGTCTCGTGTAATATAGTTGTTCGCACGGCATTCCTCACGGACAATGTTAGAGAACCTGTAACAAAAACCGAGACATCCGGCCCTCGCTCCTCGAGATCGCTCGCGAGGCGTTTTTATCGCGAGAGGCGTCGCCGCCTGTACGGTTTTTGCTTCAAGTCACTCCGCAAGGTGCGCTTTCGTCGATGAAACAGCTTTGCGCAACATAAATATTGCCTTTTCGTTTCGACATTAAAAGTCAGACGAGGGCCGGCATTGAACTTCGAGGCGCGGAAAGAACGAGCGAACTCGAGATATTCGAATCCCGTGGGACAAAAGTTAAGCCTCCGTGACAAATTACTCCGATTTCGGCGCCTAACCAGCTGTCTCATTAGGTTTAGTTTTTTTGTCACTGTTCTCAGAGAGATTTTAATGGAGAGTATAGCAAAAAGATTGGCAAACGATATAGGATTTCTTCGCAGTGACCTACTGAATTAAATACTTCACAATACAGAATCGGAGCGATATCAATTATTTTAATTTGCATCATGTATAAGGTTCAGTTTTAATTTTTAGGGTTCCGCTGTCCTTATAACTTTATCTTATCCGTCGCGAGATATATACATCTGCGCGTCGCAATCATTTTACTTTTCGAGAACCATTACAAGTGTGGTGCAGATTTATGTAAATTCGATTGTATATCGTACAAAAGATACAAAAAGGTAAATTAAAAAAGGTGGTATATTGTATTGTGTGAGGTGTTAATTCGCGGAAATCCATAGTAGACGCTTGCCTGCAACATGCATTAACATGCAGCATGCAACCCACCGCTGACCCTCGAATCTGCCTCTCCACTACGAATCTCTATCCACATGATTGAATATTGATTCCAGATATCTGGAATCAATATTCAAGCGGTAGGTTGCATGCTGCATGTTAATGCATGTTGCAGGCAAGCGTCTACAAAGGTGGTATATTTTATTTCCAATTCAATTTCTAATTATTGATGTTTTATAAATGGAAAGTTCCGTCATTTAGCATCAAACATTTGTAAATTATTCGTTATTGAACATTACATTAATCTATTGAAAAAAAAATACACATATCTGAACTATTTTAAAACTGTAAAGGGACTGCATGTTACTAATTTTCACACATTGGAAATTCTTTGAAACACTGACTGAAACCGACTATTTAAAATCGTTAGAACCCAGTGTTTTTCAGAATTCTCGTCTCTCTCTGTTATGGCATCCTGCCAAAACCTCTAAACGGATTTTGATGATGCATTCAGAATTTAACAGATTGGAGTCCAAGTTAAAATATAAGCTATTTTTAATCTAATCCTATAGTCTATGTAGACTTCGATACTATTCTTTTTATTACAATTATTATAGATATGTAGAATTGGCGCGTAAAAACTAAAAAGTAATTAAACAATAACACTTTCAACGGCAGTTATTTCAACTCGAATCTTTAGTGGAAAATTTAAAAATTAAGTTTTATCTAATTAAAAACTATAGTTATACCGTTTTATGATGTTATCAACCTGATTTAAATGTTTCCACGAACATCTTTACATCAATATATAAGTCAAAATCTGATAAAATGAAGACCAGAAAGGACAATAATTTTTGACACCTGTTAAAAGAACGATGCGAGAATGCGTGTGCAGCGCGATAAGATGGGGGTATTGACAAGCCCGATCTGTCAAAGGCGGCACTAGGTGGCGTTGTTGAGGCACGTCGCTGACGTCACGCCTGACTAAGATTAGTGCAATAAATACCAGCACATACGAGAATCCATAACGATAAGGTAGTATATTCAGTATCCGCTCGCGTGACCGTTTTGATCGAGTGTGTCTTTCTTTACGCGGGGCTATGGCGCTCGCGTATAGAAAATCAAGTATTTATTTTCGAGTTTCACGTCTCCGTTTTCCCATGCAGAAAATGGTCCATGTCCTAATTGTATTCCGTTTTGAGTTTCCAACAGAAATAATTGAAACAGCGTTCTCGTTGTGCGTTCCAAACGCACCAACAGCTCCGTAAAACATGATTTCACGTAACAATAACGTCAGTACACAAATTATGCCTTAACCTTAGTGACACATTCAGAATAGAATTACGTCAACAAAGTCTCGCATGATGTAAATAAAATCGTTGCGACCGTAATGCGCTTAAATTAACGTCACGTTGCATTACGAATTCGTTGTGGGCATTGCACTCAGGTATAATGAAGGTGCGCCAAACTGAGAACGTACAATTGAAAAAATTAAAACGTAAAGTCCTGATGCGTTTGAGTTGGCAAATTGAACGTGTTGACAGGCGGCCGGCGTATCCTTTTATTTATGTGCGCGGGAGATGCGCAATTCGCCAAAATAAAATCATTTTGAAAGGTTTAAATGTGCGTGGGAGTGCTAAAAGCAAAATTAGCACGCGGTCGCAGGATCGATATGCCTAAATTAAATACGGATAAGTGCTAGTTATTGTTGAGCTTTGATGGTTTTTCTTGATGTAAAACCTTATCTAATCATAATGTGTTAGAGTATCATAGACTAGCTTTCGCCAGCTGCTCCGTCCGCGTGGACATCGAATGAACTCTTTCATTTTTTGTATTGACTAATTACGTCGTCAACCATAATCCCCTCTTGTACATGCTTTTAGTTCCAATTCGGGTCCTGCCTTTGATTCCGATTGTGGTTTTGATCTCGAATCCGGTTCAGTTAAAAATGTACATAGTGTAAAAAAATAGCAGCAAAACAAGATGAAATTAAGCGGGAGTAACATATAGTAAGTACTCCGAGATATAAACTATTACCATACCAAATTTTATCAAATTCTGTGCAATATTTTTTGTGGAGTTCGCAAACTAATTCATAGACAGACGGACAAAAATACTAAAAGACCATCGAAGCGTATTCTGTCAACATTTTCAATACCCTCAGAGTAGTTTTTTCAAATATCTTTTTATGCACAGATTTTTTTTTGTTGTTATATTATGTATAGTTTATGTGAATTGGATAAAATGATAAGTAATTTTATGACACTTTTCATGATAACATACGTTATTATTCCTTATTCTTACATAAATTGATGTCCCTCGCGGCGTCGGTCTGCCTGTCTATATATCTACGAAAGTTAATCTCAGAGACTACTGTTGGGATTTTACGATTTTCACCAATAGCTAGACTGATTGGCAAGGAAGGCTTACGTATATTATTATATAGGCATTTCATGCAAACAAGTGGATTTATAATGATTTTGTCGATCAAGTCGGGAACGAACACGCCTCCTGAGAGCTTCTTTGACGTGCGTGTTTATATCATTAAAGTGTATGGAAGTAAATGAGAGACAAACATCTGATTGGTATGAGATTAAAATACGGGCACATATAGAGTATCACTTTATAAAATGCACTCAGGGAACCCTGAAAATTTCAAGTGGCAATCGTTGAAATTCAATAAAAGCTTCAATAAAACATACGTGTTTATAAATTTCATAAAAACCTTTATTTTTGTTTCGAGCGAGCGTCCAAATATCTCTTTGATAAACGGGCTGCTATATTTACGATCCAAGATAATTTTTAACATTCAACTTACGAACATAAGTGCTTCAAAACGTGAGTGTGATTTATATCTTAAACACGATTTTAGTTTCCTGATTACTTCATTACGAGAAATAACAAAGTAAATATTAATTTTGTTACAATGATTTAACCCTCAAAATATTGTCTTTTTTGAAAAGAAAGTCCCATACAAAGAATTATTTATCATTTTCTATTTATATGCATGTATAAATTAGTATTTTACTTAGCACAGATCTAAAATAGAAAAATTTTGTTCGATTTCCATGATTCTTGCAGCAATAGATTTTATTAGTATCGCAAATAGCTGTAGTAAGTCAATAACTAAAATTATAGATGACAGTCGCTGAACGTCACATTGGAGATAATACTACTATAAATAATAAAACTTATTGAACAGATTAACGTTGAATAAACCCTTTAAAATGGTGTAGTAGTAAAATATTTAGAATGTAAGGTATCAAATTTACTGTTAATGTACATTCCACCTTTTATTTTTAAACCCTGTTACCTTTTAAAAACCAATGCTTAACAAACGCAAAAAAATTTAAATTGCTATGCCAAAGTTATGCCAATGAATTTCAGAGATATTGTGTATCATATACGTGTTTAGGTCGTTGGTTTAGATCACCGATAGTTACTTGACAGTCATTGTCAAGCATACGGATAAAAGGTGGTAGAATATCTTCCGGCTCCTAATACGAGTGCCGCTTCATATGGGCGTAACTTTAAAAAATAACTTCCGAAAATTCGCGGTAATCGTAGAAAATTTTACTGTAGCTTTCTTCGTCTTTATAACTGTGGCATTCCCTTTTTTTATGTAGCTGGGTTTCCTAATATCTTATTGTTATAATAGGGGGCAATTAGATCTAAAGTGCACACATAGTTAGCTTCTCTTTTATTTTCGTCTAATTCATATAATTCTATCGACTCCATGCTAAAGTGTGCTACTGGAGTGAATTAATCAGATGGAGCAATATTTGAGAGCGGTAAATCATAATTGTCAATATTTTCAAATCCACAGCAAAGCTTTTGGAACCGGCCGTCTACTGTCTTTTACAGACAGTTCTGTCAAATCTGCACCGGCGCTCACGTCGTTACAATGATTCGACACAGCCAACTACCGAAGGGAATTGAGGCTGTACCTCGTAAAATTTGTAATACTAAATTTCACGTTGTAATTGCGACTTTATAATAGCGGGATCGGTTAACTTTTCCGCCCGTCTTTCAACAGAAAGGCGAACGTCCGTCGGTCTCTACTGGGACATTGTGACGTCGTCGACTTTTTTATCTTCGCATTCGTCGACGGGAAACGTGACCACTAATTATTCGGCGTCGGTTTATTTTATTTATTTGACTAACGTCACGGAGTCTTTCGACAACCGACGGCTCGTATAAAACGAAATATTCGATGACGACCTTTTCGGACCCCGATAATGTTATGTTAAGAACAGATTTTCGATATCGGGGCGTGAGTTACTCGTATGGGGTATAATTTATTTTTAATTCCTCGTAACGTATCCGACACGAAAATTGGATGTTAGACACACACGCGGCGAACCTGGCGCGGTTGTTTAATGAAAGTGTTTGTTTACATGCGAGCTCCGCGTTGTATAACAGCGATTTATTTATTTTTCGCTGTCAGGTGTATTTATATCTTGTGCTTTTGGGCGGGTTATAATTTTGTTAAGCTCTCGGTAAGAAAAATTAAATTTTTTTTTATCACATCGGATCAGATTAATTTACAGCATTTTAATAAGAATTTTATTTATACTTTACTGTTTTTCCTTACAGTTCAAATATGTATATCTATGTACATGTATTTTAGATCTGTTCGAGTTCAAAAATAACCGAAAGTTTTGGGGTTACGGTTTTTTCTTTTGTTTGTGATTCAGATCTGGATACATTCCATCCATCCCGTTCGGTATTTATGTTGCCCTGTAATAAATTTCTTGTTACATTGTTGCGTTTGCGACGCGTTTCACAACACCGACGTACTGTGAATATCTGCACGGTTTATTATTAGCTAGCGAGATTTATATAAACGCATTTCACGTAAACGATCACATGCGCGTAGAATATTTGTTTATAAATATCTTATGTAAAGGCGCGTATGTATACACCACAAAATACTAGATAGTTAAAAATATTCTAATAGTAAACTAGTGTCGGACAGTCGGTTCCTTACAGAGTTTTAACCTTGATCGTACGAAACACCTCATATATTGGAGACCGACGGCCGTATTAATAAATCGCTCTCATATTAGATCTCAAGCGTAATATTAAACGAGAACATCTCATCTGTCAATATCGATTTTAAGTAATGTACAAATTAATAAAGCAAACTTAAGTCATACTCGTTTAATTAGTTTGATTATTACGTCAATACCGCAGACTGTACTTTGACAGCACTATATTTATATGTTGACATAAACCAAACTCAATTTGTGTTTAGAAATTAGCGACAAATGTCAAAAACTGTACTGAAAATGGCTCTTTCAGTTAAGAGCTTTTTATTAATACATGTATGAATTCATAACCGTCACCACGCCGTTCGTCAAAGTCTAAGATCTATGAAAATTTTTTTGCACATCTATTTCATTACAGCTAAAACATTTTTTTTAAGAATATCATGTCATGATTTCCGTTTTCCTATTGTGAATTATTAACTAATCCATTTAAACAAAATTTATCCAATGACATCTTTGACTGACACTGTTTGTATTTCATATATGAAATACAAACAGTGAATAACTTTAATAAAGGTACTGGACAGACGATACGTGAAATACGAGTGTGGTCCGAAAGTGTATACAAAACGTGAGAGTTATTGCTTAAGTTTGTATGCCTATAGAACTGTCATTTTTAAATTAGCGTTGGTCCGCTGCTCCTTTAGTTTTAAAATACAGTAGACTATTTCCGTTTCCAATTTTGATCTCAATTTTGGCTCTTCATCTAATTCTGACTCTGTTTTTTTGTCCTGTGTCCAATTCGAGATCGGTTCTGATACTGTTCTCAACACCTGACAATAATATAAATTATAATGGCATGTATTTTGAGTTAAATGCCATGCTCGACATTCTACAGTGGGATTAGAAAGTAAGGTTAATCTGACCCTTAAGGATTATCATAACGGAAGCTTAATTATACCTCGGGAAGTAACTTTTAAGTACGCGATTTGCATAGAGACAGAAATTTCGAAGTAGATTGTAATTTTTTGCATTTTACTCGACCCCACCTATAATATATACCTGGATATTTCTCAAAAATATTAAATATACAAAATTATACGTATCGTCTGTTTAGTTGTTTGTATAGTTTCAGGAAGATGAGAATTCAGACATAAGATTTTATTCAGCAAAATAATAGTACACGCAAGTAAATATGCAGCGAGTAAATTCAAGCGCCCAACTCGAGTGCACTTGTGGGAATAAAGGGGATTCACGGGGCGGGTAAAGCTATTCCTACGCTCAGTTGATGCTCGCGCCGGAGAGCAAACACCGGCCGCCCCGCGAGAGGGCGCGCGGCAAGGCGCCGGCCGGCTTTATTACATATTTTCACGTGCGTAACGTTTAGCGTAATTATATGTGTCAAAACTTAAACTTACTTATTACATTAATCTTAATGCTGCAGATAAATTTTGAAAAAGTTTAATAATTTTTTGAGATATTTTTTGACACACCTACCTATCCCAACTCCAGTTTCTGACTAAAGGTTGCACGAACAAAGGCTGGCTTTACACTACCGTTATTTGCAATCCAGACTAGAACCTGCTCTACTCCCCTATAATTACGCTCCCTTCAGTGTATCGGAACTTGTCCCTTTCAGCCATTGCGACTGGCTGAAGTTTGAGCGATGGTGATGATGATGATGATGATGACATTGCAAATAAAAAAATTAAAATAGGTGTTTATAGGAAGTTTCTAAAAGGCGTTTTTAAATCTATATACATAAGTTCTATATTTTTATATTAAAGATTTACTTAATATCTGAAGGATTTTTTTTCGTTTTTTGAAAATATTGAAAATTTGACTGATTAAAAACGTTATTTTTGACGTGACAACGTCTTAAATTAGGTTGCGGCTGGGAGTCACTTATGAAAAAGTGTAACGCTCGGTAACGTAACGATGAGTCACCGAACGAGAGAGAGGCCCGCCGAATGCCTTGCGTCTCTCTCCCACTCAACTATGATCGGTCTGCCGCGCGCGCAGCACTAGAGAATAGTGCATAGCTTGCAAATGTATTGCAAGTTATTGTATGTATATTTGTATATAAATACGTATGTATGTGTAAAGGTAAAAATAAAATTTTGTTAATATGAAATTCAGTGCGAGATTCTTTGTATAAATTAATGTTTTAAATATAATTCTTTGTATAAATAAATGTTTTAAATTGTTACTATTATTTCATCCTTCTTCCTACTATACGAATGAATATTCACATTAAAATGATTTTACCATTCAAAGTCGTTGTCACGTAAAACTTTCGCCCGTATACCGACTTTTTTACACATTTACAGGATTTTTTGGAATCATTAAAAATATGCTTTTAAAATTAGGAGCAATTTATGATTGATTTTTGTTTTTATTGCTTCTATTTTATTTCTTTTGTTATTCAGTTTATTTACAAGGTACCCCGAAGGTCATGTAGAACACAAGATCTGTGATGTTTTTTTTTCTTTTATCAATAGGAATAACAGTTTTTAATATCATATGATAATACTTTACTTTTTTTTATGTTTCATTTTTCTCATTTATCGATATATTACATCGAACGTATCGTCTATGTATAACTTGCGTCATAGGCAATGTTTTGATTAGTATGTCATAAACGCCATCAAAGACCAAAACAATCAGCTTCAAAAGCCGGAAACATCGTAAATTGAGTTAGTAGTCTATCATTTTCACGAAGTTTTATTCAGTTGAATTCTCCGAATTTGAAAAGCTTTCATGGCAACCCAGCCTTGACGATAAGTAAAGCAATAAAGCAAATTTGCGCGATCCAATTAACAAAATCTTAAGAGCAAGCGAAGGAGGCGAAACTGTTCCCGGCTTATTGTTTCTCTCTGTGAGTTTTTCTTAAGCGAATAATTTATTCAGAAGGGTAAATTTGTTTGAAAATATTTATTAATTTTATTTATATATAAATACTTGTCGTTTCCCGTTCCGGATTGTTAAGATTACAAAACTTGAATGAGTCATTAGTACGGAAACATACGAATAGGGTCAAGGTAAAGTTACTTACGGGACATGTTCACTTCATATCGGCGATTACCACATACATTTCATTTATACTTAGTTCGTATTGTAGATGCCTCAATTTTGTTTCCGTAAATTACGAATATTCCTCTTAAGCAAATAATCTGATCGAGTTATTTCGTCATCTGACTCATGAGGTGCGCGGTTAAAATACTCAAGTATGCAGATTTCACATTTATACGTCAGTAAGCAATTCGGTACAGTCTAAGTAAACAATACTGTGTTCGTTCCTCAAAATTTGCATTTGAAACTTGTAATACCACACTTAGAAAAGTAGCTGAAAAATTTCGACTTTTAATTTTATAGTAAAACACGAGACGATACTTTGATGCTTAGCTTTTCATGATTTATATTAATTCGGTTTTTACCGAAAAATCATCAGTGTATCTTTATATTTATTACTACGCAGCTCCGCCCCGCGTGGATATAGAATGAATTCTTAGGTTTTCGGTGTCGACTGATCACGCTGTTAACCACGATTCCGATGTTGTTCCTGCTATCGATTTCGATTTCGGTCTCGATATGAATTCCGGTCGTTTTCAAAATATACATGACGCAAACAAATAGTAGCACAACGGAATAAAAACATCCTCTTACTCTGGGACCTAAACTATTACCATAGCAAATTTTATCAGATTCGGTCAGGTTGTTTTTTGTGGAGTCGTGCACGAATTGACAGCAAGACAAACATTTTGATAACCATTGAAATGTATTCTGTCAAAGTTTCTGATAGATCCAGAGTAGTTTTTGTCTATTTAATGTACACATTTTTTTATCTCTATTGTTTTACTACATGCATAGACCGTGTAACCTTATTAACTCACTTGACTAACTTAAAAGGCACTTTAATTCGTAAGCTGGAATATAACTCAATAAGCCGCCGCGGCGTACGCGCATCGTTGTCAAAGTCAAACTATCACTTCGTCGGGGCCGCATTTAATACGGCTCTCCTCGCGTCGCGTATAAAAGTCGGCCGTCACTTCGGCACCATTAAACTACCAGGCAAGGCGTTGCGACGTATCGCGTATATGACTTTACACGTTTTTAACCCACGCATTAATCCCCCTTTTTGTTTATTTTCGGCTCGTGCGGTAAAAGGTTAGTGTTTGCGGTGTGGGTGTACTGGAAGCGGTAGGCTCGGTTGCCGGTTGCCGGGTCCCGTTTCCTTCAATCCATCTTTAGTCGAAGGCGGTGCTCTGATAGCAAAGCTACCGGCTTTTCCCGTGTTTTTGTGTATGAAAAATAATGTAATTGTTGTTCTTGGCTTTTCTATTCGCTAAACGAGCATGAGCGTCACCAGATATGTATTACACCCAGCACATGGACACTAGTGACCACAAAGGAATCGCTAGTACGTGGCCGTCCTTTTGGGAAGGCATAGGATATCTAATGGCGGAGAAGAGAGCTGATGGAGAAGGTGAGCGGGCAGATAGAGGGGTAGCGGGGCGATGGAAGGGGTAGTTTTACACCGTAACTCTCACTAACCGGACAAATTGTAACAGTGCTAGTCACGTCTGTATTTTGTGCGAGTGTAGTATCTCACCGATCAAGCCGGCCCATTTTTGTAACGGAGACCGAGGGCAAGAACGGGGATTGTGAGAAATTTCAATGCAATTGTTACATTTTTTCAATTAATTTTAGTTTTGTTGTTATTTTGTGTTAAAAACACAACTGGGAACCATACAGTGGGATGAATTTATTTAGTATTTCATATATATTTATAAACATTTAACGACATCCAAAATATTAAATTGAATTATAAAAGCAATTGTCACAATAGCTATATATCGTCCGGCATTATTTGTTCAAATAGGTATCCATGCTACATAACATCGCATACACCGTCATAAACAAATAACCGAATGACACACGCTAATAGTCCATTCATTATATGCGTTGTTACCTATTAAACAAGTAGTATTCAAGTCCGGTATTTCCAGGACATGAAACAGAAGCATTGTGTTTATCACATTTTTTTTTCTTTCTTTCTTTGTTAACACAATAATTTCCCCAAAGGTCGGCACTGGTTGGACTCCGTTTCTCGATAAAACTGCAAATAAATATTATCACGTCTGATCCAAAACGAAGCGATTTGGTGTTTCGCCAAACAAAGCAAGTGACTCACTTGCGTCGGAGCGCGATTGAGTACTGTATTATTTGAGACCGATGCTTAAAGTATACAAATTAGTACTGTCAATCTCATAATGGAGAGACACTTTTTAGTGCACGCTATACTCGCCTATATTTCACTCGACAATTGAACTTAGGACAATCTGAAGGATTTATTTTTGGTTGTCGTTCGTATGTATTCAACCATTGACATGAATTTATTTGTAGAAAAATCTATATCACTCGAAAACACTAACAAGAGAGAAAAAATATTGTCATAATGTCTACGACAATTTAATAGTTTAAAGTATAAGAAATTAAAATTTGAATTAGTAAATTGTTAAATATAATAATGTAGCAATAGCTGTGTTTAAAACACAATTTACAATATCATAAAAAACTTGGTGCTGAATTACATTGTATTATACTTTTTTTATTTAAGTAAGGACAAGTTTCGGTTTTGTATTTACAAAACTTTTAATGTTTGTCCTCATTGAATATGATTGATGGCTGTTAGTTTAGTTAATGCGCTGACGTGTTTTATTGGTACGGGAATAATTGTTTTTTACCTTTTTTGCTTATAGGTATAATATGGTGAAATATTTAAAAAAAATGTCGTTTGCTTATATCTGCTATGACATTTATCATCAGCACTCTGAGTGGACGCCGTCCTATCGGTAAAAAAATTTAATTTAAGGAACTGACTCTCATTACACAACAAATATTCATTATTAAAGTTAATCTTTAATACGTATAATGATTTGCGATTAGCATTCGCAAGTTCATAAGCGGCTTAAAACTTACTTGTTTGATGATGCTATCAACAAAACGGAAAACAGCGTTTGTAAATAATAAACTATTGCAGGGTATGAATAGGTGCGTTAACCTCACCGATTTTTAAGCGGCTCGACATAACTTAGTTTTTCCTACACGAAAACCGCAGCGTTCCGAGAACCGCAAACAAACATGTTGTTTGTTGTTTGAACAACAACAATGATAGGTTTGGTGAGTTAGTCACGGCTTGCGGCGCGGCGCGGCCGTGCGCCGTGAGCTACACGAGGCGCTGGATACCGGTACCGTTGGCCGGCGTCAGCAAAGGTGAGTGCGACCCACGCATGGGAACGTCTTTGGACCAGCGCCACTCACCGCGCTTACTGTTTATAATGAAATTAACTATAGGCTCTCGTAATAGTTTTGATACAATGAAAAAAAAATTGAAACGGAACGATAATGTTGCTTTTAAATTTTATTAATAAATTTATTATTCTCGAACTTTCGATTTACTTGATTTTGAGCTAAAGAATATTTAGGTTCTAAATATTAATACATGAAGCAATACCTGTTACCAAAAAAATAATAGGAATTAACGAATTCCTATGTTATTGATTACATATTTAACTTCATTTCAAATTTGACGTGCGAGACCAGTTAATAATTGATCTTTGTCCTTGGACTCGTTATTTTTGATCAAGGTCCTCTCGGCGTCTGCCAGAAGCGTTTTCACTATATCCATACTATGAATAAGGTCGTCGTAGACAATCCGGCGCGATCGCTTTTAGTAATAGCAAGGTGGTGAAATTGAGATCCTTACATGTAAATATCTGTTTAGTTTTCTGCCGCTTAGTTTTTTCTGGATTGACTGTGATTTCCAGTGAAATCGGCATATGGCCGATGTAACTCATCGCATAGCGTGTGTTTATGCTTATTTTCCTATCGCATTTCATATGTACGGAACACGTGCGAATCGGCCTCGGTGAGGACAATTACATTCGGATGATTTGATAACGGGATAAAGGATTTTTACAAATCTGCGCAATAACTAATGTTCATTGTCAACTGTGAATGCGATAAAATCTTTTAATTGTAAAACGCCAGTTAGAAATTTTAAATATATATATATATATATATATATATATATATATATATATATATATACGAGTATATATATGTTCATAATTATAGAATTCATAGGAACACGTGTATATAAAACGTGTAATATAAAAACTTGCATCTCTAATATCCAACAAACAGGATATTGGACTAACATCTCTCTTCCTGACTTTTTGGCTTGGACGAGTAAGTCTCTGCGTTCGGTACATCTTAGACGGAAAATATTATTTGCTGAGCTTTAAAAAATTTTGTATGTTTATCTTTCGTAAAATTTTAACGGCAAGTCGTCCGAAGGGCTAAAAAGTCGAATCTAATCATAACCTCCTCGTCCTCGGTCGCGTCCGGTGCACTTGATATCGTACGCACGGGAATGACAAGGTCACGGTCACGCGTCTGCGATTACGGCAGCGCGTCACGTCATGTGGAGCGGCGCGGGCGGCTAATTAATGAGCGGCGCTGACTCACCGCGCCGGGCTTTAAAAAGACTTGATTTAACACTTCCGACGAGATACGAATCATTTCGCTTGTACCGTAATCTGTCCGATTGTCTAAATTGTAATATGGGAATTAACCTTTGAGAAATAGATATTTACGTACAATATTATCGTTTTGTTCAATAGTATAATGTAACTCGGTGTCGTTAGTTATTAAGTAGTAATTATACACGTAGACACGTTTCAAAGGCATGGTAACTAGTTACTATTGTTCCAAAGTAGTCGCTTTAATGAGGAGATTTCATGGATAGACCTAGTGATGCTATAAGTCACCTAAAATGTATAGATTTTGCGTTCGATGCGTTGCGTCACTTTATCTTATGCGGCACATATTACGCCATGCTAATTATACCCCTTACCGGTAAGTTATTGATTTTTTACAATTATTAAATAAAATGTTTTAATGTTTTTTTTTTATTTAACATAAAGTAATTCAATATGTAAATAATGTTAAAAATAATAAATATTCTCTTGGTACATTGACAACTTATATGTATCGAGAATATTTGTTATGCTAAACATTGTACGTGCATTGCATCGCACCACCGCCGGTCTCGATGGCGCATCAAATAGCTGTACATAATTATCACGGCAAGTTCTAACTGTGACCACACAATATGAGAATTAGTGGAAATAAATGTGAAGAAGAAATTACTTTCCTACTTATTCTCATCAGTTCTCGTCGCGTATGCTCAAGCTCGACCGCCCCCGGTATGTGGACGTATTGTATGGATCGCCCGACGTTATTTCTAATTTCTTTTACAATTGTATTAAAAAAATACCTTCCAAATCGTAATAAGTATTTCGAAAAAAATGAAATCCTGTACAAAAATATTTGCTTTGGGATCACATTTCTCACAATAATATGCCGGATGGTACTTTATACTGACGTGGTTATTGTTTCAGCCCACGTGTAACCGCAGAACTTTTTGGATGTAATACACCAACGAGCCATCCTCGTAAATTGGAAATAAAATCAGTAAAAAACTGAGGTCTATTGTAAGTTCTGTGTATAGTTGTGACGCCATGTGATTTAGTTCAGCGAACACGTAAAAATTAAAAATGTAACTTGGAAACTACGTTATCCCGCCGTGTTCGCTTATTATGCAGATAACTATAATTTAACTGAAGCGGTCAAAAGACTTACATAAATATGTATGCGTTACAAAAGAACGAGGCTAGCCTTTACGAACGATTCCCACGTGAACAGTTTTAGCCGCCGGAAGGCCCGGAAACGTTGAATTCTGGCTATACTACAATAAAAGTACACGTATACGCACAGACATCACTATAGGCGAACGAAGAGCGCCGGATGCTTTGTTCGAGCGCCGCTTTCTCGAACCGCATACCTTTTAGTGTTGGGCCCTACGTCGTGGTATCGATAAACTTGTACATCGGACACCGTATCGCGTCGTCAGATCGATTTATGTGACGAGGCCCCGCCGCAGTGACGCCTCGTAAATCGGATCGTGTGTTTTTTCGAACACATCGTTAACGGTGATCCATACGATATAAAAAAACGATACTGCTAAAGTGTCGTTTTCCATCATTTCCTTGCAAAGCAGTGGACCTATCACGTTATCGAGTGCGAATTCGATGTTTTCTGAATAAGCCGGCAGAAAATGCTGGCAAAGTAACAGGTGAGCAGTTGTTTTCAAGTTCAAGAAGATCGCTCAAGTATTAATACTCCTCCGTTCCTCTGAATCCATTCCCGTCCAGATACTCTTAGATAACTTATACGCATCGTCGTTTATCATCGAAATTTCGCGAAAGAAGAAACATCGAGAAAAATCACAACATCATAATGCTATGTCCATTCTAATAATTCTTTTAGAATTAAACGCACGCACTCACATACTCGATACAATAAGTATCGTAAATTTATTCGATAACAAGAAGTTATTTGCGTTCGTTATTTATTAATGGTGAAATGCTAATAATATTTTTAGCTTATCATAACTTACCATTCATGAACGAAATTTCATGAACTTACTTATTTCAAACAATATCCATTTGTTCGATATGAATTTTGTACTAAGCATCTATTACAGAAATATCTAAAAATAAAATTTAGAGCGATATTGTCGGATATACATAAGTTTTGAATGAACTATTTGAACGTACTGTGAGATTCAGAGTTCGAAAATAAAATTTTTCTTCATCGTCACCATTAGTATCAGTAATTTTTTAAGCGTTACTGTTATAATTAACATATCAAAGATGAAATATTCAAAATCTGAAAAACACTAATATTTAAACGAACATTAAATATTATTTTAAGGAGCATTATAAAGATAGAAGTGGTAATTTGATGTAAAGGTTTTGAGCTCATTTTGGGATCATAGTACGATTATAGCTACGTCATAATAATCCCTGCGCTAGTCTTTTATATAACTTGTTTTCAAGAAACCGCTCAAGTATATGCGTCCGGGTCCGGGCGGGCGCGCGGGCGCCGGCAGCGAAAGCGCGGGCGCACCGTTAATCTCGCCGCTGCACCAAGGTTGACTTTCGCAGCTAGTCTGCATTCCACTTGCAATTCGACACGTGCATTCGGGAACTCGCATTTCGTATAAGCAGTGCCAAAAATTCAAATGTACAATGTGAGAGCAGAATGAAAATATATTTACTATTTTTTAGTGGAAGAAGTATTAAGTAGGTAACAGTTTCAATTTTCGAAAAAAAAAAATGTGCGTTAAAATGGTATATGTTTGACGAAATTGCCCTCCGTTCTATTGTATCGCATCAGAAGTTTCTGGTATGTTATTACAGTAGCGTGGATTTAATTTCAAGAATAAAGGACACCAGTAGACTTATTATTCGTATTTATAAGCAATAAAAAACTGTTTATTTTTATTTAATCTAATGCCACATAAAACTTTCAAATGAGAACACATTCGACTAATGACGATTACTCTTGTTAGATATAATCTCTATAGATATACTTAATATGTAATATCGATAAAGTATAACTTCAAAAAGAAGTGACAACTATTTTGTTTGTTTTGTGCATGAGCATAATGAAGTCAGCGCCACAACAACCAAATGCGACGGCAGGTTGCACTTATACATCATGCATATGTATGTACGAACACGTACAAATACCATTGCAATCTAATATTTGACCATCGACGTACTGAACCGCTCTAGTCTCAGATTCGTCCATACACTCATGTATATATAACTCAGCTGAGCCTGCAGACAGACAGCCGGTAAGCTGTTATCTCAAAAGTGCGTCTAAATAACAAAGTCAAGACAGGATCCCCCTGTTCAGTAATAAACGTACGTCGCTACGTGACACGCCTTCCCGCGTGCTACCCACAATTTCGTTCAGAGCTGCCAATGGTCATTGTTGCTAATGCTGTGAGAATTAGTCACCAAGTTAAAATCGATTCGCTTTCGTTCGGAAAGCGAACTAGTTACGGTTTGATTTAAAAATAACTATTACTTGACCGGCGGCGATTATAAATGAACACACAACGATACAAAACTCATTCGCGTACACGTAGAAAACGTGAATGTAAGAACTCAATAAATAACTGTTGTTTTACGACCGCCCTAAATACATTTTCAATAAAAGCGACAGGACCGCAAACGACGACTTGAAAATATAATTTAAGCAAATAGGCTTCTACCCCACCGGCAGATGGACGGCTGGATGAAACAGTAGTTGCGGGTAGTCGATACGGCACGTTGTAGCGGTATGCAGACTCCTATTTGACTATAAAAAAATATGTTTTGAAATCTAAATTACTCTACGCGATATATGTGTGTGTGTGCGTGTGCGTATGCGTAAATGTAGGATTATAACTAATTATGAGACATACACACAACGCCTACTTTAATCAGATTATTTATATATTTGTCAAATAGTTTATATCATGGCTAGGGCTAAGATTGTCTATAGCATTTTTTTTACCTTTCACTAAGCAATACGAAAAAAAAAGGAGTTTACCTGCACAAAAACCAGTTCGATACTCAAAACACGTACTTATTTATAATATCGAACAACGTAATAATTCTGCAATAAGAATAAATTGCATATAAAAACGACAACACTTCAGATGTAGTTTCCTGTTGTACTTAAGCCCGTTCATGTCACTCACTCGGTTACATACAATACACGTACGTAGCACTCAAGTTCTCGTAGACGCGATACATTTTAACATTTAATATTCACAGCCCCAACTCTCACGGTACTCTCAAGACGTGATTAATTGACTCTGAATAAATAATGCATGAACAACAATCGCGGGAGGTTTTTTCCTCGACAATGAAATACAAATTTTTTATCACAATATAACCGAAGCAAGTATTTGGACCAATATACGTATTAACGTTTTAACAATATTGCCTTATGATATCCTGTAAATAACATGATACGATTTGAAAAACTGTGACTATTACAGAAATGCTAAATCTGAGGTATCGACTTCTTGAAATTTTCTAAATTTTAGAAATATAATATAATAAATTGTCTAAATTTTACCTCTTCTCATTTCATTGTCTATTGTTTTTGTTTGAGGGTTGTGGAATATGAATTAAAAAAACAATATTGTTTCTAAATAAGCTGCGTCATTTAAATCCAAGAACATGTATTGGTGAAACGACACAATTTTTATAAACACATGGTATATTACAGTTACAAAGACATTATTGATGAGGTTTATCAAACCGTATTACTTATCACAATGAACTTAACAACTGCCTATGAATCTGTTTTTTGGTATTTTTTTTTAAATATATCATTATTTATGCGATAAAATTTACTTATCCAATGGCGTAAGATTATAAAGAGAGTAAAAAAAATGGAATTGTAAGTAACCTGTGCACGCGCGTACTCACGAATATTATTAAATCTAAAAATGAAATAATATTTAAGGGAATTTTCTTTTTAATTATCCATTATTTATTTTAAATACCCCACCGTCGTGCATCGCGACCGTTTAAATGCCGGCGCACGGACGGACGGCCGCGGGCGTTTATTTTGATTTCGAAAAAGCCACACCGCAAACGGGCCAAGGGACGGCGGTTAACCCTGAAACGTTTCGTGTAAATAAAAACAAAGCGCCGGACGAGACCGCCCATCTTCGCGGTACCTCCCTTACATGTATTATTCATGGGCTCCGATCTCACTTGTTCCCGCGTCGTCTCTACGCGTCTGCAATTATAGAATTTATGCGAAGGCCTCTGGCCAGAACGGCGCATTAATATTTGACCGAGTCATCGTATGTATACGTATGAAGTTGACTACGATTTATCGATCGACTTCTCCTCGAATGACCGTGACGTTTCTAGGAAGGCTTCCGTGGAGGCTGCTCTGCGGCAAAAACGAGATGAAAACAAAAAAAAAATGCATGTTTTCGCGGAAATGTATCAAACTACTCGTTCTGCTCGGATTTAAATCGATATTGTAATTATTGATATGGAACAAGTTTCTCTATTCCTCTCGATGGTGTTTTCTCAGCAATACCTTCTTTTAATTCATATGAAGTTTGCATAATAACATTCACGTTTTTTTCAAGGTAGGGCTGCTTACATCGAAAATGTAAATTTTATTAATAATGCACCTTTTTAAAGACGATTTTTTTGCAATATAAAAAAAAACTAACAATGTGTTTATACCATAAATTATGATCTAAAAAAATGTGATTTGTTTTAAAGCAATAAATGATTTTCGCTGTCAGTGTTGTCTTCATATGGTTTTAATGATTAATATCAATGAAGGTTGATTACGTATCTAAAATCTTATACAAAAATGATATAGTCGTAAAGAATGAAAATTTTAGTTGTTCCTGATATATAAAGATTGTAATTGTGTTGAATTCTGCATTGATGTTGTCAAAACATTTTGTTAGTATTTCGAAAATAAGGAAGTTACTATAAAGGTGATATAACATTTTATTTAAATCATTTTAATTTACATCCTTTTCATTTAAAAGTTCATAAATAGTCTGTTAAAGTCCACATTATGACAACATCTTTAATAAAAATTTTAATCATCGAAACTGCCATATTCATGACTCATTGATTAGGTTATTTCAATATATCATAAATTATTCCCTGTTACTCAAATATTAAGTTGTATCAAAAGTCTTGACTGCTTCGCAAATGATTTTGTTTAAAAAAAATAATGAATACAATAAAACCAATACAAGTGATCAAAGAATAATCTTAAATTATTCTTTGACCATGGTTATGAAAAACATGGTTGTAACATTATTAAAAAATAGCCGAATAACAAGAGCGATTTGTAAAAATACTTATGTTTTAAGGATACGTAGAAATTGAAAGTGATTGCGCGCGATTAATTTATATGAAATGGTAGAACTGTAAATTTAAAAATATTATTGCCAAGTTTAGATACTGTTGACACTAACACCATGTTATGACATAAAGCAATTGCAGTACTAAATAAAAACAAGCATCCCTAGTGAATCGGAAGGAAATACAGCGTCAACATAACAGTGGGTTGACCGTAGGTTATATTTAAACCAACACAAAAACAATAAAATATAATAAACCTGGAAATTTCAGCGCAGTCTCAATATTGATACATTTTATTATGCATTTTTTTTCTCAATATAACTTTTGTAGTAAAAAACGAGCTTTATGCACGAAATCGAAATATTAATAAAGTTGGAACGGTATATTAAATATTCCCTGACTTCGGACCCGAATAACGATAATGTCACCAAATTTAGGAACTCGTTTTAAAACATGGAGTTAACACCAAATATTGTTTCTTCTTTTTTTTTATTTTTGTCTCATAAAATGGTCAAAGCTTTTGATACAATCTAGTAAGTTATAAACGTGCATTATCAATTTAGAATCAAACGATCTCACCTGGTGAAATTTAATGCCGCGTGTGAACTCTGTCCCTTGGGTAACTGTAACAAAAAACGTGTAAGTATTAATTTTAAGTCCATAATTCAAAACTATAAATGTCTCGTCCCATCCGGCCTTTTCGTTGTAATAAGCGAAGGGCTATAAAGCCGCAGAACCTTGTTTTACACGTATTTATTGACTATTAAATATTTCATCTCACTTTAGTAGGATGACTTCAAAGTATCGGTTTGCATTATATGCTGTATTTAATAAAATAACGCCATCGAATTGTATGATGATTATCATTGATAACATTATTATTTTAATGAAAAATGCACTAAATTTAAGTCTCATACGTATTCCATTATTATTTAATCAAAGCTAAGGAATTTAAGTTATTTAAGGCATTCTTATAGGAGAAAGTTATAGCCCGCGGCCTTATAATACTATGTATTCGTGTTCAGTCTTCGTTTTTGTTCTAGGAATCTACCACTAGGTAGACTCGGATTTTGATCACCACTTTTGGATCCCGTCGCCATTCCTGATTATTGTTTCTATATTCGGTGTAGGTGGGATAAAATTTGCAAATGATAATGTCGACCGACGACTGTATCGAACTCTATGCGCATATAGCGGCAGTGAAGTAGCCAGGCGGCTCATACGCCAGGTGTGTTGACGTTTACGCGTATTTTCATTACGTCTCAGTAAGGTTGCGTCTTCGTAGACGTCGAATGAATTCTCCCGTCCCTTTTCTCGACATTCCACCTTCACCGGCGCAGGCGCGTGCCGCCGCCGGCCGGCCTCGCGGCCCTGAACCCGCATCGCGGTCTACGCGTTTCATCTCCGCCCCTACTCCAGCTTTAGGCCCTGTCGTTATTAAACCTATAATTTTGTTAGAGATATCGCTTTAAATCCGTAAGCGTTGTAAAATAACCTGTGACCCGTTTAATATTAATTTCATTATCATGTCATAATGAATTTAATTTTATTCAATGCGGCCACCGGAACTCTCACTCGTTGGACGAAATGCCATAGCAGAAGCTGTTGCTTCACATTTGTTGGGAGTGTATTATCTCACTGGTCGAATCGGCCCATTTTCTGTGCTGCGACCGAGTTGACCATAGTGGCCGCTGTAATAAGGAATATAATTGTAGATAATATATTGGTACCTATATTCGTATATGATCTCTTACATAGACGTAGTTATTGTTTATTCTCCGATCAAAATAATTAAACTTAATTCGTAACTAAAGACAAGTCAGACAAAGAAATGTAGTATTTCATCGTCTAAATGATAAAACTAATTCGATCATTCACACAGCTATTTCCTGATTGATGGAAAACAATTCAGAAGGCGTATTAGGTAATTTAACGTAAAAGGTTTTCGTCGCGCCTCCCATTAAACCCCAATATATAACCCCCCTTTTTTTTTCTACGCGTATTCCCTACTCGAGCGCGTGGTGCGGCAGCATCATAACGCGACACCGGTCGTAACGACATGACGGATTGCGAACGAAAAAAAAAATGAACGGTCAAACTTTTCCGAGACGAATTCTAAAATTGCATTTTTTTCATGCGTATAACCGTAAACACGACTAAGCAAGCGATCTCGTTACGGATCGGTTTGTTGACTCTACGACAGAGAGGAAGAAAAAAAAAAAAAGGTAACCAGTCATTAAATACCAAACGCTCGGGACGACGCGGGCCGATCAATAACGACACCGTTACGCGAGCGATTCATTTGTCTTACAGCAGGTGCGGCTTCTGCTGCTGTGATCAGTCTCGCGAGAGATTCCCCGAATTTATTACGAGCAGATTACGCATATCAAATCACAACACGTGCGAGGCGAATTGAATGGGGTTATAATTATACATCTATGAATGCCGGATAGAGTGTTTCTCTTTGTACGCCTAAATTTCTCTAATGGCGTTATTATGTCTTGTGATTAATAATTAGTAAATAAGTTTAAGACAGTCTCAAAAGGCTGTTTTGGATTACACGTTAAACATAAAGTCGTAAACAAAATTTATTCGACTTCAAATTGGATCGAATATTTAAATATTATCGTGTTAGATGTCGATTATATTTAAATATTATTCGAGGGGCAAACGAGCAGGAGAGCCAGTAGAGAGTAGACGGTCACCGCCGCCCATGGACATTCGTAAATCCAGAGGAGTCACCAGTACGTTTCCAGCCTTTTGGGACGGAATAGGATATCAATAGAAGAAAGGTCGGGCTGATAGAAGGGGAGAGAGAGAAGTGAGCTACTAGATTTTTTTTTGTAATAAATGTACCTTTATCAGTTCTAATATAATCAGAGCGATTGGTTTTACAAAATAGGCATCATTGTGAAAATAACATCGAAGATGATCTTGATTAGAGCATTTCCTACCCATCAAATGGTAAGGGGCATTGTTTTTTTAGGCTATACAGGGACCCTTGAGCACTCATAGCCCGAGACCTAAGGCATACAGAGCTTCGAAACTTTTTAGAAAGCCAAACAAAACGTGAACAAAAATATCAAAAGGTAATGTTATGTGCAAGTTAAACGACGACGTCTGCATTTAGAGACCCCAATCACGTCGCAGTGTCCGAGTCTGAGCCCAACGTGCCCTCGTGGAAGATATCATACTGGTTATTATTTACCATTATCATGATGAACCGTTTAATTATCATCGTCATCGTCATGATATCAGGCCTGTCAAATTAAAATCCTTGCATCGTATGTCCATAAACACATTCAGCCATAGCTGCCGAATGCTGTTTGCCCATTGGTGGAGCAGCATCGGGTGCTTTGGTTGAAACGATTCTTAATCCAGTCAGAATCAATGCAGAGGACTTAAATCTCAAACTCTAAATATGAAATAAAATTGGGTAACGACGTGTCCCTGCAATGGGATGGCAAAAAACTCACATAACTCGGAATACATTGCTCGAACCTGTCGATAATAATGCTTGCCTAATCGGTTTTATTCAATTCATACGCAATTCTCAGGTAGCTGGCGATAAAAATAAGGTTTAATCTTTCTTTCACGGCGAACGTCACGTTTTTTTTTATCATTCACCTCGAGTCCATAACCACTGCTAACAATTCCGAAACAAGCGTCAAAACGTTCGTACGGCATTCGACCATCGCTCAAACGTGCCTCTAGCGTCGACAGAGATCTTTTGTATCTGGATTACTTTCGGCGGAGTCGGCGGGCGCGGTCGTCGCGGGACGCGCGTGAATCGGGTCGCGACGTCGTCCGAACGGCGCGCCGGCCGCGCATTGTGTATCGAACACTCCCGGTCATAAATCAGTTGCTGCTTAACAAAGCGTCGACCGATCGTCGCGGCCAATTATTATCGTTGTCGTTGTCGTCGGTCGGGCGAAAGACGGCGTCGTCCCGGCCGCAGATCGGCGCTGTCGTCCGTCTAAAGAGTGGCTTCTCGGAATCGCTCCGGTTTAGACAGTGATCAGGATAGTGTAGAACGATTTAGGAAGCCACAGCGACATGTTACATGTAGATGTAGTATTTTTTTTAGCGTTTGGGACCAGGTGCACAACAGCAGCGGACAAATAAATACAAGCGTTACCTTCGAACTAAAAGAGTAACGAGTTCGAATATTTGACCGCAAGCGAATCGACCAAGAAGTTTTAAACTTAACCTAAATTCAACAACTCGCTCGCTACTTCGGAATCACGTTAAGGCATCGATGTCGGATGTTTTTAATCCACAAGTCGCACAACAATCGTGAACAATCACCAATTCACGTTGGGTCAGCGTGGAAGGTTTAAGGTATAAGCCATTTTAACCTAATCCGAAACAGAAAGAACTATACCTTTGAAGCGGGGTGAGAAGAGTGCGACGTAACATTTGAAGTAGAATACGGATTTTTAGTAATACATAGTGATTAAACTTATCGCTTATATAAACAATACTTCACGATCCTCTTAACTACATTAAACCGTGTATGTAGTTTATATTTAATTATGCGTTTGTCGTGCTCATCAATAGGTATATAAAAAGCGACAATTGGAAAACTAAATACTTTACGAAAACGTCTGCTTAGATAGTTGCAAGAAGAAAACCCACACAACTTATGATCACTATTAGGTACTTAATAGTGATCAACGCGTCATCTGCAACTCGGGGGACGCAAATTGGGTTTGCGTCACTCATTGTTTTCTAACTCATGCGAATAATGAAATGTACAGTTATCACTTATTTTAAATCTTTAATGATCACCAATAACGAATAAACCATTGTAAACCTACATGGCAGAGATGGTTCAAAGCCTTCAATCACACGAAGTTTCAAACACGCATTGGATAAACTAGCATGCTATGTAGTGGGACATTGTGTGGATTATATTAATACAAACATCGACAAGATTATCTGCTAGAATGATATAATTTAACTTCATATGCATGTAGCATGACCGAATATATGTTTTTTAAATATTGTAATCATAATATTAATTAAGATCTTTAAAGTTCTAAGACGTGAGTCTGAACAGATTTTTTACGGCTTCGTATCAAAGCCTTAATTACTGTTCTTAGATGACATCGACCTTCTGTTGCTGTATACACGCCCGGGTTAATTTTACTATAGAAGCTGTGAAATATGAATTTCATATTGTTTCATGTCAAAATCTTATTCTCTGTTGTTGATCAAAATGACAAGTTACAAATTCGTCACACATAAGTACTAAATATATATCTTGTTTGCAAATGGTAGATAACCTTTAGCGTGATCCTCTCGCGCTTAACCTTGCAGTTTAGATCTACACAGCGGTACGCGTCATTGCAAGTCGTTATACCAGTGACGTATGTATTTTATAACGTTGGAAAAATAGGTGTTTCCGCGAATCGTTTCGATTCCCAAAATACGTGTAATATTTTTGTTTACGCCGTCTGTACCGCGGCGTAATTGCACAATTTGTTCCTTAAAATTTCACGCTCGTCTTACAAAAAACATCTGCTTCGCTCCGTTTATCTGAATGTTCTCGTTGCTTTTGTTTTTCGCGTAAACAAAACTCATTATTATAAACATGCTCAAGGCTGTTCTTGCAATTTCTTAATGAAAGCTAGAGGAATTCCGTGTTTATTTTCCTAGCCATTTTATAGTGCCGGAATGTAAACATAAGAAATAGATTTAATAGAGACGTAAGATTCGTGTTCGAAAAATAGATTGTTTATGGGATACCTAATAGTCTTGAATGCTTCCTCTATTATGACAGGAATAAACGGAGGAATTTATTTAGAACTTTCTTAATGCATTGGTTATAAAAAGCGAAAATAGCGCTACGAAGCCCCTGATTACAATACTTATTTTTACGCCCGAAATACAATAATTATTTTTTTACATACGCATGGCTTTGTTTTCAATATGACGTAGCCGTAAATGACACACTTTGTGCATATCAAATTTCTGTAAAACTATCAAGTTTGTAATAAAAAACAAAGACAAAAAAAATTAACAGCATTATTGTAAATTTAAGATTACTACACAACAGATGATTGTGTATTTCCTATTCATGTAAAGAGCATTTTTATCTAATTTCTTTTTTAAAACTATTTTTGGAGTCACCATAATATTCTATCCGGAATATTAATAGAAATATGTTGTTTACAACAATTGTATATGTCAAATTTTGACCAATAAACTAATTGCTGCGTAATTTTCTTCGTTCATTGTCAATTTTCCTGAAGATGATTATACACTTAGTCAGATTTTGGAAGCAATATGCTTTTGTCTGTAGAGATATCTCCAGATGCTAATTTATTCTAATTAGTATTAATGCTTATTAGCACCAGTAGTACAAAGTTACGTATGCAAACGCCATCCGGGCGCCACATTGTAATATTAGTTGGAACAAGATCAAATGTGCTTGTCCTCCGTTGTTTCACGCATTAGAATAGTTTCATTAAAGAAATTTTATACTACATAGTATACATAATTACACGTCCTGACTGATCAATCAATACTCAGATCAAATAGCTGAGCAAGTAGAGATTTAAAAATTTCTGGAAATATTCCCCGAATTTAGTAGCAGGTAGTAAATTTCGGATCCATCAAGGACGAGTATTTCAAAAATGATACCCCTATGGGATGTACATGGTTGAAAAAGTTTGTACGAAGGAGCATGTCTTTTATGTTACGATAATAACACTGTAAACATATTGTTCAAAAGAAATAAAATATCGTGTTCCAATATTTTTCAAAATTCATGTCCTAAGAGGACAGGGGTTGGAAATTTGTTATGGGAAAATTAATCATTTATCTAAAATACGGTTTTGAACGTTTTTTTATGTACTATATAATTTAAAATTAAATAACAGAAAAATATCTTTTGATTGATTTAGGGGTATTTTTATCAAATAGTAAAGATACGTAATTTTCATAGATTAATATAAAAAATTAGGAAGATGCATTGAAAACTGTCAGAGTTTATAGGTAGAGAAAAAGATAATGCCTGGATATTTCCCTACAGACTAGTTTATGCCCGAGTTCCGCCCGTGTGAACTATACTTATATTTTGTGTATAGAAACTACTACTCATTTTTATTAATAACCAGCTGGCACAGCAGAAGTTATTCTGCACCTCCTTATGGGGTGGCTTGCTTGTACAGTTAATGTCCGTAGTTCCGCCAGCATGGACGTCTAATGAATTTTTCCTTCTTTTGTATAGATCGATATCCATTTTAATCTCGGTCTCGTTTTCGATTCCAATTCCAGTCACATTTTTGATTCTGGTCACGTCCTCACACTCGTTTTTGACCCAAGTCCCGTTCCCAATTTCAGTCTCGGTCTCGCTTTTGATTCTGATCGTGAATTCGTTTTCGATTCTGCTCTTCGTTCAGCTGTCAATTTCGATTCCGCTTGCAGTCCTAGTTTCAATTTGAATGAAGCAGAGAAAAATGCTAATATCAAAATAATATTTAAGCCATATTATTCGGGAATAAAGTAACTTTAAATTATTTGAAATATTATTAAAATCGTCTTAAAAATATAAAATTCATGGATGTATCCATGGGTAAATGTTTGCAGCTTAATTTACTCAAGAATAAACATTTATTAGTGAAAATTTTTTTAGAATCGGTTCATCATTTCGGGTTAGTAGTACAAATACACGGATGAAAGCAGGGACAACTGTTCGTTTTTTTAGAAACCTTCCCGGCGTGCGTACAACACATCACCAAAGTTTCACCGTAATCGGATCAACGGATTAGGCACGCATAGACGACAAACATACTTATATTGATTATTTATATAGATTTCGTCACGAAATTGTTCGACAGCGCACATAAGCCATGTCCCGGATGCGCCATTTCGATGAAAAAATGACAAAGTTATAAGACTGCGACGTATTACAGACGAAAGTAGCCAAAGGCAAAAAAAGGAACTCTCACAGTTGCGTCACGTCTTTCATATGACGTAATTATGAGAGTATCATTCCTCGCCTCTAGCCTAGTCATCCCGAAGACGAAATAAAAGCAGGAGCTCGAAGGCAAACTGAAATACTAAGCGAGTATATACATACTCGATGGTCCTATAAAATTAAACATTAATGAATTTCCACACATCGGAGCCTTGCGTCTCGCCATAGCACGTTTTATAACAATAATTCAACAACAATATGTCGTTTGGCAAAACCAAAATGCGATGTTATTAAAATTGACGTTCGAATGACCTGTTCAATTCAGCGAATACAACTCAAGGTGGCTCCGACTAATTGGCGTTAAATTTTTGACTGTGCGTATTTATCATGTTAAAGTGTGCACTTGAGACGTATTTATCCTCCCGTTCATTTGTCTCCTGCCGGTATTCAATCTTTTAATGAGGCTCTTTGAATATCCTAACATAAATATAAGATAATATGTTTATATGTTTCACTTTTTTGAAGTAAATTTCTATACATATATTCCACAATCAAATCACCTATGCTTTCAAGCCAAGTACAAATAGAAAATAAATCTATTTCATGACGATTTTATTATATATAAAAGTACAAAGACATTCAAATTATTTCAATAAGCAATTCTAAATCAGCACTGAAAAAAATATTTATAAGGTGAAATTGGCACAGTTAGATGGGTTCGGTTGCTTCATTTAGGCGAGTTTTAATTATATCTTAATTATTTAAGTTTTAATTAATCGCCTTAACTGGGCCCGGGTCAGGTTTTAAACCTCAACTAAGCGCTATTAAGGAATACGCTCTAGCAGCTCTTTAAACTTTAAACCCGGCTCTATTTAATGGTTATTTTCATTTTATGCCGCTCGTGTCGCATCTGTTTAATAGTGGGCAATCAACGGAACATTTAATACGTCGTCTGAAACTAAGGAATAATTATATGAATAGCATTTAAATGTTTTTAGTGACAACGTCTTTGTAGGTACGTTTCTTTTTAAAATAGGACACGACCGATATAGTACAACAAGAAAGATGGTAAAAATCTAGTCTTATGCACTAAGGTACTAGGTTCGATGTCTAGACAGCCAAAAGTATTATATAAAAATGCGTGTCACACATGTAAAAGCGATATTGATTTGGGTTCCTGAGCAAAAGTTGATATCTAAACAGTTCTACAGTTCGAGGTGGTACCTTTATTTCAAATAAAGATTGTACATTTTCCTTTAATAAAAAAGATTGGGTTGTGTTTGTGTAGTCCTTGAAATATATAAACTTTTAACTTTAGTTTGGCAAATGGAAAATAATTTCACTTTTTTTTGAAGGTCGAAAATTAAAATTAGGTACCCAGAATTGAACAGGAACTTACAATTTTGTTTGAGGTCTATCATGGTTTATATTAAATTCAAATATAATTTGACATCAATTCAGTATAAATAATCGTACATAATCTTATATCCATAAAGTAAATATTTGTACAAAATATAAAGTTGGAAAAATTGTTATTTATTTACTTATGTTGTCGTAATATAAATATTTATATGCAATTTCTGTTTCATATTGTTAATATTCTGTGTTCAATAAAAAAAATACAACAGTGGGCATGTTTGTAGATTGTCCAGTTTTGTTTTTTGACGGATTATGTATTTACAGAACACCAGGACGGCTTCGCATTTCAATGGCCACAGTAGCTTTTTGTGAAACAAAATTAGTTTCTTACTTTTAACTTTTTACCGTAGCATAGTTTTCATTTTGTTTTACTTTCATTCATTTCCAGTAACAACTAGTATTATTGCTTTAAGAGGTTTAACTAAAGTTTTCTTTTATTTAACACGAAAAGTCTCGTTTGTCAATTTCGTGATATTATATTAAGTTGACAGGCATCGTGTATTCGTATATAAAAAAGGAAGTATCTATGCCGCTTCATAGAATAATCACCGAATGATCCACATCTCGACGCGCACTTTCCGGTTTCGAAACTCGAAAAACAATAGGTAGGTGCCGGCGCAACTCTCGAAATCAGGTCGTAAACGCATTTTAAATTTAAACCCAAGCTAATAATCCGCGAAACTCGGCGTCGTAAAGCGCACTTTACGACCGCCGGCGACTTCACAACGCCGCTTTATTTTACGAAACGGCACGGGAACGAACCGAAAACTGTCCGCTTTTGAACCAGGTGCGCGCGCGCAAAAACAGGTCGAGTGGCGGATGGATCGTTATAGAAGCCTTTTTGATGACCCTTACTTGAACTCCCCTTAACGTTTGAGACGATGCATTAACGTAGGCCTACCTAAAAACACCGAAGCTGTCTTATTATTGACGGATTCTTACAAAAGTTCGTCGGTGGAAAGATCTCTCGGATGTTAAGTAAATTGTTCTTAGCATTTCTATCATCTGTCTATTTAGAACGAATAAAAAAGTAGCTCAATATCCGTTATATACATTATATTTTCTTATTGTTTGATATACTATTATTACAAATATGGAGATATATGTATTTGGATATCAGTCAGTCAATTCCGCTCGAACGACTTGCAAGTATTGTAAACAAATTTCCCATAGAGGTAAACTAGGGCAATGTCAAGAGAGGCGAATTTGGAATCTCGACCGGCATGTAAATAGTAGAGCAGGATCGGACAGAAATGTCCACACGGGAGAGACTACATCGAATTAATGAAATCAGAGAAAGAAAACGATCTTTGCAAAATTTCAAATTGCACCCAGAAACGCGAAGTAAGATTATATAAAGAGAGAATGCTAAGTTGTATCTAAATACATTTTTTTTTACAAATAAACATAACGTACATAATATTGTAAAATTATAAAAGAGAATTACCTTATTACATTAGTACAATGTTTCTATGAAACTTTTGTGTGCCATTATTTTGTTATAATTTTACATAAGTTTTATTTTAAGCATTAATTACTGTTTTTGAAATACTCGATTTTCGTATATTCGTTTTAATATCTTGATACGTTTTAAAATTATAAAAATATGTATTCGTATTTTTCATAACAAACACGTTCATTTAAAATGATATTTGATGCACTTGATCAATCATATCAAACTTCTTTTATTTGTCTAATCGAATTCATAGAACGAATCCCCAAAATTAGAATCCATGTACTTGCGTTATATGTTTGTACTTGATTGTCTAACTCTACAAAAGTACCCACTACGTCTAGTACCTAGTACCTATGAATTTTTTTGTTTAACAGAAGAAATGGACTTTAGAGAAAATGGACTGTGACAGACAAACACGAAAATGATTCAATAGGGATTCCGTTTTTCATCAAATGTAGAGAACCTTAAAAAACAGCCAAAACCCTGTTGTTTCTATAAAAAAATCACTTATTTTTTATTGTTTACACTTACTTGCGAAGAGTTTTAGCTCCTATTAAAACATTTTTTTACGAAATATCTTTAAATTTTTAAAATACATATCTCGTTTCCAATTGAGTTACAAAGTTTATCTAAATGAACAATTGCTTAATATCGTGAAATATGTACATTTTTTGTTTATTTCGTGGTCTTCCACTACAGAAAGTGTGGGTGGCGTCTAGCTTCTACATTTCTGTCAAGCTCGAAAATCTAAAAATTTGTAAGCAAACCGGTTATCGGTGGGACACATGACTAATCTTATAAAGGGTCAATTTTTTTTTCTTTAGAAATCTCAAGAAACAATGTGGACCCATTAGAGAGAACTTCGAATGGTACGATAACAATGAAGCCTCAATTAATAGTTATTAACTCTAAAACAATTTATGTCGCCACTTGCAAGACGCGGAGACTCCGGTATTGTCACATACAACATCGCATTCATTCGGTTACATATCTACAATATCAAATACACGTTCATCGGTTTAGGATTGTCGAGAGTAATGTATGAGGTCTTGAAAAGTTCTCCACGGCAATGTTCGGCTTGCGTTATTAATTTATGTCCTCTGCTGAGTTCGAAAAGCGAGGTCGTGCTGCACCCCTCCCGCTCCCGGTTCACCTGCTTCTCAAAAAGCCCGTTCGCAGACTTATTGCCCTTTGTTGTGTGCATCCACCTACGAGTACTTAAACTTCGACTCGGAGTTAACTTTAAAAGGGAAAAAACCAATAAATGTTTTACGGCCGCCGTACCAGTAATGAAACTGTGATATGAAGTGCTCACTCACTGTATGCGATTTTTATGGCATTTTTATTGCGTCCATTTTACAAGTATGATTTACTTGTTTAATTTTTAAACTATTAAAAATACAAGTTAATTGGGGTTGTATAAGTACAATATATACATACATACATACATATAGATATATATATATATATATATATGAAAACATTAAAAATTAATAAAATAAAATAACAGAATAATATAGAAAGTGTTGGATTCCTTCAAGCGATCAAGTAATTTGGTTAATATTCATTATGATTTAACTTTCAAACGAGGATACATTTCCTCTACAAAAGGTTCTATATAATGTACGAGTAGATGTTTGCTCACATAAAAATGAGTGAAACCTCATGAATTAATAACAATAGACCTTTATCTCTTTTGAAAATATAATTTGTAACAATAACGGTCTTCTAAAAAGTCTTTTATTGCATCATAATGTCGAACACTTTTTTAATTATTAGAAGGGCTTTTTCAAAGTTGTTCTTTGCCTGTAGCGACGTGATAAGAATTTTTATGCCTAATTGAATTTCTTATCCACAAAAGCCAGCTAAGCCCATATCGGGACAATTATCAAATACGGTTCTGTAATAGTATACTAATTGAAGTATTGTTTTAAATCAACCTAAAGATTGTGTGTTTGTTCCTATTATTTCATAGTAAAATATAAATCTGTAGGCTCTGTTTAAATAAATAAAGTTTTTATCAAATTTTGTAATAATTATTCACCTTCTGACTCGCTTAATTTATTACTATTTTTCAGGCGTCTGTATGTCCTATTATAATTAAAAAAAAAACGGTTTGACCGATCTTTTGACATATGATTACGCAAATGAAAGGCTACACATATTGTGTTGATAGTGTCTGTCTGTTTGTCTGTCTGGGCTAATGTCTAAAGGGATTATAATTTTGCATAGCAATAGATTATCTTCTGGAATACAAGATAAAACACACTTTATTAAAATATATATTAAAAAAATAGTAACAATGTCCGACAGAAATCGACATTGGGGCCTGCATCAAAATAGAGGACAGGGATCGGCACTGAAATCGAAAGCAAGTACAGGAACGAAAATAATTAGTATTAAATTTTCATTTACGCAAAGCGAAGCGATCGAGAAACTACTAGTGTCTAATAAATATGTTATTAAGAATAAAAGTGTATCGAAAACTATTTTAACGTGAAAGAGAAATGCATACGCTTTTCTAATATTTAAAATAAATTAATGAAACGTTAAAAGCGATCTCAACTTCTTTTGAAGCCTAATAATGCGCACGCCGTGGCTAAACGATCAAAAATGTTTGCCAATTAAATGAGAAGGACTTGGGTTCGTTCCGAACTTAACCGACCCACGAACAAATGACTGGCTGAGTTTTAACTTAAGTCAAAATCACTCGCTCGCTGCTTCGAGGAGTATATTTAGCTCTCGCTTGCTGTCGTTTCTATTGCACCGATGACGCCGGTCGTTAGCGGCCCCCATAGGCGTTGGGCAAGGATGAAGGGCGTTTGATTTGAGACCCTCAATCTGTAATAGAGAGACTGTGGGAAGATATGCCTGGACAAACGGATGATGAAAATTATTTGCGTAGATGAATCAACCTAAATTTATAATTAAAAATATGTATAACAATTCTACTTCAATTAAAAAAATAGGCGGTTAGTTGCATACGCAACCCTAAAAAGAGAAATTTAACATTTTCATGTCAAGTTACTTCATCATGGCAACAACTTAGTGCCTTGCAGCTAAACAAAGCGTTTCGACACGAGTGCAGTTAGCGAGCCCTTCACGTGGAGATGTCGTCACGATCCGTTGTTTTGAGACGTGCATAGGCTAGCGCTTCCCACAACACCTCCCAACGAGTAGAAAGTATAAAAGCCTTTTTTTTTAATTTCATATTTATTTAAATAGTGGCGAAATAAATTTCCCGTACGTCTTACGTGCGTATCACGCATAAGAATGTGTTTTTGATAGTGTAACTCCGGGTCTCATATATTCAAATCACATGAGAGACAGGATTTAAACGTGGCCGTCAATTTAAACATATGATTGTGTATGCGAATATATAAAACGATCAATCACATTTCGAGGCCACAAAAGCTTTTATCGACAGTCAATTCTATTTTGGTCGTCGTCTGGAATGGTCTTTGTGGACTCAAATATGCGAGATGTGAGGTGGAACCTGTCACTTAATGTGCTAAAATCTATGCGAACTCTATGATCATTTTTTCAATCGGTCTTTGTACCGAATACACAAAGAATAAGTACTAAATACACAGAAACTTAAAAGAACTACTAATAATTCAGGGTAGGTATATAAATTCTAAACATTCTGAAATATGTTAAATATAGCTTTAAATACTTATTCAGAAACTCTTGTTTTTTGAAACGAAGTCGGGATACGTCCATCTATGGTACGTTTCAATTGAAATCTTCTGTATTTTCAAAGAGGTATGTAAATGGAAGAGTGTGTGACATTAAAGAAAATGCATGAACTAATAAACATAGGATTCTGTTAATGAACATTTTAATTTTCTGGCAACTTTGAAGTGTGCTTTTGATAAAATGTAATGACGGAATACAATAACTGGTAACGCGAAACCGTATATTGTTGATGGAATATATTGTTGATCTGCTGTCAGAGCAATATATTTTCTACGATCATAAATAAGATATTGAATAACACTGGCAATTCTTAAAACGTCACAGTTTCCTGTGGAGAATTAACGACGGCATTAATCTATTAATAGTTCTGGAAAATAATGATACACATCTCCTGGAAGTATTGATTTTCGAATAACAGTGATGAATTACATATTTCTGAAAGGAATGATTATACATTTTTTTAAGAGTCTGTCATTTTCCTTCTTATTTCGTCATAAAAGCAGTTCTATTAAAGCGATGAAAACGATTCGAAGAATCACTCAAGTCTCGATTGTGGAACCGCAACAGCGGCACAGAGAAGAATCAAACCGATGGAAAATCCAGCCGAATGTTGGGCCAATAATAGCCGACGTAATTCAGAAGCGCACGGAGCGCCGCCGGTCTAGGTCGGACGGCCTCGACCCGCATCGTGCACGACACTCACAATTAGCTATTGAGAACACATCCATAGGCGCGCTACGTGTTTTACAGCCGGTATGATTGATTTAGAACATATCACGGTATCGTACACATGTACGTATCGTTGATTTTTTTAGTTTCCGTGACCAAAGACAAAACAGAAGTAACATCTCGTCATGTCGGTCCTTCTTTATGTCACAACTTTATAACTCTGCAGTTTTCACAGCGATTCCGTTGAAACTAGAAAAGTAGGTGTTTTATTTAAACCGGTTTGCGATACCTAAAAGTGAGGGTTGCATTTTTTCCCCGCTTAGTGCTAAATATCGTGTGATAAGTCTTTTTAAGTGACATTATCTTTCCGTTATATATTTTGAGGATTATGAGCTATAAAATTCAATGATTTTGTGTCTCTCTCCTGTAACTTTTCGACTATATCTTACAATAAACTGAAAAATATCACAATGATAAAAGGTTTTCAAGGGAAACTATTATAAACAAAATCTGTTTACATGATGTTTAAATATACACAATTTTCAATAATAACTACTAGTAGTACTCACAATACGCATTTTTTATTACGATAGATAAGTACAAATTCAAAGATATTTGTGCCCATATTATTTAAGGAATCTGTTTGATTTGAAAATGCAATTGAAAATCGCTCTGTTTTTTTAACGTTATTACAGAACCATAGATACAGAATTCCGATTCAACGTCGGCCGGTTTCTTTTAAAGATGGGGTCTTAAGCTGTTTAAGCCGTTCTGGCATTAAATTTGACGTAATTTTTCGAAGTTTTTTCTCAGTTTGAATATTCCGATGTATGTTCTTACAAACGACCACAACAAAATAAATAAATATCCTGATGCTTACCTACGACATACAGTAACATGCAGCATGCAGCCCACCGCTGACCCTCGAATCTCTTTATCCGCTATAAATCCCTTATCCAACGAAGTGAATATCGATTCGAGAAGATTGATCAGACATCAAACACCTAAGCAAGTAATAATTTTTTTAGTCATCTTAACCGCCAATTAATTAGATACAATTTCTACGCACGTTTCATGCCAAACCAACACACAAACAAAATCTTCAAAGAAACGCAGACAGTCACATCCACCGAGGTGTCAGGAGTGTTAAAACTACGAGCAGATGAGTTTCCAACCACTTCGTTTGACATGCAGCCCTGCAGTGAGTAATACGTCAAAGGTGACAGAAGCCCTTCCACCAGCAGTCACAGACAGTCACTAATAGACATATTTGTAGGTTGTCACAGAATAACCATCATCAAATCATTGCCCAATTTGTCACAGGCGTACGTCCAATAACTACGACTAATAATGAATTTTTTGCGAAATACCATATGCTATAGAATAAATTAATATCCTTCTAAATTTCGATTAAATCATAATAAATTATGGAACACAAATGACACAGGTATGAAATGTTCTATACATTAATTACACAAATATTCAGGTACTTTCATTTATTATGATCTTTATTGTAGTTATTATTTCCTTATAATAGCTGTCGAAGTATTTGCTACATATAATAAGAGGTTCAACAGAAACTTACTATCCAGCACTCACACTTCATAAATCACTTTAATTAAAATTAATGAGAATGATTATTCTCATTAAAATAATAATTGTTCAAGAGAATTTCACACATAATACAACAACACACTCTTCCAGTTGGACATCATAAACGTAATTGTTGAGAATTATCTAAAGTAATTAATTGATTATTTATCTTTCACAAGAAAAATATTACGCATATTATTTTCCACATTATCACTCGTGTTTGCATTAAAGTGACAAATGAATTTCGCAATTTCTCATAGTCGGATATGTTACGAAGAAAATGGCGATGTCAATTTTGACTTTTATTTTTTTAATTTCCTCTTTAGAACTAAGGTTGAGTATTTTCGAATAAAATCAGAAAGATATTGTTTTCGTCTCAAGTGTCGGAAATAGCATATTCATGGACATTTATTGTTTTTCAAGTTTCGTTGCCGACAAATAAGTTCTAAATAAATTGATTTATTGAGGTCGGATCCACACTATTTAAAAATTTTGAACTTGATCGATGTACTAAGAGCAATCGAGTTTTAACTTTTTTTAATGTATTTTCTCTTAATAGTCTCAAGAATATGAAATTTAATTCTCAACAACATATTTACAATGCCACAACATGCACGAAAATCGCTCCTATCAAGTAAAAGACTTGAAGAAAAATCCATAATGAAAAAAAGAGAACCCTTATAAGATCACTCGTGGATCTGTCGGTTTGTCATAGCCAATTTACTCTGAATCTACTGAACCAGTTAAATTGACATTTGGTACATATATATGTCTGTGATCCAAAAACGCGCAACGTAAATAAATGAGTTTTAAATATGAGGGTCACTTTTGGGGAGTAAATTGAAAATTTTTAAATAAAGTTTTGCAAACTGAACCATGTGACATATGAACTTATTGTGAGGGTCTCGAATAGATATATATATATATATATACTTTCAATTTCAAAGTAGATAGTTTTAAAATTATTTAAGAAAATAGATAATAATTAACCATTCCGCCCCCTTTATCACCGAAGTAACTTTGTCTAAAATTTTCAAATAATACAGAAAATTATTTGAACTTTTCTTATAGATTACAGGAAAACCTATAAGTCTATAGTTTACATAGTTTCAGTTCGTTTTAATGTTTAATGTAAACTAACACTCGCTAAGTACTTACGTACGTATGAGTTATTTCTTTTTATTTTGCTCTGTCGTAAAAGCAGTAACATGTACAAGCATCATACACACATAATTATAGTGCAAACTTAAGGAAAACAATAAATAAAAATCGGCCAAGTGTGAATGGGGAGAAAATTTGCAAATGAATTAATGAAAATAATATCTTTAAGTATTTAACACAAATATATTTTGTTGTGTAGGACTGTCGGTGCGTGAGTCTGACTCGCACTTGGCCGGTTTTTTTTTTATAAGTTCTAAACCGATCTTTTCATACAGATCATATTCACGATATTTGATAAAGTTTTACTTAAATGGCATCGAACTCGAAAATGTATATGTATATGTTACCAGCTCTAATCCGCGGGTTTACCCGAGATAATTTTGGGTTTATATAGGCTATTATAACCTTTCTCACTAAGCGGATTATCAAATACAAAAAGATAGTTTTTAAGTCAGACTAGTCTTTCTTGAAACTAGCATGTTAAAAACCAAATTCCTCCGTTTTATTATAATATTATAGACATTTAAAAGTATTTTGAGCACACGAAAATAGCTGGAACCTTTTGGGGCCTGTAGGGTCAATGTTGTTCAGATTTATTCAATAAACATTTACTTACGCCATTTGTACAATTTGACGCCTCCTTTAACATCGATATGTAAATAATGATAATGACATCACCAAACATTAGAACGAGTCTCGCGTCCTCAGCGACTCGAAGCATTATTATAACTCATGAGTGTCACCCGCAAAGGATATAATTATTATATATAATGATATGAATGCTTTGGTGTTTATCTGGTATCTAGTCACCGTTTAAAGCATCAGGGGACGCGTCACTCGCTTCGCTGTGATCGCTATTCGCGTCGTTGATGCGAGCCACAGGTCGCGGTCGTAATACGTTTATACAAATAATAACACAAGATAGCCGCCTGGATTTTGTTATTGATAAAGCCGATCGCATTTTGAATTACGGGATTCCCACTTACGCTTTGGAAAATTATATTGATTTTGCATATTCGTGTACAACCAATACGATCGATTGAAGTACGCTTTGTGATGACTCGAGACCTAGATCTTGTGATGATATTAATACTAAAACGATAGACACACATAAAACCTTTTTGAACTTGAACATATTGAAAGCGGTGTAAACATTAAAATAATAATAATACGTACCTTACGCACGTAAATATCAAGGATGCTAACCATAAAATAAATTAAAGATGCATAACTATAGAAAATCAAGTCGGTATGGGCGAAAGTTTTACGTGACAACGACTTTGAGTGGTAAAATCATTTAATGTGAATATTCATTCGTATAGTAGGAAGAAGGATGAAATAATACAATTTAAAACATTTCCATTAATTTATACAAAGAATCTCGCACTGAATTTCATATTAACGCACATGTATTTATACAAATATACATACAATAACTTGCAATACACAATGATTACTACAAGATCTGTGGAATCATAGGCGGGCTAACCATGCAGTTATCATTGTGAGCGCATAACGTGAGCGGCGTAACGAATTTATAAGACGTTGTCACGTCAAAACGTTAACATTAAAACCATCAAGAAAGAGCGATGCATGATAACGAATGCACTGCGATTACACCAGGACGTCAATCATATCATCAGAGTTATCAGAGCGCCGGCGCGGCGCGCGCATTCTTGCACTCGCTTGAAGTCCTCGTCTCGTATCTTATCTCATTGTGACAACACTGTTTTAATATACAGCCGTTATAAAACAATTCGCTACATTCCTTAGATTCACCTAAACATGATTAAAGCGGAACGAGTGGAATTTTTTTACAGTCAAAAAGTACATATGTGACAGATGGCGTGAATTTTATGGGACGTAACCTTTACTTATTTATTACATATTCTTCTCTATGGAACATTATTATACGGCATCAAACATAGTAATTAGGTAACCTAGTTTACCATGTTTGTTTTAAGCTTTTACCTATTTTTGTATAATTTTATACAATACATTAATCTAGAATAAATGTCATTTAATATTATTTTAAAGTAACCGGAATACGTATTATATTTAATAGAAAAATTATTAAAGTTTCCGGAGGGTTGGGGGAGGGGGGGCAGAGAAATGGACAATATATTAATATATCATGAATATACTTATTCTTTTCCAACTAAAACCACATGAACAATAAAAATGACAAGGGACAGTATTTCAATAAAATATTTTTTGGCAGAATTTTTATGGGCAATGTAATTTTATTTTTTAAACACGTCACTCCCGACGCATGTCCTACTACATATTCTTTTATTTCCGATTCTGAGGCCTGGAATACCATCCCCCCGCTGGTTTTTAACGAGTGGTAAGGGGGTCGGGGGGAGACGACGAAAGCGTCCGAGATCGACGGCTTGACGTGCGTTCCCAGCCACGGAGCGAGTGGTTCGATTTCACTCAAGTTAAAAATTCATCGGTCGATCCGCTCCTGGTTTGGGAGAATCAAACCCGGTTTTCCCGGTTTTACTGGCGACGCCGTCTACCATCCTCTCAACCTCTCGGCCATCGCCGCTCTGTTCTTCCTGAATGGTCATCGATAATGATCATTAGATACCCGCTCGTATCGCATTGCATCGAGTGCGGTGAGCGTACACCGCGCAGGTGATCCTCTCACCCGTCGGGCCCGAGACTGGTCTTGTAATTCGATTCTCGTTCACAGTAATAATATCATCGCGACTGAGAAAAGGAAAGGATGTTTAGCAGACTGTGAAGTGTAGGCGGACGAAAAGGAATTTTAACCGCCTCGGACGCGTTCTCGACTCGCGAGTGCGACACGCGAAATTAATTTATCTAACGGAAATTTAATATGTGCAAAGGAGAGATTATACAGCGTGACGGCTTTTGTGCCCTTTGTGCGGGGAGAGGCTTTTCAATCTACGGCGGGAGACAAACAGCCGTTCACAAAGCTCGATAATCTCGTCGAGATTAACGAGTCCCGTGATTCGTTGTCCGTGTTCAACTTTGTCGTCATCATAAAAACACTTAGTTCATGTACGATGTTCCGAAAGTGAGACGGAGAATATTCGTACTGTGATTTTCCGTTTGCGAGGCCTCGAAACGAACACGAACAAAGAATAAGCTGTAATTACAACATCCGGCGCGTTAAAAGGAAGAAAGTTCGTAATCGCTTAAAAAACCTTAAGGAATCCGAGGCCTAAAGCGATGGCCCACGTCTAATCGAGATATCGGCAATCACAGTGATTATACGAGACGCACGCATCGCGCGGCGGGCGGTCTTTAATCTTAAAACATTTTCGAGTTTAGTGCGGCGCCCGTACGTCACACGGTGACCGGAGCCGTTTCGGAAATTCTATAGGATTGATTCCTTTTTGGATCGGTAAATTGTAAAAAAATGACATTCCCTTTAAAATATTTAGATATTGCGAACTTTTCTTTTATAATTAGTATTTAATCGTTTTAAGAGTCACAATTGGGGTTTATGACCTTTCATTACTTACACTGAAAAAAACAAACGAATAATGCGCACTCAATTGTTTAACATAAAACTGACGAAACGTACAAGGAAAAGAGAGACCATAGGAAATTGTTTCCAAGGAAGTCGTGCTCACATCCTCGCACAACGAACAGGAAAAACATTCGAACGATCCCTAAACAAGCAAACGGGTGACATAACCGTGATAGCCGATAACGATAAATAACGTCTCGATATTACAACACAAACTGCAGTGCGCACGGCACAGACGGGGTGTGTTCAAATAAACGAAACGTCAAAACGACGAGTTAACGTCCCCTCACAAGTCCACACCGTCTTGCTTCCTGCGTGGATTTTTTAAGTTGGATCCGAACGTGTGTCGCCGAGTTTATTGTCGTGTCGCGTATGTAGGCGTACGTTATGATCAGACACATTTATTTCCACCGAGTCGTAACTCAGCTCTGACGTTTACATGTGTTTTTTTATTCGGTCGGATTTAATTCGCCGCGATTTTTATGTTTATTATCTGATAATATGCATAGAAAAATGTCTTTATTTCGACAATTTATACAAAACTAATATTCCCATCATGATTCGTGTGGGGTTTTATTTGTGATACGTATAAACTATGATTAGGCTTTAAATAGAATTCTCAATCAATAAATGAAGATAATGTATAGAATTGTAAAGTAATTCCTTTAGTTAGAGAAACGTCAAAGCCAGGAGACGAGGTTTCATAATGAAACGACACACTTACACACTATAAGTTTATATAATAATAATTATTACAAATATAATAAAAAGAATAAGGCGATTTTGAGATTTTAGCTCAAGTAGCAATTAATATAAAATGGCTAAACCAAATGTGAATACGCAAATTCAGTCAAATTATATTAAATGGTAAAACTGCGATAAAGTTATATAAAACATGAACACTTTTCAACTTCACCCGTACATAAACACGATGTGCACAGAAACGCCATACATAATTACATTAACAATGTCTGTTGTTGTATTGGAAGCTGTCGAGGAACGACGTGTTTACGCATCATCTTAGGCAAATATTATAATCGAACCCAATTATCGAACACGCTACAGCGTTACCTAATTTATTTTATCGTCTCATAATAATACAATCACGGCTCCCGTCGACGCTGCAAATTAATAGCTCGGCCGCCGGTGCGGAGATAATGAGCCGACTTTCGAGATCGATTCAGTAAACGGAACGAAACGACCGAGCGACCGGCGTCGTCGTCGCCGTCGTGGTCGCCGTCGTCTACGTCGTTGTCGCCAGCGCCGACTAGCGCCGCCTTCCGTTCTAATTATAAGTCTAACGTATGCGAATTCGACACCTCACGCCGACTTCCACGAAGTTAACACAAGTTTACTGCGTAGTACGTTACGAGTTCCACTAGCTCATCGGCGATGTCGCGACAAGCGCACTGTGCGCGTCTCGGTAGACAGCGCATGTGCATTCATGAACGTCACGGTTTCTGATTGTTTAATTGCGTCTGGATACCAGAAACAAGGTTAATCTTTTCTTTATATATTTTGATGAAAACGTCCAATTCCTAATATTTAACTTATATCGAGGTACTATTAAATTCTACACTTATACACCTAATAATAATCATAATATATATCATATGGTAGCTAAAGATATGAACTGAATACTTCAATTATACTTCTATACAATGTTGTAAATGTCCATTCCTAAAGGATAAAGTGGTGCGTGTATTTTGTTACAAAAACGTGCGGTCAGTTCATTTTGATGTACTATAACGAGTGGATGCGTTGAACAATTTAAAAAATTCTGGAATCGTCTAAAACAGACAATGTGTCAAATACTTAAATTTATAGTGAATATATAATAGTTTGTTAATAAGCGATTACTGATTTTAAACATTCAAAAAAAAAATCATTTAATGATGTCCATATTAATAATGATTAAAAATTCGCTGATGAAAATATGCAATACGAAGTAAGAGACAAGATAAACTTAATGATAAATAAGTATCACAAGTGTTCATGCACTTTATTCCCATTTTAGCAGACGATACAGCCTGTCTCGAGATTTTTTTGATTATTACTTATAACTGGTGTCGTTTTCGACTAAAGGGCCCAATTTCACATCCATTCTGATAACGTTAGACAATAAACGACTATTGTAACAACTCACAACAATAAAAAGTGCCGTATTTAAGATTATAATTAGCCATGCACCCATTATTAATTAGAAATAAACTTTTGAAAAAATACCGAAGCATTACCCAATCAGCACACAAATTCAAATTACATCGATACAACATGGGTTTAACTACGTCGCACAACGTCTGCTAATGCGATATCAAAAACAGCGACGTAATCATAAACGCACCTTCATAAAGCAGACACTTCGATATGCACATCCAGATTAAAATCTTTGTACAAGCATATTCAGGATATAATTTCAAATTACAATAAAAAAATAATACGCGAAAACGTGTAATATAAAATAATCACCTACTGTGAATATTTAAGACGAACAAAATACACGCATGAGAAAATGCACAGGATCGAAGGCATATAAAAGCCTTCAAGGGCGAATGACGTTTTTCATTTGATGTCCGTGCGATCGCGACACGGACGCTTTCGTATTTCGTAAGAGCGGCCTCACCCGCGCGAGGTGCCGGCGCCGGCGCCGGGGCCCCGGCCGCCGGTGACTAACACGGATCACGTTTCGTTTCCGACGTGAGTTATTATTTGTTTCTCGAACAAACTGCCGATTTCGCGATTAAGAATGTATAGACCGTATAAAACATCGCTGACGAACGGTCTACCGACGTGCGGCCGGTCGTGCTGGTCGAAGACCTCGCGCGACACGACTTTAGCGAAGTCAAAGGTCGACCGACTGATTATTCTTTTATTCTTTTTTTCTTTTGTAAGAAAATTATTGAGGAGGTGTTGAATATGAAGAAGCACACAAGTTTAGAATTTTTAGAAAATTTTAGGATAATATATAAAATGTAATTCGGAATTGACTTTAATACAGTTTTCAATGCGATGTAAATTAATCGTTAAAAATAAACAGGTTTGAAGTTATTTACCGTTCGTAGCATGGATAGTTTTGTCTGCAACTATAACATTTTTCAAGAAACTGTTAATCATAAATGACGATGTTCATATAACGAAAATATTTTGGCGTACTTTTTTCATTTTGATGAATAAAATTAATAATTATATTTACATCAAATTGTTTAACCATTGGTACGACATAACAGAGCTTCCTAGATAACATCTGTTACTCAACTTTTCAGATTAAGTCATCGATGTTTCCTAGATCAAATGCTACAGTGTACGCACTCCTATGATAATATAGGAGTATAAAAAATTGGTTGTCTGTAAAGTCGGTTTACGGACGATAATTTTACGTGATAATGTCAAAAGAAAACATTGATGAAAAAATTGCATTCTTTTATGAATTTAATTGAATTATTATCACTGAATTATCATAATTTTATATAATGCAAAGGAGGAGTTAATTGAAAATGTCAATGTTTTCGATAAATTAACATTTATTTGCACTCGTTAATTCAATTATTTTTCTACAGTAAAGAGATAGATGCGTCACAAGCCGAAAGCTTAGGCCGATTGTGCCTCTCTATTGTTTCATGCTCTCGCTCGCACGCTCGGCTCAGGCGGAACGCGACAATGAATCATGCTTTTTCGTGCGTACAGCCGGCGTTCATCGATTTATAAGACGTTATCACGTCAAAAATGAGCATTATTACTCGCACATTATCACTTTGTTAAAAGATTCCACGTTTTATTGAAAATAATGTGCTATTTAAAAATCAATAGCATTAATCAGTGAATACAAGAATAATTCGTTTCATAGTAATAATTGTAATATTCGGTTATGTATCATAGCATTCATAATATGTATAAATATGCATAATGTTTGATATTTGAAATTCTTACACACAATACAGTGAGGGGGCACCATGGTGGAGTGTTGTAATACGCTCATTTGACTCTATGCCTATGAATACACATGCCACATCAAAGCCTGCAAGAAATGTCGCGATAATTTCAAAAATAATAAATTTGTTTGAAGTTCGGTTTTCGATTCAAAATAATCCTTACAAAGGATTTAAGAATAATACGCACCGGTAAGTATGTTTTAATTACACAACGGATTTCCTGTTGGCGAGCGATAGCGCCGGGGAGGCGTGGTGTTCGTTAGCCGATCTTACTCATTCGAAAATCGCCGGTCTAAATCGTAATCATACAAAAAGAAACAACCTTAATGAGTCATGTTACGAAGGCTGATGTAACATCTTTCTTTCGGCTCTGGCGTTGGGCCAAGGCGCGTTTCACACGAACGATGTTGGTCAGTTTCAATTGTACGGATTTAATTACTAAAGCCAAGGTGTGTGCGCATTTCATTGCTAATATAAAACAACATTATAATATTTATTCACGTACTCTTAATAGTCGGGGGCTTCCTCAGTCACAGTTTATGCGTCGTAAAAAAAGAAATGGTTTTGTCGTCTCGCCCGCAACGAGCTAGGTATTTGGCAGAGTCAGTTATGTTGGATAGTAAAACCCGAGGAGTCGGGTCGGTGTATGGCCGGCGTCGTGGTTTGAATTCCGACGTTCAGCTTTACCTCGCGTCTGAATTTCAATTGAACCAACTTTGTAACGAACTTTGCTTTGTATCTGTCAAACTTCGGTTTGACTTTAACTAATTGCCATTTAACCCGAATATAATATTGCGTATGATGATTAAAATGTATACAGATATGTACTGCGATAATGTGTCGAGTTATTTTTTTAAATAATAAGGCGATGACGCAAGAAGCGCCTACAAACTTTCCCCGACACTGAAAGATTATGCGCAATTCGAGTAGGAGAAATTTTAATAACGTAATGAATAGGTAGCTAGCTGTAAGTAGCTATTCCGCATTATATTTTTACTTTCTTGCACAATTATTATTCCACAGAATCAAGATCTAATTGAATTTTGATCCGAGTCGTCGTGTTTTATGTTGGTCCTTTTCAAGTGTTATAGTAAATATATTACTTTTTGCAGAAATATAATTTATCTATTTCTAGGATCGGATAAGGGGAGAATACTACTTTATTTTTGAGGTTATTTTTATTATGTAAATAGACTTACGGATATTCGTACGGATATCCAATTAATATCCTTATCTTGATAAGACACTTCAATAATGCTGCTTGTTTTTAATGAATTGTAAAAAATCCATTATTTCATTTATAATTAAAATATAATATTACTACTTGTAATAAAATTACTGTTACTAAAAAAGGGCTAAACTTCAAGCATCCGAAATCGACGAGTTTACATGAAAAGATTGATGGATGTCGAGAGATATGCAAAGATCGTACCAAGTGGAAATCTATAGTCTCTGCTTACCCTTCTGGCTTATAGGCGTGAGTTTAAATTTGTGTATCTTTTCAGGTATATAAAATTCTTAAGCTTATATAGATTCCTAAAGCTTTCCGATGTGTTTTATTACGGATTTTAGGATTCCGTTTGCAAAAATAAACTCGTCTGAGTAACAATTTCATGGAATTTATCATTAGATAAATAAGAAGTGTACACGCGATAAACGTAGCGCATGAGTAAAACGATGCACTCATGATATTGCAGAATAATGCAGTCATCGGAGTCAGCGTCCTTTGGTGTGATTAACAAAACATATGAACGCATTAACGTTGCATGGACGAGGTCTACCGTCAAAACAACATTCAACGGATTGGTGATATTTTATTTCATAATTACAATGCGTGTTTATCGAATAAACTTTTAGCCAGCAATATCAGATTATTTCTATCAATCATTCTACTGCCGGCTTTTATACAGCAGCAGTGTCAAATATTTTTCGCTTGCTGAAATTTTTAAAAATGTGTTCATCTGTCAATCAGAAACAAATCAAAGGAACGAGAATCCTTTCATCTCGTACCGCGCTCGGCTATATGCATAGATTACTTCTCTAGTCGCTCCATCACGCAAAACCAAGTCACAGAGCGGCGGCTCAGATAACTCGGTGACCTTGGCCGTTTTGCGTTGCCGAATTTCGAGACGATAAAAACTACGAATATCTTTAACTTACCTACGGTTACCCAGAAAGCGCTACCGGGAAAGATATATTCGGGATGTATGTAAGTTTTTACTCTTTTTATACCCTTCAGAATTCGGAGTTTCGTTACGTGACGGGATTAAAAAATCACCTGAATGAAACCTCGCCCGTGTAAACAAGCAACGGACGAAATGTAAACCGAGCTGTGCGCCGGCGCGCCCCGCCGCGCGCTTACGCAGCGCTCACGAATGTTTACATGCCGCATAGTTTCTAGGCGTTTTAAGTGAAATGTTTTCGTTTTATCTCAATTATTGTCACTCAACGTTGATCAATTCACTGTATTGAGGAAGAGTTAATTTTACTTGTATTTATTGGAGTAGTACGAACATTAGGTATGTTGAGAGTATGCAGTAGGTACGCAACGAAAAAGTATGTCGTAAGTTGGCGCTTCAAGTAGATATTGCCTCAATTACTCTCTGGGAGGTTTTTTTTAAACGTCTAAAAGAAATCCAAAATATCTTGGTGATAATATAGAAGAAAAACATGCGTTGTACCGACCAGTCTCATCCTTCAAATACAAAATGTAAATGTTATAATGTCATTTAGCACCGTAAGTTGTTTTCGACAACACCAATGAAAATATAAATTCGAACGCACAATGACTTCACCTTTTTTTTATATTAAATAGTAATATTTTGTATTTGAATTAGTGTAAAATAATATTCGGACACGACATAAATCATAAATATACGAAGACAATGAAACTAGCGTTGTTTTTAAAATAATAATTATTTATAATTTATCACGTATAAGTTTTTCTTATCAAATTATACACAAACATTAAATAAATTACGGATAACGATAAAAAACTATCGATGTTAAGAAGCTCATTATTTGTCATTCGTCGATCAATTTAGACTTAAGCCAATCAAAATCTCGAATTAATACGTCAATACTTACTGCTCGTTTGTTCGTCCACAAAAAAATAAAAATAAAATGTTTACATTGGCAATACGACGATGTCCGGCACAACTTTTTTTTGGTCGACCTTGACCGCGCCATTGAAGAGCACAGCGGAGATAAAACGGAGATAGAAATATCTGTGTTGCAATTACGTCATCTCACCTGCGCATGCGTCGTGAATCCCATCCCATGCCTTTTAATTATGTGCGACATTCGTCGTAACGAATATAGAGAAGAAAGTATACTACATTTTTATTTGTAAGTTAAGGAGATGAATAAAGAACGAATCTTTTATCGATATCAATTATGACATTGACAATTAGCAATGATAAGAACTTTGTAGAAGGGACACGTAGCATAAATAAACAAGCGAGGCGTTAAATAAATAACCTACATATTTAAGGTATTTTATCATCGATCATCATTGCACAAATATTTGTGCAATGATGATCGAGACTCGTCCAAGGATACCGTATAGAAAGACCGGAATACACTTGCTAAACCTTTGACACACGTCGGGCGTGATGAAGCTGATTTTTCTGGCATCTCTGGATTGATGACATTGACAACCGAACACCTAACGTTGTTACGATACCAACTGTCATTTTTGTAAAGTACGCGACGAACGATAAAAAAAACGCAGGTTGATTTGCAGCGACGAAAACGGCAGTCTCGAGCTAACTAGCTCGTAACAAATATTGATATAATGTGTGAACATACAACACACGCTCAAGGAAGCCGCAAGCGACGCAGTTTGAAGGTTGTTGATACACTGTACCGTATTAGCTTCGCATAAAAGATTAAATACAAAAATATTTACGAAACTTCAAACCGATTATAAAGAGAAATTTTAATTTATTTTCATAGATTATAGCACATTTTCTATTTCATCGACGGCTCTTATCGAAGCCGGCTTCGGAACCCCGAGCATTACGGCCGTAATGCAAATGTTAAATTATCAAAAGAATGCACACGTACAATGTCTAGATCGTACAATGTCATCCCGTGTGTCGTTAGCTTTTATTGCTCTCCTGTAGTAAATCGCTGCATGTAAATCAGTTTCTAGTGGCTTCAATTACATGGCCCGTTTATTAATTGATCACACTACTGCGTCTCGATTTCCTTAACAAGTCCGCCTGTTACCGGTTTTATATGGTGCAGCTGCATTATCGGCTTTCGTTTATTTATTTATAATGATATCATCGAATGCATCCGTTATATAGAATGGAGTTAGTACGTAAAAATCGTAGTTTTTATATTAATATGGCGTCGAGAAAAATTTTTCCTGCAATCGCACGACTATAAAATGCAATCTGACACTATAAATAGAATAAAAAAATAGGAGATAAATATAATGAAATCAAAAATTTAAATACAATTCACAATAGTAGATTTACGGAGATTTTTTTTTGCAAAAATTATTAATCTATCATTGTCACAAAAGCTTAAATATACGTTGTTTATGTACATATATAGCAGCGATCACAAATACAGTGCAAGAATGTACTGTGTTATAGCTATCGGTAAATTATATTAAAAATTATGTATACATGAAACTGCACTGGTAATTTATTACGCTTGAAATGTTTAACAAAACAATCAACAAATTCCCCAACAAAGTTGCACACTGTAGAGTTGTTTTGTCGAGATTTTGGCTGCGTCCCCGGCTGTATTATGTATGGGGATGCGCATTGCACCATTTCTCGAAGTCGTCACCGGTCACGTCTATTTCGGGCGCGGCGAGACCGATGCACGTATTCCGTGCAATATTTATGGGATGCTATTCTCAAGTTGACACAATTTATGTATGTGATGGGTACTAGTTCACGCTTGTGATATTAAAAAAAATCGTTTCTATTCATGAATTATAAATATTCATAAACAAGACAATGACATTTTGAAAGAGGAATGTGTAAAAGACACGAAAATATTTGTTCAAGGGCCCTTTCAACCACCTCCTTTTAAATTCAATTTTAATTAAAACTTGCCTCTTAATCATGTCGCCTTTAACGGGTATTATCCCGAACGACCGGTAAAAGGAGGGCGTGGAATGCAAATTTTATTTTAAAAGTGACTTTTTGTTAAATGTCACTTTTAAAGGAAATGGTGGAAGAAGCTCTAAATACTTCATTTTTATCATCACATTGCGTGATAATGTAAAAGAAAGTTTAAAAATGGAACGTCCTCTATTTATTCAGTTGCGTCAGAGAACTAACACATTTTTTTTAAATAATGTACTCATACTTAATATTTTTAACTTTGCTAAAATACGGTTAAAAGGCTAAATCAACATAAAAAAATTCTGTCAATTCAGTTGGTACCTAACCCTACAGAATTTTCTAGCGAAAGCAAAAATTGGAGCGACAACGTTTTGTTTTGCGGACATCTGCGCCCTACCAGCGAAAATTTATAAGGATGATACTTTTGATGCTTACCTGCTGTTTTATTTTACCCCGGTTCATTTAATTGTTAAAGTAACTTTCCAAAAAAAAAAACGACAAATGTATCTATCATTATCATATCATTTTAATTAATATGCTGTATAAAGCTGAAATACACGAACACTACTAAATTGAGATTAAGAGCTGACGAATGCCTAAATTGTTCATCAATGGCAATAAAATGATTTCGTAAACATAGAACACGACAACATAAAATTAACTGACAGCTATTTCTTGGAGAAGTAGACGGAAACCCTCCACATGCTACAATCTTCAAATGGTTCGTTAGCTTCAATTGCATTAAATTTATCAACCGTAGATTTTTGGTGCTTACATTTGATTCTCGTGTAATATGTGACCTGTGACGTAACCAATTTCTGTGTAAAAAATTTTCTAGGGCCCGTTCACCAACCTGTTCATCGCACACATTTGATCTATAGATTTCTTGTGTCAACCTACATTTATTCATCTTTTCCAGATCGCAAGACGACTTCAATATATCTATTACTATTCTAGACACTACTTCTTTCTAACCACACGTTTCTATTACATCACATTCCCACAGATTACATCTCCTTTGTTTTCATTTTATTTACCATTTTTACTGTCATTCATTACTTATAGCGAAAAGCGTTTGTGGCGAATAAATTTGCTATTCGTAATAACAGCAATGGTCCATCTTCTCTATTTCTCGTATCATATTGCATCAAATAATTCCATCACGATAACCATCATTTGTAAACAAATAACTCATATATACAAACTCTTTCACTTTTTGAACTCTCGAACATCCTATTGATATATTCGGTCTAGATTTTCCTTGCTTTAAACACCTTATTGTTCGTTTATTTTACGATCTTTTTTTTAAATATATATTTTTAACTCGTCTAACACTTTCTTTACCATCTCCTACAACTCGCACATATTTAAAGTAAAAATTATTTATTAAATGGCGTAAAGGAACCGTTGACGAAGAACTCATTCATTCGTAGTCCACATTCAACACTCTTTCAAATAATTTGGACAACTGTCCTGGTGTGATGCTGACCAAAGTTCAAACGACCATTTTCGAAAATCGCAAACGACACGAACAATGATCTCACTCACACTCAAAGGCAACGACAGTAGAATCTCGCGATCACAGCACTTTGATGAATATTCACGTTCTTTAATGAGCTAGATGCTCAAATCTTACAATCATATCTAGAAGTATTATAGCTTTCAAACAGCGAGTCGCTGCCGCCGCTGTATGTTGTCCGTCGTCCGCTGTACGTCGATCCGAATCCTAAACCACTACCAAAGAAGATAGAATACGAACCCTAGTTGTCTTTATTGCGAAGTTTAATTGAACCGACGACAAACGACAATGTCCGTAATTGAACGGCCCATGCATTGTTTTAATTGAAAACAATATAAAACGTAAAGGTTTTCCCAGTCCGGTGTTCGCTTACTACCCGCAGTAATTACTAAAACAGAAACCGTCGACCGTTTGGCATCTATACAAAGTTGTCCGGTTTTAAAAATATTTGTTGGCGCATTGACTTGTATGTCCTAGCGTGGTGATTACATATTTATTTATTTCATAGAGACCGCTCGGATAAAAGGAAAAACATAGAATGAAAAACTTAAATCTCAATCGCTACATATCTTAATGTAGCTTAATTAACTTTAAGCGACTATTAATACATTCCGATAAGACTCACCTCAATTCGAAATCATAAAGGCGCTTTTGTGTTGATTTTGTGAATTCCGTGCCGTTTTATAGCTTTTGTTCGCAAGATCACAGAAAGCACAGCACGGAGTGGTTTTTATAGAGAAAACCAATGTATGGGAATAAAATTAAGATGTAATAACTTTTCTGTATCTATTCATATAGATTCAACGGTTACAGTTTAAGCTCTTAAAATCGAGTTCCAATAATTTTTTTGGCATCGGATGCCACGTTCAGCGAACGAAAAAAGAAATCGCTGGCAGCGACAATCGACAGCATAATTTACCGCACGGACGAAAGGATTTCAATTATATTATGTATTTTCAAGGTTATTGAAAGGGCTACACGAACTATTACTTCACTTACTTGAAGGATTTCGTTGAATTTTGTGAGGAAAGTTATTTCTTCAAGAATTTCTGTTAGTTTTAAACAGAATGACGTACTTTACTATTATTTACTGTATTTAAAACTTTTCTTTTGATAGAATAAGAGTGTTTTTATTAATATAAAAATGCCTGAGTAACGACTATTTTAAATTACTAATTAAACAAAGAAGGCAGAACCCAGTGACGTCATTCTTTATCAGCGCCGTATACGATAATCGTAACTCCGTTTTGCAGGAAAGGAATGACATACAATTTTTGATGGCTTATAGATCATGGTTTATTTAACCGATTTTTTTAAATTTTCACTTCATTTTTAGTCATCATATATATAATTAAAATCTTATACAATTCATCAACAAATATATTTCAAGCATTTGTAAACTACTCTATTGCATTGTAATTTGACATCGCCATTTTAAAATGTCCTTTTCACGAAGTACATTGTGAAAAAACATCTACCTAATCATCATTTAGGGATTTCTCTCATCAAATATATCCATATATATACAAATATACATGTAAAAATTTTTTGAATAATGCGGCTTTATTCGCAATAAGCAGAATGCGTCTTTATCTAATTATTCTTTAGGCTTACCTATTACAAAATATGAAATTGAAAAATTAGTTACAAGTTCTTTTCATGTCAAATAATTTTAATATTTGGCTACCACTAGATATATTATATCGGGTGAGTATCGCGATTCAAGCATCGGTTTATGCAATTTTGTGAGATTTCGTAGTGTAAGAAAAATAACTGGTGTTAAGTATTTCATAATATTGTACCGCAACCGAGAAAATGCCGTTTCCTCGTAATCCGCCCACGCCCTCCGGCGGCAAACGCACAGAAAGTTCCTCAATATATTCTTATAGGTATGTCGGCAGTTTCGTTGTCATTTCAATACTCGGTAATTATTTAATTAAAGCCTCGTTTATATTATGCCAGTACAAAATGATACCGACGTCTAAAATTTGTACTTAAATTAAAACCACAGTATTAACGCACTCGGGTGCCAAAGATAACAAGTATTTAACGTGTCAAAAACAATTTTTTGTCATGATAAATTAAACAAAACTATGTTGTTTTTAACGTACACACGACAAAGCCAATGATGACATATCTTCATAAATGTCTCATTTTACTACAATTGCATGTGTAAATCAAACCCAAACTAACGTCTGTCTGTGTACAACCTCACGGGAGAGTTAAGTACCCCGTCATAACTCATAAGGATGTACATCGGAGTACCGACGCCCGCTCCATCTGGTCCTAATTTACTATTCTCTGAAATTCTGCGTGTTGCCAATAGACGCATAAAGCCGGACATAAATCACTTTCACTACCTTCCTTCGCGTAGAAAATGAAGAAACAATTTAAATAAAATTTAGAAACATGTTGCTACGAATGCATAATTTGCTTCAATCAAATTTTATTTTTTTTCTACTTTTTAGTAATAAATAAATGGACCGTTTGAGACATATCTAAATAAGCATCTTCGATTATATATATTTTATTACTGAGTGTTCTGTTATCTGACCATAATAAAGCCAAAAAGTATGTAATTTTAAATGATATGCTTGTACATACATAGTATTTAAAATCTTAAATAAAATCATTAGACATCATCGATTTCTAGATAACTACTAAAAGAGTTCCATCAATTTCATCTTTTCAATTTTATTCCTTTCTTAGAAGAAAAACTAAAGAAGATTCGTATCACGCAGTCGCATCGGTATATGAACAGCTATATGTCTCAATCGAAGAAGTTTAGTCAAGTGAGTTCTCACAGACCTTCAAGGTTATCGACACCAGGATTCAGGTCCAAGGCTAAAACAATAAATCCTGAGCTTAGGCCGGCCCCACATCTCGCAAACGCTGGCCCATGTGATAAACACGGGTTCTGTCCTTGAACGTTTCATGCTAAGGCATTGGGATTTATGTGGACGTAACACTCAAATCTAATTAGTAATTCAGATGTGATTTTAATAATGATGCTAATTTGTTATTCCGAGAGATTATTAAGATCCAGGTATTAAACTGTATCAATAAAAAATATACTGAGTAAGTTTTTCGTTTAATTATATAAACGAGACTAAAACGAAAAAAAAATGAACTCCCAAATTGTTTGAAAATTTTCAAATATTGCTAATGGAAACTTAAAAATAATATCCGCGCTACAATACGCTATTTATAAACGACAAAAACTCAAACAAAACTTACCATTAATGGCAATGATTAGCCCACTTCTTTAATTGTACATTGAAATACTTCTGGTCAATGTACAATTAAAGCTGCAATAACACATCGTAAACCATCTCGAGTAACACAGGAACTACTGCTAATTCCAAACTATAACGTACCTATCTACCTACTACCTACCTAGACAGATAGGTATTTTCAAATAACGAACACGAGCTACTACATACGTACAGTCAATTCAAAACGTTGAACAGTAATTTGATAACAATGTATATGCATTGTCCCGTTTGTTTGAACACCCAAACAATTCGTAAACTCTTTAAACAAGCGTTATGTAAGTCTACCATATTTGTCATCTGCGCTCAATGGATGCCGTTGTATTGCGATGCCGTAATACGAGATCGCCATCACGAAACGTCGGTTTGGCGACCACCGGGGGTCCGGTCGCCTTTGTGCTTACTGCGAAATAACATCTATTAAACCTACAAGTACCACTACAAATATCATTTTAATACGAAAGAACGATAGGTATCCTGGCATCGTTTAACATTTTTGACGTTCATAGTTTCTTTTTTAATTGTATCGTTTATTACTATCGAATCGCATTATTCGCTAGCACCGAACCCATCGGTCTCCAGGTGCACGTTAAGCCATCGCATAGACGAGAACGGGTGTTGGCAGCCCCCGGTCCGCACTCCCGTCAGCGGGAAGTCCGAGGCCTCAGTTGACAGAACAACAACAATACTTCTGTAGAATTTGGACTTGTTCGTGAAAATATGAATTAACTCAAAATTTATGTAGTCTTAATTAGCATTCATATTAAAAAAAAACATAGACAATATTGTCTGTGTACTGTTTGAGTTTGTAATTCTATAAGGTGATTTTTAATTATGTAGAAATAGAATTAAAAAATAATAATTACGTTCAATTAGTAGCTTTTCATATAAAGTGATAGGTTGATTTTTATGGAAATAAGTCGTCATATACTTAAAAATCAAGTTTCCGTGGAAGTTAAAAATTATTGAAATCCTAACTAAAAGAAAAACGAATCGAGAAGATAATTTTTATTCAAGCCAATAAATATCATAGACCTATTTTTTTTTTTTCGCATAAATCAATAAGTAAATTGTTTCACGGGAGGCGTCCGATGAGGGCAGAAACAGTTTTTATCATCTTATTTTATTTATTTTTTTGGTCAAAGTCGCGTTTCGCCTCATCGAGCGGGATTAGGCTTTTGATAAAGCGACAAACATTTTACCCATAATTTTATCCGTTACTATTATTATTTTATTTTGTTGTCGCAACCCGGTGTTTACGACCGCGACGCCGACGCCGCGCCGCCTGCGTGCGCGGCCGCGCTGCGTCGTCACTAAATCGGTATAGGGTTTTTATCGCTTTTAAATTTCGATTTCTAGAAAGCCGCTCGCTTATCAATCGTAGGAATTCCGGCTCAATAGGTACTAAAATGAGGAAATGTAAATTTTACCGTTTACACATCTCAATACGCCGTGTGGGCATTATGGCGCGGCGTCGAATTTGAAATTCTCGAAACATTTTATTATAATATTATGTTTGCGTGTCACGCCGATATCTTTATTAAGGAAAACGTTATTTAACTTATTCGTTTCTGATCTAAAACGATAGTAAAAATTACTAGCAAAATTGCAATCAACGAAAGGCAGATTAAATGATGATAATAATTGAAAACAAAAATTAAAATCGTACTTACCAAAAGGTTAAAGAAAAATATGAGCTAAAAGAATCAAAAAAAAAAATATACATAATACGCCCAGAATACTGAAAAAAGGGATAATACCATTATCGTAGAATATTCCCTAGAAAGTGAGGCAAAATATAACTATGCTAATTTTCGTCTACGACTCCACCAACGTGGACTTAGAATGAATTCTATCGTCTTTCATATCGACTGATCCGACTGTTAGCCACGATCCGGATCTCGGGCCCGCTTTCGTTTCCGATCCTGGTTTCTATTTGATTCCGATTTCGATCTCGATCTAGGTTCCGGTTCTGCTTTTGATTTGATTCCGATCAAATTATACTAGATAAACTATATTCTTACAAAATAATCGCATTTACTGCAGCTATTTTTTATTGCGACACGTTTCATCATCATCCTTTCGGTGTTTTTCGTGAAAGAAAAACAAGCATGCATCCATCCTCACAAACTTTCCTGTGTATCATATAAAGTAGGATATAGAGAAAGAAAACACGCCCCGCAGCCGGGCGAAAAGACATCGCTAGAAGAATCTAGAATTTTCCAGGCCTGTCTTAATCGAGTGCAGGGAGGGACGGTCTACAGTTTGATAGCGCGGGGGTCGAGGCGCGGGACGCCCGTGATTGCCTCCTTCCGCGTCTAGGGTCAACGGGCGGGGTCAGGGTGTGACGGGACGGCTTACACTAGGAACACTACGTCTGACTGATATATCCAGTCGTACATAAAGTATTGCATTTTAGGAAATTTAAACACATTTGTAGCGACGAAAAGATACTACGCTATGGCAAATGCGAGAATTCAAAACACATAGCATTGTTACAAAAGTAAAATGTTACATGAAAATTAAATAATAATTATTATTTATTTATTTCTCTCCAAAAGCAGGCAGCATGTTTTTAAGAGTACATTTTACAATTAAATGGTTACGCCAAGATTGTGAGAAACTAGTACCTGGTTGGACACAGAGTACTTGTATTATACGACACCAGTAAATATGTAGTATAAACTAGTAAATATATTAAACTACTAAGCTACAAATGATTTAACATTTAAAAAAGTCACAATAGAAATTCGCATGAGAATCAAATTCCTAGGATTTATTATATACTATTTACTATCAGATTTTTTTTTAATTTCGATGACTTAAGGATATACTTGGTTTTTTCACAAAATTACATTGATATTTTTTCATAATAGTTTCAAATTAGAATTTTCTCAATAATACTAACACCACAGGCATTAGTCAGACAGTAACGTGACGTGAATACATAGACCAGTTGAGAAAATTGCTTCACAAAGATGTGATATACGACCGGAATTACAAACGGCGATAACCCTTTCGTGAGAGGCAGTTCTTTTTAATTTCCAAAGACCACGAGCATCGTCAAAAGTACAATGTAAAACTATTCTTGACCGCATGAAAGCGTTGTATTTCTCTGAATTTTAAATTTATTTTTTTATGTATTTTATGGTTAGATAGATAACATTTGAACACTGTAAAGGACATTTTTAATATATTTTATATCACGTTCGTTTTGGGTTATCACATCACAATATCACAAGAGATCTGTATCTCTTCTAAAAGTGAACTAATATTAGTTCACTTTGCGAGTGTTGTGCATGAAGATAATTTTATCTGAGCTCTTATTTAACACTGATTCGCTTGTAATTGAGGTATAATTTCGAAGATAAACTTACGACTACATAAAGTTTTCGTGCGGTTTCTACTCTGATCGTACAAATATTATTTACTACTTTCACTCGCCGCTTTACCCGTATGATAGAGAATTTTCATCGAAATTTTTGTCATTAATTAAAACCTCGATTTTGCACCTCGTCTTAATTCCATTACTAATTTACATCTTGATCATATTCCTGATTCTAATCTCGCTCCCTTTCCCTTTAGGTTTGCTTTCTCTCTCTCTCTCTCGCTCTCATTTTCTCTCTCTCGCTTTCCTTCTACTTTTAAATCCACGTCTTCTTCTGTTGCTCCTCTTACTCTCACTTCTTTTTCTTCTTCCCGCTATCTCACACCACCTGTTTGCTTTGCAAGCAAACCAACCAAATAAACGTAGCTAACAAATCAAAGTAAAAGGTATGTTGTTTTAATTATTTTTTTTTTTGTAACTTGAATTTAATATATCGGCGTAATAACCAGCAAGTATTTTACTGAATTTTAAGTTTGATCACTGTGTATCAAGGTTCATCAATATCGTTTATCGTTCCATCATAATTACACATATAACTAAGCGTGGTTTAAGTCACCGTTCGTAGTTTATTTACAATGAACTAACTTAATTATAAGATTTCCAGTACTACGCACGAATAGACGTTAAAAAATACATTTATTATCAATGAAGCATTTTCATGTGCTTATATAGGTTGAAAACAAAAATCAAAAAGTAATGAAGGAAGACCGCACATATGTAAAAGTGTATCTTAAACAAGTTTTAAAAATTGTAATCATATCGCCGAAACAACAAAAATGTTTAATTTTTTAAACAAAAACTTATAAGAAGAATACCTAAAATCTTACAAGTTAGTTAGAACTATTAAATTAACTGGATGCATTTAAGTCGTTACTATGCATAGGTATTGAAATCGTATTTGATGGCTACGGGATTTCATGCAATCATCTCATTCTCTACACAGCATCCAAAACGGCTATTATGCAATAAAATTGATCGATTAATCAATAGAGAAGTGGGGCCAGTGCGTCACCGCGCCGTCTGCTCACTGCCATCCTTTGATATATCTGATTTGCCTATTTAGGTGGCTCGGTGGTTACGAGTTTTAGTCGAATTGAACACTCGTTTTTCTCCTCGAAGCGCGCGTTAAGCCATCGGTTCCGGGCATTTCCATCACACGGACAACATTAGCAGCTTCTAAACAGCTCGAGCAGCGTGAGGGGCTTGAGGTGTAAGCTCCTCAATTTAGAATAAAAAGATTGTGGGGGAATGTGACTCAGAAGTGGGCCGATTAACACCTGGTACGGATTATATTTAGGTGGTGCCCTTGTAGAAATATTAAACTTTTCTCGTAAGTCTCCCACATGTACAGGGAATATTGATCGAATTTTTGAGGTTTATTGAAATATACAAAAAAAAAAGAAATAGACAACCAATATAGTATTATGTTTTACCCGACGCTGGGTTTTATAAGTATGCTGAATTTCATTAAAATCTGTTTGATTATTCTTGAGTTATAAAAACATAATGATAAACATATCGATACACAAACAAAAGAGTAGCTTGTCTCATTCCTAAGACTCAAACTATCTCTATACTAAAATTATTCAGAATCGGTTCAGCGGTTTAGTCCTGAAAACGTAACAAAATATTACTTTCGTATTTACAATATTAGTATGGATTATTCGTCGTTGCAACTTTGAAAATACAACCATCGTATTCTTGTTATTCTATACTTATCAAAAAATATGTATTTCATACTACCCGTTTTTCAAATTTATGAACAAAGAAGGATAGATATTTCAGTGGTTAACCATCTTCGTGGGTCGACAAGAACATCATAATACAACAATTTAGTAACAAATGTAGCTTCACACGTAAAATTATTAACTTTAATTTTACAACCGTCGCGAGTATGATGATGTTTACCTTGTATTTTAAAATACGCATTACGTAAAATCAATACGCAGTTCGTGCTTCACGTCCTCTTTGAGATTATGAATCGCTTCTAGACTGAACAGCGGACAAATAACTCTGCCGCTAATAGTTATAAATCTTGACACTGACCGCGCATACATTATTTCGTTTCTTAGGATTCCGTAACCGAATACGGAAAAAACTCAGCCCGTGCGTTCGTTCTTTGTTGGAATTTTTCTAACTCCGCCGTATTTCAATAAATTCTAATGAAATTTCAGTCTTACGTGAATCAGAATACATTTTTATAATTCAATTATGATATACGAAAAAAGGAATTGTCAGCTTTTTATGCATAGAACTGGGGGAAGTTTTAGAGTACTCCAACGGATGGGGTATAATTCGAAAAGACTTAAAAAATCTATACAAGTGCGATCATCGTTCGGTACAAACTTAATTATGCACGTAGATATTTCAATTTTATATTGAAGGCACGTATTAAGTCGCGACTAAATACTAGTCAGAACGCATGCGTTCTGGATGGCTACTGGCTACTGACTACGGAATCCTATACTGGGAGTAATCTAACACGCAGTGGTTCAGTTTTTTTTATGAAACTTGGATGTCCTTAACATTTTTTTTTTCTCAAATCGATTATTTTCAACAATCTGTATAATTTTAGCAAAATACGAACCACCGATCTTACTTAATCTTCGTCAAGTAATAAACTCGTATAAAAATATTAGACGATGTTGTAAAAATATTTTTTATGTAAAAATACCATCAGAATTAGAATGTAAATAGCTAGGTGTATTGAGACCAGAAAAATATTCAGCAATGTAGGGCAGTAGGTACGTTAAATGGCGCACGTAAACACGACGTGCAACGTGCATCGCATAAACAGGCAGAGGCGTTCAAAAAGCTATTTTTTTTACTATGGCACATTTTCATTTATTAATAATTAATTACTCAAAAACACGTTTTCGTATTTTTTTAAACCCGCTTTTCGAATGCAATAAGATATTTATTACCTATTTGTGATAATGTAGGATACGGTAGACATCACATTATTCGTTTAAGAAAAACAATGAAATCGGAATATAAATATCTAGGCATAGTGCAACCGGAAAAACGTCTGCGTAGAATTGCGTTATGTGGCACATGCAAACGTGACGTGCAATGTGCATCGTACAAAGAGTATTAAAAAAAATCTCTGATGCACTTTTTTCAGTTTAGAATAAATAGATCTAACTAATAAAAAAAAAGACGAAATTGGAAAAATAATAAAGTAGTTGGTAAGTGAAAAAGTCAAAATTAGCATATTTATTTTGTGATATTACGAAATATTTATAAAGTTGTTCTAGATAGTTAATAAAAAAGTAATCAATGTCAGAAAATCAGTTTATAATCGATAGAATAAAATATCCATTTCAATTTTTATGTCTGGAATAAATTCCACATAAATCTGAACCAAAGACATCCAAAGACATTTTGCGCCTTCTCATAAATAATAAAAATGTTAAAAAAGTAATCCCACCTGATTATAAGTGTCGAATAGTTATAGTATCACACTCACTGAAACACTGTAGCTGCACTGGCTCAGAATGTTTTGTTGATGTGTAGTAGATGTTTTTTTTTCCTCGATTCGTGTGTCGTATTGTTGCGCGTGCGCAGGCGTCGCGTCCTCACCGCGTCCCGATAGGCGTGCATCCAACACGACCGGCAATGAGGTACTGAGAGTTCCCCGAGTGAACGCTAGTGGACCAGTTTGTTATGCGCCCACATTTTGCCATCAATAACTACACACGTGGGTACGTTTGGCGCACAATACCTAACGCTGATATCATGCAGGCTTATATTGTATACGAACTCGATGGAGTGCATCGCGTGGTCTTGCTGCGTTCGCGCCGGTAGAAGCTCGTGATTCATCAAGATTAGGCTACGGTTGTGACATAATTAAATATACGGACCCTCAATTAACTACAACCTTGCTTTTAACTGATATTACGCGATAAGTAAACTTATTTATATCCGACTAAAGAGGGCATGATGTCAAAAGTATGTGCAGGTATTAAAATAAAAAATTAGGGTATTGTTGTAATGTAATGTAAACAACCACATGTTGTTTCGACCCAACCAATACAAATAATATTGTTGTTTTTGGCAAATAAAAAAAAGAGTGTGTGTACTTATGTACACGCGTTAGAAGTTATACTTCTTTGGCGTATGAATAATATTTAAAATAACTCAAATGCAGTAGTAATCGACAATAAATATTAAAATCAATCAAAACGATTTTGTTTAATTGAAAATGTTTTATTAACGTAACAATATAACAATACAGTACAAATATATAATCATTATTCATTATGTGAATGAGTCAAATACATTTAAAAAAAGAGTGTGTGTACTTATTATTCAATTATTTGTTAGAAAAATAATAAGTTCGTTAGAAATATATCTATATATTATACTTACATGGTTAACCTCTAATATTTAAAAACACTTCAAATTTTCACAATTTTTCACAACACAATGTTAAAAGTTTACAAATAATATTTATATATATAATAAATTGAACAAAAAATAATAAGTATAGAAAATTAATACTCAAAATTGATTATTCATATGAATACTATATTTTGCAAGAACTGGGTTATGAATATAAGTACTATGTAATATATAGCATGAACACTCTGTACTATGTACTATATAGTATGAACACTCAGTATTGTAACTATATTCAGTGTTGAAAATATATTTTTTTATTATTTCTATTCTGTGGCTAACTTCATCATGTCGTTTGTGCGCGCGCAGCTCACAAATTCACTCTCATCCAAACGTGCCAAAAGAAGTATAACTTCAAAAATTGAACAAATGCTCTATGAAAGACATTTAAACACTCTCAAAGAACTATTTGCAAAATATAGAACATCACTGCGTTGCCTATATCTACATTAACCAAGAACTCGGTCCCTGAAATTCCTACAATTGGGCAGCGCCAATGTATGATACCCGACTAGTTACGATTGTAAAAATAAAACGAGATTTTATCAAACTCAAATTGTTTTGTTACAATTTAGATTGTTTGCCAAGCTGTTTGCTGTTGCATTTTTTTACCGGGTATAATGTTATGATTCCCACTTCTTTTTCCATTCTTTGCCTTGTAGCTATCGACCTACAGTAGCATCTGTGCGAAGACTATTTCTGTGTTCTGTTTTTATACTTTTTTGAACACTGCCTTTCCTGTTTAGAGATGCATTTGGAAAATAGAAGTACAATTAAAAATCTTATAACTATGTATAATCCTTGAAAACCAATTTTGTCCACTATTTTTTTTACAAATTCCTTTAGCCCAATATTGTTAGGCATTTAATCTCGAATAGTCCAGTATTGCATGAGTTTGCCACTCATCATCCAGTTTTTCAGCTATCGCGAAATTATTTAGTATTGAAAATCATTGAATTAAAGGCGTAAGAATTTTTGTCTTGAATTGATGATTAAACTGGGTATTATCATGGAAAATAAGAGTCATTGATTTCAAAGCGCTTGATAAAGTAGTAAAGTAGTGTTACCATACTTTAAATGTATAGCATCTTCTGGTTTCCTTAAATTAAATTAATCACTGCTTATAAACGCATATATTTACGTAATGTATGATTATAACTCCCAAAGCAGTTATACGGTTCAAAATATATGGTCCTGATTCTCGCATTTAGAATGGTTCCGCAAATTTCCCATTCCGATAAGAATTTTCCACAGTTTGAAGGATTTGCCACAAAGCGTCAATTCATCGGCCGTGCCCCCCACGACTCACTATACCTGTTTAGATAAAGAAAAAATCTAAGTTCTATTTTGATTCCAATGCAAATGTAATCCCAATTTTAGTTTAGATTCTAGAGTGTGATATTAATAACAATTACTTACAATCAGTGGCGGACTAAGCTCGTCAGAGGCTCGGGGCGGCAAAGCTGAATGTGGCCCCCCAGCTTTAAAAAAAATGTAGCTTTACAAGCTTTTTATTCAGTTCACATTTGTACGTATAAATAAGTGTTTATGTTTATTTCGTTAAAATCTGGCAATTGAAATTTAAATTCGACTTAAATTATTTAGGCTAAATAACCATACATACCTACAATATGGAATAGATATGGGTGAGGAAAATAAAATACGAATCGATCGAAAAAAAAATTAGATAAAATAAATCAAAGATAGTTTTTTTTTTAATTTTTGTGGCGTGTTATATGTGTTTTCGTGCCTTTCATTTACTGAACTCATCAATAACTTCTGTGAAATCGATTTCTTTTGAATTTTTTCTTTCTATTGAAAGCACGGCTAGATTAACCAGTCGCTCTTGACCCATTGTAGATCGAAGATAATTTTTAATTAGTTTAAGTTTCGAAAAGCTCCTCTCGCATGATGCAACCGATATGCAAATGGTCAATAAGTATTGAAGTATAAGCGATATACAGGGTAACGATTCACTGAAGTCCCATTTTATTATAAATTGAAGGATTTCTTGGGCTCTCCATTTGGCAGCAACGTCCATACTCGTATCGGTGGCTTTTACATGCCTGCGGTACCTTTTGGAAAACTTGCTCCTTTTCAAATTCACCATAAATTTGTATCAGATTATGAACTGTTACAGCCAGAGCGTCATCTGAAGCTTCTAGCATAAACTTTGTTTCAATAATTTGGAAAATATTTTTGATTTGTTTCATGGCCCCGTATCGTGTCGACAATTCTTGTGTAAATCGGTCTATGCATTCATACACTGACCGACGTATTTCTTCTTGAATTGATAATCCAGCATCATGAGCTGATTCACCCGGCATCGTTCTTTTTACCTTCCTTCTTCCTCGTTTCTCGATGTTGATGTCCATATCATTGCATTTTTATGCCAAAAGTTACAGCATTGTCTACAATCGTGGTTCGTTCTGTCACTAAATACTCATTCAAGGCGTTTAGTTTGATGATTCCTGTATCCAGAGTCATTTTTGGAGACTGCAAGTATTGTTGAACTAAATTTACTTCCTTCAATATAGAAAGCCAGAATTGTATATAGGTTAGAAAAGTAAAATCACAAACAGCAGGTTTGCTCCTGATTTTGTATTTAGGTTTGCTTTTGTTGGATCTTGAAAATGTTCCAAACTACTCACAATTGTCTCTATGTTTTCTTTTACAACTTTTACGGACTTATAATGAGCGCTCCAGCGAGTATCCGATAAACGTTTTAAATTTTTTCCAGTTTTCTCTTTCAGCAATTGCCATTTCTGTGATTCAATCTGTGTAGATGACGAAAATAACGAATATAATATGTCTACTGTTCCAAAACACGTAATGCTGGAAGGAATGCATGCAAACGCATGAACTCCACAAAGATTCAAGGAATAATTAGAACAAGGACTGAACAGTGCCTTTGGATTTACTTCTCGGATTTTTCGTTGCACCCCTCCATGGACACCTGACATTGACGCGGCATTGTCATAACCTTGAGCCCTGCACAACGCAATATCCAGTACATATTTTTCCAGCTGTTGCTGAATGTCTGAACGGATAAGATCGCGTTTATTTCTTTACAATTTGAAAAAAGGCTTATCCGTTCGCGAAAATATCAGAACACACTAATAAACTATTAAATATCAACGTAATGAAATTTAGTATATTTTAAAAGGCCAATGTGTATTTTTCGACGTAAATAGAATGTAAATGTGGGCGTACAAGAGTGAATTATTTGCACTTCATTCATTCAGGAATTCCTTGGGAAGTACCCGCTACATAGACGGGAATTCCCCCAACGTATTGGACGCGTTCAGCAAAGTTAAAAGAATATTAGTACCGCGTAAAAAGTCTAGATGGCTGTAGTGTTTTGATCGTGATGAAATTATGTAGATACTAAATAAATTTTAAAGTTTAGGATTTGATCAGGGGAACGCGGAGGCATTTGGGGGCCCCCCAGGACCGGAGGCCCGGGGCGGGCCGCCCCTTTCGCCCCCCTGTTAGTCCGCCGCTGCTTACAATTTCAATTTTACTCAATGATAATGAACGTTATGAAATTTTTATAACACCAGTCACTTGTGAGATCTGTAGATCCATTTAGATGCATCCAAATGCATCAGACGACTAAATTATGATAAAAATCGATGTATATAGAATATACTGAGCCATGTCTTTTCTGTTATCTTGTACAAGAATTTTAAAATTAAAATGCTATCTTTATTATTATCCAATCGTTAAAAAAATTTTTAAGTAGAAATACTTATATCGACGTACTTGTACAGAAAATAAAAAAAAATGTATTATTTTCAGTGGAAATTTAAAGTCTTTTTATATTTAATATTTTTATATATACCTACTAGCTGTCCCGCCCGCTTCGCTGGGTAATTTTTATTATAAATAAAAAGGCGAAGGATTTACGGAATTCGAAAAATGAGCAGCTTAGAACCATCTACAAATCATCCCGCATCGAATGGTCCCAGTCCCATGTCTATACGTTTAGTAGTTTTTACGTGATTGGCGAACAAAGACAATCTATTTTCATTATATATGTATAGATAATCCGTATTTTTTAGCTTTTTTATTACATCCACTAAAATTTTGGAATGATTTACCATCCTCATATTCCCAATTAAATATAAGACGGTTTTTAAGTTTTCAAGAAAAGAGTCTATTCCTTCCTGCGGGCTGCGGATTTCCATGAACGGCGGTGCATACCAACTCTCTGGCAGCTCTTATTTCCCTTGAAAATCTTATAAATAAATTCATAAAATATGTTTATTAAAATCTTATAAACTATGAACTTTGAAATGAAAAAAATATATATCTCACATTATAAGCCCTTTCATTTAGTACCTCACCTGCTACAATTTGACAAAAGTTTTTTTTTATATTCTTGTTTTTCCACAAGTCCAGAAGATCCAGAAAAATAAGTCGTGATAGACGGACAGACAGACAGACGCATTAAAGTGTGGAATACATATAGGGAACCTTAAGCATCATGTATTATCAGGTAGATACGTTGGTGGATATGAAAATGTTTTGCCGTGAATACGTCTTTAAATTTGCTCTCATAAGGGGTAGCAATTCAGAAATTTGATGATAACAAAATCGGGGGATACAATTTGATGCTGCAACTAAATGTGTATCATCTTCATTCAAAATTTGATTACAGTACTTGATCACTAAAGGATCAAAAAATTCGTTACATTTACTGAGGACTGTGAAGCATCGCCTGCAGTGGACGGGGAAGAGCCGATATTTTCAGGTTGTTTCAGTGCGTCACAAAATTTCTTTTTAGTATATATTTTGACTTGGAGAAGCTACGATCTTTCTTTGAGTGTCAATTCATAGCTCTTGTCAAAATCTATCGATAGTGTTTATAAATAAAAGGCTATTTGGCATTCGAAATGGACGCATATTTCTCTTAAAATTTTCGAAATTTCAAATAACCACCATTTCTAAACTAATAAGCCGAATCTACTTATCTTCGAACTCGTTCAAGATAATCGCCTACAGAACGATTGTGCCAAGTTTCATTAAGATCTCTTGAGAATTACGGGCGCTATCGAGATGACTGCAGTATGTATATAAACTTTTGAACCAATGCTATTTTCTAAACCTACTCGGCCACAGAAATCATAATATGACAAAATTTCTGCAAAGTTCCGCCATGATACTAAATGCAAAAGTTAGATTTCTAAAGAAATCTACTAATATTATAGAGTAAAGGAGAAAATTGGATTAAATAATGCAACTCTGGCCTATAATCGTACAATATCAAAATCAAAATTGAAATATGGTACAAGTTAAAAAGGGCTTCTCAAAACAACAAGGACACCCATAGAAAATTACGACTGCCGGGGACGAATGAAGGCGTGCGAGCCGATCAACGACGACACTAGTACATCTGCGGCTGGGGCGGCTGAGGCTATGCTAGTGCATGATGTAATCGCTTCTATATCAACGCTGGACTGTATAGATATCGATTATCTGCGAACTCCGATTACGAAAGACACATTTAGCAGCAGCTAGTGCACGTTTCACTACTACGTTTATAACTGCACAAAATTCGAAAGACTTCTTAGTATTCAAAAGTAATTATGCATATAATTCGCTCAAAGAAAATATTATCCGTAACTTACAAGTATTCACGTAAAATACACGGCCATGTCCACGACACAGCCAAACCCTGATTTTTGTCTTATCATATAACAGTTCAATAAGAAAGAGCATACAAAACTTGTAATTTTTTGATTTCTATATAACATTTTATAATTTATCGGACAAATCACAAAGAAATGTTCGAAGTTATTAAAAAAGAGTAGCTTTTGCATAAATGCACTCGGATATGGCTATAAGAAATATTAGTATATTATTCCAGAATGTAGTTAATGGTTAAAATTTTAGATTATGCATAAAATACGTGATAGGTACCATAACATAATTCTGAGTCATTGCTAAAACATATCAGTTCAATCTTTCTTAATACTTCGTTGTTATATTCCTGAAGTGAATAAGGTTAAATGTACAAAATCTAGCACTATTAAAGAATAAAGACATCACATAATGTGAATTAAAGAAAAAAATCGGGTGGGACTGTGCCGGGGCACACGGCCGTTGGTTTTAACGTGAAACGTCTATGTTAGCGAATCGCTTTTAAAGTAAAAGATTGAAATGAAAACAAGATTGACGCTGTTTTAAGTATTTTAATAAAAAAGAACAGGTACATAATAGAAACATAAATTACTTATTATTACGATTAATATTCGACAACAATTTTATTTAACATAGGTCTGTGATATGTGAAATAAGCAACATACGGCATAATGTCAACATTAATATTTCTGGTGAATGTACAGTCTATAGTGGCATTGCCTAATGTTGTCGGTGATGCTTGTACGTAGTTGAGGCCGAATTCATTCCTCATGAACTCAACGAGATAGCTGTTCTGTTGTGGATCGCAATTGAAATCGCCGCATAGAACGATTGGAGTCTCCAAGTCTGGCTGAGAGTTCAGTTATTAATTTTGTTAAGTTTGCTGAATATGGCAGGAGTGATTGATAAAGACATAGCTTAACAGCTTCAGCCGACGCTTTAGGATGTATATATACGGCACCGAGGATAAATAGCGTATGATCTTCGACTTTAACGTCCACCAGGCATATGTCACCAACATTATGTTTTCTCAGGACTGAATTTCCGCATGACTTGTTAGCATTTACGATGATTTTGCTACAGTTCGTAGAGAAATCAATCGAATGCTGATCGGGTCAAGCAGCGGCAGTCCGCTCGGCTTTGGAGGATAACGAAAATCGTTTGAGCGCGACAGCGTTGGGATTTTATTGGCATCTATTGATTTGCGACAGGTACTGCATAAGCGAAATTCCGTCACATTTTCATCGGGGAATTTTGCTTGAAGGAAAGAAATGTTGCGATGTTTCACTTTCTTTAAGTCTCTTTCGAACCAAAGTCGATCACAAACGCTGCAAGATAAACCAAACGGATTGGCTTCAAATACCGTTTTGAAGCGTTTGTCCGCTGAACGCCAATGATTTTGCATTGCTTCACTTCTACTGATATTGACATCTCTCAGTTCCGTGGCAGATCCAATAGATATATCGATTGTCTGTTCATTCGTTACGTCCATAAGAATAGGTATTCCAGTAGTAGAGGTACTCGCGAGGTCGGCAGCAGCAGCTTTGCGACGTTCCCGAAACCGTTTCGCTCGCTCGGCGCCGGACATTGGGGTACCTGTGCGTGGCCCATAGCCCCCTCTTTGTAACGATAGCCGTGATTTATATATCTGGCTGGCTCTTGCACGAGCTGAGGCCTACATAGCAAATGTTTATATATTTATTATCACTTTCTGGTTATTTTAAATATAAATACTGTCCAAATTACACTTATTTTTGTATAAGTCAATCGGTTTAAATAAACTTGACAAACACACGAAAGAATCACCGCGCTATAAAGTCGGAGTCACGAGTTACACTAAATAGAAACAAGCGAGAGCGCCGGTTTCGCACAGTTAACGCAGTATCCCTCCCCCGCCACCCTGCTCGACCCCCACACGAACTCAATGTCATAACAGCGAGCTATTTATGTGAAATATTCACACCACATTTTTGTTTCTAAGACTAATAGTTTTTTAATTATTAAGGTACGATGATATAGACCTTTTCGTTACGGTCCACTTTTTAAACCTGGTACCCGTATGTTTCGGCGCGATTTTAAAGACGTTTCACGTCAAAAACATTTTGAGTCCAAAGACAAAAGATGCCCTTGAAATATATGGTATGTAAATTGTATTACGAATTTTTCATAAAATTTTTACACAATACTTGACAAAAACTAATATTTGTAGTTGAAGTAGTTTTGTTATTTTATGTAAATTTTATTTCACCAATTATGTTTTTATTTTGTTAAATATACCAATTAGATTGCTAAAATTTGGTGTTTTAATTCGCTGTAAATAATTAACGACATTATAGTTTTATATAAAAGTGTTGCACTGGTTTATGTAATGAATTGAATCTTTTATCGAAAATTCTCCTGCTTAAACAAAACCAAACTTCATGAGTTGAAAAGTTGGAAATAAACCAGGTCATGAATATACGATGTCGTAACAACGTGTTAAAAATCAGCCTCACGTGTTTGACACGAGAATTAAGAAGAATTTAACTCGTCAATTATTCGTTGAAATTGGAAATTGAGGTAGTATTTGAAAAATACCTAACAAGGGAGAAATCAATATTTCACAATAAATACAATATATATACGAAGTTAATCCCAGTGTTCTAAAAAATAAATATACGTAAAGATAAACTTTCTTCCATACAAAGAAAAGACATAACTCTTTTTAAAAGATTAGCTCCCATAGGTTTCTTACATTTTAATGAATTAATCTCTGGTACAATACTGCATAAGATCTCGTATACCTCTAGAAGGGCATAATCTTCCTTTGGTTTCATCGTAATCAGGTAAAGAGTAATAAATTGATAAAATGTTTCTTTCGAAAATAGTCTTCTTTCGTTTTGATATTAATAAATGGATGGAGTTCAATTCTTTATGAAATTACCTCTCCTCACAAAAGTGTCGATTAGCTGATTTGTTATTATCGCAAAATGAATCTTTTATTTTTAGGCCCCATAACTTTTTAGAACTGCTGTTTAAGGATACAAGAATAAAATTATATCCACTGCTATCTACAGGCTCACAGAAACATGAATACCTTGGTTGACCTCCATGTATGATCGACTGTAGACAGATTAAGATACAAGTGATTCAATTTCACCCAACATGTTTTCAGTAAACTTTTAGAATAATTATCTTAGACTAAGTAGATGTTTTTAAATTTTATAAGAATATCAATAGACAAGTTATTATGATGATTTATGGTAACCATTAGAAGCCTTTCACCAAGAAGAAGTCTTTCAAACTACTTAAATATTAGAACAAAGCTTTATGGTAGTAGCCGTTTCCCGCGTGTTTCACTTGCGTAAATTAAAATCGATTTATACAATTAAAATTCACTTAAAAATTGTTTCCAATTCGGATCTAGCTTTCAACTTCGATCCAGGTCCTGGTCTTTATTTCGATATTGGTTACGATGCCGACAATAAGTGTATAAATATCAGAAATATCCAGTGACGTTTTATCCTACTAATATTATAAAAGTGAAGGTTTGTGAGAATCAATGGATGTCTGTTACTCTTTCATGCAAAATTAACGAACATATTTCATGAAAATTTACAATAATATAACTTATACATCATAATAACATATAGGCTTATAATTTGTAAAGATATCAACTTTTACTCGCGGCTTCGCTTGTGTGAGCATAGAACGAAGTTTTCATTACACCCATTGGCGTGACTAGGGCTTTTGTCTAGGGGAGGCAGTAGTTCAGCTGAACTAACTACGCTCATTGGTCGAGAGATCATAAATGATGTCCAGTGATACAGCTGTTCATTCACTCTCCTTTTTATCATATGGCGCCTTTCTTTACTTCTTAGTAAAGTGGAAAATCCAGTGTGGCAACTATATTAATACTAGCTTTCGCGTTAGCCTATAACCATTTGCAGAGCCTTATCCGTATCTATATTTATCAAAATAGATTTAAGCGTGAAAGCACAACATACAAAGTCGCTTTCGCATTTATAATATTAAAGGGATTATAAACACACAAAAAAAACTGGTAAATGTATCTGTCTATTACTTTCAAACGAATTTAGATAAAGTTTGGTAAGAAGATGTAATAGTATCCCTGGAAAAGTACTTTTTATTGTGGGAAAATATGTAATTCCGAAGCGCATACTTTGTTACTTAATTAGAATGGTAGATGGGATATATATAAAAAGGAAAATAGAAACACATTAAACACGAAATACATATTTGTATTTCTTTTTATTATATTTTAATAAGCTTAAACATGCTTTAACTTCTTATGTGTTTCGCCGAATCGGTTTAACACGCACGGTATTGGCTGTTGCAAAGGGCACGACAGGCGCAAAAAGCGAACGCAGCGGAAGGTGTGGCAGAAAACTGTACCAATCTGGAAAAGTCTATCAAGACTGCTTTACGTTTCTAACAATTAGTATTTTGAAATACGGGTAGCTTATTGTAATTGTTGTTGTGTTATGAACAGTAAAAAATAATGAAGCGAATGGTCAGTGTATATTGGTGTATATTCTTACATGTGCAATACTTAATAATAATTAATGTATTGATTAGATAAAATAAATATCACAAATCCTTTACACAGCGCCATCTAACTCGCATATTAAGTAAATACAAGCTTTGATTTTCTATGTAAAACAAACTACTATACTTAATCCCAAATAATTGCGTACAGCAACCGGCGCTGCTGTCGTGCTCATAGCCAATAATAATATATCTACTTGTAAATTGTAGGAGACGAGAGGCGATTTTGATAATAATGCTAATGGATAGATTAGTTACAAGGGGATTGGTATTGAATCTTAAATTAAAAGGGAATAAACAGTAAATAATTTTTAATACTATAATAAAGCCTATGTTTACACTGATTGCTTATTGGTAACAGCAATGTTCACAAAAGGGTCGAGTTCAACGTCAGTCCGGGATTAAAATCGCGAGCAGAACCGAGGCCGGGACAAAGAGCGTAAGAGACAAGTTTACATTGCATGAGTCGTATTAATAACTCACACTTAAGTGCGGCTTTCCATTCTGAGAGTGGAAAGAGCAACACAGTTACAGTGCTCCGTTATGGAAAATAATTGTCTCGGCTTTCTCGTTAGTTCTTAAGATAGCGCATCATTTGAGTGACGTTTATTAATATAACCTCATGAGTATGGGTTCCTCTGGAATGATTTCATCGGAATGCAATCAGAAGCAGACGCGGAATTTAAATTGAGACCGGAATCATAATCAAGAGTGGGATTAAGATCAGAATCGTATTCGACGAAGTAATTCATACAAGTAGATTTGTGAAAATTTGATTACAATCCGTTCAGTCGTTTTGGAAATTAGTGCAGATAGACGGACAGATGGACATTCATTTTTATTTACTTGTATACGTTACGCTAATTATAGTAAATTTTAGTGTAAATGCTTTTGAAATTCTTATTTCAAACAAATTTCAACAAGGAATTTATGTTTAATTGAAAGTACTATTTAATATGAAGAAGTGCCATTTATTATTCTAGAATCTATACGACTTATATTATGAAATAAACGCAACCCACGCTCTCAACTATCTTTGTTTTTTTGGTGCAGATATTTGATATAGTAAGCCGTCTTTAAAATAAATCAGAACATTAAAGAGAAAATTACAAACACAAAAATTACAGCGCATCGTGTACGAGATAACGAACATTGTGCGTCATTTAAACGTTTCATTAAAGAACAGCCTGACGCAAACGCGCATGACCTCATGGGATTTGCTTACACGCTAAATGGATTGTGGGACTAATCGCCGGCATTCGGTGTGCACACGCCGCCGCCGTGTCCGCTGCGCGCGCTTACGTCACAGGATCGCCTGACGCTTGAGCTATCTAGAGAAATATTTTTGACGCGTACCCCTATTTCCAACTACAATTAGCGTTCAAAGCATTAGCGTCAGAACCTAAAAATATATTATGCAGGCTATTTAACATTAACCTCTCAAGTCTTCATACGAAAACGCCCGATTTATTATGGGACACTGATCATTTTAGAATATAATTACAAACATTAATAAGCTTTATTTTATAATTATCCATCCATCGGTATTGATTTTGTGTTATCTTCATGTTATTCTTCAAAGTCCGGTTTGTTGTGTTTTAGTTTAGTATTGTAATATAAACGTACTGAATTCTAACATAAAATCTAAAATTAACTAATTACTTTACGTTACATTAAGAAATTTTTTAAAATTTTCACAATCGAACGTTGTTTCAAATGTCTTTTCCGTTACGTGGAACCGTTGGTGGACGAAGAAATTATTAGATACTAGACGTTTAAACCGGTTTCGATGTATAAAGACATCAAATAGCATGTCAGCAGTAAATAGCCATCGCTTATACCGTAACATGGCCATTTTAATTGGTCGTCTGAAATCAAGTGCGCCCCGAGCATTAATTATTAAAATGGCAAGGATGCTTCAGAGTTTGAGAACTTTGTAATACGAATATATATCACCGGATACGGTAAGTCATGAAATCTGTATAGACTGGCATATCTTCATGGCGACGTAATTGTTTTTGCATTCGATTTGCGTCTGCTTTGCTATAATTTAAACACTATTTCACGTTTAACATCATACACTGTCTGGCGTGGGTATATTTAACACACGACTCGTTTTTAAATGGCAAGTAAACGCACTTTTAATATATACTAACGTACCCTTTCACGATATAAATGTCACATATTTTAAGAACATTGTAATCGCATTAGTGTAAAACCAAGATAATTATTGAAAAAAAAATGTATTAACGCAACGATTAAAACTTGCACAAAATGGATGCCTAAATCCAAGTTATAAGAACTAGGAAAATTGTTTTACAAATATGCGACCAGAATTGCCTATGACGCATGATAATATTATTATAAAATAATTATCATGGAATTAAGTATAAACGAAAATTAATAAAAATTATCGAATGTTAAGAAAATTCTACATCCTCGACATCAAATAGAAATTGTGCTGCGACTTTTAATTTATCGTTAACACCCATCATAAAATTCATTAAATCTTTATTAGCAATAAACAAATTTAAAATAAATAAAATTGACGTATTTTTGAATGCTCGAACTTTGCTCAGCAATATCGATAAAATTAAGAAAACATTCTGTTATGCACTGGTCAGCATACAAAAAAAATATTGAGAGTTCAAAAGTTATCGTGAGACAGTCACTATTAAATGGGAAAATCCCTTGTGTGACGTGTCACGGACGCAATGTTGGTAAATTACTTATTATCACACGAGTAATTTGAAAGTGCGGGTTGCCTTTTTCGTTAGACATTTTTGAAGCAATACCAATATTATCTTGTCAGGTATCAGATGACCCAATAATTATCCTCCTTACTGGAATATGATTGCATATATCAAGTGTAAGAAAATAAATTTCGTATCCGGTACGCAAAAACTGTACATCAATAATTAGATCCACAATAAGTCAAAAAGTTAATATAATCGGGCCACACATATAAATTAAATGAAGTATAAGGGGCTGATTATAAATTTAGAAGTTATTGTTTTGGTTTTTTTTTGGTTAGAAAAATTTCAAATGACTAAAAAAATTATACAATTCCGACCTCCAACAATTTTTATAATACATATTTTTTTAATGTGTGGATAATAATTATAAGTTGTTGCAAAATTTTTCTTTACAACGTAATCTCTGCGATTTGTAATTAAAGAACAAACGTAACGAATGCTTTATCGTGCTCATAAAAACTATAACTATTTCGAAAATATAATATGTTGAAAATTGTTGGCGAGATCGTGTACTTGCCATATCATTAAAACTGAGGGGCGAAAAAAAATATAAGTGTAAAGTTTCTGGTGGATCGCTTCATATTAATGTCGCTTTCGAATAATCTCTGTCGTATAGAAGATGTCTTAGTTTAGATTGATTTAACTATGGAAGATTAACGGTTTTTAACGGACTTTTACAGTATATTCCGGTAACGCTCCCTTCGGTGTATCGGGACTTTTCCCTTTCAGTCACTGTGACTGGCTGCTGAAGGTTGAGCGAATGATTATGAAGTCGTCAACGATGATGACCTTTAACATTTGGTTTCGGTTTAACGTTCTTTGGATATTGCAAAAATTTTATATTCAATATATTTGGAAGAAATTAAAATTCGCTGTTTTTTTTTTGTCATTTCAATATATATAAAAAAAAGATTATCAACTAATGTTTGTTACGAATATTTAGATATACTCTGACCCTCGTCTTTCCACTATTTTATAATGGAGAGATATGAATTTCGTTTATTAAGGTAGCGACAGCACAATCTCTATACTGACACTTTACATGAAACATTAATGGGTATTTTGGTTTAGTTTTATTCAAAATTTTAATGTATACAATTTAAATTGTTGAAATGACATATATTAAGATTATTGAAACATAATTTTTAATCTCATCAGCTTGTTCCTCAGTTGAACTGTCACGGCCCAATTTTTGCATCTTTTGATATACATTGCTATTGCTATGTAGGTTAAGTTTGTGAGTTGCAGAAAATTAACCTTCCAATATTTAAAAGTGAACATTACTGATTGTGTGGTTCATATATCTATTATTTCGTCCGTCAACGAAAAAAAAAGACTGATAGCGCTATCGTAAATTTGCATTGTTCCAAAAAAAACATCGCTATGCATTTAGGTGGTATGTCGTGCACCAAGTCGATTGTATTTAAAAACGCCTTGTGCAATGAGGTAGGTGGCAGTTTTCAAGTTAAACATTGTGCATTACAGCATTGTTTATACTAAGTGCTTGCATGCTCGTTATCAAAATGGGTCGAGTTTGCTGTTGCAATATTGCCTTGATGGAGTCGTTCTTTTAGTTTCCTTTTATGGGAGAGAAGTCTAGCGTCGGTTAATAATTATTAATTTTATGTAACACATACCAATACTTTTATTGATAATAATAAGCATTCAGTGATAAAATTTAATATAACTATGGTTTATTTAACTTAACATAAATTGATAGCATGTCGGTTTTAAAAGGTACTAATTCGTATACTTTGAAAATCAGTACTGCGTATCTGTATAAAAATTGTATATAAAAAGCAGAGCGAGGATCAAAATTGGGAACAAGTATCGGATCATGATCGAGAGATAAAACGAGTTCTGAATCGAAATCGTAAAATCGAAGTCGAGTTTAAACTCAAGTTCGTTCTTAATTGGAATTGGGGATGAACCTGAGTTTAAACTAAAACTAAGTTCAGAATCGACAGTAGAGCTGGAGTCAGATTGAGACTGGGATCGGTATTGAAATAGAGAGCACAAACGGGAACGGAACCGCTAGCGAGACTAGAATAGGAGTTGAGATAGGTTATAAAATTGGGATCAAATTTGCCGGCAGGTTGTGAGCTAGACTAAAATAGAATCGATATGAAAATCGATATCTTAATCACTGTGTCCATGTTGATAAAGTGATTAAGATATGAACATCGTTTTCTGATGTATACATCCTTTAAGTAATGACGTACAAGGTAAATATATAAATTTAATAATGAATCAAGGGCGTATTAACTCGAGTACCAAGAAGGTTCTAATCTACATTATAATAATAAATATTTAAGTCGTTATTACGCACCCAATGATTTAACATGAAAAATCGTTGATTTTGTGCGGCTGTTCATTAAAGATTTTTGCAAGGACAATAATGTTGGAAGATAAGAATAAAAGGTTTTGTTTTTGTATTTATCTTTGTTTATCGGTTAGTCTGTTTGATTGAAGGTGTATCATGAAAAAATCACTTAATCAATTCTCAAAATCTAATTTCTGATTGATCATATGGAGCTTAAGGTGATACGCAGTGATAAAAAGAGAGTTTTGTTTTTTCTTCGTTCTCATTAAATGCATAAGTTGCGAATTTGATTTTTAGGTATATGTTTTTTCATTATTTATGTTAGTGAATTTTAAAAGGAATGTGTGTAGTGAACGCGTGCGTGTATCTTTACAATTTTGAACGGATACAACGTGATTTGCGCATTTAAAATGATTCTACTCAACTTAGACTTTCTGTAAACTTGAACTGATTTCGCCTGATAATCTATCTGATCTACAAGTTTATATTGTTATTTATTACATGATTATACTCATAGCGTAATAGTGTGCCGAGTTCTTTTAAATGTGCGCGCAGGATATAAGTATAAAACGACGGCGAAGTGGTCTAAGTGGTGTCGGGTGCTCACCTATGACATCGGTAAATTCGATGTACCCGGGCTAGCTCAGGAAAAAATATTAGATTTCTCTAGAGGTAGATTTCAGCGAGTGTTATAATGCTCTGAGCCACTTTTTGTCATTGTCATATTTTTAATTATATAGAACACAAAATATCAGATAATATACTCAAACTAGGGGTTGGGAGGTATTTGAGTTGCGCAGGACCTCGTGATCTTTAGAGTTAGTGAATATGTCCCTATTAATTCTTTATGTCGAATGTTCCGATAATTATATATATAAACTACCAAATTTTTCAAGTCCAAAATTTTAATGTCATATGGGTGAAATGAATAAATTATGTCGAGAAAATATATTGACCTTTTATTATTTCTTCATATTTCTTTTTCTTATTGTTTGTTGCAGTTTAGAAAACTCAAATATTTATCATATTTAATGAAAAAATCTATAGCAATTGGTGATTTGGTGTAATATATTGCAATTGCATTTAAAATTTTGGTTAGTTCTATACAGAACACAGTGCTTCAAACTGAAACATCTTTTACTTCACAAGGCATAGATCCGACCATCTGGAGTACTGTAACGTTGTCACATCTGGGCTGAGACACCTCGATATCTATTACTGCCTCTTCACCGTATCCAGCGAAAAGCGTCTCGCATCATCGACGACGTTGTAATATTCGACCAGTTTAATCCGTTAGAGAGGTAGGATCGTTTTACATCCTCCCATTGCGTAATTGTAAAAATAAACAATAATTAATATAAATGTTATCTTTTATCTATCCCGATTTTAAAACTCGTTTCCACGGGTGTTTTAATCTCCCGTTTCGCTATTCAGCATTCTAAACCTGATAACATTATTTATAAAAATAAATCATATTCGAAATCGGGTTCTCCGAGATGGATATAATACATTCACTAGCGATGATTATGATGAAATCGCATGTCGTTACTAACGGACGGGGGCCTCACACTGAGAACGCTGGTTTGAGCTGGCGGCGATCTAGACTCTCTTCAACCAAGAGGCCCTTAGAACTTCAGCAGAAACAGCTAGAGCGGCTATCGGCGATGATCTGCGAAAGAGTACAATAGGACATAGTATATCCCCTTTGATCGCATATCAACAACTTTACGTTGAACACCAGATTTAATTTGATCAAGCTCCGACTGATGGCAGATTCTGGAAGAGTTTTTACTGGTGCAGACGTCACCTCGCACGTCGGTTGCGGGAGAGAGTCCTCGCTCGATCGCTCTGACGCCGCTACGCACGCGCTCATGCCATGTACAAAATTCCAGATAACTTCTCCTGAAGTTGCATTCGCTCTCTAACAACTCTGTTTAATCCTCTCTCTCTCTCTCTCTATCTCTCTCTCTCTCTCTCTCTCTCTCTCTCTCTGTTTAACCCTGTTTTGCATGCTAAGTGTTTAAATTTATGAACTACATACAGCCCTCACATTCACTTATAGTGTTTTTAGAATAGACCTTTGTGCAGAAATTGTTCCGTTACTTGTAGTTAGGAGTTATCATTAATTATATGTCGTTTCTTAACGCTAGATGGCCCTACTTGTTGGCTATTATGATAACTTAGACTGTTTAATAAAGACCATGTTACAATAAGAGGCGTATACGTACACGACGCGGATTTCTCCAGTTTTCGATGCTGTGCGGATAACGGATATAACGGATGCCGTGCGAGCGAGAAGTTTTGGGCCTATATTCAGGAAAAAAGATTTTATCGCTGGCAATAAGAACGAGAGTCCTATATTATCGTCTATGAAGGGATTTTGTTTCATTTTTCACGCTTTCCTAGCAGTCCTTGAACGCAATGTAAACGTGAAGTATACCGTGACCGCCCTTCCCTTAAATTGCGTCACGTAATTGGCGTACGGCCCTTAGCAGCGTCCGCGGCATTATTCACTTCAATTTCAACGTGGAGTTTAGCTTTCCGTTACATTTCTTGCTTTACAAAATTTTTAGTTGTGAAACAAAGAAAAAAGTATCATTGTTCTCCTTTTTAAGTATAACTCTTACGTGTTTTTGATGCTTAAAATGTTTACATTTATTTTCTCTCTTTTGGGAAATTCTTTTGGTGCTACATTAAAATTTGTAATTGGTGATATGAACTTTCAATTTTTATACTTTTCAATCGTGATTGATATGATTTCAATTACTGAGCTAAAAATACAATACATTTTATGTTTTTGGCTCAGACTCATAATTATCTAAGCATTAAAAAATTACAGATTTTTTTTATTGTAAATGTCTTAAAGTTTATTTTGTATCTTCTGAAAACCTACTATTCCCGTTTCTTATAATTCATGATATAGTTTGTCTGTGACTATCGCAAGTGCCTCACCTGGCGAAATTCGGAGATAAATGGGTTCTTAAAGCGCCAATACTTAAATGTTAATAAAAAAAATACGAACAACTTTTACCAGGAATAGTTGCGAACAAAGCTTTTATGATTGTGTCGAATATCAAGTTCATAGCCGAGGAGGGCATCACGACACCGTGGCCAGACAGACGGGCACCGAGCGCGCTCACCAGCGATACCGGTCCGAACTTAAGTACGAGACTCTAAACATTGTACGCATTATCGTACCACGGCCGAAAGGAACAATCGACTCTTGTATTCGGTTCGCCTTGCACGTCGGTCCGCACGTGTGCGTCCGCCTATTCGTGGAATGTTAAAATAACAATTTTAAAATTATACACACCTACAACTTTTATTCTATCGTTTTCAATATATGCCAAAAACGGGGAAAACGTGTTTATACAGTATTATTGCTTGTATGTATTTCAACACAGGGATGTATTTTTACAAACTCTTATCTATAATTCCAATTATTAGTTTCGATAGACTTCACTTGCAGCGGTGTCTTTCAAACTCTCATTTGCAATAGTTAACTGCTAATTGTTAAAATTAAAAACTAAGTATGTCAAAATATCAGTAATCTCAGAAATATTGGCATTGGTGACATTGATTTACTGTCACGAATTTCAATATCGTTTATACTAACTTAGTCAACTGCCTACTGTGAAGTGTTTACTTTTTAACTTTAAGTTAGCTATTAATGTATTAGTATGTTAGTTTAGATCTTGCAAGTTAATTTTGAAGTACTTCTTGATGTGTGATATGATTGAGGTGAAATTTTGGGTTTATGCGTGTGCTCAGTAACAACACAATACTCCGTTGACCTGATGCTGCAACCTACCGTCTACTTACCGGATTTCTTGAACGCTTTATATTACATATAATCGATTTCAAAGCAAACGTATGAAGATATTATTATGTAAAAGTTCCATTGTGATAGCAAAACACTAATCTCAACTGCAACCAGAATACTCAGCTAACGAGTGAACCATTGAAAATTTGTTAGCATGGGCTTGAAATTCGTTCAATGAAATGGTGAAGTTATCTTTTACAAATACGAAAAGGTGTTAATAAGACGTAAATAAAAAAATACAAAAGCGAGTATTTATCTATTTTAGTCTTTATTGCCTATTTACTGTAAATTTTGTATGAATTCTACTTTATGTTTTAGTTATTTTCAGTTCTTAAATAAACCAAGAGAAACATTGTTTTGTACACATAACACAAAGGCTTCGTAATTATCAATGTTTGTATCGGTTGTGTTTCAAGTTAACGACCCAAACAATATGAACTTAAATGTTTATGGATAAAAAGAAAATTGCATCGATAACGTCCCAGGGTTATGAAAAAAGAGCAGGTAAATCTTTATCAATTTATTTATTTTTAAACACCTAGTAGAGAACACAGATATTCTAGTCTGATTAAGATAATTTCAAACATCGTAATTATACTTAATACTGAATCGGTTATAATTTATATAATTATAATCGAATAACTATGTCTGGTTTTAATAACCATCTTTTTCATTCGTTCCGTAACGAAAACGGTACGATATTTAAATACAATAGGTATGTCGTTTAAATCGAGACACTAGGCCCTCACCACCACTCGCCGCCTGTTGACATTTAAACTGTTTCATACCCATTTATGGTTATTAAACTCGATTGTTGGCGGGTTACGCTCATATTTGAATTGAATGCCCGGCCGGTATCGCCGACACCATCTCGGCCCGCCGTTATCGCTAGGGTTTCGTTAATTATCTATAATTTATGTGGACAGAGACGATTTATGCGCCGCGGAGATCACTCTTAGACGTATGGTGTTTTTGTACTACGATGACCGTCTCACGGTTTAGCTGTTCAATTCTAAGTCAGCCGTGCGAGATATACACTTCGTTTGCCAGTCGAGATGACGTAATTGAAAATTGTTTAGTTTGTTTGCATTCACAACGTTTTTTTTTGTCTGCTTGTACGGGTGTTTGTACACGTGTACTATTTATACACAACTTCGCGTTCGCGACGTATCGGCTCGCCTTTGACTGCGTGTCAGAGTTATTAGTCATCACTTGGGCAATTAATCATCTCGCTTTAAGCGATTTAATTAACCCGAAACCTATCAGTTTGAATGTTTGTGTAGAAGAATTTAAATATCAATTAAAAACATAGAATTGTATTATATGTGGGTAAACAAAAAATCGGCCTTGATTCAATTTTCCACCAATATCTAATTTATTATTTTTCAATGAGAAAACCAAAAATAAATGGTCTTATATTTGTAGTATTAACCAATCACATGTTAATTTTATTAATTCAAGTATTATATCAATATGTGGATGGCATAAAGCAGGTTGACCGATTCACCCTAGAGAGATATGTCGATGGATTGATCGATTTTAGACGTTGCCTACCGATATCTTTTTTTTAAAGTCTGTCAATCGACAACACCTGTGACACTATTGTGTACGAGGACGAGAACTACAACGAGTCCATAAAAAGAAATGTCGGAGGGACGACCGTTCCCGTGGTCAGTTCTTCTTAAGAACGGATGCGTCATCGATACAGATTTCAATCCGACAGCTAATTCGTTGACCGCCGGCGCCGCCCACCGCGCCCGCGGCGCTGTGGGCAGCGACGCGTGGTGATAGCTTGTGACGACACTATGCCCGTACTGTTATAACAGTGTTTGTGAATAAGTAATAAATAATTACGTATATTAGATTAATAAATTATCAAAATATTTCTAACAGTTACTATATACTGAAATAATAATCTGAACACCAAAAGTTGTTAAATGGAAATTCATTTTTGAAAATGTGAATCATCATCCGTGTAATTCACTTTGAAATAATATGATGAATTTTAGTATTTTCGGTTTGAAAACTACAGAATTTAAAAAGGCGTGGCAATTATTAGCAATTGTTTAAAAAGAAAACAAAAACCAATCTGAAATCTTTTTAAAGGAATTTTATAATACACATCTCATAAAATAATTTGAAAAATTACGTTAATAACAGAAAATAAGCGCACTTTATCAACTAAAAACCAAAAGAAAATAATTTTTAATTTAATTTTATTTAAGGTAATTAAACTTGGAGTGCTTGATATGGGTTGCATAAATTATTATCGCTAGCTATTTGTAAAAACAGCATCAAATAAAATTTAGGCAAGTAGAAAGCACCTCAGCTAATAACAAGGATTCCACACTTTTAATTTAATAAGTAAAATTATTAATAACATATATTTCTGTTATTTTCCAGTTTATTGAAGCGTTTTTATTTTTAGATTTCCGTAGCTTTATTTTATTTTTATCTTTTTAGTATGAACTCGTAGGTCAATAATTATGTAACAGTATTGGTTTTATAAAACACTAGCTTAATCCTAACTTGAGAATCTTACTAATAGCTACGCTAGGGTTCTGCTATCCACGTTCCAGCTCCTCCATCAGGCCCTCGTCACCAAGTGTAATGTGTTGGAAATATAAAAACGATCCACATTAGTCTAAATTCGAAAGATTTACTGGAAGCTTTATACGCACTTTTTAGTTTTCTTTTAACAATGAACTAAAATTGTTCTTGTCATTAGTGACGTTACGTCGTGTTTTGTTGTAATAATTGTAATAAATTTCTTTTATCGATACATTGATATTAACTAATATGAATAAATTATAGGAAGGAACCTTATCACAGCTTTATTACAAGTTTGGAAAATTTAAAAGATAATAGTTTCTAAACAACTTTAAATCGTTATAGATTCTAAATAACCATTCAAAATGAAAAAATATTAGAGAAACCTAATTTGATTTTCAAAGACCTATTCAATGATACCCCGCTTCATATAATTCGCAAACTTTTAATTTTTTCATTTTTCACATAATGGCATATGGTTCTCTCCATATTAAATTTTGAATACTGTCATGTATTTAAAAATACTTACAAGAATAAGACAAATCGCTTTTCGTAAGAACTATCAAAACCGGCTCACGCGTTTGGTCTCTAAAGTAGAGTTGTCGCGAATACTCGCTATTATTCGGTATTCGGCATTACTCGACATTTTTTTGTATATTCGTCGAATACCGAATAATTCTAGTATTATTCAGCATTCGGCGAGTATTCGTCTAAAATAAATTTTTAACGAACAAAAAAAACTAATAACTAAAAATAATCATTCTTTATTATTTTCCTTAATAAAACTAAACACAACATCAATAATTATTTATCATATTAAATATTAAAATTTAAAATTCTCTCCTGTGCTGTCATTAGGTTTTAATTAATTAATATTTAAAATCCACCAGAGGCAGATTGTGATGCAAAAACTATTTTTCTGCACGTTCGGGAGCGAGTCGGTTTCGCTTTTTCTCGTAAAGTAATCCTGCCTCAGAAAATAGTCTTTATAGAAATAAAATAAAAATAGAAAAAGTATTTACTTGAAAAGGTTGCCAGCATTTAAAAATTAAATAAATATATACGAATTACGTGCATATTACACATGAAACAGATTTCTCTAGCTTTATTTCTCACAACTTAAAAAATAAGTTTTAAAATTAAAATTATTATTAAAATTAAATAACAAATAAATGAGCCTGAGTTTAATGCTATATTTAATAGAAATAAAAATTATGTTTAATGTGCCTTATTTATGTCGAATAGTAATGCCGAGTTATTCGACTATTCGCCAAAGCGAATGGCGATTACTCGGTATTCGACTATTCGCTATAACAACTATTCGCGGCAACTTTACTCTAAAGCCCCACAAAAGAACAAACATACATAAATACATATACCCATATGCATTTATGTATGTCGATAAACACAACTCCTTTGCGTCGCACAGTCGGGTAAAAATGAAATATAGTTGTATTAAAGTACGAAGCAAATAAAATTTCACGACTCCGTAATTAGTAACAGATGGTTCGCATTCCTTACGTTCCGTTTCGCAAGACGAAATAGCCGTGTATTTACCGAAATAGAATATTATGTATTAATAGCCCGCTGGAGTGTGACGTCACAGGAGCGTAGCGTCGCGAGCGGCGCCGACGGCGCGCCGTGCGTCACACGGCACTGGAGAGACTTCGTGAAACTGACGGACGCGTCATTATTATACACGCTCGATAAGGGAATGTTCACACAAGACACTCGTGATTGATAAGTCGTGACTCATCGTTAAATTCTCGTTCCAGAGTCACAGGTTATTTTTATTTAGGTGGCACGCAATTAGTAATCGAATAAACGCTGCAATTGTCGTGTTCTTATTATTGTTATCGTCCCATTTTTAAAATCCTTATTATACGCAGAATTAACATCTATTTATTTAATATACAAAATAATATAAATTATTAATAACAGATTTGAGTATTATAAAAATTAATTTTCATAACGGTCCAATAAAATTAGCAGGGGAGTCGGAGAGAAGTTAACGGTGGAGAGAGTAGTGGCAATACCGCACAAAATGGCAAAAATCTACAGTTATTGTATTGTGTGAGGTGTTAATTCGCGGAAATCCATAGTAGACGCTTGCCTGCAACATGCATTAACATTCAGCATGCAACCCACCGCTGACCCTCGAATCTGCCTCTCCACTACGAATCTCTATCCAAATGATTGAATATTGATTCCAGAGGATTGACAGATATCAAACACCTAAGCAAGTGTTATTTATTTTTATAATTATCTTATTCCGCTAACTGTTAAACTGTCAATTCTACGTACGTTTCGTGCCAACAAGGCACATCCTCAGGAAATTGCCGACAGTCACATCCACCAGGGTGCAAGCAGCGTTAAAACAACCAGCACAACCTCGTTAAGCAGGCCGCTGTCAATTATGTCAATTATGACGTGCTGCATGTTAATGCATGTTACAGACAAGCGTCAAAAATCTACAGATCGGTTCATTAATAATTAATAAAAGTTATTTATTTTTCTGGTAATGTTTAAAGTTACCTTTATTATGTTTATCGCAATTATAAGGTGGGCACTTTTTAACGGGCTAAAGGGTACGCGGTGCTGTTCATTTACGAGGTGTGTGTGTGTGTGTTTATTATATATTACGATGTACATCTCTAACTTCACCATTACATAATTTAAAATATCCACATTGCGATTGTTTATGGTCATGGAAAAAGTCATTCTTTTCCAAATATCTACAATCATTTTCAAATAAAAAAAAAATCTAAATGTTTTAATAATAAGTATTTCTTCATTATTAGAACATTTAAAATCAATCTTAAACATTTAGATTATTTATTATCAATTAACCTGTTGTAGTTGAAAAGCTAATAGCGAAGTCCGTGTACATCTTCAAAAGCCTCAAAAGGCGGCGCTCGGTATACTCTCGTCACAATGCAAGTTATATATAGCCTTTAGCTCACCCCGCGGTCGCGGCGCTCGTGTGCGCCGACCGCGGGCAATGCGCTACGGGGAATGGGCGCGCTCCTATAGCGGCGCATGAATGAATTTATTTATACCTAACGAAACGTTTACGATTCCGACGCCTCGACGTCGCTTTGTGACCGTCGAGGCATGAAATATTTTTACTATAGAAGTACACGATTGCGTAATTTCGCCCGAGCGCCATCTATGGACACGCATGCGTGCGGGTGACCGTATATGTTCTTCATTTGTCCGAAGCTAAACTGCGACTCTGACGCCTATATGTTGCTATCTATGTTTGCGTCGTTCACAGAGACCTTTTTAAGATGATTTCTTTTAAGTCAAATTGATATTTTCAAATAATGGAAAATTTTCGTAATACAGAAATGAAATTTCTGTGTTACGAAAAAAATGATGTGTATCAGCTTCGATGCTTGACTGAGTTTGTTCTTAAAAATTAAAAATATACGAAATAAATAAACGAGAATAAATGGAATATTTTAGAATATATGTATAGGTGAAATAGACAAAGGGGGTAAATAAACGCATCTATTAAAATACTGAAAGCATGCATATATTTTTATTCATAATTATTTATTTTGATTTAATATAATATATTACATATACAGATAATATTACATAATAAAAATTGAAACTACAAAATTCCATATTAAATAATGGGTAGCCATGCCAATAACGTTTGATATTATATAAATCGAAAGCTTAACTTACCTGCGCTAATATTAAAATATTTATAATTCAACAATGAAAGAAAAATACACGCTTTTAATATAATTAGAAGTACGCCAATATATAACCCAAAGGTACAACACAATAACGACTTCACTTCTTGTTGGCACTCAATTTCGCTTCCCATCTAACTCCCGTACCACGGGTTTTGTATACGAAAATCGAGAATTAAGGAGTAAACTCTAAAAAGTAATTAGTCCCTTTTATACAATAGAAATACTACTCTCTTTTGTAAGTTTTCAAAAAAATACGTAAGTAAATGTAACATTGAGAACATATTTTTTATTCAAATGATCGAATATTCGAATTCGAGAATCGAATATCCTCTAATTTCGTTGTCATACTTGTTGACATAAGTATTAACAGCGACTTGTCGCAAACAAATTTCCTCTTACAGACAATGATTAATAACAATTGTCCTTTGTTTAAAAATACTAATACCTATTTAATTTTGATCATTGTAAAATACACAATTTCGAACGTCACTCCACATGGTACATAAAGCAAATATGATAAAAATTTTAACATGCTCCTTATTGTCAATAAAGGTTCTATCACTACAAATAGGTACGAGGAAAAAACTTCTGTGTTACAATTCGTTAAATACACAGACAGATAGGTGCACCATTTATCTGGCTGTATTAAAATTTTATCATAAGTTCCCGTTTTCACCTATTAGGTACGGAAATCTAAAAATAAACAAAATGACAAATGAAAATTCTCAGTACATACTATTTAGGTTACAGTAAGTCGTAGCTATTTAAGGTAGCGATAAAGCAACAACAAAAAAAAACATACACAGAAAAAAATTGACAATTTCTGCAGTCAACATGTGTTACCGTTTGAACACAAATAGTCAGTTGGATTTTTCTCCTATAATCACTTTCATGCGTTTGTACATAAAATATATTTGTTATTTACTATATCCATTATTTTTAAAATTCGACCCGCTTAGTTTTTTTTTTCATTATTGTAAAATGTATTCAATAAGCATAATAGATGGAGACACGCTTTTTCTTAAATAACAAAGTGAAATTAATTATCTGTATACAATGATTGTGACGCAGAAGGCACAATTACGGCATCTGTGATCTTTACTGTAAATTATGTTATATTGGTTACTATAAAAAATATACTGGCCTACTTATTGTACCCTTTTATTTTTGTCAACAAAATAAAATGACGTATGTAGTCTACTCGTTCACGTCATTGATATTAGTGCGACGTATTTGAGGTATCAATAAGACGTCACAAAAATAAATATGAACTGTGCCGGATTTGTCTAGAAAAAAATTAAAAATAAATAGAAATATTTTCAATAAATATAGGTGTACAGTCAGAGCATTGAGTATAGACAGATGTCGGACTATCTAATTTTAAGTTTTACGAATGCTACAATAATTCGCGCAATTACGTTTCGCATTTAGAGCGGTATTCTGAGAAAGTTATTGATCATAACGAGATGATATAGAAATATCGCGTATTGAAACCTTGCCAATGTATTTGATTGCAGGCAAATTGTGTAACTGGCCATTTCATAAACTTCCCATATAAAAATCCTATTTAAATTTATTAAAAAATGTACACTCTTTTGTATTCTTCGGAACCGTTGCAAAAAGCAGTTGATCCGGTTTGGTTTCCTAACCTAATCCAGTATTAATTTGTTCACTGATAGAAAAGTTATCAGTTTAAAATTAGTTGTTTTACAGTATCAGTATCAATTTCGGTAACTATAATCGCCAACCGATCTTCACGTAAATCGTCAAAGAAGTGGTTATGTCCACGTCCGAATTCGCTAAACCAGAAATGCTTACAGATACAACATGGAAATCCATTACCACATGTCAATTGAAGTGTCTGGCAGCTTTCTTGTAGACCTAAGCCATACCAAAAATCATAAAAAAGAATGGCGCGAACATTCTTCCGGTTTAAATTCATTGTAACGCCGGCTACAATTTTGTAAAAAATGTCACAGCCAAAAAGCAAATGATAATCCACACAAACTAAAACAGAACCTGTTTCCAGGGTTCCATGTTCGAAAACCGTAATCGTCTACTTAATACTCTCATTATACATGGCCAGTCCTATAATCTTTCAGTACGACCTACGTAGGCGACATTTTTTCTACATGAAGCGAAATATATATCATTATTTTATAGTTCAAAATCATGAAAATAACACATTGTATATAGTTTACACTATTTAATTTTGAATAATACTCTTGTACTTTGTAGCGATTATTTTTGTTTTAAAATTTTTAGAATTTTGCTGAATTCTTTTACATTAAGACATACGTTTTTGTGATTTAAATTATAATAAAATTACTATACTCTACTTTAGTATAATTAATGTTTTTATTATTCATTTATCTCCCCTTGTCCTCACAATTTGATTATATAGGTCACTCTGCTAATACATTTAATTATTATATATACATCTGACTACAATTTGTCTATTTGTATCTAGTCTAATTGTTCAACTTTGATGACTAACGATCATAATAGCCACTTGACAAAATGTCGTCTTATTCTTGACCTTCGAGGTAAGAAACTAGTCGTTTCATAAAAAAAAATATAAAATGCCTAGTTTCAGAATCTGCCTTCGACGCGTTCAAGGTCTTGGCAATAACTATGCTTTTACGTGGTTTCGTTATGAGAAATAGATTTCATGGTAAATAGTTAAAACAATAACACACCATAAAAGTTTTCTAACATGGCGGCGAGGTTACTCATAATACAGTACCAAGAAATATTTCTACTTCGGCGTCTCTGATATGTGTAGTTTTCGAGGAAAATATCTAAGATGACTCATAGGCGCTTTTTAGTTTTATATTTTTTTGGTATTAACCTTTTTTCGTAGACACTTGAGGCCGAACAGAATCGAAAAAAGATAAGCGTGTGCTACGATCAATTTAAAAATTGCAGCGACGTGTTACAGACAAGAAATGGCGTATTTTTTGCATAGTGAATGGCGGAAACTTACGTAAAAATAAAAGTATTCATTTTTAAACCTATGCATCAGTTAATACTATAAAGGTTCAGATCTGCGAACTAAGTGGTCATAGTTGCGGATTAGCACATAAACTGTCTATTGAACTAATTTACCTGATGTCCTATGTCAGTTTTCACGACACGTACTTTATCTTGTGGGAAAAGAAAAAATATTAATATCCACCACTGTCCGGCAACGGTGTTTTAAGATGCGATTCATCTCGGTCTTCTGCAGCAAACAGCAAACCCATCTGAGAAAACGGTTGACCTACCCCTAATGGTGTAGACAAAACTTAGTATCATTATGGTCAGCGAGCCGTGTTAACCAAGTATGGCTACTATGCACTACCCTTTTCAACGCGCTAACGAAGCGACCCCCGACTCACCGCGACGGTCCAACTGGTTGCTGTCTCCGTCAGCTATAATGGAGTTAGAGTGACAAAAGTAGCTAAGAATCTCCTGCTAAGAAGTCCTGCTAACATTCCGGTGTTTCACTTATAAGACACGCACTTTGAAGTCCGACGCACTATAGGTTCACATAAGTAATAATATAAGTAAGAAACATTATGCATCTCTATTGCGCTAACATGTCTCATTAACCGTAAGGCGATAGCGTATCTCAACCGGAAATGAATGATTGTCTTTGTACCACATTGAGATTCTCGAGGCGAAATCGGTCAAATGAAATGGCGATGAGTTAACAATTAGGTGATTTGGGATTTAGCATTGGAATCCGAGAAATGCTAAGCGACTGGAGAGAAAGAAAGAGATTTACCATTCACGGTGAACTGCTTCTTTAAGAAATGGCGATGAACGAACCGAGATAGGTCACGGAAAACAAAATAAACTTTGTTATGACGACTAAGTGCCAAATATTAAATAATGTCTTAAAGGTAAATAAGGTTCATGGCAATGACGATCACGGCATAGTTAAAGGCACATTGAATTCGAACGTAAAACTTAGAAAGATATCGTCTTACGAAATTTCAGGACCGTCTTACAATTTTAACATTTAAAATTACGATTTTTTAAAAATATTTTATTGTGCTATAGGAAGTAAATAATGGGCTAGTTAATTCTTTTCAAAGAGAATTTGCACAACTTTTTTTATTAATTACAACGACATGTCAAATAAAAACCGTGAATGTCTAAATCGCTTATCTGAAAAATTTTACGATTTGAATTTGTCATTACGAAAAAAAATGTATTATATAAATCGACATCAATAAATACACTAGAAAATTTCGTTTGCAATATCCCTCGGGAAATATTCGAAGAGGACGTACCTGCCGTAAAAACGATGGCTCCACGAAATGTATTTTATTACTAGATTTGGCGACGCACAACCAAACCCAAGGGGCTTCCCCGTTTTCCTTTAATAAGAGCAGATCTCGTTGTTACTAGAAGAAAAAATCTTAAACAAAAACAGCTATTAGATGTTCTATAAACAAGCATTTATAGATTATTACTGCTTGTATAATTTATGTCAACGCTTTCTTTTAATTATTTTTTGTATTTAGTAAACAAATGAGGAGACATTGCAAGCTAAGTCGTAGAACAAAATGATGTTGCCTGTGCGCAAAAAATTAAAAAGATGTTTCTTCATATTTCTGAAAGTTTAGTTTATAAGTCAAAAAATACAAACTAGAAAACAAAACTAAGTTTCAAACTAATATTTTACTTTTGTAACTTCAAAAATTAAATTAAATTAGATAATAAAAACTAATATATGATAATAAAGACTAATATATGATATTAATGTAAAATAAAAATTCACGCCTATGAATTTGGTAAACATTTATGAAATTGTTTACGTACAATCTATCATTGATATTTTATAAGAACCATAGACATGAGTGAATTTTCTAATAACTGGAAGAATTTTCAATATCGATTCACTTATGTTTCTATAGTTTCAATGATTTTTTTTGCCGTATTTGTCTATATAATGTTTAAAAAAAAAAACAGAACAACTTTCTGAATTTCTGAAAATAGAGTAAAACCTTACTTTCTGTTTGTGTTTAAACTTGGGAATTTATCACCGTTCCGTAAATTCCTTTATTAAATGATATTTAAGATTGTCACTAAAGTTAACACTCATCATTATTTAACAAAAAACTTTGTATTTATAATTTTACTAGCTTTTGCATTCGGCTCCACCCGCGTAGAAATAAAATTATGAAACTTTTTTTGCATGGAATTTATGTAAAATCCGTTCTTTGTGGGCGTTTACATCACGAAAAAAGTAACTATGCCAAAGTTCAAGTCAGTCGGACCTATAGTTTCAGGTACAAATCGTGATGAGTCAGTTAGTCAGTGGTATTTCGTTTATATATATTATATATACATTATTGAATTTCATTATACGTGCTGTCAAAAGTGTCATTTTACCAAATGATCATTACGGCCAACCTTAACAGTCTATGACATATTTAAATTATTCGGAAAGTAATAATTCTAAGATTTTTATTGTTTCAGTAAGTTTCCAATTTATTCAGAAGAACATCTACTTACTATCAAATTACACTCATACATTACTTACGAGAAACTCGCACTTCACATGTAACAACTCGAGTACGCCTTAATATGTTTTAAAGCTGATATGTTGCGCTCAATCTGAGAATAACTTTAAACAATGCGTAATCATGACACTCCACTCAGCTTAGAGTGTAGACAATGAAAATGTCATACACGTCAGAAAAAACTTCTACGTCCACGTGGGCATGCGTTGCCAAGAAAAATATAATTATTATTTTAAATGTAAACAAATGATGAACCTTTCCCTAAATTGCACTATTTTTTTGTAATACTTGATGGTGTAATGTCGTTTTGAAGTTTTATTTGTAAAACCCTCTCCGCGCTAATTATTATTAGAAACATTTGTCGTATACAGCAGTAATTTAGGAATTTCCCAAAGCGATCGTTAATTCAGTGTGGGTGAGATTTATTGCATGTTCAAACGAATTAAGATTTTATCGCCGGCTCTGTAGATTGTTCAACGAAAACCGCTCGATCGCCTTGTGGCGAATTTAAGGTAATCAATTTCAGGCCGGCTTTCAACGGGCAATTACGAAACGGAAAACGGGAATATTCAAGTATTTATCGACCGACAGCTTTACTTTCCCACCTCACATTCTGTGTACTTCATTTCGCAATCGCTAGATCAAAGTTTGTTGTTAAAGAGGATGAAAAAAACTTTTCCTTCTGTTCTTTCTTCTTAGGAAATAAGTTCTTCGCTGGCATAACTTTAAAGTTATGCTGGTCACATACTAGAAGAATTTTTCTCTCAGAGAATTGCTGAATCCCGCCGGTACAATCCCGCACACCGATCAGAAACATCGATCCGGCAGTCTGAGTTTAGTTCGCGACTGACTCGCAGCAGCGTTGTATATAATCCTCATATAAAAACACACTTAACGAAACAAAATGAACGACGATGGCTTAATTTCATCGGCGTTATTATTCTACCTAACTACAACAAGCGTCGAATTGAGAAAAAGTACCTAATATCATCTAAGTTTACTTGTACTTTTTACTTATATTTTTTTTTCCTAATTTAAATAATTTCAAATTTTTGTTACTTTTTTGTAAAGTTCTTCCCAGGCCAGGTTTAAGCAATTTTTGTTAGGATAATTTTTGTCACACAGATTCTATAATAGAAGGGTATTTTCAATCTCCTAATAAATCACACCATGTCTGCCATTTTGTCTCCCCGTACAGAGGGAACATGCGCGTATTACAATACGGCGTCAGCTCGACAATGATTGCAGTGATGAAAATTTCTGATTGTGTGGGGGATGTCATACAAATATGCGTACATACGAAACGTATAGAGAACGCGCTCTCACGCTTTTTGATAACAAAAATTTCTGGCGTCTGATCACAAAAATTTGTGGCGTCTGATCAACGTGCATTGGGAGCTCATGTGGTAGCGGACGATCAAAACGTCAGAATATTGGCCGTCTGCAAATGTTTTCCGACGGGCGTTAGAGATTTTCTGACAGAAAAATACTTATCTTATGCAACCAGCCTAAACGTGGCATAGTTTCTTTAAGACTTGAAAAACAAAGCGTTAATTTTTGAAACTATTATGATACCAATATATTTTACATTATATATACGATATTATGATAAAATAAAAATATTTTTGTTTCAAAAAGCAAATGATGCAAAATTTTGACAGATTGTCAAAAATGTTTGATATCGTAACGAACTTTCCGTGAGTAGGTACATCATGTCAGTGCTCAAGCGAATACTCTATCGCAATTCACCATATTTTATTAAATAGATCACACTTATGAAAACATACATTGAAAATGCCGTCACGACAAATCGTACCGTTGAAAGTCCGTCCATTGAAAGTATTGCCGACTACACGGAGTTTTTTCGGTCTATGTCTTTTGTCGGCATTGTCGTACTTCAACAAACGAACTTTATAAATGAACGGGAAATGTAAAATCATATCGTAGACAATTAACACGCATACTAACCTGCGTGAACGGGGCCGCATTCAAATGAAATATATCGCCACAATAAATATTTATACTTCATTACGTATTCTGATTCACTCGCTTTCGAGGCTCACAGTACAAGTGTACGGGTCACATAAAGCTATGAATATCCATCGATTTAAGTCATGTGCTTAGGACTTAATCTGATGCTATTCGATATAAGCTCGTTCTCTGTTCGCTTCACTTCTACGTCTACGACGTAAGGTTGATATTGGAATACGGTGTGCCGCAGGTGACGGCGCCCAAGTTCCCGGTGGTGATCAAGATAGGGCACGCGCACAGCGGCGTCGCCAAAGTGAAGGTGGACACGCTGGCCGATTTTCAGGTAACTACAGGCATTAAAGGTCACTAATCACACTACGTACTTAAAAATTGCAAATCTTTTTCCGCGTTTTATTTGAAAATTACTCAATATTAATTAGTGACAATCTCTTCGTCGTGATTCTTTTAACAGATGATTTTTTAAAAAGCTGTACTTTTGTATCAATCAAAGAGACAAGTCAAGTGCGATTCACGCTTATACCAGTAGTATTATTGTTATACGGTTTCCAAATAATGAAAAAAACTATAACGTTTGCAGTGATCTAAAAATTTTCGATCGTTTGGGCATGTATTATTTGAATTTTTTTCCGATACCAATATGAAAAAAAGACTAATCCATTGTGTTATAAATTTGGAAAGTATGAATAATACTTATGATATTAAAGTTTTGCTATCTTTTTATGTACAATATTATTTTTATTTTATGCTTTTTATTCTAGACTTCAATTTTTAATAAGTTAAAACAAAAATAAATCTTTCTTTTTTCCTTTAGGAGAATAGTTACAATTACCAATCGTTCAATTACTTTTATTATTGATTTTATTTATTACTTAAATATTATACGAATAGAACGAATATATGTCACGTACTAGAAACATGTTAAAACTATATAGTTATTGAATATGTTATTTAAACTTTTGACACACATTTATTATAAATATCCTTGATTGCAAGCCTTGCCAAAAAAAAAAAAACTATTTTAATCATAACAATTTCGGTTGCCATAGGACATAGCGGGGGTGGTGGCTATGCTGGGCACCTACTGCACCGTGGAGCCGTACATCGACGCCAAATACGACATACACATACAGAAGATCGGCACCAATTACAAGGCTTTCATGTAAGCCATATAAAGTATTTCATATATAAAAATGTGAAATTAACTACACGTTTGTTACGTATATACTGAGTTCTTAGTTTTATTAATTGCTGTGTCCGATTTTAATCACTTCGATGACTTAACGTGATTTCAGAGGCACGGAGCGTGTAGTTTTCGTGTGTTAGTTTTTTTTTACTGTATTTAAATAATTTTTAATATTTAAGAGGAATAGCATCTTTGATCCTTCACAATTTTAAGTAAAAACTTTGCTTTTCTAACCGATTTCAATTTAGATATTACTTTCTGTTGGCGTATGTTCTCGGCTTACGTATTTCATCAACAAAAACATTTGCAATATCAGTAAACAGTCCAGTCCCACTATATAAAACTGGGTATATGGGTTTTTCATTCGTTTTGCGCGCTCGGTGACCACTGTTATGTCGCTTTGAATTCACATTACTCGCCAAATTTTATATGAATATTTGACCTAAACTTACACAGATTTGCGACGCCTCCGTATAAAAATCATTTGGCAAGCCGCAACGCCAAAAGCACCACGAAATAAAACCGGAATTATATCACTCACAAATAATGGTTATTCGGGATAAACCCAGTATTCTAAGATAATACGAAGTTCACGTGGAACAAAAGTTATAAAACGAAAGCCGTAAACTTCAGGCGTTATTTCCTCGGTCGCAGCGGCGTACTAATTGCCGTATCATTTTAAGTAGGCATTGTAACTTAAGCTTTATTCCGATAGCTATAATAAAGTTTACGTTCATATTTCAGGCGCAAATCTATATCAGGAAATTGGAAGACAAACCAAGGCTCCGCCATGCTGGAGGCCATAGGCATGAACGATCGCTACAAGATGTGGATAGACGAAGTAATTGCTTTACAAAATATTCGTTAGTAGCACGTACATGAAATACAAACTGGATCAATGAATTGTGAATTAAATTAAAAAAATAGAAGTTATGATTATCCATTGCAATAATTTATTAGTGCATTGCAGTTCATGGCTATACTGATTGCAAGCGAAGATTTCTACTAATTTAAATTACAAGCCTTATTATTCGGCCTGGTTTCCATTGAGAGTAAAAGCTACATAACTTACACTTTCATGAATTAGAATTTGTGTAAATTCAACTATAATTATATAAAATACCTAAACTTTACAACTTTGGAAAGGAATTAAAGGTTATATAAGAGTCACGTGTATTATGAAATTATAAGACGTAAATCCATCAGCGGTTCTAATAAACTTTATATAAGTCTAACACATTAATGGCTTTAGCTATTTCATTACTATCCAAACAAATCTACAGTAAAGTCTATGATAATTTGAAAATTTTGTTTTTACTATTATTTTTCAGGTGAGCGAAATCTTCGGCGGGCTAGAGGTGTGTGCGCTGGAGCTGGTGGTGGGCAAGGACGGCCGCGAGCACATCATAGAGCTGAACGACTCCGCCACGTCCTTCATGGGCGACTCGCAGGAGGAGGACCGGCGACATCTCGCTGACCTGGTGCTGCAGCGCATGCAGGTCACTATGATGTCTGCCAAGAGATTTCAAATTTAAAAGTCTCTGTGAAAGATAAATTCCAGCAGATATTCAAATACGTAAACAATGCGTCAACTTTAATTGAAATAGTTTTAAGGGTTAACAGAGAACCCTTGTAGTTTCGTCGTTCATCTGTTTTCTGTCTATCTATCTGCGGCTTAGCTCAGAGACTTTTAGTACTAGAAAGTAATGTGGTATGGAGATATATACATAATACATATTAATCAAGCTGACAAATTGTTAAAATACAATTATGGAAAAAAAATTTTTTAGGGTACCTACCTCCCCCACAGGTAAAGTAGAGATGAACTTACGTCCTCCAAAAGCATTGCGAGTCTGTGAAAACCATTTTGTTTGCAAAATATTAAGCTTTAAATTGCTAATTTTTGTAAGAGTCGGAGGTGTGTCTCTACTACCAGATAAATAGTTGTTTTTGTACATACGAAAAAAAATCACGGCAGTAGCATATTTAATGAAGTTAAAAAGAAAATTTTCGCAGCCCTGCACTGTGCGTGTCCCGATACGCACTTAGCGGATTTTTATTTTTAACGATTAGTTATTCTTCCTAAGAAAATGTTGATGTTAATTTTTTTTTTATTTTGTAACTTCTCATATTTAGAACAAAATAGGCTATAAAATGTCAATGTGAAGTACAAGTTATACAGCAATAAATTTCTTAGCCCCTAATGAGGACTTGTAATTCGTATACCAGCATAGTTTATAATTATAATTAATACGTATGTATTTCCAAATGCATGCAAGCAGAAATTTGAATATTCTGCACTACAGATTTTTCATAGTTTTTTACCTGTACAACTTTTAATAAACTCACATCTAACACGTGGATATGTTTTAGATGGAGGTTTATGTCTAAATCGTGTCATTATTCGTCGTTCCAAATTCAAAAACAATATGAAAAATATTTGTTAGGTAAATTTAAATAGCAAAATTGACACGCGTCTAACGTACATAAACGACAATAACGTTTGTGTTTTTCATACGCAGCTAATATTAAAATTTCTAGAACGGGCCACTTAGAATTTGTGAAATAAAAAAAAAAGTACTTAAATTTTTAAATTAAAAAAATGAACTCTGCTAATCCTAACGAATATGTAGTATTCACCTGTCTCGAACTAAATTCAAAATTAATTTAATTCGAGAAAATATTCGTGCAATGATTTTCTATGAATTTCGTTGCCATTTAAGCCAACAAAATGGTCAGACTTCGGTTGGATTTTCATGATGAAGTTCCACCGATTGCCGCTGTTTGTAACTGATTCAACAAGTTCAAACGTGGTCCCACTAATCTAATTGACGATCTGCATAAGGGACGATCTTCTTTGGCGATAATCCAAAACAACATCAGTGCTGTGCGGCTCATGATAGAGACTGACAAAAAAGTGACCTACCAGCAGATTCGGACAAGCTTCAGGATCGGTATGACGCAAGTGCATAGAACATTTGATGAACATTTAGTGGTCATGAAGGTTTATACTCGGAGGATACCTCATAATTTGACCGAAGCTCAAAAACTCCGTTGTTTTAATCGGCGCCGCGAAATGATGCATCCGAAAACGAAAAGACAATCTGCTTAGTCAGTGTTTCCTTTCGAAGAGTTTAATAAACAACCAGGCACTGCAGTGTAATAACATTTGTTTGCTTACTTTTTGGAAAAAAATTGGGAAAAATAACCTCGCAGTAGGATTCTTCTTCATCGTGACAACGCCTCATCACATACCGCTAAATAAACAACTAATAATTTGGAGACGTTAGGTATAGAAATACTGGTTCACCCGCCTTACAGCACCGACCTCTCACTATACGAAACTTGGAGGAAAGTGATTTACGTATGCCGATGAAACAGTGACTGCATATGAAAAGGCCGTCGAAGTTACCCCGATTATGAGCGGGCAAATTGTTTCTCTCAGTGGTTCCATCGAATGCAGTGATCTATTGAAGTCAACGTACACTATTTTGAAAAGCAATAATAATAACAATAACTTGCCAGTTCGCTCAGTTTTTTATTTTCTGAAGACTTTCCGATCGACCTATGTTTTATGTTCGCAGGCGGTATGCCGTCCAGGCGTCTCGAAGACCGTGTCGCGGTCGTCGGTGTCGGGCAGCGGGCGGCGGAGCGGCGGCCGGCGCCCGCGGAGCCCGGCGCCGCCCCCGCCGCCGGCGCTGCACTCCACCTCGTCCATCGACCGGCCCTTGCCTCCCATTCCAGCAGAGCCCTCGCAGCCGCCGCCGCCGCTCGCCCGCCGCGACTCTCAAGGTCAGCGATTACACAAAACAATGTAATTTACACGATTGCATCTCATGTAATATCTTATTATTACGTGTACTATATTGCGCGACGTCCTGGTGATTTATTTTTAAATAACTTGTAATAATATTTGGGAGTCCAATGTGGGAGAGAAAAATAAATACATTTTTTCCACAACGTATTCTCTTTATATAACTCAATTACTGTATAGTGTACAATTTGAGGATATTCATATTTTGTTTTACAAAATCAAAAAAAAATTGAGTGTGAATTCACACGATGTAGTAGTGAAACCAAAAGAATTCGGCGTCTTACAGACGAAAGCACCGTGAGACTAGTTTATTTCAGTTTTTTCACACTCTTATGAGCTATAAAATTTTGTTATGGGGTCACACAGCCGATATTAACACAATTTAAATCTCCTTTATTTGCGTAGTAGTTTCTTTGTTTTTGTGCACATTGTCGAAGTTGAAATGGTCGAAAAGCTCGAAAAATTCAAAAAATATAGATAACTTATCGTTTAATACGAATCGAAGAAATCATTAAGATGTTCATGAAAGTTTTAAAAATAATAGAAATTTGGACTGAAAACAGTAACTCCGCGAATCATTAAAAAAATTTCATTTTTTTCTGTATGAGAAATGGAAAAAATTCTATTCAACGACATATTTTGATACTAGTAAGGAATTAATTTTTCTTTTTTAACGTACGGAATCCTTAAACAAAAATAACATCATCACTTGATTTTGACATCCGAGCAAGGCATTTCTGCTGCGTTATTCTTTATCTATTTTTTTTTGATAAGTCTGCTGGCTCAAGGTCGTACCGGCTTAACAGGCTAATCATTCAATGCCTTTATCAAATGGTGTTGTTTGAATAACTGATTGGTACATATACGCAAGCTTCGAACGCCATACAGCCTCCGGATTTCGTTCTTTAGCTATTTTAGTCAAGTGTCAATACTACACTAAATATTCTATATTTATAGTTCATACTAGTTTTCGTTTAGTCGCACTTTCGGGGACATGGAATGTAATTTAATATACTTCATCTGAAGTATAAATTTCTTTTATTGCATTTGTTATTATTATTAAATATTTTTTATATACGAAATTGATTCGATTTATATTACATTAAAATTAAAGTTTTCTTTTTTTTATAATACACAGCTAATTAAGATTTTTATGCCAAGGAACTAATAAATTTTGAAATAATTTATCGAGCTTAGAACAACACCATTGCTACAACATCACTATATCGTCCCACAGCATCTCAATCGTCGACGGTGTCGTCGGCGTCGGGTGCTCCGAGCTCTGCTAGCGGCGCGGGCGCCGCCCCGGCCGGGCCGGCGCCGGCCGCCGCCGCCGCCCGCGGAGGTTTCGCTCGTCAAGGCTCTCTCAGCGCCGCGCTCACCGAAGACGCAGAGGACACCATGAAAAACCTCCGGAAAACATTCGCCGGGATATTCGGAGACATGTAAAATCTCAACAACGGAAAGAAGTGTTAGCAACCTTCATTAGTCTGAAGAGAATCCTCATGGGAAACTTAATGAAATACAGTAACAATACGATTACCATAATTTCAGTTTACATTATACCATTGCACTACTCAAGTGAGGGCTCAAAAGGTCAAAAAATTCATCATTCAAATTCAAAAGTTGCTCACGATTTATATAACGATACATTGATTCAAAGGAGTGTCATAATTATACGGAGTGGTAATGTATGTTGTTTTCTCTTCAAATTATTGAAGAAAAAACATTTTAACTGACAGTCATATACGTTGATTTTCAGAAATCACCATCGAAAGCGATTTATGCCTCTTTTACAAACAAAATGATATAGCCTTTTTGTTAGCGTTTCTTTTTCCTTTTTTGCATTTAAAAACTGCCTGTTTAGAATAATCTTAAAGTTTCAGAACATCGATTAAAATTATCTACGTTTTATCTTCAGCTGGAAAAAAAAAACCAGCACACTGGGGAGTATGAAAAAATGTGTATGACTGTTATTCACACGACTAAATATTTTAAAATCTCAACACAGGTATTAGTAAAGATAAAGTTGAGTAAAGCCCACACACGTTAAGTTTTTACAGCATTAGAAGTACATAATAATATTTTCTTAACGAAATAGAATATCTAACCAGCAGACGATGGTGACGAAAAATAAATGCATTAACTTTCGTATTGACAGAGGTTTTGGAACATGGTTCGAGCGATAGCTTAAATTCTTAATACTCTCAATAATAATATAAAAAATAACTTCGATGATGTAAACTAAACTGGTACAGTTCCAACAGCTAAAGTTACGTGTCTTAACACACATATTCCAATAGGAACACTCCTTAAAATTAAATGTGAAATTACATTTTCACTTTTCGCCTGTGAACTACTACAATGCAACACATGGAAGAGGCCTGTATTTGTTTCAATATATATCAATCGTTACACTACAATGTGCAATATCAACATCGACGTCATCGATACATTCGTGTAAAAATCTAATTAGACGTAGTGTTTAGCGGTTGAAACGGCTGAAATGCAGTCAGATGTAATTGAATATCTATTACATCTGACAATCTAAAGGATAAATGAAGATGAGACAAATTTGATGTAGTTCGTAAGTCTCGGTCGGACTCATTTTTTAATCCATTTTGCAATGAAATGACTTGTTTTATTGTCCCGATTGATCACCAATCATACATGGGAATTCGTACATTCCGAAACTTGTTTCAATTTAGACAAAAGCGTGATTATTTTTTAAAACCAAAATAGTTATACAAGAATTTTGTAATATAGTTCACTAATTATTTTGATTTTAATTGCATAAAAAGAACAATGCTTGTTTTTATGAATTTTCGATTCAGGTATATTCATAAAATCAATATTATTTACAGTCGTTGTGCGTTCTCGAATTCATGCATGTCGTACGGTCGAATAGATTTTATAACGCTATCAATTTTTCTTCCATTTTTTGTATTCAACCATAAAGTATGGGTGGTTATTTAATAGAAGATAATTTCTTTAAAAAAAGAGGGTGCCATTATTATCTATAATAGTAATCTCAGAACGTCAAAGTTTTTTTTTATAATTAAATAATTATTCGAAGATTTATTATTAGAACTCATCATTCGGTTATTCTAATCAGATTTCAGTAGCAAGTATACAGTCGTTTTGGGATGTAGAAAACAACTTAATGCGTCTGTTGGTCTTTGGACGTAGGCATACTGTATAGGCAATAAGCGCAGGGCAATGTTTTTTCATTGCTAACAACATTTTTTCAATATAGTTCTAACTTGACATTATATTTCTACCATAAGTTTTATTCTAATGATAAATGATTAAACGGAGATGAACTGAGCTGCATTGCGATCGAAGCCACCGGCGATGGTCACGCCTTGGAGTAGCTGACGTGTGTATCTACTTCGCTCTATAGCGCTCTCGCATTCAACTCTCAAACTACTTCCAAGCGAAAATGCAGACTTTGTACGCAAACTTCTCAATAAAACACAACAAGACCTATTATTTATGTGGTAATATGACGTTAATCTGACTGTAAATGGTTTTGTTGCAATAAAAAAATAGGAGGTTTGTATAAATGTATTAGTTACTCTTAGAGGTCTCAAAGCACAAAGATTAGATCACAACATCGGACAACATGGAGATTGTCACTTATTACACATTCCATGCAGCCAAATTTAAAGTTTCTGAAAACGCATTAACTGGAGTATATATGCCATCAGATATATATATATCATACGTGTACATGTCGTTATTGACTACATTTGAATTGTCATTATTAAAATGAGTATGACATTACAGTAAAAAGCGATCGCAAGTCGTCAGTAAGCAAAACGTGATAGATTTCTAACGACACATTTTTGTTGATTTTATTGTATTTTTTGTATTCAATTTCGTTATTTAAGTTTCCATTCATAATTAACATCGTCATTAAATTATAATGAATTGTCCTGTTCGATATTATCTTCACATCGATATTGACACACGATAAAATAGTTAAGTTATTGAAAATCATATTTATATACATGAAACTTTCCATTTCTTACTACATTCATTTTGATTTTTTTAGTAAAAAATGTAGTCAAAGATATCATCAAAACGAAGAAATAAACGAACACAATGTTTACTAAATGGCGGTTTCATATGAAAGCGAATTAACATTTACTATTAGCAAAAGCATTAGATGCTAAAAAAGGGTAAAAATTCTCATAAATCCATGAGCATTCCTTATCTGCCAACATGTGCTAATAGCTAATCACCAAATTACCAATTATATTCCACTACAAATGAAGTAAAATAACTTACTTTAATTTAAACGTAGAATATCTTTGTTAAAATGCGATCCAACGATTACTAAGGATAAAACACTACAATTTTTCCGACTTTTGACTACGCAATCGTCTTCGAGGAGCTGGTTAATATTCTCAAACATAAATTGTAATAAGTTCTGTTTCCTTCAAATAATAAAAAAATATATATATGAAAACGTAGTCGTTCTGTCCTGCGCAGTAGTTGATATTGTTGAGTATTGAGCAATGCTATAAAAGACAATATTGTTATAAACAAGAATTAATTCACATTTTATAGACCCTATTACTAGATGTATTAGATAGAATTAAGTGCGACTTGTTGATTAATGTGTGTACTAAGTTTGGTATTATGTATATGCATTTTAATTGGATCTTTTGCGTTTCTCCTAGTCTCTCTCCTTTTTTGAGATGCGTTTTGAGTGTATTCCATGTCTAATAACATAGCAATAATTTTTGGCAGCAATGTATAATATAATATTCATTATTTTTGTTGCGAAATCGATTTTTATTTAAAACGATAGAGGAAGCTGTGTGATAACCATTCATATCACGAAAAATTAGATAGTGTTACCTAGCTTCGTTTAAAAGCGAATTACGTTACATTGCGCTTTTAAAATTAACATGAATAACTCTTAGAAAAATGTACCAGAAGGCATGCTATATACATATACATATTTTAGCTTAAGCCTATGCATACTTTAGGAATTTTAAATGTGTAGTTGAAAATTGGCATGAATTTGGCTGGGATTCATAGAATGAATTGATTGATTCAATCTCAATTCCTTAAACAGTTTTTACAACGAAAATAGTAATTAACATATGTCACAACAATGTTGGACTCTGTTATCAAAATAAATATATTAGATACTTAAAGCGATTCTTTTGCGTTATCATGAATAATGTTCACTACATCGTGAGTTCCTGAATTTCTTACGTTTTCTCAATTATCCAAACACTCCTTCGCAAATTAAAAAAACTTCTGTTTCAGTAATTTTCTAAACAATATGTAACTGAGGAAAATATAACATAAGTTCATTCTAAGTAATCATGGTTTTTGAGGAAAAAAATAATGATCCTGTTATATTACAAGAAACGCGACCACAATGCAATTTCCTTTTGTATTTCATTTCTAGATTTTGTACATAACTAAAATGGTTGTTTTCACATTAAACGTCTTTATTCTCTTACCGCCAAGTTTAAGCTTTCAATATTTGGTGGAATATTTTCCTTAATTTTACGGTGGTGAATCGTTTAACATCTTTTTCCTTTGTTAAGCTACACGTTTCCGCCTTAAGTCCCAGAACAAAACTCATTCGGTTCGCGGACGACTACTTAGGTCGTTGAATAACAAATAGTATTTGTTGAATGTAAACAAACAGCACAGGCGGTACAAAACAGTAGCCCGCTTTTACTTCCGTTTCGCTACTGGTTTGTCGTTTCTCACCATCTCCAGTTGTATAATATTCTCACAAAGGACGATTAACCTAGCGAAATTAGTGCATTTAGAACTACGGTCTATAATACTTTTTTCTACCACAAGCAGTGCACAGTAGTATCAAAATATGATAGTACCTAGATATTTGTTATGTGAATATTTTCAAAAAGTGTTGCACGTTGCAAGCGGTGTGTGATATTCTTTTATTTTTTTTTTACTGCAATGATATCCCAATTGACATATAAAAGTTCGTACTTCATGACATGGTATGTACAATACAGCTAAGTTAATCGCATGTAATTGTAATTACTAGTAAATTAAATACTAGTAATTGTATGAAACGATGGTATTATTATATTTAGGTTAAATTTTGTATGCACTCGTAGCTAGATCGTGACACGAAAACCGTTAGATTTCGGCTACCGCGTTTGTAATATTCAATGTATGTGACTTGCGCATTTAGTAAAATGCTGCCCATAGATCTTTTTATATGGAATAACTGTTTTAAGTTAATAAGTCGTCATGTGGAAATGATGATTCGACATGCACTAGTACAATTTTGTATTAAATATGTGTTAAATATTTATAATATGTTATGTTGGAGTTTGTGATTTTGTTTCATCTTGTGTAGCGTTTTATATAACAGTTTTTAATATACGAATTAATAACTCAAGGAAATTATTATAAATGCTGTTGTTGTTGTTGCTAATCAAGTTATACAATGTGTACTCGTTCGAAGGGGTCGGCTGTAAGTATAATATATTTAATAATTCTATCACGATCAACGCCATCTTGAAAGTCCGATTGAGGACTCAATAATTATAATAAGTAAATCTTTCTGTGTTGTTAAAGCATACCTTTTTGCGTTAAAATTTCTGCAATGTAATATATTTTATCATAACGTATAAGTTAGCTTTATGACTTATAAAAATAGCCCAACTTACTTTGGCTGTAGATCTGTATGACATTACTTTCAATTGGCATACCAGCAAAAAAAAAAAAATAATAACCATTGTAAAATTAATGGAAACATTGGATACCCAACTGTTTTGGTAATTTGGTTTACGTCGCTTAACAACAAATACTATCAAAACTTATCATACACTTTATGATTTTTGTACTATCAGTCATCATTCAAACTAAATCCTGTGCAGCTCATATGAAATACATTTTAAGTATTGAATATATTTTTTTAAATTGCTTACTGCTAATAAAATAATAATAAATTATTATACTTAAGATGTACAAGCGGTACTATTATATATTTATTACAAGTATGTATGAATAATTATTACTATTATAAATGAACCAAGGCAGATCATAGCGCAGTTTCACAAATCGTTTTTAAATGACTTGATACGTGCGCGTTAAATCTAACTACGTTTTAAAAAATCCCATAACCATAAAGAATCATTTCGCTTACGACAACTACCTGCTTTTACACTGACAGCTAGTTAACATGAATATGCCTCGATAAAAATATGGACAGCAATGTGGCGGAAAATCGTCTTAAGACTTTATTCTCAATTACAAAACATTCGTGCTAGTTGGCACTAGCATGTACCTACCATCAAATGAAATAATAGCTTATATACAGACGGTCTCGTAACGCACTTGAAAAACTTTAAAAGAAACAATTAATGTCATTATTATTTAAAAATTGAAATGTTCAATGGCATTTTCTATAAGACTTAAACTTTCAACATAATCGATTTTTTTCCTACGTAGACAAAGCTGAATTCAAAAATAGTTTTCCCGCGAAGACAAATTTTGTCTAAACTTAATCGAAATTGCTTGCAATTTTTATCTTTTGACAATCCCAATCTGTTTCGCAAGTTGTCCGGATACGCGGCGAAAAGTTTCGTTTTAAGGATGATAACCTTTAAAAACAGAAATATTGGCATTGTCTGTAGCTTACAGATGACCACTAATATATATTAATTAGTTAGACAACGTTTTTATAATTAATTATGAAATAACATATAACTTTTAATTTCATGTCATCAATTAGAATATGGTTAAATTTTATTGCTGTATTCTTAAGAAATAAACATTTTGTATTCCTTTTCAACTCTTGTTGTAATTATAATAGGAAAACGCAAACACCTTTTAATTGCGATTCGATTATTCGACCTAATACGTCACTAGGTAACAACATAATATGTCAATGTATGTATTAAGTTTATTTCCGTCAAAATTGTCAGTTTTTAACGAGACCGAAATGTTGAAATAGAGTAATTATTATATACCAATTTATTCCACTGTATTTAAGCATATATTATGGTATGCATGTATTTACGCCATCTTTAATATTAAAGATGGAATAAATACGTTTTTCTGCGAGTACGATAACCGAGTATAAAATTGACTTTCTATTAAATACATATTTCGATTCATATTCATACAATGCAGCTTAAATGAAGAGAGGATTACTACGTCAACGCGAAAGGTATGCTTTGTGGATGGATTTGTTTTCGTCGTGATAGATACGTCTGTATTCAAAATACGTAAGACATGGTGTAATGTGAAACGGTGCAGGAAAATAGAAGCTGTACAAAACGGTTGAACCATTGTAAAGCCATGTCTTAAAATTGAAAGTAATAGTTTAATGAAATTTGAATGCATGTTAATCTATGTATAATGAAATATTAAACTGAAAATAAATACCTCTTTTGGTAAGTAATAAACTATTTGTTTCATTTTATCGATACACAAAAAAAAATAAAACCTCCCTTCCTTATCCTTTTTTATCTTTTGAACTTTCAATAACATTTTGGATATTTTTTTGACAGTACGACCTCTAGCGTCTTTATTCAATACATACAAGCGAATTGAGAATCTTAAAAGGTGTTTTATCCACTCAATTATTTTATTGTTTTAGTAAATTTTCGTAAAAGTTATACTTGGAATACATCTGCATAAAACTTACTGAAGCAAATTAAAAAAGCTGACTGTATAGTAAGTCGCACTCCCTCGTCCAGAAATCCGTAATACTGAGAAAAACTATACCTTTGGCAGCTAAATAAATGTATGTTTCTATCAATCATAATTCTCTCGCTATTAAGGGCTTTCTTAAAATTATTAAAAGATAATTATAAATTATGAAAGCATTTTAAGTCATTAAAGAAAGCATTTGTAAGCAGCCTCGGATCTACGATTTTTTCGAACCGGGGCAGAAACTTGATAGTGACGCCCCCTCTCTTGGTCTTTTGAGGTACATTGTTAAAAAAAAACACAAATTGGCATTTTTTATGATCAGGACAATAAGAACCCTTTAATAAATTTGCACTCTTTATTATCTATTTGCTAATAACTTTTTCACTTGTATGTCATAAAATTTTATATAAGAAACATATTATGATGTGTGTTTCTGTTTTGAAGGGTTAAAAGTCATTTTTAATTTTTGTACTTATCAAAGTTAATAAGTGAAACTTCAATCCAATATAATTACCATTTTTCATAATTACATATTTAGATACTTTTTTATTTTTTTATCCAAAAAATATAATGTACTTAATTAAAAAATATTCAAAATACTTTTTGAAAGGAAAAACCATTAAAAATATCCTTTGAACAATTTTTATAGTTAATTATTTATAAAATTAATAAATGTATTTAATTAAAATTCCCGCCATTAGATGTTGCCAACAATTTACTATGTTCCAACTGTTTGCAGTACATTTTGGAATTTGGTATTTTAAAAAACAATTGGGCGTTTCAAAATCAAATGAATAATTGCTAGAACCACGTGCGTAGGATACGGTGCGCTTTGTGAAGCAAATTTTTTTTCAACGATATTATTGGGTACTACGAGACTTATAATAAAGAATACTATCTCCCTCTCAAAGCCATTTTATGATATATCTTATTACAAAATTCGCTTAAAATACCGTATAAAATGCTAATATAAAAAAGCGAAATGTCTTTATATACATTCGTAATTCGTTTATTAAGCTCTATCTAATGATTGGTTTGCATATAAGAATGTTGCCTTCAAATAAAATTTTGTAACTGAACTCCACATATGTCAGGCGCCTGCGGTTCGTACATGCCAAAAAGCTTTGTATGCGCTGTTGTTCCATTCATAAATGCCCCTAAATATTAAATAAGTACAACTCATAAAAAATAATGTCATTCGATTTTTTTATTTTGGTTTCACGGGCGACATGCCATCTAGTAGTGGTCTCGGGAATTAACTTATATACTACAAACGTGATGATTCACACAATTCACTGCAGGTAAAGCATAACGAATCTGTTCTTATTTTTTAAAGCATATGTAGGCAACAATCGTCTCGCGGGCCGTATCCGGACCACTGTAAGATTTGATCCGACTCGCAAAACATTTTGAAAAACCCAATGAAAAAAATTTTTACTCGACTTATTCATACTCACGGAATCAAGTGAGCGAGCAAGCCGAGTGGCAGCGATCATCAAAGAGTGAGGCGGCAAACATCAAACACTTTGAGGTTTGCCGCTTCACTGACAGCGCAACAAATGATTATTGCTTCTCAATTGTTCTACACTAGACGATTATAGATCATTCCTTCAATTTGCCTATAAAATCGGGTGGATGGCCCGAACTTAAGTTCAGTTCTATATGAGCTAGCGAGGTGATAACTTCGATAAGCGATATCCTAGCAAACTGCTAGTGGCGTCATTTTGCTTTGCGACTTTGTGTGCATCTTGAGTGCTTATTAATTATATTTTTTTATTATGTTTATCGAGCGAGAAATAAACGAAAATGATGTCTGGTGGAAAGGACGGAAAAGTAGATGAAGAGGGTTGCCATTTTCAATAAAAATGAATTGAAGAATTATTTTTTATCTTGCATAATGGTAAACCTATTTGTTTGCTGTGTAATGAATCCATTTCAGTGATGAAAGAATTCAATGTAAAGAGGCAATGCTCAACTAAAAATCTTCTGCTGCACTCACAGACAGGCCAAATAAGAAAAGACAAAATCCAGAATCTTATCGCAAATTTGGAAAAACATCGGCAAATGTTTTATAAACAAAGAATACAACTTGATATTGTTTTGAAAGCTAGGTTTGGAGTTAGTTCTAAATTGGCAAAGTCGTTAAAACTGTTTGCCGAAGAAGAATTTATCAAGAAGTGTATGTTAAAAATTTGCAGTGTTTTGTGTCCTGAAAAGAAAAATGAATTTGGAAAAATTAGTTTGTCAAGACGAACTGTAGTCAGACGTATAGAAATGATGGCAAATGATATAAAAACAACATTGACTGACCGTATGGCTGGTTTTGAATCATTTTCCATAGCATTAGACGAGAGTACCGATTTATCTGACACAGTTCAACTGGCTATATTTATTCGAGGTGTTGATAAAGAGTTGAATGAATTACTTGCTTTACAGCCGCTAAAACCAACAACTACAGGTCAGGATATTTTTAATGAAGTTAAAAAGGGTATTTACAAGTTTTGCCTTAGTCAAAATTAGTTGGAGTATGCACAGATGGTGTACCTTCTATGGTCGGCTTACGTAAAGGTTACATCGGAATTTTGAATAAAAAAATAACTGAATTAAATATGCAAAAAAATGATTTGATAGTCCTTCATTGCATTATCCACCAACAGAACTTGTGTTCTAAATCCATTCAACACCAGAATGTTATGAATGTGGTAGTAAAACCATCAATTTTGTTCGATTCCGAGGGCATAAACGTCGTCAGTTTAACGCGTTTTTGGATTAAATATCAGCCGAATATGACGACTAACATATTATTGTGAAGTCAGATGGTTAAGCAAAGGAAAAATGCTGAATTGGTTTTACGAACTTAGAAATGAGATAGCAGATTATATGCAAGTAAAGAATAAACCACTATCTGAATTGAATGACCTAAAATGGATATCTGACTTAGCATTTCTGGTCGACCTTACAATCTATTTAAATGATTAAAATTTGAAATTTTTTTAAACAAGTACAGTTAATAAATGATTTTTTACAGCCATTTGAAAGCGTTTCGGAACAAAATCCGCTTGTGGGAGGCACAGATGATGTCTGGTAACAGTTGACATTTTACCACGCTATCTGCATATAAAATTATGCTTAATACGCTAAAGAACTCAAATTACTGTCGAGGCAATTTTAGAACAGACTTAGCGATTTCCAAAACATGGAAAATTGTTTCAATTTATTTGTAATTCCAACAAAAATAATGTACAAAATGCTCCAATACACTTGCAAATGGAGTTGATCGAGATTCAAGAAAATTCACTCCTAAAATCTAGATTTGAAGACGTGGAGTTGTGCGATTTCTACATAAAATACCTCGAAGAAAACCATTTTCTGCAGCTTAAAAAATTCGCAAGAAAATGAATTTGTGCATTTGGCCGTACTTACAAATGCGGACAGTTCTTTTCAATGATGAAAGTAAATAAATCAAATGCTGACTGACGATAATTTGGTAAATTCTTTACGTATTTGTATCAGTGGAATTAATCCAAATATTGATGGATTAGTTTCCCAAATTCAAGCTCAAGTGTCTCATTGATTTCTGTGTCGCTATTTAACTTTCGTAGTTGTAGTAACAAATTATACGATTTAATTATAATTATAATTTTTCATTTTATTTTGTTATTTTCTTAAATTGTATTATAGTAACATAGTCGTATTATTTCATGTCTGATATCTATCGCTAAAAATTATGAACACTACTTTAAAATGCATTTACTTCTGAATGCGGCCCGCGAACGTATATTTGTACACTAAAGTTTGGCCGGCCTACTACATGTCAAAGGTTGCCTATAACTGTTTTATGGTTTTTCGTGTCGTCAGCGTGTCGACACAACAAAAGTGTACACGCGTTTTTAAGTTGGTATTTTAGACAATCTCGCAAATACGCGCAACAAACTACTGTCGTAGTAACTACAAAAATTTAAAAGACTAAGTTTGGTAACCTTCGCGCTTGTGAAAACTTTTCTTCCTGTTTTATGAATTTTCCAGAAGAATCTGTCATATAACATACGTAAGGTAGGGTGGATAGCCACAATCGGAGAGACACCAACCGAAGCTTTGGTTTTAGTTTTTGTAATAAACATGGGCTGTAACATTATATTTGAAATACGTCATAATATTATAAGAATTTTACCATTTGTTCAGAAAGCTACTTTCTCCTAGAAATAACTAGGAAGAAACTTACAGGAGGCTCTTTAGGAATTTAATACCCAACAGCAATAGATACGACTATTACAGAAAGAAACAAACCTATAAGGATTCGCACTAGTTACACCTATGGATATTATTTTCTCCTCTGAATATTTGAAAATTTTATAATAATTTTTCTATCAAGTAGTTACTCAACAAAATTTTAAAATTTATGTAAGAATAAATTTTTCTTTATGAACCTTACTGAGCACGCTCATAAAGTTACTTAAATGAATTTCTGTCATTTTACAGTCGATAAATATGTAAACACAGTATATTTTAATTTATTGCATTAAAGGGGTTTGAGCGACTTAGTATAGAATTGTGACAAATGTTTTAGATTTTTTGAAGAGCTCAAACCTTTACAATCATATACCTTTGAGCAAAATAGATATGTACTTATTATATCATGCCCTAAATAATATTTGAAATGAAATACTTGAGGTTACAGAAAAGTCGTCAAAATATTATAATAGATTAAAATGATTCTGGCCTTTTTTCCACTTATACAGACACGTAACAGACTTTTCAAGAAGTATGACTTAATTGGATCCTACTCTTCAAAATCCACAGATCATTGTAATCTATATTAATTTCAAAATTCACTTGAATCTTTGTACACTTTCATTAGTTTTCAACCATTTTGTATAGTTCCACGCATCCAAATTAAAAAAAGGTACCCTAATAGGGTCATTCGTATATCAATTTGTTTATCCATCAGTCACAGTAAATGTAATGTTTACTTGCTTTGAAAGTTTCAATTAAACATTTTTTTGTAATTTAAGAATAAATAGTTTTAGTAGTTTGACATTAAAAGATGACAATTAATACGCGAAAACCAATTATTTCCCTTTATTTCCGATACGACTAAGCCAAGAATAAAAAAAAAATAGTTCTTCATTTATAAATTACAGCCTAACATAGGCTAGGTTAGGTAACCTATGTATTAAAATAACACGATAAATCTGTCAATATTATGCGTATATTTGTAGCTGTTTTAGTTGCCACAAACAAATTTGGGTCAGATAAAAAAAAAATAGTTAGATTACATTTATTGTACGGAACCCCCTCTATGCGAGTTCAGTTCGCACTTGCTTGGTTTTTTTATATTTTTACCATACTAACTACAAACCTATTTTATTTGATAATTGCATATGGCGTGTACCGTATGGAATCGATCATGCATCTTGCAGTAAATATTCATAATCTCTTTTTTTTTAAACAATGTCGCCAAAGGAACCATAGTCATTGTAGTGGCTATTTCTGTGAAAAAACACGTGCGTGATGTCGTACCTCCCGCTTCTCCCCGCAGTTCTACGTTACAGTCTACAGCCGCCTGTATACTGACCTACTCAATTGCGTGACCCAGCCGCGTACGGTGGACGGATGCATGCGAACGCGTGCTTGTTCTTGAACTTACATGAAGTTCAACGACTAGTAAGTATTTTGTTATCATAAATGTTATGTTTACTATATTAACGTTTTTGAAACTACAATTGTGTGTAATTAACATTTAAGTGTTTAATAAAAATGCCTTTCACTGATATCGAATATGCAAACACGATTTTTTTGTTCGGGAGTTTGCAGAGGTGACATTGTTGCGGCTCTAATATTTCGTAGTGAAAGTTATCCTGACAGTCAACAACCTGCGAGTCCGCTAGTAATATTGTGTGCTGTGTATCTTTTACGCGATAATTTGCCTTGGTTGTTTAGAGGTGAATGAAACACATGTGGAAAATCATAATCATCATAACGTAATAATGCCTTTGGCGAACTTTACATCACTGAAAATATCAATTGTCATTTGTAGGTAAGTGACTAGACATACTCTTTAAAAATAATACATCGCATAGCCCGAGTACGGAGTAGAATTCGAGTTCATGTGCCCGGGCACGCTGCGCAGCGCGCGGTCGTTCTGCATGGCGCTCGTTATTGCAGTCTAGCGAATGTTATGTGCCTATATTATTTTACACTAGCTGCGCCCCGCGTCTTCACGTGCGTGGTGATGGAAAATTTTGATAACGATTATAGAAAGTATTTTATTTTTTCGTCAAAATTTCAACGTTTTTATATTATTTTGCTATTCGAAATCGATACAAATCCAACAAATTAAAAATCATGAAAATCCGTCTAGTCATTCTCCAGTTATAAGTGTTCGAACAACTATATTGTGCAATGTATGTAAATGGGACCGAAGTATTTTTTATGATAATCTCACTAATAAGTATTATAGGTATTATAAACGCTATAGTTTGTAAGGATAGATAGATACGGAAGTAATGATAATTGATGGTAATGCAAAAGTTATAGGTAGCTACTGCAATATACTCCTATAAACTATGTTAAATGATTTATTTCTGTTTGCGTAAACATGTATATTTTGCGATATAGAAACGCGTGAGCAAGCCATGTAGAACTGGCCGTGAGAAAAACATGGTGTGCCCAAATGTATGCTGCTACCTTTAAGGTTTAACTCTGCGATTTGTTGATAGTAATTAAAAATGCAACTTTTAATATGAATTACAGGCGTTTAAAATTAAATGGTAAGTTATTGAGTATGATTGGGATACGTAGTATAAGAATATTGTCGCCCTTGGCTTCTCCAGTTAAGATTGTGGCCTACACAATATGCCTTCCTAGTTTGGTGACTCACAACCGAGTATCGTTGCATAATCTTGGCGTATCCAAGTTACGCATTAATAAAACGGGTACACCTACTTTTAATTCCAATGGCACCCCAGATAACACCAAAGAGTTTAGGAAGTCCACGGGGTAGCTTGTAGTGTAATCGGATGATGTAACTGTGTCGATGAAGTTATACACTAATGTTTCGCTGGTTATTTCGTCTAAGATTGTTTTATTTATTTTCGCAACAGTCTTATTTTTTGGTGCCAGTACGGTTCTTTCACACATCAAATTTTCGTCAAAAATATGTAGTTGCAGATTCGGAAAAACTTGATCAATGAGTTCGTCTTCCGACTCCACGACATGAAAAATTGGTGTGTGAACTATACCTTCTTGGTCGGTATGTAGGTGGCCTTTACCAATTTCCAGGAGTTTTTGAGCGTATACTACAGACTCGACATCGCTGAATCACTGGATTGGAATATTAGTAGTAAGATAAAGCTTTTCAACTTTAGTCTACTATAAAGCTTTCAAACATGCATTAATTTCCTCTGCTGTAGTACCTCTCTCGATAACAGGTAGTCTGTCTGAATTTATTTTGATATAAGGATCAATTTGTTACTATCGAATGTGCGTTAAAAATAAATTATCAATTATTATTGTATTTATGGTTCATTATTTTGGCGATAATGGCTTACACATAAAAGATAGATATATGCTGTCGCGGGCTTTTTTTGTAAGACTATTTAAGATGAACGTTTCCATCGTACATAAAATACGTGTAATTCTAACGGTTTTTACGACACACGCCAGAATAGCCAGCAGATTGTGGACTTTTTTCTTACTTACTTGACACTTGTCGTTATATTTTGGATAATTCACACTATAATTTTATATATTAAAGCCTATGTGTTATTCTGATGTGTAAGCTATATGATTGTAAAATTTTATCCAAATCCATTTAGTAGTTTTTGTGTGAAAAAATAATAAAAGTACATCCATTCATTCTTACACAACTTTCGCGTTTATAGTATTAGTAGGACTAGTAGTAAGTGAGATATTTTTGTTATAGTTACTTTAGCAGTTTCTATAAAAAAGAGGAAGTTATGAACATGTACGCACGCACGCACGCACACACACACACTTATTAAAAAATCGTATAAATAGGATTTAAATCGTATGGTTGGCGACACTGGCTGACAGTACTAAGTTCTTGATAAAGAGGTTGATACCACCTTGCGGCCGACTCTAGCACCATGCAACCTCATTCGTCAAATCAAATAGCGCACTTCCTTAACTTTCCGTTACTCACTTCCGTCCCGTTACACAAATCACTCACACAAATTGCAGGAAAGAAAAAAGGAAAGATGTTACACAACAACAGCTACAGATAAATGAATCTCTTTAACATTTTCACTATGTAGTACTTCAAGCCAGGGCATCTCCTTATACTTTCCAACGCACCGGTTCGACCACATTTATAGTATTGTGATCTCTGGGCTAAAGCTCCACAATATCAAATTCTGTCTCTGGACCGCATACAATGTCGAGTCTCGAATCTTTGGTGAACATGTAATATCTGACCAGCTCAACTCGTTAGCTTTGCGAAGAGACGTAACATCTCTGAATATGCTTTATCGTACACCTGCACCATAGAGAGTACTCCAAAGAACTGTTCGACCCTGTTCCTGCCGTTGAATTGGGTATTTGACAATTTTTTAAAAAGTATTTTATTGTATTCTTAGGACACCAAAATTACGTTTGATAATTGTCTATTTCGTTTTTAAAGTTAATTTATAACAAAAACAGTCATTTTAAATAATACGATTCAAAATTCCCGCCAAAACAGCGTTCACGTCAAGAAACGTGACAAATTAGGCCGTGACGTCACGATTCAATAAACAGTGAGTGAAGTGAATGATCCGTGAGGGTGAAAACTGTTTTTCTTGAAATCTTGAAGAATTAATGGCTTCGTCATCATACAAAGTTTGCACAGTTCCTTGCTGTACAAGTACAACAATAAAAAATCCCAATAAATTATTTATTCATGTGCCACAATCGGGGCCACTTCGTAAAAAGTGGCTACAATTAGCACGACGCGATCCGTCCACTGTATCACCTAAATCTTCAATTAATTTTTGCGAGGACCATTTTGATGTGAGTATTATTCATTTATTTAGTCGTCAAATACTAGTATTATAATGATAAATACCAAATAACTTTAAAATAAAATTACTTGTGAGGTTAGTATTTTCCATATAAATAATACTTGTTTGTTTTATTACAGCGGCCAAATGACATGGAAAATTACATGGAGTACCATATTAAGGGCTTTGTCTCAGCAATAAGAACGAAACTATGGTATTAGTAATTATATTTTGATAGACATTTTTGACATTCTAAAACTACGTCAGTTAATAATAAATTATTACCTACCGCATTAAAACCCGAAATACATTTTTGACATACATAACCTACAAAGTAAATAATGACAAAAAATATCAAAATGTTAAGGCTAAGGACATCGATTGAATTAGAACATTATGAATATATATATTGGATAGATTCCGTTTTTTGTACTTACACTGAAGTTTTCGCGTTTCTAAATTCTGCAGAACAGAAGTCCGGGTTTGATGCAAAGAAATTTGCAATCATAAACGAATCAACTTTTGGCAGATTAGCACTATCAGCTTTTATAAAGTCTTTCTCCACTTTCATTTTGACTGAATAACTAATAAAATCAACACAAAATTATTATTAAAATAACACCACCGTACAAAAGTAACAGTGCAATTTGTTTGTTTATTGAATCGTGACGTCACGCGTTCTGATTGGCTAGTGAGCCGTTTAAGTTTTGTTATTCCACTGACGTAAAATTTCTTATTTATTTTTAAGAAATAAAAATATTTATAGTGTTTAATTTGTAAATTCACATAGATATTCTGAATCAGCATCTTGAAATCTACATAATTCAATTATTTTCTTGTTTAATTGTTAACCATGTCAAATACCGAATTCTAACATCGTTCCGCTCACCAAAAGTAACATCATCACCAATTCATCACCATTTTGATGGGTGGCGATCTACCACCATACACTTCATGCGCAACTTTCTGTCATGAACGGAAAAACTTTGAAACGATAGCTAATATTACGAATTAACTCCGATAAGGGGATCTTCAAATCCTCTTACAAGCTCGGCAACGCACTAGCGGCTCTTCTGGGGTTGCAGGTGCTCATAGGCAGCGGTGATCACCTATTTGTTTGATCTAAAAATGCTATGAAAAGAATCTCTCAAAAATAAATACAAGAAACTTTAAAAGTTCTCAATAATCAGGAGATGAATAAAATATTGAAACTACACAATTGTACTATGACAGTATTTAATATGTAAACATATTTTATGCAATCACATACATAGTGTGAACTCGCTAATTTACTTCACAATTTAACAGTTGATTTCAACTTGCTAAAATGGTAAATTTTGTGTCATTTAATGATTAATTAACAAAAATTAATTTAAAGAAATTAAAAAGAATTTATTACGACATAAATTGTAAAAGATGAATCAACAAGGACTAAAATCCTTCCCAGTATTCAGGCCGTAGTTGCGGTACATACCAGCCTTCGCTAATTTACCCGTAAACGTTTGCCCTGCTGGATAGAACACGGATGGTACAGAATGATATCCTGAAATACAAAATATCTGAATTAAAATTTATATTTCTGTATTCCAAGTTCATATGATTCCAAAAAAATCAAGGTGTACAAAATACGTTAGAATTCATTGAACGTTTGCTATATCTCTTATAACGAATCCCATTGTGCTCCTTTGTGAATGCAAAGGTACACGAATAAAATATTGAAGATCCCTTTCTATTGTTAGGATTCGCAGTAGAGGTTCTTGAATATGAAATATGTTTTTTTTTTCATGAAAGCGCACGCGTAACTGAAAAGACTGACTGATACAAATTCTCAGAGGGCAAAATAAACAGCTAAGTTTTAGGAATATTGCACGCCCATTTGCGACGCGAGAGCCCGGCTTTGAATCCCAGCATGTACTGCTGAATTTTCTTCTTGATCGCTTTATAAATAAAATTAAATAGAAATGTTAATTATTATTAACTTATACGATGAAAGGAAATATCATCCAGGAAAGACAATATGCACATCCATAGACACTTGGCCCATTTGTATATGTATTTTGAAAAAGGTTAGAAAAGTTAATATCCAGTAATAATTTTTTAACAATTACAGTTTTTGACACTTTTTTTGATAGGTTTAAATGGGAGTGTTTCCAGGTAGAGCAAAATAAAGTAAACAGACACAGTTACAGGTCTACCAAAGGTATAAAATCTTTCATACATTTCTTGATCGTTTAATCCTCTCATGCTCGTCGGATTAAAATGCTTCCAATTAAAAATCTTCTCTATTACTGATCTGAATAAGATTTTTTAATGCACACCCTCTACCCTTCAATGCCAAACTCTATCACGCAGATTTGTTTTCTATTTGTATAATTTTAATAATCGCTACATTTTAGATATTATTGAAATACAACATACGCAATAAAACTAAATTTTCGGGATATTGTCAAAAAATTAAGATGAAGGAGAAATGGTACACTGATGCAGTACAAAACCTATCCCAAACCTTGCATAACAGTCATCACATAAATACACCACCCTACTGATCGACAGCCAATAATACGAGAGGCGTTCATTATAAAGTGCGAATAAGGTACAAACTCTTTGGTATCAGAAAAAGTAAACACTGGCTGGTAAAGGTGGAATAATGATTGGATTTTTAAAAAGCAAATAATTTGAATATCTTTTGATTATTTTTTTTTAATGGAAGTCTTTTATTTGCGGTAACGTCGTAGCGTGTTGTTAAAGATGCAAAAAATTGAATTGCGCGCGGTTATCAATTATCTGTTCTTGAAAAATTTATCAACACTAGCAGGATACTTTAGGAGTAAAAGCTTTGTCAGTTTTGTACCGAATTCAAACATGAAAGAACATCCATCAAAGATGACTTCACTCCAGTCAAAAGGAGAAACATCAAAAGTCAAAAGAGGAACTCAAAAAATCATAAAGTTCAAGTCCAATAAATACAACACAGACGTGTAGATAAACTAGCTTCTAAAAAATATATCTTATTCTATAAAAATAAGCTCAAAGTTCAGGTAAAACCGAATAGTTTTTGAAGAAAAAAATATTGAAATTTGTGATGATGTACATTCTTTGTGCTTTGTGATTCAATAGTCCATTGAAGGAAAGTAAAAGCTTCGTGCAGTGTAGAATCATTTCTGGCGTGCTTTGAATTAAAAACACTTACATACATATAGACTCTTATTTGAAGGTCTGCTGATCCATACTTGTATTTAAGGAATTATTTCTATACATTCCCGCTTCGGCCAATTTTCGAGAGAAGTTCTGATCTAATGGAAAGTACGCGTTTGGTATCGAATGCAAACCTATGAATTAATTCAGCGTTGTTAACAGAAAAAAAAATTAAAATATTCATCTTTAATTATGTTAATAATAATATGTTAAGATAATTAATTAATCGTTGTGATTGATTATTCATTATTATTCACAAAGTAATTTGGATGATTTACATTTTACAAATTTAGCTTTAATGAGATTTCTTCCGAATGATTGTCCATATTTCATTTTTGATGGGATTTACGTTTTAAGTTTAAGAACTTTTTCATCTTGTGGTTGCATAGAACAAGACACTGATTGGATATTTTAAATGAAAATAGAAAATTTTTAACATCATGGGTTTTACAATAAATTAGTACATTGATATTAAAAAGAAACCAGATATGATAAATAAAATTGAAATTGTATGAAAAACTGAAAAATTATGAGTGTTTATTTAATATTTCCTAATTTTTTCTTAGATAACGGTTGTGGAAAACGTGTAAAATCATTGTGTGGCAATATTAATGATAGCATCGAGGAGCAACATTAGCAATAGGTACTTTTTTAAAATCAAAATCTGCAAAAAATATCTTGGTTTTTTCAAAGGTTATTAGAAAAATCAATTTCATATCGTTGTTTCACAATCGAAGCAATTTAAATTCAAAGAATGAAAAAGTTCGTTAGAATATCTAATTTTAGCTTGTAACTACTAAAACAAATAGTATTGAATATTTAATGTGATTGCTTTTATTTGCGTTTTTTTGACAAAAAAATATTTTGACAGAGCGCTCTACGTCAGATGATTTTTCTAATAGTATGAAGATCACTGATTGAAAAGGCATTACCAGGTGGATACCAGCCGTATTCGCTGGACGTAGTCCTGTACAAGGGATGCTGTTTATTGACTTGGCATCCGTAACCATTAAACCAATCTGTGAAAATGAAAAAATATACAAATAATTTATATCTTCTACAATAAAAATTTCAATCATTCAAATAATTCCTGAATCGCCCTGACGTACATTTGAAACAACAAAAAAAAGAAAAACAATTTTATTGGTAAAGTTTCAAATTACGTCTTATTAATCAGTGGCATTATAAAATTAAATTTCTATTCCATTCAGGGTATAATACCTCAAGTGTTCCAGGATATTGAAATACTGACCTTAAAATATTTAGAAAAAAAAAAAACAAGAATGAGCATGAACTTCGCAAAGAGTCGACGGAATGCTGTCTAGGCCGACCCAATATGTTGGGGATCAAGTTTTTTTATCATTTCACTCCACACATAAGTTGGGAGAGTTAATTCTGTATCCAGAATGAGCAGATACGAGCTTAAATTGTTCACACCGATTCACTGTGTATTGGGATTGCAAATTAATTATGAATTCCCATATCCCATTCCATTCATTCGCACATATAATAAAATAGTTACAACCCATTGACACATTTGGCTTTGATTACGGATCGGCTCGTTGCTTTCGTATTAGAAAGCAGGCGCTGAATCACCAGACTGTCAACCCTTCCTCACAATACATTGAATTTTTTTATATATACGACAATCATTTTAAAAAATTCAACTTCTCGATGAATTATCAGGACGAAATCAATAAGTGCACATTAAAACATCTATAAATATAACCCGCATGGTTTAACCTCCATAGGCGTCAAGTTCATTGAAACAGGCACGATAATATCTAGCTACATGTACTACAGTAGTTAACAACGTATTTGTATTCTGCGTCCTTCTCCACTTTGGAGAGTAGTAAGGTGGACCATAATCACTTTTATAGTCCCGAATTTCATCGACATTTTATTGTATCTCGAGTGTTTTAACGGCTTTAAGCGTTTTATTCCTCGAGTCAAGCCTGTCCGGATAGAATTTATTTCGAAAACTCCTCGACATCTGTGAAACTTTTATTTTTTTTTCGCGATTTCATACTCGCGAGGTGAAAACAGAAACTTCATAATGAAACTGCGATGTCATTCTGTCCGTTCGTCTGTAGGTTACGGTCCATTTTTTCAGTGATTATATGCTGTAGTCATTATCGAAATGGAAAGGTCTAGATTGATCGTACGTAAACAATTCTGTGCCAAATCCAACCACGCGATATCAGTACAATGACTGAAGACCATAATTGAAACACGGGTAGCGCTTAAAAGAAATGTATTTATGTATACTACACTGACTAGCTTATTACAAGAGGTCATTTTTGAAGAGAATCGAATCGGATACGTCTTTCGTTAAATAAGCCATCGTGGCTCGTCTAAAAAAAGACTTATTTTGATTTTACGGTCTATACTTTTTGTATGACGACGGATTCATTAACTTCAAATTTGACATGTATGTTATCATCATAACATGCATGTCACACAAATCATTTCGCAATACGAGCACTATTCTGGAATTATTGAGATACTTGCAAAACCCCAGTTTTGCCGCGGTTATGATTTAGTATGCGTATAAGTCCGCTTCACTATAAAAACGCGTGCAGTACTTACTCACTTTCCGCTTTTTCAAACGTAGGTGTCGTAAGTGTGTTTCTATTAAAAAAGTAATGTATTGTTTTGGAACAAGAGCACCGGCGAGCTTATGATATTAAGGTTGGTTTAAGTATATCCGAAGAGCAATGTATGCAGCGGCTACAGTCAGCGTTTAATAATGACGCGTCATTTTGAGCCACAGAATTTTGATGGTTTAGAGAATTTCGTAATGTTTGCAGCTCACTTCAAGATGGACAACATACGGGAGGGCTTGATTTAACAGTCACTTCAAAATATGTTGAACGTGTTTGTAAAATATAAATAGATTAAGTAGGTTTAGGTAGGTATTAAGCTAAATTATGTGCATATAGTAGATACGTGTAAATACGTGTAGTAGATAGGTTAAATAAGGTTTTTTGTTTATTTTTATTTAGTTATTACAACGATTATTATGTACATATTTTATTTTAAAACGTTTTTTTTGTGTTAAAAATCTAAGTTTGACTTTTTTTTTTCTTTTTAGTGAATTCCTTATATATTTTTGAAGTAGATTCAATTTTTTTTTATTATTTCAGTTTTCTCTTTTTAGTGTTAGATATTTACTCAATAAATTACGCAGTTATTTTATTAAGTATTACAGTGGGTAGACCAAGCATAGATGCAGCCCGTATGAGGAAAAATAGAAATAAGAAACAATGATTGAAAATAAGGAACGATTAGCAAAAAATCGTAAGAAGAATGCTGTATCTCGTTCCCACGAATCACTTTTGGCTCGAAATGAAAGGCTATCGCAAATGAGAAATTATATTCGTTCCCAATTATTATCACAGGAGTCTCAAAATGAAAGAATCAATCAACTTAATCGTATCCATGAACGTTCAGTCTGTAAGTCGACTGAGGAGCGCCAGCATCTCCTAGATGCTATACGAAACCGCTTAACTAATGACACTCCTGAACAGCGTCAACGTCGACTCGATGTTATTAACGAACGCATTAGAACAGAACTTCCTTCTCGATGTACGCAAACACCGGCTGCGGTAAGAGAGCGTAATTATAAAATGTTGAGCGTTGAAAATGAGGAACAGAGACAAAACCGCTTGGCGAACATGCGTGAGACCCAACGTCGAAATCGGTTTCTTGGCAAGGATGAGTTTTATATCTGCCATTAATGTTTTTACCAACGTGCCTTGTAGTATCTGTAAAAAAATATTCCATCCTAAGTTGAGATGCCATTGGCAAACTTCATTTCGACAAGATTTGCTACCTACCGATTTGGTAGAAATGAATAAAATTGTGACGTGTTCTCGATGGTCTGCTAACATTAAAAAACGTAAAGTCCCTTCCCAAATCTATTGGAACAAAATGAACGTCACGTCTATATCTAGCGAGTTTTTTTTTTGTAAAAATATGTGAAAAACTTTGTACGTGCCTTTGAAATATGAGGGTTTTCCGCGATTTCCCTAGATTCCACAGTCAGATCCTGATTTAGTTTCAATGAGTTCATCTCGGAAATGCATTCTTTCGAATAAAAAAAGAATTTTAAAAATCGGTCCACAATTGACGGAGAAATTGGTGAAAATACATTAAAAAAAACAGTCGAACATAGAACCTCCTTCTTTTTTGCAGTCGGTTAATTAAAAGATGACAATCGATGCACATACCACACGACTCAGAATACTTTTAGGATTGTATCCGTAGCGGTGAATAAGATCTTGTATGATGAATTAGAAATGAAAAAGATTTTTCTCGTTGGGTTCTATATCATTTTACACAGCATCAAAAATCCGAGCGTGTACGAATCAGCCGATTGACATTTATAGTTATTGAATAAACGTGGTCATTGTATAATGCCTAAAAGTGTAATAGAGGACGAAACATACATTCCGTTTTATGGCTTACCTACGCGTCGGGAAAGTAGGGTATGGGTGCATAAATATAATTCAATGGCAACCGTCGTGAAAAAAATACGTGCAATGAAAAAAATTATGTATACCGTGTCTTTTAGAAGTACATGCTTGGTAAAAACTTGGTTAAATTAAAAGGACAAAGAACTGTTACGTCAGCCTGATACACATAACTGCTTAACAGAAGTTCTCCAAACTCTTAGAATTAGAGGCTTGATGCTGCACCATGGCAATGCATTCTTCATATCGTTGCGTTCACTGTCAAATTTTTGAAGCAAAATGACTTTGTAGTCTTAGGGCATCCGTTTTATGCATCGGATCTTACAATATGTGGCTATTGGTTGTTTTTTTAATCAAAAAAATACCATGGTCGCCGTTTTACATCATAAAATGGAATCGAATTCGCTATTACTGCGTATTTTGCACTCTATTTATGTAAACGAGTAGTGCCATGCTTTCCGATTGTGGGAAACTAGCCTCCAATAGTTAATTGATGTTGAAAGAGACTACTTTGAACATATGTAAATCTGGTATGCCTTGTTTACATAGTTTTCCTGTATCTCAATAATTTTGGAGTGGCATTTATACCTACTGGTAATGACAAAATCTCAAATCTTTTTAGGATTAAACATGAAACATTTTAGGAGAAGTCATTAGGGTAGCACACATTGGTGACTCTTGTGGACTTGCGGGTGCCCATGGGCGATGATGACCATCCACTTCCTCCTGGACTACATCCTCGTTTGCCCCTTAAAAATCTGATAAAATAATTAAAAACATGATAATCTTATGGTATACATAACTCTTGAGATATAATTTGCAAGATTCGCTTTAAATATTAAAAATCAATATTTAACTATACTTCAGTCTTATTAGTTTTTTGACTTATGCTCGTAAAGTGGCCGGGTCAAATGATCCGAATTAATTCGTGTTGCTGAAGGTCTTTTAATTTTTTCAGGAAAACAAAACTTAGTTTCAGTGACTTATAGCTTCTGAAAAATATAAAATGTCTTTCATTTAAAATTATATCCTAATTTTTCACCAAATACGCGACATGAGTTATTTAAACAATAAAGAGAGTAGAAAATATTAAATGTTTTTCTCTAAATCGTTTTGATTTATATTTGTAACATCTATATATATACTTATACTGCCCAATATAATACATTTGTAGTTGCGGTTGATCTAGAAGTACGTCCTCGTATTTTATCGCAACCCACCTACTGAAGATTAGTATAGTGAATACCTCTTTTAATAAACTACTTATGTGTATATCGCTTACGCAAATAAAAGGGGCCTATATCCCATAAACATATTACTTTCAATTTATACTATATCCAATACCTATACGTGTATTAATGAGGTAGCTTGGATCCATCGATGAACCTATTTGGAGTTGAATAAAAGGCTGAACCGAAATCTATATTGGGATCGGAAACGGGAACTAGGATCGAAATATAAAGCGGGACCGAGATCAGGATCACGGCTGCGACAGCCCGATCGGTCGATATGAAAGACGAAAGAATTCATTCTATGTCCACGTGGGTAGAGCCACGAATGAATATGCAGTAGATTCAAAACAAATTGGCTGTGACAGACAGACACATGGGTGATCCTATAAGGGATTCATTTTTTTTGGAGCTACGAGACCCTAAAAAGCATATATACAGTACTTATATGCTTCTTTATATATAAACGTAGAGAGTCTCAAGTATTTATACTTTTTCAGTTATAATTTTGAAGAGAAATGCATACAAAAATGTTTTAAAGTTACATCTGTTAAAATATTGAAATAAAACATCAAAACCGTAAAGGTCTAAAAAATACGAACTAAGCTGAGGAAATAAACATTAATAGTTTTATAAATACACAATATTATATATTCTTATAATGTAGTTTATTACAGTTGTGCATAAGATTCATTAGGTGGAAAAATAAAACTTTATTCAATAAAAAATAATAATGTCCCGGAAGCATCTTAATTCACAACGAAAACTAATAATATTACATCCACAAATAATCGTTGTTAGTTATTGCATCGTATGTTTGTAATAATAATTAAGAAACATTTATTGTTAATTTGCAATTTGTACGCATTGTATATTAAAACATGATTACTCACGCGGATGTTCGAAGCGTTTAGGCAAATTGCAAGTTGTAAAGAAATCTGAAGTTTTCGGTTCCGACTTCTTAATCTCTTCCTGGAGACTCGCCCTGCTTACGGACGCGGCTGAGCAGTACCCTGGCTGATGTTCTCCGTTGTCTTCTCGATTTTCGATTTCGTTCATTTCTTAATAAGCTTAAATTTAATATGAAGACCGTTATAGAAGAACAGAAGGGTGCAGATTTTAAATTAAAAGCCGCAACTCGCTTTATCAAATTTAGTATCGATTTTCACTTTACACTGTAACCATGGTAACGTATTCTTTGAGTATCGCGCAGTTCGACGAGAGCCAGTATCTGCCAGATTACCGGAAAATTACTCGTAACTATAAAGGGGTAGGAACGGCAATGGGTTCAATCTAATAATCTTTTTTCTTTACAATGACCTTACAATTTAAGTTCTCAGAAACGTGAATATCGCGTCCTATAATTGAATTTCCTCGTGGCTCCGCCAATAATAAATTTCTTAGTACTAGGTAATGCTTATTCTGTTGTATATACATACTTCCTTAAGAATACCCAGAAACGTAAATACATTAGTTATTGTACAGAAAAAGCACTTTTTACTTTGATTTGCTTAAATAAATGCTGATTGTTCCCTTTTCATCAAAATTGCAAATTTAAAAAATCATTTAGAGGATTAGAGTTAGGTATTTTCATTTTTTATAGAGTTAACTAATAAATGCTTGATGTTATTGTTTAACATTTACGCGAAGTATCTCTTAAGTCTATATATATATTTTCTGCTCTCATAAAAATCAATATTTGTTCGTTTGTCGTATCGTTCATCTGATTGAAATAAAATTTGGTGCACATTATTCCTATTGAAAAAAAATATAAGGATAACGTTAATCTTATTAAATATATCTGTGAGGCATAATTTATGCACGATGTCTATTAAAAAAGTGAGTCGCAAAGCAATGCATGCCGCACACAGCTAATATATTTACATTAATAGAAATATGAAATGTTGTCTGTTTGTTTGTCATCGAATCAGACTTAAGCAGTTGACCATATACTAATAAAATTTTGCATAATGGAAGAGTAGATGTTTTCGAATAGGAAATGGTTACTTTTTATAAAAAAAAATTTTTTTCATAAATATCGGGAAAATGGTAATTGAAGTCCGCTTTTTTCACCCATAGAAGACTACACTATACCCGAGTAACATTCTATACCTTATTATGACATATTAATATTTTCCTCAATTTTGTTCCATTGTGAACCTGACTGAAAGTGGACATGAAATGAAAAGGGGGGATGGGAACTGAATCGAGAGCCGAACCGTGAACGGAATCGAGAACGGACCAGAATTAAAAAAACAGATCAGTATTAGAAACAAGCCCTTGACCAAAATAATACAGGATTAGAAACAAGCCCTTGACTGGAATCAAAATTAAAAGTAATACCGAGATTGAGGATGGAACCGAGAGCGTAATTGACAGCAAGATCGGTCGATATAAAAGATGAAGGGATTCATTTTATACCCAAGTGGGTGAAGCTGAAAGCGGAAGATAGTATATTGTAAAAATAGAATAAGTTTAATTTGTATTAACATCAGAAAAATTATAATTGGAAAAACGCGAAAAAACTTAAAGTGCAAAGTTTAACAATCATTACTAAATTTTAACTTAGGTCCAGCAATGTAAGCGGGAAATGGGTAGTCTGGAATAATTTTATATTGACTGGTTGTTTACATATGAATCTTAGTAATAACTTTGTCAAAGTCATTTCTCGTAACTTACCGAAAGTTTAAAGTTTATCTAAACGACATTTTTTGTATCACAAACGCGTTTCTTTTTGACTTCTCATGAAAATTAAGCTAAAGTAATCTTATGTCTGACTGAAAGAAAAAAAAAAAGACCTTCTTTTGCCACGAAGGCAATTAAAAAATATTACATTTAAAATATATATTGATTTAAATCTATTTAAATAGTGGGTGTCTATCTCAATTTCTCATCAGTTAATTGCAATCCATTCAACTCCGTCACGAGTAATATAAAAATATACAGAACAACGTTGTAATTCAAATATTTAGATGTGGCTTAAGGTCAAAACTAACAAGCAGATAACATCTCACTTGTGTATTTTAACTTAATAGTTAGGTAACGTTGACTACTGTTAAATTTATTATGCTAATAATAGCGTATTATTATTTGATATTTCCATAAAAAAATAACAGATTTTGATATGTATTATAACTGCGTAAACAAATGAAATATTATTATCGCTATTCAGCTAATGCCCGAGGTCGAACTGTAGTGTGTTCACTAGCGATGAGTTACTATGAAATTGTTGAACAGATTGTATTTATCGCTTAGTTTATTTTATTCAAACAGCAAGTTAACCGTCACCTGAAAGGTCGCTAAATTCACATTCTAAATACACATTCTTGGGTATATCATATGTCAATTGACAACCAAATATCAGTTCATAGCCGAATGTCAGTTGGGAACTCTGGATGGCCATTATAGATCTCACCCCAATGAACTCCAAACGGAGAATCAAGTTTTCTAAATAATATCTAACATCTAAATAACATGTATTAAAATAGAAAGGTTTATAAAGAGTTCCTTTAGTTCTCTGTAAATGACAGTTTTAAAGTGTACCAACAAACGCATTTAGTAAACGTTATCTCTAAAACCCACCTGGTTACCGAGTACTTTTCTTAAAATAGTGCCCATTGGGCGTAAACACATACAAAAAATATGAAAGAAACATAAAATTAGATGAAATCGACTGATACAGACAGGATTATATTATATTACATAACAAAATAATAATAATAATAGCTGTTAAAAAATCTTTGATACCTTTATATATTTTATATTAGGTTGCTGTCGTATATATACTCTATCGGATCAATTGTAAGATAAGAAAATAATTGCACTTCTTTTTTTTTTAATAATTTTCAAAACTTTCAATTACATAATGATATAAAAAGTAGTTTAACACACATTAATACAAACATATTAGCATGCGATTAGATCATTGCGAGTATTTTATTCAGGTTTTCATTTATTGTATTCATGTTTTCATTTGAAAAAAAAAACCAGTCGTTTTACATTAGAATGCGTAGTGGGTTATAGGTTTTATTCATTCGGCATGCATTCGGAGGAATATATTAACCGCTTATCGGTGCTATCGGGACGGCAAACGAGTGGGAGTCATCATTTGTCACGCTCCAGTCGCTACGGGCTACCGCTTAGCTTCTACCTACTTGCCCCTTTTAAATTCAATTATACGATTCGAATACGGCTCGTCGGTTTTAAAAATATACAAGTCAGTGTTTTGACAACATACGAAACTTTTCATGTACGGTATAATGTTTTTGCGAACCTTAAAATATAATAACTCCGAAAATGCGTGACGTACATGAAGATGGAAACGATAAAGTATGTCCAACAACCCATAAATTTGAAAGTCGTAAAGTACGAACTGAATATATCACCGCCCAGAGCTTTGAACCCGACGACGGTCAGAAAAGGTAGAAAATTAAGAATACCTGAAGTGAAACACAGCCGAAGAGAGTCCTTTGTACCTTCGCCTCCGCCTATTAAGAGTTGTTCAAGGGTGAGCTGTTACACATTACAGTTTACAGATTACAAATTATAGTTACGTCCTTGTTATACTATCTCTTACATAACGAAATAGACTCCTTGATGATCAATCTTAAATATGATCTCATCTCCTATTTCAATATCACTTTATTGAACCGTCGATAGTCCTTTGTATTTTATTTAAAGTTTAATATAAATTTAAATTTAATACATTATTAAACTTCAGAAGCGGTTTAAATAATTATTTTCTAAATGTCCGATTTGAGATACGATGAATATTAAGAGATATTTAGATATCTTTGGTCTGAAACAAACTAACAAAATTTAATAACAGAAACGTGATGTGCTTGAGCTGGTGGAGGAATTGTTAGACGAGCTTTATTCAAACCATCCCGACTGGAACAGCAGTACTGGTGATGATTACACCCAAAGGTAAATTGAAATTCACTAACCAACTTTCTTGTTACCCATCTTTGGACATTTTCAATTTGATATTTAATACATAGAGTTTATGTATTACATATCAAATTGAAAAATAATTTAATTACCTTTCTTAAATAATAATGGCAATATTTCGATGCTAGGAGATCGAAATATTCTGATTGGATAAAGAGCATAAAGCATAAAATGGTTTTTAAAATTTATTTTACAAATTTGCCATCAAAGTAAACAGTCGTAAAATCTCATTGCAATAGTATAGGATGACTAACAGAAATTATATATTTTAAAATTTTATATTTATCATCGTCAATGCATCTGAAATCCCCATAACATGGTAATTGACTATTATTCATATATCTTTAAAGCTTTTATATTCAATAAAGCGTGCAGTGCCATTATTTATTTGATAATTACTAAGAAACCAAAATAATAATGTTTTAAAGTGCCAGTTAGATACACAGAAATAGCACAAGGAAACTGTGACATCACTGCCTTATAATGTTCCTTATTTTATAAACTTTAGTAGGCTTTGATTTGGACTTCACGTTTTATTATGATTTACTCTTCTTGCATATTTAATAAGCAAACATAATATCATCGTACATCATTATCATTGAACTTCACATTATCAGCTACACTATTAGATGTTATTAGATTGTTCCAAATTTCCACTAGGTCTCTTACTTCACTGACTGTCTTCTTAATTTACCTATGAAAATTTATTATATATAAGAAACAATTTTGAAATATTTAATACTAATATTAATCGACGTAAACTCAGTATTAAAAATAAAATAAATTGTGTTTACTTATTAGTCAAAAAAACTACGCTCAAGTTTCTTGCTCGTTCTTATCAAGGGGAAATTGCTTTCCGAACGAGTGGAAAAGTATAAAATCACAAAACATTACTTTTTTCAAGTTTTATGACCTATGAAATAAAGGTATTTTGAATTTGACATCCATAAATATTTAATGCAAGGTCATCGATTTCAGGAGCTTAAAATTAGACGCCATTTTCATTACCTACCAAGAATTTCTAGGATGACCTTTACCAACCCCATTATCATACCACATTCGCTTTATAAATTTGTTTTGTCACTATAGTTTTAGACACTACCTTTTTCTATTTCAATCACATATTCTTTCAACCTATACAGTTCTCTGATATTCTTAAATGCATTTACAAAAATGTTCATAAAAAATCTTCCATGTTTCTCGTGCCATACATAAATTTAATTGACGACATAAGTAATTCAGAAGACATTATTATGCTGAATAGCTAAACGCGCTTGTTAGGAACCACTTTTACCATTCGCAACAGAAAGCAAGACCCCTATATTTCCCACATTTATTGTTTTTTCCAATATCTCTATTATGTTTACTGTCTTTTTACCCAAGCACACAACCTTGATCACTTCCTATGCATCTTTCTCCTTTTATACAGAAATCGCGTTTAGTCACGCTTTTGCATCTTACATCATGACTTAATTTTTGCTGACATTTACTGGCATTGATTAACAGTATCACTGAACTTTACTTACTATCGTCTGCAAATCGCTACTTGCCGACAGTGCAAGTATTACTTGCATATCGAGCACAGAAGGTATTGACATACAGGTTCCGTTTGTAGTCTACACTCATAGCCTTTTATGCAGTCAAATATCAGTGAATAATCAAATCAAAGATATCTTTATGTCGTAGATAATGAAACTACACTTAAAATACGTCAATAATAAATTATTTTATTAATGACGTATTTTATTTCATTACTACCCATTCCAAATCCTGCTTCACCTAAAGAAAAATGAGCAAGAAACTCAAGACTTGCACTTTTTACTCATCAATACAAAGGATTTATTCATTAATAATTTATTCGACATTTAAAAATATTATGAAATTACCTGATAACCGAGCAGCTCAATTCAATGGGCTCTTTTCATTAAGATATAATGAAACATTGTATAATAGCCTTTGCCATATAACTTTCTTTTAACGAAACGTTTAAACTCAACAAATGGCAAATTTTGAATTTTAGCTGAGATCTTATTATAAAAGCGCGCATACAGCCCCTTAAATAATTTATTAACTTTACTTAGACGGATCTTATGAGCAGCAAGATCGTTCTTATGTCTAGTGTTAATGTTATGGATGTCGCTTCTTTTTTGGAACGATTCTATATTTCTCTTAACATATACCAGGTTTTCGTAAATATATTGTGATGCTAAAGTTAGGATATTAATTTCCTTCATTTTTTCTCTAAGAGATGTCAATGGTCTCAAATCATAAACAGAACGAATAACTCGCTTCTGCAGTATGAAAATAGTGTTAATACCGGCTGCATGACCCCATAACAAAATTCCATAAGTCATAAGGCTATGAAAAAAATGGAAATAAACTAGTCTCGCGGTGATTTCGTCTGTAAGTCGCCGAATTCTTTTGACTGCATATGCTGCGTAACAAAGTCTTTTCGCTAATCTCGTAATATGAAAATTCCGACGTAACTTAGAATCTAAAGTGAGACCAAGAAATAGAGTCGTGTCCATAATATCTAATACTTCCTTCTTGATCATTACATTTGTGTCGATCTATTTAGAATTAGATAGGGAAAATTTTACAAGTTTTGTTTTCCTTTCATTGAGTAGAAGATTATTAATACTAAATCACTCAACGATTTTAGAGATGGTATTGTTTACTTCTTCAAAAGTTGGTTGATGCCTATCAATTTTAAAAAGTGAGAAGGTATCATCAACAAACAATAAAATGCCATGACTATTCTTAACAAGAAGTGATAGATATTTCTATACACCAGAAAAAGAAATGGTCCAAGAACTGAACTCTGTGGCACGCCCATATTGACTGCAGAACCTGATAACCTCTCACCATTAATGTCAACCCTTTGAATTCTATTACTTAGATGGGTCTCTAAAAATCCAAGGGATCGACCCGTGACTCCATAATGATGTAGTTTCCTCATTAATGTGTCATGATGAACACAGTCAAATGCCTCGGACAAATCACAAAAAACACCAATCGCGTCCCGTGAATCCTCCCAAACATCAAAAATCTGCTGAATAAGCTTGACACCGGCTTCAATTGTTGAGGGACCTTTTGGAATCCAAATTGTTTAACTTTCATCAAATTATTGTTATAAAACTATTGCAATAGTTGATTTAAAATAAGCTTTTCAAAAATTTTACTGAGCGTCGGTAGTATTGATATCGGTATAAAGTTTGTAGGGTCCGATATACTACTATATTTAAATAATGGAATTACTTTACTTTGCTTCATTAGATCCGGAAACATACCACAATCAACACAAGCACTAAAAATCACTACTAGACATGAGCAATGCAATCTATTATTGAATCAATTATTTTTATGGAAAGGCCATCAAGATCGGCTATTTTTTTTTATTTTTATACATTTGAATGCTTTAAGAATATCACTATAATGCACGTGGGTAAATGCAAACGAAACGTCACAAACATCGACGTTACGTTTCAACAAAGATTCGACGAGAGTGGGCGATGACTTCAGAGATTGTGTAGTTGTAACTGGAATACCAGCAAAGAACTTTTCAAGACCAATGGCAACTTCTATGTCTTTGTTGAAAATTTCGTCATTAATTTTTAATTGAAATTCTAAATGTCGGGATGTCTGTTTTCCAGTTTCACTATTTATTATATTCCAAGTAGTTTTTACCATCTTTGTACTCTTTTTTATTTTATTACAGATAAACATTGATTTTGCGATTGCACACACACACACTTAAAGATCCGGTAATAATTACTTACATATTGGACAAATATATCCGAATACGCCCTTCCCTCATAAAGTGCGTACGATTTACGTCTACTAGTATAAATGCCTACTGTCGCCCAATCACTAAATGATAAGGTATTGTTAGTATTGACATTTTTTTATTTAAAAACATTGTTGGATTCAAAACTGGTTTTAGTCAACAGTGAACTATATAATTCATTGGGGTCTTTACAATATAAGTTGAATAGCCTCGGTGAAGCCACACATCCTTGTCTGGCACTTTTACGAACGTCAAATCCATCAGTGTATGCTCCGTCTATTATGACGTAGGCGCTGGAGCCTTAACATAACGATTGCAGTGACTTCATCAATTCACTACTAACACCACGCATGGATGGGTTTTTCCATTTCGATTCTATCATAACTTTTTCTGGTTCGATGAAATTACAAAAAATCTTTGTACCCTTTCCAAAAACTAATGCTCCACAAGGAGAAAATTTGGTCCAAAAGTGCACTACATTCCATCTCCATATTCCATTTGTATATCTGGGATATACAATAGAAAATATAGAAAACGAAGAAGTACGAGAATGACATGTAGTAAACTCGTTTGCAATCTTGAACATTGTTCAAATAAAATTAATTTTTTTCATCCTTTTGATGATAATAATTCTTTTTAACACGACTTAATTCTGCTTTGAACCAAAAAAAAAAAATAATAATAAGAACAATCTTATCACGATATCAAAGCGGAACCGTTTATATGTAAAAACTTTGATGATAAACCGATATCTATATCACACAAAAATATCATTTTCAATGTGGAAAAAAGTTTCATTTCATACAAAATATATTAATGTGGTTGGATTTTAAAACAGAAATTAAGATAATATAAACAACAATGAATAAAGTAATAAAATCGCAATCTAATTTAATAATAACTTTATGTTATCGAAACATTTTTTATGAGATCAAACTAAGTTAGCTTATGTGACTAACATGCAACGAACTATGCACCGATCCAATATTTCGTATATACCATGGTTCTGTATAAGGCAAAGTACACAGGAAAGTAGGTGGGCGTTATTCTGCCTTTTATTCTAATTTAGGCAACTTTAAATATTACTCAAACAGTTTAATAATTAAAATAACCAGTTTTAATTGTAAACCAGCTTTTTAGCGCTGTCTAATATGGTATCGTGCTAATTCGGTGCAGATTCGGCATTTCATTTTAAATTTTACAAATTTTAATAGTTATCGTTTTCTGTCTCGTCTCGAAGTCCTAAATAAGCATTTTCTTTCTCCCATTCTAATTCTTAAGCGTTTCCGCTGTCACAGGTCGGTCTCGGCAGCATCATTAGCTTCACAATCGACCTCTAGGGAGTTCGCCGACACCATAGAGCGATCTTACTTGGAATGCTTAGGTAAATATGAGAACTTACATTTTTTGATACGGCATCGGTAAAAAATATTTACCTACTTTTACTTGAAATCGTTCATACCTATATCTTAATTTTCTTTCTTTTGTAAAATATAAAGCGATAATAAATATTATGTTTAAAATCATGAATTTTTAGGAATTATTATTGATTTCTTATTATAATTCGAAATGCACGTTAATAGAAAAGAATGGTATTAATCTAACTTAATGGACTTTCGATTTGAGACTCCTTCAGAAAGGATTTTTACGAACGTATTACTCAATGATTAGGTAAAAACCTCAGATTCTCGTGGGTCAGCAAACTTCATGCGTTGCACGTTACAGAGTTTATTCTAGTCTTCATTCTTCATATTAGCAGCGTAAAGTTAATTTAATAATCGATACTTTCATTGCTATAGATATCAACGATTTGCGCGAACAACTGGACCAATGGAATGGCCGCCTCAAAGAAAACGGAGACAGGCTGGCGCGCTGCGTTCGCGCAAGGGACCGCTTGCGCAGACAGCAGAAAAGGCTCTGCGCTGCTGTCACCGTCCTTTTACGGCATATCAGTGAGTCTTTGCTGTTCATGCCGGTAACAGTACTGAAATATTCTATTTTAAATTTTTTTCTCTTAATCAGCATAAAATGAAACCTGCATACTGTATTGAAACATGCGTTCGCTTATCCGCCTGTTTTTTACGACTAAATGCGCGTATTAGTTTTAACCCTACTTTAGTGGTAGATCAGCTGTTATCAGAACGCATATCTCGACTTTTTTTTACTCTGTGCACAACATCACAATATTCGAGTGTAAACGTGGAGACCGAAATGTGACTAATATCTTGAATATTTTGTAGTTGTCGGTAATTACATATATTATTTTTTTATATTTACGAAAATACCATTTTTATAGGTAAAAATTTATATCCTTTCTTTATTTTATCAAGCAAGAATACACGACGACGTTGGTCAGGTTTTTGAACGAGGATGATGTGCAGCGCCATAGCGCCCTCCCGATACTGGCATTTCTTACAATTCCGATGTCTGTTTCGCCTTAAATTTGATTCTAATCAATGCATTACAGTGAAATGCATATTTTTACCTTGAAAACAGACGTACTCCGGCTAAATTATTTTATTATGAATCGGTCTTTATTCTATGATACTCCTGTTCTTAATCTCGATCCCGATCCTGCTAGTAATTTCAATTCTGGACTGATGTTGGTGTTGGTTTTTACCAACTTACATCGCTTTTACCAACAACCAATTAAAGTAGGGAATTTGCTTAATGTTCACGTGAGGAAAGCCGCAATTAAAAGTTAAGGTACCTGTACTAGATAACGTATTTCTGTACTACCAAAATACTTATTTAAATCAGACAAACATATTTCTAATTATACGCATAATATATAAAAAGACAGTCAAACAGATGGAGAGACGTTGAATTTTATAACTTGTAAAGTTAATAGTCTAGTAAACCGCTTTAAATTCAATTATTATTCCTACATTAGTACTACCATATACTTCAAAAATCAAATATATACGAGACGAGTATAGCACGTATAGTAACGAAAAATTTAGATATTTATTGACTTTGCGCGTGAGTCCTTAACTCTCCTTATTTCTAATTCACACGTGTATTAATTTCTGTTTAATTTCACAATCTCTAGTTATATGTAGAACTAGTTTCTGCCCGCGGCTTCGCCCGCGTGGACTTTGAACACATTCCTTTATCTTATGTATCGACCGTTTACGATCTCAATCCCAATCCTGATTTCGATACCGATTTTTGACTTTGATCAAAAATCGGTATTAGTCTCGCTTTTAATTCAGAACCCGATCTCGGACTAAGTAGATTAGGGTCAAGAAGCCCCGCTTCGATTTCTGACCTCGCTACCGTTCCTTATTCCGATTCCGAACATGCTCTAATTTTAATTCCACACTCGATTCCAACCATGGTTTCGTTCTCGATTCCGTCCTCATCTGGTCTCGACTTTCGATTCTGCTCTTCGTCTTATTTGCAATATCGATTCCGCTACCGCTCACGGTTGTGATTTGAACGGAGTTACTACCAAAAAGCGCCTCAGCCCGCAACATCTCTTCTAACATATTTGCCTGCACTGCCTACTGCCGAGGTTTCATCACAGATGAGAGACCAAGAACAAATACAAGTGGGCAGTAATCCCAGTTCAATATTCGAAATCAAGTATCTACCTTAATCTCTTTGTACAACATTTGATTGTGAACATCATTAAGTTTGAGTATATATCTTTTTTCGGCACTTGCTGTCGGTTGGCGCCCATTAATTACACTGTAATCATGTACAATGTTTATCATATGTCTCAATTGATAAAGCAGGTAATTTAAACCTAAGTTGAACCCTATTATATGTCAGAGGTCTCATAAGAAACAACCATACGCCCTGAACCTCATTTCTCGTTGAACATAAATTAAATGTTTTGTTTTGTATATTTATGCTTTTATTTAGTTATATTGACAAACTCACTAATAAAAAATACAGCTATACATAAGTTATAAAAAACACATACACACATGACAAAAAACAGATAGACAGATTATTTATGCAATTACATGTTTTTACTGTCGGTACACAAATTTTCATCAAGATGAGTGAAACCTTTTTTTAGTTATAGAAAAACGTACAAACAGACAAGCAGGAAAACTGGAAAAGAATAGCCTACCATTTGCGAAATCAAATGTTCTTACTGTATACTAATTTTAATCATAATCGGTCTAACCGTTCTTACGTTATAAAAACACACACAGACAGATAGACACACAGTAAAACAACAGACAGTGGCCTATCATGTGCGCAGCTACATTTTATTATTGTAAACCAATTTTTATTTCGATCGTCCGACATGTTCTTGTGTCATAAGAAGACATACAAACAAACAAAAATAAAAAAAAATAGTAGCGGGAATCACTACATCATAAAACAATTATCTATCACAAAATTAGGTGAAAAAAAAAAGGTACAGACAGAGCCAATAGATTTATATAGTGGTATAGATAATAAAAACAGGCCAAGCAAGAACTGAATTCACGTACCTTGATCAGGTTATAAATCTGTGAGCATGGGAAAAATATATTCAATTAAATCACATTGAAAATGTAATGTGAAAAATGGGACTATCCAACCAGAATATATATAAGCTCTCCTTAAGGCGCTTTCGAGCAGCATATTTTTGTAGCTCTATCTATGTAATCTTCATCAATCGCGACATAACTTATCAATGTCGGTCTAAGCAACAAAAATCTTTTAAAGTAATCTTAACTGGAAATTTTTGTTAAAAGTACGTTTCTAAATTCACTTTCAGGTTCTCAGTTTTCTTTAGTATCACATTTTCATCATCTCTTTGTTCAAAGATACCCTCCCGCACGCTATTATACAACGATTCGAAGAGCTTGGACTTTTAATTCCAAAACTTTAAATCCTCCACACTGACTCATATGGGAGTTTTTAGTGATGATTGCCATCATTTCGGTGACTACGTTCGGGATCAAGGGCGCAAAGTTCCCTCCAAGGCATGAAACGAGAGATTAACTTTGTTTAAGTTGAAAATATATTGGTCAATTTACCGGTGGCCATTTTTCAAACCCGGTATCTCAATAAGCCGAAAGCTTCATTTTGAATCATCTAGCCACTACCTCTTTGAATTTCAATAACAATTTTTAACATTCTACATGATAACTATATTTATAAACTTAATAAAGCCTCAAGGGTTGTAACATGATTTTCAAAAAGTCCATTTATTTAAAGAAAACTCAATTGAAAATATTTATAATTTTTTTTCATTTGTGCCAAAATGGCGTACAGAGGCCGCCATTTTGAATTAGGTGAAGTTTATATGATTAACAACATTAGAGGAATCAATATCAATGTGTAAGTTCCAAAAATATTCAATTAAACAAGCCGTTGAAGAATCAGAAACAGATATGCTATTCTGAATAAATATTCCTTCAGAATTTATAACCATCTAAGAAACTAAACATAAATTTAGTCTTATTGAAGGATACCACACTTGAAAGGTTTTATTTACTTTAAATTTTGTTTTAGTTTCAATAAGCAACCATGCATCTAGCGCCCGTCGCCGTGAAATATGGTCATAATATATTTCCTATAGTATTTACGATACCAGGTCGCGATATCTGTAGGTAAAAGAACCATCGGAATTGAATAAAGTGCCAGTTTAATCTATAACAAATAAAGTAGCTAAAAACATATGTATTACCTATATATATACATTTTTTACTTAAACCTAAATCCGTATACCAAATAAAATGAACAGATACTACATGCGCGTAAAATAAATAAACATTATGTGTACGCGTACTATAAATACAGTCTTATCAATGAAACCATTTCAAGAATATCTCTATCTGTTTACTGTAAATAAAATATGTTATGTACTGGTGTGATATGAAAAACGAATTCATATAATATCATAGATATAATACTAAAACTATTTCTTATACATTTCGCAATTATTATGTAACTAAAAGACCAAAATGAAGAACTGTGACATGGAATCAAACGACCTCGCCGCTGAACGCCGCCTATCTGAGACCGGCACTGACGTACACAGTGGCGCGAAATCGATACGCGACGCACACAGAGACGTCTTTTGGAAAACGTTTACGCATGCGTTTTAAGTCCTCACCACGATATCCCGGATTACGGCGATACTCTGTTCAGAATCCGAAGCAGGACATTGTAAAAGGGCACCTATAGAGATACATTGGTACCGGGCGAGGCTAGCCCTTCGTCCCATCCCGCAAGTTTCCCAGTAAACATCGGATCAGCTGGCGGTCGACGCTACACTCGTCGCTGCCGAAGCGGCTTCACGTTTATAATATTGAAATATATCAAATACGTACTGCATAGCACCGGCGAAACGCTCGTGATGGCGACTACGTGATCGCTCTTCGTGAATTATCGCAATGCAAGCGCTCGCAGCGAGACTGCGGCACCGAGGTCGCTGACTCGGGCTCGGTGCAGTGACTAGAATGCGTTTATTGTTGGTCGTGTGCGGCGCGAGGGACAGATGAGTGCCATCATCAACTCGCTGAAGAACTTGGCGAGTTCATCGAGAGCCAGTTCAGGTATGCCCCATGTTTCATCAGTTAATTGAAGTTTGCTACCCGACATTATGGGAGCTGTGCCTTATGTAACGATCATTGTAATCCGATAATGATACTATGCCGAGCTGAGACGCATTGACGTGCTTTATTTAACACAAAATTTAATTGAAAGGTATTCACAACAGAAATCAATAAAATTATCGATTGATAGGTAAACAGTTTACGTAAATATTGTATTTTATAGTTTAATTATATGCGCTGTTTGATTGACTTAATACTGTGAACTTATTCCGAAAAATGGTTCAGGAATTTGGTTGAGGTAAATGCAAAATAACAAATGTAAATATCGTTACACTTTATAATTTTATAGAAAATTATTTAAATTCAAATTCTGTTCAAACTTAGATAAAATTTTATACTCAAATTTCACCCGATTCACCTCAAAGGTTTCTTTATATTACTCGAAGGCGTCCCAGAATTTCATATTATTATTCATTATACGGGGACATTTTCTTATTGAATTATTAATTTGTTGTCGCTGCGTCGCAAGTAAATCACAAAATATTTCGGGCGGTAAAGTAAATTTAGGAGGACTCCAGAGAATAATAATGCACGAATTTTCTATCTCTTGAATAATGAATGTGAGACGATGCCTCGGCTTGTAACCTAACTCAATAATACCCTAGCCGGATTCTATATGCGGCAGTCTTGGGCTAAACTTAGCGTTGCGTTGTCAAATGTCATGAATTATTAATGAAAAGGAGATGGAGTTTTAAACTGATTGTCACAAATCGAGTTTATTTATTCCCAATATTGGTGAGGCGCCAGGTAAAATGAGATTTCAAGATGCGAAGGAATAATGTCATAGGTCACTCGGGCACGTAGTCGTCGGCGTTCTCGTTCAAGATAATAAATATAAACATGTGAATAGTTCTAATGTCCCTAGTTGTGGCCAACAGGCGTATCTCGTCATAATATTATTGTCGTTGTCGCAAAATCGGAAAAGAATACTTTTGTAAGATTACTTCGGCATCAGTCTCTCTGTTCTTTCTATATCTATCCTAAATCTTTTTCTTTAGAATCATATGACATAAAGAGGTGATACGATCAAATGCGGTATTAAAATTCAGAATTAAACTTACATTAAGCAACCAAATTCATTATAGTATATTCAAAATTAACCAGGAAATATATGTGAATCAAAACGAGCGGGATTCGGAAACTTAAATGCATCAATTCTGCATTTAAATTACTAGTTGCTAAAAAACAAATAAAAAAATATCGTTACATTCTCCTCCGAGATCAGCTTCAATAATACTGACTAACAGCAATATTGTTCATGAGTTCACAAACACGTACTTATCAACAGTTTGGTGAAAACAAAACTTCTACTCGTTCAGTTAATTATTTTGCAATAACCTAAAACCAATTTACATGAAAATGAAATCTGATCTCTTTTGTTACATATTCCTATTCGCCACACAAACCCTTACGACTTACCACATAAACAACAGATATTTCTTTGAACGAGTTCAACACACTAGTAGCTAACACGTGTTGAACTTTGTTATAACTTCAGTCTGTAGATCCGTATTCCATCAGTCTGTAGATCCGTATTCCATTATTTCTTAAATGCCGTTATTACAAATAAGATTGGGCAGTTCTTGTGGTCAAAACATCGTATTGCGATATACTTTTTATTAAACCATTGCATAAGGGCTTCAATATTTATAAATTTCTCGCGTTCAGTAAATTTGTGATATAAATACAATATATTTTTGATATCAACAATAGTGACGTTTATAAATTTTCCGGTTTTCAGAAATGGAAGCAGGTTATGTACATTTGCTTAGTAATTGAATAAGGAAATTGTTACTTAGAAAATATTTATCAATTACCTTTTAACTTTGGCTAGAAAAGAACAACGCTAACATGTCTAGTTTGAAAGAAATTTGTGATTTCTATTTTTTTTTTTACTACTAAAAATTGCTTAATTAAACAATTTTGCAATTTTACAAATATGTTCTGCGGTATCGTGAATGGTAATGGACGGGTTGTTTTACGAGGCCTGACCTAAAAACTATATATAGTGGCCTTATGTTTATAAAGAGTTCTAAGCTGTAAGCACACACGCGTTCTATGACTCTTAATGGCTTAGAAATAAATAATTTTAGGATTCGTCCAACCATCACGAAACTAACTTGGCGTAGACGTCGGACAGTCGCCAAGTTCTTTTTTATGTTTTCAAGGATGTTGTTACCATAAAGGATCAATAAGACGTCAAGAAGTCTCGAAAGAGAATACAACACGTTACAAAGTATAGCATATAGACATATATATATTTATTTCTAACTCAAAATCAATTGTATAGATACGTTTTTGTGTGGTTCTTATTAATTATTGCTTAAATTATGTCTTCGGAAGATCGTATTAAAATATACAATGGCAGAAATATCTAACACTTAAAGAAAAAATTTTTGTATTGCTTTTTATTTAAGCATTTTAAAGAGTTAAAAGTATTAACGCTTTAACAGAACTCATCGAACATAACGAATTAATAATCGCCGACAATGTGATACTGCTTTCAGGGAATTACATAAAAAAGCTTTATGACTTAAAAAATACTTTTGAATTTTTATAAAATAAATTCATATTATGTAACTTTCTTAGTTTCACTAATAATTTAGTGAATGCAACAGTATTCAATTTCTCTCAATTGAATTTTAAAAAGCTTCCTGGGAATCGGTAATTAAGTTTTAATTGTTTAATATTGTATGAAGCCCATCCACTTGTATCGCGTAGATATAAAACCTGCTCGCAGTCTTTAAACCGATTCTGATCGCGAGCATTTGCCGTTAACCTTTCTCAAATGGTTCGACTTAAAACTAATCTAATTGAACAATTTACGTTTTTCCTCTTATTTATACAATTCCCAAAAATCAGTTTTATTAGTCATATTATAAGGGAACTGTAAACTGAATTTTCATTACTATGATAACTAATGTATTGAATGATAAATGTGTTGAAAATCTTAAACCTACACTGCTGTGTACTACATCAGTATATCAGTTCAATGATTACGGTCGATTTGTTAGATGAAATGAGTAATCGGAACACTATGAAAGGAAAAATTGTAATCAAAAGTGTATATCGAAGAAGATGTACCACGCAGAATCTTCAAAAACATATGCAATTCTCAATGTTCATCGAGTCATGCAGCAGTTATATCAAATATTGCTCTGAAAATACCAATATCTAATAACCAGAAGGAAGCCATTGGCCGAGCGCCACCACTGCGACGGACGTGTCGAGGACATCGCTCAATGAACGCTAAATACATGCCCCACCTGGGCAGCGCAGCGCGCGGCTCTGATGGCCGCGGTGCGGATGAGCTCTAGTTATCGACCATCTTGGAAGAAATGACCGGTAGAAGAAACGGTAAAGACAACTCGCGGAGCGCAGTACGAACCTCCTGCAAAAAAATCATGGCACGCAAAGAAAGCTGTCTGCTAGAAGTCCGCTGTCGACGTACTCGGCGCAGGAGAAATGCCTATGCGTTCCTCTAACCCTCCTCACCTCGCAACTAGGCCCGAGGGCGGTGAATTTGGGAAAGCCCAACGTCAATCTACGGACACGAGGTGACTTAGCGCGTGTTCCCGTTGCCTCTAACTCTCAGATCTGTGCACGACCGCAAGAAGAAGGCCTTTTTATTTAAAAGGCTCCAAGGCTAGGGCAGAAAATAAATGTGCAAGCATATCTGACGCCACACCACGAGGTGACGAAAAGGACGCTATGGAATCTTAGTCGGTAGAAGTCCGACAAAACTCTTTCGGCCATCCCCAAGTTCCGGCTTATCCATGAAGATTTTCCCATGTAAAATAACTCTATTAAGTGTTGTTTATATACTTGATCTTATGTCAACTACGTGCTTCTGTCTTGTCGTCTCGGAATGTGTTTTGTATTTGGACAATATTTTTGTAATAGGGAATGTCTGTAATTGATCGACATATTTTGTTTATGGCAATCGCATAGTTAATCGCAATGAAATAGATAATCGCAACAATATTTGATATATCAGACGAGTGCATTGTGAAGACATTTGTCTATTTCTATCCTTTTCGTAGAGGAAACGGGTGGCCTGTTGTCTGTATGATGTTAAATAAGCTACAATAGTACAAGATATTAATAAAAGTCAGTTTTAGACGAGCATGGATAGTTGGGTATGGAGCATGGATAATAAATTATTACCTATTTAATAAAGAAGTAAATCAGTGGGGTAATTGGGTGATACTGAAAATATTAGGAATACTTCGACTTCTACTAATTTGAAGCAGTCGAACATTTTTTACCACTTCTTTTTTGCAAGATAATTTTTTTTATCTATTGTACAAGAAATTATTAATTATTGACGTCACTATTTATTACTTATACCCTCTCTGTTGAATTGATAATTCAAAACAATAAGATAGTCAAATTATTTTGTATTTATCCATAAGATTATTTAAATTTATTCCTTCATAAGTAAAAAACTTTGATGAAACAATAAAAAATATATATTATTGGATAAAAATATCGTGCAATCTCATAGACAATTACATCTTATAAAAATACAATTTCCAGTAGCTGCGTCTATTATCTCTCGTCAAAATTTACTCTGATATAATAAGAAATGAAATTACATGTCTCGAGGCGATGCTTCATAGTATGGTATATATTTCAAAGTAGGCTTAGCTGAATAAATTATATTAGACACAGAGCAATCTTTGATGTCGGCCGTCAGCCGTCGTCTTATAACGTAGGTATCCTTCATAAACGTCATTTTCCTTAGAAAATGACTTGTACTTATACAAGTCAGACTCCAGCGCTATAGATTCTACAGTTCATTGAACAGCATAAGTTCTATACTCATCTTTCGAGTTGATCGAACGGAAAATTACTAAAATTGCGGTAGAGAACATCCATCTTTTAAACGTGTTTATCGGAATCGTTTCTAAAATAATAAAACCTGAAGTCATTTAAAAACAATAGTATTCAAGCACGGAATTTGAGGATAATTATGTATTGATTACTCGTGTAAATGATATGTTAATGCACGCTTTATAAGATGGAAAAAAAGACACGCAAGTACGTGAGTACAGTTTAAGGAAGTGTAAAAGAAAAAGTTTAAAGGAAAATGCTTAAATCACAGTGAGACATAACCCCATTCGGTTTTTATGGTGTTGCATTTAGAAAATCATCAATAATTTAAAACATTTATAAAAACCTCATTAAAACTTTCTTTCACGGTGGTACGCCTGTATTTTTCGTATGGGTAAAATAATAAAATATGAATGCATGAATTATAACCTAAACTTATAATATACATATAATAAAATAGAAAATAGAAAAAAATCTGTACATTAAAGATATTTGAGAAAAACTACTCTGGGGGCATCAAAAACATTTCCAGGATAAATTTCAGTAGTTTTTAGAAATTTTGTCTGTTTGTAAATTTATTTGTGAACTCCGAACAACTGGACAAAAATTGATGAAATTTGATATGGTAATATTAATACCTCGCAGTAACATATAGGATAGTTTTTATCCTATCACAGTTAATCCTTTTGCTATTATGTTTTGTTTATGTTATCAACATATTTTGAACAAAGTCGGAGTGTAGATCGAGACGAGAATCTGAATCGAAAGCTGTTTCAGGAATGGAATCGAAAACAGGATCAAAATCGGGATCATGATTGACAGCACGATGAGTCCATATTAACAGACATATGAATTCATTCTTTGTCCACGCGGGCGGAGCTGCGGGCCGAAGCTTGTTTAAAATAAAATATTAATTAATTAATAATAAAAAAAGTTCAGAACTTTCCAAAATAATCACGGTTGGCCAATGTCGTGAAATAGTTTTAATTCTAGCCACTTCTGTAATAGCAATCTCATTTGGAAGTAAATCATCGGAGTGAAAACTCAGTTATGTTCAAAAGGTAGAGCATAAAATAATAGTTAATAGAAATAGTAAATAGTACTTCAATATTTAATATTTTATCCAAGCAAACGGGACGTATACCATTGAAGTATCGTGTGCACAGTGCTTAGTGTACATAATGCATAATCAAAACAAACCTCAATAACGTAGAGTCGTCTGTTTATTCGATGTCATAAGAGTTTATAGCCATTAGATGTGTTTACATTCCATTTCAGTTTTGTAGACTATTGGCTTCGAATGAATGTTTGATGAATTTTGTTGAAATATTTCTTTATCTTTGACCCAAAAACTATTATTCAATTTCAACGGCGCTCTAAGTATTCGGAGAGTGTTGATATTAAACTATTCTCGGGATCGTAACTGAAGTCGAAAATGGGATTAGGAATCGATATCGAAATTAAGAACATTGATTATGTTAATCACGCTCGAAGTTTAAGAATTGTGGGAATTTCATCCACACTCACATAAACGAAGTCATAAGCGTTCCCGAATTTCGTAGTACAATATGATTTATACAGTATAAAATAGTAACGACTTATATGTATTTTACAGATTGAACTCGGCAGAAATTGTTTTGTCAGACTATATCATGTTTATATAAATGAATTGAATTTTATATTGAAACAGATTAACACACAAATAGTATTTATAATATATGTATATACATACATACACACACACACACACACACACACACACACACACACACACACACACACACAACACATATATATATATATATATATGCATAAAAATGAATGATTTGTATATAGAAGTTGGTATGCTGCATCACCACCTGGTGTCAAATTAAAACAGAGCAAAACTTTTTCACAAAAAAATACATATACGTGCCAAATTGCATGATGATCGGTTGAACGATATAAAAGTTAATGTGCTGCAGCGCTACCTGGTGGTGAGTCATAACAAAGCGAATAGCATAAAAATCTTCAGCATGACTACATGCTAATGTTCATGGTTGGAGTTTATTGATGACATATATATAAATAAAAATCATACACTTTTATATGACATTCACAAAATATATTTTATCAAATAATTAATCATATCAAAATCTTTTTCCATGTACAAAATTATTTTTTTGTTACTGAGTTCCCTTTTTTTTGTCCAAGGGAACAGAAATGTTCAAAAGACCTTTCATCATCCAAATCCGTTCGCGGAATTTTCCAGCACTTAAAATATATAAGCACTTTTATAGGATTTTTAGGGGGCAATTAAGCATGTTAGCTATCAGAGAAGTAGATCATCACCGTCGACCATGGACATCCGCAACCCCAGAAAAGTCATTTGTGCGTTTCTGATATTTTAGAAAGGAATAGGCTCTGTTCTTGAAGACCCAAAGCTCATAAAGCTTTAATACCATCAAATTGTAGATCATTCCGAAGTTTTATCGTACGTGGCAGGCGGTTGTGCTTAAAGCATACGGTGCTAGAAAGCCATTCATTAAAATGATAATTATGGTATTTCCGTCGAGAGAAACGATGACGGAACTCAACGGCAGGAATAAGGTTGAATAATCCTTCAGAGCTTTTCCAATACGAAGGAAACATTTAAATTTTTAGGGTTGGTAACTGAAAACCTGTAAAATAAGAAATCATGTTTTAGTCTCAAAAAATGGAAGTTTTTGCCGGACCTTATTAAGTATATTGTATTCATCTGCCATTCGCTTTTACAAATTGGCGGCAAAAAGGACATTGTTTATCAACATAGATTTAATGCGACGAAGTTTTTGTGCAATGATTTTCTATGAATCTCGTTGCCATTTAAGCCAACAAGATAGTTATAGCAGACTGCAGTTGGCTTTTCATGATGAATCTTCATCTCTTGCCACTGTTTATAACTGATTCAACGAGTTCAAATGTGATTGATCCCACTAATCTGACTGACGATTTGCGTGAGGGGTATCCTTCTACGGCGACGATCGAAGACAGCATCAATGTTGTGCGGCTCGTGATATAGACCGACAAAGAGGAAACTACCAGCATATTCGGACGAGCTTAGGCATCGGTATGAGTCAAGTGCATAAAATCCTTTATGAACATTTAGCGGTCAGTAAGTTTTGTACTCGGTGGACACCTTATAATTTGACCGAAGCTCCGTTGCGTTAATTGACGCCGCGAAATGATGCAGATATTTGCCGGTAATGACTCAAATGCTGTACAAGACATAGTCACAGGTGACAAAAACTGGATTTACTGTTAAGATTCGAAAGCTCAAAGACAGTCCGCTCAGTAGGTGTTTCCTTTCGAAGAGTAGTCTAAAGTAATCTAACGAGGTAGAATTAGAGCTTCACCTTAGAACTTACCAAATTAGAACTTCAGCAATTAACCTAAAACATTTCGATGCAACTCTGTGTAGTTGAATGGAGTTAAACTTGTCGTTATTCTTTTCGAAAGTTAATTTAAAGAAATTTCATAATTGATTAGTTTTAACAAATCATCTTCATATTTATAAAATTGATATCATTTAAGTATTCGTATTAAAAATGTTCCGAGCCAATCAATTAACCTTAGTACTGAGTTGAAACAGAATATATAGAATTATCGTCCCCAAAAAAAGTAAGATAGCCTTTATGTAAATTTATAATAAACGTTACTAGCTTCGAACGAAATTGTACATTTTCCGAGTCTTGTTCTAATAATTAAATTTCATTCCGTTTATAACTTTATATAAATAAATACTGATAAAAAATACTTTGGTTCATCTGTTCATATTTAAAAATGTTAAAATGGGTACAACCTTTGTCTAGAGCTTTGACCTTTCTAGGAGTTCGTTGACCGTTTGCCAATTATGACATTACGTTGCGTTGTCCTATGCTTTTACTATTCCATAATATAGGTAACTTGTTAAAAAGCTTTCATAAATAAAAGAAAATTGAAATTTGAACTATTACTACAAAACTTCATAGTCTCATATACAACTGTAGAACTTCAATTTCAGGAAATCTATTACTAGGACAATTACATATTCTTGAATAACTGGAGCTTGATTTACTTTGTAATAGGACTTTGTAAATATAAATCTACTATTTTTTTCAATGGTTTATAGTTCTTCACATATGAAAAACAATATCAGAAAAATTTTCAATTCTACAAATACTTATGTGTATTCAGTAATTAAATTACAAAATAAATATTTCTAGAAGAGGCACTTTATACATTTAACAAGAATCTGAATTTTTTTTTAGTAAATATTAACGTGTAGCCAATATTTCGACAGTTCATTCAGAAACACTGGGTTCAACGCTAAGGTTTTTAGTTAAAGTGAGGGTTAAAGTGAGAGTAAAATGAATATTTTCGGAAATAATCACTCCGAAAGAAGTACAAATTATGTCCCCTTCTTTTATTTTTTGAATTATGTGTCCAAAAATATAAAAAAAATTACAAAAGTAACGCTTAGTAAAAAGTTTCAACGAAAATTATTTTAAACATGAACGGATATACCGTTTTTTAGCTATTGCTGAAACACTACGCTTCTCAACAAAAGGACGCAAGTGCCATGAAGATACGCTCTTTTGCTGGTGCTTTTCAGTTTACACTAATTTAAAAGTAATAGTCGACACACCTACTTGTTTCTCTAGTTATCGGTGACTTACTTATGCTTATTATGTGTGAGAAACATGGAAAAAAGTTTAACAAGGCAGTTTTTGCATGTGCATTGTTACAAAGAAATGTAGTGCATTTCTTTGTACCAACGGCTTCGGAACCCAACATTGAGCATGGCCCAACATGCTCTTGGCCAGTTTTATTTTATAGCGAAAAAACGTAGAAACGCGTGTTTTTCACTCATTGTTTCTTCCCACTATACTTGATTTCTTTTAAGTTTCTTGCCTATTCATCTCAAGATGAATCAACATTTGGAATGGGTGTAATGTTAATATCGAAAAGAATTCATTAATGACGTATGAAAACAGTATAATTCCATTATCTACAAAATAAAAATATTTTCGATTTGATATAATTACACAACCCGATATAGCAATAGCATTTAAATTTGGGATTAGTCATTGGGAACAACATTAGAATTAAGTCTAGAGTAGGACATAGACATGGGATATAACTAAAGATATTGTCCATTTTCTTTTTCCGAGATGACGATAAATTCATTTTAAGTTCGAAATAAAAATATATAGTACTTTACATTAAATTAAAATTATTTTTTTTCTTTCCTTTTCAAAATGGGAAGGAATCAGGTGCATATGCTGTAAGTCAAAGATTGAAGATACGTGCTTTTATAAAACTAAAGCTATTCATTTAATCTTTCTTTTAAAACCGGCCTATAAGAGCTTGGAAAAAAATATTCAAATATAAATTAAAAGTTAGATACAAGATGGAGCGGGTACAGAAATCAGCTTCGGATGTGGAGGGGAGACGCAATTTAGGTAGTGAGGAGTTAATAATGATATTTGATATAGTTGTTGAGTGACGTTTTTTAGACGATTAAAAAATTTTAATCGTTAAAAATAAAGCACTTTGTTTCTGAGTCTGGGAGTGCAAAGTATGCGTTTTTAGTTATACATGCCACATTGAATTATAACTAGCTAAAAGTATAACTTTGTAATAGCTCGCGAATCGTATCGTATAAAGTATATATATCTTAAATAAAATTATACTTTAATCATTGGAAAATATTTTGAATAACTTGTCCTCTATATCCATATTGACTTCCTCTCAAACGATAAATTGTAATAACTGGATGAACCTGAACAATTAATTGTTCTTCAGCAAACGTTAATATTTTTAATACATCAGGGGGTTGTGAACAAGGATCCATATTATTATCTGCGATAAAAATATTCAATTCATTTATTAATATAAATTTATTACGAATACAACAAAACCCATCTTTATTAATTTGTAAATCAAACCAACGACGATGGTACACATTACATATTTCAAAATTCAAATTCTTTTGAGCAGTTTCACAATTTTCTGCATACATTTTAAAATTAATATCATCTCGATAACAACATAATTCTTCTTGATTCTGTTTCCGTCGTTTCCTATCATCACGCACTAATGATCGATTACGATCACACTCTTTACGACCCGTCAACGTACGACGTCGTGGCATGTTATTTTTAAAATAATAATTAATAAATAACTTAAAAATTATAATACAATAATTAAAACTTTTTCATCACTCGTATCAATATCACTAATTTTTTTGGGTTATGTAACTGTAGAACTGCTAAAATTAATAGGTTATGTTTTGTTATGACGTTTTTTTGTATTTTTCATTATGACGTTTTTTAATACGTGGAAAAACCTATAGATGGCAACAAAATTAAAATATACAGTTCACAGATAAAATCATTTATGATAGACACTCGTCATACTGGAGGTGACTACACATTACAAATATACTCGAGTAGTCCCCGATCATACAGTACAGTATAGCAAATACTGTGGTTGGGGGTTCCAGCATATATAGATATGCAGGAACCCCCATAGAACTCAATTCGCGAGCTCTACTACTTATTACAAAGTTATGTGATTGTACATTTATATTTTATACAATGATGAACTGACAAATTATATATTAGTATTTGATGTAATTCACCTCTCTCTCTCTCTCTGTGTGTGTGTATATATTTATTATTTACATACTTTTTCTAAAAATAATAACTGCTAACACATTTAGACATTAATATGAAGCAATTACATTTAATTTTACGTCTAGATGATTTGTAGTTTTTATGTAAAGTGTACCACGAAAAAGTGACATTTTGATCTAGTAAAGACTCGTTTTGCTCGCCTAATAATACGATACGTTTTCCAATAAAATGCAAATATGATGACGTCTTACGTCTTACTATTGGTCAATAAGTTTTAAGAATAGGATTAAAGAAAAAAAAAACACATGCATGGCCTTGAAAACTCAAACATTTATAACAAAAAAATGTAATTTGTAAGAAGTAGAAAATGAGAAAGTGTAATCAAAAGGATAATGAAAATGATAAAATTAAGCAACTTATGATATGAATTAAACATATTGTGATAGCGGGCGAGAGAGGCGGCCGGTTCGGGCTGCGGCCGGGCGGGGGCGCGGCGGGCGAGGGCGGCTACGCGGAGTGGCTGCACGCCATGCGGCTCGTGGCGCGCCTGCCCGCCGGCGTGCCGCAACACTTCCGCAAGAAGGTAATACCCATTATTTGTAATATAGGATTACATACAGTGTGGTCAAAGGAAATTTTTTTCTAACTGCCATGCAATTTAGTAATGAATGTACGAAACAAAATTTGAGGGAATACCCCAAAATTTTATTGATACAGTAATAATAATTACATTCTTCAATAGAGCGATGTCATTTTTTTCATTCCCCCCATCGTGTGGAGTCTCATGGGAAAGGTATAAAAGTTTCTTAAGTAACTTTTTCTTTCAGGTTTATATTTTGCAGCTTATTATATTTCAAATTCGTTCATTTTGTGTTCCACTCTATAACAGTTCAGCCGTGTCTTAGAAATTTAATAAACTATAAATATTTTGAATAAAAAATATTTTTAACAATACTTCTTCATATGTTTTTCTTCAAATGTTCACAATTTTCTGATTTAATAGTCTATAACAAAGTCTCATGAAATAATATTGTTTTTGCAGTAGTTTTAAATTTTTTTTTAATGATGTTGAAACAACGATGATTGACTTTCGCTTTGGCGATTTTTAAAACGATTTTTTAAATGTATTATTGAACCAAGACATTTCACGTAATTTGAATTTTAAATGAAATCACCCAATAACATTTTCGCCCACATTGTGATCCGATATATATATTTTAATTTTTTACTTTGAACCATTATGTTTATATCTTTAAGAACTTTATTCAATAAAAAGTTTAATCATTTTACCAAATATACAATATGCTTAGGGTTTCGTTGGTTCCGTCGTTGTCCGTCACAATATGCGAGCTAATTAATTGCGTTCACGGTTTAACGGCCAATAACATTTAAAACGGGTCCATGTAGGACGGGTGTTAAGGATGTTATGATTAATATTTCTATAATACACATGGTTCATAAATTTATATTCATTACCGGTTTTACAGAACCAACAACGTCATGTAACTAATTTTCAATGAAATTTGTTCGGAACTTTGCTTTTTACCTCTCTTCGCTTTGTTTGGTCGACTTGATTTATATATATATTGACCCGTACCAAATTGCAGCTTTCCGGTACTAAGAGTCTTTGAACTAAGCCGCAGACAGACAGACGAAGGGACACACGGACATGACAACACTATTAGTGTTTCTTGTTGGCTACGGAACCCTAAAAACAGCCTATTTAATATTTATTATAGTATTCCATGAGTCTTTATGTAATTACTGTATTTGTATAGAGCTGTTTTCTTAGAAAATTAGGAAAATAAGTAATTTGTTGTATAATATATATTATATTTCATTTAGGTAAAATAATTTCACATTTGTATAATTTCACAATATTATTCCCAACATGTGATATGTGGAGATAGAACAACAGTTAGTTGCATGTATATGTAAAATATTCCTATTACTTTAAAAATTTTAAAAGCAACCTAAATATGTACAATAACATAAGCATAAAAGGAATGAAATATTTACTCTAAAAATTATGAGCTTAAAACATTAAATACTCCTTCTTTGGAGAGCACGTAAATCGTCCTATTTTCAACAAAATGTGAATTACCTACTTTTTTTTATTAATTAATTGTTAAAAACAATACGATTAATCTTAGCGCATAATGTATTATACAAATTTATTCTATTTTTTAGGTTTAGCTATATTTATAAAAATAAGTTTTTTTAATTTACATTTAAAATGGATTTAATATCACTATTACCAAAAGTGAAGAGATACAATGACTTTTATTAAAACTGTACTTTACCTTGACTTAAAACCTTAAAAGTATTTTACTATTAAAAGAAGAATGTTATAAGAATATAAGATGAAAGTTGAAACTAGAACCGATCTGTGGGTTTGTATTAAAATAGAAAGTATCACGAATGAAACCACGAAAGAGTATTGCTTAGAAATATAATCGCAATCTGATGAGATCTTCGAAATCTTAGGTAAAAAATTAGATCTAATAAGCAATGAGACGCGTCAGTTCAGCTGTGGAAAAAATATCCATTCGCTTGATTCTGTCGCTATTTGTCTAATATTACTGTCTCCTAATGAGTAATATATATATTTAGATACGAAGATTATACCAAAATGCTCGGGAATCCACTACTTTGAGTTGAGTTAAAATAAAAACTGTTTTTGTATCGTGAATACTAGTCATTTAGGATGTTAATAACGTTTACACGATTCATAATAATATAAAAAATATATATATTTCATTTTAAACTTGATAAGTCGACAAATGAAATTGAAAAGCTCACGCGTGAAATGCCATCCGCGCCATAATTTATCACAACTTTCGCCGAGGGTTATCTATCAGATGAGTGTCTCGATGAGCTCGTTCCTATATGTAATGTAGATGCGTCTAGTCAAACGACCATACCACTGGTATGCAGAGTTCTGACGAATTCGTGCCTCTCTCGACACTTAGAGATTGACCATAAACAGCGGTAACACCTGAAAATATCGCTCCACTGCAAAAACTTACATGCGACTAATGCAGCAAGCAACATGAGCAGATTCGCACAATTATGAGTATTACAATGACTGATATACATATTATTTTTCACAATTTTATTGGGTGTCAGAAAACTAGTTTCCCGATGGATACTGCATAATTTTTGTAAAGAGCAAAAGGCAGCTCCTATTAATTGGTGCTGGTTTACTTTACAACGCTCCAATGGAGGGACATCCAAAGCCGTCTATAACATCGTTTCAGGTAACAAATCATGTATTTATTCATATAAACCAGAAAAAAAACACCAATTGACAATTTGAATATTCGAAGACGACGTCAAGCCAACAAAAGTAACGCGTTCTTTTTGGGTGTCTAAGCTCTAAGTAATCACCAGCAGGGTATCTACGAAACTGGTCGTTTGGTTTGTATCTAGAAAAGGAGACGTAGCCACATTCCATTATAGGAACATTATGTGGTCAAACAGTTTGAAGACCGAGAAGCAGTAGTACAAGCAACATTTTTAACTATCGCCGAAGTTCATTTATAAGTTTTATGAGTAGTTCTATTTAATGCCAAAGGTCATTTGTTTATTTTTTTAATATATTATTTTGTTTACGTGAATGTGATTGAGTGTCAAATATCGGTCATTATTAATATTACTAAAAAAGTATACAGGCAAATTAAATCAGTCGAAAATAATTAAAACATAGTAGATTACACAAATAAACAGAAAGTTTATTTATTTCCATTATAGCTCGACGCTCACGTAGGACGGCTGGTTGCTAGTATTAAAAAGTATGGAATAAGACTTAGGGTTTGAGGGCAACGGGCACATGACGCGGATGGGCGAGGCTTGTTGTTTGCAGCTAGCAAAAGTCCAAAAACATCCTAAAAATTAAAAACTTTGTTTTTCTTAAAATCTTAACCAAACATCTAAGGCTAATAAAGGCCACTTTTAATATCCCTGGACTTACTTTAGAACCTGTGTCAAACAATCAATATATTAATATTGATCAATGGTAAGTCACTGGTCGAGAGCGATGCCTTCAAACCAAAATGTACCGGGTACGAATCCTACGGATATAAATACGGGTAAATTAAGCAATTAATTATTTCCTATGTTAAAAACAAAGCTGCATACTTGAGGGAGCACATCACGCTAGACCTTGACGATCAAGCCAATTAAAAAAGTTATCAGGATAAGAAAAGTGTTTGGCGTTTACTGTACAGTGACTGTGGCAAAAGAGAACAGTGATCGACAACACAGCGACGTCTATTATAAAATTATGTATTTTTAAATAAAACAGGTCATTATGAAGGAAAATTACCACAACGGCATTTGCGACAACAGTTGTCAGCAAACGCCAGTACGACAAGTGGAGAGCTTAATGTCCGCCCTTTTAGATATGAAAAGAAAAGGTTTTGGGAGTTTATCCCTCAGCAATGAGATAATAAAACCTGACACAACAACAATATTTCGGTAAGAAATAGATTTGTTCAGAAATTACGCCCCGAATTTCTAGGTATTTCAATCATATTGTTATCCGTTGTAATATATTTGCAAGGCTTCTTCAAAGTTCGGGAATTCAATTATTAACGCCCACGGTTCGATTGCAATCAATTCGTGAACTACATTTGTAATCCAATCATCTTCTTTTTATTGTTTAGCAGTTTTTGGAACGAAACCACTGTAAAGTGTATGTATGCTACGCTTAGTGTATACTTCTGGATCTCTTTATCTTCCTTTCTCTTTTTCTCATTAACCCACTGTTCTTTAGTAACATATTTAATACTATAAATACGATTATACGTATACGAATTTTCTGTCTCCTAGCATTATTTTAGAATTTTAATAATTAACAAAATGTTTATTTGCAACTTATAAATATTTCTTACCTTTTATTTACTTATATTGTTATCATTATTATTTATTTTAATTTCTTTCAAATGTTGTGGGAAAGAAATTAAAATATATATATCATAAAATGTATTTACAAATACCAAAAGAAACTTTGTTCCGACCGGGTGTCTCAAAGAAACCTCATGAGTTTTTTTCATAATTAGCTTACCTCTTATAGCTGTTCCTGCCCTAGGATGATCTCGATCTTACTAGAACTTCAATTTTGATCCTATTTCTGAGTCATTTTAATTTTAGAGAGTAAAGTAGGAAAAAGAAAGCTTAACAATGAAGATTTCTAATGTCTGTAAAAATCATGTATGAAAGTTAATCTAAATTATATTGAAACAGATAAAACTATTTTCAAAACTGAATGAAATGTTCAAAAACATTTGACATTCAAAGCTTGTTTTTCCTTTTCACCATGTAACCTAAAAACGTCACAAATGCTTGGAGGTACTGACTTTACAAAAAAAGGCAAACGTGTATTTTATTTTTTCTAAGCTATACATATAATGACAATCTATTTACTTGAAATCTAAAAATCGTCCAGCGATTTTCTAAGTATACATTCTAGAAGGATGTTTCCTTCTAGAATGTATACTTCTATCGTAAAAAAATATACAGTTAATATCGATCTGTTGATCGATATTAACTGTATATTTTTTTTATAGGTGGGCATACACTGCCAGTAATGTGATAGATAAAAAAAATGAAGTTAGTAAATTAATAATATTCCGGTTGATAATGTGTACCACAAGAATGTACGGATCGTAGGATAGTTACTTTTTTTTAAAGTAATGGGCACTAAATTAAAAACGAAACATTGCACATTAATTCAATTGTAAATTCATTTGTTAATTCATTTTTTGTACATAAATGTAATGTTTTTCAAAAAACGTTACGTTTTCTTAGACTTCCGGTGCCCTTGCCACATCTTGTCGCGAAAAGCGAAACCCTTAGCATGAGAACGTGTTTACGCGCCAAATTCTAAAAGGTAAAAGGTCGCTTAATTTTTTTTATCTCCAATCGACTGATATACGACATATTCTAGGCTTAAAAATAAAAAAAGTCCCAAAGCTAGAAGAGCGTGTGTCTTTAAAATGATGAGTCCTTTTAGCTTTTAAAATTTAAAAATTTTATGATCTAAAAATAAAAGGACCTATAAATTAATTTTTGGCCAATATACGAAAAATCATATCCTAAGTTTAAAAATGTGAAAAAAAACTTTCTGCAGTTGAAAGGGCGTACGTTTTGAACTATAAACTGTTTTAAAATTAAAATAAAAAATTGTATTGCTAAGTAATAACAAAAAACGCGTCATCGTATTGATGTTTTAATTTCACAAATGATTATTCTTTGAATTTGAAAAAATATTATGAGATTCTAATACTAAATAGAAAAAAAATGCAGATATAGCGGGTTCATTTCGGTATGGTTCCTACTCGCTTTTGTTCCGTATCTACCATATCTTCTTCTGAAACACAAAAAATATCTTGCAAAATATTATAAAACCTTTTTTGACGAAAAGCTCCAATAAAGTACGGGCATATTTGGTAATACGATTAAACAACGAAAATCAGTTGGATCTAATTCTAATTAAATTAAAAGTCTTTAAATGAAATTGACTTGATTAAGATTAAATTTGAATTTGCAATCAGTATTTATACCAGAAGAAATGGGTGTATAGTTTAATATCATTGGCTAAGTTTTGATAGAATTTTCTGAGAATCGTTCCTGGCGTGTGAAAGTACTGCAAATCTTCATAATTTGCTCTTGATATCGGTAATTTCTCGTCACATAAATTTTCATAAACAATATTTTTTTGAAAGAGGTTTTTAGAATCACAATTTTGAACAGTTCCCAGGATTATGTTTTAATTAGTTACCGTCTGTGATACACACATTACAGGTAATATTTAATCTAAAAAATGAAGATGGCGGCGATGACTTGTTATCATTGACCTTTTCCGCTTGTCATCATCTGTTAATCATGGTTGAGACAAAATATATGAATAACTATTTCATTTGCGATCGACAGTTAGTTAATCGTTACTTCACAATAAGTTTCGGAACGAATTCGTACTGATGGAGTCATTACTCGTTTTGCCTATAAATAAAATATCGCTTTATACGAAAAACATATTACAATATTTTCGATTTTAATATTTTCCTGAAATTCTTTAGATTTTTTCTCATTTTTATAAAAAGTATACAAAATGCAGAACAAATATCTTTTTAACGATATTATAACATCATTGTTGTCACGACTCCAGCTATGGTCGACGCTGGCGGACAGGCACCTGTCGGCGCGCGGCGTGGACTGGCCGGCCGCCGAGCGCGCCTGCTTCCGCGGCACGGCGCAGCCCGACGACGCGGAGCTGGGCGCGCAGATACTCAAAGTAACATAGCCATATCTTCATTTTGGCAGATTATTCACATAGGTCGTTTCGAATGCGATACTTAAAACTTCCGTTACATTTACATACTTTTTTTTTTTAATTTTATTCTACTAAGTGAGGAAGAATAAAATTGGGGATAGCATCAAAATCGAGATTGGTAATAGGATTAGGATAGGTTAGGTTAGGTTACGCAAACCAAGGCGCACACAAAACTAATTCAATAATCACCTAATTTGTAACTCTAAAACCTGAAAAAAAAATGACCTTTCTTACTAAGCGCTTACACATTTTTAAATCGATACGTATTCAACGGGAATAATAATGCCGTAAAATCTAGTTACACCAAATTTGATAGAAGAGCACGATAACAATTCGATTACATTTCAGGACCTCCATCGAACCGGCTGCTCCTTGTTCTGCGGCGCCGAGGGACGAGAGAACCAAGCTATGCTGAGAAGAGTTTTATTAGCTTATGCCAGGTGAATCGATAAACATTCAAATTTATTAATAAATATGTATAAATATTTATGTAAGCGCTACTACTATCAGCATGCCCAAGTATAAACTGTACGTTTTGTTTTGTACTCCTTGGATCGATTCCCGAAAACTTTTAATTGTCTTTTATTTAACATAACGGGGTCTCGACCCTCACGCTTATATATGGCAGTGAAAGTTGTATGAGGCAGAAGAACCATTACACCGGAATCAATACAGTGTAAATTCGATCCTTGTGGAGTATTATGTGGAATGTTTTGAAAGAAAGGTATAAGAATAACGTAAAGAATAGTGTTGTGCGAGAATGATGTTGTGTGAACAAAAACAAGACATTAGAGCAGAAAAAGTAATGTTCAAGTGATTTGACTAGCTGGAAAATTATATTGAAGTGATCTATCTATTTATCTGGAGGATGAATAGAAGAAAATTGACGAAACAAATCTACAGAGCAAATGTGTGTGATCATTACATTTACTAAATGCGGGATATAATAAAGGGCCAAACGAAATGTTAAGCTAGCATGGAGATGTTGATAAAGGTCAGCTGAATAGTATATCAAAATCGTATCATGTAAAAATTTGTGGTCTCTACTTGTGGTCCCTTTTAAAAAAAAATAACGAAAATAGATTAGAACTTGTAAATACCCAAAAAAGTTAATTTTTTTTTAATAAACACGTAAGTTCATATCATTAGCGTCCAGTTTTTAATAAACTTTTAGTTTGAAACGACCTCATTTTCTTTCGAAGTGAAAACTTCTTCATTTGCGTATGAATTCGCGTGATGGACAAGCTAATGTTCTCGCACGCTCCGATAGGTGTATATAGTACAACGCACGAAACTCTGCCGCTCTTAATTGCCTGCAGATGACATAACGCGCAGGTTCGACGTTCCCCAACCCTTCCTTCTTCTCTCCCGCATTCCCATTTTACGCCATTGCGACGTTTTCGTGACGAACTTCACAGCGACAGAGTTTCATGCGTTGTTCTGTACATACCTACTGAAGCGCGCGCAGCAGCCTGTGTATACACACGCATATATGTATGTACAATAAATATGCTGCATATACAAATACACTGAATATACAGTACAACAAATTCCTACGCGTTGTCGATCCTCGTTGAAGGTTGTGCATTGCATAATACACATCTCCGTAAATTTTATTGACTATCTTGAATATAATTTTTATTATTGTCAAATTGTGACATTACCACATTTCCCGAAGAACCGATGGATGTGAAAACTAGATTATTTTTAATAGTTTTAATTTACAAATTGGGACTTTTATAAATGTTGGTACTACAATTAATTTGAAAAACTAAAAACAAACAATATTATTTCAGTGTTTTAAATTTTCTCATCTATGTCGGTAGTCCCCAATGACTGATTATATTTTGTGCAATGTATTACATTCAATATGATTTTTTACATCGGATCTAGTTTCTATACGAAGATTTATCTATCTGTCACTGGAACTTTCTTCTCGCAAACCATAAAATAAGTCATTTAATAACATTTATGGCATACTAACGTAAGTATACAAATACAGAAAAGAGAATAACAAACAGAGATTGATGGATCGAGATTTATATTTATTGTAGGTTTACGGGCGCGCACGTGTAAGAGTTTACGAGCGAGATCGTGAATTTTACGAGGTGGCAAATTAACCCTAACGCTGCTTATTGGTTCTTGTATTGCAAATTCATGGTGAGCTTAAGGTTGTTATTAAAAAAACCGCAGGTGGAACAAGGAAGTGGGATATTGCCAAGGATTCAACATGCTGGCGGCCATTATTCTTGAAGTTATGGACAAATCGGAGTCGGACTCTTTAAAGGCGAGTCGCATATATTTCTTTTTAATGAAAGGTGGATGGCACTTATTTAAATGAATGTTATTTTATAAATTAATTATTTTTATTCTCGCTTAAAGCAATTTACCAGAGGAATACCCTTTATTCATTGACAATATTAATTATTAACTGTAATTGAACTAAAGGTTCATATTAACTATTAATTTTTACTATAGATATATTATTTCCAATGTTCCCTTATAAACTTTTAAAATAGAAAAAAAAGCTAAGTGCGGTTTGAACTCGCACTCGAAGGGTTTTGTATCACCGTACAATTTAACACTACATTTTTTTTTATAGTTAATATAAAGCAAAAACAAAATTAAGATCGACAAAAAATGCTGAAAAAAGTACGTTTCTTATACGAGGACGCTTTTTAATTTTTGACTATATTTTATTTTTATTATTTTTTGTTATAGCGGTCTTAGTAATAACTTCTATTCTATTCTATCTTAGTAATATCGGTCTTATTTTGGCAATCACAATATTATATACATTGGGAAAATTCCAAGTCTCTACTTATTACGTTTCAAAAGATACAGCACTGTGACTTACAGACGGACAGACGGATGGACAGACCCGCACCCAAAGGGTCCCTTAGGGTATGATACCCCAAAAAAGTACTCTTATTAATTGACTTGTACTTATTGATTTAAGCGAAAACAAACAACTTCTATGTACAGGTGATGATTTATCTAGTGGAAGCAGTACTGCCAGAAGGTTATTTCGCCGACGACTTGCGGGGGCTCTCCGCCGACATGGCCGCGTTTAGAGACCTGCTGCGCCTGCGGTTGCCACGCCTGGCGCACCACATGGACCAACTGCAGAGAGCTTCTGATGGTATATTTCATTAGTTATTATTTTATGATGTTTTATGCCTTTCGTACTCAGTACCGTTTTGTGCTTCAATATCGTATAATACTTATAATTCAATATTACCAGAATTACAAAATGTCGCTATAATTTATGCCAGAACACATTCGAATAAAAATTACTATTAAATCGTTTATTTATTAGCCGCATTGAGCCTAAAGTGTCACCTGAAATGACAGTAATCCTAAGGTGTTCATATTCAATTGGAAAATCAATATGGAAATTCAGTAAATATGATAAAGAAACGACTAACTAACACCAACAATAATTACTCCAATAAGGCTCTAATATGAAATTTTAAATCATAATTTGCAAGATATGTTCGCGACGAGAGCTTATATTATTGACTGTTTTAGCAGGCGGTGGTGTGGAACCTCCGTTACCAGATGTATTCACTATGCAATGGTTTTTGACCTTATACGCAACTTGGCTGCCCCGAGAGTCGTTACTAAGGATATGGGATCTTGTGCTCTTAGATGGGAACGAGGTGCTGCTACTCACCGCTCTCGCTATTTGGGACCTGTTACAAGAGTTAGTGTTTGTGTTCACGTAAACATCTCGTGCATTTTTTTAACAAAACAGACGCGCTTTGACAGTGTAATTACACGACAAATAAGTTATAAGCTTTCAGAAATGATCTCTTACATTAGTATGTAACACTAACGCTGATTTATTATGTCATTTTACACGATTTATCAATGCAAAAAGTTGTATATGTTTGTCTGTGTTATGTAATGTGTTTTGGTATTTTAGACGCATACTTTCTGCAAGAACTGCCGACGAGTACTACAGTTGTATGGGTGGTGGTGTCAGGGCAGTTTGGGAAGCGGGCGATGCGTTAGTGGCTCGAGTCGTCGCACTGGGCTCTGTACCAGAATTGCCCCGTCTACGTAGTCTACACCGATATAGGGTTGCTCCACCCGAAGCACCAACCCAACCCCCATTATATCAACCACCTTTACACACCGCGGTAAGTTTATGTTCTTTTTTTATTTTTACTACAGATTGAATTAATCTATATTTTTTGGAAAATTGAAGTAGATATCCTATGTAATTATTGTAATAAATGTAAACACTATAACTAAATATAAATTTTTCAAAATAAGAATTTAAAATATGTAGGTAACTTATATGCCTGTATACTTATCTATATAGATACCGGTGAGCTTGTATCTATGAAGGTGAATTAATACCTTGTTAAGTATAAAACAATGAGATTTGCTAATTTTCGTTAAGATTATTGGGCGTCCAAGTTTTTACATAAAATTCTCATTTGCTTCTAGATGCAGACGATGACAAAAAAAGGTTTAAGGCTCTTTTATTCTGAAGACGAAGGTGATTCAAGCGATGATGGCAACAAATTAGCTTTAGCGACCGTAAGTTGCAGTTGAAAATATATTTAGCTATATATATATAGCTTCTTATTGACTATTGAAACTCCTTGCTTATTTTACCTTATTTGTTTAAAGTTAGCTCCTTTACAGATGATTCCGCGGCGTGATGACCGTCTCGCTGCTGGTGATAGACTCTCTCTTGACATTGGCGCTTTGAAACGACAATACGCAAGACTACGTGAACGTCAAAGACAGGCACATGTAATCCTTGCCGCAGCTTGTGCAAGACATGCAGCTGGTATAATTTTAATAATCTTATAATATAAAATGTTATTTTAGATCTATATTATTATATTCTAATTAGATTTATATTATTATTTGATAATCAATCACTTGTTTCTGATAAATTTATGAAATAAAACTGTAGTAATGTACCATTAAATGCTTTACACTCTTAATGCAACAAGTTATAATTGTTTTTTACTATAAGATAATGATAGATTTTAAATGAAATGACATCATTTGCTGTTTTAGTTGGAGTTTCTACATCACCTACATCTTTAACAGTGAATAACCTGCTATTAGGGAAAAGCGCTATAGTAAGTTCCCGTGGACGTCGCCTTGGCCCGCCGCCCGGGTCTGTGCCGCCCACAAGACAAACGGATACAAAGGTTAAATCGGAGCATCATAATCGTGGAAAACGAAACGATACCATAAGTTGGAAAGAAGAGCAGAATTTAAAATCATTAAGTCGACGAAACTCCGTAAAATGGAAGGATATTAAAAGAGAAAAAAGCAGCAGAGAGGGCTCGAAAAGCTTCAATCGACCTCGATGAAACTGGTGATGGAGTAATAGTTTCCGAAAGTGAAGCTAATGAAATGATAGCCAACGTACGATCTCGTAGCTCAAGTGAAAGCTCTTCTTACTCATCGCACTCATCTGCTTCCAGTACTGATACCAGTCTGTGTGACGAAAATGAACGTATAAGTGATTCTGAATCAGAGTTACCAGGAGATGAACTTAAAGAAAGTTCTCATTTAGAAACTAGTGCAAACAACGTCAAAACACATATTATACCTTTGGATGAAAAAACTACTGCGATATCTGACTTCATCCATTCGGCCGCTGGAGAACCATTGCGGACTTATATAGATGCTTTTCAAACTAAAGCAAATCAACCACTACATTGCGATTACATGAAAACAAATGATTATAAATCACAAAGTTCTTTTAATGATACGCATTTACAATTAGAAATCAGTCGATCGGATTCTATCGAACTAGAATCTAAAAGAAGTGAGCTTCTTTTAAGGTTAAGTCAAAATCGAAATGATGACATTTCTAAGGATCATGACCATATTGCTCCAACAACAAAATCTATAAGTCCTAGAAATTTTACTGAACTAAGCCCAGTAGATATATCACCATGTAACTTCGGTCACAACCAAATGTTACTGAGTTTGGATTCTGGTTTCAAAAGCCCTTTGATTTCCAAATCTGTAGAACCTAAAATTCGACCACCCGATATCATTGACAGTTTAACTATGTACCCAAACTTTGTACCTGATATAGATTTATCTGAAAAAAGTATTTCTGATATTGAAAGTCCATCGAGAAGTCCGGGTGCGGAGAGTATTGTTATAAGTGAAGACGAGCCACCGATACCTTTAAAAATAGATAAATATTTTGAACACAGTCCAGATTTTTTTGGCGCCCGAATAACAATCACAAATTCTACTAATTCAGACATACCTAGCAGAAGACCTACTAAACGCCAAAGTCGTTTACCCAAAAAGCCAGACTCCTTAACATTACAGGGTACATACAAAGAAAAACCCTTATCTAAAAACGAAGGAGACAGAGCATCCTCTCTTCCTCATAGTACTTCAACTAATTTTGAAGTAGAAACATCACCTATCAAAACACAAATAGAAATTGAGAACGAACTGAAGGAGCTTTCTAAGATGCAAGAAAGTCCGCAATTTTTGGAATTAAGAAGTCCAATGGAATTTAACAAAGCAATTTCGCCTAAGGAATTTGTAATTTCCTCAGGACGTAAAAACAGCGAAAGGGCACTTCAAATTATACAAGAAAATTCTAAAATACTAAATAGGATATTAACAAAACAAAACATACTAGATACTCCGAAAACGGGAACAAAAGTTCCCTGTGAAAGTAAAAGAATTTATAACGATGTTGAAAAGTTTTCTGGAGCGCCAAATGAAAAATATTTAGATAATAGAATAATTGATTCTCCCTTACTCAAGGAATCAACATCGGACTCATTGATAGGATATTGTAAAAGAATCGGAACAAGTCAAAGCTCAACGGAAAGAAACGAATTTACACGAATCCGGCCGATTTCTTTAGATGATCCCTTTTCACTTGAATCCCGTAGTATTTACAATGTCAAAACCGATGGTCCAAATGCGAAAACTGGAAAATCTCCTAATTCGGAACGTTTGGAAAATAAGACTGATATATACGGTTGGGAAAATAAGGGATTTATGGCCAAATGTGGTTTTGAAAGTCATTTTACACGAACTGAACAAGATTCAGATTATAAAACCGAGAACAAAGGTAATTTCTTAAGTACGTCTGGACGTTCCAATGTGGATTTAAAACAACCATATATTTCAGAATGGATGAATGAAGAGTATTTGTCCGAAGAGCGCAAATCATCAGTTACTTTGCCATCATCTGATGTAAAAGATATACCATCTTATGAAAAAAGAATAACTTCAGATGATTACAGTTATTCCTTTTCAAGTAAATACAATGATTTTGTTTTGTCAAAAGCGAGTGATATCTGTAGCAAGACTGTAGATCGAGGCCCAAAAGTTTGTGAAAACGTATCCATAACAGACAGTAGTCAACTTAGTGATTTCGCCCATGTAGTTACATCGTCCATTAGTTTCACCTATGAACCTTCAGTTGAAGATGATTTCCTTACCGGAGCTAAAAGTAATTCCAGTGATACTTTGTGTCAAATAACCTCTTTAGATCAGGTGTCAACGCCAATCTCTCCTAAAATATTTCCGACTAGAGAAACGCCTACTTTTCCTAAGGAATCTTTAGAGAAAAATGATAGAATGAAATACGAATCTGACGATACATGTAGTGCGATAACTTCTCTAATTGAAAGTGATACTTTATCCTCACTGTCTTATCCTCGAAGTCCTTCCACCGGTTCGTACCATCCATTTCCTGCTAGACCAGCTATAAGAATGCCAAAAGAACTCGGAATTCGTTTAGGTATGTATCCTCGTGATTCATTAAATTCGCCTTCCAAGTGAAATATTTCGATAAATAGTTTCTAAATAATTGTTGCAACAACATCTTTTTCATATTGTGCAGTTTATAAAATTAATAACTATATTCAAAACTTCTTAAATGAACTAAGAAATAATTAGGAAAAATGGTTACAGCAGAAACAGTGAAAAGAATTGGTTTGTAAACTTATTAAACTATTATACATTTTATGTTATAAATATTTATATGATATCACTTTATTTTTTTCTTTGAATTTTTATAAAAGAAACATATTACATATTAATTTTTGTATGTAATTTGAGTTAACAATTTCCATAATATTCGTTTGCATTAAAATTTTATTCTTATTCTTCAAGATATTTTATATTGAACTTGTTCCAATTTCGTTTTAAAATATATTTGATTCTTATCTATAAGCACATTTTAACTTTAATTCTTCCTCATTGTACCTTTAATTGTCACAAAATAAAGTTGCCTTGATTCTAATGTTATAAAATAGTTACCGGACGCGATATAAATATGTGTCACTATTTGTACAACTTTGAGGCGATAGGTAGACTACATATATAAGAGATCAAGTCAATATTAAATATAAAGATTAATTGCGTGAATAATTAGAAATTTGTACAGCTTCAGAATTTAGTGCTATCGTTGCAATAACACAAAATCGATTGTTAGAAAAATATATTTATTCTATGACAATATTGAGATACAAATTATACTTATTCGTACAATATACCCTTGTTTTAATATAATTATTTACAGTGCCCGACAATTGTTTGCTATGGCGCTACGACCAGTAAAAATGCTGTGCAATTTTACTTAGCAACATTCTCGTCGGTCATTGTCGCCTGGGATGATCGGTTAGGTGAAAGAAAGGAGCATCCCACAATTCTGGTTGTAGTCGTATATTTCTTCTTGTGTATGCAGCATACCCAGCCTTGATTGTACTTATGTTTTCAAAGATATGTGAACAAATTTCTATAGAGCAGTTTTATTTACTGAGAACTTTTTCAAGATGTACAAAAATACTAACATTGCTTAGATAACCGTTGTTTAAAAATCGTCGAGAACTGGCGGACAAGTGCATACGAGATGTTTATCGCCATACATGTCATCGATGCGCCCTACAGTTGGCCATATCTTGTTATCACCCTTAACAAATGGCTGCAAAGAAATAATAACTGACGTTTATAAAAACGTTAATCATCTCTTAACGTTTATAGAAAAAATAATAATTTTTCTATAAGCGATAAGACACGAATAACGTTTAATTATTCATATCTTTACGTTTTTATTCATCTATTGACAAATCTTTTATAAGTTTGATAGTGTTAATACAATCAAATTATGATTAAGGTGCATGTATGAGTTGTTAAATAAACAGAAAAATAAGTATCTTTTTTCGTTACCTCTTGCATAGAGGCAGCAATTATTTTTGAACAAAAAAACTAATAAAACATTATAATACTCACAGCTGGAAACGCAGCTTGTTCCCGTGTGTACGGTCGGTTCCAGTCCTCTGAAATAACCTCTGCCTGCGTGTGTGGTGCCATCTAAGAAACAAAATAAAATACAATCCAATTGTAGTGAAATATTTCAACAATTTATATCGGAAACATTAGCAATGACCACCTTCAGAGGATTCATTCTTTTATCAATCAGCCCATCTTCGATATCTTTTACTTCCCTACGAATAGCGATAAGTGCCTCACAAAAACGATCGAGTTCTTGTAAATCTTCCGATTCAGTGGGTTCAATCATCAAAGTGCCTGCCACCGGCCATGACATTGTTGGCGCATGGAAACCTACAAATAAAATAATAGCTTTATTAGTGAATGAGGATATGTGATTGGTGTCAAGACTAATTAGAGTTGTTCTTGCATTGATAGAAGAACTGATGAAATGATTGAAGTGAGTGTTACTTTATTTTTTTACTAAACTGACCAAAGTCCATAAGCCGTTTCGCTATATCACCAGGCTCTATGTTTGCCGTTTTCTTGAGATCTCTAACATCTATAATGAACTCGTGTGCAACAAGGTCTCTTTCTCCTCTGTATAAAGTTTTATAGTGGCCTTCTAACCGCTTCGCCATATAGTTTGCATTCAGTATTGCTACTTGGGTCGCACGCCTTAAGCCTTTTGGTCCCATCATCTGATATTAAGAAAAAAAATTACGTTCATTAATTTTTGATTTTACTTCAAACTTCACTAAAGCTTTCGTTAAATTTAATTCAATGCTACCTCACATTTTAGTCCATTCATATTTCAAAAAGTACCTTAATATATGCCCATGAAATTGGTAATATTGCCGATGAGCCGAATGGTGCCGCACTAACGGATCCAAAACTGTGAGCAGCGTCCCCCAAATCAGCGAGCGGGTCGACTACCGGATGGGAAGGTAAAAATGGAGCTAAATGGGCTTTACTGCAACCATTAAAACATACCGCTAAATATCAAATAAAAATTTTGAGGGCGAGTTGTTAAGTAAACATTCGTCATTTTATACTTGCTTAATGTTCTATTCTAAAAGAAAACATTATAAATACTTACACTCCAATGGGACCCATGCCGGGTCCACCGCCTCCGTGTGGAATGCAGAATGTTTTGTGTAGATTCAGATGAGATACATCACTGCCATAATCACCGGGTCGGCAGAGCCCTACCTGTCAAATAAAATGTAAGGGAATGTAAATGTAGTAAAATGAGTTGAGCAGAACATAATCAATTGATGATAAATTACTAAAATTACAAAATATAATTAAATAATAATAAAACATTTTCTCCGACCCTCGGAGAGCACTTTAATCCATCGTTCTCGGACACTGTCGCCGCACTAGTGACAACAGTACTCGCAGTTTCCAACCTTCACTAGGCCGACGCAGAGGATCTAAGGTCCACGCCCTCAATTTTAAGTAAACGATTGTGAGAGAGTGTGTCTCAACATGAGATGAGTGAAAAACTCTGATACACCAATAACAAAAGAATATAGACCTATATGTGACACCCACCATAACAGTGTAAAAAGAGATCCTAAATTGATGTAGTTTTTTTATCTATTTAATGTCTATAAAATTTATAAAAAACCAACTCGGTAATTATTCTTTCTTTCAAAGACAAATAAAAGAAAGTAAGTATTCACAATAATTAGCATCTAGATACCTGTGCATTCATATTAGCTCCATCTAGATACACCTGTCCGCCATGTTGGTGTACTAGTGCGCACACATCCGCGGCGCGCTCTTCAAATACCCCAAATGTGCTTGGGTATGTTAGCATGAGACACGACAATTTGTCACTATGTTCTTCCACCTAAAATAAAACCTACAATAAATTCTTAAACCTTCATTCCATAAATATCGTTCAAAAGACTCTCGCTATTAAATTACTCATGCAATATTTTTAGCAGTATTGGAATACCTAAAAATTATAACAACTTGTCTTATTTAATTTAACGAAACAGTGGTAAAACTACATATTTTGTAACTATGTACTATTCATGTTATTCTATTAGGCTGGGGAAAAGTTTTATCATATTATATAAGTAAAAAGTTGCAAAAAAATCTCTTTATTGTGCTGTTTGTATCTGGCTAATTTTTGATACCGTTAAATAGATGACATTTTAAAAAAGAAATATTGAAAATAAAAAGGGTGTCCCTCCATTTTTTCAGTTTTTCTATTCACTAAAATCAGATTTTGAGATTTTATTACAAAAAAGGAAAAATGCAATACCAGCCGCGAAAAACATTTGTGACGTTTACGGACCTAATGCAATGTCGGTAAGAGTAGCATAAAAGTGGTTCAAGTGTTTAAATTCCGGTGATTTTTATGTCAAAAATGAACTTTGCTCTAGATGACCTCTTACGAATAAAGTCAATGCCATTTTGGAGAAAAGTAGAGTAAGATCCGCATATTAGTTCTCACGATATAGCTGAAGCGCTGAGAATTGACCATAAAAAGTTTTAACTCATTTGAAAAAACTCGATGTACAAATAAGCTCAATAATTGGATCCTACACAAGCTCATTGAAAGAAATCTAATGAATCGTGTACTCATTTGCGATTCTTAATTGAAACGTAATGAAACCAAATAGTCTTTGAAAAGATTGATCCCTAGTGACTTAATATTGATTACCTACGACAAGAATTTGCGAAAAAGGTTATGATCAAAAGCCAAGAAAACTCCACAGATTATAACAAAACCCGGATTAACTCGTAATAAGTCGGGAATGAAAGAGCATTATTCATTATGAGCTTTTACCGTCGGGCAAAATCATCAATTCGGATCTCTGCTGCCAACAATTGATGAGACTCAAGCTAAAAATAAAGAAAAAATGACCGAAATTGACAAAAAAATGAACGAAACAGACAGGGTGTGGTTTTTCACCATGATAACGCCAGACCACACACATATTTAGCCACTCAGAAAATATTGAGATAGTTTGGTTGGGAAGTGTTAATGCATCCCACCATAAAGCCCTGATCTTGCACCCTCAGATTTTCACTTGTTTCGGTTTTTTCAGAATTCTTTAGGTAAAGTTAAGTTAAACATCAAGAGAGGACTGTCAAAACTACTTGTTTCAGTTTTTGATGTGAAGTTCCAAAATTTCTATAGCAATGGGAATTATGTCACTACCTACAAAATAGCAGATGAATTATAACTAAATATAAATAAAATTGATGAAAAATTATCTTGTATTGATACATAAAATACGAAAAAACCTTTTCTCTCGACCCTATATATATCGAACTCAATGTAAGTAGACATAATTTAATGAAATTATTTTCTATTTACAAAAATAATATCCTATATGATTGTAAATTTCCCTTTGCTTACCATATCTTTGAGATGTGCCATATCGATATCTCCGTTTGGAGTAACGCGGATCGCTTTCACCAGCATGCCGGCCATGTGCGCGGAGGCGGGGTTGGTGCCATGCGCGCTCACCGGTATCAGGCAGATATTACGGCCCGTATCTCCGCGGAACTCGTGGTAACGTTTGATTGTCCGCAGGCCCGCATACTCTCCTTGCGCGCCGCTGTATAATAAAAACAATATTTTATGAAAAAAAAAACAATAAAACTTATATAGATATTGGAAATGAAGTAGGGAATTTAAATTGGAATGACCGCAAATATTCACTTGCATACTTATTTCAATTTGAACGTAAATTATTATTACTTCCAAATACTATGTGAACCACTTTAACTCTCAATCAATACATACAGCAACTTCAATATCACTTGTTCATTCATTAACTCCACTTGATAATTACACATATATGATTTTTGGCTGTTGACTAAGTAAACATTGCAATTTTATTTTTCACATGCATAAAAACAAACTTTATATATAGTTTTATTATGTTCATATCGATACTAAATAAGCAAAAAAATATTTTCTTAATAAGCAAAATATAATGAATACATAAGAATCTGTTAATTTTAAGTATAGTACACTATATTACCAAATTCAATTTTATTTCACCTCAGACTGTTTTTCTTGTACACCTTTCAATACGAGAAACGTTCATTAAAAAGTGAGAGTTAGTACATTGCTGGGGAATTTTAATAAATGTTATTTTATTTTTCAACATAGTCGCATTTTAACATAATACACTTGGTATATCATTTTTCTAAGCTTAAAATTCCTTTTTTAAAGAACTCTTCATTCTGAGCATCTAAAAATTCCTGTACTGCAGCGACTACTACTTCATCACCTTCGCTGTCCTTTTAGATACTCCTTTAACCTTAGAAATAGATAGAAATCACAAGAGGAAAGGTAGAGTGAATATGGAGGATGCTCAAGTATTTCAAAGCCAACATCTCGAACTGCAGCCATAGCAGCGGTGGACCTATAAGCTGAGGCATTATCTTGATGGAAGAAACAATGTTTGCTAGTTTGCCTTTAAAATTTCGTTAGACATTTTTCTATTTGTTCTATATACAAAAAACCAATTACAGTAGCTCTACGATCGAGATATTCTATCGTGACCACCCCTTTACTATCCCAAATAAGAGAGCCCGTGATCTTTCCGCAGAACGACTCGTCTTTTTCTTAGGGGTTGGAGATAATGCTTTTTTCCAAGGCATAAAATGTAATTTTGTTCCTGGATCATAAAATCGCAGAGCCACGTTTTATCTATGGTGTGCAAAATGGAGCAAAACGACTATCAGGATCTTGTAACAGTTCCAAAGAAGCTCGAGAAATGTTCAGCTTAGTTTGCTTTTGTCCACCGGTAAGCGTTCTGGAGATCCAGCGCACGGATATTTTTTTCATCCTCAAACGTTCGTGTGAAATACTATACATACTACCAGTCGAAATCTCTATTGCTTCGTCTATCAAACGTACCGTGACATGGCGATCTGATAAAACGTTTTTACCGATTTTTTTTTTGCCATTTTTTCGGTCACCACTCTTATCGAGCGACCCGAGCAAGGGTCATATCTGGTGGATATTCTTTAAAATTCGGCGCACCAACGGGTAACAATAGAATACGATGGAACACTCGCTTCTAAAGTATTCTGTAAATCTTGATTAACTCATTCTGTAGTGAATTTTTTTAAGCACAGATACTTAGTAACCGCGCAATTCAATTTTTCCATTTTTAACAACACGCTACGACAAACTACGAACAAAAATCTTCCATTAAAAAAAAAAATTCAAATAATTTTTCTTTTTTAAAATCTAATCAATATTCCAGCTTTACCACTCAGTATTTACTTTTTTTGGTTCCTAAGAGTTTATAGTGCATTCTCACTATGTACCTTATGTTTCACAACAAGTATTGACTCGAAAATGTCCATTACTGTGAATGAAATCAAGTTTATAACCGGTATCCCAAAGTTGAACTCATTTATAATTCTCGAACGTCTGAGTGACCATTTGGTAATTTTCCTCACGGAAAAATATTTAATACTTTCTTTTATCTGCAAATGACTTATATTTTCAATTTTCATATGTCTCCTTTTCAACATACGTCGATCCTTCTTTTACAAAAACAATATCTAATGAACTTAGTACTCGTACATTTTACGTACATTTCTTCTAGTATGTAGTATTTAATACCCATTATTTATCAGCTTCGAATCTGGGGGAACCAGGGCATCCGCCCCGGACGACGATGTCAGGGGCGGCAATGTCATAATATAATATCGTTGAAAAGCACACACACACCTTCACAAAGCACACCGCATCCTACGCACGTTGTTCTATCAAATATTCATTTGATTTTGAAACGCCAAGTTAGTTTTTAAAATTCTATATTCCGAAATGTGTTGTGAGAAGCTGTAACGCAATAAATTGTTGGCAACATTTAATGACGGGAATTTTGATTCAATATATTTATTAATTTTATAAACAATTAACGACAAAAATTGTTTAAAATTTTTTTTTAATGTTTTTCCTTCCAATAAATAATTTGAATATTTTTCTTTAATAAATAAATTGTATTTTTTGGAAAAAACAACAAAGAAAGTGTTTAAATAATTATGATAAATGATAATTATATAGGATTCTTCACTTATTAATTTTTAGCAGTCTAAAAATCAAAAATGACTTTAACCGTCCAAAAGAGGGACACACATTATTTGCTTCTTATACTAGTGAAAAAATTATTAGTAAATAGATAATAACCAGTACAAATTTACTAAAAGGTTCTTATTGTCCTAATCATAAAATATGCCAATTTGATTTTTATTTAACAATTTATTTCAAACGCTGGAGAGAGGGGACGCCACTATCAAGTTTCTGCCCCGGTTCGAAAAAATCCGAGGTTGTTATTTATACACTGTCAGGCACATGCTTCAATATAAATAAAATAAAACAAAAGAAGTAGAATTAGTGAGACAATGTAAATAAATAACAAAATGAGAAAATGGGAAAAAAAGAGAGATACATAAACATAGGTATCCTATTAAACGATAATATGGAATGAGTGAAGGTGATGTACCATAAATCAAAAATATAAAATTCAAAAACATAAAGTTACAAGTTTACAGTTATATAAACCGTATAAAATCATATTTATATGGAAATTATGAAAAACGTTGAATGCCTGACATATACGATAGAAAAAGTTAATAAATGGAGATGGGTGAGAAATAAATGATGATTAGAAATAAGTTTAATAAGTAAACGCAATGAACGACGTTACAATTTATCCATCCATATTATATAATATAACCTGTTGCACTAGAGTAATAAACTTAATATAAGAAATAATTGAAAACGCTTATCCGTGTTAAAGTTTTTATCATACCAAAATGCTTCCCAAAACTTTATTGTGGTTTTACCCATATCCATTCTATATGTGTGAATGTCATTTTATTCCCTCTATGGAATAAATGGAATGTATGGATTAAAACCACTCATTATTTTTCTGAAGATGTCAGTGATTTGAATTATTTTCTTATAACGTCATCCCTACCTGTTTGGTTGAAAAGAGACTCGGTCGTATCCGGTGATAGCGCAGAGATCATTGGCTAACTCTTCGAAAAGCATGTGATAGCCCTCGCATTGATCTAGCGGGGCGAAAGGATGAATCTCCGTGAAATGGGGAAAAGTACAAGGCATCATTTCCGTTGTAGAATTGAGCTTCATTGTGCACGAACCCTAAAATCGACATTATATTGAATGAAATAAATTGATTGCAATCCGAAAACAAAATAAGCACAATGTTTATTTTTATACGTTATTTTTCAAAGGTGTTTTTTTTTTGTTTATCTTCCTTAACACTCCATCGAAACCAATTATGATTAATTGGCTTCGATGGAAAACATTGTCTGATGACAATATTTTCCGATTAAATTCACCGTTGATTACAAAAAACAAACAAATATATGTGTAAATGATTTGCACGAGTCGAGTAGTATCTTTTATTTTTTACAAGTTATCAATCAAAATTATTTATTTCTTAAGTGTATTAAATAATAAATAAACAAAGAAAATCTACAGAATAAAAAAGGCACAGAATTTAAAAAAAATCCAAACGTTTTAATAAGGTTTTTTAGTCAAATGAAATAAAATAAAAAATATCTTTAATCCGTAGATAATTAGACTTGAAATACGTCATTAATGAATTCTTTTCGTCATTATCAGCCATTCTAAATGCTGATTCATCTTGAGAAAAATGAGCAAGAAATTCAAGGGTTGTTCTTTTTTTACTCGTACAAAGTATTGAACAACTAATAATTTTATCGACACTTATAAATAATATGAAGCAACCTTATAGCCGAGCAGTTCAATCCCAAGGGCTTTTTGTAATAATATCAATTGTTAGAAATCTGTATTTATCTATATATACCTCGAAGTTGATATTTCATGTAGAATAATAAATTATTCATTTTTTTTTTCATTTTATTAAGAGTAATCACATCTTACCAATGGTATCATGGAGTGAACCAAAGATACATCTTTATTCTCTAGCCTCTTCATGTACCGCACCAACCTCGTCTCCGAGTGATGAGTGTTGAAGACAGGATGCGTTAAATACGGCGATGTTCGCTTAAAGACGCCCTTCAGAAGACTACGGGCATTCACATCTCCATTGGCTATCACCTGTACATATATCAAAGAGATCGTCCGTATTGAAAACGGTTATACCGGAATAGAATCGAAATTAATTCACTGCAACGGTAAATCGTGACTATTTCGGAAAGTTTTCAACATTTTGAGATTAAATCAATTATGTTTAATTTTCTATTTAATTATAATTCAATTCACATCACATAATATTATTGCACCCACACTAAAAACCCTATCAATTTAACTTTTGAAGAGTGAATAAAAATAACACAAAAATCATACTATTGAATGGATAATTCCTAATAAAAGTTTTAATGATGTGTTAATAATGTTTGTAATAATAATCTAATTTTTTTTTTAATTTCGATATAGACAATTAGAATTAACCGGGTCTGTGTCGCATAGCAAAATTGAGCTTCCTGTATTAATGATACTGACGCTCATATTTTATATACGTCCGGTCTGAAATTAAACGTTCTAAGATGATCATTAAAATTCAACACAAATCCACCAGCATGTTTCATGAATCTAAGCTTACATTCGCTTTTATTAAATAAATATGCATTTTCGTACTAACATCATTCACGTTTTTGCAATCAAATATCCATAACAAGTCATCGACATCTTCCATCGTGGTGGTTTCATCGAGTGCAACTCCCACTGCGCCGTCGTCGTAATACCGTAAATTTATCTTCTTTTGCTGTGCTCGGGCTTTAATTGCATTTCCGTCGTGCTCCGAGACAGGTATCACGTGCAGCGTGTCGAAGAAAACGTCGTTGGACTGCTTGTGACCGCGATCTCTGATACCTGTATTTTGACAAAAGAAGGGTAAACAAACAATAAATTGTCTAGCATAACATTTTACTTTAGTATGTTATGAAAGGCTGTTTCATAGTCGTAATATATCTTTATTGACTTATCGGCTCATATTCAATAAGTGTTAATTCATATGAATTTATGCAAAATAATATATTAGTATTATGTACACATTTACCTTACTAATATATAATATTGTGTATTTATATGTGTAAAAACTAATTATAACACAGTCAATTTTGCACATAGAGAACATGTAAAAATTTGAAATAACGTATAGTAAATATATTTAAAATGTAATAATAGATTTGGTAAAAAAAGAGAGAATAGAAATTAGAAAAAATATAATTAGGGACGAAACTATTACTGAATGATTTTACATTTTTACGGTTCAGTATACCCGATAAAAAAACGGAAATGAAAAAATGTGTAAGGTCACTCTTGTGTCTTTATGTCTATTCGTCTATCACAGCTTATTTTTACTTAACTGCGGCAAAGCCAATGAAGGATTATGCTTTTAACATTGTATGTATGGGAGTATGTTCATCTTTTCTCTAATGGTTCCTAAAATACTTATCCTAACTTACACATAAGGCGTTATTCGACGCTTCTTAACAATCCACGTGTCGTAGGGTATAAAATGTCTTGTCAAATCTAATATCGCCGAGTTTACAAATCATTTTCCAACATCGAAAAATAAATCGATAAACATATCATGTTTAGTAACAAAAGGAAGGTTTCAAAACAGTACATTCCGCATATATATAACTTTCATATGCGGATTCGTTTCAGTTAGTAACAAAATCGTTTCTCTATTATAAGTGAGACCCGGACGAATGTATGGATACTACTTATATCCCCCACTCCTCGCATCTTCCGAAACTATATTAAGGGCGAAGCCTGTGTGCCACAAATTTTTTGGAAAGTGTAGTCATTAAGTCATTAGCGCCTTAATTCACAATAAACTATTAAAACAATCTTCACGATTTACAGTCCGTTACTAAGTTAAATAGGATAAGAGATTTGACTTCCATGTACATCTTACAAGTATAACATTATTTATAAATAATAATAAAGGCATAAAATTGTATGTAGCTGTTATAAAATTCGAAGAATACTAATAGTTTCTATTTGGATTTCATTTGTACAATTTAAAAGAAAATAAAAATTTTGTCATTTGCTTATGAGTGTAAAAATACAATAAATAAAATAAATGCTTTAAAAATCAAAACCCGACTATTGAAAATGTATAAATAATCTGGACACAAAAAAACCATCCCTTAAGTCCCTCAAGTTCATTTGTACAAATTCGAATTGGAAATCAATCAATAGGTGCAAATATTTTTTTTTTCCCCAGAGCAAGTAGTTCATGAGTACAAATTTTGACAATAGATTACTGCATTGGCAGTAGTAGGTGCCGACTGCCTTAATAATTGAGTGCAAACTGTACTGTGCTAACTTTAATATTGCTTAATTTTACATATAAACCGGATGATTCATTTAAAAACTAGCAACGAGGTTTTTAATGTCATTATTACAACACTAAATCCAAGTTTAGTTTTCTTTATCACAAAGTCTAGTTTATATCGGTAATTCCCCATTTTTAAGGGGAATTACCGACATATAAAAAAACACAACTTCATTGGCAGCGTTCACAAAAAAAAATACATTCGGTGGTTTCATATTTCAAATTGAGGGAGGTGTCTGTTTCCCCCGTATTTTATAAACATATGTATGTTTTTAGGCACTTTTTCTAAAAAGTACTAAATTGAGTGTTTCTGCTCAGATTGTTTGATGGAAACCTGATCTTGAGAAGATATATCATAAAATGATACTTTTTAACCAACTTATAAAAAATAATATTTTCTGTGTCGAACTCGTTTTTCGATAAGTAAAAAAGAATAATAATTGCTTGTGTACAAACCGAATGTATAGCAGATTAGTTATTGAAATTTCGTCATAGTTTAGTTACGTCACTATTTTATTTCCATGCACGAAGTAAAATGTACTCAAGTAAGTTCCTCACTAGCAAAATCTTATTATAATTAAATATTTAAAACATCGTCTCTTTTTTTCGATCCATTTAAAGTGCAGTTTAAATGGATGTAATATCTATTTCTTATTAAAATTTTATTAATATGACAAAAATTACATAAATACAAACTGACTTTATATAACATTTTGGTCCATATCTTTTAAACTGCTCAATAGATTTTGATGTCATTTTCGTTGTTCCACTAAATTCAAAGATACATAAATCGCTAAAAAAGAAATATTTCAATCCGAAAACAGTTTAAAAAGAATCTTGGACCAACGTACTTACAAACATAAACTCATTAAGAATTTAGAAAACTCGACTGGAAGCCTTAATAGACTAATATGAACCAATATTGTGCAATTCCAACAATATTACATAGAGGTCAAAATAACAACCTATTTTTTTTATGCATTAAAAATTACGACATCTCTGGAATAACATGCTAATAGCATTTTATTGTAATATTGTAAAGGATAGAAAATGTAGGTTTTTTTTAGTCGGAGCGCCTAAAGAGTTTGATCATGCCCTGGAAATCTCTTTACGCAAATTGAGCTCGTATTTGTCCAGGTTTTAACCAATAAACATTACCATAATCCAATACAAGGGTGGCTAGGTGAACTCTCGTTGCGATATCCCTTAAACCTTGTGGGCCGTGATATACTGCAAACATAGCAGACATGTTAGCAAGTAGCGCCTGCGCAGTGCAAATATTTGAAGTCGCTTTGTCACGGCGTATGTGTTGCTCGCGGGTTTGCAGTGCCAATCTATGATTTAACAAAATTACAATTACCTTTATTTGCTAATTTGACAATATTCTTCATCTACACCATATTTCTTATTAAAACTCGTTTATACGTCAATAAACCTCATTCAATACTTTTAATGGCATTTTCATAATGATTTCAATTCATTCAACTACAAATTCAAATGAAAATAATACCTGTAAGCATCTCTGCCCGTCGCATCCCTAGTGACTCCAACCATCCGACCGGGCATGAGTCGCACAAGGGCATGTTCTGCAGCGAAGAATCCAGCATGAGGGCCTCCATAACCAAGGGGAACTCCTAAGCGCTGAGAAGTGCCTACTGCTAACGCTGCTCCGCATTCGGCTGGTGGTCGGAGCAGTGCCAACGCCAGTAAGTCCGTCGCAACAACTACCAGCGTCTATGGACGAAAACTATATTTTTAATTGAACCAATGAACGAGAGAATATTAACTTTACGAAAAGCTCTGTTCCTAACTTTTATTGTCTTCGTAATAAATATTACCCTTTGTAGAAAAAAAAAGTAATATATTAGCAGAAATTAAAGACTTTTTAATCGATCGTCAGTTTAGGATATATGCAATGTGACCGTTTTCATATTTTGCCAGAACAGGACATTGAAAAAAATCCGCAACTGTATCGTAAAAAATAAAATCACTGCTTGTTTCGTACGTTACATGAAGTTACGTACGAAACAAGGAGTGACGATAACGGGGACTCGAGTCAGAAAAAAACGCTACTGACGCGCTTAAATAATTTGCGCCGGGTAAATCAAGGTGTATGTATTTTTATCGGTGTATAATTCAATTAAAAATCACTTTTAATTGAATTATACAATCTTTTCTTGACCTTTACTTGAAAACAATTCAGCGTTCCGCAGCCTTTCTCGAGGACATCGGGACGGAGTACCGAAAATACTAAAAGATAGTGCGTGGAGTCCCTCCGCGCGGAAGAAGTGAAACTTCGTAATGTGGAAATGAAAATAAGAAGGGGTAGAAATTGATTTTTAGTGAACTCATATTGTTTCTTTAAGACAAACTTTATTAACATTGATAAAGATTGACAAGATTCTGATAATAAGTGTCTGCAGTGAAATTACACAAAACCGACACCGACTTCTAGTTTTACAACTGGGTGAACGCAATCACATGTGACAAAGCGTATGTAGAAACTATCATTAAGATGTAATTATTAATAAAGAATTATATTTACTCCATGTTCGTGAGCAGCAGCAGCTAACGCGGTGTAATCGTAGATCGCGCCCCTTGTGTCGGGGCATTGTAAAAGAACTGCAGATATGTCTCTCTGCGCAAAGTCCGCGGTTCGCACGTCGCGTAGCACTCTGACGCGCAGCCCGAGCGCATCGAGGCGCGTGCGCACCACGGCCAGCGTCTGCGGGTGTAACCGCTCTGACACTACGAACTCGGTGCGTTTATTGTGCCTGTATAGAATTGGGTTGTTATTACAACTCTCATACTGAATTATGCCTCATAATTTAGATTTTTACAAATACTCTTCATATTCATTATCTGATTCATAAAATTAGACGGCCAAGTGTAAATTTTTACTTTTTATATTTTTTATCATTTGTAAGTTACATAAAAGGATCACTAGGGGCGCTGAACAAATTCTTATACAAGCGATAGTAAACATAAACGCAGAGATAATAAAAGATAATGTCTTTGTTCCTTATAATGAACTCCATTATTTACAAATTTTAATTCTACCGAAATCTTGCACTGATTCTGCCAGCTTCACTAGCTATACTAAAATCATACCCCGTTATGAGAAAAGGCCTTCAACACACAGACAGAGTGATACCGAAGTAAAACTTTTAGTTTCTTTAATTTTGTTACGAATAAAATACTGATAGTGGTTTACTACAGTTCTTTGAATGAAGTATAATTTCATATTAATTATTTACATTAATTTAGCCCCGGGTATGAAAATTAATGGGGTATAAAAGCAAACGAATTGCGTTACGTTAAATATTTTCGTTACGTTTCGTGGGCAACTTAACTTATTTTATATTTATTTTTTTTATACCAATTGATATTTTTGTACATAGAATTTAAAAAAAATACAAATTAATAAAATGAGCAAAATATTCTAAAATTTGGAAATAACCTATTCGAGTGATGAAGAACAAGAATTTGAAAAACACGTAAATGAAGTTACTTGGTAAGTGTATAACTTATGTTTACAAATGACATATATTGTAAATACATATATGTTCTTTATTTTGTGCATGTGTATTTAATGATATGCTACTAAAATTGTTATTCTTTTATACTTCTAAAATTTAATATTCTCGAATTTGTTCAGTAACAGTCCTGAAACCTGATATGTGTCAGCGCACCGGAGGCAAGTACAACGCCATAGCGCAAAAAGAATATCGAGATGTTTTAGGCGGTAGGAGTCTAAAACAGATTGGCCGGTTTACCATAAGAATTTCTCTATATGTAAATATAGTCACTTCATTGCTTCTAATTCAGGACTTTTCATTTTTGTGAAGCACCGTCATACGCTACGAAAGTTTCAGAAAGTTTTGAACTGGCGAATCAAATTGAGAGAAACTTTTTTTTGATACAATAAAACACATATTACCTGATCCCAGTACTCTGAAAATAAATATATACCAACATTCAGACATATCGATATTTTATTACGGTCCGACGACGAGTGCACACACATTAATTCACGACTGAGCTCTATCTTCCAATGGTTATATAGAGCTAAACAAAAGCAACGGAATAGTAGTTGCGTATCGTTTGAACTTGACATACCATTTCGTCGTCATAAATACGAATATTTTTGGCTTAAGGTTAATTATTTCTTAAAATCAAGAGCGGATGCTGCTACTTCACGCCTGTAGGTATTTTATGAGAGTGTGATATCTCACCTATCACCGAACTGCAACCAATTTGGCCACAGCACGTCTTTACTAACACTATAAAATCACACTTCCTCTATCACCCGTCATCGGTTTTTGTCAAATATTTTCAATGTACAAACAGACACAAAAATTCTACAGTTTATTAAATATATATAGATATCAAATACAGTATGGGGCGAAGTCGAAAATTCAATGTACATAAGTTAAAAAATACCTATGACATAACGATAGAGCCTCAGCCGCCGCGGTGCCTTCATCCAAAAGGGACGCGTTGGCAACGTCTAGGCCCGTCATGTCGCTCACCATCGTCTGATAATTCAGTAAGCTCTCCAGTCGACCCTGAGCTATCTCTGGCTGGTACGGCGTGTATTGAGTTGTCCTGTCAATATTTTAAGAATAGTCGAAAATATTCAAACAAACATGGAAATTTATTTGCAAAAAAAAATGTAATATTCTGGTATAAATTAATATAAATATTTAGACGTTCGAGAGTGTAAATGTGAAAATATTAAACCCTATCAACGTATGTACTCAAAAATTTTATTGTTATGCATTTACAATGACTATAAAACTACAGTATTATGTGGTATACTAATAAACACATATACCATTGATTTTTTGCAGTCGATCAAGTGACAATATTTTGCAACAAATTGAGAATTACAAATTATGAGCTCACCATCCAGGATTTTCGAATAAGTTTCGCATGATGGTGTGCGGTACACAGCAATTGTGATAGCCCATGCCGATGTACGACCGCCATATTTGATTGCTTTCGGCAATCTTTTGGACACGTTTGATCAGTTCGTACTCACCTGAAAATTACAGTCTCGTTAATTTATGTCCATGACATTGCTTAGGTGGCAATGGAACTATTGTCTGATTCGAATTTCGATACCTATCGTTTTCAATTTCTGCCTTGATCTTCAACCCAAACCTGAAACTAATCTGATTGTAGTCCTGAAGACAATCTTAATGCCGGTATAACTCCCTGTTGTTGTTTATGTTCCAATTGCAATTCTAATCCCGTCTTTGCTCCTGATTTTGATATCGATCCCATTCCCAACTAACTTTCGACATCCACCCAGCTCCAAGCCCTATCCCTTTCTAATTTTGATTCCGATCCACTGCAACGAATTTTTGCATCATTATGAATATTATTCGATTATTATGAATATTTTTCATTATCGCCCGCCTACGATTTTAGTATAACTTCTGTTTCGACCTAAATTTTTATTTACTTCCTAATAGGGTTGTCACTATTTAAATATTTTATTTTAATATAACAAATTAGAAATAAATTAACAATATTATTTACTTTATCTCTTTTTTTATTCTAATTCTAATTAACAGGATCTAAATAACAATCATATTGTCTATATCTTATTCATTAGAAATAGATTCTATAAAACGAAGAGTATATGCTACAATAAATACGTATGATCGTATTTAGACTTCTATATGCATATCCAACAACTCTGGAAATCCACTAAAAATCCTTATCAATTACAATGTTTTTTTTCAAGAGGCACATATCAAGTACTAGTGATTTACTAGTAAATAAATGTCTTAATTTTTAATGGTAGTTAATAATCTGAAAGTCGCTGGATAAATGTTTTGTTAGCTGTTCCTTGCATCGGGAGTGTTTATGTAACCATGCCAGTGCTCCTTTATCAAATATTGTTACTTGCATTATTCTGAACAGATCTTCATATTCTCCCTATTTTTTAAGTTACTTTCATCATCACGAACAAGATGCTGAACGTCAGCATCTTGTTCGTGATATCTATTTTCTTAAATTACACGCCTGGGGAATACCCGCCGATGCGGGTATTCCGCTGATACAGGTATTTCCCCAACCACTTAGTAAAATAGCCTATTACTATAAAGATGCATTTGTTTCGGTTACCAGTTACGGAAAATTGTTCAACAATATTTACGCCCGTAGGGTGTTCACGTTGTATAACTAAAGCTACCTATTTCTGCTGATCTGGGATTCTTTCACAGGTAACCAGCTCCTACATTCTTTGCACCAGATTTCTACACTATTTCGATAGTTCACTCCGATATAAGCATTATCGAATTCCTGCCAATATTTTCTTTACTTCCGGATCTCCTTCGAACACTTTATTATGAAACACTTGCCAGATGATATTCACCTTTGCCTTGGATATCACTAACAACTCTTCTTGGATATGACTAGCAGTTATTCTCGTTTATAGTGATGTCTTTGTTTTTCAAAGTTGTTTGGTACTCAGTCATCTTTAATTTTTTAATAAACTGCGTCGATTGACATAAAACAAATCAAAAGCGAAAAACGTAGTTCAAAGATATTGTAGTTGATAAATAAAAAAGAGTTTTTTTTTAATAAAGAAAGATTTTTCAGTTGTATGAAGTCAAAACGTATTAGAACTATGTATTTGAACTCGGGGAGCTTGAAAAGCAATAAAATCGATCTTCGAGCATAATGTGCTCAATAATTTACTGTTCCTTCATTTTTAACATTGAGCTCTAACGGAATAGGAAGTTTCAGGGATGGCCTGAAGTGTCGACTTTGTCCCAAATTTTTGAACTCACAAACTCATAAATAACATTTATAACTCAAGGAGCTCTAAAATACATTGATAAATATCATAGCGCAAAGTTTCAGGGATGACCTGTAGGGCCATCTGTTTTACAAATTTTCTCCTGTATAATAGTCTGTCGTGCAACATCCTACTATCTCATTGGATTCAGTAACTATTTACTATAGAATTTGTGAGTGGGACTTGACTCCAATGTCAGTTGAGAAACCTTGTTTTAATTAATTTCATAATGGGTTAAAATTCTTTTTTCTTGTTCCTCACATCACATATCTTTACTTTTCTCCTTTTCAGTGATCGTATACATTCTTATTATTCTGACGGACCCTTCCTTTTCAATTTTTTTAATGCAATGTCAGCAAGAAGGGCACCGCCAACGAGAAGAAATACCAATACACGTATTAAATTTTTCTCTTCGAATTTTCTTTTACAAAATTGAGTTCCTGCAGTACTGGAGAGATTGAAATTCGCACGCCACAGCTTCTCATATTGTTACTTATCTCTATTATAGGTATTACTTTTCCTTTAGCCTCATAGTCAATTTTTACACTTCATAGCCTATGGGGATGATGTCCTTTTTGAACTACTTCTACATCAAGTTTATTTATAACCGCTCCCTTGAGAATTGTAGGATACCGCAGATGTACAACCACATGAACGTCTATGTCCCGGATACCGTCAGCAAAGGTTTGGATTCGCATGTTATCCAAGACTCCGGCGCCACTCACCGATAAGTCCTGCGTACTAACTCGTCGTATTTGATAGCCCACTATTGTAAAACTCGTTGAGGCGCTGACTTCTATCTTTAACTCGCTCCCGAGTACAAAACATAAAAAAACAAATGAAACAAAAAAAATTCCCACCAAATTTTGCTTATACAAATGTGATGCTTATTAAGCCAATATTTTTTTTATTTTTGATCTTAAATATACGGTACCTGTTGAAATATAAAAATTAATTCACTTACTCATAGGTTCTTCGATATTTAACAAAGCCCGAAATTGTATTTGTTTTGGCACTGCATCATTAGTCAATTCGTCCAGACTCTGAAAATAATATCGACTTACTATGCAATTATTTAAGTTTTTTTGACTTTTTGCTGAAAAGCTGTAGACAGTTCTCAGCAGATGAAAAGTATTAGTATTATGGAAATAATTTTATTTAAGCTAAAAGTACGTAATATGTCTTGCTTTTCAGCATAAGCGTAATTTAATGTTATAAAATCATTTTAGTATTAATTAAACATTAAAATACATTATTGTATTATTGTTCGAAAAACTATTGAAAATCATTGCCTCCTCGATAAATAAGCACAAGTAATGTTACATGATAAAAATCTGTAAATTGGTTAATATGATCTATTTTAAAAGAAAATTGTAGATTTACATTAATTAAATATCTTTTCTTATTCTCATATTCAAATTATAGTACAAATAAAGTCATTATTTTTCGGTACCATTTTATTGACTAACTGCCTGATATCATTATACAAAAATAAGTACCTATGTTTAAACACACAATACGTGATTATACTAGTTACGGACTGTCCGAAATACCTATCACAGCCATGAGAAACAGAAAATGCATATCCTGACATTTCACTGGGCGACATTGACTGCGAGGTATAATGTGGGGCGGGGAAGGACTTACGAGAAAAAAAATTACTCATTTCAAAACGATTTAACACAATAAGCAACTTTTACTCTTAACTTTGTCAGTACAGAAGTAAGATAAACTTCTTCATACTAATTCTGATTTCGATCTCAAGTCCGCCCTTGTGATTTGAAAATACGAAAATAAAATTTAACTGTAAATAGATAACAATTTGTTGCGTATCAGTACATCTTGATGCCTTAGAAATGTTGGTGTAAGTTTAAAACCACATGATATAGTCCTGGTCATTATAAATCTGCACCTTTGAACTCAAACTTGCAACTGTAGGTATCACGTGGTGGCTAAGTATTGTGGGAGTACTATCTAGCCAATTCCCAAACCTTAAGTAGATGAATTTGTAAACTAATTAAGAAAACCAGAAGGAATTTAAACTACAAATGTTTTTTATAGGTAGTAACGGCTGTTCGTCTTTGGTACTTTTCTGGTCACCGACAAAACAAGAGGAGAAAGACCAGGTCTATATACAAAAACTTCAAAAAAACTACCAAAGTTTTGTGAAACCAGTTACGAAAATGGAAAGATTTTCGATATGCCATGACTTGCAAAATTGTATGTGTAATATAAAAATGTATTTTCTTTAGAATGAGAAAAAAGGCTTGACTGTTACAGTATCTAATATTTTACCAGTTAATTAAAAACTATCATATTTAAAGTCTAAAAGCAATGATCTGATTCCGATGAAATATAAGTGACTGGGCATTTTACAACATAGGCAAATAAATAATTATCAATAGTCATTATTGTTTTAGTTATACGAAATGTGTATCTTTCTTTATTCTTTATATACAGAACGTTGTAGAGGTGAGGGGTTTACCGTTTTTGTTAATTACCTGCGCTAATTATTTGTAAGTCATAATTTTAATACAATACTTTGTCATTATTACTGATGATAAATTAAATGTGACATCCATGTTTGAGTAGTACATGTGCCAAATTAATCTTGGCATAAAGCAATTCCATTGTCATTTATAATTAAATTATAATTTCCTTCTCTTATTTCCCGTTCTAAAACGATTCATTCATAAGTGTATTGAAAGCAACAAAAATAGGATTTTAATTAATTTATGTTTTATTCCTGTAACATAAGACCATACGTCCTTTATAATAACCCTCTTTTTGCGTAGTAGATTGATTATAATATTCAAGTGCGTAAATATTTAAAGATCACAATCGAAAATGTCTTCTTACATATATTACGTCCGCCTAAGAATGAATTCAAACGTTCGTATTATAACAATAATATTGTCTCGCTTTTTCGCTTATTTAAAATCTCCAGCTTTTGCATAAGATAGTGACGCCAGAGAAGCCTACGTATTAATATAGATTATTAATCTGTTTACGTTCATATTATTTATTATTAATAAAAATTAGCTCATTTTACGTTTATTATTTTATTCGCAACACCGAAAAATTAATTTTAACTCTCCTGACGCATTGTAATTTACAAATCGATATTAAGTTCATACCAATAATTGAAAAAAAAAAATTAACGTCACTGTTAATGAAATGGTTACCTACATGAAACAAACTGAACAGTCATCAGAGAGATATTTAACTTCAGAGCTTACCTTGTACCCTAAAAAGTCGAGCATGGTGACTACATCTTGATCTCTCGGCCCAATGTGTCTGCTAGGAAAGTCCACTCTTGCTGGAAAGAAATGATCTGTACCTGCACTCTGACCGCTTATACATCGCGCGCTGTAGCTTAAAATATTATGTAATCTCTTTGAATAGTTAGACTTCAATGGGCTATGAAGTCGATTTATAGTTACGATTCTAGCTTTGTATAAACGATGCATTATGAATTCGAGAAATAGTTAAAAAAATATATTGATCTGCTATTTCATATTAACCGACTGCCGAGAAAGACGGTACTGTACTGATAAGAAGGTCAGGAATAACACGAGACGATAATGGAGCAATATGTAAACATGTTTAAAGTTATGCTGTAGAAATTATCCCAATCAGCAATGTGACATTGTGTCAACACATTACCTCTTATTACATTTATCGCTTACATTTACCCAACCACATCAAAGTTCAAGAATTTCATTGATGTATGTTATTATTTCAACATGAGTACTCGTATATCTATTACCCGAATAAAATATATTCTATCTTTCTGTCCTACAAAAAAAAACTTATGAAAAGTAATTTAATTTAAAAATATTTCTTCAAAGTTTACTTCCAATTTCGATAAAATTAAAGCCAACCGGGGCCTAATTTTATTGCAATATATTTCATTATGGAAGAATAACTTATGAGTTTGATTATTTTGTGTACTTAATAATTTTTGTGTGTACTTAAAAATTACGTTGAGTAATTTTCATTGTTTTTGACTTTACACATCATTAGTCCAGAACCTTCTATCCATGATAGAACAAAAATTAAAAGCAGCATACATATAAACTGTTGTGTTTAATAATTTACGTAAAACATATTAGTCAGACTATAATTAATTTCAAAAATACCACATGACAACCAAATACAGTAATCATTATTAAAAACTAGGTAAAAAAAATGTACCGTTAAATTGAAATGTGGCAATTTCATCAGATGGAAATACAAATTAAAAAATAGATTAAAAACTAATATAGTACAAAAAACATATTTATATATAAACCTGTACTTGAATGTAAAATAAGTGAGTTGCCGTAATTATAGTACAATTGCAAGGTACAAAAAGGCGGCTCGCCGACACATATTTTAGCGATCTGAATCCCTTAGTGCCCTAACAATTTAAGGTACAGACTAATGATCTAAAATCATTTAATATCTTAATGTATGCAATTTAAAAGAATTATTACCATTAAAAAATACCATTCGGCATCTGAAATGGAAGTAAATTTTTCTCTGTCAACGTATACATAATTATATGAATGAAATTTATGTATTTAGAAATTTCACAAAACAAAACTAATTCCTATCATTTAAAAGTTATTCTATGAAGAAATTGCATTCAAATTGCAATTGAAATAAGATTTATTGGTATTTTAAAAATTTTAAATCCCCACCATTTCTAAACTAACAGGCCGATTTTGTTCATCTTCGAACTTGTCTAAAGAGATCGTTTGATGAGCAAGCGTACCGAGTTTCATTAAAAGCCTTGAGAGTAGCGGGCGTTTTCGTGATGACAAGCCGCGTTATGTACAATAAACTTCTGACAAAATTTTTGAAAAGTTTCGCCGTGAGACCAAATACTATAATTCGATATCTATAGAAATTATTATTGGCGCAATAAATAGAACCCATACTTAGCCAAAGGGAGTCAATTACAGCAAATCAACGAGAATCTTCAATTTAAGTTAATGCATGAAGAAAATCGACCTCCAATCGTATATGTAACGTTACTACTATAAATAAATAATATTATCTCGTTTTATATAACACGCATGTAAGTGCATTAAATATGTACATCAGCTCATTGAGAACAAGATGTTCACCCCTCGTAAGTTGGAGTCAGGGCGTTATAATTTGAAGGGCTAATACGATGATTAGAACTGGTGCGGTTACTTGACGCAGCAGCCTGTTCTGTACAATTGCTGCTGTAAGTCATGCAAATGCGATGCACATTTGAAATAGATTGTCGAAAATATCATGATGTTGTGGGCCTTGAACTAGCCCCCATGTACACCAACTTCCCCAATGCTATCTATGAACGGTGGAAAAAGCTATGTTGGGCCCAATCGCATGCCCGCGCAATCCATACTGTCCTTCACATCATGAAAATCGAGTGTGCACATCACGTTGGTACACGCTACCGCGGCGAAAGCAACAGCTGCGAATGGATTACAAGAATTAGATGAAATCAAAGAACAGGTAGTATGACAGACATGCATGACGCCATGCATGCCACCCTCCAGTTTTACGGGTTGTGCGCCAGAAAAATATTGCACACCGTCTCCAATACCTTCCTGACTTCCACTTCCATTGGATTTGTAATGTATTGCAAGAAATTAACAGAGGACCAATTGAGAACAGAAATTGAGAAAGGCTATGCAATTCGGACCTTTATGTCGCGTATTTCTTAATATACGCGCTTACCTTATCTTGTCCTTTGGCACCGGCACTGGTGAAATATGTCTTAGGCATCTTACCAGTATCAGACTTCCTGCTGTCGAGACTCAAGCTGTGTTTCAGTCTCACTTGTCATCTTCTAGCTCTGATTGATTACTTTATAAGTACATGTTGAATTCATAATGCTTATCATATATATTTTAAATTGTAATAAGTAACTATAGGTTATTTAAAAAACGTTCAGTATTTCTCGGATGTTATTGTAAAATAGACGGAGTCTAATACAAAAAATAATGATTAACATTAATAAATTTTTAAAAATGTAAGTAACCAAGATTTTAGAATTAATTAACAAGATTTTTTTGAAGTATATATATTAGTGACATTTTAAGTATTTAGCATGTGGTAATAGATCAAATTGTACATATTTTTATATGGTTTTGATAATTGGTATCTGTTATATCGGCTATACATAGCAAGAACATGATAAGTATCCAATACAAGACAGTTTTAGTATAAATACAATAAGTGAGAGTAAAGTTACCCCTAAAGCAGCAATTAAATTTATATAGGCCTACGCCAAGTTCATGAAATCGTAGGACATCGGATTATATCATTGTGCCCAAACCAATTTTGCATTTTATTGGTTTTTAGAGATATCTGACTAAATAATACTTTTTCTAAAATTGTGCGCTTACTTTTGCACAGGAAGCGTATAGGTTCTAAAATAATGATTTTATTGATTTGAAGTGCATATATATGTCATTTTCATTCTAACTCTTGAAAGTAAAACAAAAGGTATAATAAAATATTAAATTATTTTGGAGATACTCGCATCACAAAATAAATACATCAGATAAAATCATCACACACAATATCTTTAATAATAATGATAACAGCAATTGAATTTGTTAATAAAATAGAACGATTTTATTTTAAAACGTAAAGGTTATTGCAGAAGCCAGTAAATGTTTAAATATGCGTTTCTTTACAAAAAATGTATCGGTTAGGTAACTAACATGTATTCCGCCTATAACATTTATTTAGTCAAAAATGTTCAGGACGCACTGTGCCTACAACTAAAACTAAGTGCAAGTTACCAGAGTACTGGTGTTTAAAGATCATTACAGATGTTTACAAGTTGAATGTATTTTTAATGCGTTACTAACTAAATAAATTAAATAACTGAATGAAGTGCGATATAGTTATATAAAAAAAACAATTATTAAAATATCTTTCTCTAAAAATTTGAATAGATACCTGTAAAATTATATGCCATACTTTTAATGGATGATATAGCTATTTTATTTATAAAGCACGTCGTGTTTACTCAACTTTAAAATGGACTTAATTGGTCCCAGAATGGAACTCACACAATATCTAATATAAAATCGATCAAAGTTACATAGGATTGAACTCGAAAAACAATGCTCTGACATCGCTTCAGTCATAGATATTTAATTTTTTTTAAATCTTATAATATATTTTGAATGCAATTAACAATTACATAAGAATACAAATATTAATTATCTTAAATTCGGAGTACTGCGAACCATAGCACATCTGACTCCTAACGAACAAAACTTTGTCATGTCGTTCTTGTCGCTTATATTACGAAGAATCTCTTATTATCGTTTGCATATGTTATAAAGGTTTTGAAAACAAGGCGTGGACCGTATATTAAAGTACCTTGAACTCGTAGAGAGACGGCGGTTTAAGTCTAAACCCCGACAATGCTACATAAATTGAATACTTAATAATTTCTTTATTAGGCCCGGTGACCTAACGTTGAATTTTTTGAAAGGAACTCTCGCATACTCGCCTTTTTCCGTCTCCATTAGAATCAATGAAATCGTAGCAAATTTTCAAACCATTGTTCGCAACACGCTAGCAGCGAGAGATTGCTATTTATCACAATTAACAAAGAGACGTGTTACGCTTGCTCTAAGAATACACCTCCATGGTGGAATTGGTGTTTTCAAGATGTGCGTCGTATTAAAATAACATATAAAAACTATACATTATTATCAACAATATCTCTTAAATAATTATTGGAAAATAATCTTTTAGCGTATCCCAAAATATTGAACTATGTTAATAAATGTTGTGATACACTCTTGTATTCTTTTTTAAATATTACCGAATAATTTTATAAGAATTTTGGTAATTACAACTTTCAATATTAGGGAACTCTTGCTTTCTTCATATGACAATTGGCAACACTAAACACTGGTCTATTCTATGGTTAAATTGTTTTAGTGGAACAATGTAGTGTCAGTACGTATTGTTATGTAGTGAATTTAATAAAAGTTATAGCAAAGAATTGTTGATGTTCTCTTTTAATTCTTCGATTTAGATACTCTCTGCTGTATTATAGTTTTGGAACGTAACTATATTTCAGCATACAAAGAGAATTTTGTACCTATTAAATTATGACACTCTCAGAGTATGTGAACTTGAAAAAGCAAATTATTTTGCATGCTAGCGAGAATGCTAGATATAATTTCTTGTTAGATATGCTAAAAGAGTTTTACAAAGACCAAATAAACTCTCCAAGAAGATTAGAAAAGATTAAGTCAATTGAAGATCTCTTGCATGTATTAGAAATAAGAGATGTTCTATCAGAAGATGATGTGAGTGTCTTGGTTGAAATTGCAAGTAGACTACCCAACAAGTTTGGGGAACTTAAGAAGAAAATTGATGATTTCAAAATATCTCGGAGCCAGAGAGAACAGACAAGTTTTAACAGTAAGTATTATCATAGTGTGTGTAATTAAAGATTCCATCAATTATGTATGAGATATTTTGTTCCAAATCCTTAAATAATACGATAGTATGAAAGGTTTGGTAGTATTTGAATGCTAATTATTCAATTTAATAAAATTCTGTTTATTTACCAGGTACAAATGATGTAAGCCATCAGTTCCAACAACAAACTAGAGTTATTCAAGTTGAAACATTAAATTTTGCTTGGTCTGTAAGCGATAAGAAATTGGAAAGAATGAATGAAACAATAATTGATGAAATTGGTAAATTTTGGAAAGATCTTGCTAGAAATTTAAAAGTAAGGGAACACTTAATAGACGAAATTGACAAAAAGTTCAATAGTACAGAAGAAAAAGCAAGAGTAGTATTGGAGCATTACAAAAGTAAAGCAGATCCTCAGAGATGGTTTTTTAATCTTTGTGAAGGCTTGGAACGATCAAGACGGCGAGACTTAAGTAAGGCATTACAAGAAATAATGACCATGAATATTTAATAAAATGCTGCAATAATGAAATATTGTTTATTTGTTTATATTTTTAAAAAATAAGAGGATTTGTTTGAATTCAATTACGGACTAATGGTTACGTTAAAAATGAATTACATTTCTTAAATATCAGTATCAATTTACATCAATGTATATTTGTTGAAAAAAAAAGTGTGTACAAATTCTTGAAATATTTTTTTAAATTAATTATTTGCAATATAATTGTCTATTTTTGGAGATGATTCTATTTAGTTTTTATGTATTTATTTTTATTCTGTAATAATATATGCTTAGAATGTGGTAATGGAGTTTATGAATTTAATTGGGTAATCTGTCGTATGAGTCACAAAATTATGGTTTTAAACTAGCAAGTGTATTTTATCATTCAAAGTGGCAATAAATTATTAGTAAGAATAATATTCATGACACATTTAATGGACCTTAACAGTTTAAAAAAATATATGCAATTTGATGGTTCTATATATTGATCTCCATAGACATAGTTTTTCTACAAATTAAAAATATTGGCAATATATTGATATTTTTTAAAGTATTTAATTTAGCTTAAACAATTAATAATGTTTGATTTAAAGAAATTTATTTCTCAAAGAATGCACATATACCATTCATTTATAGAGAAATTAAATAATAAATTATTACAGTATTATAACATGACCCTGAAGTGTCCAGAAATTTAGTGTCTACTTAAGTTGATGCAAGGTAACATTATCTGTATATCATTTTTATTATATATTAAGAAATACAAAAGTAAGTTTATATAGACAATTATAATATATTGACAGCTAGACAGATTGTAATAAAATTTTGCTTAGAGGTATATTATGTTCTCAAATAGAATATAAGATTAATTTAATTAGATTGTATTATATTATACATAACAACATTGCCTTTTATCTAGAAAATGAATAAATACCTGTAATAACGGTATTTATACATTTTGTTGTGTTTTGATGCCCTTTCCAGTATAGATCATAATTTGCTATTACTACCATTAGCACCTAAGGGAGGACCAAGACCGGCATTGAAATCGAAAATGGGACAGGGACTGGACTCGACTGTGAAACCAGAATTGACATTGAAAATATGACCTTGATTGCAATTAAAATTGACAGCAAAATCAATGATGATGAAGGAATTAATTCTAATCTATGTTCACTGTAGCAAAACCGAGTTTGAATAATAAAAAAAAATGCTAAATTTAAATTTATGCCATGCAAAGCGGGCAGGTGACCTCTAGTATCTAATATTTTAAATTTAATTATGGATTGTCTACTGAACATCTACCTGTTTACTTAAAAAGTTTACTGTTAATTTATTTTTAAATACACTCAGTGTCTATATTTTTTATATTATCTGGTAGGTTGTTATATGCTTGTATTCCTTCCAATCTTGTTTTTCTTTTTTGTATAATGTTCTCGGTGTAATTTGTTTCAAATTATTTTTGTTTCTTATAGCATATTTATGCTTATATATCAAAAGATAATAATGGTTTATTGCTTATTCACCTTTTGTTAAACACATGATAGAAAACCGTCAGAGGTGTAGCCCATCACAATCTAAAATCTCATGGTTTTTGTCACAAGCAGGCATAATTATTAAAGTTTCTGATTATTTTTTTATTATTTATTCCTTTTTTTAAATTGTAGTGCTGTTGTGTTTGTATATTTCTATACATTTGCCAAAAATTGATTGTGGGTGATGTAGAAAGAATAATAGAATATAATAAAACTGTTTTTTTTGTTTGTTGGCAAACACCCTAATCACTAATAGACAAATTGTCATAGTTTTCGTAGATAGCTTTGAGCACCATATAGAGTTTACTTCATCAATATTGGCTTATTGACGTTTAGTTCATTCTTAAAGGGCAATCATAAAAGTTTACAGATTGTTTTCTCAGGGACTTGAGCTTCATTGTGTGGCACACTAAAGAACCAATATAATTTTTTATGTCAGAAAATAAATTCCATGTGTATGAAGACATGTCCCCATTAGTAATAAAATAAAACTTATTGATTCTAAAAAAAATTGTATTAATATCTTCTTGTTCTTACATTTGTACTTAACAACAAATTGAAAATGCGAATGCTAAACAGCCAATCCATTTGAATATAAATGTGCATTTAATATTGTCATGTGCTTTACTGTACAAGATACATTGATAATGATGGGATTCAAGATTTTTCAGAACACTCCCTGGTTTTGTATTTTTCTTTGTGACTGAATATGTAATTAATAATTGAATGCACAAAGATATAATGATACAGCTATTACTGTGGCATTAAATATTTAGACCTAGATATATTTGTGTAGGGTCCCTTAAATTAAACATTTACATATTTAGCAATTTCACTTTAGACATTATTATAACCATGGACTCTATGAAGGGGGGTGCACTTGCACCTCCTGGTTTTGATTAATTAGAAAGAAAACATAAATATATAACATATAGTATTAATATGCACCCCCCTGAAAATAATTGTGCCAGTGCCCATGATTATGATTGCTAATATTATAAGCAGTACCTAATATAAACATTTGCAAGATGAGAAATTGTTTGAATGGGATTTTAAATACTTCACATTTATTTTAAGTTATCCCTTAATGTCCCTCCGGCGACATACAAATGATTAATCTGGGGCTTTTTTCATTTTTTTTTTCTCTACTGTTTTGGAATGGTTACTTCGGCCTTTGTTTACCTATCTTTCTAACGTCTACATGCTCAAGAAACCAGTGCTTGTTTCCATCTCTTTATGGATGGTGGTAGGAAACGAGTACCAAGTCTCCTGTCCGTCTCGTCATTCTGTAAAAACCGCGCCGACCGTACCCTCTATTCGGTTTCCGTTGGTATAAATATGCGACCCAACTATACAGGTCATGAGGAAAATATATATTTTCCTCACGACCTCTGTAGTCGGGCCCCGCTTCGCCTTGGGCAACGTAAGGTACTAACGTCGCTGCTGGACGTTGCAATGTCGTTGAGTTAGTACGCACGTAAGAAGTTATCATTTTTTGGCATAAATACATAACATTTTTTTTTCATCAATCGAGGATCGAGACATCTTAATTTTTTTGTCAGATATCATCACATTGAAATTGCTTACAAAATATTTTCTTTGACTTGGTTCTTGCATCTGCAATCCTATTATAAAGTTGAATGTTAACGGGCGATTGAGACGTCTTTATTTATTTATCAGAAGATGCCATATTAAATTAAGTATATAATAAATGTTTCGTACTTGTAACAGTACTTGTTAGGCGTATTTCTCCAAACAGGCTTAACGGTTCACCATTTATGTGTACTACTAGGTCACCGTACTTAAGTTTTTTAATAAGCATCATCGATTTGGTTTTCGGTGGCGCGAATCTCAACTTGTTTTAACCCCCTAGCAATGCACGTCAACGAAAGTCCGGTTAGCTTCCTCCTCCTCTGACTAAGCCGACTGTTCGGAAAACATAAGAACCACAGCATCTGTACATATACGCCGATTTCCCGGAGTGCTCAGAGTAAGGAGTCCAGAATGAAGTTCCAAAAGGTTGGGCCAGCTATGAAGCCCCGTATATAACTTTTGGAAATCCCCTTCCCGTTTTCTTCCCCAGCGTACCATATTACAACTTCGTGTTTTCAAAGGTAACAACGTACCGTGCCGTAGAGGCTTACTGGACAGTATTGTGCGAGCAGCAGGATCATCAACGCCGGCCACTAGCATTGTTGAAGGCGCCCTCTGTGATTGAATGACACGATTAGAATAATCTTTTTGAGTTTTATCTCACTGTCGATATATGTCACTAGATCCTATGATCTAATGACGGAGGACGTCATCCGTCCTGTACTTAGGTGTGAAGCCATACCACGTCGCTTGCATTTTTAGCATCAAATGCCATTATATGCGCCCAACCAACATCCTTTCCAAGGTTTTTCCCAGCATAGTAAGCATACCGATAAAGCGGGAGGACTTCGAACGAGCATAGTCGTCCTTGAATGGCTTAGGGATGTCTTAATAATAGCCACTTTCTAGGCCCGCGGAAAGTATTCCGGCTCAAGAATTTATTTACCATCGCTAGGAACAATCCCAGATCTCACAAAATGGACACCTGTCATATGTCCGAAGTGAACCCATTAATGGCCGGAGCCTTCCGAGGTTGAAAACCTTTAAAAGCATTCTTTACTTCGGCTCTGATAAATGGCGCGTCCATCCCTAGCGACTCTTCTGAAACCAAAGGACTATCCCCATAAGTTTATCTTTCAACTTCCACACGATGTGGATCATCAGTATCGACCCAGTCATCAGGGAAAAGGTTTCCACCAGGAGAGTCGGAGACTCATCCAATCCTAATTCTAGTCACGAGTCGATTTGGACCAGAACATTCTCTCGGTTTCTTCTCGTTTCCCTGATGACGCTGTAGATGCTGTCCCACAGGCTCCCCCATACTACGAAAAACAAAACCGCTTCCAGCTTATGGTCTGCGCCTCGGCAGCTGCCCATTCATACAGCTCTTCAGCTTCCAAATGTTCTCCGATCACATACTCCCATCTGCTAGGGCTGCATTTCGAATGTGACAAGTCTTAGTGCGCGCATCACGCTTTAGCTTCTGTAACACGAGATTCCATCAGAGGAGTTTGTCTACGCTTAGAGCTTTTTCGTGGAATAGCAACTATATAAGCTTATCGAGTGTGTTTAGTATAAGTCAAGCTGGTGGCACGAGCCTACAAATGTCACTATCTCGATGTTCAGACCCAGTTCGCTTAGAGCATGTTAGACAGTTAGACATGCCTCACAATGCCCAACGCTATAACTTCACTACACTTAATCAGATTCCTGTTTTGTAATTATAAAACATCATCAAATTTAGACTACATTTTTTAAGCCATATTAATTAGTCACCTCTTGATTGCTTCCATCCGGTCTCCATAAAATTTCTTTGAGAAAAATTGGCTTCACCGAATTCGACGTTTTTTTGATAGCAAATGACGAGCAACTGATTGACACTAGGTACCGTTATAACGGCTCAGTGTTACCAGAAAACAGTCTAGTCTTCTGCTTACAAGAGAAAACAATAATATTAGAAATAGATTTTTAGTTAGTAGCGTTTCAAGTTGATTTCGCTGTTTGGGCGAAATTCGGTATGATTGGCAAAGTTGTTAGATTTGACGCTAAGAAATGGCGCCTTTAAAGAAAACAATGACTTACATTTCACGATCTAATAGATGGTGCTTTTAAAAAAATATCGACTTACATTTTACGATCTAACAGATGGCGCTTTTGAAGAAAACACTGACTTACATTTTACGATCTAAAAGATGGCGCTTTTGAAGAAAACACTGGCTTACATTTTATGACCTAATAGATGGCGCTTTTGATAAAACATTGACTTACATTTTACTCTCTAATAGATGGTGCTTTTAAAAAAAATATCGACTTACATTTCACGATCTAACAGATGGTGCTTTTAAGAGAAACACTGACTTACATTTCATGATCTAACAGATAACGCTTTTGAAGAAAACATTGACTTACGTTGTACCATGCAACAGATGACGCTTTTAAAGAAAACACTGACTTACATCTTACAAAATTCGGCAGAATTGGCAAAATTGTAGTATTTGACTGTATGTCCTATTCCTTTTCATCTTGGAGACGTCCCTGATAGCGACTGTAGGCAATCTGGTGGCTTTAAGGTCAGTCCCGCGTATTTTCAGCCGTTCCACTATTCTCTTACAGTCCTAGGCAGAGGAGCAGCTTATCGCGACCAATTTTTTACTTCTTAGCTCGTCTACAGCCATATCCATTTCTCTAGCATTGACTTACATCACGTAATTTTCTGCGGTATTATTTTTAAACTTGAATGCAATTATTAGTATGTGACCTCTTCTAGGTCAGACTCCAAGAACAGCAGTTTTTGCGGCAACTGCCAAAGGTTTTGCCTTTGCTGCCGCTTCGGCATAGTTGAGGAAACGCAGAGCTGGTTTTGCCACCACCGCCTTTCGGATCTTCGAAATTCTCAGGTACGTCGATGTATCCCAAGAAATTGCGCATCGAGGAAACGTCAGCCATTACCTCGTCCATTTTCTTCTCCATGACGAGTATCGAATCGAGATTTGCTTGAGTGATTTTGTACATGCGTTTCTCCGCGACTTCAAGTTCCGCCGTCCTTCTCGCTTTTTCTCGCTCGAGTTCAATGACAACCTCCAACGGGATTCATTTAGGTATATTGGCATAGTTTTATAATATCTGGTGTATACTGTAAAGCTATTCCAATATAGCTATATAATGTATACTCCTTTTGTTTCCTACAGCGTCATTTTAGTACCTGCCAGAAATATGAAAATAGATATCTATGTTATTCTATAGAAACAAAATAGAAAAATAAATGCTTCGGAATCTTTTCTTTTTTCAACAGAGCCAAACAGAATATTGTTTTAAAATCAGATTGGGACCGTTTTATACTTTCAACATTTATTAAATACAAATACTAGATGCCGTGGTATCTCAAAGCAACATTTAAGTCCATACATGTACGAGGAGCGTTCACTATAAAGTGAAAATGAGGTATAAACTGTTTGGAACTAAAAAATACTGGCTAGTAAAATTAAAATGTTGATTAGATTTTAAAAAAAGGAAAAAATTAATTTTTTTTTATGGAAGTTTTTTGTTTGCAGTCTGTCATAGTGTATTGTTGAATTGGAAAAAATTGAATTAAGTGTCTGTATTTGAAAAAGGATAGAGTAAATGTTCCACCATTAGTCCATTGAAAAGTTACATTTGGGTTTGGTTTTTAGAGACGTAATTTTATTTTTTGATGATGTAAAGCTAAAACAGTTTGCACCCTTGTCCCATCTTGAAAATAGTTGAAATGGTATTTACGATATATCTCTTAAACTATTTATTTGATAAAAAATTTGTTAACATTTTTGTTACAAATTAAATTCTCTTTTGGTCCAGTAACTTTTTGTCGTATAACTATAAATAAAAAGTTATAAGCGAAAATTTCAGAAATTCGACAAAATTATATTTTCGATTTTAACTTTTTTTATCATTTTACGAAAAATGATATCGACCATTTTTGTAGATCGTTTTGAGGAACAACTTTCATTCGCATCATTTTTTCATTAAGTCAATAGTTAATTTTACAGCGCCCGAAGTGAGTACCATTTTTCAGTACTCTTAACTATACCTATATTATACGTGTGTACCTATAATATGTCATCAGTTATTGATTGTTTTTACTTTATTATTATAATTTTTAATTCTAAATTTTGCAATATTATTAATAATTAAATATTGACTTTTTCCCACCACCCACGAGGTAGAGTCTAGAGGCGCGTTTTTTTACGTGGTATCCCCAATAGGCATAATCCACGGTGATTTTCTAAATTAGAACTACTCCGTCCTCAGTCGTTTCTGATGGACCAGGCTGCGGCTCAGCATCTGATCGGGTTTCTGAATTAAATACCAGTGGGAGAACTGGAGAAGGAAGGTGTTAATGTTGGCGGTTCATCATCAAAGTCATTTTCATTTATTAATTCTGAGAGTTCCATTACGTTGCTGCAAGTCTCTCCAGAACAATGGAAGCATACTGCAGAACATTTCATTCCTGCTTTTCGGCATCCACACATCGCTCCACAGTTTCCTTTGCATTTGCAAAAGATCAATTTTAGAAGCTCAGGGTGCTGGAGGTTTAGAGTTCTGCACTGGCATCAATAATTTCCACATTTTTCCAGCCCCAGTCTTCGGATCATTATAATTACCAAGCCACGACTGGACCTGATGGTAGACTCGGAAAGTATGAAAGCGAGCTGTGTCTTGTGTTGGAGGAAGTGAAGATAAATTAAATGTACTTTTGTCACTGCCTTGGCGAATTGTTTGTATCTTAGGCTGTCAAGAGAATTATCATCTTTATTACCACCGTATAAAGAGATAAAAAACGTTCACGCTTAGGCGACAACTTCAACACAATGTTATGAGCTATTCTTACAATAACAGAGGTTTGAAATAATAATAACAATAGCAGGCAGCTGTTCTTTTATTCCCTCATGGTCACTTGGGTATTTTCTACCTGAACAGTATTCTCGGTAACGCCATCAGATTTAAAATTATTTTAAAAATCAATAATTGTTAAATCCTGTTATGGAGTGAAAAAGAGTCAATATTTAATTATTAATAATATTGCAAAATTTAGAATTAAAAAAATTATAATAATAAAGTAAAAAAAACAATCAATAACTGATGACATATTATAGGTACACACGTATAATATAGGTATAGTTAAGAGTACTGAAAAATAGTACTCACTTCGGAGCGCTGCAAAACCTCAACCATTGACCCAATGAAAAAATGATGCGAATGAAAGTTGTTCCTCAAAAAACGATCTACAAAAACGGTCAGATATCATTTTTTCGTAAAATGATAAAAAAAAAGTTAAATCGAAAAATATAAATTTTTTTCTCGAATTTCTGAAGATTTTCGCTTATAACTTTTTTATTTATAGATATACGACAAAAAGTTACTGGACCAAAGTTGTAGAGAATTTAATTTGTAACAAAAAATGTTAACAAATTTTTTTTATCAAATAAATAGTTTAAGAGATATATCGTAAATACCATTTCAACCCCTATTTTCAAGATGGCGGCCGTGGGACAAGGGTGGCGACCCCACAAACTTGTTTTTAGCTTTACACTGACCCCCACACATCAAAAAAATAAAATTACGTCCTCTAAAAAACGCAAGTTAAGGCCTAAAAAATGTAACATTTTAATGGACTACATATTCTACAGTTGCCCTTTGGTGTGCTGCATTTAAACGTGGAAGGATACACGCCAAAGATTATCCTCGCTCGGACCGCCCGACAACGGTAGTGACCGAAACAGTTTTTACTGTTAAAAAAATGCTCTAGCAGATCGTTGTTTTATAGCCGAAGAAACAAAGATTTCGACTAGTAGTGTGCATAGCATTGAAAAAAAAACAAGCTAAATATTTCTCGAGCTTCTTTGGAACTTTTACAAGATCTCGATATATTTTTGACTCGATTTAGAACCATGAATGACACGTGGCTGCACCGATACGATCCAGAAACAAAACAAATGGACTTGGGAAAGACCATCATTTCTAAACCCTAAGAAATTTAAGGCGGATCCTTCTGCCGAAAAAGTCATGGACTATCTTTTCTGGGATAGTAAAGGGGTGGTCATGACAGAATATCTCAGCTTGTGTTATGGCCTCTTTGTATGCGGGACGAATAAAAAAAATTGCGTAACGAAATTGGAAAGAAACGGCATGGCAAACTACCTAAACTAAGGAAAGATGGAACTGAACTAAGTCGTTTTGTTCCATCAAGATAATGCCTCAGCTCGCAGGTCTACTGTCGCTACGGTTGCAATTTGAGAAGCTGGCTTCACCTTCCATATTAACCCGACCTTGCCCCTAGTGATTTCTATTGGTTAGTAAGTCTATTTAGTTCAAGGTTGAAGGAGTATCTGAAAAGCGCAGCGCCTAGGTACAGGAATTTTAAGGTGCTCAAGATATTTTTAAGAATTTGAAAGTTTAATAAAAAAAGATATGTATTGTTATAAAATTATTTTATTAAGTTTATTTTTAAAAAGTAACATTTAATAATCGTTACCAACGACATATTCTTACTTTTATTGATCGCCCCTCATACAGAAACTTCAAGAATTAGTAGTATCATAATTTTAACATATTATAGTCTAGTCAAGAAGTAATTTTCTGTGAAAAATAGTTATAAGACTCGTAAAAATATAAGCGACGGGTCATTCGATTGAGAATGCAATTCCAAGAAATTACCTTTTCTTTTTTATTTTCATGTCCACAAATTTGCAATCGTTATTAACGGAGGCATTTGGTTTTTTTTGGAAATAGCTCTAAAAATATAAAAGATAGCGACAATCGGAAATAAATACTTAAAAAGTAAAGAAATTTGCTATAAAACTTCTGAAGCTCCTATCTCCATTAGTTACAATTTTAATGCATCGCAGAAAGTAGGTCTAACGTTAAATGTCAATTTTAAAAAATATGATATTTAAAATTTGAAGGATAAAATCCTGTTGGAAAAATATTTTAAAAACAATTTTCCAAAAAGCTAAATACTTGTTATATATTTTTTTCCAAAAGTCGATTTACATAGAAAATTGTTTAAATATTTGTTTTTTCTTTTCTTCTCGAGGCATCTTGCGTACATATAGTAATACTTAACAAGATCATGTCGAAATTTTTTTAAAAGTTATTTATTTTAGTTGATTAAATTTAACAAAAGATGATAAAACACAGATTTTTTTTATATATATGTTAAGCTGTTAGTTAGGTACTGGTTTCGGGTTTGATAAAAGTATAAAATGATTTGGGTTAAAAAAATTTACAGGTATTTGTCTATAAACAAATTAACTATTACAATAATGTTTGAATATATATTTATATATTAAAATAGTTTGTTTATAAACAAATACCTGTAAATTTTTTTAACCCAAATCATTTTATACTTTTATCAAACAGGAAACCAGTACCTAACAGCTTATATATATATATACATCGACTTACACATTCTGGAAGAAAATCTATCAATTGATAAAATTGATGGAAAAAATGCCATTACCAAGACCTATCGCATAATTTAAAAAAACTCACAAACAAACAAAAATAACTACTTTATTTTATACCATTTTTAATACAGCACATATGTGTAACACCTATTTATTTTTTTTTGAAATCCATTGTTCTTTATAACAAAGCTATCTGGATTCTTGTTTGTCATTACTTCAATTAATTCTGTTGGAATGTCAATGACACCATAATAAAACTTCATTTAAAACTGTATTATTATATTTCCACAATAAGGCACTTACATACCATGTAATAATAGCTATATACCTAAAAAATGTATAAAAAGGAATATTTGACACTCAATATTTATGCAAGTAGGTATAATAATTCACACAACAGTTTGCATAATTTATAGCCTCCTAAAATAATAAAAAATACAAAAAGCACTATTAGGTATATACCTTCTATATTATTAATTATTAGCGTTGCTAAAAATATAACAATTCATATGATTTTATATTGAATTCAAGAATATTTTGATATCAAATAAGTCAAGTTATTGCTAGATCCTCAAATAATAATTAAAATATCTTTGCTACACTTTTCTTAATATTACACAACATACTTTGTTAGAAATAATATTAGAAATAAATAATGTGTATGAACAAATCTAGACATTTCTTCAACTTCATCAAAATAATTATGGTATGTAGATTCATCAATTATTTATGTCAAAATATGGATTATGGTTTTTACAATCCATTATATTATTTATATAAAATTTTGATTAATCTTACACAATAAGATTTTAAGTATTAAATTTATAAAATTCAATATAATACCAAAATATTTAGGGTAATTTATAAGGAATGTAATTTTTTTCCAATATGTAATTTTCCCTTAGGAAAACAACATCTTGCATTTTCTCAACTTCTCATCATCAATATATTTCATAAAAATAGATTTTTTTTATTTGAATAAAGTTAAAAATCGTTATAATATGCAAATGCAATTGATTTTAATATGGTACTTTTGTATCAATTATTTGCCAATTTATGACAACTAACTATATGCATATAGGATATAGCATTTAGAATCTATTATATTTTTATTTAAAATCTTGGATAATCCGATATCATTAGATTTCCAACTACCACATCTATAAAATTCAATATAATATCAAAAAGTTTAAGATAACCTACCCATAAGGAATGTAAAAATATCAACATTTAATAACCTAACCTAATAAGTATTTTTTTCTTTAAAAATACCATAGTAAATATAATTTTGCTGATTTGTAAATTTCTTCTACTAAAAATTAGAAATACTAAGTAAAAAAATAAAATGAATGTCATAAGATCTCAAAAATTCGATTATTTTTTAGTTTAGTGGAGAACCTTTGCTTAATATAATTATCATAATCTAATGTTTGGAAGCCCAATTGTAAGCGTTCTGGAATAGCCTCAACCATGGAGAAGCTTGATTTTTGGTGTCAGATGAGAGTTGGTTAGGTGGTGGCACTGCACACTGCCAACGCAGCACGCAACGTTCTGGATGAGGCATCATAGCTACATGACGACCATCCCGTGACGTCACACCAGCTATACCCACTGCAAAAAGAAGACAAATATTATAACCTTTTTACTATAGATTCTATTTAATTTTTTAACAAAACTTTTTAATTAATAAACATAAGCCGATTTGATAGATTGTCCTTACATTATCTATCAAATCTTATGTATTATTTTTATAAATTATAAATATATTTTTTTTTAATTAAAACAGTAAATATTATATTATGAATAAATATAATATTTACTGTTTTATTTTAAAAAAATCATATATTATTACCAATTTATATTTACTAGGTGCATAATAAAACGGTTTTCAGTGTTTAGTACAATTGCCCTATAGCAAATGAATAAGATTTGCTATAGGGCAAAAGACAATTTGTATTATCTATTTAAAATAGGTCATGATTACCATTTTTTTATAATGGCTTTTATAATCAATGGCTTTCAGTTACTTATTTAAAAGTATTATTCAATGTTTGGTGATCATATTAATATATAAAAATATTCGGTCTGAAGCATACCATTTTTAAATGGCTTCAAAAAAAGAGGAGATTCTCAATTAAGTTGTTTTTTTTTTTGTTTGTGTTCTCAGACCTCCATCATTTATTAACCAATTCGATTTTTTTTTGTTTCAATGGATTGGCTCTATTTTTTTTTTTCACAAATTTATTTCTGATGATGAGATCCATGAGGAATGGAGAAGCATCTTCTAATATTATAAGTACACATATAACGATTTAGTTTTATGGTATAAAACAAAGCATTTGTATTTAGGGAGCATCATTTAGTGATGTGGAACAGATGATAAAGACCATGAATGGCCACCGAAAGTCTTTGGCTATAACTTTGTCAATTGTAGACCAATGTCAATTTTTTTTTTGTTTAAATGAGTATACAAACAAAATTGTCCCCTAATCACCAAGTAAGGATCTGGTGATGGCATCCCAGGGAAATCGAGGAATATCCTCAAATATTATAGGCATAGTGTGTTGCTCTTTTTTTAGTTATTCAAGTTTTGCATATGATAGTTATCATCTCAGACTGCTGAGTTGATAATGAAAGCCACAGCACTCCTTAACAGTGAGGAACTAAGGGATAATACTGTGATTTGTTGTCAGAAATGACTCTTCAATAGTAGTAAAACCTAGTATACACAGGATTAAAATTAATTACTTATTAATCTACTTACATATTATCATTCATTTATATAATTCTAACGTGACAATCTGAACAGGACCATATCGGAACTCTTTAGCGATAACAGTGAAAATAGGATGAACAATTTAATATAGAAGTGAATAAAAAAATGATCTGTATGAATTGTTTAACTTTTATATTATAAAGAATAGGAATAGAGTATATAGCTTGTATACGAATTTTTGTAGTTGCAAGAATTGTGGCAGTTGCACTCAAAATAAGAATGTAAAGACCCTGGAATCATTATCAATGGAGAATAAATTAGGGATTGGAACGCTTTTTCCACTTGCTCAGTACAAAAGTAAAATTGATGTCTGCAAATTTTATTAACTATAGCTTAATCCACATGCAAAGTAGGTAAATGAATTGCAAAGTTATAATTACCCAATAAATAAAAATCGTAAAATAAAATAAATAAAAAAAAACTGAAAACTAACTTCAAAACGATATTTAAATAGTTTTTTTTAAACAGACTTCAAAAACAACTGATTAGTTGTTTATACATATTTGTTTCATCAACATTTGTTATCATGTTTATATAACAACTGTTTCCATTTTTCAAGATTTTTAAAAATTAAAAAATGAACTATCAGATAAAGATTCAAAAAAGAGAAATGTCAATACGCAATCTGCACATGGTAATTTTTATGCAAATTATTATATAAAGACAGATAAGCAGCAATTCTACTAACTTTAATTAAGATTAAAGTGAGTGGAACTGCTGCTATTAATTGAAATGGAAAGTCGCAGTTGTTGCTAACATTACATAATAGTGTCAAAATTTATTCTTACGAGGACTGCCATTTGGATTCATGGGGTATTTCTCCGTAGGGTTCCCATCGTCATCGACATACTGCATGCCGATCTGATTATTAGTCTCTAACCGCTTCAGTAAGGAGGGTTCAACAGTAGTGAAACGTCCTTCACCATGTGCCACCCACACGCCCAATACGCTGCCGCCCATACCACGGAACCATACATCTGACTGGTTTCCAAACTCATTTATTCGAACTGCACTCCAACGACACTCGAATCTAAACAGAAGAAATAATTTATACGTCGCTTTTGGCTCTATATTTAAATTTTCGCAAAAATAAAAAGAATAAGAAAATTTTATACTACAAAGAAACTATTACCTATAATCTACTAGTTGTATAAAGAAACTTAAATTATTACATACCTATCATAATATTAGTAATAAATTCTAAATGCTGTACACTATGTTATTTAGCAAATATATATGAAAAAAAAAACAATACACTTTTCAATACAATTCTAAATTTCACCCTCATTACCTTTCAGATAAATTATGATCTAAGAAGATCTGTGTCCGTATAGGACCAGTGTATGTTGGTTGGGGATCGATCCAGCCCAACAAAGCCATTAGCTGGCAACCATTACAAACACCCAAAGAAAATGTATTTGGACGAGAAACAAAATTGTTGAATTGAGCACTCAAAGATTCAGAAAACAGGATACCAGCAGCCCATCCTTTAGCTGATCCAAGTGTATCTGTAAAACAAAAAAAATAATGCTTAATTTGAATAGTATTTACTTGAGACAGTAAATAATGTACCATGTTTTTCCCTAAATCAGCCAGTTCATATAAATTCAACAACATTAAAGTTATAAATCGTAAATGACCTATTCTAAAAATGAAGATGAACTGCAATAAAACTAAATTTTTACTTCCTGTAAAACATGTCACTGTACTTTTTCAACATAGAATTTTATAATTGATAAAGCAATGAAGTAAGAAAATGTACACACACACACACACAAACACACACACACACGAACACGCACATACACACACACATATACTACACATGAGCCTCATATTATTTGTTTATCTTCAAAATGGCCCATATGCAAATATCTTATGTACAAATATGTTTACATTTTCTTAAATCATTTTTAGAGTTCAATTAAAAATAAAATCTAAGACAGTATAGACACAAGAGACTACATGAATATACATTATTTATATTAGAAAGTTTTATTCCAACGGTACGATCTTTGCACATCTCTCTTTGCTTCATTGACATTCATCTTATCATGCAAGCGTCTTGCTATCGAGTGCTTAAAATTTGGCCCTTTTATAATATGCAACCATTTTGGTTTCTTATTCTTATTAATAACATACCAGCATAACTAAATCCTCCAGGAAACACGAGACCTTGGAATGTATCTAATGTAATCTTTTTGTTTTGTAGATCACTCATGGTGACATCATAGACCTCAAAATTTGCCATCAACAGTGATGCAATCATTTCTCTATCCCCATTTGTACCTTAAAAAGCACATGATTGGTTATTTCATTTCAAATTATTGATTTCATATTATCACACAAAACATACCTTCTTCACGCAACACAGCTACTTTGATAGTTTTAGATTTAATAAAAGCTGTGGAAGGGTCAAATGTAACATTATAAGTTACACCCTTACGATTTTCAAGACCTAGAAAAAAAGTGTCACATTAACCATATAAATACAAACATTTTGTTTAAATCATTCAAATCTCATTAAAACTCCATAATTTTACCTTTCCATTCCTGTTTCACGCAAAGGCTATTAGCTTGTAAACATTCCAGTCTAAAGCTAGTCTCTTCCCACATTCTATATATATCAATTAGTTTGGTATTTAAAACTTCTTCACCTTTCACTTTTAATGATATCTAAAAAATATAATGAAGAATATTTGATATGAAAATTATTTTCTTTTAGATTTAATTGTTTACAAATATTTTTTTATACATATTAATTGGTATTACATCTAATGCATATTCTGAATACTAAGTAAAAATGAGATAAACACACCTTTGAATGCATTCCATAAGCTCCACTGTTACCTATAGCCTGTGCTGGAATTTTATGTTGTATATATTTATTCAATACATATTGCACATCCTGTTGTGCCACTTCCAAAACTACTCCTAACTCTTCGTTGAACAATGCCTCAAAAATAGAAACATTTTTATCAACTTGCAGATCAATTGCTAATCCTCGAATACCTCCTATGGCCATCTCCAAAATAGTTGTCACAAGACCACCTTCACTTATGTCATGGCCTGACAGAATTTTTTTATCTGAAAGAAAATAAATTTTATAGAAATATCTAGGAATCAAATTAACTAGTTTTATCTGGATTAATCCCTAGAACAAAGATTTTTAATTCAGAACAAATACAAACTTATGTACAACTTTAATCAAATTAGAATTAAATTGGGTGCTAATGAAAATTTGTTGCTAATTCTCGTCTTTGTTTATAGATTTGTTCTATTTGTATGGCATTTTCTTATTTTATTTATTTCATATTGTCTTCTCCATATATTCATTCAACTCGATGATTGGGTACAGTACTCTCGGAAGATCTTGACCAGGCTGAAGTCGAAGCGAGTGCGATTTCGTAACGGTACATTTAACATAAAAACTATTGTAGATTTTATATTAAATATAATTCATAAAGAAAAGGCAAACTCGAGCAGCAGGGGGCGGTAGCAAGCGCTTACCCTGTCCCCTCATAAGACAAACTTTCCACTGAGACCCTATTGTGGTTATTGCGACACAACTTGCAGCTAAATTCAACCCGGTCAAGATGATTCAGGCGTACTGTACTAAAACATGTCTACATCTATTTATATAACATTTACTTAGTTTTTTTCATATCAACTCAATCATTTGGCTGTATACATTCACACATTTCAGTTTCAGAGCATTAATTTCTTAGGAGAACATTTTTACACAACTAACCTTTGAGCAACTGTTGAGTAATATTAAATATAGCTTCAAGATTGCGAGGTTCATCAAGGTCAGGAGTTATGTCTCCTAACTGCTTATAACACTGAGCTAATGCTGAACCACCCAACCTATAAATAAATATTACATATTTAAATTTCTTCTTTTGCTTTAAAATTGTTAATATTTTGAAGAAAAAAGAAATACTTATATTTTTAAAACACATAACAAGTTGAATAACTGAAAAAGAAATATTTATAATTTAGTTTTCAAGCATTTTGTACACACCTGTATTTATTTGGCGAAACGGGTGCCCATATTAAGACAGTTCCTTCCATTTTTAAGGCAGGGTCTACTTTGACTGTGATGTCTGGACAAGGTGCGTATGTCGACACAACTAAAGTCCCAGGAGATTTAACTATAACAATAAAGTCAAATAAAAAATATGCTGAACTAGCGACAGCTTCGAGCTTCGTTCAATTAGCTCAAAATTGAGCTATTTAGCATGACATGCTTCAGATGAAGATACTACAAGAATTTTTACCCAATAATAGTGGTTATATATGTCACAGGAAATTTTTTATTCATAATTCTTTTCCTATGGATTAATTATTTTTCTTTCATCCTAATTACACAATCTCTTTCTAGTCAATATTATTACTTATCATTCCATTCAAATTACTTTAGATATAAATATGAAAATTCTTATAAATTGGAATTACGTAATAACACTGAAATCAAAAAATATTATATTTCAAATTGATATTTTAAACAGTTTTCACGTTATTGTAACATTTGATATATCACAATGAAATAAAATATAGTGCTATTAGAATCATCTGTGTATCTACGATTTGTGTTAATATAATAGTAATAACATTTATGACTCATTTCTTGGTATGACTAAAAAAAAACTTAAAAGTCAATAGTTAAATGAAAAATAATGTTAATACATTTGATTATTGAAGAAATTAATATGAAACAAATTTCATAAAACACTTCTGAACTCTTTGATTTTCATGAACTTGTTTAAATGTAATAAGCTTTAAATTAAATTTATGGATGATGGAGAATTACAGAATTATTGACATTCCCTAAATTTTTATATATCGATAAATTTTATTGATATATATAATCGAAATTTTTATACATCAATTTTTATTCCGCAATAATAGCAAGATCACCCTTCATGCAAGTCTAGATTTGCATTATTTGAATTTTTGACAATAAGATGTATTTGGACTGTATGCGCCGCCCATATCAATGTTGTTTGACACTAATATGTGCGGCGCATATACTGACAACCGTAATAATACAGATTAATAGATAGAGGTTACTTGTTTGTTAAATATGTTGAAATAAAAGGCTTTTGGGTTTTTTTTTATAGCGAACTGTAAAATTATTTTAAATTTATTGGAAACATATTAATATCAAATTTATAATATTATAAAATATAACTGTGGTATACTTAACGCTATGGCGACAGGTTGAACCGGTAAGTATTTTAAATTCATTTATAATAACATCGATAATTACGCTAACATAATATAATACTGACACACATTTGAACTAAAAGCAATTTCGTATTATGTTGTACAATTAAAGCAAAATAATTATCCGTGATGCATTTAATCTTAAGTGAATACCTGATGAATAACAAAATAGTTATTATAGTAACCAACTTTCTTTCAAGTATTTAATGATATAAGTTTTCAGTGTGTGCACTTAAAGAGACTGTATGAAAAGTTGAATTCGTAAACTAGTTAAAATCTCTTGTTGCAGTTTTTTCAACCTCAGTGAACTGCTTTTAAAGGAAATGGTACATATGCGAAAAAATTATCACATTCAATTGAAATGACAATAAAAAAGTTGAGAAAGCAAAATAAAGGAATTAAATATTCAAAACAATAAAATTTTACTAATAGATATTAATGTGATTGCCAATATTAAAAACACATATCAATTCAGCTTTTTAAGGAAGTGTCATAATATGCATTTTCATAGATATTGTTTCCACATTGAGTTCACAATGGCTTTACTTCTATAACTTTATTATAATTAGCATAATTGACCATGAGATAAAATTACATTACTTTTTCTTTAGTTTGTAATAGTTCTATTACAAATAAGTGGTCTTTATACCTTTGTCACCAGAAACATGCGCAGTCATAGACAGGGAATCTTTTCCGCCATCAACGGCGACGCCCAGTGTCGCCATCGCATCGCACAGAGCGCGACACGCCACCACCAAAGCCGCGCCTTCCGCACCTGTTTTTCCCGGCCACATCCAGTTACCTGAGCATTTCACGTCACGAAGAGAGCTAATACCAGCAAACATCTGTTAAATCAAAAACATAAAATGTCCTATAATTTAGTGAATACTCATTTATTGATGTTATGATAATTATACAACTCTTTTCGTGTTTATAATACTATTAATAATTGACATGAAGCTAATGATATTAACAATTGCTTTCGCACCGAATCATGCAATACGTTTTAGAAAAAGGAAAAAGCAAAAGTTTTAAATCAAATAACATTATATGCACTCAAACAGGTTTTTAAGTATTCCATGTGAATTTTCTTATAGTATTACTAGTTTTCATCAAAAGATTCAAAGTCCTTAACAATAATCATATTTTTAATTTAACAATAATACTATTTTTAGTACTCTTGCTAATATTATATCTATGACCATTATTATTTAAAATTATTTTTTTCTTATCCTTTTTCTGGGATGCATTCACAATTGATACTATTAGATAAGTTTTATTATCAATAACCAAACAATTAAATTAACTACCAGGTTTGTCAATGCTTCTCCAAGTGACAATCTCGCTCCGGCAGCAGGATCTAACAGGCCTTTAATATTCTGCGTGCCAATGGATGTAGCTGAACCAACAAGTTCCATATAAGACAAAGCAACGATAGCATAATCAGATAAGGGCGTATGGAGCGGACCAACACACTGTTGTTGAGCTATTAGACCTGTCACACAACGGTCCACCTGTCCAAATAATTTGAAAATATATTAAAAATGTAACATATGAATGCATGAATGCCTCCATTTGATTTTTCGGGAAGTGTGATTTACAGCTAAAAGACTATATTTATATTTGTAGATTAATTACTAAATTACTACATTGATTTTAAGAGGATTTCCATCACTAACAGTTAAGTTCTAGATCGTTTAGCTGACAAATTCCTAATGTTATGTATAAGAAAATATTACCCTAATTCAGGAATGATGGAAAAGCACCTTGGAATTTTGATTTAATAAGCAAATTATACAGTACGTAAATTAACAGCAATACGTTACTAGAATAGTATATATCGTAATAGAACATATTTCTATTAAATTTCTACCATTGATTTTTAAAAAAGTAGTCTGGCTCATAAAATTGAACATAAATAACTTAGTATGAAAAAGAAATCAATCTCCTTATGTCATCGATGGTATCCGATTGCACTTGCGGTTTGGCAACAGTGCATAGTTAAGTCGTATGTGTGTCAATGATCTTTGCCATCATATCTAAATACTCATAGGCACTAAATAGACTCATCATTCACGTTACGTATCGAGATTTTTCAGGTTAAATTTGCGAGCACTTTCGCATCGCACTAAGTTCACACTGAAGAAGGCAGGGGAGTCGGAAATTACAAAGCGGCAACGCTGCACAAAGTTGAAAAAATATACAGGTCGATTTATAAACAATCAAAAAGTTACTTATTTTTCTGGTTGTCTTCATTGCTACTTTTATTATGCTTGAAGATGATCCTTTATAACGAGAAAGTGGCATGGTGCTGTTAATTTACATACTGTATCAAAATTTTAAAAAGCTATATCAAAGGGTTCCAAAAACCACATTGCAAATTCAATCATTTTCTGTTGACAATTTGAGGTAAACAATTTAACATTTATCTACTAACCTTATTAGTTAAATATCTTTTACTAGCCACATTTACCAATCGTAAAACTCTATTTAAAGCATCTGTCACAGTTAAATTACTAGGCAATTCAAGTGGCAACTTAGTCCTTTTATCCTGCTTCAATTCAAAAGTTTTTCTAGGCATGTTACCTGGAAATATTGAATTAAAACTTTGCACATAAGTTTAAAGTAAACAACAAAACATATTATAAATTCAATAAATAGTAAATAGAATACAAAGTTACCTAATACTGCTTCTAAATGCAAATCATAAGGCATTTTAGGTGTAGTTTCAGATTTTAAACGCTCATGTCTATTCAAATATTTAGCATTATATGAATCTTCTATTACACTCATATAACCATCTCCAGTTACTTCTCCAACAAATGAAACTGGACACCTTTCTCTTTTGCATATTTCTGGAAAAAGTGATAAATCCATCAAAAACTAAGAATCATGCATTTCACTAAATTTCTGTATTTATTTTCAGATAAAATGAAAAACATAAAAATCATGTATATGCAACTTATAAACACCCATAAACATAGTTAGGAATAATTAAAAATATTCGCCTTCAACACAAAAACAAATTTCATAGTAATTTGTAGCATTCTATAATTACATTTCTAAATCATCATTTCATCGATGAATACAACTTGAAAGTAACACTACCTTTCAAAATGTCCATATTATTCTTAGTGCAGAGCAACGCATTATTCTCTTGATATTCTGCACCCCACAGTTCTAAAGTTGTAATAGTCGGATCGCCCAACTGAAATTCTTTAGTAAAAACTACCGCACCCTCTGGTTCGACAAGCTCTTTAAGCACATTTCCGTTGCCACCAGCCCCTTGATCATGAATCGCTGAAATAAATAGGATAAACATAAAACTATGAATTGCTTTTTAAATATTTCCTGATGGTTGTTCAATAAATTCTTAGTACAGATATGAAACCAAATAAATGTAGATATATTTTTAAAAATAGTTCCTCCTTTATCCCATTGCATTACAGTTTTCGATAATTTTTTTCAAACCCATATAAAATTAGTATTATATATGTTTGTCAAAATGTTCGATCAGATTCTTTCAGTGCTTCATTATCAGCACAGCGATTCCCTTAGTCATCTTCTTTCAGATTTGATAATATGGTGTGGGTTTTTTGTTGAAAAGCTTATCCAAAAATATTGTGGGTGTGGGAAAACCATTTTTCGATTCAGGAAACCGTGTGTAAAATATAAAACTTTGAAGTGTCAAGTTTTGTTATAGTCAAGTATCCCTCCCCCACCAGCTGAATGGTTGTTCTTGGGTATGTGAAAAAAAATTCAAGCAGTAGTGCATACAATGAAGTTAAAAGAAAAACTATCACAGCTAAGTACTGTTACTGGTTAATGATCCTTAACAACAATACCTCGATTAATAAAAATCTGCCCAATTTTAAGTTAAAATGTATAAAAAAGAAAAGATGCAGTCGCTTATTATTCCGACGACGAAAAATGGTTCAAAGTGTACTTGATGTCTTTGTCTCACATTTTACGATACTATTTTGCAGTGCCAACGAAAAAGAAGGGAAGGAACATTATTTATCATCTGATATTTTAAATGAAATTATAACCTAAGGTTCATTTTTAAATGTCATGATAACAAGTAACGCTCATTTTGTTATTGGAGGACAATAAGTTTTATTTATTTACAATTTAAGTGTTATTCTAGAACAGGACATCAGTGGAGTGGTTTAATATTGTTTTTAAATCTATCTATTGTTTTTTGGTTGAATGTATGAAAAGAATCATGGGATACTTTTCTTCATAATAAAACTTAATATAATGTTAATGTTAAAGATTAAAATTAATATGAACCTTTAATTTCATAATGTCGGTGAAAATATACATGAAAAAAATTGATAATTTCTAAAGTGTATAAAGTATAATAATATAAAATTTTCTTACTATTTATATAATAAAATAAGATGACGATTCATTAAACATTAACATATTTTTGATTAACATAAAAAACCTTAAACAATGGCTTTTTATTTTTGTCTATATATTATACATTTTTTATGTGTTAAAATAAACAAAATCTGTCGCTTACGTCTTTATTTTCACACAATGTTGCAGTATTATATCTCGTTTGCGTTAGAGTATATGACCGCCCTCTCTATCGCACGGCGAGTGGGCTCGACCAGACCCCGTCGCGGCACTGCCTCGTATTCCTCTGCTAATTATCAGAGTGGAACTAGGCTTCTTTTTGTTTTACCAGCGGATCAGATTGTGATAGATCGTAACGTTTCCAATACATTGCAGCTTTACTATGTTAAAAGAGAACTTGACGCAAACGTAGGCCAGCCTTCATAGTATACGTTTGCAATACGACGTCGCAACAGAAGGTGCAATGAAACTGCACTGAATGTATTGAATGCTCAACTGTATGTTTTAGCACTCCCTTTACTGCGGCCGTTTTTAAGCGTCGGACTGTGCATTTTGTCTTTTTTATATATCAATGATTTAAGCCCACATATTATGAAAGATAGCCACGGAACCCTAAACTGCGTGTACGCACTTTGACAGTTTTTTAAACCATTAAAAAAGCTAACGTATCCAAAGACTGGACAGATCCCCGACTTCAAAACCGCAGAGGAGTCGGCAGTAAACATCGTCCCTGACGTACAGACAAATATCAGCATGGGGCACAACAGAGTGCATCAAATTATAGTCTAGGTTAATCTACATACGACATATCACCCGGAGATTTATATCACAAAACAATCCGGGTTGGTCGTCTTATCGTGATGATGAACTTAGGTCCAAGTGACGGCGTATAAATTCGAATGGAATGGTTTCAAAAAGACCACAAACAGTATAAGAGGTAACACCATAGTTGATTTGCTCCTTTCGCTTCCAGTGGACAAAATGAGTGAATTATTATCCTTCTCAGAATTTGACGGGTGGGTAGAACAAAAAAAGAGAATTGCTCCCTGCAATTCTCCTAAGTTATAAATAGCTTGCTAGAGTAGTTTCTCTTTCAATGCGGTTAAATACCTTATCTAATGAAGGGGGAAATGGACCACCAAAACTTTCACTCATTGGATAAAACACAAAAGCGAAAGTTATTACTTCGCGTCTGTATTTTGTGCGAGTGTGGTACCGGTCGATGCAGCTCATTTCCGTATTGCAATCAATTGAGTACATAGCTCTGCACATGAAAAATTTAATTCAATCGCAATTATGCACGAGTTACGCATATGTCGGTGTTTTCAAGCATGTTTCTGATTGGTGGATTACAGAAGCACGTTAATAGCGATCGTTGACCAAATTCATTTTCCTGATAATGTAATGAAACACGCAGAGATTATATGTGACCATTTGGCGGATTACAACTAATAATACTAATACTTGCTATAGGTGTTTGATACTTGTTGGCCTACCCAAATCAACTGAATAGAGATTCACAATGAGATAACAGATAAGGGTCAATGGTGGATTTACATATTGTATGTAGCTTGCAAGCTTCTAACGCCATCAATAACATTATTCTCTTGATTCTAAATACAGAGAAATTAAAGAAGTTTATAATACTTACACTCTACTGGATTAACATCAGCTTCCAAGCAACCTCTTACAACTCTGTTCAACCTATTGCCCATTTCAGCATCTCCTGCACACAATAAATATTATTTTTGAGAAAACTCGCCTGTATACTACGTACCTTATCTTTATCTACTCTTTGTATGTCCGAACAAAGCTGCGGCGGAGAGCTTTGTATCTACACGATTATCGTCGCTCATTATTTAATAATATTTTTAAAATATTTCTAAATAAAAAGCTATTACACCCAACCTCTTTGAACCGCTCCAAAGTCAAGATTGTGATCACGATCGCCGCCGCCCTGTACAGCTACGGAAGATGCGGCGCCTCCTCCCACGCCGATGCGATAAACCGGGCCACCAATTTTCACCAACATCATGCCTAAACATATTTAGAAAAATAAAGAAAATACTGATAGATATGATCATTTTCTTATTCTATTGTCAGGCGACGCTAGTCGTCATCTGTACTTATATTGAAATAATATTAAAAGCATTAGATAAATTTATAGAAGACCGGAGAAAAAGTTTTTTCCTTTTTTATATACAAATTTAAGACAATTTTTCATCGTATTTTATTCACATTTAATTATTATATATATATATATATATATATATATATATATATGCCATTTTGTTCAATAACTTGATGCTATTTTGTAAGTAGTGACATAATGCCATTGCTGCAGAAATTTTGGGACTTCTTATCATAAAACTGTGACAAGTAGTTTTGACATTCCTTTCTGGATGGTAAACTAACACTGCCAAAAGAATTCAGAAAATTCTGAAGAGACTGAAACATGTGAAAATTGGAGCGTGCAAGGTCAGGGCCATATGGTGGATGCATTAACACTTCCCAACCAAACTCTCAATATTTGCCGAGTGAGTACGGTCTGACGTTATCGTGGTGAAAACCCATACTCTTTCTGTTGAACAATTACGACCATTTTTTCTCTACTTCTCGCTTGAGTCTCATCAGCTATTGGTAATAGAAATCCGAATTAATGGTTTTGCCCGGCAGTAAAAGCTTATATCGAATAATACTCTTCCAATCACACCATACACATAGCATCAACTTATTGCTTGCTAGCCTTTTAATCTTGATCTTTTTTGAACGTTCTTGTCGTAGGTAATCCATTTTTCATCACCAATGATCAATCTAAAAAACTGTTCGGTTTCATGACGTTTAAATACAGAATCGCAAATGAGTACATTAGATTTCTTTCAGTGAGTTTATATAACCAGCTTTTTTCAAATAGGTCAAAACTATTTTATGGTCAATCCACAGCTCTTTAGCTATGCCGTAAGAACTAATATGCCGATCTTGCTTTACTTTTTCCCAAAATCGCATCGCCTTTATCCGTAACAGGTTGACCAGAGCGTGATTCAATTTTGATATCAAAATTACCGGACTGAAAATGCTTGAACCAGTTTTATGCTATTCTTCTTCCCGAAATTGCATTAGGTCCATAAATGTCATAAATCTTTTTTCGCGGCTTGAGTCGTATTTTTTCTATTTTTTTGTAATAAAATTTCAAAACATATCGAATTTCCACGTCAGACTCACGTATTTTGGTGGACAGAAAAACAATAGAAAAATGGCGGGACACCATTTTTTTAAACATATTTTTTAATGTCATCTATTTGATGGTATCAAAACTAGTCACATACAAACAGCACACCCAAAGAAATTTTACTACAACTTATTAAATACGAAAAAACTTTTTCCCCGAGTTAATATTAAAGGTAAACATAACCTATATAGCTTTGACAGCATCACTTTAACTGTAATTTTAAAAGCAATTTAAATTGCAGTATAGAAAAGTAAAGTATACTATGTACCTCGGATTCTCTATTCACAAACTATTCGGTAGTAATACGAGAACCACTTAATAAATTATGGTTTAGATTTCTTTGCTAATGATTGAAAATTTCAGAAAATATTAGTCACATTTCATTGTGTTGACATTATTATAAAGATAAGCAATGGCATTAGACATAGAAGACATGAAATCTATCCTATTGAGTATATATTAAATGATATGCATAAAAAACGATAAATCAATTGAAAAAAAAATTTTTTTTTGGATTTTTATTTTCTAGATAAACTATATACCTATCGTCGAATTTATAAAATCCGGTAAACTTAGTGCCTAATGTACTCTAAGTTATGTGTCTATTGTAAGATGTAATAAGAGACAAACCTACATTCTCATGGAAATATGTTCTAAATAAAATATTTATTTGTTTATTCAACTCAAACGTGAAATGAATATCGAAACGTAAATAGTATTGTAACATTATACGAACAAATATTGTCACAAAAGCTTTTATTTAGGCTATATTTTCTATTTAAATCCTATTTATATAAATTCTTGGAAATTGTCATTGCACTAACCTTTATCTGGTTTGCTTTTTCTAATCATATCATGTGGCATGTATCCTATACCACCGCTGAACATAATTGGTTTAACGAATTCCTCGCGAACATTGTCGCCATTCTTCAATCCATAAGACTGAACGAAACCTGAATATTTACATTTCTTATGAAAAAGGAGAATAATGAAAAAAGTATTGCTGCATTAAAATCTATCGCTCACCAGAAATTACTGGCTCCCCAAACTTGTTACCATAATCGGACGCACCATTACTAGCTTCAATTATTATTTGCAGCGGCGATGCAAAATTACCGGGATACTTCCATTCTTTATCTTCCCATGGCAAAGGATAACCTAAAATATATGAATTATATGGCTATCTTATGTGATAATATGAGAATGATGAGACATCAATAGTATAAAATTGATAAATATTGACCTGGAATGTGTAAATTGCCGACACTGTAACCTGCAGTACCACCAATTGTATGTCCTCCGCGACCTACTCCTTGTACATCGCGGATACGCCCGCCAGTACCAGTGGTTGCACCACTAAATGGCGCCACTGCCGTCGGCATGTTATGGGTCTCAGCAGTAAATATAATATCAGAATCAGTTTCTTCCAATACAATTTTTGAAGGTAATCTGACATTATTTGGTCGAAGCTTTGTGTGCTTGAATCCTCTAATTGCACTGAAAAATAATTAGGTATATACCTATTTTCAATATCTCTAACAAACAATTAATTAAACAATAGCGGACAAAATCAAAACAAAGTCGGGTTTTGAACTGTAGTTAAGTTCAAATGGATGACGTTGTAAGTCTAATGATACTCCAATTTCAACAAAATTATCATAAATTAATGAAAGTGCACGTGAATAAAGTTAATGTAAGACCTTAAATTTACCCGTTTTTTCCAAGACTATAAGTCTAGTAGACAAGTTCAAAATCGTGTTAATTCTTGATAAAGGTCCTAAAAATATGTGAGATAGCTCATTGGATTCGGAATGACGTCTAGAAAAATGTATTCTGGGGATTTTACTGCACGATAAAAATTGCAAAAGTTATTAACAAATTAAGATGAAAAAAAAGGAATTTCGTTTTTTGGCAATTACTCAAAAACTATTAATACTCAAGAAATTTAAAAATGAGATTTATAAAGAGGAGAAAATTTCCTATAAAAAATTTGACTATTATTTATAATTTTAATTTAGTGCTGAAAATAGGGCCCCGCGTTGCCGATATAGCATGGCCACGCTACCACTCGACAGAGTCTATAAGAATTTTTTTGCCATATTATTTTCCTGAGAAAATACACGTGCTGGTGTTGGTTTAGACCAGCATGAAAAATCTCAAAAAAAAAAATAGGACTTATTGTATTCCAATAACAAAATGATCGTTACTTCTCTTTGCATTTAAAAATGAACCTTATATCACGACAATTCAGTTGAGATGTCAGATGATAAATAAAGTTTCTTCCCTTCTTTTTCTTTGGCACTGCAAAATAGTATCGTAAAATATGGTACAGAGACATCATGTACACTTTCAGCAGTTTAAATAGTAAGCGATTGTGTATATTCTTATTTGCTGACAAATATACTATTAAAAAATATATATGCCAAATCAATTGGCTGATAGGCAAAAATAAAATAATATTTATTATCAAAGAACGGTAATTTAAGTCTAATGGAAGTATCGTCCATCACTAGCAACTACTTTTTTCCATCTTTCAGGCAGCGTTCAGATTCCAAGTTTGAAGAACTCCTTATCTTTTGAGACTATCCAAGAATCAACCCAATTTTTGGTATCTTCATATGATGTGAACCGCTGCTCTAACAGAGCAGGTGCTATTGACTGGAACAGATGATAGTCGGACGGCGCAATGTCTGGTGAATACGGAGGGTGGGGTAGTACTTCCCAATCAAGTGCTTTCAAATAGTTTTCACCGGAACCGCTTCATGCGGACGAGCATTATCATGTAGAACAATAACTTTGTCGTGTCTGGAGTAGTATTAAGGGCGTTTTTCCCGCAGAGCTCGGCTCAATCTCATCAATTGTGTTCAGTATAGAGATCCATTGATTGTTTCGCTTGGATTAAGCAACTCGTAACACACCACACACAGCTGATCCCACCGAATACACAGCATGATTATTTTCTATGAATATTCGGTTTTGCTGTGAATGTTAACGCGTGGCAGGTAGTCCCCATGATGTTCTTCTTTTTGGATTATCATAATCTATTCACTTTTCACCATCAGTGACAATTTAATATAAAAAACTCTTTTTATGACTAGCTAGCAGCATTTCACACATGCATAATCGGCGTTCAACATCTCTCGGCTTTGATTCTTATGGAACCCAATTACCTTGCATATGAATAATTCCTAACGATTTTAAACGATGCGAGACTGCTTGCCGAGTGAGTTCTAAAGTAAGTGCAAGTTCCTCTTGTGTCTGAGAAGAATCTTCCTCCAATTCTGCATCCTCATAAATTTTTAGCCTTCCACTGCGATCTTTATCTCCTACGTCAAAATCACCGTTTTGAAACCACTCACGACATGTTCTCTCACTCAAGGCAGCCTCATTATATGCTTCTACGAGCAATCGATGTACGTCAGCTGCAGATTTTTTTAAATTAAAGAAGTAAATTAAAAGTTTAAAAGTTCCTACAAATGACGCTTATTTGGCTAAAATTTAGATATTTTTGGTTAAAAAAAATATATGATGCTAATATGAAGTTAATAATATGATAGGGTTATGTTTTTCTTGAATGAGCACCCTAATTTTCAAGCCGGTTATCATCTGCGAATTCTAACGTAAGAAGCCTCATGCCATCTCTCAAAACGGCGGAAACTTATTTGTACTCTAATACTTTAAAAAAAAATGATTTTGTGCAATATACTCTTATTAGCGGTCGAGCGCTTACGTTAAACAGCCGCGCGGAAGCTCATTTGCAGCATCAACTTAAAATTAAAAATAATGGAGATAGAATTCCGAGAGTATGGATTTTTATTGGATATTTTCTCCTGTTTAAGAAGCTTTCTTTTAATATTCACTGTTTCTTAAACTTTTTGAGTTATTGCCAAATAGCGGAGGCTCTTTCTTTTATTGCTTCTTGTTTATAAAAATCACAATTTTTGGTTACGGAAAAAAATACACCTTTCTCAGAATTGCTCCCGAATCGAATAAATTATCTATCACTCACATTTTTAAAAAACTTTAACTATTTTTCGTAGAACACTCATTTCTCTACTAAATTATTTTGAAATATAAAAGTTAGAGGAGGTTTAATTTAGAAATGAGTGCTAAAATTGAAAGATTTAACATTTTTTATTATACATATCACATCTGTATATGATTTATAAATTGTTTCAGGTCTTGTGGCTTGCAAGTTAAAAGTTGTCAGACATAACTCAAACGCATGCAACATTTTAATAAATATATTTTGGTTCATGCATGTTAATGTCTTTCGGGAAACACAAAACAAATATCGATTTTAGAACTTTTAGAACTATCCACACTATAATATTGATTACAAAAATTGATTGAAAAACTGATTCACTAGAATAAGTCCGAGCAAATAGTAATAAGTACAGCAATAAGCAATAGCAATTAATGGTCAAAAATATATGTAACATATAAACGGATAGATATTATTGACGATCTGATAAATGAGGCGGATATAGAAGTTTCACCACGAGGGGCCCCATTTTAACTGTTTAGGCCTACAAAACGTGATGATAAAAGTGTACTTTGCCATCACCCAACGTATGTTGTGCTTGCTTGAAACGAGGCGTTTGTCAAACGATTAATGTAGACACACCCTTTACTAGATACTTATACAATAGCCACATATTTTTGCCCGGAGTTTTGCTCACGCAGAGTAAATTCCTACGTTATCTATGGATGGATTTTATCATGCGTCCTTTGCACATATTCATAATCTCCCCCTATAAAATATTTTTTCCAAAGAAAAATAGCGATAGCCAGTTCTGAGAAAAATAGCTCAGAACATCTATGTAGAAATGTCATACCGACAGCCGTCATGCCATAGCGCCGCTAAGCCGGTCATCCGGTCGCCCGTACTTGCAGTCGAGCATTAGGGTTGTGTCTATGTTATTTTTATATTATTTGTAAGTATATTTGCAATTATATATTTTTGTTATAGATACTTTAGCAATATTGTTCTAAAAGAGATTATAAATACATATTTGCGAAAAGATGCTTGATAAAATCCATATATATATATATATAGATATATAAATCGATTGGCATTTGTTAGTCTTGCTAAAATTCAAAAACGGCTTAAGCGATTTGGCTAATAGATTTTTTTTGTGTTCGTAATTATCAAGGCAAGATTTGTACGAAAGAAAATAATGCTTTTCTATCAGTCTGTCTATTTTTCCGGGGTATCTTTGAAATATTTGAACCAATCAGAATGCGGCTTTTACTGGAAAGTAGAGAAACTTAAGGGGCTATATTTAAGGTACTTTTATCCCGGAAACATTGAGGATTCTTGCCTAAAAATTGAAAAATCCTTAAAAATTGGATAATTTACCGCAATTGAATCAAAGGTAGATCGGGATCGATATCGAAAGTAGAACCGCATTTAGGATATAAGAGTCGAGACGAAATCGAGCACGCGGAAGTAAATCGGGACCACGATAAGCACAGCATCATCAGTCGATATAAAAAATGTAGCAATTCATACTAAATTCATATGAGCGGAGCCGTGAACGAAAACTACTTACAGTAAAAATTATCAAGGGTTTGATTCTTTATTAGGGTTCCTAGAAATTACTAAGGGCCTTTATAGTTTAACCAATTTAAATAAAATTTAGTAGGTATGGAGATAGTTGAAAGGTAATGGAAAGAATTGATGCATTTATTAGAGGTCTGTGAGAATTACTAAAAATCTTTATAGTTTAAGCGATTTCAATAAAACCTAGTATGAGATAGTTCGAAGCCAATAAAAGTACATACAATACATCTTTTGGGGTCATCTGAGAATCACTAAGAATTCTTATGATTTAACCACTTTCAATAAAATGTAGTATGGAGATAGTTGGAAGTCAGTGAAATATTCACTGGGACTAGGATAGATATATTAGGGTTCCATGAGAGTGACTCAGAACATTATTAGTTCGACAAATTTCTTTGAAATTTGCACAAGTTTTTCTCATTAATACAGAGTAAGTGTTTCGAGTGGCTTAAGGTTGCAGGTTTGTATTTTGTGATATTAAAAAGCACCCTTATAATTTGAAGTGGGCTACTGGAACTCTCACTCACTGGACGAACAGACAGCGGATTTAGCTACGTCTGTATTTTGTGAGTATGATATTGCACCGGTCTAGCCGGCCTATTTTCGTACTGCAGCCGGGTTGACAATGTAGCTCTACCACAGTATAAAGAAAAGCATAAATTTTACAAAATATCAAATTCTTAATTGCAACATACCTACTATTGTCACCAAATTTAATAACATTATTATCATTTGAAGTAGTTTGTGTTTCAGCAACCATTTCTATAAGTGATTTGTCCAAGACTTTGCCATCCAGTATAATTTTTCCCTAAAATTACATATACACCTTTAATATAGCATTTTCACTTAATTTTCTATCACATCATTCAGAAAGCAAAATTTACCTTGAAAAACCAATGTCTAGAATGCTCACTGTTACTTTGGGCTAGATCGAACAGCTCAACACTAGTAGGGTCCCTTTTTAATTTGTTCACAAATAAATCCAAGTAAAACTCAATATCCCAAGCATCAAAAGCTAATCCTAAATATAACAAGATTCTGAATTAATGAACTATTACAATATCTACTTAATACTTATGGCAATAAATAATTATACAAGAACACACACCCAGCTTTTCATTAACTTTTTCCAAAGCAATTTTTCCTTCTTTCTGTAAAGGTACAATAAACCATGGTTCAAGATCTCTAGGAAGTCCTTCATTAAAACTAAGCCTCGGCAAATTTTGATTTGTATATAGACATTCAGTCATTCTATCATGAAGCGGTGCTGCTAAATTATTCCTTTGTTCTGTTGTAATATTTTTTGACTGCTTAAAAGTGATAAGATAACGAGTAGAAACTTCCAACCTTACTACATTATACAATCCAACACTTTCGCATATTTGTACTGAATTACTTGAATCTGCTGTTGAAAAATTGAACCTGTAATTTTGAATAATTGTCAATCAAATCAAAAAAATCAATAAAATTGCAGCAATACTCTAAAATACGAAATATAAAAAGAACCTCTTACTACCTTGGCCCAATTTCTATAACAATCTGGTTATCTTGGATATGATTGAAAATAGTCTCGTTTTTCAAGGAGTGTGGTTGAACTGGAGAACTCAAAAGCCATTTTAAAATTTTGACCTGATTTATATTTAATCCATTGCATGTTTCAGCTAACTCAACATGATAGCAAAGTTCCGTTGATAAACTATCAATTTCTCCATCAACATCTGTTAGTTTACTCAATATCTCTTTAGTTTTGTGTGCACTAAATGCCTCAGATGCAAAAAACCTTACAATTGTCATTATCACTATAAGAACCAAGTCTTACAACCTACTGACAAAAAAATGATCACTGCACTGCGTAATGAACCGAGTCGCGGGAGCAAATAAATAAATCGACGTCTTACATCAATGGCAAAGGTTAAATTTATCAGCTCTACTGTAATCTGTAACAAACAAAGAAAAACAAGATGCTTATGCAATATTAGAAGAACCTCTATACATATTGTTAACGTGCCTAATTCTTGATTATATTATTTATAATTCTAGAAATAAAAATTGTATTTAAGTGTATAAATAATATATATAAATAAATACCATACAAACATATTCATTATATTGTTTATGAAAATTAATTTAGGCTTTACGTATGAAGATTCCTAATTTTAGGTACAAACAAACAAACTAATATATAATTTAAATTTAAATGCACACTCAAATTGGTGTTTAAGTTTGAAGTACCTATACTAGTTTGATAAGACATAACTAACACTATTGAAATAAAAAATGCTTATTAGTTACAAAAAATATCACAAAATTAATTTCATTTTAGTTTTGATTTTACTATTTGATAAAAAATATTAAATAAACACCAAGAATTTTTAAATATGTCTACTCTCAGAATAAGTGATAATATTTTGTATGGTATATTTGTGTTTCATATGTAGATACTAATATAAATCATGTCTGATATGTATGAAACACAATTATTTTCATGCACAGATAATATTATATACTTGTTTATTTCATTTTATTTTTATTATTACTTTTAGATAATTGTAAGACATTTTTGAAATAATTATTGTTAAAGGTAGGAGTATAATTATCAAAAAATACTTTTGCCCATAACATTAGAATCACTCAACTAATTTGTAAATGCTTTTCACTGTTGTAAAACAATTGAAAAAAAATTTTATAGACCAAGTACAAAGCATTGCTTGACTTATTACTTTATTTATGAATATAAGTATACACTTACACATATTAGCTAATGTGATTACATTCTATACAAAAAAATAAAACAGAAATGGATATGTTCATAGCATTATTGACTGCAAGGTATTGTTTATGCATACACAGTCAAGTTCGAAGTCATATAAAACACAAATGTGGTTGAGTGACTGCAAAGTATTTAAGAATTAAAAAAAAGATTCAGATGTATCAATAAAGTTGAAATCGGGATGTCAACAAAGATAACTAAGACAGAATAGTCAGGAGTAGCATCAAAACTTAGTGGAAACTGGATTTATATTAAGAAATCTATTCTATTTTCACAAAGATGGAATCACAACTAACTATACATATAATAGTTTTCTCCCCTTCTTATAGAGAAACTTTTCAAATCTTATTTTCTCTCTCTGTTTCAAAATTATGAATTTTGCATTGGGTACAATTTAAAAACTCACCAAAACATTTTTTCGACTCTAAGTATCCAGTAAAATAAATAAACTCTATACAAATAATGATAATAACGTCCTTAAAATAAATGTGTTGTCCCAAAATAAATACACGCAAATTAGAATAATTATGTTTTTAACATATATTCTTTTTGTTTCATCATCATTAATTATTGTTTTACTGAATGGTAACATTAACACTAAATATGTACCACATTTATAATTGGTTTGCGTGTAACCAAATTATCAAACTGAATCCAAAGTACATTAATGTCAAGTCAAAATTACAGTTTTTTCCCTTTATTTCTTCACCTTCAGTTTTCGTGTCCCTTAAAGTACCACAGATAAATGTTAAGTACAAATACCTATTGATGTGATAAAACATAACTTTTTTATTTTCCAATAATTTGTTTTGTTACTTACATAAATAATATAACTATTGCAGCTCAATAATATATTATGTACTTAATCAATCTGAACTTGTGTTACAGTAACATTAAAAGTAAAATATTACTTTGGTCAAGTAATTATATTTTAATCCTAATAAAACAATACACAAGTAATATGTGTTTGAAAAGAAATAATATATTTGGTATATATTACTCAAATGAAAGTCATAAAATATTGGTGATGTCTATTTGGCAATAATGAAATAAACTTTAACAGCATGACCAAAATTAACTTTCTATTTATTTTTATATAATACAATAAAAATAGTTATATTTCTACAATATTTTATGAAACACGATTTGATGAGTATTTATCTGTTTTGGTAATAATTTTGAATGTATTGTTAGTATATATATATATATATATATATATTTCTGGTAGGCATAAACACTAGTCCTTTATATCTTCAGTTTCATTTGTAATCCCATTAACAATAGCTAATACAAAATTAAGATTTTGCGCTAAATAAACAAGTAGAATAAGGGTTATAGTAAAATATGGATACCTAAGTTATATGATATTTGAGCAATAAATTATTCTAATTGCAAAAATACAATAAACCTTTCCAATTTGTAGATAAATACAAAGAATTAGACAAAGCGTTACTGATTAATTATAGGCAGATATGAAATTTATTAAGTCTATCTTTTATGAATTATTCATTCTAAGGTATACTAAACATAAATCTTTTTACTGGTAGACTAATGAATAAAATAACTACTTTTCATAAAAAATTGAAATTTTTTTTATGTGAGGGTTTTGTCATCCAACTACAGACCTGTTATGCCCTCACATTTTTTTTTGTTTCAAACTGAGTTTGAGCTTTATTCCTTCCACGCTAGCCCAGTGAAGTTGGTGATCGTTAATGACCATTGTCAATAACACTATCAACACCCAGGCATGATAATTTAACATTAAGCAATTGATTTAATTTAACTTGCATTAATGTTATTAATGTATTCACCCAAGCTTAGGTTTAGTCAGTCAGAGAAAAATTTGTGGATACCAATAAAATTTGTAAGACATTGGTGCCTGCAATATGTTAAAATCTATGTATAAGTAACATAATCACTGCAGATAGCCATTAAGTCAATTAAAATTATCACTAGGTACTAGTTTAAGTACTTTTAAAATTTTAATAAAGTTATACAACTTAATACAGTTTTAAAGTATTCATTTTTTATATATGGACCATGCCTTTCAGTAGGGTATCAAATAAACTGTTCAAGCATAAAGAAGCCTAAATAGCCTAAAGCTATGTCTACCTGCAATACAAAAGAGACAAGTTTAAACTCTAATATCCTGCGCAACTCATGTGCACATTAAAAATATTAATTATATGCTTTAATGGTAAAAGAAAATATTCTGATGGTACCTGCATGCTAGTAGTCATTAAACAATGTAAGAAAACTAGATAATTTAAAGATGTACTTCCCCACATGAATTTGCCAAGGGAGGGGATTGTATAATCTATTATGGCAAGTATGGTGCAATAATGCAGAGCTATGCACTACAATGAACATAATAAAAAAATGCACAAATGAAAATTTAATATGTTGTTATGTTATTATATAAGTAACTCAACCAAGTCATGGCATATTAGTTAATATAAAAATTGTAAGTGTACTTACAAAAAGTTGAATAAAAACCTATAATAATATTATCTCCTAAATTGCATATTAAGAGTCAAATATCAAGTGCTCAAAAACCAAAAAGCTTAAACATAAAAGTAAAAATAGTACAGTGGGATCTTTAGTCGCTCTATCCCTACACCTTTTGCAAACAGACAAGTTTATATTTCATTAATACTAATAGTTCTACTTAGATTTGATTGTTTACACTACTTAAGATATTTTAATATATCGTAAGTAAATATGTAACAATAAGTATAAAAGTAATAAGTCCACAGTCTCTTTTTCACTAAATTAGTTTTAAATTTTAGAAAAAAAATATTAAAAAAGAACTTTTCTAGAAAGTTAGATTAACAATTGAATCATGATGAATTTCATGAGTATCTTTTATAAATAATATGCCCTGGAAACATACTTTCAATGACATACATAATTCTTACATAATATTAGTGGTAATTTAACACAGACAACAGATTTTCAATAAATTAGTACGAGACAGCACGAGTATTATAAATTCGTGACAATCTCTGATAATAAAAAATACACTACAAGGATTTTTTATGAATTAAATTTCAATGCAGAAATTCAATCTAATATAAAATATAAGAATTATACGAGCTTGGTACATAAATAAGGATAAAGGGTCACCGGTTAAGGTTTCATTTTTATGGATGAATTACCTTCTATCGCTTTACGTGCAAGCAGAAATTCACATAACAATGTTGTTAAATTATGAACTAAAAAAATGAGATAAAACTGACATAAAACGTTACCAACAACAATAACAAAAACTTTTCTTTGACAAGTATTGCTTTAATACATATGATAGATTGGAAAAATTAAGCACTTTCAATGAGTTATGTTACCAAAGAAATTATGTGTTCACATTTTCTTTGAAGTATGGAATTACAATCCCTACAGTCCTGCCTTACAACCTATATAGATTCTAACCTATAATGGCCTGTGTGCCTATGGCCATTACAATCTATGACCTTCACAAATCATCACAGATTAAATGATTATTCTCATTCATCAATTAGGTACTCTGTCACAGAGTACATATATTTTATTTCCTTAACCCTAGCATCTAAAATTTATTTACGTTATTTCGATTTAAACAAGTCATTTGTTTCAATGTTAATCTAAGTTTGTTGTCAGTATGTCTGTTCTTAAACGTTTTATTTATTCAATTATAATTTATTTACAGAAATTTTTTTTCCTCAAATTGTCATTTTATTTATTTATTGATATTTTTACATTAATATTGGTATTTTTTTTAGTTTTATTATGTTTTTTTATAGGTAAATATAAAAAAATGGATAAACTCGATTACTTTAAATATAGTCAATATATTGTATTGTATGCGGCTTAAATTGTTATTTCTTTTGATTGCATTGACATAGAAGTTAAATTTTGTTACAGCTTGAAGGTATTATAAACTTGAGTAATTAATATGAATTTCAATTTAATACCTTGACGCGTTCCTGAGGAAAGGTATAGTAAGTTTAAAATTATTAAAAATATTTTTATTATATGATGTATCTAAAAATTTATGGTTTTCGCAATTTTTCCATTATCTGTGCTATAAGACGTTGCTTCGTACCAAATTTCAATATTCTGAGTTCGCGGGAAGTACCCTGTAGGTTTTGATTCCCTTCTTATCAAAAATTTGCGGCATAAACGGCTGTATCTTTTCATTGCGTTGGCTTAGAAATTTAATTTTTTCACAGCTCTAAGAGACAATAAACCTGAGTATTTGATATGAATTTCAGCTTGATACTTCCACGCGTTCCTGAGAAAATGGGTCTTGACAAACAGACGGACAGACGAATAACAAAGTGATCCTATAAGGGTTCCGTTTTTTCCTTTTGAGGTACGGAACACTAAAAATAAAAAAAATACAGTCGAATTGAGAACCTTCTCTTTTTAATTTGGAGTTGATTAAAAATAACAAATATTTTTTAATTGAATGTGTTTTTGTGAAATATTCATAAAATTACATTAAGTACAGTGTGCACGTAAAGTACAGTCGTCGCCGCTCGAATGACAATGGCTACATAAAACGATTGAAACTTTTTCTGTTTTTAATGAAAGCTCGATTTATGACATTTTTCTCAAGTACTATGTCGTCTTAAATAATAAACCCTCGCTCTATTGTTGTGATATAAATATCATTGTAATACTAATTCCATTTTATAATTCGAAACGAATAAAAAATCTGTTTTAATTTTTTATTACAAATTAAACTAAATTTGAGACCTTTTTTTTTTTGTTTCCCTCTTGCGACGAGGAGGAGGTAAAAAATGTCTATCCTGCACACCCTCGCGCCTGGGTAGTGTGGGACTGAAACCCACTAAAAATTCCTCCTGAAAGTGAAGTGATTGGGTCGGCTATGCTATTTAGTCGGTCGAGACGAGTCAGATGACAAGTCAGACGACTTTGATAGTTTCACCGAGTGCGGCCGGACGGCACATGCGAGTGCCGACGGCGCGTGACATGCGCTATGGACGACGCCTGGTGGAAGTCGTCTCGGCATAGGATGTCGCAGGAAACCGTCACGGGTCGGTTCCCTTCCCTCCTGCCCGGCCGGAGGCGGTTAGCGGCGGCCGGGTGGAGTAAGGGAGCTTAGGTCGATGACCTGACTAACGGATAGACCTACTCTAAGTCAGTCATGCATGTCGTTGACGTCATTAAATTTGAGACCATTTCAAACAAAGTGTACATAAGAATAAAAACTAATGTCCTCGAACTTCTGTATCGTTTTGAAAAATATTTCAGTTGATGCGGTTACATTTATTTGTAAAACAAATATATTAATTATGAAGTATATATTTAATACATATACCTACTGAAATTTAGTATTTTTTTTTTAATAAATAAATGAAACTATGCTTTTTTCTTTTATATATAATAAACGTGATTTCCTCTTCATACAATTTCATAGAAAAATATATTGCATTTAGTAATAGTAAAGAAAAATTTAGTGAAAATTTTTATATATGTACTTTTTAGTTATCAATTCTAAAAGAAAACTGTAGAAGGATAACATTATTTTAAATTCAAACGTATTATTAATTTTCAAAGTTCTGTCCAAAAAATCATTACTTTATGTAACATCAGCTGTTTAATAACTCTTCGAGCATTCTATGGGGTAGTTCAAATCACCTAATACTTTTTTTCGCTTTAGGAACTCGTGATCTCGTATTAGCGTCAAAAATACAGAGCTAGAAGCTTTAGCTTGGTTATCAGTTAAAAGTAACGAGATGACACAGTGTTTGGTCTCTAAACAAATTTCCCTCAGTGACACAAATTGAACGGTAAATGTTTAGGATATACTACTCAAAATACAATATTTGGGTAACATTTTCATGTTCTACTACAGAAATGTTAAAATAAATTCAATCAAAAGACAGATTCACAAATTAATATTTTTTTTTTTGTTTTGCGTCGCAATCAATTTTCACTCCTTTATATAACAATGTGTAACGTTACATAAAGGAATAAAGCTAAGGATTCATATATATGGTTATTAAAACAAAATTGTTATTAAAATTTAAATTATTATTGTAGGTATCATTAAAATATCACAAAATATTTTCGCGTGACATTTACATCCTACCAGTATTATAAACAAGAAGTATGGCTTGGATGTATGCATGGATATATATTACTCTTTCACGCAAAAACTTTCGAACGGATTGTTATGTAACTGCGATATTACAGCACGAATATCAGAATAGTAAATAGGTTATCATTTATATTAGCTATTGCTCGCGGATCAGCCCGCGTGTTCTTATCTCTAGAACTATACCACTCGGGTTTGACAAATTTTACTTGTATAAGGTAGTATAATTTTTTAAGAAATGCTATCGGCTAAATGCTAATACTGTCTGTTGCCTGCGGCTTCACCCGCATGTTCTTTTTTTTTGGAACTACTTGTTATGTTTAATAAAATACTTTTGTATTAGATATGCTAATTCTTAAAAATGCAAAAAGATATTATACTAATATTAGCTTATGACCCTGATTTCACTTGCGTATTCTTATAAACTTCAAAATGACGCAACTGATTGACCCAAAAGTGGAAAAATTTAGCTTAATAATATTGGAAAAAGATCCCGACTTCACTCGCTTATTAGTAGTTGTGAGTTTTTTTTGACATGGAGGGGCGGAAACAGGAGGGGGTCGGGAACAGCGATGGGATGGGGACGAGGACGGGAACGGGGATGGAGTAAGGGGAAACGAACCCACACGGTAATCTAAATAAACGCAGCAAACTCCATCCACGTGGGCGAAGCCGCAGGCAAAAACTAGTGCGAAATAAAATTTTCAGAACCCTGAGAGCACATGTTCTATTGACGAGTTTTTTTCTTAGTACCGAATAATAAGTGTTCTTTTCTTTTGCGGTATACTACAATTAACACTTTAAAATAAAAAGAAATTCTATTGAAAAAAGTTTCTATCAATTGATTATTCATGTATTCAGTTTATTTTACAATAGTTAATGTTGTTTTAGACAATGCTTTTGATAGCAGCCGAAAGACAGCGGAAGCACCAAGAAAAACTGAAACTCAAAAATGTAGTGAAATTGGAGGAATTGAAGTGTTTATAAAATGCAACAGATATACGTACATATAACGAAGTTTTATATATGTATATCTGATGTATTTTAGAACTGCGTCCTATATATGTACATTTAATGTATTTTATAAAAACTGGTGGCTATTGTTAAATGTGTCGTCAGAGCCATTAAACATAGTAAGCGTTTGAATGGTGATTGCGAATAAAATTTTTGCTAATTTAGAAAAAAATCAGCGAAACAGTGGAATTGCCCACTATTTTTATAAGATTTTTTTAATTCCTATTTTCAATTATTGTTATCTAAAAGCTTTTCTCTTCAAAAACTCTTTTATTCCTGTTTCCTTACATATCTCTTTGGATTCTGCAAATTTACTTTTTGACGTGATAACGTTTCATAAATCGATGAACGCCGGCTGCACGCACGAAAAAGCATGACTCATTGTCGCGTTCCGTCTGAGTCGAGCGTGTGAGCGAAAGCGCGGAACAATAGAGAGGCACGATCGGCCTAAGCGTTCGGCTTGTGACACATCTATCTCTTTACTCTATAAATTAAGTAGAAAAATATTTGAATTAACAAATGCAAATCAATGTTAATTTATAACTCATTCTTTGTATTAAACAAAGTAATGATAATTCAGTGATAATAATTCAATGAAATTCATAAAAGAATGCAATTATTCATCAGTTTTTTTATGACATTATCACGTAAAATTATCTTCCGTAAACCGACTTTACAGACAACCAATTTTTTTTTATAAAGCGTATTTTTTAATTTTTTTCTGAACTTATTCGGCTGATGAGCTTGAAAGTCATAGGAAGTCTAAATTCATTGGCCAATGCTCGAAAACATCGCAAACTTGATTAAATTCAGTCATTGCGTTGAAAAGATATCAAAGTTATGTACATATATAGACCCATGAACGCTCAAACACACGCGCGCACGCCACAGATGTACGCACGCGCCCACACACGCTCAAACACATACATACACACAATAGGAAAGAAAAGTTATCAGAAAATTTTCTTGAGACTTAACGTCGACATTTGACGAAAACGCCTTTTCTAAAAATTGAACTAATAACGATACATTTCTTTACTTGTAACTTTATTAAATTGAAATTAAAAAAATATAATGAACATTACATTCATTGTACTTTTTATAATGTTTCTAATTTTCTGGCTACCGCCGCAGATGACAACCATTTTAATTACGATCTGATTAAGAAAAAATGTTGAGAAACGTAAATAGTATTGAATGTCCATAGTTAGTATTTGTCAAATATCAGACTATGTCGATATTCTGTCACCTAGGATGTAAGCCCATGTATACCTACAAATCATTATCCTCCTTGGAATGCGCAGTCATTTAATAAACAATATGAACGGTTCCTTACAATTTCTTTTGTGTAACAAATATTTAATTTTGTAACCACTATTTCCAAATATATGAAGGACGCATCGAAGCGATTCTTCGACATCGCGGGATCACATCCCAATGCGCTCCTACGCGCGGTGGTTGACTATCAACCGCCGCATCCCACCCACCTTATCCGTAGGCCACGAAACGTACTTACCGATCCACCTGACGCTCTTACAGCGGCAGTTGGCCTTAATGACGTCAACGACACGCATGACTGACTTAGAGTAGGTCTATCCGTTAGTCAGGTCATCGACCCGCTCCTACTCACCCGGCCGCCGCTAACCGCCTCCGGCCGGGCAGGAGGGAAGGGAACCGACCCGTGACGGTTTCCTGCGACATCTATGCCGAGACGACTTCCACCAGGCGTCGTCCATAGCGCATGTCACGCGCCGTCGGCACTCGCATGTGCCGTCCGGCCGCACTCGGTGAAGCTATCAAGTCGTCTGACTTGTCATCTGACTCGTCTCGACCGACTAAATAGCATAGCCGACCCAATTACTTCACTTTCAGGAGGAATTTTTTAGTGGGTTTCAGTCCCACACTACCCACGCGTACGGGCGCGAGGGTGTGCAGGATAGACATTTTTTACCTCCTCCTCGTCGCAAGAGGGAAACAAAAAAAATTTTGTAACGTAAACTGAATATTTCTTTGTGTTATGCAGACCTTTTTTGAAATTGGCCCATATGTGATTGAAGGACTCTCATCTAGAACTATATTTTTTATTTTAATACTAGCTGGCCCCGCAGACATTGTTCTACCTTTTCTTGTGGGTGGCTTGCACATATTGGCAATGCCCCAGCTCCATAGGTGTAGACATAAATGATTTTTTTCATCTTTTGTATCAATCGATGAGTAAGACCAGGCTTGAGATTGTTCAAGCCCGGTCTCACTTTTAATTCCGATCTCAGTCACACTTTTGATTTTGATTCCGATCTCATGCTCATTTTCAACTTCAATTCTGTTTTTAATTTCAGTCCCGCTTTCCATTGTAATTCTGTTGCCGTTCTCGATTCTTTTCCCCACTCCACTTTTAATTCTGATTCCGCTACTAATAACAGTTTTTATTTTAACAAATCCGATGCAAACAATCCCTTCATCTTATGTATTTCGATCCCGATTAGGCTCTCAATTCTGATGCCGATCCCAAACTCAATTTTGACCCTGCCTTTTTTTTAAATTTTGGACCTGGTCCTGGCCCTAGATTCTGTTCCCAGTTCTGTTTTCAATTTCGTTATCGCTACCGGTATAAGTCTTAAAGTATAGTACTGATTTTTAATTTAATGTGGTGCGAATTAGTAAGCGATATTTTTGTCAATCCGTCTTATACCATTATTGAGGGGCGAGGGTCTAGCGAAATGAAAATTTGTGTTTGTTTGTATTTTTGGTAATCTGTAATTTGAAAAGAATAACAAAAAATCCCTTAAATAAAGTACTTGGCAACTACGCCACCTATCGGAATATAAATTATCCTATCTCTTAAGTTAACTTGGACCAAATTTCATGAGTAAATGCCCAAGTTTTATGAAGATCGGTTGAGTTTTTTTAGAGTTCATTGAGAACGAACATCGTGTCAATGAATTTTTATGTAATCTACGACGCACGTGTCTACATAACGGGTTTTATGAAAAGAATAACGGATTGACAGCAGAGCTATCATTGATGGTGCAAAAAAAGTAAAACAAAAAAAAACATATTGAACCGATCGCTACCAAACTTCACAAGATCTCCTACTAAGGCAATCTGAAAATTACGTGAAAATTTCATTGAAATCGGTCCAGCTGTTTCTGAGTCCATAAGTAACATACATACATACATCAATTTTTACGTATATAGATAAATAATTAAAATAAGGAATAAAATCAAAGAATATCGTTCAATATTTTATAAAAATATAAATTTGTTAAAAAATTGGTACGAAATAGTTTATTGTACACTAAATAACAAAAAAAAAAAAAAAACTAAACGATAAGTTTGAATAGAATTGAGAGTCGCATGAAGGGTGCATAACGTATTTTCGATATAATACGATTTCTACCAGTCAACTCTTACTGATAGCCGCGTTAAAGAATTTCGTTTCAACGATTAAATTTAATGAGGCATTCAATTAGCACCCTCAATACCTTTAATATTATTAACATCTAGTTTGATGCGCCAATGATAATTAGGTTAAAGTTATATAGCCAAGGAGTAAAATAAATACAAAAATAATATTTCATTACTCAACTATTTTAAATTAAATGATTTGTTTTTTTTTTAATAATTGGTATTTGTAGTCATAAGATCGATAGTTGTTAACTACCAATATAATAATAATGTAATTTATTAGCTATATAACAAATATAACAATAACAATATAATCAGTCTTAATATTCTTAATGTGGTCAATGCAATAAGTATTTTATCTCCAAATACTAAACTGTATTGATCTTTATTTTTCGACGCTATTTAAATATATATTTAATACAAAATTTTATTAGTTTATTTGAACAAGATCTGGATACTGAAATACTGACAGCATATGATTTGGTTACATTTCAACATCACATTGAGTTTTTTGTTATCAGAGTCACCGTTTTTATCTAATTTTTAATTGTCTGTTGTAATTGAGTTCAAACAAATAATTCCACTTCTTCGACCGCCGAGTCTATGCTGAGTGGCAAGTGCATTTTTGATTAAATTTACATATTTAAATATTTAAGAATTCTAAATGAAATTTGTGTCAACTTTTAATTCTTTCTTAATTTTCCCTTAAGATGTAAAACTCTTTACATTCCTATATAAGTAAACATACTTTTTTTGTCAATAAGTATACACGTTTATCCAATTTAAGAAGGATGGAGTATTCTGTTTGCAGCTCATTGCATAGATTCCTCACTAAAGTTTCGATTTCGATGTTTGAAATGGCAACTCAGTTGTAAACAAATAATCATAAACATTGTAGAAATTTAGAACTACGTAGAATTGCTCTGTCAAAATCAAATGTGTTTTGTTTGATTCACATTTGAATGTGATCGAAGTACTTTCTGCTATCGTTTGCACATTACTTTGATTCTCTGTCGTTGTTTCGATACGAAAGGATTATTTTATTTACAAATTTAGCCAAGATGACCAATGATAATGAAAAGTTCGATTCTATGCTTCTAGCTATGGCTCAACAACACGAAGGCGGCGTGAAAGACGTATGTGTTTAGTTATTTTAAAATTCTCAATAGCTTATTTAATTTATATTTTATTGCGATAACAATAATGTACCTAAATGTTAATGGTTTCATTGTTTATGTACCAATTACTTTGATATAGAATTTTTCATTTGAAATCTGTGCATCGTGTTGAAAAAGTTGCCGGTTTTTTTTATAGGGACGGTTTACCTGATAATCAGAAACGTGGTCGAGTTTATGATTTAAATTCGAGTTTTATTTTCATCTTAAATTTTGTCTAGAGTATGGAATAAAAACCTGGCCTCACAATATTTGCTTGGGAAATGTATTTTAGATAGTTATTAATGTCCTATGTTAATTAAGAATCAAGAAGACGAATCATTTAAGTCATTTGCTCATTTAAAGTAGAATGAGACAAATGATATTACTTTTTCTATGGTCTAATCTTAAACTAGTTGTTTGCCAGTATTTACAACAAGTTTAATACTTAACTTCTTTGACCCGCCGTTATTGTCAAATAGACTTTTAGATTCAAAGACCTGTCATTAATTTTTAATCTCATGTGTATTCTTTCAGTTATTGAATACAATAGTAAGTTTTCTTGCAAGAAAAACTGATTTTTTCACTGGTGGAAAGGAAGGAGAATGGGAAAAAGTAAGTAGCTTAATATTATTTTAATAATATAGTGAATCACACCACTTGCATGAAGGGATTGTCTTATATGTGATTATTACTAGTTCAAAGTTCTACTATCATTACATAAAGTCCTGTATACATTAATATACTGATTTCACTCTGAAGTGAGTCTGAAAATTGTGATAAACCAATCAAAAGACATAAATGCTTTTTTTAAGCTCTCAGAAGATCAGAGACCTTCAGAGACATTGTATGTACTTTGCATATCTTTCTCTCACTTTCTTGATATTTTCCAGTCAATCTGTATAAACTCGTCGGTGTTAGGTGCTTAAGAATTATTTTATTTTTTTTATATACCACTAATTTGATTACCATAACATTTTCTGGAGCTACCCTTACTCTTCCATCACACAAATTTTCATACTCTAGTCACCACATCTTTCTAAGATACTACATATGCTTATTTCATAGTTCTCCAGCAACATCCAACTTCTACAGCCATATATCTTCTCTCCATATCTTCTCTCCATCTCTTCTCTCCATTAAACATGTTTGATACAAGATACCGTTACTGTTCCTAATAGTATGCAAGATTTCATTCATTTTATTATCTGCATTTCATCTTTCAATATTTTTATTGTGCTTTTATCATTAGAATTTATAAATAAACAACCACAATAGATAGCCTTTTTCATTAGTTTGATTATTTCACCTCACTCGTTTCGATTCTTTCAAAATATCATTTCTTTAATCTTGCTGACATTTACTTTCATACCACTTGTCTTGACAAAATCATTCATTTTGCTTACCATCTCTTCTAACTGACAGCACAAAGATTACTTGGTTGTCAGCTTGTAAAGAATATTTGATGGATTGTTACCTTGTTATTGATTCAAATTCATATTCCTTCAAATTTATAAATCTTTATCCAGGAATAAATCGAATATCCATGATAAACATCCATGCTATACATTTGTGCCTGATATCTTTATGGAATTTCAGCTATACACTAGTATATCTGAACATCCACAATATACCCCTTTTATTCTGATGCAGGCATAGGAGCCTTTGTATTGATATTGCAATTCGTTGTTTGTTTTCTATTAATAGATCCAACTAATATTACCATGAAATATTTTATATCTTTTTCTTGAAATTGAAAATAAGCAATTTTTATACTTAGTTTCTTAGAAAGTAAAATAATTGGTATAACCTTATTTTCATTGCTTAAATTTAATTGATTTCTATAAAATTTTGGGTACATATAACCCATATTATAGTAATGAACATGTCATACTTTTTATTACATTTTCATTTTTATTTGGATATCACATTGAATATAATGCATTGGTGGATGTTAGTGTTACAAAAGAGTTATGCAAAAATAATACTCTTGTTTTCCAGAAGAAATTTTGCATTAGGAATTCATTAAAAAGTTAGTTTGTATGGCTACTATTGGGTAGTTATCCAAAAAAATTGAAAAATGACCATTGAAAATAAAATATATAACTACATAGTTGACGATTTTTAAATGTAATATTGGGACCTTGAATGAGTTCTCGTTGTTTCTTCAAAGATGGCAGTAGCAGTATCCCGTTCGTGGAATTTCGAATGGTAACACACATGCAAGGCAGTAGTGTATCTAACCTTAAATTTCAGTGAATGGTAGTTTATTTTAGTGTAAACAAAGCAATTTTTTCTTAGTTCTGAAAATGTCTACTTTTGTGCCAAATAAAGTGTATTTGTGGGGAATATTATTGCATTACTTTATTCAAAAGAAATCTGCAGCTGAAGCACATAGAATTCTTGCTGAGACTTATGGTGACAATGCTTTGTCGGATATGACATGCAGAGACTGGTTTAGATGCTTCAAAAATAATGATTTTGAATTTGACTATAAAGAACGTTCTGAGGCACCGAAAAAATTTGAAGACGAAAAGTTGGAGGAATTACTCGATTAAGACCAATGTCAGAAGCTAATAGAACTTGGAAAAACATTACGAGTAGATGAGTCAACTGTTTCAAAATGTATAAAAGTTTTTAGGAATGATTCAGAAGCAAGGACATTGGGTACCTTATGAATTGAAGTCGAGAGACGTCGAACGGTGTTTTCTCACGTGTAAACTATTGCTCCAACGACAGAAAAGAAAAGGTTTTTTTTTATAGTGTATCCACTTTTCATTACCAGTCACCGCATCGTGACTGGTAATGAAAAGTGGATACATTATGATAATCCAAAGCATAGAAAATCATGAGTTAAGCCTGGACATGCATCAACATCATCTACAAAACCAAATATCCATGGTTCGAAGCTTCTTCTCTGTATTTGGTGGGATCAGCAGGGTGTAATTTATTATGAGCTGCTCAAACCGAATGAGACTATCACAGATGATCGCTATCAATTTCAATTGATACATTTAAGTCAATCCTTAAAAGGTAAACGGCTGCTATACAAGCAGAGACTCGGCAATGTGATTTTGCTACATGACAACGCTCGGCCTCATGTTGCAAAATCAGTGAAAACCTACCTGGAAATGCTTCAATGGGATGTTCTACCCCACCCGCCTTATTCACCTGACATAGCCCTTTCTGATTTTCACCTATTCTGTTCGATGGCACATGGCCTAGCTGACCAGCGCTTTCATTCTTATGAAGAAGCTAAAAAATGGATCGATTCTTGGATAGTCTCAAAAGACGTGTCGTTTTTCCGACGCGGAATTCATATACTGCCAGAAGAGAATGGAAGAAAGTGGTCGCTAGTGATGGGCAATACTTGAATGAAATGTTTTTGTTCCTTATAAATTAAATAAAGCTTTTATTTTGTAAAAGAAACAGTGAGGAATTTTTTCGGTCCTTATGTTTCAAAAAACTGCGATATCATTAAGTTTTTAATTGCACATAATAAACTTTACTAAGATAAATGTGGATAATAATATTAAGAATGGAAAACTGATGTAGCATTATTTTACGTAATACTCATATGTAATGTTTCCCTCATTTCTAATATTTATGAGGGAATCACGAAAATCAAATATAATCTCCAAAACGTGGTTGTATATAACCTGAATTTGATTTGTAATTGAAGGCTAATATTGTACCTCTTAAAAGCTGCAAATAAATATAAAAATTATTACAAATAAAATGACTATTTTTTCAAACTTTAAATGAGAGAATGAGGCGTAAAAATGTGGTATTTACATAATTCATAAAAAATCACTGTACTTTATTAAATCCTTTCATGTCGGTCAACAATTATGATAAGGTCACACTGACAAAGTTTCCAATTGTTGATAATTCATTAATGTGGTAGCAAAAAGTCAAATCCAAAACTACTGGACAAGTGTTTATAAAATATGAGGGAAAGATTTTGTTTTTGACAAAGATAAAAAATCTATTTTTGAATAATTTATTATTCTTTACTCAATGAAAAATTGAAAGTACTATATTGTTAAATGTAGTATTTTTAAACTAAAAAATGATATTATAATATTTTTGTAAAGCAAGATAAATTAGAAAAATAATATCGTCATAATATTGAGTGTGGGACATGATGAGGGAATGATTTTTAGGGTATTCATCAACTGATATTCTTCACCCAGGAACAAGAACATTAAAACCATGGATGATACATGTAGTTATAGTTCTATAGTTTTCATAAAAAAATAATAAGCTGATATTATACTGTTAATAACACATGAAACTACGTATAGATATTATTTTTGATTTTTTTGGAGAATTACCCTTAAAAAGGCTTTCAAAATTTTTTTAAGTATTAGGTTGCATTTTTGAAGCTTGTTTCATTAATGATTTCCTTTGCAACTGGAACTAGGTAAAGTTCTTGTTTTTAGAAAGTAAGTAAAATTAGTAACAATTGTTTGTTTACAAATAAAATACACTTTATATAAAATATATTTTTTATAGCAATGAAGTGCAGCTAGAAATGTTTAAAAATTGTCTTTAGGGCCTCTTTTGTGACCTTTTAAATCCACTTTAAACAAGAGTCACTTTTAAATTAAATTTTTACTCTAAAACTATCTTGAAGAAGCAATTTTTCATTAAAAGTGCATTTAGTAAGAAGTCATGTAAAAGGTGCTTAATTTTTAAAAATAGTTAAATTTTATTCAGCACTAAAGCCTTATTATTATTGGAAAATGTCGAAATTCATTATTATTTATTTATATTTCAGGTAGTGAAAGATACATTTTACATACATGCTAAAACAGCAAGAGCTGAACTAGAAAAAGTTAAAAAAGAAAAGGAAGATCTCGAAAAGCGTTTGAAGGATATACAACAAAGAAAAGAACAAGAACGATTAGCTCTGGATATTGAACCAGCAACAGTGACTGAACTCACAGATCAAGAAGCTGAAAAGATGAGACAAGATATTGAACAGAAATCTAATGGTATGAATTCATTTGATGTTATTAGGGTAACTGGATGAATGGGGGTACAGTTCATGTTAATAGTTTGTCCTTTCAACTTTTAAGTCTTTTTTTATGATAATGATCTATAATTATAGATTAATTATTTAATAACTTGGTAGATTGTAATCTATGTTGTTAAATAATATCAACAAGAAATTTTTAAAGCAATGTATTTAAATGTTCGTTTTTATTTCGTGTTAACTATTGAATCATAGACATGTTCACTATTCAAACAAATTCTTTTTCATATCAGCTTTTGGTGCATTTGATATTTCTGCTCTATGTAATATTTTTCTGTTACTTAACTGTTATGAGTTAACTCATTAAAAGTAAAAACTCATATATAACCAATTTTCATCATGATCATTAATAAACTAAAATTTGTTACCTTATACTGCCCTAAAATTTCTTCTTCAACCTACATATTTGCTACCTCATACTGCCCTAAAATTACTTATTTTGACCTGTGTGTCAACCTAATCATCCATTCCATCTATCCACAAATTCTAAAGCCTCCGACCTCAAGATCTCATTAAGATATGCTTTTATGTCTTAGGAATTCTTCTTTTATTATGAAGATAATAGTGATTTATCAGATTACAATAATGTTAGGTAGGAGAAATTTTTTTTTCATATTTCATAAGTAAACAATTGCAATAAAATCTTTTTGGTTGTGCTGTTTGTATCTGGCCAGTTTTAATATCATTAAATAGATGACATTATAAAAAAATAAAAATAAAATGTGAAACGGTGTTGTGCCATTTTTCTATTGTTATGACATAGTTGAAGAGCTGGGGATTGACTACAAAAAATTTTGATTCATCTGAAGAAAGCTGGACATACATTTTCATTAGCAAATTTATCATTATAAGTAAATGAAAGGCATAATATATAATACAGTGTAAACTCTTTATAACGTTATCCTTTATAACGATAAACTCCCTATAACGTTGGAGTGTGCCCAAGTTGGTTGGTTTGCGTTAAAACTCACATATTGAAACACTCTATATAGCGATACGCCATTCTCTATTACGAAGAATTATGAAGAAATGTGTTCATATTTTTAGACAGTAAATATTTATTATCGGTATTATTGTTTATGTTATGTTATCAGGTAACAAAAGACTTTGAAGCTCCGAAACATCCGAGGTCGGTCTAGCTTTTCTTATCCTTAATTGCCTTGAACACTTGCAGTATGACGCATTGTTTTCTCGGAAGTGATGGTCTTCGACCAAGCATACTGGGTACCTATCGTATTATCAGTCGTAAACCTATATGTGTAAACAATAATTTATATGTATAAGCATTTATTATCTAAGACATACATACATATTAAAAATTCTTGTTAATTTGGTTTTTTTTTGTTCAGTCCATATAACGATAACTCTCTATAACGACAAAAAATGCTCAGTCCCTTGAGTTTCGTTATAAAGAGTTTACACTGTACAGATATTTTAATTTACATTCTTATTTCTATTTCTATTTTCTAGTTTCTATTCAAAACTACTTCTCTCAGGTTTTTGGATGAGAAACCTGAAATTTTATAGCAATAGAATTATGCCACTACCTATAAAATGACAACAAGTTGTTGAATATAATGGCTTATGTATATCATAATTGAATTTAAATATAATATGGTGAAAAATTGACTTGATTTTGTATATACAATACGAAAAAACTTTTTCTCTGACCTTCTATATTAGAATATATTGAGGTTCACTCTCATTCATCCACGGATAAATTTCTTTTATTATTTTTCCTCCACTAAGGAGCATTTATTACAAATTTCATGTTTGTAAGAGCATTTATTACAAATTTAAAGTTTGTAGGTTTTAATGTCTCTGTAAATACATAATGAATCTTTGAGTGGTGATATTTCATTTATGTAGATGATGTACATGATATTAAAATTTTATTTTATGAATTTAATATGTTTTTCTGTTAAATTCTGTTGTACAAGATTCTTAAGTAATTTTCAAACTATATTCTATGCTTGCAGAAGAATCTGAAACTGCTGAAGACGATGAAATGGAAACGCAAACTGCTGAACCAGAAGATGATGATCCCAAAGAGAAAGGCAAATTGAAACCTAATTCTGGGAATGGATGTGATCTTGAAAACTACAGATGGACACAGACATTGGAAGAGGTTGAGGTAAGTACAGTGACTATTCAAAATCAAATATCTTGATATTGTACCTAAATGATGTTTTTTATATATTGCATTGATTTGAATTTTAATGTCAATGGGGATTGGGTTTTTAGTATGTATACTTTCGCAATGCTCTAATGAAAGTTGAATAATAAACTGACAAAAGCTGCCACTAATTAAGTTGCAACCTTGTCCTCAATATAACAAGATGTACTCAAAAAATAACTAAATGTTATCTACATTTATAAATCAATTCTATTTCATTATAGCAATGTAATTATATTAATATTGGCACTCAGTGTATAATCCTTTGATTGCCACGGTCAGATATATCTGACAATTAAAATTTTGACAAGAGTTTGGTGCCAGAAAAATTAGAAAAATTACTCTTTTTCATTATTTAAATTATTTTTTACATTTATATAGTAAAAGAATTATTTTTATTTTAATTATTAAAACAAAGAAGCCAGTGTCGAAATATATCAGACAAATTAGTCATTTAATTGTTTATTCTTTATTTTCCCATAATAAAAGAATAAAATAAAACCATATATAATGGTAATGAATAAAATGGTTTTACTAATACATAAATCAACCTTAGGTCTTATCTTAAAAACATATTATTGTAACAAAAAAACCCATCATTTCAATGAAATGAGTGATTTTCTTACTCATAAAGCTAAAGGCAAATATATCTAAGCTAAGGGTGGATATATCTCACAATAATGATGGGACAGTTGTTACTTTACTTTTAATTTTCTTATAATTTCATTGCTCTATTAGCTTAGAGGTTACCATTGGATGCATTTAGAAATTATTGAATTGATTTAAAGTTGGACTAAGTGAATTTTATAAATTAACTCTACATGCAAATTGATTATTTTTATAGCATAATGTAGAGGCAAACAAGCAGGTGAGCCATCAGAGGGTAAATGGTCACTGCCGGCCGTCAGGAATAGGATATTTGGTGTAGAGGGGAGTGGGATGATGGGTGAGGGAATAGGGTAATGGTGTAGAGTGGGGTGATCGATATGGGAGTAGGATTTTGGATTGGGGAGTATACTGATAAAGGGAAAAAGAGGTTGATGAAGAGGGGAATGAGCCCTCGAAATTCGCTCACTAAACGAAATTCAACAGTCGAAGCTGTTACTTCACGTCTGTATTCTGTGAATGTGGTATTTCACCGGTACTGCCAGCTCTTTTTTATAATGTAGCCACCTTAACTGCAGTATGACTCTATCACATTTTTTTTTATTATTATTAATCTATACATATAATAAAATTGTAACAGGCCAATGTCTATACATTATAGATATTAAATAAAAAACTGATATAAGGGGTCTTTATTAGTGCAACAGAAATGAAAATAACAGTTTTTAGAATTATTGTCTGTCTGTACTGTTTGTTATCGCATCACGCAAAAACCGCTGAATGGATTTTGATGAGGTTTTCACAGTTCGGTAGTATGGGGTTCAGCTTAATATCTAAGCCATGTTTCATCTAATTCGGTTGGGTAAAACCAGAGATACAGATTGATCTCTCCATAGTTCTGTTTTTCATATAAGGAAGGTCATTTAAAACAGCCGTGTGAAATATGAATAAAATGAGCGCTTCTAAAATGCTCTAAATATTATAGTCCATGTGGGCAGAGCTAGTCTATATAAATAAAAATGAAAAGCTATTTGTTGGTAAGTGTATTCCTTGAGAATGGCTGGATTGATTATTTTATTGTTTTAAATGTTTGTAATAGGCTGAACGAGGTTATTAGGAAAAGTTACCTGGAACATTTTCGGGGAAATTAAAAGTGCTTTTTTTCTAAGGGTTTTTTTTTATGAAGTCAATCGTAATCTATAATCAAATGATGAATATATGTGATTCTTTTTTTTTTGGGTTCTTTTTTTTGTTTGGAATCAAAATAGAGACAAGAGAGATCGATAAATACAAAAGATGAAGCAATACAAATATATAAAAATGAATGTTAGTAAGTTTGTCTCGTATGCATGCCTAAATCATTGATCCGAATTCAGTGAAATTTGATGATTGTATGCATGTCTGGGAAGGATTCTGAAAAAAAGAACTAGCATTTGTCCCCTTTTATATTCAGGTATTTGTACTGCTAAACCAATCTACTATAGATTGCTACACTATTTCTGAGAAAACCAGGCTGGCAACATTTACCCCTAGCTTTATCCATGAACTTATATTCCTAAAGTGATTTTAATTCTTTTAATTCATAGAAAGCTAACATTATTCCATAGTAATATAGCTTGTATTTTATTTCGAGACTAGTATTTACTCCGACTTTGTGCAAATCAGAACTGTGACTGGTGACGAAATGGGAATTGAAAGAGGGACAGAGAGCAGAATCAATAATAGTATTAAGATCAGATTCAAGATCAAGACCGCGACCGGAATTAGAATGGGACTGGGGTCGATAATGAATGTGGGGATGAGATCGGAATCAATAGTGTAACCAGGCTTGAAATCTGATGTGAAACTGTAATTGAGATTGACATCGATACAAAAAAAAAGGAATTCATTCTACGTTCTTTCCGGCGGAGCCGCGGTCATGAATTATATGAGCAAGCCACCCACAAGAAGGGCAGAACAATGTTTGTCAGGCCAGGTAGCTTTTAATAAATACCAACATGTAACAGATTAAAAATTACGTCACTATTCAATTGCAACATATTTATTCTCATCACTAGATAGTTGCAATTCGTCTTTACTCTGAAAGCCAATGTCGGAAAAATCCGACCGCTTGGTCGACTAACCGATATTATTATTGTAGACACAATTCTATCGAATTTTCTTAGTACATTCTGAGCCGTTGTTGAAAATATTTAACCACGTCATATGGTACAGATGATTTGATCATTCCATAAGTGTTATTCTGTTAATATTCCTTATTGAGAAATTAAACAAAAAAGTGATAGGTGTGTATCTTTGGGACACCCAGTTGGAGCGAAGATTCTTTCGATAAATGTAAATATGTTTTTAAATTGAATAAAAACAATTAAATTAATTAAAATGTTTAAAATTAATTAAATAAATAATAATAATATAAGTGAATAAATGGTAAGAAATGTTTGTAAGTTGTAAGTAAATATTTTTTTTATTAATCATTAAAATTCTAAACAAAAATAATGCAACGGGACTGAGATCAAGAAGTATACACTAAGTCTAGAACACTATACGATTAGCATTTTACGTTGCAGTTACACTTTCTTTCGTGTAGCTCCTATCTGCTGAGCACCTGAGTGCGATAAGGAACTTCATTCCAAAAAACGTATATATACACGCTGCACTTTTTATATGGGCCCGTTAAATGCTGGAGAACTGTCACAGACATATTCATTGTTTTGCAACAATATTTTGGAAAACTTTTCTGATCATTTTAGAGATGCCCATTTTAATTGCATGTGTTTGTGTGCATGCCTGTTTATGTATACAAACCTTGAATATCTTTTGAATAATGCACCGATAAGAAAGAAGAGCTTGCAGCATTTGAAAATACTTGTAAAAATAAAAATAATTGTAAATACTTGACGAATTTACGATTTTCTGAAAATTTATAGTCAACTGATCATGTCGATTTTGATAAACTTCATCAGGATATATTTTTATCATCAGATATCAGCCATCAAAATATATATTTTTGTTATAGTTATTTAGGCAAAGTTGTTCTAAAAAAGGAGGAGATTATAAATATTTGTGGAAAGATGCATGATCGATTCTATCCTGTATATGTCTGAGATTGAGTAAGGGGTGCGTCGCCGTCACTGATATCACACTCCACACTGATATACATTATACAAATAAAAATGGGACAGTGCAGTGGAGACGCCATTAAATCAATTAATGATATCACATGACACATCATCACACACAAGTCATCAAAATCGAATAAACATACAAATACACAAGTTATGACTAGGGCAACCTGAGCTAAACAAAATTCAGTCTCTCATATTAAGGAAATCATATCTAAAAGTGAAGGTTGGACTTGTCATCTCTTCAAAACGTATGTTTCTTACATAAGTAATAAGAACTTATCTCTTATTTTAATTTAACAATTAGCATCAAATTCAAGAGCAATTACTGTAATAGTAAATAATAACAATCAATAAATTAAAAGTAAAATGATTAATCAATAGATTCATTATTAGGCGGGTACATCTATTTATATATTTTTTATTTCTTAGCATTACACTTTACATTATAATTAAAATGAAAATAATTAGTAAAATTTTTGGACAATTGGATAAATTAGAATATTTAATAGTACAGTAAAAACCCGATTAACCGGACTAATTGTTGTCGTTAGGCATCCGGATAATCGAAAATCTGGATAACCGAATGTATGAAGAAAAGCAGGTTTTTTTGCATATGTACTAAGTACATACATAAGTATGTACATAGTACATATGCAAAAAACCCGGTTTCTCCCTTTTTTAATGAATCAATAATATTTATTTTGTTTTTAAGCGATAACATCACTCTTTTACGCTTTGACAATTTTCAATTTGTATACGTGGGACGCACGTCAGAACGAAGTAACAGTTGCCGACTAACTAAAACAATACGACACGCGTGGAATGGCTATCAAGAGGGGCGCGGGCGGGGCGTAATGCAAGTTCCGACACGTTCATGTTAGAATAAATTTGTCGCGGTTGGCAGTCCGGATAATCGCGAATCCGTATAACTGAGGGCCGGATAATCGAGTTTCTACTGTAATTTACTATACCTTTCCACATGGCCACTATTTTTTATTTCTATCCAAATCATTAAGTAACTTTGACAATGGCTTGGGATAAAATCTAAGTTTTTTTGTGACAAATATATTGTGACCGTTCATAGTCCACTGGTTCAATCTTATATCCATCATTTTTACAAACTTCTGTGATTGTTTATGGACCAGAGAATTTTTCGTCTAACTTCTTAAGTAGGCGTAAATTTTTTTCAACAAGTATGAGATCGCCAATCTTAAAATGACAAATTTTGGCTTTGCCTTTATTAAATCGAATTTTGTCTTGTTCGTCCATTCTGACTTTAAGTTTCTTTTCATATTTCATTCAGGTCTAAGTATGGTGGAGCTTATTATAACCCATTAACGACTCTAAAGGGCTTTTCTCGGTGGTCTTAGAAACTGTAGAGTTCATAGCTAATTGAACAAATTTTGATGATTTTGTGCTATTGTGGAGCAATTTGTTAGAGTGGCCATAAACGATTCCATTTGCCCCTTGGCACAGTTGATGCCAGTGGCTGTTTCATGAAGTTCATTAGAATAAATATTACACAGTTCACGGTACTCTTGAGCTGTGTAGCTAGTACCCTGATCTGATAATATTCATTTTGGAGTTCCGAATAATGAGATTAAACTCTTTAAGTGTTCAACATACTGATTTAGCGGACATCTTTTGTTAGAAAAAGATAACTGTACTTTGAAAATGCTCATACGAAAACTATCAGGTATTCTTTATTTTTTTTATTACCACTTAATTTACCAGAAGCGTGCATATAATTAGATAATATATATTAATTCCGGCTCTGCTGGTGCTGTCGGAGTGCTCTGCGCATGCGCCATCTTAGGTTGAGGGAATTGTAATCCCACTGCTGCTGTCAGAGATTGATTAAGCGGTGCATCGCTAGCTAATATTCTCACCACTGACATTCATCATACAAATAAAAATACGAAAAAGTAGACAGTTCGGGAGGACAGCCGTCCGATCGGTCCGATGTCTTTCCGATACGGCCACTCGCACACCACCACTGATCCGCCGCCTAGTCACTGCCATAAATCAAAGTATAAACAAGTCGTTTGCTACCACATACATATAAGCGAAATATTGGCTGACTTATCACGAGATATCTGAAGTTATAGGTCCGATTGACTTGAACTTTGGCGCAATTACTCTTTTCGGGTCGTAGACGGTCTCTAAAATCCGATTTACGAAAATCCTATCCAAAAAAATTCATCATTTTTTGTTCACTCGGTCAGAGCCGTAGCCAAAAGCTAGTTATTAATATATTTAATTGCACTTACCGTTGTCATGTACATCGGTATTTTCATATGCATAAACACTTTGGAAATGATTATTTCTTCCCATGCTCTCATGGATTCAGTGAATATTAATTATTATCAGTCACATTTGTACACGTGTATCGGAATTATTCCGAATTGCTCGTTAATTTCCCGTGAATTTCAGCTTATGTTTCGTTATCAGGAATAGGATTAGAACCGTGTTCGGGAGCGATATATCATTTTAAATTGAATCTTTAGTAGAACTGGTGGAGGGTTTGGATTTCGGTTTGAAATAGAACATAAATGTGTAAAAAACAATTCTATGTCCACGTAGAGAAAATTAGAATACTTTTTCAATGTTCAACAAAAGTTCATGACTGCTATTTTGAACTGTTACATTCTACTGCAATTGGAATCCAAAGATTGAAATAGAAAAGGTAAATACTAAAAACAGGTATATGTTCAACTATATTGTGACAAAAAAAAAATGGGTATTTATATACTTTTGGCATCATTAAAAATATAATTGCATGCAAATAATTAATTACAATAAAATAATAGAAGGATTGGAAAAGGATAATCAACAAAGTTCAGTTTAAATTTGAAAAATTAAATAAATATTTTCACATTAAGTCTAATATAAATTGTCTTATTATTCGAATTATTTTTAATTAAATGATGTCCACTTCCATAGTATCTGTAATGTCTGAACGGAACTTCAGTTATCAGTGGCTTAAATAACTAAAATATGATACGAAAAGTTTTGTATTAATTGAGATATCGTACAAATACAGCATCTATGGTAGTGCAATGTCGTGTATTGAAATCAGAGGATTATTATTCATGGCTATATTTTAAAAATTAATTTAATAATAAATTCAAAAATTGAATTTAAGGTTGGTCATTTTTTAAATATTTTTATTGATTTCTTAATTTAATATTCACTTTTCATTTTTATCAAAAAGTTTTCATTAAATTTATTTAGTTATTTTTATAAATATTTATTATTTATTCAATTTAATAGCAAATATTAAAAATTAATATTATAATTTGATGTTCAATTTTAATTTTTATCACAAACTTTTTATTAAATGTTTTATTAAATTTATTTCTTTATTTTGTAAATATTAAATAACCAATAATAAGTATTTAACATTAATAATTTAATAATATTTAGTGTTAATTATATTAAATAAAAGTATTTTAATTTATATCAATAAATAATACATACGGATAGTTAACCTCAATTATATTGGAGCACTTGAAAAAGTATATAAGCACAATTTTTTTCACTAATATTCACAAATAGTAAGTAATATCAATCAAAATATTCAATTTAAATCACTACTGAATATAATTTATTAGCACATATAATTCGCACTTGTATGAAACTAAAACACGTGTTGTGAATGTATAAACTAGAAACATGTTGATAAATATTATAAATATGAAAACAGTGATCAGAGGTGACGAGCGTACCAACATGCGACTAATATCGAGGTTCAATTTCTATTTTGTTGGTAGCTTTTTTCGAGACTTAATGAGCGGTTAAACGGACAGCTTCGTACTGTTAATTTTGTGTCACAGATGCGCGCGCATCTTAAAATTTCACTCTCATATTTTTTCATAACGCGCCTAAAGAAGTATAACTTCAAAAAGTAGGGCAATTTCGAGACTTAAGTAAATCAGTCCATATTTACTGATTATATTAAAAAAAACACGCAGGTATTTTGTTTACACGCATTTTCGATGTACACAATGCTATTTTCTTCTGTTATTTGTTTGGAATTATTATTTTATGGATATGATTATTTTGCTATTCTATGAACTGACTCGACTCATTACCGAAATTATAGATTCAATTGACTTGGAACTTTAGCATAGTTACTCTTTTCGGGACGTAGAAGCTTACTAAGAACGGATTTTCCGCAAATCCTATCAAAAAATGTTTTTTCATTATTCTATGTCTATACGGGCGGAGCCTTGGGTAAAAGCTAGTGATGAATAAGAACAAATATTGAATTTAAAAATGTCATTTATTCTTGATTATTTATCACAGATCTCACATTGTTATCAAATGTATTCATCATTATTAATGTAAAGCATGTATCGCGTAATAAAAATTCGAACAGAATATTAATCTTAAATCTACATATAAGTTTAAATACAAAATTTGTACCTAAAATTGCATTTATAAATAATTTAATTGAATTGCATGCTTTCATAACTTGTACGAAAATATGCATCTCAAGTTGTATTTATTATCCTTATCTATAATTTAAAAATAAATAACTACTATTATGATATAAGGAAATATTTCTTCAATATTTCTTAAAAAAAATTGTTTTGCTAAATTGAAAACTAATTGAATTAATTTTTAATTGCTTAACATCTATAGATTCTGCCTCATTGTTCTACTTTTCTATAAATTTTTATCTTGTTTTTTATTCCTACTTTTTTACGTTATTACTTGTAGAATGTATAGAAAGGCCGGGTCACTTAAGATTGAAGTTTATGTAGGTATCAATTTATTTCGATTTCAAATTGTATTTCAGAAAATATGTTAAAATATATTTTGCTCTCACAAAAGTATGTATTTTCAAATAAATGCAATTTTTGAATTTTCAGAAATTTTACAGCTATTAGTACTAAACTATAAAATAATTCAAAAAGATCAGTTATTACTAAATAATTTTAACTACTATTATGTTGAAATTATTGCATAAGCGTATTAATGTACTACTTTCATGCTATTATTTCGAAAATATATGTATCACTTTAAATGTTTTAAAACTGTCAAAATTTTAATAATTTTTTTTACAAATGCACAACAAAATATAAAAACATTTCAATTAATTTATCTTTTATAAATATGTAGTTCATGCTGATAAAGTATTTATTACAGTGCATTTACAATTGCTACATATTATTAAATTTTAAAACACAGTATACATTTGTACATTCAAAAATATATTTCATAGCATATAATTTTTAAATCTAGGTAATACTTGATTGACAGCTAATAATCCTAACAATATTACAATATTTACTGTATCATAATTTAAGTTTTCATTGTCATTTCTAACATTTTATATCCCCTGCATTAAGTAGGTATAGGTTCACAGTTACATAAATCAAGATGAATAGGGAAGAAATAAACATTTATATTCCCTCAACCAATAGGTTTCAATATAGCCACACTAAGTAACAATTCATTAATAACTTAATACACATAAGTTAAGAAAAACTGGCCCTATATAAACATAAACAATCACAAATAGTAAGATAAATATTGATTTTGTTATGTTAAATTGCAGATTATCCACAGATTACTTACAAACACCCAAACCTTTTAACCATTTTAAAAAAGATTTTTTTGTAGTTCATGTATTTGATTGACTCTCGGTTGATAATTATAAATTGTGCCAAGTAGTCTTCGTTTATATTTCCTCTGCTTCACGAATATCTGTACATGCCAGTCTCCTTTCGCATTCGCACTGTAAAATATACAAAATCCTTTTTATTAAAGCTTTAGTATTATCATTACTATATATATGTTATTGTATAATTGTTTACTACATGGGAGGTATTATAATACTAGGTGAATAAATAGGTCCATATTACTCTGCTCTTTTCAAGAGGTGGCATTGTTGATTTTTTCTATTAGTTTTATTAACCAAGTGGACAAATGTAAATATAAATCATCTTAGTTTAGGAAATACAAAATTAATTAACAACATCTCGACCACAACACCATTTTATAGGTTCTAGATTTTGTGGTTTTCTATTTCAGCACATAAACCAACGTAAGTTGTGCATGTGACTCATTTTAATCTACAAATAAATTATTTGTTAACAACTTGACCACATCGCTACCTATTGAATCTCATTTTGTGATTTTCTTCTTGTTACTAACCTGCGACTTGTAAATATAACTCATTCTGGTCTTATAAATATAGAATTTTTAGTAACTAGATAACAACTTCGATTGCCAGAAACTGGAATAGCTATGAACTATCATCTCAACAAACATATATATTGTGTGAATAACTATCTAAGTTACTGACCTTAATCAAGTCATCCGAGAGTTAACTTTTCATCAACAAATATTTGTAATGTTTTCTATATTAGTGAATTACGTTATTTTGGTGAGAATATATTAAATAATAACATCAATAACAACTCACTTTCGACAAAGCATATGGCAGCCAGTATGCAGGCAGAAAAGAGTATTGTCATGGATATGACCAGCACCGTGATCTGATGTGAATGTCTGCAGCAACACGTCCGAGGTTCTTTGACTGCCCGATGCTTGGTGAATCCATTTACTACCTATGAAAGAACATCAGAAATTATCGCGTGAATTGGATGAATCCATAGATTTTGTATTTACATTTAAATATTAATATTGCACAGTCAATAGGATAATCCAGCCATTTAGGTGAGCAAACATACATTTCGTAATGCGAAGTAAAATAATTATGGTCCTATTATCTAAATATATTTTTAAGAACTAAAATTACATCCAACATGGAATTTAATTATGGATTCATGAAAGTTAACTTAGAAAAATTTATGCTATATATTTTGTTTGTGGAAACATCACATATGTTGACAAACGATTATAGTTGTATTAGTTAGTTAATTAATGTGCCATATATATATATATATATATATATATATATATATATGGTTCAATTTCTCATGGAATTAATTTTAGTTTCTTATGTATTATTTTATATTTAACTGGCAAATCTGGACAATCATAACTTTAATAAACTCATTATATTGTTAAGAAACACCAACTTTTTATCCCTGATCATGATTCAAACTTACTCAGAACATGTAGTCGTTTAATGATAACATTCAATAACTCAGAAATACATAGTTTATAATCAATAATACAAATTTTTACATTTTTACCGCGAAATGCGTGAATCTATATTTCTTGTAATATATTTACCGTGAAATGCGTGGAACTCGCTACCGAGCCTGCGTCATCTGCTGATGCAGACCCGCGTTTGACGCCAGTCCAGAAACTATCTGCTTCTTCTGGTATGGCAACTACCGCATGCGCCCGCGATTGACTGCCGCACCCGCTACCGCACCCGCTCGCGCTCGAGCGGTAGGTCGAGCGCTTCTCTTCACTTTCGGTGCATCCGTGCACGCGAGCCAGATGTGCAGCGCTCAGTAATAGCGAACCAGACGACACGCTCTGAAAATAAAATAAATGTTTTACTATTATTTTATACTAATTCAGAAGGATTTAATTTTCGAGGTTGATATAATCAATATTCCTATTATACTTAAAAAGATGGTTTTAAAGTCATGAATTTCTAAATATTTGTTCTAAAACGTGTATAGCTTTGGTGTACAAAAGCGTTATTAATGAATGAATGTAATGTACACTAATACTCAAATGCAGAAAAAAAATATTAATATTTAATTATCAATATGGTAAAGACTGATAATAATTTCAACTTATTCCCAAAATAAGTGCTAATCTATGTCCAGATAAAATAATAACCCGACTGAATGATAAAATTAACATTTTATTGAATATTGTCATTATATTCTGTTTTAAAATGGCCTCAGAAATTAGTCATTTTATGTTTCACATTTTGTAATTGCCAGAAAATACGGAAAAAATTATAACACTAAGGACTTTCTATGTTATCAATGCTCTTAAGTGAATTAGAAGGAAATAGAAAAAAACAAAGAATAACTACTCCAAATAAACAAGAAACTCAAAGAATTCGTATTCTAAACAGATCTTGTTAAAATAATATTTTGTGATGTATAAATTTTCTTCTCTGTAAATATTGATAATCAGAACTGGATATTTTATTATGTAATACGGAATGCACCTAAAGTACAAAATTCGGGGTGGATTCTTATTAAAATCTTAAATATTGTTGCCTGCGACTTCATTCGCGTTCGTGAAAGCTGTCATTCATTTCTTTCTTGTTTTTTTTTTCAACTGTAAACGCCACCCTTTTAACTAACCCCCGAACTGCATGTGACATAGTTTGAATCGGAAATGAGGCGAGCGTTTTGGTTTTGATACATTTAATAATTAAACATTTGCAATGAATTTACAAAGGCTAATGAATCAAAATGAACAACCTTTTTGTTTTATTAACAGTAATGTACCGCTTAACTTAGGACACAATTTATTATGCTACATTAATTAAGGGCTAGACGGGGAGAAAATCCTAATGTTTTCCTCTCTTATTTGAAGTCTAAAATTTTCTAGGGGCGATGAAAGATGAGGAAGAAATCAAAACAGGTTTCACGACTTTGAAAGTTTGTTTTGAGTTTTTGAATCTTTCGGACTCAAAAATTAGAAAGACGGTTGATCCTATAGGGGCCATCCCTGAAATTTCTTACTAATTTCGAGCTTAAAAATAAAGTAGCAATAAACTTTTGAGCTCATCACGCTCACATGATCGATTTTAACGCTTTTTCAAGCACTTCGAATTCGGAAATATAGCTCTAATATGATCTGAGTCCTTTGGGTTCAAAAATCTATATGTATTAAAAGTAATAACGCATTTTTTAAAGTTTTAATTTACGATATCTTTCGAATGCGTTGTTCAATTTTAATCAACTTTATGGCATCCTACGCTATTTTTTAAACAGATAAAGATTACCAAGTACCAAACATTATTTCGTCAAGAATTTTAGATGTTATTATGAATTGGTGGTGTAGTCTAATAATCTAGTCCAGTTATTTCAAAAGAGATATTTTGAGAACTTTATTTTTGAGATTCCTCAAAATGCACCAGACGGAATTAGTTCAACGTTTCAAGAAGCCTAATTTCAGTGGCCAATTTCGAATGAAGTTAAAAATGCAATGCTCACTCACTTGAGATCTAAATGAATAATTGAAATATTTGTATTTTATTTCAATATATGTATTTCCATTCAAGATGTATTAAAAAATTTTAAGTTCATGTTCATGGTCTTAATTTTGCCATTTAAAGGGCTATTATTTATAGTAAATTTTTAGTATAATTTGGGACAAAGTACTTCAAAAGGTCACGACCGTTACGTCAGTTTTCAATTTGACGAGTAATTATTATATGAGTCGTTATATAAACCGTGTAATGTTTATAGTCTATTCACAGTGGTTTACCACCCACACTAAGCTATTATATATGTTAATGCGTTAGAGTCAATTAAAACATCTTTTAAACTAGAAACATATTGCAATGAATTAACGATAAAATGATATCAAACGATTGTCAAAATGCCCAAAAATTCGCAGAACATAATGGTTTATCCTAATTTTTTTAAAAATACCCTAGGATGGAAGCTAGTTTTTTTCAGAAATATACAAATATTAAAAATACTATTTTATCACAATTTTTCTTTATTCCTACTTGTATTGCACAACCACTTGTTACATATGACGTAGTAATAACATACAAGCATATACGAAATGTCAGCCGTGATGTCTGGAGTCGAAGGGTACACGTCATAATACCTTTGCCCTTTCGTGGTAAAGTAATTGTAGTTTTAATTATAGTTCATAATAAAAACAAAACATTCTCGTTTACGATAATGTTTCTAATAGCTCTGGCTATAACTAATCATTTACTTTGGGAATCTTGATAGTAATTATCAAATTGACCTTCTGCATTCAGTACAATAATTGCTGGAACGAACATAAATGCAATGTTTTGTTTATTACACAAACAAATCTTTTAAAACAGTTTGCTATGGATATTATTAATGATATACCATAAAACTTGTTTTCAATTCTTATTTAATCGAGAAGGATTTTGGGAATGTGCTAAACTCATCTCTATTTTTGTAACAAAATTTATTGAATTACGTCTACGAATTGGTTATCAATCGGTTTAAATACTCACTTATTCGAGAATACTGTAGGCACAAAAGCGGCACTATTAAGTGTTAAATATTTTTACTTAAAATTATTAAATCTTAAAACCTTGATCTCGAACGGTTCCGTGCAGGAATTCTTATAATTTCTTGTTACGTCATGGATAACCTTTTTTTTTCCGTAGTCTATGGCACTTTTTTATCGCAGAGGTCAACATAGGTATTTCACGTACCGGTAACTTCAGTATATCGAATCATAAACATAAAACACGTTCAGATGTTACAGGTTTCATATTACATATATAATATGTTATTATCACGCGCGAAGCTAAACTAATGGTTAAACTCGTTACAACTTTTGTATATTCATTATTGTTTTAATTAACATCGCCTTTATTATTACACTATGGGCTTCAAATATTCCAATTTAACAAAAAATCGCAGCCGATTGAAACTACTTTCGACTAAGTATGTATATAGTATAAATGATAGGTACATACAATAATGCAATAAAATTGTTGTAAAAACAATTTTTTTCGAAATGCTAGTTTTTTCTCCAATGAAATAATGGAAATATGCGTTTCTGTACATAGACGCTTTATAATTTGTCGATTTAAGCGAAACGACGGTTTTGTAAAAGAACTACTTATTGTGTTAAAATTTTGAATATTCCGATAAATAAACCACCGGAAGCGCTCATTATTCTACTAAAATAAAGTTGCGACGAGTTTATTTCACGTAATACTTATCAATAAACGCATTAAACGAAGACTAACCGTGAGAATCCGAATTCAAAATGATATAATTCTTTCGTGCCGGGAAACTTTTTTTTTTGGCGTAAATACGTAATCCTAAGACAGAGGCCCGAATGCAGTCGCCGCGCCATTGGGCCATTGTGGCGCGGGCGGCCGTGGGCAAGCGGTGATGTCTCCCGCGGTTGTGTAACCGCGCGAGCGCGGCGTGTGTCGGCGGGCTGCGGGTTCGTCGCGAAGCTCCGAACTAACGTTTCGAAAGTCCGCAATTTTGGAACGCTTCGAGAGGCACTCGCGTTCGTTGCGATAGCTAATGGTCCGCCGGTGATGGTAATTAGGAAAATTGAGTTCTCATTGTCGCTGTGGCCTTTTTCGACTTCGCGCTTTTATTACCTGTACGGTGTCTTCTTTTTTTATTTTTATTTTGACCTTAAATTGAGTGCCTTTTGTGGTTTTTGTTGTTCTGTTTACGTCAGTAACAAAAAAAAAAGAAAAGATTTGAATAATGAAAAAAAGATCGACTTTCAAATTTGATTCCAATCTGCTTAGGCGCGAATTATCAATGAAACAACATATTTATCACTTAAAGGAAATGCATCTTCGGTATACGTTGTGCATAATGCAATACTGTTATCGACTTACGTGTGTGCTATGATTGCTCGCCGAGCCCTGGCTAGAAGCGGATCCTCCGCGGCTCCGCCCGTCGCCGGCCACGGACCCGCCCGAGCTGCTGCCTGACAGCGACGGCCGCGGGATGTGCCACGCGGCAGCCGGCATCTGCAACATTTACTATCATTTGCAAATCTGGGAATATAGTTGTTTGTGCGCTCGTAACAGAATACCATTTGTTTTTAAGATCTATAATTTATGTTATCGTCGCAGAGTTTAAAAGGAATTTTGCATTTTCGCGTAATTTTAGACGGCGTGCTGTTGATCTCTTTTTTTATAATGTAGTGGTATCAATATCGTGAGATATAACTTGAATCATTTCTTCTTCATTTTTGTAATCCTGTAGAAAATGGATTTTTTCATTAATCAATTATATTCCAATTGTCTTATTAGAGTTCATTAAACTATTAAAACGTAAACGCAAAAAATATATTTTTTATGTTTAAAACGAACTATTTGTTAAAATCTATTTCGGCCTGTATATAACTATAACCGATGTGGAAAACATTAATTGTATTTCTGTACCATTCGAGAGGAAAATATGCAAGTAATTGAAAAGGAAACGATTTAGGTGTTGTATGGAGTGGAATAAAAAAATTGGCACATCGTCGCTTTTCACGGTCATTTTTTACTGCGAGACTGACGTGAAGTAAATTATTGTTATTTGGGATAGCGATTTGAGCTAAGAGTCGGGCTTGTCGTTCCGCATATGTATTTGAGATCTTTAAGAGTGTCAGTCTTATCGTCTCACACGAGCGCTCTTCGAGTTCGTAATAAGAATCAATGATTATGTCTCGCTGATTTCCGTCAACTTATTGAGCTGTTACGTCATATATTATTACTGTCGTTGTCTGGCGTGAAGCGCCGCGTTCTTTATTATTATATCGTATCTATTAGCATAAAGACGAGCCAATAGAAGGGTACAGATCGTTAGACTTCCTTCTTTTTTCTATATTTCACGATTCGAGCCCGCCCACGTGCAACCTTGGGGCATATTTTATTGTCTATATTATGTATAACGTGTTCGTATATAGTTAATTATAAATCTTTTCCAAGGAATGCATCAAAAACAAATCTTTTTACTCCACTACCGAAAAGTATTCAAATGATGGTATCGAGAACTCGCGTCGAAAGTGTGCCGCCCATCTTTAGAAAAGAACGTAACACTTTACGCTTATTTAGCGTATACAATGTGGCTCACTTTGGGACGATTCATATTTTGACGTAAGAATTAACGTTTTGCGGCTGTTGTGTAACGGCCGGCAGCGGGCGCTCGGGGATCACCTGAAGCACGTCGGTGACAGTGCGACTACCGATATGTTGACGCCAAAAGTGTATAGAATTTCACCGATAGGAATTTATTGTGAACTATCAGTGCCAATATATAGTGATAATATGAGACCGTAAATTTTTTATTCGACAACTTTCGCAGAATGTGACCACTTTTAATAATCAAGCGGCGAGATTAGCCAAGATCGCGAGCGTAGCGCAACATTTCTAATGTTGCTGACATTATACTTGGCCTGTTTGCCGTAAATTGGATTCGAAGGCCAGTCTGTGCAGCGAGCCAGGTGGTACGAAATTAGCGTGGCCATTTAAAAAGTTTCATTGCGAACGATGGTATCTTAATCCGATAGGCGGCTAAAGGAGTAGCGCTGAGTCACCGTTCGCCGAGCGCCCGCCGGGACGCGGCAGGCGGCGCTGTCCGCGCGCGCCGCCCGTCGTCGTTTCGCCAGACTCCTGAGCGACGAGTTCGCCAACGTCCCGGTCCTCGGCGCGCTCGTTCAAACGATCGAGCGTCGTCTCGGTTTCATCGGTAAAATTTCGGGTCAAGTGTTGTTTAGAGCCCGTTTGATTTTGTCAGATATGGCGTTCAAGGTTCACGCTCTCTTTATTTGCGATCTCGTTTCGTCGGCCACTGGCGCAATAAATCTTAGCTTCGATTCGGGCAGTGCGTCGTTCATTGTCGATTTTGTGAAATGATTAATGTAATATCATTCGTCGGTGTACATGAGGCGTCATGGCTATCGCAGGGTCATCGTTGATACTTAAGAAAATGTTCCAAAACCATAATGCGATACATCACTCGTACCCGACGAACGTCACGTGGATGAGTGTTTTCATTTTTATTCGTTTCTTTTTTTTTTTATTAACTGCCAGGTTTCCCATTGTTCAAAATTCAATTTTATCGCCGTATAGTACTCGACGCTTCCACGTTTCGAATGCGAAATTGAGCTGTTTTAGTATTGAAATATTGTATATAGGCGGCTGGGTGGCGGTGGGTGTTGCAGAATGTTTCGCAAAGCGCACAGAACCGGTTACACGGTCACCGTTACGGTACACGATGCGGTGTGGACTTTAGGCTAAGTGCGCCGCTGTTTTGATGGAGAACTTTCGCTTTTTGTTCTCTAACGAACTCGACACCGTCTGGACAAATATATCATAAGTTCGGATAAATAAAACGTCGAATTTATTGGAGAATGTAATTGTAATGATCATTTGAGAAGGTGCTTCTATACCGTTCATGATGTGTTGTGAGCGTTACAAACAAATTGAAACCTAACCTTTAACAAAATGAGGGTTCTTGGAATATCTTTTATATATTCATAAATAAGTTCTTTGCAAAAAATTAATAATCGTTTTAATCACTGTATGCGTGGTTATTATGTCTGACCATAGTTCTAAATGTTAATGCTATTCGTATCGATATTCCCGTTTCTAACGTACCATGTCGCCGCTGGTTTATTATATAGAGCTTAAGAAAGCCAACGTCCTATTTATATACGACAAAAGTATACACATAACACGTTCTACTTGCCGCTCGAGCTGTTTTAGGTGTCTGTATCAAATATCGAAGCGAAAATTATCTTATATGGCTCGAGCGCTGCTGGATCCGGCTTCAGTGGAGCGCGGTGTGCCGCGCCGCGCGCCGGCGACAGGGATTTCCGAAATCGTGGCCGTCTTCGTGCCGATCCGGGATATCACTCACGTTCTATTCATGTAGCTCACAACTTTGTTGCCTGCCAGCCTACACACACACACATCCTCCTGCCGGCACTTGTTACGTCACGCGGCGCATTACGATCGCTATTCGGTACGGCGTCGATGTTTAATTCTGAATTCAATTCTTGGACGTGCTTAAGGGCTCAACCTCTAAAATCGGAACGACGTTACAAATACATATAACATTGAAACGCCAGAGAGGACCGTCTGTAATAGTGAGTTTTGTCAGAACGAAGGTCGTCCGCCACTCGTTTCAGTAATCGCTGAGTCTCACTTTAAATGTGAACTAGTTCTTTGGTAAGTAGCGGCCGACGCAAGAGACGTCGTGACATTTGCGTTGGTATCTGGTACCCGGAACATGGTTTTTTCGTTGTGAATATCTTAAAAAGTGACGATCCGCTGGGCTGGGTTAGGTTACTTGTAGTGACGCGAATTTTCCCTCCATTTTCGCATCGGTAGAGATTTCAGTATGAAATATTCTTTCTAACTTAATATGCAATGCGAAACTTCATATTGTTAAAAAAAGTTTAATATTAAAAGATGGTTGCAGTTAGAAAAAATCTTTCATTCTCCATGATCAACTACCTTAAATTACAAACAACTACCAGCAGTAATATAAAAATATTACAGAGAGTATTCTGTAAATATTGTTTCCATCAAACAATTGAAAATGCCGTGAAAGAGTTTGTTGTATAGTGTTGTGCTTAAGAGTTTCATCGTAGATGTAGAGATAAATGATCTTTGTACAAGAGCAATTATGACGACAGTACAGGTAGACGACTTCTTAGACTCAATAAATGTAGGGCGGTGGTAGCGCAGAGCGCGTCAAGCCGTCAGTCCCGGGCGCGGGCGTCTCAGCTGAGAGCTGTCGTCGGCGCTACCGAGTCGTGTGGAGCCAGTGTGGGGTTTTAACATCCAAAATCCTCTCAAATAAAAAGATTTTAGGTAGGAAGATTTTAAGGTTAATGTCTGACACAACAATGAATAGTAATTATGTTCTTCAGATAATACTCATTTTATATATATAGAACGTTTGTTTCATACTTAACCCTCTTACATTGCAAACAATGCACACGTCATGACAGCCGACACGAGGTATACTCTTAATGATAATGGATGCTACCTTGGTACATGTTATTATGGTTGTATTTAAATGCAATGGACAGCTAACCTTTTTAATGCAATCGATTAATTTTTTTTTTATTCGATTCGTCTATCCGACTTGTGTTGCATGATTACAGCGTATAAAATTTTATGCCTTATTGCAGGATGTACTTTACTACCGGTCATTGGGCAACAGGCATTTTATAGTTGTGGCAATTATAAAATACGGAATGATAAAATGTGATCATTCGCCGGTCAACGATCCCGGTTCTAATCACACGAGACATTGCAAAAAAAGCGATACTCTTGGTAACAATCGAGCGTGTTTTTTTTTAATGTTTTTACTGACTTATGCGTAGTCTTAGTGATTTGATTTCTTAAGTTAGAGACAGGTATTCTAGATTATTTCTTTCATTTCACTAAATATATTGAATTTATATTGCGTGTTTTCAATTTTATTTAAGAAGGGAGTAATGTAGACTTTTTTTGATGTAATTTTATAAGTATGCCCTTAACAAACAGACAAAACATCGTACATTACATTAGTCAAAGGGAATAGAAAAGGGACGATAGTTGCACTATTCCGAATGATTTACTGTAAAAAACTTACTCCTGGACAGATACGAAAATAAAATATGTAACATTTTCATATCCAAATATAAAATACGGTTGTACTACAATTATTGTACTTCGAAACGAGGATTTGAAATTTTGTTAATATTACTGTATTTTTGGAATTGCACTATAGATAAGCTTAAATGAAGTACTTGTGGTAGTAAATTGACGAAAAGCTTTACCTCTGCTGCATATGCAATTAAAAAAATAAGAAATTTGTCGGATATCATTCAAAATTAGGCAGATCGTTGTGTGTATGTTCAATAAAGTATATATAGATATATTAAATTTATTTTCAAAATATGGATTTTAAAGGCTTTGTTAAGCAAATACTTAATATAAAAAGTGTATTTACAATTTGTGATTATTTTAGAAGACGCATATCCATTGGCATAAAATCACCTCGACTTTTTACAGGTTTGTTTCTTTTTGTGTGCTTTTGTGTTTGATTACGATTGTGTATAATCAAATTTGAAAAGACCTACTTTCCCATTTTATGCTTATTTTTCTTGAAGGTAACTTGAACGTATGAACTTACGAAATAAGATAGTTTGAATGTAATTAAAATTGATATTTGTAATTTTTAGGAATTATTTTCGGCAGAAAAAAAAGGTAGATATAGATTGTGTTGTCTATTGATTGATTCAAAGCCGTACGGAAGTATTTTTGCTAAGAAGAAAAGTGCAGGCAATATATTCTTAACTAAATATCAAAGTATTTTCTCATGTAAATAAATTGTCCTTTATATACTAAAAACTGTGAAATATAAATAAATTTGTGAAGATTTCGGATGCAGCCTTCGAATACAATTATTGATGTAGTGTTTAGTGCACCGTGAATTAATTTGGGCTCTTTTATTGAAAATAGCGTTACGTGAAATGCCTACCATTTTTTTCGAATGTTATTTTATTCCGTGAAAATTTTTCCAACTAGAAAGAATATTTTTTGTTTGTTTGCATCAGATTTATATAATTAACATAAGAGAAAATTTTGTATTAAAACGTGACTGACTAAAAATTCCTGATTTATTCGTTGCTTACGTTTATTATCTCAATAGATTACCGAACGCGACTTTCAATTTTTCGTTTAAAAGTGGCAACAACTCTTACGGTATGCGAATGCAACGTGAGAGATGTCGCAATAGTCGTCACGGAGAGCACGATATTCTAAATCCAGACTAACGAGTTTGTTACACAAACGTCATGTCGAATAAGCACGTCAATGTAATGCACGCACCGCATCCGGCATCGGTGCATCGGCAATACTTAACGGTATATTGTGATAGGTAAATTCATTAAAACCCACCGACCTGTTCTGTATCTTGATGGTAATTAGTCTGATGTTAGAAATGTCATCCGAGTATCGAACTTATTTTCTGTGACTGACGGACAGTTTTGTTTTTACAATATACTAATAAGAGTGGACAACAGTGCAATCTTTATTTCAAATTTGTGTGTAATATAAAAAGATAGAGTGATTATATATAGGTTCCTGTAACGCATTTTAATATCCACACGTTGCAGGCGTAACAAGTAGCGAATAATTACGCTGAGTCTTCGTGAATATGTCTGTGGAAGTTAATTTATGTAATTAATTGATTTTTCTTTTTATAAAATAAAAATCAAATTAGTGAAAAAGACTATTTTTGGGTGTAGGGCGGTTTTCTTCATATTCGACTAGTCCGAGCGTATGGAGAACATTAAAATATGTTATCGTCCTTTATAGCTCTTGACTAAAATGCTCCGCCATCCTTTTGAAGTATCTATGTGTTTTAATGTTTTTAAAGTTATTTTGCTATTTAAGTGCGTCACTAAATGAATATCAGCTTTGGATAATATAAGTTTTGTTAAGAATGCCTATGTCGGCACATTAAATTCAAAGAAAAGAAACGTAGGTCATTATTTCTATCTTTTTGGCTATCGTTTGTTATTTTACGGTCTCATTTCAGTCTTAGCAAGTTAAATTTAGAGTGTTTAATTATTGTTTTGTTTTTTATTTTTATTTCGTTGGTAATATATTAGGCCGGGAATTCAATAATTAAAGTAAGTCAATCAAAATATGAAGATATTTGTCGAGAAAGAAAAAGAAATTTAAATGTAGTATAACGAAACATCGGTGCGTAGAACTACTGGTTCTGAGTATTTGTATAGTTCGAGTCCTTACTGCTATTACATGCTTTATTTCTTTTAATTTTTACTGCTACTAGTGCTATTGCTTGGTCCAAAGTACTGTTTAATGTGGACTTCCTATGAAAAAATTGAAGCAATGTCTTAATTTCAAAACGGATCTAGTTAAATAACTAATATACGTGAATCAAAATTAAATTTTGGGTTAAACTAATAAAATAAGAAGCTTTGTGCATAATAGGTCGTGATTGACATTTATTTACTATAAACATAGGTCAGAGTGGTGTTGTATTGTGTAAGACTGCACTTCGCAAAAATTCATTATTAGACGATTGCCTGCAAAATACAGTAATATACAGTATGCAACCCGCCACTGACCCTCGAACCTGAGTGTCTGTGCGACCCTCGAATCAGATGTGGGTGCAAATGGTTGCACTGAATATGTTATTGTTAAGTTATATATTATTTATTGAAGCTTTATTAGTAACAATCATAGAGTCCTAACATAAATTATTTCAAATAACAACACCGAATATCTGATTTTAATTGAAGTATGATAGCGAGGGACGCGAAATGGTAGCAGTGATGTATTGTGCTAACCTTACATTGTTATTAGGACTTGTAATAAAAAGGTGGAACGGTAACAATGCACGATAGCCATCTAAATGGGGAAGTAGGCAATGATACAGTTCAGCCTTCGCACGGATTCGAATCGAATGATACCGGCGGCGGCGGGCGGGCGTGCGCGCGGCGTCGCCGGCCCGTCTCCGCGCAGACAATAACGCCGCTATTCCTATGTTAATCTGTTATCGCCCAGCCAGACAGATGGATGCTCTCTTTGAGAGGAGAAAGCGCGAACATTGTCCTCGTCGCTAGTCGCTTCTCGGAAAGTCTTTTTCGGTGCGACGGATATCTGTCGTGTTTTTGTTTTGAGCATTCTTACTTTCGTAAAAAAGTTCAGGGGTTTCTTTCGTTATTAGATTAGCCTTGTTTTTGCCATAACTATTCGATGTAATAGTATAAAATAGTTGCAAAATGAAACATGCTTATGTTAAAAAAAATAATAAAAATAAAAAAAAAGCCGTTGAAAAGTTTTTAAAACAAACTAAAAAATATAAGACAAATTTTGTAAGTTTCATATAGATTTCCAAACTCTTATAGATTGTCCCGAAATTTGTCATTGTAAATTTTTAATAGCTATTAAGATACTTGTAAAATTTCAAATCTTACAAGTATCTTAGTAACTATTAAAAATATAGCTACGAAAAATTTGGGGCGCATCTAATACATAACTGTAAGAAGTGTAGAGAGTCGCTTTCAACGAGAGAACTTATTTATCAGCTCACATAAATTGTTAGTTGAACTATTAATATTTCAATTATTTCTTGTTTTTTTTTTCATTTCTACAATTTTTTATTTACATTTTGTATTGTGTTTAAAAGTTTGTAATTAATACAGAATTGGGTCGTCTCTGGTAAAAAAATTAAATCGTATATTGAACGCAGTTATCTTATTCTTCTTCTTTCATATTTTCTTGCATTTCCATCTGATTCTGAGCTACATTTGAAGTTAAAAGTTACTAGTTCATCGGGAAGTAAGTTTAAATTCGATAGCAAAATTCCACCCGAACAGACAAATAAACAGACTGACAAGAAAGCGAGTCAATAAAAACGTGGTAAAATCCCTCGAACTAAGTTGCATTTTTTTTAAGATATTTATTTGTTAGTTTTACATAAACTTACGTGTTTACATTTGCAATTCCCAAGGAAAATACAACTGCGATGAATATTCAACGAGTAGTTTCGCAACTGCGGACCGCACATCGCTGTCAGTCGATAATATTGAAACTTAGACGCCAAGGCCCGTCGCGGCGTGGGCAATTATCATATTTTACGTGCGATCACGGGAGGATTGTCCACCGCATCGTTCATTGTCTATGCGAGTGCAGGCGGCGTGCCCGTGCACAGCAGTCCTTGAACTCGATAGCCGCGCACCCTGCGCCGGCGTCGGGCGCAGCGCGCTGGGCCGGGTGGACGTGCATCCTCGTCGGCGAGGTTTACGCATGACGAATATTAACTTTGCACCCGATCACAAATTTTGAACGGTCGATCTGCGTGCCGCACCTTATTAATCGCATGAAAACATTATCCATTCTTGCATCAGCTCGACTGCGTGTGACGTTTATAACATCTAATTACTCGCGTTGAGAATAATGTATGCGTGATTATTCAAAATACGTCAGCTCGTCTACATGTACGTCCGCGCCTGAGAAAAACGCTAAAACTCGCTTCTATCAAAGCTCGGCACCATTTATGCTGCGCTAGATATGCGTCCCACCCGTTTGGATATCGTACGGCTGTGGGTACCCGCCGCTATAACTGCAGGTACACGCGGATGTCGCAACTTCCTACTTTCGATGTAGCCGTGGACGTCGACGGGCGTAGGCAGCGCGCGCAACAACAGACGCGTCTGCTCGCCGCCGACGGAGGCGGCCGGAGCAGGTGCGTCGATGATGCGAGAGTACTTGCGTATGACGTGTACCTAAAGTGTGCAGTTAAACGAGTGTAATCGCCGCTCTCGGCGATTTTAATTGGCGGTTACGACTTCTTCCCGGATCGATTCGATCATCTTGCCGAGTTTCACAGTTATTATATCTTACACACGCCTCCGATTAGAGCGGGAGATGCTAATGTAGAAAAAGTGGCCATGACATAGGTCAGTTAACCGGATTCCACGTTAATCACGTTAGGATGATATCACACTAACGCTCATTCTCACCTAACTTTTTGCTGTACATAAATTGTGGCTGCTTCACATACAGCTCTACGAAATTCAGAAAAAAATATGATCAATCCGGGTGCTCCTGGTAAATGTACGTATGAATTCCGCTTACGTTACGTAAGCACCTCTACAGATTAGTTTAAGTATATTTTTTTTTTTTATTTACTCAAAAATATTTTATCTTCAGCTCGTGAAACAAATAATCTTGGTTGTGATAAATTCACAGTACTTTTAAAAAAAGCAATTAGGGATGTTTTTGTATTGGATTTATTAAGAAATCAGTGTTGTTATTTGTTAAAATCTATCAGGTTTGTATTGAATAAACACACGATGCGGTAGTTTCGGATCATAACACATTAATACTTCCTAGTAAATAGCGTTAAACGTATGACAAATAAAAAATTTTGTAATCGCAATCGCGGTGAGTCGACTCCTTCCTCTTTCTGTGATAATTGAGATTGAGGTCGAATCGAACATCTAATAAACGTTATGTCACTTCATACGGTTTTCATGCATTTATTTAATATAATTTCGATATAAAGAAACTATGGCACGTCGTACGCGTAATACGTAAATAATAAATATGTGAAGGATCTATTTAAAAGTAATTAACTTAAAGTAGAAAATTACCCTTGAAACGGACTACAGTCAAGACGTGTTTTCGTTGGAAGACGTAATGAGCAAACACATTTAACTTAAATTGCCGAACCTTGTGACAAACAAGCACTCGAAACGGTTTTCTGTATAATAAAATAAACTGTCAGCTTGCTTTTTAGGTCAACTATACCGCTAGCGCGATGCAAATGTCCTTGTTTGCATTTCTGTTATCTTTGCGGTGGTTTACGACCAGATTCTACATTATTTTATGATCTATACCGCTAACATCTTCACAGTTAGTTCCAATTAAAATAGTTAAAAGTCGTCGCCAACGATGTCGGTCTGTTACGTGCTTTATATTCAGAAGTTTCGGTTTTGTATCGGACAATGGTTCTACTTTCAGTTTGGTAACTCCTTCAATTGGTAAACGACCTCGGCAAACGTTTCCTAAGTGGGCATCGGACGAGCCGGATTCGCCGCAACAGTTGGGCCGTTTGCGGCTGATTGTCTCGTATTGTATGGTGTTAGAGCAGAATTAATATATTTAGTAGCGAGTTCTGCGGGCGACATTATCTGTATTATTATTAACAACAAGAATTACTTATTTAAGAGAAACATCTCATTTTTAATTATCGTTTTCATAAGATATTATTTGTATGTCGATAATACCCTAACAGTAAGCGGTCCATGACGAACTGTCCTACAAACACAGTTTATCCAATCAGTTTTGATTAATGGACATTACTTTTATGTATAAGCATTTCGTTCATGAATAATATTTTGTGAGCTATTTTATTTACTCATGGCTAATTAATTGTTATATATTTTCAAAGATTATTTTGAATTGAGTATTATATTACGAGTTTTCTTGATGCATTTGAAATTTGGAACAGTTGTGAATGATGCTGAAATTGTATTCGCTGTTTTAATATAAATTAGGATTAGTTTAGCGGTAGTTGATGCAGTGCAAAAACTAAATGTTATAATAAACGCATAGTTGGAAAATAGGCGTACGAACTTCACGCGATGTGTAATAGGTCTATACACACAAAGACGTGACCGCATCGCGAAGTACCAATTATTATGTCATAGGACAGTTCCCACAGATGTATCTGTCGTTTCGTTCCAATGGTGGTTTTCCCTCGTCGTTTTTTGCCTACGCGAGCTTTATTAATGTTTAAAGTGGAAATCACAGATCACGGAGTCGTGTCATTTAAAGCATTCATTTTTTGTTATTTTTGTATTGAGACACTTAATGTGACTTTTCAGTGGGTACCTACCTACAATATTCAACAGTCTGATCTGATTCCATATGTTTACTGTTCCCCCGTTTAGCAATATTTTTGCCTTTCTATATATATAATAGATCCTTCAGCATTTTCTTTGTCTTGTAATGCACGTTCAGTAATTAAAATAATAAGAAATATCCGAGGTCAGAGCAGAGCCGCACTGTTAAAGACGAATACGTTCACGCTTCTTTGTAATCGCTCATGTTACTGCGTCTACGCGAGTTTTATCATAAAATGATAGTTTGTATAGCGAGAATCGGATAAGATGAAAACGCTATATCGGTTAAGTAATTATAAAGTTCATTATATAAAATTAAATAATGCGAAGTGACCCAGTAACTCATATAGTAATCGCTGGGCTGGTCGACGTGCGGCCCGCCGTTTGCGCCCGCGTCGATTGAGCAACGCGGGCTGTGACGTAACGGCCCGGCCAGGAGCGCACGTGCCCATACGCCGGGCGCCGTCTACGAAACGCACTAAGTGCTTGGAAGGTCGTAGCCGCACCGCACCGCACAATCGCTGGGAAATTGTTAAGAAATTCATTTTATTCGAGACTGGGCGTTTTGATTATATTTCGCTGTGTCAAGACAATAGACTTGTTCCCATTTGACCTATGAGCTGATAAGCACTAAATATAATCATCAGTTATTTTAACTTTCACGCATTGGCATTTATTTTATGGAACTTATTTAGAACTTAACTTTTTGTAAAAGTGTCTAAACAATCAAAACATGCATTTCGTGATGACATCGTGCTGAGAATATTTATTTATTACGGGTTTCGTTCCTCAAAAGTAAAAACGGAATTCTCGTAAGTTCGTTCTTGTATTTGTTTTTTTCCATATATCATAGAGATTTTTTTCAAAATTGTACAACAATCTCGACAAGAGTGTATAGAATAGTCAATCCAGATTTATTGTAACCATGATGACGAACACGATGTATCGGTGAATATGAAAATCATGCTTTTAAATTAAAATGAAGCTGACGTGATCAAAAACGCGCGTTTTAGCAAGTAACAAGAATTCGTTGGACATTAAAATTTTCACATTCGTAAAAGTAATGAGTTCTAACTTTCGCACAATCAAGTATAATTACAATTTTTTTTTTTTCATTCTTTGGCAACTGTGATCTCAGGACTGCGATACCGCGATACCCATAACGGGTATTTTAAAATGAATTAGTATAAGAAATCTATTATAGAGACCAATCGGTGAATTTATATTTTTGAGCCCTGTGAAGACTGCTATGAAATTGATTTCTGAATTAACAAGATTATAATTTATTTTCCTTATACTATACGAAACCAGTGACAATGGTATTTAGTGCTATATAAACGGAAAGCATCATTCATGTGATACTATTGGTGGTTTTTGTTTTCTATGAACATTATGTGGTGCATAACGTAATAGGCAGTGAATAACTTGACATGTATCGATTTTGCAGTTGTATGCTATAATAGGAATATACAATTATATTGTTGTTACTTATACATCAATTAGCACTTATTAAAAAACAAATTTAAATTGATATAACTATTGTACATAGTTTATTGTTTTTTTGCGAAATTTCCTTAGATACATAATACGGGTTTTTATGTAATAAACAATTTTCGTCGTTATTTCTAAATACTTTTATTTTTGGAAATAATATTTATTGAGAGGTGTTTAGATTGATATACGATACCTGTTCAGAAGTGGGATTAGTGTCGCAGTAAGTGCCGGTCATATGTAATTACATTTGTTTTTTTAAGATTGTATTATAAAAACAGATCAAGTACGTAACACGCGTAGTGTGGGATTGCATAATTGTAAGTTTATTCCTATATATATACTAGTGAAGGCTGAAAACGTTGACATACAGGTGATAATGACTAAATAAAGATAATCAGTAATTCAACAAAATACTTCGTATTAAATTGTCGCAACACCAAAACTTTTGGATTTTGCATAAATATAATGAACTGCTATATTTATGCAAAACCTAAAGTGAACATTTGGACAGGTGCCATGCAGTACACATAAAGAGGATTAAATAGAAAGATTTATGGACCCCCGTGAACGCGTTTCTTTACCAGTCAAGTAACAATTTCTCTTCATGCTTCTCTTAACAATCTCTTTATGTTTATGACGGGCCATTCATCGAAATCTTTTCATATGAAATTTTATTCACGAGGGTCCCCTTACGATGCCATGAGGATTGAGCACCTTGGAGGATAACTTGTGAATTAATTTACTTACTTTTAAGTAGCGGTCATCATTTTCGTACTGTGTTTCAGAATTGAATTTTTCCGAAATTGAGTTTATAGTGGAACATTTTCGTTATAGGGTCTAATTTTGGAACATCTCAAGTATTTTAACCTGTTAACAATTGAGGCAGGAAAGAAGTGTTCTTTCAAGATGTTAGTACGCAATTATGGGATGATTAAATTACGAAAGTATGCTAGCTATACACTATTAGTCCTAATAGTGTATAGATAAAATATTTACAGTATTAAACTTGTATGTTGATCTGGTTCTGACATATAACGGAGATACATAGAGAACTTACAAGGATTTCTTGTCAGACTATGGAATACTGTAAAAAGTGTACTCTTGTGTTAAATTATCATTATTAAGCGCTTTTTTTTACCGAACGAGCGTGAATTGACCGTGAACCAGGTGTATCTCAATAATTTTAATAATTCCTAATTCAATGTCGACTGCTGGACTTGTTTAGCGGAAATATCAATTTCGGATATTAAATTCAGTTCAGTGAATGCGGAAAAAATTGGAACGTGCCTTTTGAGTAACGATATCATTGTATGCGCTGGGAGAGCAATATCAATTTGTAACTGGACTTTCAGGAACGAAGGTCGCGATTTAGCCTGTGTCGAAGATAGGCGTGCGAGTACTCCTTAATGTGTACGCGATGTAAGCCTTGAGAAAAAATTGCGCTTTGATCATTTTTATGGGTCAATATAATTCTTGTCACAACTGAGTTAGGAATGAAAATAATTAAATATTTTGCAGAGAGGTTATTATTTTGGATACGTGTGTTTTTCTTAACTTTTGCAAATGAAAAAAATGCGTTACAGTTACATTTAAGACATTTTGTTATATGAAAAAAATGATAGTTAACCTACTCTTTTTATTCTTTCGCTTAAAGGTAGACAGTTGCAAGGAGTCAATAAATTATTATTTAGGCATTACTTATGATTTTTTTTTGTTTACAGCTTATTAATTATCGGTAGTAAAAGAAAATTATTTAAAGAAGTTGTAGTTTATTTGTGATTTACGTAAAACACTTTGTATATTGTACACAATTGTATATTGTATATATTAGCTTTTCGAGAAAAAAAAAGTTAAAAACACTAAACACCCTTATTTAAATGTGGTATAAAATCACTTCCGATCATGGAAAATATTGTATATTGATTCGTTATTCAGTGCAGTAGTTTGTCAGTACTACGATAACGATATATCTTATGTTTTTTTTGTCACGCAATCACGTAAAAACTATTGCACTTATCGGTATGAGACTATGACCAATCGACGTGGATCGTCGGTATATGATTTAGGCAATATATTTTTTGAAATCTATACATCCTTCATGATTTATTTTATTTACTTTGATAACCCAAAACGCCCAGCGAAGCGGACAGGCGACAAGTAAATGTATAATACGTGTCCTCCGAATTTTCGGAAATTGTACCATGTACTTACTCTTTGTTATCAACTATTTCGTTATTAATAAGGGTTCAAAAATAGACTATTTTTTTATCGAAATCTCCTCTAAAATAGATTTAGGGAGATAACAAAACATGCCTGTAAAAAATTGAACTTTTAATATTAATATTTAGAGGTCGCACATCACGAATTTCAATTTTTCATACAAGCAACATGGGAATAAATATTTTTCAGATTTAAAAATCAATGGACGGATTTGAATGACCAAAACATATTCTTGTGGGGAAGTGAACCTTACAAGAATTGTCCCTTATAATTTTTAGATATACCTATTTGTTCAAAAGTTATTCAAGTTTTTCTGAGATAATTACAATTTTTTTCCGAATTCCAGGTAAAATAATTATAGTTATTAATACACATCCTAAAAAGGTCATTTAAGAACTAAATTTTTTTAACAAGTCTTTCAAATTAATTTGTAAGACTTAATTTGTTAAAAACACCGTAGGTAATGAAAATAGTATTGTAATAGCAATGCATTAATACCGTTTGCTTTTTTTTTTACAAAATACATGAACTATTAAGATTCGTACTTTATTTATCTGTGAAATCACTCCTATATTTTGTCGTTCGTGGGACGATTTTCGCACTTCATCATAAAACACAATGTGGAATTTATAAGCAGCATTTAGGTTACGGCGTTTATGTTTGACAAATAATACGCTAGTGCGAAATGTAGAATTAGAATTAAAGTGAAATTACGGATTCTAGTGGAGTTCTGTGTCCTGTCCATTTACTTCTAAGCTAACGAAACAAATGTATGTACGGATACAAGGATATGTTTACGGATTTGGTATTTAAAATGATATCTTCAGTTTCCAATTTTTCGAATCCTTCCTCATATAGCGTTTTATTACCCCGTTTCCCGTACAGCTTTTATGAATATTCAGCGTATTTAAATTTGACGCTATTAGCAACCTTTTTTTTGTAGTACTCCGTCTAAATAGCTCGCAGTAAATTACAGTCGGACACCTTGGTCCGTTGTCGTGTCGCACACCGGCCGCGTGCTTGCACAACCGGTCAGTATGGATGGATGAATTTACGAAATTTGTGTTCTCTAAAATAATTTAACACTGTCACTTGACCACGGCGACCGGCGCTCTACTCCGATGACGAAATGTACTAAACAAATGTGAAGTTCTGTCCGCATATTTGTCTGTTTCTTCTCTTTAAATCTTAAATAAATCGTCGCATCTGAAATTCTATATTACCTAAAGCAGTACTCTAAAATATAGTGTCCGCTTTGTAATTTTCTTTAATATTCAATAACAGTACATAAAAACGTTTTAATTTAATAATTGCCATTCTTTATTGAATTCCAATTCTTACGCATTCATCAGTGATTTTTTTTGAGAATTATTACTTTTCAACATGCTGTTAGCTGTATGTCTGTGACCTCGAAACGTATCCAAAGTCTGACATTTCATGTCGACAGTTCACTTCGAGTGTATGCGTTAGAATTATTATATTTATTTAATAATTCCATTATCGATATCGCCGCCTAGCCGTTTTGAGTTCGGATGGCCGAGAGGTCCGGGTGTTGCGAGTGCTGTGAAATGTGAAGGCCGCGCGCCGAGGGCCCGGGCGCCGGCGGTCCCTGCGCCGCTCGGATGACGCGCCTCAGCGGACGCCGGCAGCTCGGCTTTTGCTTAATGCTTTTGTCGCCTCCCCCGTACTTACGGCGTTGTCTAATTTCTGACGGCAACTTCATCGTGTCCCACTTGCGATAGTCGGTTTTATCATTACGACTAAAGTTTTGATGTAGTTTCGGTTTCGGAATAAACGATTTTTTTTAACGTCTGATCTTCATTTCAGTCATGTCTCCTTGGATCGCAAGTGTGCTTCCTTTTCAGTTTTTATAATAACAAATAGATCATTTTGAGCAGGAAATTTAACATGAATGTTAAGACCTTAACAATAATTCTTTGTCATAATATGTAGAACTTATCACGGATCTAGGAAGAGTAGTTTTAGTGACTGGTGATAAATTGTCTCTTGCACGAATCTATTGATGCTATTTTTTGTACAGTGCTTCATATATATTTTTTTTTATTTATATAAGGAAGTTTAAATTGTGTATAATTTACATGCATTGTGGACTTTCATTCTTAACTCAATACGAAATGTTAATTATATAATATCAATAAAATTGTAAACTATATATTTTACAATTCTCGTGTAGGAGTACCGGCTGGGAACCGATAATAATAATAATCTTTCAAAGTATTTTTATGATGTTTTGAGCATTTTAACGAGGTCGTTCTAAATATATTTTACTCCTTACGGATCTGATCAAGTTTCCAATATTTTTAAATGTCGAATCTGGTTTTCGAATAATGACACATTTACATTTTGCGATAGAATTGAGAATTTCCGGTTTATTGACCGTGGACGACGGTTCGGAATTTATATGATGCGACTCCTGTAATGTCTCATCGTACCTATTATGGTCGCATTATTGGAATATGAATAATGATTAGTTATTGGAAAGAAGTTGTTATATAATATGTCGTATTTCTGTTGACATGATGAGCAGTCTTTATGTCATCCCAAAATGATTTTGAATGAATACTAATAATGCATTGACGCTTTGTGATTTCATGTTATTTGGTATATTTTATCATATTTTAATTTACTGTTATCGTCACTGTAAAATGTTTTTAAGTATTTATTACTAATAGTAATAGTAATAAATATGGCAACAATAGCTCGGTGATTCTTTGAAATTATTAAATTTGAAGTATTTTTTTGCAAAAATTTAGCTCATATGTATTGTTATTTCTCACGATTATCTGTAGAATTATTGTTATAATTTGTGTCATCACGAACATTTTTGTCGAACCGATGCGTCTCGACAGCTGTTATTGTCTTTTGATAAAAGTAAATACATCCCACTTACTGCGTGTATGGGCTCCATGGTGTTGTCGGACGCCATGCTTTCGGCTTTATAACTGGAACACAAGTTAGTCCACTGGACACTGCATTCACTGCGCGGGCTCGGACCGCCGGCGGGCCGGGCTCGGCGATGTCGCGTGCGTTCGGTGAGCAGTTGGCCTCTCGCCCTCTCCGTGGCGGCGTCGAACGACACGCCTGTACCGAGCGGCAAAGCGACTAGAGCCGTACTGAGATTGTTGCAACATCGCTTGCGGTTTATATATGAGTCTGCACGCTCGAAACTTTGCCGGCAAAATTTTGCAACAATATTTAAGATTGCTCTTAATGTAATACGTATTTACTTATTATATTATAAGCGATACAGTGAAATTGGAAAAATATGAAACAAAAAGATTTCGGAATTGTATTTATCTACAGTGGGACCTAGAAACCGGCCATAACATTCAATTTGGTTTCAGAAGCGGCTAGAAATGACCAATAGCAAACTATTAAATTTAAAAAATATATAAATACATGTATCACTTAGAATCGTTTTGAAAACAATATATGTCCACATTTTATGGAAATCTAATTCTTATTATTTTCTTAAAAAATGAAAATTTACAACCCGACCGATAGCAATATAAATATTTTTTTATTTAAGCGTATATTGTTATGAGTCATTTTCAAAACGGCATATATCTAGTGAGTTTATGGTGTTTTCGAAATGACTTACAACTTAATAATTTTATAAACAATAGATTTTCGTGTCACATTTTTTCTTAGCTATTGTACTTCCGTTTGGCATTTTGAAAATATTACTGAGATTCACGTGTTCATGGATACATATAAGGCTAAAATAATAACCATACAAAGATGAAGTATTCCGTCTACTTTATCGCTAATAATATTTGAGAAATCTACCTACTATGCCATATACGAACGTAGCTTAAATTCATATTGTAGAGCTTTTAGTGTAATTAAGCGCCTAATTCGTAAATTAATTCGATATTCTTGGTAGATGTTACACAAAGAATATACAGTAAATAATACTCAATTTTACATTAATTACGAATGTACTTAATTAGCTTTTTATTTCCTATGCAAAATTACGTTATGTAGGCTTAAACCGTTTTAACAATTACTGATTCTGTCACGTCTAATTATTTTTAGGTTTTGGGAGAATATAAATCGTGACACGGCGTCTGTCTTTTTTTTAAATATTTGCTTTCCTGCCTGTTTTACGGCAAAATATGTGTTATCCATAAATTACGTATAATTCGAAAAGGGGGGTAAGGTGTAGGTGGTTCGAAAAAAGATAACGAAATATGTATTACAAGGGGTGTGTGTTGGGATATCACGTGTATTTACTTTTTAGTTGACTCGTTGCCAGGCGACGATTTCCTTCCCACCCATCGTTATAACCTACCTGTACTTAGAGATAATATTCTGAACATTTTTAAGACAGATTGTACGAAATAATACACGTGATTTTGAGTAGGGGGCATTAAAAGTTGCTATCAAAAATCATGTAATTATTAGACGATCCCTAAGAAAAAAAAATGCATCTAATAATAGAATTTTTGATAATTAAAGTTAATATATTAAAAAAAATTGGAAACATCTATATTGAGATAATTAAAATTATTGCTTAGCAAAAATAATCATGATAACGTCGATACTAAGATAAATAAATTTTGAGAGCTTTTGTGTTTATAGACAAGACTACGTTTTATAAGCAAGTTTTCATTCGGAGAAAAACAGTTTTGTTATTATCACCATTCATACTATTAAAGTTAAGACCATCTCTATTTAAGTTCTCTGTTGAAAGATTCGTTTATAGTAACTGTTCGTCAGTCTTGGCAATACTAGTACTAGGGATAATGTAGTAATACTTGCCTCACAAATTAATAGATGTTTGTGATATGTTACTAAATTATTTTTCAATTTGTTAACGAGCCTTCCATTCAACTATAAATTTGTCATAAAATTTATAAAGTTTCTTCCATCTACATAATTGAAACAAACTTCGGATCTTCCTTATAATTTTATAACATTCAAAGCGGAAGCAACTCCTTGGTTAGTTCTTATTAATAAAGCTATTATTTTTTTAATTTATATACACGTTTTTTTTTTGTTAAAAGTATTATATTTCTAAACGCGTCATTGTTGCAACTTTTCTTGTACAAAATAATGTGCAATCCAGTTTTGGACCCAAAGAAATCACGCTATTTCCAATTTTAATCCCCTGCAAGCTTATGCCGAGTTGAAGCCCGACATAATACGTTGGACAACATTCTTAATTCAGCAGGCCATGCATATATTGTTCTATAAGTTATACCTTGTCATGTATAAAGTACCGTGTCCATGCTATTAACCGTTGAGGAGTGCCCTGCCCTCATAAGGAGACAAACCTGGCAATAGCATCAAATCATTTCTATTATTTCAGTGTATTATCATTAGAACCAAAGTATCAAAATTTGTTCTGAACACACAAACATATATGTGAAGTTAAGTAAAAACTTAAAAAAAATACGGATCTATTCAAATTGTTTACCAATACAGCTTCGGCGTGTCCCAGTGTTGGATGTCACTAGTTCATTGCCTCATAAGGTGTTCGATTGTATTATACTTGCTTTATTTTATGACCAAAAAGGTACACAATGTTAGTTTCAATAATCAAGTTTAAACACAAAATAAATTGTGCCTCAATTATAGGCGATCACGATAATAACTGATTAACAAAATTTTATGCAACATGAAAATATAAAGCATAAACTATTGAAACTAAAACTAATACTTCTCAGACAGCAAATAATATTTTTCATTCTGTATATATGTATATCAGAATCTAGGGATTGGGCTTTGACGGTGGACAAGAATGGGATTGGTATGAAAAAAATTGGTTGCCTGTAAAGTCGGTATACGGGCGAAAGTTTTACGTGACAACGACTTTGAATGGTAAAATCATTTTAATGTGAATATTCATTCGTATAGTAGGAAGAAGGATGAAATAATAGTAACAATTTAAAACATTTATTTATACAAAGAATTATATTTAAAACATTAATTTATACAAAGAATCTCGCACTGAATTTCATATTAACAAAATTTTATTTTTACCTTTACACATACATACGTATTTATATACAAATATACATACAATAACTTGCAATACATTTGCAAGCTATGCACTAATTCTCTAGTGCTGCGCGCGCGGCAGACCGATCATAGTTGAGTGGGAGAGAGACGCAAGGCATTCGGCGGGCCTCTCTCTCGTTCGGTGACTCATCGTAACGTTACCGAGCGTTACACTTTTTCATAAGTGACTCCCAGCCGCAACCTAATTTAAGACGTTGTCACGTCAAAATGAAAGAATTCATTCTATATCCACGTGGGCGCAGCCGCAGTCGAATGATAGTACTATTGTGATTAGCTCTGGAATGCACGAACCATAGAATCGCATATTTCTTAACGATTGATTGATCGGCAGAGATAACGTGTACATATCTACAGGAATATCGGAATGGGACGTCTGCCTGAGAAATGCAGTCGTTTAATAAATTATCGTGACACGTTAATTCAGTAGAAGCTTTATTTTAGATAACCGTATTTAAATTATTATCTAAATATGGTTATCTAAAAGATCGAAACTAATACGTTTCATTTTTTTTAATACAATTACGAGCAAATTATTGTTTAAGGAGGTATAGGACGTACAGTCCAGTCAGATAGTTTCGTAGCATTGTACATGTCGGAAGTATGTACGTACCCATAGAGAATGAACTTTTCTCACAACTGCACTTCTAAAAATCAAAAACTTAAGCTGACAATAACCACGTTTTAGCATATGAAAATTATTATTTTATGAATCTTAGGATTAAATTAGAACATAAAATTTTGTTAGTTGACAGGAAATTTAAGTAACATAATAAAATAAAATAATTTAATATCCTTGTAAAATTAATAATAATTCCGGCAACATAGCAAATCCCACCGCGTTTGCGCATGCGTTCGTTGCGCATATACTTTCTTTAACCTATTTCATTGAAACTAAATTTCCCACGCGACCCACCATTTGCGACGTTGGCGTCAATATAACTCACTTTAGGTATGGCTGAATATTTTTTTGAATTTACACTTATTGAAATTAATTATTTTTGTAACTAAGTACCCTCAAAGTGATTTTATTTTCTCAATAATTTTAGGATTTTTTTTCTATGTATATTGAGTTTTTCAAACCTTTGTCATTATTTTTTTAATTATGAAGTTTATCAAAACAATAGGTTTGAGACCTTACGTTGATGCCATTACAATGTTAAATTGCCTATTTTTAATCTCGTCTTATAAAAAAACTATGAGCCCTAGGTCTCTGAAATTTTCACACAATACGTATTAAATATATTTTTGTCGATCATAAATTTTTTTAATTGTTCTCAATATTTCGACTTAACTCCTATACATCCTTAAAAAGAAATCTATTCTAGTTAGAATTATATTTCATAAAACTCTTCGAATTTCTTAATCAATTCAATCTGTTATGCTTTCGGTTTATTCATGCCCGTTTTGCCTATCATTTTTCTAAGACGTATATTTTAAACCGATTTTTTTTATATATAAATTCCGTAATCAAAATTTTTATCTCAAAAATACCAGCAAATTAAATAAAGCTAGCTTGGTTTAATACTTTTTAAAAATAAGTATTCTAATTTGTAAATCGTCATCACTAAATCAAAAAATTATGTATTTTTAAGATTTTGAATCAAAATGGCAAAAACGGAACCTTTATAATTTCGTCATGTCCGTCCCGTATGTTACAGATGTTTTACTAAAAAACTGCAAGATGTACTGATGAAATTCAAAGTATAGGTGTCGTCTATAAGCCTCTATTTAGTTTGGTAGTTGAATAAAGAAAATAAATATTTCTAGGGGGGCACTCCATATTGTAAGAGAAGCTGAAAAAAATTTTTTCAGCAAATTTCAACGTGTGGCACATATTTCGACAATTCTTATAAAAGCATTTTAAAGTTTCTAAGCAATTTTTTTGACTAATTGAATATTTTCGGAAATGATATCCGAAATTAGCAGAAACTGTCCCCCCATCTCTTCATTTTTTAAACCCTGTGTCCAAATAAATGAAAAAAATAACGATGGAAACGCTTAATAAATAGTTTCAACGCAAATGATTTTGAACATGATTGAATATACTGTTTTTGAGTTATAGCCGAAAAACTGCGCTTCTCAACAAAATAACACAAGTGCCACGAAGATACGCTCATTTGCTGATGCACTTTAGTTTACACTGATGTGTTAGTAGTGGTCGACAGACCTACTTGTTTTTCTACTTATAGGCGACTAAAGTGCTTATAACTATACTGTGCGGGAAACGTGGAAAAATTGTAACAACGTACATTTTTCATCTGTAGTGCGTTTTTGTGTAATAATGGCTTTGGAATCCTAAAATGAACATGGTCCGACATGCTCTTGGCCAGTTGTTAGTATTATTATCAAATTCCTGGTGTATAAAGCATGTATATGTATGACAAGCTCAATGATTGTAATAATTCATGTCTTGATATATACACACTTTTGTCCTTTAGTTAGTTTCAAAGATTTGGGTAGCATACACAGGTGCACTAGAAACAAGTATTTTATTGTAGTAGGTAATGACATTGATAATTTGTCAACACGGGAAGTAAATTAAAAAACGACAACGTTTTTGGTTTCATAAGTAATGTATATAAATGTTGTTAGTTTGTTTTTATAATATAAAAGTTTTCAAAAACTTTCATAACAAAATTTTTAAATCACATATTTTCGTTTCTATATATTGAGCTGAAACACAACAGAATAATCATTATTCAATGTGTGATATTGTGTCATTTAAAACGAAACACCAATTGCGTGTTAGGAATGTCCGCGACTTTAAATATAAAATTTCATACATATATTCTCGTTATTCGACGTCGGTTAAATTTCGATTCGCTTTAACGCCTCAGTTAATTAGTGCTCAAATATTAACTTTTCCATACTAAAATTGGAAAACAGAAAATAATTGTCCATCTGTTCAGTATTTTTCAGTAGTAATGAATCTGCAACTATGTAAATAGGTGAAAGTTTAAAGATTCAACGTTCGGCGAGTACGCAAAATCAATTTTCGAGATCTGGGTTAGCTATAAATTTTCTTGCGTTTCGCCGCTGTCATTTGAAGTTGAGCATTATCATAGAAGAGATAAGCCTTCTTTTCTTTTCGTTTAAGCTTATCCGTTACTTTATTTGAAGTAACTGTTTTGTTGTATCAATTCCCAGTGGATAACTCTTTCACGGAAAAACACCGAGGACAAAAATAAGATCTTTTGTGTAGTCGTCGTCGTTAAATTGATCGTTCATAATTTCCTTTGACCGAATTACGTAAAATATATTAACAATTTACATAATTATAAATATCGAATTATGTACATAATGTGATTATAATATATGTTATAAAAATGATTTTGTTAACTATTTTAAATATTATTGTACATAAGTTTGGTATCAGCTTTATAATTATGATAAAAAAGTTGAGAATAGACAATGCTTTTCATTGTTGTACCCTAAGGCGCAAATACATTTATAAGATTACTCATAAGAAGACATTAAGCCATTAAAAATATATTTCTTCGGTTTGTTGTCAAAATCTTTCTTTACCAAGGCCTTTGTTTCATCGGCTGTTAAAAAACGCTGCCCCTTAAATATCTCGTATAAATATCTAAGCAGAAAATAATCGCTGGGTCCGAAGTTCCAAGCTGTATGTACGGTGGGTGGTCAAAGTATACTAAGACGTTTTGTTCATGGGCTTACTCTGTTGCTTGAGGAGTATGCACTGCCTTGCCTCTTTTTTTTGATTGACTCGTACATGACGTAATAAATTAAAATAACATACCTCAACATTTTAGCGACACAAAGGTCTTATTTTATAACCCTAACAGAGAAAAAAATGCTACAGTAGCGCTGTGTGTATTTATTCTATCTATTAAAAGACAGTTGTTAATCACTAAAGCCGTTAAATGCTGTACTAGACGTCTATAAGAGTAATAGAAGGACTATCTTAAGGATGAAAGACAAAGTAACGACTTACATCGCTACAATGCAAGCGAAGTATCTTTTCTTATAGCTTCCAACAAATCTAAAGACTAAGGTCTGTTAAAGAAATAGGTATTTGCAATAGCAAATACCTATTTCTCTACCTCTTAAGGTTTTAGAGAGGCTACAGAAAACTCCCATAAAACCCTAAAGATTGTACAAAAACAATCATTGACGACATTATTTCTTCGAAAACGCCAATTAAGTCTCTCCTAACCCCAGATGCTTTTATATTGCTTACGGTGGATGTCTTTATTGTAGATTTTTTAGTTTCAAATATCACCTAAGTAGGTAATAGGGACATATTCATCTCCTTTGTAATCCCTATCTGATTGGTCAAGTGTTGTTGTAGACTTATCTTGGTTTAGAATATTATATGACGATGAAAGAAAATTTTAGAAGTATCAGAAGTAGATTGATGAAAATAGACGAAAATCGGTAACGGAATATCGTTATGCTAAACTATAAACTTACTATAGAAGAAAGAAAATTATCAGAAGAAAATGTGATCCGAAATGTTCATTCGAGTAATGGGAGTAAATAAATGAAGGAATACATTCTGTTTATGTGGGCGAAGCCGCTAACGATAAGTTATAGGCAACATAATAAAAGACAAAATAAATACTACGATAAACAAAATAAATATTTTATATTATGCTAACTATTGTAAAGAAAGTATTTACCTTAAATAAGTCAATGGATTTACAGAACTATTCATCTGCAGAGTTCTGCCTGCCAGATGTATGGACTAGAAATTTTTGCGAATAATATTGATCCTTAAAATCGTTCATCCATATTTATCTAATGAACGCTTGAGATTGTTGCAACGTCTATTTTGATTGCGAAGCAGGTAAAGAGCGCTTTTGGAAATATATATGTTGCAGAGCTGCCTTAATTATCACCATACTGTATCCATAGAAGTCACAATTATACTCGTTTATAAATTTGAGCTATATAACCAGTGCAGGTTATCAAAACGCAATTCAAAATGGTACAATACAAACGAAAATACTACATATTAAACGATTTGCTTGATTTTACGTTAATTGTACGTAACACACATACATTTAATGACGTGCCACTCATTTCCAATGGCTAAATAATAAAATAGGTACAGTTTGGATACAATTTCACGTAATTTATACAACGTTCCATATAAGTAATAAATTATTACATTTTGTTAAATAAACAAGAAATTATCAGCCCCTTAATTATTTTTCTAGTAAAATATATACACATTCACGATGTACTTTCCTTCGCAATGATATTTTCAAATTTCATAGTTTACAAAAAATTGTTCTTATTCCCATCCATTACATTTCTTATCACTATTGCAAATTGTATAATGATGTATATACGGTTTTGAGTTTCACATATATAAAAACAAATAAAGTTTGTAACCTAAGGAGATTTGTCACAAGGAAATGCATTTAAAACTATCTTCGAAACGTTACCAACTTTCATCGTGATGTTAATGTAATTCTAGAAACAGTTCTTATCGCCTTTATAAACCAACACTACACTGACGCTGAAAGCGTCACATTTATACCATACCATATCAAATATTCACATATATACCATCCTTTTGACACTCAAAAAATTATGTAACACTATTAAAGCATTAATATAGCTCTCTTGTACGTCTTAAGTATGTTCTATATTCTATTGTATCATTGTCAAAGAACATATGCCTATAAAAACTCTTAATTATTAGCGCTCGTTATAGCCTCTAGATCTTTTCCGTTGCAAAATATCACTTGTTATTTAATTTAGCTCTGAATGTTATTCGGAATGGCATTCATTATAATTATTTTAGGTATTTATCATTCTAAAATATACTTTATCTGTTTCGCTGCTGATTGACGAATCTTAAACTTGTCAGAACCTTGTTAACCTTAAATTTCCTGTTTCCTATTGGGATCCCATTATCGAATCCAGCTCTCACAGCTTTTTATTCTAGAAAAAATTTCTACCTCTGTCTCTACTCATATTAAAAAAACTCTTCGCAACATCTTACACGTAGCTACATTTTCATCCATCCAGACGTAGTCAACATTTTAAGAACCCATTGTACATTGACCTCTAATTTATCAATTTTTTCGTTTACGCTTTGCTTACAAATGCCCATATCTCTAACACTCTCCGATTGTTTATTCGCCGGTTTTCTTAGATCAATTCCTCTACTTTTTCCACAATTTGTCGGTAACGGTCGAACGGGTCGTTTACCACGGAGCTCGTCTTCAAAGCTCTCACAGGTTTGTATTGGTTGTATGAACTGCTTCGACCAAAGTTTTACAATGAAATTTGTAAGGTAAGAATTACCAAATATATTTAAAATAAGCTGTCTGATTTGCGATGGCGCATTTCTCTCTTAGTGGAGTGCTTGATGTTCAGTTTTACTATGTTACGTTTTTCCTGCAACGTGTTCAAAACAAATATACGTTTATAGGAACTAAAATCCAATAAACAAATGAATGCTATTATTTTCATAAAAAAAAAAACCGGGAAATAAAATTATATAACGACCATTATAATTTTCGCATTATGTATAGTCAAAAGAAATAACTTTTCAGTTTGGCCTCGTACATCATATATCTTTCAATATTATTATTATTTAGAACATTGAAATTTTCTGGTCTCACATTACCATAATTACATTTTTTTTTTTAATTTAATGGTAATGAAATGTATTTAATCTCGCTAATTTATTATTTTGGCTATAAAATAATAAAAAAATGTATCTAACATCAGGGAACTTTTACATTTCACCATCTCTGTCCGTTCGTCTGACTATTTGTTTGTCCGCTGCTTAATTTAGAGACTTAATACTAAGAAACCGTATTTCGGTACACATATATTAGTCGGGGAAAAGTTTTTTCGTATTTTATAAGGAAAAAGTTGTAGTAAAAGATCTTTGGTTGTGCTGTTTGTGTCTGCCTAGTTTTGATACCATTAAAGAAATGACATTTTAAAATAAGAATAACAAAAAGTAATAAAAAAATGGCCAAGAGCATGTTGGACCATGCTCATTATAAAGTTCCGAAGCCGTTTACTACGTCAAAATTACTGAACTAAAAACGGTTGAACCAGCTTTGTATTATTCTTACCGTCACTGTATAAGGTCAATAAACGTTAGATTCAGATATTTTGGTGGACAGAAAAACAATAGAAAAATGGCGTGACACTATTTTTAAGATTCGGAGCCAAAATGGTAAAAACAGAACCCTTATAATTTCGTCATGTGCGTCCGTCCATCCGTATACCACAGGTATTTTACTCAAAAAGTACATGATAAATATTTATGAAATCGTGTGGGTATATTGTATGAGCCGCTATTTTCATTGGCAGTTAAATAACAAAAATAAATATTTCTAGGGGGACACTCCATACATGTGATCGAAGCTAAAAATTTTTTTTTTCAGGCAACATCAACATGTGACTCATATTTTGTCAGATTTTTTAACAACACTTCTTGGCGATTTTTTTGATTAATTGGATATTTTCAAAAATAATGTCTCCGAAAGTAGCATAAATTGTCCCTCCTCCCCTTATTCTTAAAAATATTACAAAAGTACGTAAATATTTTCAATGAAAATTATTTTGAAAATGATCGAATATACCTTTTTTGAGTTGTTGCGGAAAAATTGCGCTTCTTAACAAAAGGACATAAGCGCTATGAAAATGCGTTCTTTTGCTAGTGCACTTTAATTTACACTAATTTATGAATGAAAGTCGAAATACCTACTTGTTTCTCGGGTTATAAGCTATAAAAATGCCTATATCTATTTTTGTGCAGGAAACATGGAAAAAGTGCAAGAACGTAGTTTTTTTTCATCTATAGTGCATTTTTTTTGTAGTAAAGGTTTCGGAACCCTACAATGAGCATGGTCTGATATGCTGCTTTTTGCTATGGCTGGTTTTTTTTATTTAGGGATCCGTTTGTGAAATATTAAGCTTAAATTGCTTTTTGTTAGAGTCAAATGTCCACCCCTCAAAAGTAAATGGTTATTTTTGCATAAATGAAAAAAATCATGATAGTAGTTCATGACAGTAGCATATAAAACGAAGGTAAAAAAAAACTGTCACAGCTAAGTAGGCCTTACTAATTATCGAGTAATAGTCGATCAACTTTTAAAATATACTTGCGAGGAGTAAAGCCAAAGTATCGTACAAATTTCATTGGGAAATTATCTAGATAACGTTGTTGGTTGTGTAAAAAAGTAGTAAAGGGTTTAGCCGGATACGTATGACGAGTCGGCCCCCAAATGGGAATCGATATCGAAACTTATGTTTTAATATTGATTTGATGTTCAAACACGATTTATGTACTTTTCGCGACCGACTTCAGCTTTGACCTTGAGAAGAGCAAAATATGCGTATGCTTGACTATTACTGAATATAATATATCTCTGAAGCTAATTAACATAAAGAAGTGAAACTGTGTTAGGTTACATTACAGAGTATATCACATATATTTTTAATAATTTTTAGAATAAAAAGTTACATAAAAAAAAAAAATATCATTTTTTTTCTGAGTTCTCTGTGACTTACAATCACGAAATAAATATATGTTATGCTCCTTTGTGTGCTCTTATTACCCATAAAAGTACCGTGAACAAAAAAGTTGGTGCAACACAATGAGAAGAAATTATATGTGATTTCTGTCTTATGGTATACCCCTGTATTATAAGGTACACATAACATCATTGTTTACTAATTGTAGATGGTACGTATGTACGACACCAAATAAGTGAAAATAATTATTATCAAAGAAGATCGTACTCAGGGCAAAAGAAAACACTTATGTAAGCCATTTACAATATGTACAACGAATGAGTTTGTCGTTGATTTTGCTGGACCTTTTTACGGAACTCTAAATGATGCTTCAATTATGAAAGTTATTTTAAGGCTTAAAAAAACTTTTGTTACCCAATGATACATTTATTGTAGATCGCGAATTTAGGGATGACGTAGAGTTTTTGAATGACAAGGGTTTCAACGTTCTTATGCCGGCTTTTAAAGGTAATAAACTTCAACTCGGTACAGAAGAAGCTAATATATCGAGAAATATTACGAAAATCAGGTGGGTAGTAGAAGCTGTTCACGGTAATATTGCCCAAAAGTATAAACTTTTACATTATTCTCTCGATAATAAGATGTTGCCAAAGTTGGAACTGCTATGTAAAATTATCGGTTTTCTGTACAGCACTTATGAGAAAAGACTTAATTCGAATGGTAGTTTAAGTGACATTATAGTACAATATATGAAAAGTAGAATGGATATAGAAAATACTTTGAGTCAAGAAGTACAAAGTCAGCGTTGGAACCGAAAAAAAAACTACAAAATGTTTTAACGGCATCTGAACTACTTGATTTTCCACGTTTAACTGAAGTTCAGCTCAAGATTTTATTCACAGGCTCATATCAATTTTCACAAGCTTTATCTTACTTGGCCGAAATAATGGACGATCAAAATAATCTCTCAGTACAATATGTGAAATCAGCACCTAATATCATCAAAGCAGAAGTAAAATCAAGACATATAAATAGAAAAGTCTATCGAATTTACATTCACTATATTTCCGAAGGTAATGACTACAATAGTATTCTTCGTTATTGCTGTGATTGCCCCAATGGCGAACGTACAGTGGGATGCTGTTCTCATGTAGTAGGATTTCTTTCAAAACAAATGCTCGACATCATCTAATGAGCATCGCCTTAAGATCTACTACAACAGAAAGAAAAATTAGACGTCCTAGTTACACATTAGAGCCTTGGGTAGACCGAGCTATTACAACAGGAACCAAGAAGAAAAGGTGATTATAGTACAGAGCAAAGCGGAAACTTAAAAGGCTGTCGATGACATTTGTCAAGTTCTTAACGGTCGCTAAAACTTCTTCACCAAGCTGAGAACATAAACAATGAAAAATCCAGAAAGGATTTGTTTAAGAGCTCGACACCATCTACTCAACTCTGCTTTAAGTTCTTCTACAATAGAAAGTTATTCGCACTTGAGAGATTCGCATAACAAGACAGTAGTTTTTACAACAGGAACCAAGAAGAATAAACGACATTAGCACAGACTACAGTAGAAATTAGAAAGGCTGCAGATGAACTGTTCCAACTCTCAGAAATGGACGTCAAAGCCCGCACCAAGCAAAGGAAACGAAGAACGAAAGAGAAACAAAAGGAACATACCTTCCCCACTATATTTATTGACACACTATAGTCTCTATTACCTATCCCGAATCCAGTTTCTGGCTAAAGGTTGCACGAATATCGGCTGGCTCTACACTCCCGTCACTCCTAATCCAAGCTAAAACCTACACTCCCCCTGATATTTATGCTCCCTTCGGTGTATCGGGACTTGTCCCTTTCAGTCATTGCGACTGGCTGAAGGTTGAGCGATGATGATGATGATGATGATGATGATGATGAACAGTGAAGATGGTTAATATTTCGTTTCTTGTATTTTGATAGACACCAAAAAGTAATAATAATGAATATTGAACACTGGCTGTTTTTTTTTTTCATTTCCTTTTAACTATTATCCCGTCTCTTAAGATTATTTTCTTATGTTTTAAAACAAGCTGATGTGAAATTTCGAAAAAAAAAACAATGATGTAATGTGCACCTTATAATATACAGGGGTATACCATAAGACAGAAATCACATATAATTTTTTATCATTGTGTTGCACCAACTTTTTTTTTCCCATGCAATTTTTATGGGTAATAAGAGCACACAAAGGAGCATAACATATATTAATTTCGTGATTGTTAGTCACAGAGAACTCAGAAAAAAAAAGATGATTTTTTAAATGTAATTTTTTATTCTAAAAATTATAAAAAAATATATGTGATATACTCTGTAATGTAACCTAACACCTAGCGTTAGTTTCACTTCTTTATCTTAATAAGCTTCAGAAATATATCACATTCAGTAATAATTAAGCATACGGATATTTTGTTCTCTATCTCAAGGTCAAAGCGGAAGTCGGTAGCGAAAAGTACATAAATCGTGTTTGAACATCAAGTCAATATTAAAACATAAGTTTTGATATCGATCCCCATTTGGGGGCCGAATCCGTCATACGTATCCGGCTAAACCCTTTATTAACTATGAAAAGTTATAGAAATATAAAATCATGTGGACCCATTTTTAGACGTTATTAGCTTTTAAACCGTGAACTCAATTAATAGGTTCATAGTGTCAAACATAAAGTCCTCTATGCACACCGCATATTGTGACGGATAACTATGGAACTCTACAGAGTGCGTACACGCTCTTGCTCGATTTTATCTATGAAATAATATGCGTTTCAATCTTGCATTCAGTAAATCATTGAATATCACCTGTCGTAGTAGACTTTTGTTTTGGCACAAAATAAGTGACGACAACTTTATATATTCGAAGCATGAGTTAAATTTTTAGTAAATCACTATTAATGTCAACTAATGCATCACTTCTTTTTGTTGTGGTAGTTGCAATTAGTTTTAGAAGACGTATTGAAGTTTTTAAAAGCGCTAATGCGATTCTATTATTAGATAAAATTAACTGTCCGTTATTTATTGGCAAAAAAATAATTTTGTTGGCATTAAAGATTTTTGTTGCAATAGAAAATGATACTGTGTACAATGATGTGTCGTTAATATCAAAATTATTGTGAATGTGTTTACTTTAAAAATATCCTTCACATTGGTACTTTGGAAGGAAGAAGGAATGAAGTATTTGTCTATTATTTTTTTGTTTTAGTGAATAAAAATAATATACGCAAACGGGGCCGACGATTAAAGTACCCTAAAATACAACCGAAAGCAGTCAAAATGTAGAATGATAGATACTTCAATCGCATTAGCATATGAGGATGTATGTGCATCATTCAATGACACAGAAGATAAATAACGCTTTGATAGTAGTTTTTGAAAGTATTAAAAATAAATTTCCTTATTTTTTTTGTCATGGCGACGTCATTTTACGTATGTACTAAAGCTTGTGTGTATCTAACTTTTTTTGTCTTAAGCATTACATCAGCGTAAATAAGAATCTCTTGATAATTACATTTACTTTTAGTAAATAAAACGTTCATAGCATTTTATTTCGATTTCGATGATATGTGAGAAAATTTGTTATGCTCTGTCAATACTTATTTAAAGTTTTTTTACTGATTAGCCAGCGATGGTGGCTCAGTAGTTTAGAGCTTAGCCTTCGAATTAGAAGGTATTGGATTCAATCCTGAAGAAGATGCTATATGTAGTGGATTTTTCAATATTTGTTTTATGTATGTATATATCATTGAATTTCATGTTGAATATATCATTATTGATATTTAAAGAATGCAATGTAAATCTAAGAATTACAATTCTTCTCATTATTTATTTAATATAATATTAATAGTATAGATTTTAATTAAAAATTTCATTCGTTTCTCCATCAGCAAAAAAATTTCCATCACTCATAAGCCAATAAAGAATATTATAATTAAGATGACAAATTGAAAATTTTGGTGGTATAGGGATCTCTATTTTTCTTAAAAAATACAAAACATCTCAAATCGATCTTTGGTGACCCAATTCTTCATGTTATTAACTTTAATTTGTCAGTTAGGTACAGTTACACAATTTATTAATTTTAGTAACACAGAAAAAATATCAGAATAGTCTTTTAAAACGGATATTTACATTTTACATGCAAATAGGACCTATTTAAGCCTCCAAATTTTCTACGTAGATTAATCTATACCAACACTTCAAAATGTCAGTTAGATTTTATAAACTTATTTACAATTTTTCATTTTAAACGGAAAAAAGTGTTTTGTCGAATACGACTTTTAGAAATAAGTAAACACGCGTTTTTTACGCACACGTGTTTTAGTATGCAGTAGCATGGTGTGCACGGGTTGTGGAGCGCTACGCCACCTCATGCTTATCACTACGTCGCCTTAAATATAATGCTAATGCTAGAAAATAAGTAAATTTATTACTTTGCAAAGAATTTTCAGTATTGTACCAAAATATTTATAGAAAATAAAATCTTGTACGCTTAAAAATTATCTAACAAAATAGTTTTGTGGTTCTGCTTATTTTGCTTTGTGATTGTGTAACCCACATCACATATCTCTACCGAACACCTGCGGGCCTAGCATGACGCTCTAAACAAGTGTATCTTTATAGGGCTGTCCTTGTCGCTAACATAATGAATGAAAGAAATAGTCCTACATATATGCATTTCTCTAAGAAGTTATGTTAGGCTCGCTGTTACTCTCAAGAAGACAGTATTCATTAATGCAGTGTGTGATAAAAACTTCAGGTATGCCTTCAAAGATTTTAATGAAGCTCTGACGTATAGCATCATAATGTCGCCGTGAAAGCAAGTAATGATTAACATTTCAGAAATAAGTTACAAAAATACTCAGCGCTGCAGCTCATCAAGGCTCGAACTCGCATGTTTGGAGTCGGCCGTGCAGATCACTGTTGTGTTATTTTAATTAATAATAATCCAATTTGAATTTTGCTTCAATTATCAATGAGTTAATTAAAATATGAGACAACAGAATGGATCCGGTCATACTTTTAGTTGCAAATTTCAAGTGAAATTTCGTAAAATTAACTACACATTTCTGTTGTCAGACACGTCACTGTTGAGTTGTACCCCTCCCATAATCTTTTTATAGTATTTCAGTTTAGGCAGTTTGGGTATTAAGCACTTCACGCTGGCCCGGAGTGACTGCAAATGACGTCATCGATGCGGTGACTGCATCCGGGACTGACAGTTTAAAGTCCTCTTGAAGACACGGAAGGAGTGGTTTAAGTTAAAAATTCATCGGTTACATTATAATCTATTCAAGATTTGAACCCCCTACCTTTTGGTCTTAAGGCAACGTTCTTATCGTTCGCCACCACCATTTACCGTGTAATATGGGATGAGTTGTGACTAGAGAGGAGTTTCGGTTTTATTCTATTTTAATATTCGGTTAACCACTATAATTTTGAATTTACATAATTATTTAATATTTTTATTGGACAAACACTTTAAAGAAAACATATTCGCCGATACAAGGTCTGTTAAAGAGTGTTACGAGATTTTTAGGAATTAATGATTTTTTAAATTTTTTTCGTCTTTTGATTACACTTAACATTATCTCGCAATGATTACTTTAACGTAATATCAGTAAATATTTCAAACGTCATGGCCACTCGTCGCCTACCTGCAACTGATTGACATTTGACATCCGCTCGCAATCATCTCGTTTACAATACAGTTATTTCATATCGCGAGGTGTAGTTCATTAGAGATAATATTCGACGTGTTTATTGAAAATACTCTACGACACGTAAAGGCTTCATCGTAATAACGAGAGCTAAATATGTTCGCGTAAGAGTGGCAACAATCGAAAACTCTATTGATTGAGTTAATCACGCGAGTCTTAAATTGCTCCCGACGACACCTTGACCCACTAGCTACAGATTTGAACGTAGACACCAAATGCAGGGTTACTGCTGCCGGTATTACTCAGTTTGCAATTTATTCAATTTTACAATTACATTTTTGTGTTAGACGTTCATTTCGATATAGTCGAAATCGTTTAGATTATTATTATAATACGTACAATAGAGAAGAGGTAGCTAATGATCATAATTTTCCTTGAATTTAATAATACGGCGTTATTGGAAATACACTGGCGTCGTGCGATATTGTCTATGCGCATTATTAATAAGAAACATTTTCATTGACGATGTTACAAAATACGGAATTAATTAAGTACCGAAGTAATGTTGGGTGCCGTTTCGATTTGAACATTAGAGATTCTCTGCGCTAATGAGCATTAACGTCTTATATTGACTAATCTCTATAAAGCGTAGTCGATGAAAATGATTTAGATATTTTTTCAGTTCAAAAGACTTCTGTAATAAATATATTGTGTTGCAAAATAATGCAGATAGCGATCGTCGCATTTAATGTGGGCGTTTTATTTCACCTAAGTTATAAGCGAGCGTGATGTTTTCTGCGGTCGCACGTACGAGCCGAGGCGCGTTCGCCGATCGCCCTACACGGCGCTCGTGTATTAGTCCGCGGCGAGGCGACAGGAAACACGGCAAACGTTCTCCGCAAGCGCACTTCAAGAACAATCTCATTGTGCAACCGCGTCGAAGGGCCATTAGTGGGCCACATCAGAGCCGGCGATGTGCCCGCGCTCCGAATTGTCTTACGCTCCATTCCCTGATCCGAATAAGTACTGCGGCGAATCGACAGCGGCCGCCTCGTGTTACGCGGAGAGGAACGTTGCGTAACGGCAAACGTACACCGGCGCACTCGAGGAAAAGTATTTCAATGCTTTGGTCGCAAAAAAAAAATATCGGAAAGTGCCTTGACACATTTTTGTCGCGCTGCATATATCCGATGCATAATAAAATAAGCGATTTCTATAATGCGACTGCTATATTTATACACCGACGGCCGAAGTACACCTACTCGCGCGATTGAATGCTTATAAGCAATAAGGTTTCCAAATAAATATATTGGACCATTACCGTTATCAGTGTAAGTAATGGTGCATATCAATCGCGCCTACTCGTGTGATCGTTGTGATAAAACGAGACCACGGCTATGCAAGTTGGTGCTTTCAGTTACAATACTGTTTAATTTTTGTTGAAAATGCTTATTTTACGATCATGTAATTAAAGCAGTGAGGATTGTTCTCGATTCAAATTCAAATAACATCCAGTTTTAGATTTGTATTTAAATTTATAAAGTTATATAATTCAAGTTATAAATAGTATTTTGATTTTAAATTCTCTATTTTTAGGGTTCCGAGCCAATGGCAAATACGGGGACCCTTATGGTTTCGTCATGTCTGTCTGTATATATGTCATACACATTTTATCCAAAAACTACAAAAAAATATATTAATGAAATTTATAGTGTAAATATCTTGTATAAGCCGCTACTTAGTTTGGTAGTTAAATATCAAAAATAAATATTTTTAGAGGGTGAGCACTTCATACAAGTAACGGAAGCTGAAAAAAATTTTTTAAAGTGAAAACTTTTATAGGCGCGTTGGGCATTTTTAGAGATAGAAAAAAACTATTAAACTCGTGACACTGTTACCGTACCGTTACCGTAACCGACATCTCTGTATATAAGTATCTACATATATTGGCCCCGTTTACATGAGAGTAAATTTGGGTTGAAATATATTGATAATATAACTATATACAATATAAATATATATATATATATACAAACAACACAGATATATATTCATGTCGGAACTTTTCGTATTGTATTTGTATATTTACGTTTTAAGCAATAGATTGTAATTTTTATATGTAGAATAATATGCATTATTTTTATGTACAATAGCGCATTAAATGAAGAGTGTAATATAATTTTTGTAGTAGTAGTTTATAATAATGAAAAAAAAAATACTTCATTTAAAAATATTTTCTGCACAATTAAATATTAGCTGACTATTTAAAAAATATTTCCTGACGATTCAAAAAATACATACGTAATTGTTCTTTTCACTTCTGTCGGCACTCCCGGAATACCAATGTTTTTTTTTCAGTGAACATCAACCTGTGACACATTTCGATAGTTCTTTTAAAAAAATTCAAATTTCTAAGTAATTTTTCTGATTACGTGAATAATTTCGGAAATATTGCTTCGAAAGTTGCAGAAATTGTGTCCCACACCCTCTATTTTCTGAACCGTATGTCCAAAAAATATGAAAAAAAAAAATAGCGAAGGTAAATCTTAATAAATATTTTCAACAAAAATTATTTTCAACGTGATCAGATATATATCGTTTTTGAGTTATTATCGAAAAACTGCACTTCTCAACTAAAGGACGTAAGTGCCATGAAGATAGGCTTTTTTGCTGATGTACTTTAGGTTACACTAGTTTCATAGTAATAGTCGACGTTCCTACTCGTTTTTCTACTTATATGCGATTAAAATACTTACAACTATTCTGTGCGGGAAACATGGAAAAAGTGGAACGATGTAATTTTTTCATCTGTAGTGCATTTCTTTGTAATAAGGCTTCGGAATCCTATAATGAGCATGGTCCGATATGTTTTTGTCTAGTTTTTTTTTATCATTTCATGCAGACAACTAATGCTAATTGCACTTGAACTTGCACAATATTACATTTTTATGTGTTATATTTTTTTCATGTTTATACACTAATAGTTAAAAAGACTTATAAGTTTTACTTATTTTTTTCTATTTTATAGTAAATTATTTCTATCATATTTTCTTTAAATGTTGAATATTGTGTAAAACTTGCACCTCTATTACGTAAAACCATTTTCGTGATAAGAGTTGCAACAAAATAATATTCATGGCCCACCCAACATGACAATTTAAGACAACAGTGATTTATAAAAAATGTATTTTTGGTACTACTTGTTAAACTCGTTTCAAGATTATGTAAAACTAAAAAAAAATTTACTTTTTTGTGTATAAACACTTCTGTTAAAAATATCCATAATTTTTAAAACACAGTTTTCAATATTAATGTAAGCTATTTGTTCATACAATCCTTATAAAAGTTAGACGCCTTTAATTGCATGATTGCATAACTATAAAAAATTATTGTTGTGTAAGTCTGTAGTGTGCAAATTCTTAAAATCAATAGAAAATTGTGAAAGTAGAAAAACGCGTTTTTTTTTTTGTTATTACAATCAGTAACAGAGCGCAATAACAAAAGCAATGTACAGATCGGTACTTCTAGTCTATCGACGTGTGTAAGCGCATTGTGACGTGCGACCTTACGTATATGATGAGAAGAGGAAAAACGCGTAACGAGAGTAATCAGGTAGCGCAGTCACGTCGCCGAGGGCGCGCCGAGGACCGGGCACAAGGTGCCGCTCCGAGAGCTCTATCCTACTACGTAATAAAACAACTGGTGTTTTAAACTCGATACATTTCTAACTACAAAAGTATCTTCTAGTGGACTGCAACTATGAAATATTGTATCACAAGGTTATCCATAAAATAACGTCATGGAAAATTGAAACACATTAGATTCTCCTTTCCTCTCGACTCTGTAATATTTTCATACACCTCCGATTCTGCCCGCGAACGTATCACGATACTCGTGACTCTGCGTCAGAACAATGTAATTGTCCAATCCTATACACTCCGTCATTGTAATTACGGGTTTTTTTTCGCATGGTGACGCGACACATCAAAGGCGTCACCGATCCAGCGTATCGAATGCACTATTAGGGAAGCGTCCATTGTAAACATGTTTGACGTAAAAAAATATAGTATTCTTTACATCGCCTTCTTCCTAGGATAACAGCGGCGTACGCCGTGTCGGGCGCGACGCGGCGCGTAGCGGGTTGCGCAAGCGGGCGCGAGGACACCGTAGCTGTCCGCTGAATAATATTAGTGGCGCTTTTCGATTTTGACCTTGCTGTGGATGCATCATCCTTCTAAATTTTCAAATATTTGTTATACCTTGGATACGGAATGTCTGTAAAATTATTTAGATTATTCGTGTTTGTGGGGAAAGTTAAATAATACCCAAGCACGAAATTAAACGTATCACAGAAAACAAATATTCCCTTAGTTGCTTTTGTACCAAAATGATTGATTGCATCATTAAATTTTTGTGCATAACTATCGACCTTAACGGTAGATGATATACACAAAAACTGAAATGGACGATGACCAATAATAATCTTCGTAAATGGAAATGAAACTGAACCGAATAAAAATGTTAGCTACATCACCGACAGTATTCAAAACAGCTAAGAAAACTTACTGTACTACGTGCCTTGCAATAAATTTATTTCGATGTACATGAACAAGAAAGAATATTAACCATTGTGTAAAGTATTGATTATTTATTAAAAAACCATTTAATATATCTGTGTAAGGTCATATTTCAATTTCTTCGAATCTAGTCCAAATGTAAGTACTAAACATCTGACAAATGTATCGAACACTATTATTGTTATTGAAATTTTTTTCGAAACACGCTTACAGTCAATTCAAAATTTTAAAATTAATTTCTAATATCTTTTTACCTTTCGAGCTCCGTTTTTTTTGTTATTAATCCAAACCTTAGAATAGAAAAAAATATAATTATTTAAATATTTTAGTATTTAAAAAGACTAATTCCTTACAAAAGTTCCTTATATTGTATTTTGATTCATCAATTAAAAAAGAACTAAAAAAGTGTAATTTTGAATGCGAGAGCATAAGCAAGACTATTTATCAATATTTCTTAGCACAACGATGTTACAAATAACCAAATATTGAAGGGGTTTGTGACGCGGTTTATCAAGCTTTATATTTACTGTCGTATTTATTCTAGAATTGGTTTTGGACGGCTGATGTTATTTTACTATAGTTTTATTAAAATACAAAAGTAATAAGAGTAAATAAACAAAAATATTTTATAATAAATAAAGCTGTTTGATTCATAAAATAATTTTTAAAAGATTTTTATTTCGTTTAAATAAGTTAATACAATTATTCTAACTCGCATTGTTTAAACGCTATTCCACTCAGGCGGATGGAGTAAAGATACTAATAAAATTTTATCCTGTATTTTTGGGTGAAAATTCTATAAAAAATTAAAATAGTAGAAGCCTGTGTATTTATGATGTATATTGTATCAAATTATTCTCATTTTGTCGACCGACCTCTACCTATTTACAATGGGGCAATATTCATGATCATTTGATGCTATCGTACCTGAGTAAATATGTTTACCGAAAAGGCAAGCGAACCAAAAGCGATTATGCGCTATAGCTTTATAACTATTGATTGTGGCTAACGATGTGGCTTTCGCAACACAAAGTAATTCTTATAAAGATCATTGCAATTATCTACATTCATAGATCACAATAGTGATTTCATTCGTAGCTTCATAATATTATGAAGTTGTATTACAGTACAATAATGATCGGGTTGTAACATTATTTACTAAATATATAAAACTCGGTCAAGGTTTTGGTCTTATCGTTGTATTAGTCAAATATTTGAAAAGATTATAATTTCATTTGGCATAATTAGTCGATTTTTAGCTTAACGGTTTCCATAGATATAAAATGAGTTTTTGGTAAAAAGCATTTTGACGTATTCATTAAAATAGTTTGTTCCCTTTGTATTGTATTGCATCACGATTCAATTTCAAAATAAGTTTTCAAATATTTGAAGCAATAAAGCGTGGCGATGAAAAGTTACAATTAATGATTTTCTAGTTGTAACATTATTTTCAATTTAACGAGATTAGAAAGTCTCTCGACAGATGTTTACTTCTTTAGAATATTATTAAACCAATATTACATACAAATAATTAGGGTAAGTATACCTTCAGTGTCGTAGGTCGGCGCAGCGAGTAATGGTTAGTTAGGTCGTTTTGTAGTTAGTTCGTGGCGGTCGTGGTCCATGGCATCGCGCCGGCGCGGCCGCTTGGAAGGCTCGTTCAGCTCGTGGCGCGGACGCCCGTGTCACTGGTGCTGCGGGTGCCGGCCGCTCGCGACCGCCGCCGCCGCCGCGAGGGGGGCGGACGATGTGGGCTGCGATGCGCTGGACTTACAACCAAACCGACAATTATGATTATCAAAATTCCTTCATTAAATTTTCTTGAACCTGAATTCTTATTGGAAGCAAAGTCTATTTTTAAATAAAACTAAGTAGGTGCGAATCGGATTCGCGTGGAGAGAGTTCCATTACTACAAATAAATCATCGTATGGGTTCTCGATGAAATGAAGCCTTTTAGACAGATTCTCTATTCATGACTATCTTAAGTTTCTAGTGTGAATTTTCTTGAAATGCCTTTGATTTTCCTATAAATCATGAATTAGTCCCATATATGTAATTTATTTTCTTTTTTTATTTTTATTTTAAGTACAGTAGTTTCGGAGATACGGAGGCAATGCTCAATATTCGTACATTTTCTTTACCATCTTTAAAATTATGCATGTTAAAATATTTTCTCGTTCAGTAAAATCGGAGAAAACGGGATATTATAGACGAACTGACAACGATCCTATAAAGAATCCGTTTCTTCGTTGAGTGTACAGTATCCTATTAAATATTTAATGTAATATATCTTATGTGAATTTGATTTTGATATTAATGTTAAATACCCCGGTACTATAATCACCGGTACTATAAATGTAGTTTATATGTATACAATAGGATATGTGATCGAAGGCATTATTTTTATACTATCAAGTGTGATCTTATACTGCCGAATCTAAATTAAAAAGAAAGTGTGTGTGCTTATATACGCACGTAAGAGTTTGGTTATACTTCTGTGGCGTAAATAAGAAACAATCGGTTTAGGTAAATTAAGAATTATTTGTGCAAAATGAATAATGGATCTGATGTGTACTTTTTTGTTATTAAATATTTTATATTTTTACATATTACTGATACGTTATAATATAAATATATAACCTCAAATCTTGATACACAATGTTCAAGATGTAATTATGTATAATGTCAGTCTTCAGAAATTCGTGTAGATAAATATATATTAATACAACTCAATGTCTGTTATGTTCGTGTAGTTCTCACAAAAATCGAATATCGTATCCATACCTAGTTCCATATATTCTTAACAGTATGACATCAGCGTATTTTCTTACGAACACTAGAACTACAATTACATGTACCGTGCATGATTTTAGTGTTCTTGTTTCTATGTGAAGAATATTAGTTAACCGAATGCCCTAAATATCATTCCCTCATCATGCCCTACACTCAATATTGCGACAATATCATTTTGCTAATTCATCTCGCTTTACAAAGATCTTAATTATGATATCATTTCTTACTTTAAAAGTACTACATTCAACAATATATATTACTTTCATTGAGTAAAGAATAATAAATTATTTGAAAATTGTTTTTTTTTATCTTTGACTCACAGAAACAAAATCATTCCCTCACATATTATAAACACTTGTCCAGTACTTTTGCATTTGACTTTTCGCTACTACATTAATGAATTATTTGTTGGAAACTCTATCAATATGATCTTATCATCATTGTTGTCCGACGCGAAAGGATTTAATAAAGTACAGTGATTTTTTATGAATTATCTAAATATTACATTTTCACGCTTCATTCTCTCGTTTGCAGTTTGAACAAGATAATTGTTTTATTTTGTAATAATTTTTATATTTTTTGCAACTCTTAGGAGGACAATATATTAGCCTTCAATTACTAATCAAACTCAGATTATATATAACCACGTTTTGTTGAATATATTTAATTTTCGTCATTCCCTCTTGTAAATTATGAATGATTGTTATAAGTATTGTGTAAAGTAGCGATATATCAGTCACTATTATTATCTACATTTATGTTAGATAAGTTTTTATATCATGTGCAACGAAAAATTTAATCAATCGCAGTATTTTGAAATATAAGAACCGAAAATAGCTGTCGTGATTTAAAACAAGTTCCAAATGTTACAGTAATTTTTCAATGATTGAATTTATACTCTTGAAAAAAATTGATAATTATTTTCTGAATAAACTATATGCAAAAATAATAAGTATATGAAAGATAATAACCATTTTTCCACCTACGAGGCCATCCACAAATTAACAAGGAGCAGGTCAAACGCTTTGTGACGTCAAATCAGAAATACAAAAACGAAAAAAGGTTTATGACTTTTATTTTGTCCAATATTTAAAGTATTTTGAACAAAAAAATTGTAAAACTTGCTGTTTTCATACGTAATTTATGGATGGCCCTTAAAGATCACTTCTTGGTAATCGATTTTTTTTTATTCGACTTTTTTAAATTAAAACGAAAAAAGTTAAGGGTCACCTTATCAACTAAGATAAAGCTCTGATACACTATATTATACATGTAAAAATGCCCATTGTAACGTAAGTTACATTATTTTCGATGGTATTTTCTTGATATAGATCATACAACTTCTTAATGTTTTGCATAAGCGAAATCTATGATCTATTTTTGCTAAGGTGTCACAACATGATACATTATAATTATATTCAAATTGTCACATAAAATTTTAATTAATTTAAAATATCCTAGAAGATCAATAAAAACATATGAATACTATTAATATGCAAAGGTGCGGGAAAAATACAAGATTTAATTCGTATAAATTTAGTAAAGTAGAGCTATGGTGCGGTTAATTCGGCTGCAATATCAAAAGAGTTCCGGCAGCCCACTCCCCCCTTCTGAGTCCTTCCTCCCGCCAACAAATATCCTATTCCTATGCAAGTGGCTGTCAAGGTATGGAGAATTTCTCTCCGGGGTTGTGAGTGCCCTTGGCCGGTGATAACCAACCTACTCTGGTGGTTCACATTTTCGTATACGCGTCAAAAATGCTATATAAAAAAAACAACTTACAGTATGTGTACTTATGTACGCGCGGGAGAAGTTATACTATTTGCCATAATTAAAAAAATGTTTTTAATTACATGGAAATTATTAACTATAATAAAATAATAAAAAAACGAGTGCGATAATCAATATCGTCCATATCGTTTAATTTAAATTTTAAAAATTAATATTTATTTTATATAAAGTGTAATTAAGGCCGGGGAAAAAGGTTTTCGTATTTCATATACAAATTCACGATAATTTTTCATCATATTTTATTTACATTTAATTACAATATGTAACGTCGGGGAAAAGTTTTTTGCAATATTATAAGTAAAAAGTTGCAGTAAATCTTTTTGATTGTGCTGTTTGTATCTGGCTAGTTTTAATAACATTGAGTAGATGACATTTAAAAAAAAAAGAAAAATAAAAAGTAAAAACGGTGCCCTGCTATTTTTCTATTGTTTTTATGTCCACCAAAATGAGTGAATCTAACGTGAAATTCGATATATTTTGAAGTTTTATTACAAAAGGAAAAATGCGATAAAAATGCAAAAAAAATGTATCGTTTATGAACCTAATGCCGTGTCGATAAGAATAGCACAAAAGTGGTCCGAGCGTTATCAATCCTTCAGCTTTTCAGCCTTAGAATTTAAAGTTGTGTTCGTTAATAATTGCCAATGATCTGCAAGTTTTTAACAACTGAGCTGATACGTAGGTCGCACTTAATTTTTTTTGAGTTGGCCACTTGACTATAAAATAATAAAACATATTTAAATTAAAATAAATGGAACTTTTTTGCCAACCTTGTTAGGGAACATACCCACACTACGTGATCCATTTTTTACAATTTATTCACCGCATCCTCTCTAGTTTTCACATAGTAATTCATAAATACGATTTTAAATCATTTTTTTTTTTCTAACTGAAAGTTAATCAAGGAGAAAAAACTTGTAGTATATGAGTATATGATTCATTATATTTCTTTCAATGAGCTCGTGTGGGACGCGATTATCGAGCTTTTTTAAATATTCAGGTTTTTTCAAACGAGTCAAAACTGTTTTATGGTCAATTCCCAGCTCTTCGGCTATGTCGTAAGAACTAATATGTCTATCTTGCTTTACTTTTTTCAAAATGGCATCCATTTTATCCGTACCAGGTCGCCCAGAGCGAGGTTCATCTTTGACGTCAAAATTATTCTCATTGTTTTGTGATAAAACTTCACAATGTTTCTAATTTCTATTTTAGATTTAATTAGTCATTTTGGTGTACAGACAAACCATAGAAAAATAGCGAAACACCGTATTTACTATTAATTTTGTTTTTTTAAAATGTTATCTATTGAATGGTATCAAAACTAGCCACATACAAACAGCACAATAAAAGAGTTTTACTTTTTACTTATAAAATTCGAAAAAAAATTTTCCTTAACCTTAATATTTATACACTCTATTGAAGTAGTGAATACGTTTCTAACCAAATGTTTCAGCACGAGCGATGAAAGTTTATGTACTATTGGAAATTTTATTACATTCAGGGATACAAAACATTAGCTATAAAGCTACCTAAAATAACCTACGAAGGGGGCATTGGACAATTAATAAACAAAACTGTTCAACCGTCCTCGTTTGTAAGTTGGGTGTAAGTAAAAATAGTATCCGTTCGTCTTGTGCTTAATTTACGTATTTCGAGCTCGCTGATTTGATTTATATAAGGCTTTTAGGGACAATTTTTATCGATTTTTATCCATTACACACGTAACATATAGGTTTCTTTATATTTCAGATGACTAAACCGCCTCAACATACCCTTTTTCACTCTGGATCACTTTTTTTCAAATCATAACGTTCTCAAATATTCGTACATTTATCTTTCATGTAGAAACTTCAGATTAACCAGGTATCGTATCTTTTCAGTATTAATTCTATATTTATGTCCTCTGCCACACTCGACTTTCTCTACTCTATACGCTACCAAATGCGCGGATATATTTTTTTTCTTTGATTTCTTTCCGTGATTTATTTCATATTAAATTGCAAGTCTTCACTGATTTTTTAATTTGTATTAGCATTTTTTTCAAAATTTTAATCATGGTCGCTCATAAACAACAAACCAGATATATATATATCTCACTTGTTGAACTCATTTTCATGTATATTTTGAATTTTCTCGTGAATACTTTTTCACTGCTCTCAAACACAATGAGCGAGCTAAGTTTAGCCGCTTTTACTTTAACATTTTACTTGAATCATTCAATTCGGTTACCATTTCCTGCAAGCAGCAACTCGATGATGCAAAGATTACTAAGTCGTCGGAATACAGGAACCGTTTAAAGACTAACTCATACATTAGATCACATTCATAATTTTTCAATGCACCCGGTCGGCTATTCCTTGAATCGGCCGAACGGGCACGGTTGACGTTGCACTTCTCGGTCTGACGCCTTTGCTACGTCGGACTAGTCAGTATATGCAAATATGCCTTTTATTCAATACGGGCGCTTCGTACAGAGGTTGCAGTGCCCTTATAAGTTCTCTACCCACGCGATTGATGAACAAAGTATTCTATAAATCATTCCTAATATAAACTTGGTTGTAAAAAAAAATGTTAGAACAATTACTTTTTGTTCATCTGATATCATTATGTAACTTTGTGATTAAGTAACTAACTTATGTAGTTTGAAAAATTTATATATTTGACGTAATTTACGGAAATTCCTCTGACAGAATATAAATCTAAATTATATATATTAGCTTTCGAACAAAAATCTTTGAAATTAATTAACATCGGTATTTCGTATCAACAATTGAATCAAACTTAATCTCGTCTTATCATTTAATTGCCCAACACATTATTTTGTAATCGTGTGTTGTGTGAAGGCGTAAGGTCCAAAACCCATCGACGCCGATACGATTTTGAATTGTTCAAAAATATTGATTTTTATTACAATATATGTTATCTTTACTCGAAATTTTACATAGTTCACTTTATTTCTACATATCAAGCTCTGCAATAGTAGTTATTGTGATTTATTACTTCACTATTAATCTACAAGTAATTATTTGAAAAAAAAAAGAGAAATTATAGTACTGTGTTTCTTTATAAACGTATTTATTATAAATATAATGTCTTATTATTTTCAAAAATTATAAAGAAAAACTAGTAATTTCAAATGTTACAATAATGCATGCTTGGAACGTTGACGAAAAGTTGGCCAAGTGTGAGCTACAGTTATAGGACATTGTGTAGTAAAAAAATTCACAATCATAAGGATTGACAGACTTTACTGTGACTTATTTTATTTAATGAGATCTATTTTTAGAAACATTTGAATACCTATATCTATTTTTTTGTAAAATTATGTCGCACAGAGGCGATTTGTGTATTAATGTACTTTTTATCTTATAATAAAAAATTAAATATACATACCGACATATTTTTATAGCAAATCGACGAGGAAATTGGCATGTGAGCCACGAAAAAGCAGGTGGTCACCTGGAACCTCAAAAGAGTTACCAGTTTGTTATTCTTAGCTAGAAATTGGATATCTGATGAAGGGGAGAGTGGACTGATGGTGAGGAAAGGGGGTGATGGATGGGGAGTGGGGTGACGGAAAAGGAAGTTAGCCACGGGAACTCTCACTCAATGGACGAAATGAGACAACGGAAGCTGTTACTAACGCCTATATTCTGTAAGAGAGTGTGATTTTTCACCGGTCGAGCCAGCACTTGTCTCCACCGCAAATAATGTAATAATAATAATAAAGCGCAAGTAAACTTGCCATTTAATAGTTACGACCGATTTTACCATGTACTAATTTTTATGAACTTGTTAAATGTTAATCGGCTGTCCACTCACCGGTCACTTGTATGAACATGTGAGTGACGATCGATAATGCGATTGACAGATTACGGTGCATGGTGAAATCGGTCCTCAACTGCTTGTAACTTTATGGTATACGTCTATAGTTTAATGAATTTTGCTTAGTCATTTACGCCGACAAAAGTGTTAGTATTGTTGTAATTTTAATAATTAATATACCTATTTAATCGCATTATATCTGTTTTAAAGAGGAATTGTATATTACTCAAAATTCCCACTCTTTATAGAGTACCTTTGTTTGTTGTTTGCAGTTTGTTTTTTCTCGTTTAATTTTCTATTTATTCTATTTTGAGTATACTTCTAATGTACATTTACATCCGGGATGTAAATAATACAAAGAAATATTGACATATTGGTTATTGTAATCATTTGCTTGTTCGTATTTTATGCTCTTGAATATCGTTCATCCGATCGCGATAAAACTTGTGATGTTTGAGGCATAAAAAAGAAAAAGCTTGAATTTGTGTCCGATTTCGTCTACGTGTATGTGTACGATTGGGCCGAGCTAGATATTCTTTCACTTATAGAAAGTTACATTATCTCCGAGTACTATAGTCTGTATTTTACTTTGTACCTATCATTTACCTCGGCTTCATTCAAATCGGAATCCTGATCGGTAGTAGAATTGAAATCATAAGCGTGTGGGGAATAGAAGTGATAGTCGAGACAGGGAAGGATGGAAATCGAGAACTGGACTAAGGTTGAAATGATTGTGGGACTAAAATTCGAATTAAGAGCATGACTGAAATCGGAGTTGGAAGCAGCACCGAAATCAAAATTGATCGTGGAACTGCGATCGAGAGCGGAATCTACTTAAATCTAGTTGTGTTTGGAATCAAAAGTCTGACTGCGATCGAAATCGAGAGTGGGACAAGTTGACAATCAAGAACAAAAGCGGGATCAGAATAGAGAACGGGATAGCGATCAGGATTGTGATTGAAAACGTGATCAGTGTGTAGTTCTATACACAAAATGAAGGAATTCATTCTATGTTCACGCAGGTTGAACCGCGATCCTGTTATGTACCGCAGGCCAAGACAAGTGAGTCAGTTGCTATTGTCATAAACGCTCGTGGATTGGGATGACAAATGGTAGTTAACGAAATGTCACCCTGTCTAGAGAATCGAAATTTAAATTCGATAGACAATATCCGCTCCGATATACAAGCTTGCGGTTACGAATGCGTCGAATATACTGTCATTTGTGGCGTACATGAAGATATTCATCTTCATTTCTCGGGTATAAATGTATATTATATCTGCAATGTGCACCGCGCTTTGTCAAAAGTATTTGTTCCAAATGTTTGTGTCATACTATATTTAAAGAAAAAAATTAGATTATTTCCATGTATATACAATTCTTATAAGAATAATTTTGCACCAATAGACAACCGTAAATCGGATTGTTTGGAGAGCAAATCTTCAAACTTTATTGTGGCATCATTCATGTCTATATTTATTCTATATATTTTTTCCATTAAATCATAATTAAAGAACTGACACCGAAATGATTAAATTTTACAGTTTTTTTTTTCATTATAATCCGAAACATGAAAAAAATATTCTAAGCATATTACATAATTCATGTAAAGATCGCCGGCCAACATGAGAGTCGTTAGTAATTGTTGAAATCATTAATTTGCAAGAAACTAGTAAATTAATGCGTCAATAAAAATGTATGAAGTTGTGCGGGTCGTATCGGATCGGGTCGGTTTCTGTGAATTCAGACCTTAAATTGCGTAATGCAATTGCAGCTGCAAGGTTCGCCGTATATAGGAGTCCGTCAGTCAAACAAAAGATTGAACACTTGCTTAATTTCTCAGTCACACGCACCTAGCGATTGTGCTATTTTAATTGTAATGTAATTATACCATCGGCTTGCTCACGACCTCACACAATCTTAACGAGATGGAATGTGTGTTTTGTCTTCTACCGTACTTCTAAAGTCTATTACAACCGTTATAATACAAGACTTTTAAACCAAATAATGCATTCGGGTTCCGACGTTTCAACCGGCCATGTGCCTACACTATTCTTGAAACTACGTGTTACAGCTATGTTGTCATGGAATCAGTATTTATGCCGAATCGAACTCGTTTTTTGGATTCCGTATCCAACGGAACTAAGTCTAGTGTTGTAGGTCAGCCGCCCGAATGTAGCTGCGTCGCTTACCGTTACCTCGCTGCTATTCTTAAAAACTAGTCCTATTTTCTCATAGTTCACATTGATTGTGTAAAATGGTAATTTGATGTGTAAACATGGTCAGAGTTAAATTTGTGTTGGCGTCACGCGAAGTTATGTTGAATGACTCATAGCGCATCCTGTTTTAATTCTAAATTCGAATTTTATTCATTTGAATAGGTGTCTATATTATCATTTCAATTTAAAGGGTTATTACATAAAAAAGTGAATATGAATTAAAATATTATAAATCATAAATGTCATTATATGATTTATAATGAAATGAACTCAACTAATATTTAAATATTTTTATCATTATCAATTAAAGAAACGTCAATTGATTTATTTTTATGGACAACGAAAATGCATAATTTCGTTACATAACTCAGTTTATTTATTAATTTCAAGTAGTAATTAGTAGTGGTAGTTCTATTATGTGAGATTCATTTTAGAATATTGTTTTTAAAATGAAATCACGATTAACAGACGTACGCGAGCCCCATCACTCGCACACATTTTTTTGTTAAGATCGAAAAATTTTGTATCAATTTCGATTCGACGGTTCATTTTATATTTCGAAAACGTATCGTTTTGTTCTCTTATAGCATCATATCCCACAACAAAATAATGGTTAAAACACGAAATAGTTCTTTTGAACTAATGCGAAGAAAGTATATGCAGATTTGTAATAATGGTATTCGGCTGCTCCAAAACAGAATTATTTAGAATCTTAAATTAAGAAAAGTACAGAACCTCTTAACTGTATCGGGCGGACCCACAGTTGTCGGTATTCTAAGAATTACGTGGCTTTTCTTTATTTATATTGGAGCTATCGTGATTTTAAATTGTCTAGAACGCTTGCCCGACATTGAACCTCATCTGATCTTTTCATCGTATACATTATTATTTCATTATGTATTTTAGCGGAATCAGGGTCGTTACTACAATTTTTTTGTTTGTCATATATTGTTTTCACCTTGTATTTATTAATAGTGTAGCGTGTGTATATTATTACTAAACTTGTATTATTCGGCCTTTGATTATCACCATTAGGGGACAAAGTTCATGTTAATATTCGATGACAATATTAGAAATCGGTGATTAGGTTTCCATAACATTTATTATTTTTCCGTATCTACGAATGATCCTCGGTGGTGAAAAATATATGGTGTTAATTTACATCAGTTATATATCTATCTATGCACCGACTTAGATCCGTGAATTTGTGCTTGGGAATGTGAAAGTTGCTACAGGTAAATAATTGCTACTATTTTATGCGTTACCGTTAGAGTGTGCCGAACCGTTAATTTGCCAATCGAGAAAGTAATTTGCAACTAAATCGATACATTCTGTCATAGTGCAATCTTCAGTCTTGATATTATAACCGATTCGAGATGTTCGCCGATGTATATGGAAGTGAATATTTGAGCCGAGCATGTGACTATGTGACTCTCGTAATGTGCGTGGCCGTTGGCGCTGGGCGGCCCGGGTCCGGTTCGCGACGCGCGCGGCGTCAGCGCGCGACTCGTCCTTGCCAGGAATGCGAGGTCGACGCGGCTGCGGCTGCCGGCGCCGACCCTCTTGTGAAACATCGAATAATTTCAACGCAAATAATAGTCGCTTGCCTGTTCTACGCGTGACCACTGTCACATGTTTTTTTTTCTTCTATCTGGCAATTGGCAAAAATTATCGGCGCTATGATCTCATTAAATATAAATAATATTTCGTTTTACTTTATTTCTTTTCTCACCGTAAAAAGATTTCATTTAACCATTTCGGGAGTGTTATATATTATATTAGGAGTACAAATAAGTTTCCGCCATTTTTTGTCAATACAATAATATTTATTGTGAAAGCGGTGATTTAATTTTAATCGAAGTATGGTCCATCACTGGCAACTACTTTTTTCCATCTTTCAAGCAGCGTTCGGATTCCAAGTCTGAAGAACTCCTTATCTTTTGAGACTATCCACGAATCAACCCAATTTTTGGTATCTTCATATGATGTGAACCGCTGCTCTGACAGAGCATGTGCCATTGACCGGAACAGATGATAGTCGGACGGTGCAATGTCTGGTGAATACGGAGGGTGGGGTAGTACTTCTCAATAAAGTGTTTGCAAATAGTTTTTCATCTGAACCGCTACACACAGACGAGCATTATCATGTAGAAGAATAATTTTGTCGTGTCTGGAGACTACTCCAGATTAAGGGCGTTTTTCCTTCCGAGCTCGGCTCAATCTCGCCAATTGTGTTTGGTATGTAATTCCAGTGATTTTTTTTTTGCTTGGATTAAGCAACTCTTAATACACCACACCCAGCTGATCCCACCAAATACACAACATGAGTTTTTTTTCCATAAATATTCGGTTTTTCTGTGGATGTTGACGCGTGGCCAGGTAGTCCCCATGATGTTCGTCTTTTTGGATTATCATTATATATCAACTTTTCATCACCAGTGACGATTCGATGTAAAAAACTTTTTTTTATGACTAGCTAGCAGCATTTCACTCATGCATAATCGGCGTTCAACATCTCTTGGCTTTAATTCGAATGGAACCCAATTACTTTGTATATGAATCATTCCTAACAATTTTAAACGATGCGAGACTGCTTGCCGAGTGATTTCTAAAGTAATTGTAAGTTTCTTTTGTGTTCGATACGAATCTTCCTCCAATAATTCTTCCAATTCTGCATCCTCATAAAATTTTAGCCTTCCACTGCGATCTTTATCTTCTACGTTAAAATCACCGTTTTTTAAACTTTTGAAACCACTCACGACGTTTTCTTACTCAAGGCAGCCTCATTATATGCTTCTACGAGCAATCGTTGTACCTCAGCTGCAGACTTTTTTGAATTAAAAAAGTAATTAAAAGTATAAAAGTTCCCGCAAATGACGCTTATTTGACTAAAATTTAGATATTTTTGGATAAAAAAAAATATATGATGCTAATATGAAGTTAATAATATGATAGGGTTATGTTTTTCTTGAATGAGCAACCTAATTTTCAAGCCGGTTATCATCTGCGAATTCTAACGTAAGAAGCCTCGTGCCATGCCATCTCTCAAAACGGCGGAAACTTATTTGTACTCCTAATATATATACAAATATAAATCTATACGAAAAATGCAAATAAAATCACTGATTTCTCTTTATCTCGATTTTTTTTAATTTGAAATTTTCTGTTTAAACTGAGCTAATTCTCAAAAAGCTAAAAATAGTCTTATCTCTTCTTCTTCGACTTTCTTTTCAAATTCATTTTTAAAAAAGTCATTTTAAGATACATATTGCTTCTAAAACCAAAATTAATTTTAGAAGTGGCTTTCTCTAAAAGTGAGTTTTAAAAGAGATAGTGAAAGAAGCTTTTTATATGTAAAATTTAAATTTTGAACTAATGGGGCTGAGAAGTATTGACATATAATTTTTTCTATACATTTGTATTGGTAAAATTAACATTAGATATGTTTTATAACTGTTAGCTTATTTTTCTCATTAGAATTAAAAAATCCGAGCGAACAAATCTAAAAATCCAGAGACATCTTCATTAATGTGATTTGATCATAAACAGGGTAAAAATCAAAATAAAAATAATTTAACTATCTGTGTTAAATAATTATAATCCATTTAGGACCCTTTTATTCTATTTTATTTTCAAAATGAGTTTGGATTTAGAATTATATTGTAAAAGAGATTTTTTTTTTAAACATTTAAAGAGAGGCTATAAAAGAGAAACTTAAAAAGTATCTACTAAGATATTTGTTTATATATTACGTTATTATAATTTTTTTGAGTTGAAATTAAAATTAATATTTTAGTATTCACAAAGCATTATTTGATAATGAAACAGGCTACTTACATGAATTACTATTTATAAAATAAGTAAATATATAAGGGTTTAATAATTATTAAACATTACGTGATTATTATTTTATTTTAAATATAGTTACATTTAATTAAAAACAAATGTCGAAAATTTGATGCAAGAAGTGCCACCCCTAATTCCACAAATTGAACTGTTTTATGCAAATTATTAATGGAACTAGACTATTTAGATACATAAATCTGTTTTACTTTAGGCAATATTTTGTTCTAAATGCTTAGTAATTAGATATAGCCAAGTATTTTATACTATTTATTAGTTCATAAACGTCACAATTTTTTTTGCGTTTTGTGACGCATTTTTCCTTTTTTTTTTGTGATAAAACTTCAAAATGTATTGAATTTCTACGTTAGATTCACTTCTTTCGGTGGACAGAAAAACAATAGAAAAATAGCGTTTTTACTTTTTTTTAAAAAATGTCATCTATTTAATGGTATCAAAACTAGCCAGATACAAACAACACAACCAAAGAGATGTCACTGCAACTTTTTACTTGTGTAATAAAAAAAAACTTTTCCCAACATATTACACGGTTCTTATTGGTCCTTAAGCTGTTCTTATTATTTTATATTATTTATATGCCTTCCTTTTCAATTATTTAATTTTCATGTTCCTTTTTTGTTTCATTTCTTTTATCTTTTGCCTTGTTTGGAAAAAAAATCCAATTGTTTCCATATTGATGTTTCTTTTTCTAGAGTACCAGGTTTGTTGTGTGTCCTCCCACAGTTTTTATTCGAGTTTGAAACGATTTGGTTGTCGAGGTGTTCCACGCTGACAGAGTGCATGCGTGTAAAGTGGGGGAATATAGATTCGCCACGACGGTGGCTCGACGCGCCCTCTGGAACTCTGAACGAATAGTTTAATTTGACTTCCGTTAAAATTTCATATGTCGATTCTGATTTGAAAGCAGTACTTCGATCATGTGGTGGCCGTCGATCAGCGCGTATCAGTTACGAATAGTAATTTATTTTCGAGTTACTTTATAATTTATGACAAATTAATTATGAGCGTATATAAAACGATGACGATACAAAATACAGAATCTAGTTATAATTTACTTTTAAGATGTGTATTGAGATTAAACGGTCATTTCAAAGTAAAACCTCGCCCACAGTCAAAGGAGATGACTCTCTATATTTTTTGGTTCCCAAATAGGATAATGTTATTATTCGAACAAAATTCTGAGAAATAATTGATACTGTGGGGTTACCCCAGCTTTATGTTAATCTCGAGTTCAATCGAGTCTCTTAATATTTTCAAAAACCATTTTTTTCCTTTCAAATCCTTTGAATGATGAAAAATAAATAATAAACATGTTTATATTCATAATTTTATTAGCCATATCTTTAAAGAATTGATGATTAAAGAAGTTTTTATGTCAATGGACTCGTTTTATACGTTCTAGAGCTGATTTAACATTGAAATTGTTTAGATTAGTAATTTAAAAGCTATTTTTATGAATTAAAGAAGTAGTATACCTTCTAAACATTTTGTAAACTTGGCTTAACCAATATTGACGGGTCTTTCGGCGTTCGAAGCAGATTTTTGAGGCTTAGAGGTGATTTAGTTTCGAAATAAATATTTGTTAAGTTAAAAATCATTTAGAAAACGATATATTGTGTGTATATGGCATAGCTTACTGTGTAATACAAGTTGCCGTTTCATCATGTAGTGCCTGCAGTGCAAACTCGCAGTTTATACTATCTGGAAATAAAATAGAATTAAAAAAAGGAATAATATTTATTTTATTTATTATATACTATTATGCCTATGGCTCAGCCCGCGTGGAAATAGAATTAATTACGTATTTTCTATTTCGAGTAATCTTGTTGCCAATTTGTTCTCTATTAAAATCCTGCGTTTCTCTTTTTTCCAGTTGCGCTATCGCTTTCGATTTCGATATCGATCCCGCTTTTCATATCGATTCAGATTTATTGAACATTATTGCACAGCAAAGCATTGGCGATAGGTATAGAATATCTTGCGTATAATTTAGAAAATATTCTATATGTGTGTTAAATTTCATCTAAATCCGTCCAGCCGCTTATGCGTAATTGAGTTACAAACAATCAAATATCGTTAGTTTCATGTTTCTAACAACCCGCCTTAGCTTCGTACGGGATTCAAGTTAGTTTAGTTACCTGTTATACAAATGTCTATAAACAAAGAACAATAAGTATTGCTTTGCGCTTACATTTTACACTTCCCAATTTTTTTTATGTGCCATTGGAAATAGTCTTAGAAAGACAGTCAAACAATAGCTTATGTATTACAAAATGATGTAATATTAGTACACTAAAGTTCATTGAAATCAGTTCTACTATTGCTGAATTATCAAAAAAATAAAAATGAACAAGCAGACAAATATACAAAATATAGCCTATGTACATTCCCAGGTGTCAAACTAATTCCATACCAAATTTATGGAAATCGATACAACGGTTTAGGCATGAAGACGTAACAGAGATGTATTCGCAATTATAATAAGTATTAGTATGGAATACTTTGTTTGAAATAAAAACTATAATAATAATAGCACTATAACACTTAACAATTTAAAACGTTAGAATACTAATTTTATCAACTGCTTGAGATTATATCTAATGTACTGCATACGTTACTTGGATGATTAAATGAATTCCATAGACATGGTAATTATTTGCGTTCGTGAGGCTTCCAGTAACATTAAAACGAAGGTAGCTTATGATACAACGATCGTTAAACAGCGTTATGGTTTTTATGGCTTAATACTATATCGTATATATTTATCCATGGTACAAATAATTTTATCACGTGTTTACGCATAATTTCATCCTTCAGCCTCACTAAATGATAATGAGATATGCCTCAATGCGCACTGTGCACGATAAAATGTTTATTTATTATAATGACGATTCGACCTCGAGCCCATCGAGCTTCGTGAAAAATGTTCCTTTTGAATAAACGTAATTAATAAGTTTCGTATGAGATGTGAACCGCGCCCGGTGGTTCTGTGCGAGTTCAGGTGTCAAAGTGTAGTTTGTCGGTCTAGGCCGAGCGTGCGGCTGGCGCGCCATGAATGATTTATAACTCCCCGCGGACGATGCCTGATTGGTTTTCTGATCCTTCGTGTTTGTCGACGCTTTTGAAATCGTTTTGAAATAATTATGATCGTGACGTCGGCGCCGCGGCCGCCCGCGCCGACGCGGCCACTGCGCGCTCGTGCGTGCGACAGCCGTTGAGTGTGAGCTGACTTATTGCATTTTTTTCCTTTATCGATTATATATTATGTCATAGTCTTTGTTCGTTTGTCAGAATTCGTTAAACATATAATTTATTTTTGATTAAGGTTGAAATTGTTCTGAAATCATCTTTTATTCATACGCAAAGTAATTTTTGTAAATGTAAAAATAAATATCTACATTTGCAAACCGTTTCACAGAAAATCTCCGAGCGGACACCTTGGAAATTTCCTGTGAAAATCCCAAGTTGTTCGGAATTTTAATGCGGCGATTGGCGAAACTAAAACTTGTTTGCTTTAAACATTCATTTTACACATCGATAATACTAAATCATTGTGCTGATTTGATCTTCGATTTTCTTAAAAATTATATTTTTATAACAGACGTATTTTATTCTCTTGACGTTATTGTTTCTTTTTATTCCACATAATTAATATTTGCCCAAGGTATAATGATTTAAAAAAATATGTACAATGCTTATTAACCAAAGACGCTTTGTATTTGAAACCGACAAACCGTTATATAAAATTACCGTATTACATATATGTATGGTTTATATATAAAGTTTGGGAATTTACAACTCATTTTAAAACTTTTTCTCACATAGCTTGAAAGATTATTCGAATAGTATTGTAATTTTTTATTGATATACCCTTATATGCAACATTCTACTCGCATTTATTTTGTAAAAAAGTATGATTTTACAAAACAAATCAAGAGAACATTGAAAATTTCGGCTTTAAATAGAGTCTTGTATGCCTTTTTTTATAGGTTCGTGTTCCTTTGCGTCAAGTGCTACGACCTCGCGATTTATCTGTGGTGATCGGTAAAAAACATCTCAAAGTGGGAGTGCGCGGGCAGCCGCTCATCATTGACGGGGAGATGGACGCAGATGTGAAGGTTGAGGAATCCACCTGGGTGCTGCAAGACGGACGTAACCTACTAATAAATCTAGAAAAGGTCTGTTTTTATAATTTCTCTGTCATCGCAGTGAATTACAACAAAGATTGACCGAGAATAACACTAATAAAAGAATGAAAAACATTTTAATTATTCGCCATAGTGAAATGAATCACAACATTTTAAACATTTGAATGTTTGTTCACAATTGAGATAGTGAAAAGAAATCTAAGTTTTTTCAAAATTTTCAATAGCGTACCTACCTTCTGCAGTAGGGTAATAAAAATTTGGCACCTATTTGGTGTTAACCTGTTCAAATTTAGGTCCAAACCTGTCAGAATTAAGGGGACCTCCATTAATTAAGTGAGACTATTTTGACGAATTTTCGATCCCCTCCTTGGTGAGATGACGATTAACAGAATATTCATTCTAATTCAGTCCACGGAGACTTGTGTGTGGTCTCAAGAGTCACTACTGGAACCAACATATCCATGTGATTTTCGGTAAAATCATTTGCTCCTTCAGCCTCGCTGATTTTAGTCACTAAACCGTTGTAATAGTGAAGCCCACGATGCTAAATGGGGATTTACTCTAGCATCGCAGAGGCTTCGAGATTTTGAAGATTAGATTATAGGAAGAATAAAAGAGTCTATAATGTTTTTCCGTTCTGCGATGGGGGAAATCTATAGGTTTTCAAAAATGTAAAAAAAACCATCACATGGAAATATAGTCGAGCGTGAAAGCGTGGAAACGCTCGACTATTGCCATGTGATTGATACCGATAATTAGGTGCTCCGATTTGTCTCTGATAACAAAGGTCCGATAATCTGCCAGTTTGCATGGTGGGGTGACCGTACGGAGTATGGCCACCCCACCCGTGGCCACTTTGACAATAGTGTCTTTAAAGCTTATATTTAAACGCTTACACAACACTATTATAGTTATGTGTTACCCCGGTTTGATTCACCACTAATAATTGTTACATCGGCACGCGCCTGCTAAAGCTAAAAAATACATTGATCTGTTTTCTCAAACGTATCAAAAGAAGTATAACTTCAAAATCTTTCACAAATATTAGTCTATAGTTCTATTTTAGTCATAAATATTAAATCTATGATTTTTAAATCTATGGTTTAAATAGTGTTGTACCACAAAAATGCACTAATACTTTTACATAATACAAGAATTCATTATGCCCCATCAAAAATATATGTGTTGTGATATAGCATGTGTTAAACTTAATATTACTCCTCTATATTTCTAGAATATTATTGTATAATAAATAATGGCATACTTTATAATAAATAATATTAAATGTGGGTACATAAGTATTGCATTTTTTGCCATATAAAACTAATTATCCCATGTAAAATTTAGTTAACAATAAATTTTTACTATATGCGATGAAAATAATGTACATGACTTATTGTTGTAGAAAGCAATTATTGTTTTTAATGAAAAATGAAAAAAAATCGGTAATTTAATCGGATGTTTCTAACCATTATCTTGTTATTAACGCTCCTTTAAATTTTTAATAGGAGAAACTTGTTTCTAAAGCACTATTTTGCTTTTTTTTTTGTTTATATATTTCAACATGCAAAAAAATCTTCTTTATATTCCCAATAAACATTTTAAGTTGATTTTAGGTCAACAAATTAAATTGGTGGAGCCGTCTCATTATGACAGACCCTGAAATTTCTACGAAGAAAATAAATCCAGGTAAGGCTAGTTTTATTTTATTTTACTAAATATTACATTAGTCTAAGAGCATTTGCTTTAAAGAACAGTGACTGATAATACCACTATCTTTCCTATTTTTGATCGACATAAATGAAATTAGCTTGAAAGAAATTGTAAGAGTAACAAAAGAGGTAATTTGTAGTATGACAGGACAGGAAAAATAAATAATTATTTAATATCGCTTTTTTGCCTTCAGAATGGTGTATTTTGTTGTGATATTAATCTATACGAGTATTATAAACGCGAAAGTTTGTAAGTATAGATGGATGGATGTTTGTTGCTCTGACACAAAAACTACTGAATGGATTTTGATGACATTGCACTATAATATATAGCTTACACATCAGAATAACACATAGGCTATAATTTATAAAGATATAGTGTCAATTGTCCAAAATATAACGATAAGTGTCAAGTAGGAAAAAAAAATCTGTCGTCTACGAACTATTCTGGCGTGCGCCGCAAAAACCGTTGGAATTACACGTATATAATGTATAATGCAAATGTTTATCTTAAATAGTCGTACAAAAAAGCCCGCAACAGCATATATCTATCTTTTATGTGTAAGCCATTATCGCCGAAATAATGAACAATAAATACAATAATAATTGATAATTTATTTCTAACGCACATTTCGTAGTAACAAATTGATCCTTATATCAAAATAAATACTTTATCGCATCTGACGTTTAAAGTAGATAAACTTTGTTTTTCACACTACATAATTTGGACAAATATTTGAATAGTTATAACGATAGACAAAAGCGAGTACGCGATATTATGGTGCGGTCAGGCGGCAGGGTCAAACCATAAAGGTAGTAGGCATACATTTGAGAACGCAATGTTTTTTCCAGGGCCAGCTCTGTGCCTTGGTCACGCGTTTCTAAATAGCAAAATCTACATGTTTATACAGACCAAAATAAATCGTTTAACATAGTTTATAGGAGTATATTGCAGTAGCCACCTATAACTTTTGCATTACCATCAATCATCATCTACTTCCGTACCTATCTATAGTTACAAACTATAGCGTTTATAATACCTATAATACATATTAGTGAGATCCTCATAAAAAATACTTAGTTCCAATTTATATACATTACATAATATAATTGTTCGAACACTTATAACTGGAGAATAACTGGACCGATTTTTATTTTAATTAATAGTGATGTTATGTGTAAACTGAAATGTATAAAAAATCAGTAGGTATGGATTATGTTTATCTTCCAACAATTTTTTAAGCTGTCGCTTTATATTGCTTTAAAAAATGTCAACCATGTAAATGAAATAGCTACGAATATATAGGGGCTGTGGTTATATCATCAATGTGTATAAATTGACCCTCTAAAAAAAATTCCATATGAACAAGATGAAAGAATACATTTTATGTCTACGCGGACGGAGCCGTGGGCAAAAGCTAGTTGTTCAATAATATTGAAATACCCCTTAATTTCGACCCGTCCCACATATTGGGTAAAGGTTTATTTTGTTGCATAGCGATGAGTCGTTAGAATTCCGCTTCTGTCTCACTTGAATGTTACATAATTTGTTAGTTTTAAAGTTTATATAATAATATATGTTCTGGAGCTTTGTGATTGTCTAATATACTATTTGTGAATTATGGCTTTTTCTAATGACAAGAGAAGTAAAAATAAGTGCTTTAAGTAAATCAGTGTAGAAGGAGATGTGTCAGGAATTATATAAATGTCAGATTTTTAGATATTTCCTATTTTACATGATACTTAAATCATAAGAAAAGTTTTCTTTTATTTAATGGATTATATAAGAAAAATTACTAATAATACCCTTTTTTGTTTCAAAAATAAGATATTGAAAAATATTACAAAGGTATTAAGATATATTTTTTAAATATTTTTCAGTGTCGATATTTTTATTTAACAGCATCAATAGAGTGAATTGATGTATAAGTACCAGAGTTTAAGCTTTCAAAACTTTATAGCTTTATTGAAAGCTTAAACTGAGGTATTTTATTAGGTAATTAATCATTTATTTTAGTTTATCTAAATTATTTAGTTTTAGACTAATTAGACTATTAAAACTCTTTTTTTTTCTGAAATTGAAATATGTGATGTAATGGTAAAATTTTTAATTCTATGGTATTTGTGTGAATACAGCAAAATCATTGTCAGATTTGGCAATATATATCGTTGTCAGATTAGTGTGACCATGTTTGAACTAGTTAAACCAGGTGCCAGGTGCAATAGTGGCAAGAGATGGAGCTTCATCATGAAAGCTTAATTGAAATCTGTTATAACTTTCTTGTTGGCTTAAATGGCAATGAAAATCATAAAAAAATTATTGCACGAAAATTTTCTAGCATTAAATTCATGTTGATGTTAGACAAACAATTTTCTTTTTGCCGCCAATTTGTAAAAACAAACGACAGGTGAATACACTATATATAATAAAGTTGGTAAAGAGTTCTATTTTTGGTAATTTAAAATATGTTTTATTATTTTATAGTTTCTAAATAACCAATCCTAAAATTTTTAAGTGTGATCTCCACATTACTTTAAAAAAAGACCAATTTTTATCAAAATCTTTGATGCTGCTAGTAATATAAAAAAAAGAGGACCATAAAATTGTTTAACATTAAAGATATTAGGTGTAACTTACACCCAGTTTATAATTTAAAAGTCCTTATAACATTTAGATATATTAATAGACGGGTTAAAAAATGTAATTTTGTTTTTTGTCATCAATCCATCAGTTTTATATAGGATTATTTTAAATTCATACCGAATAGATGGAGATCTGAGTTTCTATACTCTGGATTTATAGAATGAATTTATATAAGTTCAACTGTCATACTATCTTGATTATCGTACAATTTATTCGACCGAGTATAGACCTTCTAGCGTTCTGTCTATTTGTCTAGGAAACGATCATTAGCTATATCTCGTAACTCATTATTTTTTTCATATTCGCAGAACCATCGAAACTCTCCGATTTGGATGGTGAGACTAGAGGCCTTGTAGAAAAAATGATGTATGATCAAAGGCAGAAAGAATTGGGTTTGCCTACTAGTGACGAGCAAAAGAAGCAAGATGTTCTGAAAAAGTGAGGGTTTTATTTACCAACAATATACTAATAGGAATTATTGCACATATAAGAAATTTCTTACATCACAGCAAATGAACTGTCAAGTTTTAAACTTTAATTAATAAAAAGTAATTTTATTTTTATTACAGTTAACTAATAAAGTAAATGCGATGTGACACCTCTTTGATACCTCTATATTATGGGTGTTTAATATTTTTTTCTTTAGTACACCGTTTTTTAATAATATGCGTTTATTTACATTGCAGATTCATGGAACAGCATCCCGAAATGGACTTCTCTAAATGCAAATTTAATTAAGCTCGTCACCGCCATGAAATATATTCAGCTCACAATTATTTTTCCCGACTTTATATTTAAGTACTTTATGCCATTAAGAATTTTGTTTCAAATACATTGTCAATTAGCCGAAGAGAATGTATCATGTGTTTTAGCTCAGTGTCTATGTTCTTTATTTAAGTGTCAATACCACGAAAAAGCTATAAGTTATAATTGTAAATAAATACAATTTTGGTGCAACTGTTGTGCATTTTAATTTGGTCTTCTAATGAAATATTTTTTGTACTTAGATTATTTTTGGTACAGTGCTAATATATTTACTTTAATAATTTTAGTACCTTTCCAATATTTTAGAACTTAGCTGTCCTGTGATCTTTAGTTTTGAAATAGAAGTTAATGAAGAATACCTAAATCAATATTGACACGTTACAGATGAATTCCACTTACGATTTGTAAATTCTATAATTAGCTTTCAATGAACTACTTACCTTATTTTATACTTTTCACTTATAGTTTTCGTTTTTAACCAATTTCAAGAAGGAAGTTCAATTAGGTCGGGGAAAAAGTTTTTTCATATTGTATTATATAAGTTGTAGTATACTATAAAATCTCTTTCAAGTCTGCTGTTTGTATCACATTTACAAAAAAATATATAGAAACGCTGTCCCATTTTTTTTTGTTTTGTTTTGTTTTGTTTCCACCACAATGAGTGAATGTAACGTAGAAATTTGATGCATTTTGAAGTTGTATTACAAAAAAGGAAAAGGCAAACCAAGTCCCGAACAAAATTTGTGACGCTTATGACCTAATGTAATTTCAGTAAGAAGAGTAGCACAAAAGTAGTTCAAGGGTTTTCAATTCGGTAATTTTGATGTCAAAGATGAACCTCGCTTTGGTCGACCTTTCAAGGATGAAGTCGATGCCTTTTTGGAAAAAGTAGAGCAAGATCGTCATATTAATTCCTACGCCATAGTTCAAGAGCTGGGATTGACCACAAAACAGTTTTCATCTATTTAAAAAAGCTGGATATAGAAAAAAGTTCATCATTTGGGTCTCTCACAGACTCACTGTAAGAAATCTAATGAATTGTGTACTCATTTGCAATTCTGTATTGAAACGTAATGGAAGAAAATCGTTCTTGAAAAGATTGATCACTGGTAATGTTTACCTACGTCAAGAACGTGCGAAATATGTCATAGTCAAAACGCAAGCAAGCTTCACAGACTTGCAAAACTCATAAAAGTTGATGCTATGTGAATGGTGGGATTGGAAATATTTATAATGAGTTTGACAATCGCCCGGTAAAGCCATCAATTTGGGACTACTGCCAAGAGCTGATAAAACTCAGCAAGAAGTAGAGAAAAAAACATCCTGAATTGATCAACAGAAAGGGTGTGGTTTTTCACCATGATAATGTCAAACCACACGCATCTTTAACCGCTCTGCCAATGTTGAGAGAGTTTGGTTGGGGCGATCCACTATACATCCCTGACTTTGCACCCTCAGATTTTCATCTGTTTGGGTCTCTTTAGAATTCTTTAGGTAGTGTTTGGTTAACATCAAGAGAGGACAGTCAAACTAGTTGTCGGCAATACAGCAATGGGATTAAAACCCCCTACAAAATTGCAACAAGTTGCTGAACAAAATAGCTTGTATATATTATAATGTAATATAAATAAAATACGATGAAAAATTAACTTGAATTTGTATATATAATACGAATAACTCTCTCCGACCTTACATATTTGTCTGCATTTTCTGGATTTTCAGTTATTCAAGTTTTTTTTGCGTCTGTTATCACCTCACGTTGCCGAGCTAATGGAGGAATCCATAGCATTCCTTAACAGTTAGGGATTGGGGAATAATACTGCGATTTGTCGACAGAAAATACTCTTCAATGACCACTAATAAAACCTAATATACACAGAATTAAAATTACTTATTAATCTACATATTTTTATTCATTTATATAATTTCCATGTGACAATCTAAGCAGAAACGCTTAAGAATTTTTTAGCGATGACTGCAAATATTTCCCAACAATCAGATATGCTGGATATCGTGCTACTTAAAAAATATATTAATGACTACCCAATCTATAGAAGTATACGATGGCTGGACTCTGATCATTATCTAGTAGTTCTCCGGCTAAGCACTTACTATTGATACAGGATACAAAAAAAATCGGTGTTATTTAAGACTACACGATAGAAGAGAAAACCATCAGGGCGAGATTTAATAATCAATATTTTTTGTTCGATATTCAGAAAGTAATAATATTTACATTATTAATAATTATGATTGTACATAAATGACTGGTAAATTTTGCTTTGATAGATCGACATTTGTATCGTACTCTAAAAATTAAACAATAAGTTTGTAGTAACTGAAATATGCAATAAATATTTTTGATTGAAGATTTGCTAAATATATTTAAAAAAACTTCGTCAATCCTTGTTCCATATTTTGTTGTACTTTCATTTGGATCATTCGACATATTCAAATCTAATTTTGATTTCTAAAAGTCCTCTAACGACTTTGATGTGCCTTTTGCGAAATCAATAAATCTTCACTCAAAATCATTAGCAATATTTGAAGGTTTCGTTTGAAAAGAGCAGATTCTGCTTTGATATAGATAAGTAATTTTTTGAAAGTTTGGAAGAAAGATCGAATGAATAAGAGAAAATTATTGATGGATGCCAAATATTTGAATATGAGTTAATTAAACTTTAAATTCAATGGCGTTTGCATCGCATAAGCACATTTAATTTCTTATTTAAAAGATGAATCACGTATACTGATCAGTTTCAATGTCATCCATATCATTTATGAAATGCTAGAACTTATCTGAGCGAGAAATATTTTGCTATTAGTAAGACATCAAGTGTCTGTCTTGTCATCTTAACCATAGTATTTCTTATGACGATAGATTATGTCTTATACACAACGAATTTTGTCACATCTATATATTGTACACAGGCATATAATATTAAATAAAACGAATTGGCACAGTAAATAACGTATTTAATCAATACTGAATGCGATTGATGCGTCATGCTCTCTTATTTAACGCTCGCCAAGTGAGTATAGTTATGATGCGTTGACTCTCATCTCCCGAAGTCGATTCGAGCCGACTTTACCCGTACGAGCATTATGTAGCCGAACGGGACAGCTCAGTTTCACTCAATACCCACAAAATAAAGTAGTCGGCGCGCCTAAAAAAGTTTTCACTTCAAAAACAATCGAGTGACCTAAGGGTTCAGTCCATCAAGACATCTGAATTAAATATCCGGTAACATAAACACTACAGACAATCTGATCCATGGAATCGCATCTCTGTCAAGCCACCTACCTATAAAGTATCACGAGCGAATGTTTTAGTTACCTAACTGGGTAACCCGCTTGGAACATTCGCTCGTTTCGTATTAGGTACGTAAGTTACCTATGATGTCAGAAGGCTTCTGAAATAAAGCCACCATTCACGGTAAATCGTACCTACTGAATAAAAGATAATCATATCAGCTTACCATCTGCGAGTATACAACATGTAGTCAACGCACGAGTAAGCTGATAACTTGCATGACCTGATGGAAATTATCTCGCTAGGTCATTATACTTATTGGCGATTGGGGAAAGTTCTAAAATCAGACATTCGCAACAATATCTTATACACTGAAAAACAATTTTTCTGCCGTTTTTGACGAAGACATAAAAGCAAATTGTCTAGGTACAAATTACACAACAGACTGATCAGTGCCACCTAAACGAGATGGATCGTGCTCGTAATCGTATATAGAGCTCAGATACTATACTCGCCTCCTATGACAACCTCTCCCCAGTCAGCACAGACCAACTGAACTACTATCAAAATCCTCCGACCAAAGAAAGGATTAGAATGACGTCAGAAATCGGCTATTCAAACTGCTAATAATCTTGCTCCTGATGGCTATCTTCAACACCCGCATGAGCTTAACCAGACCGTTGAAAAGGCCGAAAAAAATTGACCGACATCATCCACATTCCGAAATCTGAAAAGCCGATTAATTGTACATACACTTGTATGCTAAAAGCAATAGAAAAACTATGAACAATTACTCCACAGGTGCCTAAACTTCATCAAATCCGAGAGGGTAGTAATAAATAATTTGATTTTCAATCCATTCCCTACTGCACCCACAAGTTCACCGCATAAGGGAGTATAATATTTATTTATTATGAACTTTGTGAATTACTCTAAGCGATGCCTCAAACTGACCACGGGGTTCTTCCTCGATGTAGCCAAAATTTGCTACAAGATCTCGCAGAATGGATATAAAACTAGGACAATCAGAACGAAACGTTCGTTAACGTTTCAGCGTCAGGGGAACACACTCCTCGACCAGATCGACCGGAGTTCTTAAGGCGGTATGCTTTAAGAATCTTACATACCCTGTACAAGAACAACGTACCCCGGCATACAAAACTAAAACTTCTGTTTATTACAGATGTGACTACATTGTGCATACAAACTCAAAGCATGACCCAGACCACAGTAAATCAAGAACCCAGTAACAAAACTCCAAACAAACGCATCTGTGCTCACACACTCGCATGTACGCCGCTTACGAGTTATCTAAGCAAGCTTAGCATGCACCAGTCAGAGTTGCTATCGCCGTGCCGTCGTGCTGTGGCGGACGTTGATTTTCACTAATGTTTACAGATTGTTTTTTTGTGACAAATGTAATTTATTTATCTACACTGCTATAAATTTGTAGTGTCTATCCGAACATTCGATTTTTCTTTTAATTTCGAGACAGATATTCATTTTATGATTAACAGACTCCTATTCTACCATTTTTAAAATATATAGCTTTTTTGTCTGTTGTATGTCCTTTTATAACTCAAGAATAGCTTGGCCGCTCGTGATGACAATATATATAGGTACTGTAAGAACATGTGATTGCACATAGTGGGCTAGTCTGTCTGTGTCAAGATTTTATAAATCGAAAACGGGATCGGATTGATATCACCGATAACAAGATTACTCGATATAGAAAATCAGTAATGAAATATATGTCCACGCGGGTGGAGCCGCACATACACACACACTCATATTCAACAATTTTTTATATATATATGTTTGAAATGGTGATCGGATATTCAGAACGTTAAGTTTGGGTAAGTTGACTTGAATAGTCAGAAAGTTGAGAATCTTTTAATTTTTTTTAGGCATAAAATTTTGAGTAACAATTTGATATGTCAAGTATGTTGGATCAAGATTTAGAATTAAATACGGCATTGAATTAAACAACATCGTACAGAATTAATTCTTGATGTTATACATGTATACATTAGTTGCGGTAGTTCACATTGCTATGAAAATAAAGAATGTGTTAAATGTGTATGAAGTGTCGCTGACGCATGACGTCGGCGTGCTCGCCAAATGTTAGGATTGGTAGATGACTTATGAGCATTATAGGAATAAAGAAGAAACGTTACAAACTAAGTACAGATAATCTACGTGAGAATTGTAAAATAAATATGGTCAAACCTGTGTTTATAAGAAACAAAATTACTTTATGATTTCAAAGCCCAAGTTTTTGACGTGATAACTTTTTATATATCGATGAACGCCGGTTGCACGCACGACAAAGCATGACTCATTGTTGCGTTCCGCCTAAGCTGAGCGTGCGAGTGAGAGTGCGGAACAATAGAGAGGCACGATGGGCCTAAGCGTTCGGCTTGTGACGCATCTATTTTTTCACTATACAATTTAAGTAGAAAAATATTTGAATTAACGAGTGTAAATAAATTTTAATTAATCGAAAACATTGTCATTTTCAATTAACTCCTTCTTTGTATTATACAAAATAATGATAATTCAGTGATAATAATTCAATTCAATTCACAAAAGAATGCAATTTTTCATCAATGTTCATCACGTAAAATTATCGTCTGTAAACCGACTTTTTAAACTAATTATTTTACTGATTAATTGTTGCCGTTATATATTATAATTACATAAAATATAATTTTATGTGTGTCGACTGAAGTATAAGTAATTATAACAACCTTTAGGTATATGTTTTATCAACATAGATTTTTTACCTTTAGAAATTAAATTTTCTGTTCTGTTTTATGAAAGATTTTGAATAACGTTACATAATTTTATAATACCTACTGTAATTTGACATTTGAAGGTTTACCCACTATATTATTTTGCACGAAACCATTTAAATTTTAAATCCTTAGGCAAATTTGACTAAGGATTTAATTTAAGGAACTTAAGTTATGCTATAGACTTTGTGAACTTCCTTTTTTTGGTGTACATTTAAATGTGCTTAGATTTGCTTGTAAAGTATTACTAAAGTAATTTGCCATCATAACTAGATATTTTTTAGTTAAGATTTTAATTTGAAGATGAACTTCTACAAACTCTTAATAGATGTACGATATTTATGTCATGAAACACGTAAAGCAAATATACCTAAATAATAATATGAATTGAATTGGTTATAAAAAACGAAGTAAAAAAAGTAAGTAGTAAATAGGTAAGTAAGCGATAATTTAAAGAAATGGGTCATACAACAATATAAAAATTTAAAGTGATTTCAAGGAAAAAGGAAAAATAAAAGTCAAAAGGCATTCACGGAGATTATTCTGCGAATAAAAGTTATTGTAGAGTGAAACATAAACATTAAGTTTGTTCTTCTTCGATTTTCATAATTGGCTAAATTATTGTTATTTTAATTAATTTACTTTATACCTGAGAACTCTATAGTAATTCTGAGTAGAACAATACTACTACCAAATGCAGTCTGAAAGTGTCACTGTCATTTGTGTCAATTATGACATTTGTGCGTGTTGCCGATTCTTCCAGCTGAGTTGTTTGGTACATGTATTTCGCGTGTGTTTTGAACTTGTTGATTTAAAAAATGTCTAGAGTAGTTTATTCACCGGAAAGTTGTTTACAATATTTAGAGCAACATGCGTGTAAGGAAAATTGTGTGGTCGGCTTGATTTTAGGACAGGTCAGTAATTTCATTGTTTTGAGATGTAAATATACTTAAAAATTTATCTTTCTTTGGTTAATAAATTATAGAAAGTACAAGGGCGAGAAAATATTATTCATTTGACACGCACACCAGATGAAAAGGTCATAGATAATACATCATCAGATGGCAGTTATTCAAGTTCAGAAACTGCAGAACCATTAAAGAACTTATTAGCCGTTTCTGAAGCTTGGGTTGCCGATCACGCTAAACATGTAACTAGAATGTTACCTGGTGGAATGTTTGTGCAAGGTAATTAAGCTTTCATTGGTCCTTCGTTAGTTTCATGTATCATTGGTTTCGGTTTTAATCTATTTTAATTCTTCTAGGAATTTTTGTAATTAGTGATGAAGATGTTTTTGATGATCCAAATCTGTATACAAAAGTAAGGATGATACTGAGCTATACTTTCAAAATTTTGGAAACCACCGCATACATGTATGGCAATCACCCTGACACAAATGAGAGACTAGTGCTTCATATGTCTACAAGTACTAAAGTGCTTAACTGTAAAAGTATAGAGGTAGGGGGAAGTAACAGACAAACAATCATGAATCCAGTTGAATGGAAGTTTTTGGCAAAGCCACTAGCATGGCAACGGTTTGATTGCTATTATGAATTTGATGAAGTATATCCAGTGGTTGTAAAAAAAAGTGGTATATCAGTAAAACAACAGTTTCAGGTAATTATATTTTATAATATAACTGTTATCGAATGGGTTGCTAACTTTGTTATTTATTTGGACTATTTACCATAATGATTAAAGTAGCACACAAGCAGATTTTTTTATTTGAACTGTGGGTAACACATACTTATAGTTTGTATATTCTTTAACTTGTAAATGACAGTATTTCTAAACTTTTTAAAAGCAAGATGGTATAGAGACTGCCGAGTAATAATAAACAAAGTATAAAGCGTCATAGATATATGATGTTTTTTGTAAATGTATTAGATATGAAATAGAATTTTACCAAGAGCTTTTTTCACCATTTTCTTTTAGACTGACATTTAACAAAGTCTTTTAAAATAAAATGTGCATTCCACATTCTCTTTTTAATCGAACTAAAATCTGTGATAATGAAAATATGGAATATAGATTTTGTTTTTAAAATGCCTTTTTGTTAAACATCAGTTTTAAAAGTGGAATTAAAATATCAGTTCATTTTAATAAGACCGCTGAAAGCACTAAACCTACTAAATATTTTTAACTATACTTTTTGATACCATATAAAAGAGACTTCAAGCACTAATATTCAATTAAAAAAAGTAGAAAATTTTATAATAAGGCGACTTTATGTCTTAAAGTATTAAATAGAGATTGCTAGCAGCTTCATATAGAAAACTGTTTTCCAATTTAATATTTTAATATTTTTCATTGTATTTGCATAGCATCACATACTTAAGCCAGTCATGGATTTCAGAAATCTTAAGGGAAGATATATAATATGTACTTTTGTAATAAATTGATATTGGTGTTATGTTACATATATTATATGATTGCATTTATAAATGAGTAGAATATTTATTTCCCTATATCCATTATTTTTTTCATGCACTTTATAAAATTGCTACTGTATATGGTTGAAACTAAACTTTACTGGGTGCTAAAGAAATTTATTGCATGTATTTTGGCAAGAACAATAATTGTCATACTGAAAATTAAATAAATTGAATCTTCAGCCATTTATATGGTTACTATAGATATTATATATCAATCAAATGCTAATATGATGGTAGCTGATTGTATTATTTTAGAATCAAGAGCTAATGGGATCAACTTCTAACTTTATGAATTTCTTAATGAGTTATTAATTTACAATTGTTTTATTTGTTGACTGAAGTATTGGAATAAAGTTACAAATATCTGACACTACAATACTATTACAAATACCAATTAAATTGTATAGCTTTTTATTTACACTGCTTGTATGCTACTTGTGATTCCAGTATATCTTACGTTGAGTTTGTAATTTAATTAATATAAAAATATATATTTTGTTAAAACAGTAGCTTTATTTATATACTTCTGCTACCAGATAAAAATAGTAGCTATATTAAAATTATAATTGATGTTCTTAATTATCGACTCTTAATAACACTTGTATTTATGTATACTTCTGTTTTTGATTAAAGGGCACCATTCTTTGACTTACATATTACTTTTCAAGGTTTGGCAATCCAAATCTTATTTAAATTATTTTATATCTTATTAAATTTATTTTATAATTGCATAGAATTGTTCCCACTATGGAATAGACAGAGATAGCACACTTGGTACACATCCAAGTTTCATAGATATTTGAACCTAACACGATATTTTTCTCTTTATGTAGGTACATTTGACCTTGACTAAACTTACTAGTAAATTTTCATCTACTCTCAAATGTGATTTTCCTAATAATGTTTTCCTTAGCAGTTGTAAGTAGTAATTGTTAAATAAGCAGATGTATTTAAATATCCAAAAACTTACTGTTACATTACTTGGAATTGAACCCTTAACCCTTGATTTGGGAATCGGTTGTCCTACTGCTGAACCACGACTGATTTTTATTGTATTTATCAATTTCAGGAAATTTTACAATCAGCCCACAAGTCGTTACATTCCAGTGTGATGTTCATAGATGGAGAATTAAAAGAATCTACAGACAATTTAGAACAATTTGTAAAGAAGAAGAAAAATAAAAGTAATTCGAAGTCCACGCAAGAAGTTGATCCTACAAAATCTATGCATATTACATTATTTGTGCCTATTGTAAGTTACATCATTCAACATTCAACATTAGAATTTTATTAAACTGTACCTTTTTATTTTGGGTGCTTGATATTTTTGCTTTCAGTTAAATTGTTATTTAATATTTTTGTAATTTTTTTCTAGTGTGCTTAAACATGTAATTCATTTCTGTTATTATTCACCTTCGAACTAATCTGTATTGTTGAGAGTATCATTTATACATTAAAAAAAAAATTGTTATACCAGGAGTATCTTTTGGCTAAAAAATGAAATTATTGTATATTTAATAATACACTAGAATATTTGAAAGTAGAATATAAGTAAGTTTTGATACACCATCCAGAACATAGGTTTAACTTTTGAAAGATATTAACTTACATACTTATGAAATTTATAAATCTATTGCTATACATTTTATTTTATTTTTTACTGAATTATTGATTTTATTATTATGTATTTCTATATAAGTTCTTATATTTGCTTCATTATATATTGTCAGTTTTTTCCCCAGCACATGATTGTGCCATTTTGTTCTCTTTTTAAAAATCTGTATAAATTCAGATCTTCATGGGTAGGCTAATTGTCAAAAATGCTCAGTCAGCAAGTTTCTTACATATAGTTTTGCAGGTTTCATAGGAATCAGAATCTCCATTATAGTAGGTTTATTATGTAGAATAATATTTAAAAATAACTTGTTTGTACATAAGTTCATTTTTAACTGCAAGTTTATTCTTATCAATTTGGAAGGAAAGAATTACATTGAAATTGACAAACCAGCATATTTAAAGTACTTTTGATCTATCTCATTTTCAACAAAACAAAATCTAAAGTGGCTTTGAAATGAAGTAGAATGCCATATTTTTAAGTGGATCATAGTATTCTTGGGTTTCCATAATATAATTTCTTTAAAACATTCAGGTACCTTTTTATGGTATTTTCAAGGAGCATCTGAACATGCGAGCCATTGCTGTCAATGAACACTCGTCATAATCACCAGCGTGCTGGTGTGACCTCTTGGGAAGAAATAGGATACGTAACGGATGGGTAGTGCACTGGCGGAGCGGGTGTAGGCCTTTGGAACTTTCACTCATAGGCGAAATGTAATAATCTTAACATCTGTATTCTATGAGAGTGTGGTATCTCACTGGTTGAACCAACCCATTTTTGCGCTGTAGCCATGTTTACAGCATGATTCTATCACAAGTGAAATGTAATTTGTAGTGTAGACTTCTGTACAAATAAGCATTTATCTAATAGTATAATCTATCTAGCATTTATCTAATAATTTATCAAATAAGCATTTATCTAATTTATCTAATAGATTTCATAATGTTGCAATATATGCAAAAACTGATCGAAAAGTTTATATGTCTCATTAAATTTGAAGTCTTCCTCTCCTTGTGCCCAATTTTACTGTTTAAATTGTTATACAAAGTAATAACAAGGTCTCTATCTACAATAACATATTAAACATAATACAAAGACTAGATTCAAACAATTGTTATAAGTCTGCATCTCAAATGTTGTATTGTTTTTTCTTTAGGAGCATTCATTGCCAGCTGTAGTGGAGTACATGGAATGTGATGGAAGTATTCACTTTAGTGGTGTTGTATCTTCATCTGTTTTTATGGATTCCAAAGCCACTGTAAGTGAAGTTCACGAAGCTGTAAAACAGGATATACTACGTTCCTTGGCGTCTCGTTTTACAATGCATTGTGATGCTTTAATAGATGATAATCTATTACCTGAAGGTATGTTATAATATTTTGTTGAAAATTGTGTCTGAATAATTATTTGTTACAGTAGAATCTCCATAACTCGAACCTCGGTAAGTCGAAAACCTCAGTAAGTCGAAAAAAAATTGCACTTCCCTTCCGATGAACCCGTAAATACGCGGTATCTCGAATTATTTAGACTTTGTAACTAGAACAAAAAGTTATTTCCCTACGAAGTATTGATAATACATATTTATACTCTATAACTCGAATTTCAAAAAGGAGATTCCGTAAATCGTAGTTGGTAAAATATAATGACGTCTTACTTGGAATTCGCCGAAATAATAGCAATAAATTCCAAAATGAATGTTCGGGTTCGGGGCTTCTAATCTATTGTTTTTGTCTTGTACACGTGCAATGAATGAATACATTCATGAAACTTTTTAAGTAACACAGCTGTGAACGTTATGTTTGTTCCTTGTCGACATAGTCATATGTATTTCGAAGTTCTTGTTAAGTCGAAAACTCGTTAACTCGAATTTTTTGCATTTCCCTTGACATTTGAGTTATTGAGATTCCACTGTACTAGCATGCATATGATAGTTATGATACATAAAAAAATGCGATTTATAAATATAAACGAAAAGATTTGAGTGTCCATACATTAATTGTAAAATTTTAAGTTGCATTTGCATTTTTACCTTTTGGTGAAACTCACAGATATATAGAATGAATTTTATCATTTATTCTTTCGCTAATATTCATAATCTCCTCCCCTTATTAAACAATTTTGCCAAAGAAACTATAGTCATTGAAGTAGCCATTTCTGAGAAAAATAGCTTAAAATATTTACTTAGATAAGTCGTACTGACTATCTGAGAACAGCTGACGTGTAGGCCTGTAGGTACCGCGTCACAGCGGGGGGCTAAGTGGCCAACTGCTTATGTGGCGCGCGGCCGGGCAGTGGTCTGATTCGCACAATCGCAATCAGTTGCGAACTTGCACTGGTAAGATTTCGTCGTGTCGCCCCGGACCGACCGCGCCCGCGCTTGCAGTCAGGCCGAGCAATTATTAGGGTTGTGTCTATATTATTTATAAATATATTTACAAATACAATGTTTTTTACAGTTAATTTAATAAAGTTGTTCTAAAAAGAAGTAGATTATGAATATTTGCGAAATGGTGCATGATCTTATTCATACTGTATAACATATTGTTTGTTGTATTAATGTAGACAAATGTAATTCGTATGATTCAAATTACTGTAATTTAAAATTATAAGAAAGCTAAATATTATTTATTATGTTTAGTATTATATTATATTTAGTTCTAATATTTGTCATAAAATGTATGATTTTTCAGAAGATTTTATTACTTGTTTTGAATTCAATAAGTATTCTATAAATAAAAAATAAAATAAATTTACAGAAAAGGTGTGTTTCAATGAGCCCCCACGACGCGTGTTAGTGCCAGTGGGCTCCTTATACTTGTGCGATTACCTGTTCCCTGGCGAGGCACCGGCGGAGGCTCTGCTGTCAGTTCGGGAGCTTCTAGATTTGAACATTACAGAAGCAGATGTTGTCTGCGATGTCGAGACGCCAGCTGGTCAATATTTTTTCTATGATTTCAAATTGAAGTGAAAATTTGTCACGGGATGTTAAATATTTGATAGTACCATATTTAATTGAAAATTTTAAAATGTGTCTTAGATCATAATTAATCTTTGAATAATACTGTTTATCAGTAAATTATTAAAATACTCTCTAAAAGTTAAGTTCAATTCGCACACTGAGATTGTAGTATGTATCTATGTATTTTGTACTTCCAATTTTAATTCGTATAAATAATATAATGATTACATTTCACTGAGTATAAGCTTTTTGTTGATAGATCAAATATAACCCATTAAATTAATGATAATTAAAGCTATCAATCAAAGCAGACAAATAAAGAAATGTTTCTTTATTTACAAAAAGGAAAAGAAAAAAGCATGTTCATTGACTTGATTTGTTAAACATTCATGTTGTTTGACTAGTGTCATTTTATGAACATGTAATAGATTTATTTTGATTAAATTAAATTTCATTCATTTAAAATGTGGTAGAATAAGTTTGCTCTTTTTACTTGCTGTATTGCATGCAAATAGGTTGGACTTCCTTAATGGAAAATTTCATGTTCATTGCTGTAGGACTTTTGAAAAAACTGATGCAAAATCATATGAATGTAGAAAACTTTAGAATACCATGTAAAATGTACATTATTTTTATTAGGCTTTATGTATCATATTGTTTATTAATTGAAAAATGTATTCTAAGAAGTAGTACATTATTTTTATTTGACAATTTATATTTAAATGAAAAAATTGTGTTACCATAAACTTTGGCCAACACAACCATTAGTGTTGTATATAGGTATAGACTTATAGTATTTTTTTCTAACTTAAAGTACACAAATCATCAGCTTCGTTCATCATAAAAAATAAAGGTGTATTATAAAGTAAATAAGGTAAATGATGGTGGACTAAAGCATGGTAATACTGTATAAAAAATTACACAGAAAATCTTATGTTTTGTGGTAATGACAATATAAAGTACAAAAGAATGTACGAAAGGTTCTATATATTTTCTTAGGATAATATTTGTATTCTATTATCTATGATAAAAAATTTACATATTGATACTACTAAATACATATGTAGCATCTGTTTGTGTATTCAATGTTTTTGTAAAATTTTGTGAAATTCTTTTTATGGCCTGACTCCAATTCTACTATTTTTAACATTTAGTTCTGTCTGTATGTCCATAAGAACGGCTTGACCGACCATGACGAAAATTAGTAAATAGAAAATTAGTATTACATTGTAAGAACATGTGATTGTGCACATGATAGAGTACTGTCTATTTGTCTGTCTGTATGTTTTTTTATATAACATACAAAACCTTTCACCAATTTTAATATAGATTGTAATACAGCTAGACCATGTAATTGCGCAAATGATAGGCTACTGTCTATCCATCTGTCTGTCTCTTTGTCTGTCTGTCGGGATCTTCTCTTATAATAAAAAAAAAATCACCTACCTTCGTGAAAATTGGTGTATAATAACAACATGTAATTGTGTAAATGGTAGGCTATTTTCTGTTTGTCCATTTGTATACATGTATTTTTATAACTTAAGAACTGTTTCACCTAACGTGATAAAAATTGGAGTTTAGTCAGAACATACGATTGTGCAAATAATAGGCTACTCTCTGTCTATCTGTAGGTGTGGACTTTTGTAACTTAAGAATGGCTTGATCGATTATGATGAAAATTGGTATATAGTAACGCAAATGATAGGCTAATGTATCTGTCTGTGTGTTCTCTTACAATTTAAAAATGGTTTGACCGATGTTGATGGAAATGATTGTATGGTCAGTATTGAAATGTGGTTGAAAAATGATAGTCTTTAAGGTATTTCCATACAGCATATGATAACCATAAAAAATCAATAATATTTTTTTAGTAGCCATATGTATTTGTTTTTATGTAGTTGCGTGTGTGTATGTATGTGTGTGTAATTTGCTTTTTGCTTGAGTCAAGGAAAGTCAAAGTTCATATGAAACTTTTTATGGAACGACTTACGACTTCGAAAAGTGGTAAGATACGTATTTCACAATTAGTTAGGAGGAGTGGAGTTATGTAATATATAAAAAGAAGTGTGTGTGCATGCTTAAGCCTTAATGCAATTTCTATGAAACTGGCAACATGTTGTACTCATGAACGGGAAGATTTCTGAAAAAGAAAATAAGCATTGATATCTAATATTTTGCTATTAAACTAATTCTTAATATGAAACTTCTCAAGTAAAATAGATTAGTAACATTTCGCTTTGGCTTCATCTGCATAATAGGCTAGTTGACAAAATTTTAAAAACTAGTTATTTATACACCTAGACACTTATTTTATCCAAAAAAATATATTTTAAAGAAAAACTAATATTTACAATTAGTATTTTGCATTTAAAAAAATCAATTTAATTTTCCGTCAAAAACGCTCAAGACTGTCATGGCGTCGCCTCATAAACAAAACTGTTTGTTTACTAAGATTGAAACTGTTTTAAAATGAAAATGGATTTGCCGTCTTATAACTATTACAAGTGCTGTGTAGTGCCTCAGTGTGAAAGTACAAGCATAAAAACCCAAAAAATTATTTATATATGTTCCAAGAAATCAACAAATACGGAAAAAGTGGCTAACACTTGCAAGGAGGAATGATCTGAAGAATGATAGTAAAAGGTCTACAAACAATACATACAAAATCAATAATCGGTAATAAAATATAAATATTTATATCTAAACTTATAATAAATATTATACTTACATTGAAGCTTTAACATTGCGGAATTCCGATGAGCAAAGTCTCTATTTGATGTGAAAAATGTACCAAGCATAACGGCGTCAACTCTGGTCAAGTTATTGCTATTTGCTTTGCTAAATCCTGATTCCATGATGATATCTGTTTGTCTTTCACTATATGACTAAGAATAACTGTATTTACGTGTTAAGAAAGGGATAAAAACGAGAAATTATAATGAAAATGGCAGGAGGCTATCTTTGTTGTATGAATGAAAACGTCAACGACAGCAGATGTTTGTAGAGCCGTGACGTCACACTTTCTGATTGGTGTTTACTGTCACGTGACTTAATGCCTATTTTTTTAAGATTTATTTTCTAAAAATATAAATAATCTTTAATTTTTATGATAATTAGATTTTTTTTCCTAATCTAAATGTCTTGATCTATAATTAGAAACTATAATCCATCCGATTTGTTCTTAGTGGAAACAAGCCGATTGTGTTATTACAAATTCTAAAAATTCTTTCGCTTATAAAAAGCAACATTATACTCAAGTAATGTAGCATATATTTTATTTTGACCCTAAAATTTTCCCCGGCTTTGTTCAATTTGGAACAGAGACTTGTATCGGTAATGGAATTGAAATTGCAAATGGGACGAGTAGCAGAATCGAGAGCAGAGACCGGGAGGGTTTGAAATCGAGAAAGAGACCAAAATTGTAATCGATCGTAGGATCAAAATTAGAATCAAGATCGTGACCCGAATCGAAATAAGGAAGAGACAAGAATTGAGAGCTGGACCAGGATCGAAAGCTGGATTTAATTAAATCGATATCGGGTTCGGAATTGAGAGATACAAATAGGCATTGAGAGTTACAAATTGGCATCGAGAACAGGTAGCGATCAGCGTCATGATTAGTGGTCGCCATCGCGATCGAGTGCGATATATATAAGATGAAGGAATTTGTTCTGTCTGCGCGGGCGGAAGCTAATTTTATATGAAATATTAGCTAATGTAAATAGTTGCATTATGTGGTTATCTGCACCATTTTATGAATAAAAAGAAATTTATTAAGTCCGACTGTAAGTCACCACCAAGTTTTTTATTCTAGACAAAATGCATGTGTATGCTGCGTACGTATGAATGTGTTAAGATACAGCTTTTTTAAACATAAAACAGGCAGATAGATGATATAGGCTTTTGTAACTGAGCTTTCTACTCTATAAATTGATCCTATGAAATAATAATTCCTTAATTTAAATTATGGAAAATACCAATCAAATTTGAATATGGTGCTTAAAATAGCATCTGATCCTTGTTATACATTAACATTACCACACATATTTGTTTGAAGAGACTTAAAATTCTTTCTTAAGTTACTTTAATTTTACTAATTCAATCTTATTGCTTGTAGATACTTCAGAGTTCGACGCACTGGACCGCGATGCGAGCAGTGAAGAGTCATTGGCGTCTCCTCAAGAAGCCAATCGTTTCATGTACATCGCTGGTATAGGCTTCGCTTTATTCGTCCTAGTCTTGTCTATTGTTATACATTATTCAGACACAATTATCGCCTTTCTTAAGAAGATCATTTAATATGTTCTTGTATTCATTACATCTGTATATTATCTAATATTGTCTGCGTTTGTGTTTATACATTTTTATTTGCAACTTACATCAATTAATAAATATTATATAAATACGATTGTACAGTATATGTGGATAAAATTAAATGTTTATATTTTGATATTACCTTGGTTTTAATGTGAGTCATAATGTAAAATATTATGTTGCTAAAATCAAATATTATCTAGAATATGTAAGTTTTTCCTTGGCAAAATATAAGGGAATGTTAATACAGAATTATTTAAGAACATTTCATTACGAATTCTTCACACGAAAAGTAATTAAGATTTTTTTTTCACTTGTAATGTGAAATTACAATTACATTTTTCTTTCTGTTCAATTATTAATATAACCATGGAAACGATTTGATTTATGGCAAAAAATTATTGAGATTTTAAATAAAATGTTGGTTTAGAAGGTATTAATTGAAAAAAATCCATTTACTTTTATTACACAAATTATTGATGTGATGGAATATTGAAATGAGAGAAAAATAGGAAAAATAGTGGGATATGTTAAATATCTACCTATATTAGTAATTTTGTGATAACTCATTTATCAAAGAAAGCAGAAAATTGACTGATGATTGCTCAAAAATGAGTAATAGAGCACAGAACAGATTATATTACGAAATTAGTATTTTTTCGTTTCTCATGCTTAGTTTATATTTTCATATACATATAATCTGAAAAAACCACTGATTAATAGTCTAGCAAAATTATTGATTTGTCCCTTCAATCTGGGAACTAAAATATTATACATTGACTATATTCAAAAGTAAGTGAAGTACGCTTAGCAGACGTATATTAGTTGTTCTATAACATTTTTAAGAGGCAAAAGAGCATGCCAACTATCCGCCCATGGACAACGTGAGTGTTCATAGTGCGTTGCCGGCATTTTGAAAAAGAAGAGACTTGTTAAGTGAAGACTCCTTTGTAATACTTGATTGGGAACATCATTAACGATAGATCACCCCATAGTTTCACTATTCTCGTCACCGAGTCACCAAGATGGTGTTTGTGTTTCCAACGAGTGGAACAATAACGAAATTCATTGGCAGGAATAAAGTTTAATAACTCTTCAGAGCATTCCCCATATTACATACAATAGAATATTTATGATGCTATAAGTCTACACACACAGCCAATGGCTTGACATGACCAAATACATCATGACCGCCGACAATTCGACAAGCTCAAGGTTTTTTTTTCCTAAAGCCTTTTACATCGACAGACTCGTAGTCCAAACTTTTTTTTGTTCAAAGATTTTTTTATACATTGCTGTTTAATAGTTAATAAGAGCATTACGCTCGACATTGGACGCGGTTTAGAGGCCGGAGTTGATATTGAGGTGACTTAGGCCAGAAGTGATAACAGTACTCTGGATTACTTGGACCTGTGTTTGTGAAGTACAAGGCGATAATGCAGCTTAAAGTACTGTCGTTCTCCATTGAATATCTAAACTTTAAGCTAGTTTCACCTTGCTCTCCATATCATAGCAAAACAACGCTTTTCGATATGGTGATATCGAGAATTCCGCTACTCAGTGTGGCACTAACGGGAGTGCTTTGGAAAATAGAAGAAGGTAAAGAGGAAGATTTTTAGCGGTAAAAACGCAAAGATACGCCTTTCTGGAATTAAATTCAACAAGGTTATGTAAGACTATTCCCTTTTGAGACTTGCCCATAATATGGATTCTTTGATGGTTCATGGTTGGATGGTTCATGAATTATTAAAACATTAGTATTGTTATAGGTTGCATATGAATATATTTTTATTTTCCGTTTTTGTATAAATATGTAGTAACTTGGTAAGTATATTTAATTTTGTAATAATTGATAATTTTGTAATCAATTTACATGTACGTATAATAGACAATTATGACAAAAGCACCTCAAAAGCTGTACCTCTTCATCAATGTCATGTGCTTTAATTTTATTTTTTCAGTAATTACGACTATTTTATATGTAAAATAATATTGATATTTTTAAGAAAAATTAAAATTTTGTAAATTCACATTTACAGAAATTCTAGTTTCTGAATTCGTAGTTTAAATTTATAGAAGAACCTCATTGTTTTTAACTTTGAAAGTACTGGAATAACCCGTCATTGGAATTTTTGATATAGAAAAGTTTCTTTAAATTGATTTCATATTACATATCAATACAAAGATGCACCAAGCATTTAAAGTGTATTTTCTTTAATAATTTTTTATATTTTTTTTATTTTCGCGCATTTATGTCTTATATAAAATAATAATTTCGTAAAATATAATAAAGTTCACGGTATGTAAATTCCACTGTAACTATTCTGTATTTCACTTTTAAATTCTAATTCTATTTTTCATTATTAAACTAATTGTGTAGGCCCGATTTGTTCATGTCCGTATTATAATGATTCTACTTTTGGTATTGTACTAGCTCCATTATGTACAAATCAGTATATGAGAATATAATTATAATGAGCGAAAATTTAATTATCACTGATTAATAAAATTGCTACTACGAATTCCAAGAATAAAGCTTAATTTTTAAAAGGAAGATCTAAGATCAATAATAATTTGTTAATCGACTTTTAGTAGCGCCATCTGTACGTAATTCTTCTTGATATTATTGATCTTTGCGTACATAGGTGGCGCAAGTGTTGCACGAATGTTAAACCCATTCATTGAAGCACAAGCAGGCGACCATCAGGCGACGAATGGTATGCGCGTTTGTTGATAGTTTATAAACCGGAGCGACACTTGTTGCGTGTTTTCAACGAGCTTGTTAAATACTTTATTACGACTGTGCTTTACGACACCACATAATGTTAGACATTAGGAATAACTATTAAAATGTGATTGTGTATACGTAAGTTATATATAAAGCCACGTATTTCATCGCGTGTTGTTTAATTACTTCGATAAACCGGTTTTTGTGTCAAGTATTAAAACGGGCGCGCCTGTGCCGGTGTTTTGTTTACAATGGCGTTTTCTCTGGCTAAACTGAAAAATATATTAAATAATAGCCGGGAGGGCCAGTTAACTGGAAGCGGAAGTTTGGACCCAGAAATAGGTTTCAAATTGTCACTACATCCTGTGGCTAAAAGTTTGTACGTGACTGTCATTGGAGCCAGGCACCTTCCATCCTTGTTCGGGCTCAATCGCGCGCACGGCTACCTCGTCAAGGTGAGATATAATAGAAAAATCACACTTGATTTCTACAAGTACAAGGAGACGACATAAAAGATATGTTTTAATGTAACACTAGAAAATGTGAATCGCTATCGATACCAATTTAACAAATAAACATTTTTGAATTTTAATCATCAATTAGTATTTCAAAATTGAATAGGAACTTCGTTTTTTTTTCTGTAATATATAGAAACAAACTAATGAAATAAGTGATGGGTATGTCTAATTGTTTCTCAAAACAATGAATTCTTTGAGTTCGGAGAAAATTTTAGGGACGCTTCGTACCAACAACAATTAATTTTAGATAGCCGTATTTTAAGTACGAAACTTGAAGGCTTATTGATTTTATGCGTATTTTCTACACTTACTCTTTTTACAGTACAGACCCATTAATGTACATTATGGCAAATTAAAAATGGATTTTTTCCTTATGATTTTCTATGTATTCATGATTGAAAAGGATGAAGTACTTAATAGAAACCGGAGTTAGGGGAAATATGGCTAAAACTTTTTTTTCCATCCAAAAATAAATAGTTAAAAAAAAAATCGAATCTTGGATACCCAATATTGAGCTGGAACCAATTATGAGTTTCTAATAATTATGGACTGTAAGTGTTGGCAATCCCTAAAATGGAAATTTGGATAGCAGTTCGAAAGTTTGCCTTATTTTTAATAAATATTTTGTTTGATCCATTTCTGGGGTGCGGCCCGCAATTGTTAATGTTAATAAAATTTTTAAAAGATATATTGATTGAAAAGTACTCAAATTATATTAATGCAGATACCTAATATTGATTGTGTAATTATTTACACTATTATTGAAATAAAGAAAACAATAAAAAAATATGATTAAGTAAAAAGCCATCTAAAGCCTAAAATGGACTAGCAAAATTTGCATAGAAAAATTATTCGCTTCGTAACACGACATATTATCATTATACTGTTAACATTGTCGTCAGTAGGTGTATAGTTCCTTTTCATACAGTTGGATTCTTATTAATCTGCTGTCTTTTTTATTTTATTGTGTTAATACGCTTGGCTGTGGATTTAATTGTTCAATACAAGAAAAGTTTTTAACACCGCTCTAATATGAATACATCCCGATCTCGGGCTCGGATATAGTTCCAATCCGGAATACGATTCCAATTCGTCCTCAATCCTGATGCAATTTCGATATGTTACCGACGTCAACAGCGATTCAAAGTTTTGAATTAGAGGATGTTTTTGAACTAGATAACACATTTTTCCGCCTAACAATGTACGTACGTACTATGACCTAAAAACTATTAACTTCTGTCGTTATTTGAGCATCATATTAGAATAAATTCAACCGAGTTCATATTTTTTTTGTACAAAGTGTTACAAGTCCTGAAAACCCTTCTATGTTGACACTCTTGACCCTAAAATAATTTTGGGATGTTTATGTTTATATTTTTAGGGAATTTTTCTAACATGTCCTATGTTATTCGATCGGGTAGATCCGAGATGTATTTAGATTGTTTTTTGAAACTTGTGGTTGACCTATTAAAAAAAATATATATCGGTTTTTGTGTTATGGGTTTAATTTTTCTACGATTCGGAGGATTACAAAACACACAATATTCAAGTCTTGATTTGGTTTATCGAATTTATTACAGTTCTTTATTTTCAAATGTAATATGAATATCATCATGCTTTCGCTTAAAAACGTCAATTTCTAGAATTCAAATTCAAAATATCTTTATTTCATAGGTTACAAAATAACACTTGAAATAAGTCATATTTTTTTTCGAATATGCACTTTACCGCTCGTTCGGAAGGTTTTCTTTTTTCTTATTAACTAAATTGATTTAGGGACTACAAATAAATATTTATTATTATAATTGTAGGCACTTTCGCGGCATTATAAAAATAGTTAAATCCTATTACGTAGGCAATTTCCTTGGACCTACCTAATTAAAGTAACTGGCGAGAGAAATCATAACCGGTCATCAAAACTATACATATTACAATAGATAAGTATAAAAAAGACTGTATCTTAGACTTTGGAGAAAGATATTATTAAAAAATATAAGGCTATAATATCTACGCAAAGAATTACCCTAGTCGAACCTGAATAGGTATTAAACATGAGTCGATTCCGGGCAGAACAGATGTTCCTTATTTCTGTAACAAACAATAAAAACAGTTCATAAAAACGCACGTCTTTGAACTTTATGTCTTGTATTGAAGTCAGTTTTTTTTTAAACTAAAATCCAGTAATTAGTATTAAACCTGTACAATAAGGTTTCCAACATCATTTGTTATTTTAATGTAATGATTATCCGTAAATTAGGAAAGTAGATAAAACTGAATTAATAAGCGAATGGGCATTTTTTACAATTATTTTGCGTGGAAATAGGTTGGTTGAATTCGCTTCATTTTCCAAGCGATAACACAATGCTTACACACTATTGTACACATGTAACAAAATTAAATAAATAGTACTTTGAAAATTAAATAAATACGAATCAGAATCACGCGTTCGGTCTATGGTTTCGTGTGGCGTCAAGTTTTAGTCGGCTCATTGTTGCGGCGTACCTTCCCACAATCTTTTTCTATGTTGGCTCAGTCCTTTCATGTGACCCCAAGCGAATAAATGTAGCCTACGAACTAAGAAAACCGGCCAAGAGCGTGTCGGACCGTACTCAATGTAGGGTTCCGAAGCCGTTGCTACAAAGAAATGCATTACAGATGAAAATATTACGTTATTACACTTTTTTCCATGTTTCCCGCACCGAATAGGTATGTACAAGTACTTTAGTCACCTATAACTAGAGAAACAAGTAGGTATGTCGACTATTACTTTTAAATTAGCTTAAACTAAAGTGCAACAGCAAGAGAACGTATTATTATGGCACTTATGTCCTTTTGTAGAGAAGCGTAGTTTTTCGGCAACTACTCAAAAACAGTATGTCTGATAATTTTCGAAATAAATTACATTGAAAGTATTTATTAAGCTTTAGCTTTGTATTTTTTTTTAATATTTTTTACACATACGGTTTAAAAAAGAAAGGGGACAAACACACAATTTCTACTATTTTCCGAACGATTATTTCCGAAATTATTCATGTAATTAGAAAAATTGATTAGAAACCTTAAAGTGATTTTAAAGAAAATATCGAAATATGTTCCACACGTTGATGTTTGCAGAAAATTTTTTTTTCAGCTTCTGTTACATCTGTGGAGTGCCCCCCTAAATATATTTATTTTTATTATTTAACCACCAAACGAAGTAGCGGCTTCGTTTGCAAACTTTCTATACTCCAAATTTTATCAGTATATAATACATTTCGTAGTTTTTGAGTAAAATGCCTGGGACATACGGACGGACATGATGAAACTGTAAGGGTTCTGTTTTTGCCAATTTGGCTCGGAACTTTAAAAATGGGGAAGTACTGATAGTAAAGCGTAACATATCGTATACTTATATGCGTTTATTTTTTTCTGAAACATTAAATATTTCTATGTTTTCATCACTTCCGTAGTAAATATCAGTCTCTTTATATTAGTTCGAATTATTTTAGATGCTTACAAATTTTGGAGATAGAAAAGGTTGATGGCTTCAAAATTTAATGGAAAATAGAAATAAAATTAAATCCAACATAGAATTAAAAAAAAAATCTGTAAAAAAATAAAAAGCAGAAATAGTTATATATATACCTGAAACAATAAAACTCTTGGCTGTTATCTCTATGTTTATGTCTATGTGACTGAAATTCTTTTATAGGAAATAAATGGAATCAAATGATTGAATGAAAGTGAATCGTGTTAAATAAATGAATACTTGTACTAGGTAGTAGAGAGATAGTCCTGGTTATCAATCTGATAGGTATTTACTATAGTGGGCTTATCGAAATAAAATTCGATGCAGAAAAGTTCAGAATGTCTATCTTACTGAACCATAAAGACGATGAAACCATAGAGTGGAAAAATAGGCAGAAAAGCCTTGATCGGGAAATTGGGAGACAATGGCATCGTCATGTATAAATTTTTATAAATAACTATGGTGCATGTACCTCATGGACGCGTATGCTAAACAACAGGCGTACGAACAGACACCCATGTTCACGCAACCTCGAATGCATACGCGCGCGATATTAAACATTATATACATTTTCCAATTTATTTAAGTATTGTTTAGCGTTAACTTGAAAAAAAAATCAATTTCTGGTGATATACTTAGCGTTATTCATGATCTATATGTATAAAAGAGTAAACCGACTCACTGATATATCAACACACAGACCAGACTACTGGATCTAGACACTTAAAATTTTTTATCAGATTTCTTTTATAACATAGCACTAAAGCATTAAGATATGATTTTTAGAAATTTAATCCTTAAAGGGTTGAAAATGGTGAAATACTATTATATGGAAAATCGAACCGTTAAAGTTACAGATATCAAATTTAACATTTTAATTAGTAGTAAAAATAAAGAAAAAAATATACTTATTTTATTTTTTTTTAATAAATCCTGATAAGGGTAAAATAGGCGATGAATTTGTATGGAAAATCGAAATCGCTGAAGTTGTTAATGTTAAAAAAAATATATTTAAGCTAATAATTACTAATAAAAAATAATGATATATATCGTTCTTAAAAGTAACCTTAAAAAGGCTGAAATAAGGGTTGAAATTTTCATATAAAAAAGCGAAACCGCTGAAGCTACTGACAACTTATATTTTAGCTGCTTATTATAAACGAAAAATAACGACATGTATCATTTATGGAAAGAAACCGCTATGTGTATTTATATTTGCGTGATTAAATCATTTATTTGTTCGGTTACTATAAAACTGGCTATATGTTGTACGCGCCAATGAGAAGCTGTCTATGAAACTAGGTTTCATCTTCATATTTCTACCATTAAAGATTCGATTAATATACCCTAAATATTACTTCGAAACTACTAGCGTCTGCTACGTCTTTATTCAAATAGAACCGTGATTGGCAGCAGAATCTAAATTGCATGCAGTCGAGAGATAAAACTGAAAGTCGACTGCTGAATCGAAATCGAGAATGAAACCAAGGTCAAAATCGAGTACGGGGTCTAAATTAGAACGAAGAGTGTGACCGGGATAGGAATGAGACGCAGTACTGAGATCAAAATTTAAAGCGGGACCGGAATCGAGAATCTAATCGGAATTTCCTTAGATCAAGTCCGGAGTCGGAATCAAAAGCGGGACGGCGACCGGAATCGAGAAAGAAAGAAATTGACATCGAGAGCGGGAATGGGTTCAGAACAGAGAACGAGATGGCGATCAGGATCTTGATATCATGATGGGGCGATATAGAAGTGAAGTAAATTCGTTTCGTGCCTATGCGGGCGGTGTCGTGGTAAAAGTTAGTAACATTATAATTTAAGAAGTAGGATTAAGATATTGACACATCTAATAGGTGTACAAAAATTTTACATTATATAAATATAATTTATTATTATATATATATGTCTCATTGTCGCTAATCAAATGTGTGCGTTGTTAAGATTATTAAGGTGAAACAATCATTGTTTTAGTATTGTTACTGCGGTCATTTTGATCCTCTAATTAATTAAACGAATAATTTCTTACTCAACGTAAAACGCCGCACGAACACTCCCTAAATAGTTGTTTTGTAGGTCGTGTAAATAAATTGGAAGAAAGAAAATTTATATTAAAACATTAAGTACAGTGTGTACTTTCGATTAACATGTTTTTGGGAATACAGACAATATTCGTGAATAAATTTCTTTCCGGGATTAAAAAGACGGATGTCAACATTCGTTTTACAATTCAACAGACAGTCGGCACAATAATTTACAGAGAATATAGTATGATATTAATACCTTGATGCTATATCTTTATATACGTACTTCCATATCTGCCTGTATCGGGACACCTTCCTATAATAGTTTTAAGTATTTTATGAACAAAATCGACTCAAAGCTAAGAGTATTGTCTCAGACCCGACTCCACTATGTGTTTTTTGAATATTTACTGATTCAAACGGAATGAAAAATAAATATTTATATATTTGAATGTATGAGAACGATTTTTATATGCGATTTTATAACAGTTATAAAAAATCCTGAAAGTAGTGAATTTCCATCATTAACATGATAAAAATATTTATAAGCCGCAATGAGTTTAAATGAAGTCGGGTCTCGGAAGCAACAAGAATACACATTTATAATTTTCCTATATTGCCTAGAATCTCAATAAAGAAAAAAAAATAGTTTGGTTAACTTTTAATAGCTTTTTCGAGGAAGCCACGATCAAATACGTAATACATACGACTTTTCATCTCATGCAGTTCTCTTAATTTAATATGAAACTGAGAAGAATGCTGTCTGTGGTTTTGTAGTAATCATAGATATGTTCAATAAATTTTAACATTTTGAACACATATAATGTAATGTTTAATTTCAGCAAGTAACACTCAAGAACAATTTTAGCTAAATTTATGTGCTGCAAGTAGTTAGGATATTCTCTTGCCGTTCCATATACATAATGAAACACCTGTATTAGCTATGTACTTGTTTGGCTGCCCTTAAATCTTCTATTCTTTCCAATAGTGACCTACGTAGGACAAAACGAAAAATTCATTCTGCTGAGTACTTAAAACGTTTTATATTTTAATGTTCGTAAAGACAAAATTTGAAATCAAGTTTAAGAAGTTAACTTGAAAAATTGTACTTGATTGTTTATCGATATAGCAACGGTAATTACTGCAAAAAACGACTGTGTCATATAGAAAGTCGGTCATACTAATAGAAAAAAAAAAATATATGAAATATCCATTCATATGTTTTTTTCATTGATAGATATTCATTATAAGGGTTCCATTGTATTTTATGTTTCTCTTTTCAACTGGATACCGAATTACAAAGTGATGAAAATAATGAAAATTACTTCAATTTTAAAAATACACAGGTTTAGTTTTTACGTATTCATATCGGAACACTCTATAATTTGCTTATACTTATTAGGGTTAGCTTTGAAGTTATCATGAGAGTGACGTATGTTTCTACCTCAATAATTTTCGAGAGAACGCCTAATACAAAGTAAGATACCGGAGCCCTGAGTCCTACGTCCTTTCAATAAACCTAAGAATTTTTCTATAAAGGACTATTATAGTAGGCAATATTATATGAGTATCAGCTAGCTCGGGTCGGGGGAGTCTCGACTGGTAGCAGGTATTAAAGGTACGAAAAATATTTATTTTTATGTCTAGCCGATTTTCGTACATGTTTTAAACGACGTTATTAAACACTCGCATTGACTAAAATTCTATTGTTAAAAGCTCCCCGCGTGTCTTAACTTTCAGTAGACAAGTTAAAGTTTGCTGACTTTGGATATCTATATACAATCATAAGGTTGTATTTTATAAATTATAATATTCGAAAAGCTATTTTGTACATCCGTCTTAAGCTCCTAGATAATCCGAAGGCTTTGCAGTCTTCTAAGACAGCATCTAAATTCCACTGATGAGTGGATCTTTTATGCGAAGTGAGTGAAAGTACTAATAGTTTATGAGTTTAAACGATTTATTTTATTAATTCAGTAATATTTTAATAATTAATCATAATTTTAAATGAATAAAGGCTCGAACTGGTCATATCGGTACAATGTATCCTATTATTATTATTATATCAACGTGAGCTATTCCAGTAATTCTTTTGAGCAAATTATATTTTGACAAGGTAGGTACTCGAGTAATTTTCAAATAAAACATTCGAGCATTTTTGGTCCTGAATGCGTGGAACCGAACCAATATAATATTTATTGGTTCAAAGATGCTAAATTACCTGTTGGCTGTTATCTGTTTTTGATTAGACTTAATGACTTTCTAAACAAATTGTTACCATTCATAATCAATTTTAACGGATCAATAAGTGATTGAGACGTTCTTGGAATTAATCGTTATTACACATATTTGACATGAATTATGACAGGCATCCTTAATCAAATTGTGTTTCAATATAATTTTGAAAGCACATGTACTACGTTATTTAAACCTTACATTGCTATTTCATTTTGAGACATTAAAACATAATAATAACTTTGTTTGATTTTTTGTGGTTCCATACCCAAAAAGTGCCAACGGGACCCTATTATTAAGGCACCGCTATACGTTCGTCAGTTTGTCGGACTGTCCGTCCGTCCGTCCGTTTGCCACAGGGCTGTATATTTTGAATCATAATAGGTAGAGACTAGAAATTTTTCTAAGGCGTGTGGCGGCTATAACAATAATGAAAAAAATAAAATAAAGTTAAAAACCAAAGGGGGAACCCCTTTGGTTTTTACCATATTCTAACCTATTCGAGAAACGTCCTTTTCTTGGCGTTTTTGGCTTGAATTTAACTTTTGTTCTTGTTCTTTATTAATTAACCATTTTAAAAAATATGTAATGCTGAATATTGTATAAGGGCACGGAATCTTTCCTGTCACACTTGGCCCGGTTTTTATTTTTCTTTTTTAGGCCGTGAACGATTAATTTTTTTTAGCTTAAAAAATATCACAGTGCCTATAGAAAATCTATATATGCAGTATAAGCGAAATATCACTCACTCATCGCAAGATCGCCTAAACTATGGGTTCGATTGAATCGAAAATTCGTCAGACGATAGTTTGTACAAGGTATAAGGCAGGGACTCATTAAGAAAGAATTTTTAAAAGTCAGATTTAAATCGGTCAAAAGAGGAGTTGAATTTTCTGTGAAACTTGTTATGGAGCGAGGTATGACTGAAATTTAATATAAACATCGTTCATTACAAATTGTAGTCAGTTGGGTTGTATCATTTATAAAAGCGGAGCGGGGAGCAGAATTGAGACTTAAGATCAGGAAATAACTCGAGAACGGGACCGGGGTCAAAGTCGAGAACATTATGTATCTGAACTACAATTGAAAGCAGAAACGAGATTGGGAATGACAGTAAAATTTTTCCATATAGAAAAGTGAGGAACCATGTTTTATGTCTACGCGGGCGAAGCCGGAGCGAAACGCTAGTAATCATATAAAATTGCGGCTCGTCGTGTAATTAGTAATTGCTAAGTTCTTGTGAGATCGCCAATTGAAGTGAATGACAATTAAAGCATTGTAGTTAATTGCAGTTTACTCCGTCGTTAGCGGAATTAGCGCCACCTCTGCAGTCGGTGGCCGAGCATTGTTTACTCTATCAATATTGTAAACCTGAACTTACAAAGATAATTTTATTGTGCAATAAGAGAATGCTTACTTATTTTATTTTGTTTGATGTAAATTTCTTTTATGTTTAGGTAAGTAAATACATACATTTTATTTTGTATTTGTTCATTAAATTGTGACCGAAGCGTGTTTCAAGATTAAGGTAATTCAAGTTTACGCGTCACAAATATATGTTAATGCACCAGAAATGATACTACGTAAAATCGAAGAGAGTGCGTAACTAAGCGCAAAACCTCGATAGCGGATAATATACCCGATCATAAATATTTTATTTACCTATGTATTTTCTACATACGTATTTTCGTAAATTATTAGGTACGACGATACGGAGATAGTGTATCGATATTGGATCCACGCGAGGGAGTTGTGGGCTAATGGCCCTTAGTGCAGTTTTAACCTTTTACATAAACGTTCTTTGGCACAAACAATATAAAAAAAAAACCTAAATTAAAATCACTTTTTAAAATGTGAATCGGTGGATTTAGTATTGTGTTTAAAAGATAATAAGAGATATAGTAATATATATTATAGTTTTGCCTTTTCGAAATATCTTTATATAATTATTTTTGTTTTTGTTAGGTGTATCAGATCTTTATGGGTTCCAATCAAAGAGTGATTGAGGAATTCTTGTCAATAATAAACAGAAAAAATTCTAAACAATCGAACGAAACCGGATTAAACAGTATACATATTTTTGGGATAAAAACATTTTATCATATCGAAATGCTTAATTTACAAATTTATCGTGTATAAATAATTTCATTGCCGCCTTTCAGTAGCCGTTTCGTATTAAAGTACAATGCAAACGAATAAATTCGTACAATATTCAAATAAAATACGTAAATATATAGAACAACGTGATTAATGGTTTATTCGCTGTGGTTTTACAAAATCTTTTATCATCCTACGCGTTAGTTAAGCACTCGCCATATAAATAAATATGTACTGAACATAAGATAAAAAGTCACCCAACCTGAAGGAGGTACGTAGTTTTCAGTCTGAACACAAAAGAAGATCATGGATACTGATCGGAGGCAAATGTCATATTTACAACATTAAAAAGCGCTTAGAATTTGTTAAGAATTAAGATCTCGTGCCGCGATAGGTACGTTTCCTTTTTGCATACCTCCAAAGAATTTCAATTCGAGAACAGAAAGAAAACAACGAAGTCTTAGTTATTTCTCTTGTTCAGTAGTACTTTTGTTATTAAATTCCGCGAATGGGAGAAGAATGTACTGATTCGATATTCGATGTTACTTTTGAAGTGAACGGTTGGAGCGTTCATTGTAAATAATGTGGTGTGTTTTATGGTAGTGAGATTTGTTTAGGGTTATGCGCATGTGTATAATAAAGTCGGGGAACAAGTTTTTCGTATTTTATATACAATTTCAAGATAATTTTTCATCATATTTTATTTACATTGAATTATAATATATACATGCCATTTTGTAGGTAGTGACGTAATCCCATTGCTGTTGAAATTTTGGGATTTTTGATCATAAAACCGCAACAACTAATTTTGACAGTTCTCTCTCGATGTTAACCTAACACTACCTAAAGAATTTTAAAGAAACCGAAACAGGTGAAAATCTGAGGGTGCGAAATCAGAGCTATATGGTTAATCTTAACACTTCCAAATCAAACTCTCTCAATATTTGCTGAGTGGTTAAAGATGCGCATGGTCAGGTGTTATCATGGTGAAAAACCTCACCCATTCTAATGATCAATTCCAGCCGTTTTTTTTTGACTTCTTGTTTTAGTTTCATTAGCTGTTGGCGGTAGAGATCCGAGTTGATGGTTTTGCTCGGCGGTAAAAGCCCATAATGAATAATGCCCTTCTAATACCACCATACTCATAGCTTGCTCGCCTTTTGACCGTGGTCTTTTTCGCACGTTCTTGTCGTCGGTAACCCATTTTTCATCACCAGCAATCAATATTTTCAAAAACGGTTCGGTTTCATTACGTTTCAATAGAGAATCGCAAACGAGTACACGATTCATTAGATTTCTTTCAGTGAACTAAGATGGAACCCAAGTATCGAGCTGTTTTGTATATCTAAGTTTTTTCAAATGATCAAAACTGTTGTGGTCAGTCCTCAGCTCTTCAGCCTAAAAACTAATAGGCCGATCTTGCTTTACTTTTTCCAAATGGCATCGACTTTGTCTATAACTGGTCGACCAGAGCTAGGTACATCTTTGACATAAAATTACCGGACTGAAAACGCTTAAACCAGTTTTCTGTTACTCTAACCGACACTGCATTAAGTCCATAAACGTCACAAATTTTTTTGGCGACTTGTGTCACATTTTCTTTTTTTTTATAATAAAACGTGAAAATGTATAGAATTTCTACGTTAGATTCACTCATTTTGGTGGACAAAAAACAGAAAAAATGACGGGACACCGTTTTTACTTTTTTATGTCATCTATTTAATGGTATCAAAACTAGCCAGATACAAGCTGCAGAACTAAAGAGATTTTACTGCAACTTTTTACTTATAAAATACGAAAAAAACTTTTTCTCGACCTAATATTTGCTTCATGACTTTAATTTTTCCCTTCATGTTTTATTTTAAAAATCAATATTCTAAGATCCGTTAAGTTTCTTTGGTTGTAGAGAAATAGAGATATTGGTCCATATTGGGTTATATTGGTAGATCTAAGTATTGCATACGTTAGGGCTCATCCTTAAATTTCGTCAAACGTTAATGGGGAGGTAGGAGTTCAATTAAGTGTAACAAAGGGGGACGACACATAAGCTTCGTACGTATGACATGTGCAAACCTAATGCTGCGTTCAGACGCGCGCCACGCGTTCCGGGAAGCAGTCCGGAAGGAACGGGCCCGACGGGCCAAACGAGCTGTTCGCACGTATCGCGACAGCGGATACCGCGGATGTCAATATTTCGGTGGCTATTATCGTCGCACATACAGGTATTTGTAGGATCTATGCGGTCAAAATTATTTTAATGCTTAATTGCTACATAAACGACGTGAATAAATAAAAAACTTTTTTTTTTACATTAAAAACATTTACTTACTGTATAAAAAAAATTTACATAAAAATGTTTAATAGGCATAAAGAAATATCACATTATAAAACTAAGTATTTTGACTTTCTTCGTTGCTCTCTGACGAACTTTCTGAGATATTGGATTCCGCAGATACAAACATGGTCAAAATTTCGGGCAAAAATGCTTCTGCTTTCCTTTTTTTTATATAGTTCGCACGCCACTGAGAAGAGGATCTGAACTAAGTAGAAGGCGGAAAAAAATATCGTGATTATTCTCTGGAAAATTTCCTTGCAAAATCTTGGCCGTAACATCTAGAATGTTTATTGCGAGCCTCAGCTGTTTCCTCAGAAAGTTGTCCGATTGGTAATAATGGCTTTTCGATTATGACTGCTCTATGGACTAACATCTTGTACATTGTTGGCGTCATAGGATGTCAATCATATAGGCTCAGATAATGATGAGCAGTTTCTAAAGCATATCTTTTATATTTCACAGGATCAATTCGGAACCCGTTTGAAATTGCTTCTAGTAGGACTTTTAGTCTGTAAATTAGTTCATAATTCATGCTAGTTATTGCGGAGGCTAATTTCGTGTTCTCGAAGAACTTTCTGCTGGTATTCCCATCATTTTATTTTCGGAATTGAATTTAGGCATATCTACTGTAAGACTTGTTTTAACGCGAAATCTTTTTTATATTTCTCTTTTAGTTTGATCTTCTAAATCTTTCTCCTCTTTCGATTTTCTTTCCTTGTACTTTTTTTTACTTTAAGCTTGTATGCCAAATGAAGGATGCTTTCAAAAATTGTGATTCTGGCGTATAAAACCGATATGCGAAATTCAGTGGCTTGAAAATTGAGTTCTCTTTCATAGTCCAATTTATTAAAATCTTTAGATGATGCTTCACAAATGTAACATCTACTTGTAGACTTTGTACCGGTCGCCGCATTGCAGACTATTCCGTCTACCATCATCATAATAAAAGTGTGTTTAATAAAGAACTTTTTCCTTTGTATCTCAACCTGTGTTGGAGCTTAAGCGCTAATAGCGCTTTTAACATGTCTTTTTTTCCCTTCAGTGACATCAGTCGCTTCTTTTATAAAATGGGATCTTATTGGACGACAAAATCGCGGCGAAGAGGGCGTTGGATTATTCCATACAACTTTTTTATTGTTATTTCTACGAACTAATTGAACAGGCACAGAGCAGCTTTGAAATATGTTCGAGTCAGAATCAGTATCATTTTCCAGTTTTTATTTAAACTGTGATTGTCGTGACCAATTGCAGCCCCATTTACAAATTAAAGTTAAGCATTCACGCTCTTGCTCCTTTAATTTTACAAATACCTCTTCTAGGTACTCTGATAAACGCCTAACTGTAACGTCCATTGGAGGCTGTAACTGAGCTTTGGCACTCGTTTTGTAAGGCACTATATCAAGGAAAAAACTTCTTATTGGTCTTTATTATTATTTCGTATTGTCCTTATGTCAAATCGGCATCTACAAACATTTATAAAGCTTGTATTGCTGTTAAGGATGGTTGCCTTTTACTTGACTTCGTACGATAAAATTACTTTTTATATTTAGTTACTCGTGTCGGAGTACTTGTGATATCTTTGAGGACATTTGATGCATCGTTTTTTCCAGATTTTCCCAGTTTCACTCTTACAGCATGTATTATGATCTCTTTTTCAAAATCAGAACTAAGTTCTTCAGTTTTTCGTCTTTTGTTCCTCTCACTTGCGTCTTTAAACGACTTCGATGGTCTTCCTGGTCGCTTTTGTGAAGTTTTTACAGCAGGTATTTCAAAAGTACTTTTTAGCCAAGAACAGTCGTATTTCGTAAAATTGTCTTGTTTTTAATGAGCTTTGGTCCACCTTTTTTTTTCTGATTTGAAATAAGCAAAACTTCGTTTCAAATTATTAATTTGGTTTGCATTGTAATCTTCATATGACAAAACTTGATCCTTTAAATAGTTTAATTTGGCATTTAAATTAGCCAAGTTTTTTGTATCCATGCAGTACAAAAAGTATTGTCGGGTCACAATCCTTACTCCTGATGTACCCCCCTGAAAATATCTAAAGCAAAGATAAACTTTGTTCAAAATAAGTAAAAAATATTTCCAATTTTATACGAAATTGCTCTTAATAACTTTCAGTCCTAAAAACTGTATTTATCCGGACGTTTCCGGAGATAAATTTGGTAGTGATTTTAAGAGAAAAAATCAAGTAATAACGTGGATATAAAACAAAGCCTAATTTACCCCGATACATAAACAAAAACACTATTAAAAAAAAAAAAATGAAGGAAATCACGCAATTAAAATTAGTATTTTGTATTATACAAAAAAATGTAGTTTGAGAATTGATCATAACTTTGTTTATGTAGTTTATAAGTTTCTTACCTTGTCCATCAGAATTAATCACTTTCAATTCGTAAGAATAACTCGATAACATAAAAAACCACTTTGTTGAAATCTAATGTTTAGAAAAGCGCCCGCCGATAACAGATACGTACACTTGGTGAAACGGTCAGATTCCGTCTGATACCACGGGTGGGGGGTGCGCAGTAGCAGTTATATAAAGCATGGGTATTGTTTCTGAGTTCGTTATCTATTCGTGGAACTCGATTTTACAAATGTTATTATTACTTTGTTATTGGGACTTTTGGCCGCGTAGATCGTGCAAATAGCTGTATGTGCGTCGGTTTAACTTTTTTGACTTATTTATTGGTTCTGCCTGACAACACTCGAGATAATATAAAATTTGATCGCTTGGCCAGTCCGACATCTTCCATTTTTCGCCCTATTGTCGCGAAGCTCAGAGAGATATTAAAGCGATTGAAGCGCTCGAGCGCATGTGAACAGGTACACGGGCGCAAGCACATTCATCTTTTGAGCCGCGCCAAAAAATCGACACTCGCCGCTTTCGCCGGCGAGCGCGTGCACAAACAGCGAGCAGCTGTTACACGCTCGTGCTCGTGTTTGTGCCCGTTCAATGTCGCGTTGAGTGGAAGTCTGCGAACGCAGCATAATGTATTGAAACTAAAAACTTGGATTTTTATAAACACTTGGAAACATAACCAACTCTATAAATATTGTCATTGAGTTTGAAGTTGTTTGTAATACTTTTTAGACACGTGACAGCCGTGCGAGTGAGACTTGCTGTACCTGTCATGCGATGGTCGCTTTTGACGTTGCCGACAATATCCGTTGACAATACCCATCTTTTGAGGTTTTGACAATGACCTTTTGTAAAATTTTTGATAATTTTTTTTTAATTTTAACCGATTTAAAAAATAAAAAAGATCATCAGTTGCGGAAAGCGCCAGTTGATGATGTTAAGCAACTTATGCTTATTCAAATACAAAGTAGAGAAGTCACACTGATGGTGAAGTACCAGAATAAGTCTTCAAAACTTCAATGTTGAATGGAAATCGGTTTTGTACTTTTTTCAGTAATGTAGTAGAGCAGAGTAAATTATTGCTTTTTACGTCCTTCAACTTTCTAGAGAGTTGGGAAAAATTGAAATCTTGTAAGTTTTGAAACTAACCAAGTTAGTCCACAACCTGGCGAAAGTGTAGCTAAGCTCGAGAGAGAAATTGAACTTTTAACACTGCTACAAGTGTAGGGACCTTGAAATAATTATACCAGACGTGAGTGTACCTCAGTTTTCATATTTTGATATTATTTTCACATAATATTTCACGTTTTATATATTCATAATTATAGACGTGTTGAAATTGATTATATCTTATTAAATTGTGTGTTCATCGTTTTTATTACGATAATTTCTCGCTTGCCTCAGGTGGCACTGATTCAGAAAAAAATTAAGCAGGTTTTTTTGAAGACGCTTTACGATTCTTTTAGAGGAAGAAATCTTTATTTAAAAGATTTTAAATTGATATATATATATATATATATATATATATATATATATATATAGTTTAAGAGTGCTGTTTTGATTGAATAATTTATAAATATGATTTTCATTATTAATATTTAGTACTACTTAATTTAGTTTCATTGCCTATTTGAATTAATTAATTGTTTAATCAATTTTGTATATATAGCATTTTTATTAAAGGAAGCCATTTACGTAGGAAATAGCTATAAATCATTATTTTTACTTGTATAATTATTTTCATTAGTAAGAAACTAGGTACATGCCAATCGGAATAACATAAAATGTGAGATTTTTGACTCATTTCGAAATTCAAAGCTTTTTGTAGACTTAAAGCATGATAATATTTTTGACAATCTGTATTAAATTATATATTCCAATGTATATTAATTATATTATGTATGTCGTATAAAGTAAGTCTCAGACTCTTCCCCTATATTAAACTGTGTTTTTAGTCCTATTTTAAATAGTAATCCATAAGTAACCGGTGTTTATTTTATACCAGCAGCGTTCATTATACAATCGTGTATTACGTTTACGTTTATAATTATAACCGTGAATCAGCCGATCGTCCGACACGTGCGTACGTCCGCGGCCGCCGCCGCCCCGTGCGCGAGTCGCGCGGCCGGTCCGTTATCTGCGGCGGGCCGCTCGTCGTCGTCCTTATCGTTATCTGGCGGGCAATTGTAAACGCGTTAAACGCTAACGCGGCCGATACGAGCGCTCTCCGTCACGCGTCCTCCTCGCGGGTTGCTTCGTTAACGGCCGATTAACGGGGTCCGTGCGCAGGACTACGACGCGTTATTTCCTTGTTCACGATTATTCACTTGGTGTGCACGTATTTGAGGAGTGAAATCGCGAATGGTCTTCATTGATTTTCGTCGTTTCTTAACTTTATCATCATTGAATACTATGTATTATCAAAAGTTTATAATTGTCTCGAGTTTCCGTCTGTGCGAGTCACGATCAATTAAAGTATTGATGTTTGATTTCTGTGATTATGATTTTCGTAGAATCAGTTCGCAAGGATCGTGGTTCAAAATGCACAGATCTAGTTTCGGGAATTTATTAGCACGCATGTCGATGTAGGTACTTATTTGACACGACCGACTCGTATTGTGTGACAAAACTTTAATAGTGATAGACTTCTAAAGTACTAAAAACAATGGACAAATGTTAATAGGACCTGGAACGCTCTGTATAAACTTCATTATGTTTAATTACTAAGATATTTCATCTTAATAAAGGTTCGGAGATATTCGCCTGTTTCCCATATTGACACGGAGATATATCTCTCCCTGGAATTTTTAAACTTTTATTCTTTTTACATTTTTTCGATAAGATTTATTAAATTTAAGAAGTTTTAGAAAATTTAAATTTAAATAGCGAAAAATTAAAAAGTGTTCTTCCATACATCGATCTACATTATGATCCATACTCCAATTGCAAATATCAGTTTGTTATCGAAAAAAATATTTAATTTTTGTGACATAGCTCTCAATTAACGACTAGTAGATTTTTTTCTTTACTTGTGCTGTGGGACCTTGCTTTTTTCTAATTTTCGTTATTCTAACTCAACGGTAAATATCGTACAGATTTTGATTTATTCGCGTGTGTTAAGCAAGTACGCGACAAAAAATGAGTATCTTTTTTGATTGCGTCAACTTAGAAGTTTGATTTTTTACAGATCTATGGAACCATTTGCTGCTAATTTCAACTTGATATATCTATGAATCCCTGAAGAATAAAGTATTGACAGTCAGTCAGAAGGCGAATCAAATTATCCCATAAGGGTTCCTTTTTAGGTGCGGAGCATTAAAAACAAGAAGCACTGCAACAAGTGTATTGGTCTCAAAAATAGATTCTATTCTTATATTATAAACACTAATGATACATTCGATACCGATATGTCGTATCCTTATCCGTTCACCTATGTACCCTATACGTTTCGTATTACTTTTGAGAGGCAACTAAATCAATTGGCAAAGGCAATGCTGTACTATCGGACGTAATTCTGTTAGTGTCTCCTATAGTTCTAAAAGTCTTGAACGACATCAAGAGCTCAGAAAGCCAATCGCCACTGGAACACATACTCGTAGTATTGGCTCTAGAAAGTAGATTTCATTTAGAAAGTAAGGAACCTTATTATTTGGCCGCAGTTTTTGGAATAAACTACGAACATTTCGTTTACTGTCTTCTATTTGTGTCGCATAAAAGCGGTTTGTTGAATTAATTAATTCTCATTTTCATGCCGTTTTCATTTTCATATCGGGTGTCCACTTCGTACAAGTCCAGATTTATTTACGAAGATGAGGTGAATATGAAGCGCCTGTGATCATATTATAAAGGATTCAGAAAAAATTCTATCGTTATCTCTTTGTGCACCGATGCCTTCAAAGAATTTAAAAGGTATATTATATTGAGAGATCTAAGATAATCTTTTAATATAAGAGAAACATCTCAGATTTAAGTTTTGTATTGAAACTTAGAAAGGTTGGTGCAAAAGTATTTACGTTTTCAAATGAGTCTCGTGTATTTATTATTTTCTGTAGCAGGCCTCATTCAAATAGGTTTACGAAATCGCTTCTCGCCGTAAGACTTAAGAATGTTACATTTCCCAAATAAAACTCTTGTTAATGTGTGTTTGTAAGGGTAATTTTTTATTGAATATAAAAGAATTTTGTGTCATAATCACTCTATTTCAAAGTACCATAAGTGTCAGTATTTGTGTCAGGTTTGATTTACTTCACTGCTGCCGGACATCTTCTTACACTTTTTCAATTTCAGGCTGAGCTTGGTTTGGAGCAGAATGTAAGCTATTTTTCTTTTAAATTGGATTTCTGGAAAAAGGTTATTCTCATTTAAAAAAAAAGGTTCCAAGGCAAATAATAATTGCTAGCGTCGAAGGCGTATAGTAGACACAGTACGAACGAACGACAACGTTTGAGAGAAATAAACCTACACTCGACGTAATCGCAATGGGCTCGACTTATACAAATATAATCTAAAAAAACCTAAAAAACACTTTAATAGCAAACCGTACTAAAAATAGATATTTTTACTTATGTAGACTTTTTTACAGTAATGGAAAGTTTAACAATCAATCATGATTAATTAACTCGAATTGATTGTTGAACTTTCTATTGCTATAACAAACTGTACATAAGTAAAAAATATTTTCTACTTTTTAGTTCGGTTTATTATTAGTGTTTTCTAATTTTTTTCAAACTATATTTTATTTTCAAATTTTTAGTCTCAAAGCGATATCAATTATATTTATAGTCAAGTATTTATAATTAAGAGCGTTGATTTTAGAATATGTCATGTGTGGCAATGAATTAAATTTATATCATTCATGTCTATATAGCCTTTCCATTTGATTTAACACATCATTATTACATGGAACTTTCCTTGTTAGCTTTGAGCAATTAAGTTCTTCTATTTGAATTCGATTTAGTCACCTTCCGCGATTTAAGCTATATAAGCCTGTCCGGCAGCAAACAACCGAGAACCCAGATAAAGAACTGCGTGATCTACCGTACAACCTTGCATCGACGGTCTGAGGTTGGAGCTAGCGACGTGACATTTTACCGACGTGACCCTCTTGCTATTGATTCCTCGGCACGTTTACATTGTATTATATTACATTATATTGAATTGCGTGAATTCAAAACTGAGTGAACATTTAGCGCTCGACATAAGTTAACGTTGCGCTGTGCAACTTATAGTTGTGACATGCATAAGTTTTTATTAAAACTTTTTCTTTAAAATTTTACAAAATTTCAGAAAATCAAAATTTCTTTTTAATATTCAAATTTAACTATTTTTGATGTAATTTCAACTTTCTTTTTGATCACATCAAAATTTTATTTATTTAAATTCAAAATATGAAATGATTGTATTGCCATCGATCCTTGATAAATTTACAAAGATTAAACTAAATCTGATAGTCTAAATCGGGTCGAGTTCAAAAGGAGTCGGTTACAAACAAACATACAAGTGAAGCTAATAAAGGCGTGTTAAAACGGGGAGAAATTGAGAACAGCATCGGGGTCGAAACCGAGTGTAGCATTAGCATCAAGAGCTGACCGGGATCGACATTAGAAACACCACCCCCAACCAGAATCGGAAGTAGCAACGAGATTGGGATTAACAGCAAAACTATTCAATATAAAGATAAAGTATCACATTCTATGTCCATGCGGGCGAAGCCGCGGGCGTTAAGCTAGTACCTAATAAAATACCATCCGGACAAAATATACACGTAAAAGTATGTATTAAAAAAAGGTCGCGTTTCTTTGAAACACTATTAGGCAATAAATGTATTCACTTGCACTTCTAGTATTAACACGAATTGCATAATCGCTGTACGAGTGCCTTTACAATCTTATCACGCACGGAGCGCAATAGATTTCTTTCGACGTCCGTATTGGTTAAGAGATAATAGCTATAATACAAAGTCTCAGAGGTATTGAAGTAACGTAATTTTGAAATCAAATAAGATTTATTGTCATGGTTATGAAGGATTTAGTTCAGATCAACAAGTTAAAATTCCTGTACGTTTTATATACGTATAAAGTTAATTATTTTGTTGTCTGTGTTAGATCGATGTTTGAAAAGGCTTATATTTTACATGCAATCATATTATATGCAATGATAGCAACAAATACTCCAAACACTATTTTGGCTGACGCTCGGGGTGTCTGACATCGGATCGTGCTCGATGCATCAATAATCATTTTTAGGGTTCTGTACCCAAATTACCCACGGGACCCTATTACTGCGACTACACCGTCTGTCCGTCTGTCCGTCCGTCTGTCACAGTGCTCTATCTCTTAAACCGTAATAACTAGATACTTGAAATTTTCACCGGTTATGTATTACTATGGCCGCTATAACAACAAATACTAAAAATGAAGTTGAAAATTAAAGCAGGTCGTCATACAAGAAACGTCTTTATTTCAGCATTTTTAACTCGATTTTGTAATAGCATGAACTAGTTACTTGAAATTTTCACAGAATGTATATTGCTATAGCCACTGTTACAACAAATAAGAAAAATAAAAATCAAGTTGAAGATGTTAAAGGTCTTCATACAAGAAAGGTTTTTTTTTGGCTTTTGTTGCTCGATCTTTATAATGGCTGTATTTAAAAACAAACGTCTAACTAGAATAACTGCAGTGTATACCTGCTCTTAAGTAAAACAACAATGTTTTGAACATATTGGTTCAAAATCAAAACTACCTCAAGTTGTACAATGGGTTACACTCAAATATACAACACAGTCAGTAATGTTGACTTAAACGCTGTCACATACACGACATTATTCAGTTATCATAATTCATTGTGGATACTTCAAATTGAGTAGGATTTGATTGAACAGAGAAAAAATTTAAAATACTTACCAGTAATTTGTCAAAAAGATATTGACGGATGTAATAACGTTGTTACTTTACAGAACTTTACGGACAGCTACATATTGATATATTACGTCTACCTATCTTGTTTTTTACTGAACTATTTTTAAAACATTGTACAGAAGTACGAAACCTTTCATGTACTAGTCCGACTCGCACTTGACCGGTTTTTTTCTTATTCACAATTACACAATTTACTAGAATTACAAATTAATAATAATTCATTTAGAATTTTGTTTATGTTACAATTTACATCTATATTAGTGGATTTGTATTAGGTTATTGTTATTAATTCACGAAACCAAGTCAATTTGCCATTATTATTATATGGTAATCAGAATTGTTCTTTAACATTTCGCCGATAAATTTATATACCATAGTAACCTTTAAAGAAAATTTTATGTTGAACTTGTATCAAATAAAAAAAATCAACTAACCTCCTTAAACAAAAACTAATACTGTGAAAAATGTTAAAATTCTCAAATGCCACTTTGTTATAGTTAACAAATCAAATAGCAGTCCCAATGCAAAAAAAAAAAAAACTCCAAACATTTTCATGCATAGCATAAACGTGAATACAGCAGAATGTTGCCCACTTCCTTGTCACGACATAAGAAGTGATGCTCGAACTTGCAAAGAACACAAGTCTACCTAATGCTGATGGAGGAAAATCTCTGGTTTGTTACGCCGCACCCGCCGATAGTGAATGAGTATTTTGACAAAATATGTAAAAGGAAACTTGTACACTCAATATTGAGAACCGAAGTTTGCTAAGAGTTTGAATTACTCTCCGAATTCCATAATATTGGAAGTGATTCAAGTTTCACAATTTCGGAGTTATCTCAGAGTAATTTAATACTTTTAAACGAGAAATTCTTGTATGTGTAATGTATATATATCCATGAACAAGAATCATAATTTTAATATAAAAAACGTGGCCAAGTGCGAATCGTACTCGCGTGGAGAGGGCTCTGTACTATAAATCAATGTACTGCTTATTAAGTTGCTTCTAAAATGTTTGGTTGCCAATAGAGCACACCAGTGCTTCAAACGGGATTATTATCTTTTATTTCATAAGGCACAGGTCTGGCCACATCTGGAGTATTGTTATCACCTCTGGGCTGAATCACCTCAATATTAACTCCTTACACCTCTCTTACACCCTTTCCCGGTCCTATTCTTACTCTCATGTCTTCCCTCGACCAATCTCTACTTTGAATCCTCCTTTCTCGACCTACGCGACCACTATTTTGTTTCCTGATTCAACCCTACCTTTTCCTTCCATACCCTACCCCTTTAGTTCCATGGTGTACATACATTCGACTGCGTGTGGCTCCTGGTGTAGGCAACTTTGCAACTTGCTTAAACTCATTCGCTAGTGGCGTCCAAATGGATAGATTCGTACCAAATCAGGAGTGGAGGCAGAGAGTGCAGGAATATTAAACTTGCGACCTCGCTTTGTTCAGACTTTGTTCGGACGATGCAATTAACCAATAATTATTAATGAATTAAGATATTTTTTCCGGCAAACAAAATTATTTTAAATTACTAGGAGTACTCTCCAACGCTTCATCCAGCTACTAAATAAAACACGGAAAAGACCCAAAATCGGATGCCAATAATCTTTTTTTTTTGCTCTATTGCCAAAACAGTAATACAAGCATCAAACTTGGTGTCATTATAGTGGATACGCTAACAAAAGTAAAACAACCAATAATAGAAACTGGCGAATAGCACGTCGGGATCGCATAAGGATCTTGAACAGAGTGACAAAATACATTTTTTTTTTCTTGTAAATGCGAAATACAAATAATATATCGTGTGGTGGCACGGAACCCTTAGTGCGCGAGTTCGATTCACGCCTGACCGCTGTTTTTTTTTTTGCTGCAGAGCAGATCATTTAAGCCGTCACCTACGTGATTAAAAAGAGGTTAATGATTTTAATAAGTAAAAATAGAAGTTTAAAAAGCAGCATTGGCCGTACTGAGGTGACGATTGCCTGTCTAGCGAAGCGCAAACTGTAGTGTGCTAAATTAAATACTATTTAATTTTACACATAACAGGCCACATAGGCACCTGATTACGGTCAATGCTCTTAATAGTCATACTTCGTACATCCAAATTACGCTATGGGTAAAGCTTTATTTGCACCTATTGACTGATTTTCGATTTGAACTTGTACAACGAACTCGAGGGTTTTAAGGGATCATTTTTTTCATGACCATTTATGCATTTTTCGTAGACGAGTTTTAATTTTTTTAACCTTTGTTTTGTTTACTACATTTTTACGTGCTTAGCGCACGATAATAATTTTGTTTCCTTTTAAAATATACAAATAAAATTAAAAAAAAAAAACAACAAATTATTAATTTTCTTCAAATAGCTTCAAATTTCTCCAAATGGCCCATACATAAGTTTCATATATTTATTATTGTCGATAAATATTATTATGTATGGACAATTTACATACAAGTCAAATCTCAATCTATTTAACTCACTAAGAAACGGTAAATTGTGAGGGTTTTTTTTAAAAGATTTCTTGTGATCTAAGGCGCTAATGAACACACGTTCAAAAGACTTCTTCCTACCGAGTGCCACATAGGCGGGGGCGAAATTCCACGCGGTATTCGTACATTCGAAGCGATTTTATAACTAACTAAAACGTGTTTGCGTATGAAAATTACACTTTTCTTTAGATTCCGAACATAAAATGTTTATCTTTGATTTATTTTTTCGATGTTGGAAAATGTACGTATAAATTCTGCCATGTTGGATTTAATATCTACGGAATAGAAATGTAATATTTACTCCGCGTGTCACAGGTAATTTTTATGTCCTATGACATATGAAGTGTTAAGACACGTCGAATGACATCTCATTTGTAACATATACGCTACTATTTTAGGAATAACGAGGAAATAAATGAATATATATAAATACATTCACAGTTAATATCGCAACCTTCATTTGGTTTTTCCGTGGTCGGGTAAAAAGATGAGTGACAAAATAGCTCTAGACCGAGGTTTAAATTATATTTAAAGCAGAGCTAAAGCGATGCAAGTTTTAGGCCTGGTAAATCGGATCGACACCACACTTGCAAACGATGATTATAATGAAATTTTATTAACGATTTATCTCTTGATTAACTGTAAATCATCGTCATCGATCATTCATTAGTCAGAAAACTGTATTGGAAATTTACTAAATATCTGATCGCGCTTTCAAAACATTAACAGTCCTAAGTTTTTTATGTGATTTTTTTAAAATACATATTAAAAGTCAATGTTCTCTAAGGTATTACATTTAATGGCCATTATTAGAAGTTATCTGAAACGTTTTTGAGCAATCGATCATCGAAGACAATTTTTTGCAAATTTCGATTACGCAAAGCTTTGCTCGCCCTTTTTTTCTCTATTTCTCTTAGCCGACATATTTCGGTCTAGTTTAATCTTCATAGAGGCTTACATTTTCTCTCGGGACACACGGTATTGATTGAAATGAGATTGGCGCAAATAGTCTTAATACTTTATTTCATTTTTTTTTCACAAGCCGCGGGTCGTAGCTGGGCCCATAGATAGTTAAGTTGCCCATATCGCCTCTATGGACGATCCGGCTCCGAGCAGATCCGTTCGGCCAGACGTTATTATTAATTCGTGAAGCCATTACGGCATACATTAAAATATAATAGAAAACTCCATATTAAGAGCTAGTGAATGTTTGTTGATGTTTCATCTTAAAGCTCGACGACGTATTTCTGTCTTTCGCATGCGAGAGCCACTTGCTATTTACATTCGATTTACATGTTATATATTTTTATCTTTATAGCTATGTTATCTGGTCAAGTTGTAGGATATTGGCGATTTCATGGATTTTTCGATATATCGGAATCGATTATATTGTTGTTGATATACTAATACATTTGGAATTCTACCCTGTAAAGGTATCATCCTCGCGTTTAGTTCGTTCATTATATTCAAATTTGAAAAAAAAAAAACAAAAAGTATTTCAGTTCGCAAATGAGTTCTATCGCATCTGAAAAGCTATTTAATGTCAACGACAGGTCTTGTTCAAACAAACTTATGAAATTGGCTATTACCTTATAAATGAAGGATGGTGTGTTTACTACACAAAAGTCTCAAAAATGTTAATTTTAATAATTCTTTTCTGATCTGAATATAATTATCAAATTGATATTTTATTTAATTGCAATAAAAAAAAATAACTGATATTTTGTTAAATTACAATTTTCAAAATTCTATTAATTAATATTCTAAATAAATATTGTACTATAAGTAAGCGACGCCGTGTTTCTACATTTTCTAACCGAAATCCATAGTTTTTTACACCTTTTCGAGCTTGCATTATCCATATCGGATATCGCATCTCTGTCACATAAAGTAATAATCAATAATCAGTGACAATACTGGTGGACCAAGTCGGAGAAAAGAAGCTTTTGAGGGGCTTGAATGACTTACTTTGAGTAAACCATAAGCGGTATATCAAATTCATATACAACATAATTTTATATCCTAAAAAGGCCTACAAAAAGACCATGATAGCAAATCACTCTTCTAAGGATGGCCTACAATTAGAACCTTTGGCATTAAAAAAATCTCCGGTGGATGTTAGGGGATTGATTTGCGTTCATTAAAAAAAAACCAGACGTGCGTGGAAAGAAAAACGAGGTGCGAATACACCCTTAGGATTTCGTACAAATTAATTATGTATGTAGATTGTAAATATTTCTTTCGTCAAGAGTTTCGATAATTTTTGAAAATCTTAAATTTTCATAGCCGTAAGTTAAAAAATGTTCTTCCATATGTTGGTCTACATCACGGTCCATACTTCAATTGCAATTGACATTCGTAATCACAAAAAAATATTTTGTCATATTATTTAACTACAAATTAACGATTTTCAGATGTTTTCCTTTCTTGTCCTGTGAGACTTTACATCTTGCTAAATTTTATGATTCTGGGTCAATAACAAGTATTCTATAGGTTTTGATTTACTTGCGAACCTCAAAATATAAGGCATTAATGATTGTATTTTGGCCGCATTTTTTGATTACGTCGACATAGAATCTTAATTTTTTTAAAAACTCGAAGTAACCGCAGATTTAAGCATTTAATATTCATTTCAACTTGAATCTCCACGTGAGAAAGGGTCTTGACAGAAAGACAGACAACCAGACAATGACGTGAACTTATAAGGATTTCTTTTTTTCCTTTTGAGGTAGAGAATCCTAAAAACAAGGAATGCTGTATAGAAAAACGTATATTTTGTTCGTATCTAATGAGTAAAATATACGTTTTCAATTTAGGAAAAAAAAACCACCCGAATATCTAAAGGCGTGTTAAAATTTTTAAATATTTGCCTTATTATTCTTTATGCAAAATTATACTTTATTTATTAAACAAAATCTAAACAATAATTCTGTAATCAATCCAAACGGACGGACGTGCACAGCGAGTGCATTATAAAAAATAAGTGAATCTGTGGAAATAAGAAAGCGTATGTCCTTAGAACACAGCGGATGGCCGGCAGGCCTATTACGAAAGAACTGGCTTCAAACGTGATGTCAAAAAAAAAACAATGCATCATGTTTACGATGAAGAGACCGCGCGGACAAGTATGCCTCAGGGTTGAAAACCCCATTTACTGACAAAAAATAAACGAAGCGGAAAGGCGAGTCCAAGAAATAGAGTTTCGATGGGACGTTTCGTAAATACACACTTTCGTCAATATGTGCAATATGCACACGAAACATATTAAAAACCTATTTATTGCATTTTTATCCTTTAAAAGAAGTATAGTAACATATTAGATAGTAACACAATAAACAGATAAACATAACTTATATATAATAAATAAAATATATCGATAAAATATTACTTTTTTCGTTCGGAATAATTATAAGTTTAATAAAATATAATATGAATAATTACATACTGTGTATGATTCAATCGTCGCGACTCAGTAACAGGACATTCGATGCTCAAACCACAGATCGTGATTATGTACAAAAGAACTTTTCTTATTATCTATTCATCGGTACTCCTCACTGATGAGAAGAGAAATATCATGGGGAAATTCAGCCTCAGAGGGCAGTTAAAAACTATTATTGTTGTGTGTGACACCCTGTCATGTGCTCAAATAACTCAGAAACACGGACGCACCGTATGTATCATCTCTGACTATATTGGGACTAATGTCGGAAATTATACACATTTTTCATACAGACAAAACTGGATAGCTGCGAACCAGAATCGAGTTTTAATTGTTTTTTTGCACATTGTTATTTTTTTTTTTATTTAAATACATCCTTAGAACTAATTAATCAATAGATGAGGGAAAGATTCTCTAAAGCCGGATGTGATAGGTGTGCGCAGGTAAAAGGACATAAAAATAAGGTTTGGTATAACGTTTTAAAAATCTAATCAGCTCTACAGATTGATATTTTTTTTAATACTTCAATTTTTAAATAACGTAGCCATCACTTTTCAAAACATTGCATTATTGACTGAACAAGTTCATCTATCTGTTTTGTCACGTTCCTAGGTGTAACTGTTACCAACGCTAAGCACGCACACCGTATTTTCTCTGTTGCGTCACTTTCGTAAGATCTTATTTCAATGCAAATATGTAAGTGTATTTTATTGACGTTGTGTCATATATATTTCATTCAATCCAGTTTTTTAAATTTGTTCTACAAGTGCTGTTTACTTCTCAACAACTTATTTTTTTTAATATCTGAAGTGTGTTGCACTGAATGCACCACACGGTTTTACATACGTTTGTCGAGAGTCCCAGAGTTCTTAGATTCAAAAAACACTTGTTACTAAACGAGACAATCATTCCAAATTCCAAAAGACCTAAAGTGAATTTTGACATTCGATGCAAATGAAACCACTGTTCTAGCACAGGCTGTGATATCTATTACCTGTGGGCAATGTCTTGAAAAGCCCTAGACCCTTTTTATATTTCTTGTGATATCAAAATTTTTACAATTATTTAATATTTTGAAGCGTAAAGAGCACTCCGCTCTGTTACGGTGTGGGAAGAACATACCACGGTAATACTCGTATAAGTACTAAGCATTTGGAAAGTGAAGTTTAGCAGCAAAGGTTCTGCTAAATAACCTTTAATATTTATTTCAAAATCAGTGGAATCTCAAATCTCTTTGTTTATGAAGCTTAAGACGATTGCTAGATAGCTTTAGAATTAAGAGTCGGTATCAAAAATTTAATTATTAAATCTTATAAGTACGCGTATAGCAATTTGGGATTTTTTTTATAGTAAATCATATATTTACACTTAGAAAAGGTAATTTGGTGAATTGAAACTGATGATTAAAATCATGAATGGTCACTTTGTGGTGAATTGGGGTATAATCTGAAATCTTAAATGACAGTGTAACGAATGACAATTTAAAGCTGTAAACTACGTCTTAATAATTTCTGTAGTGAAGTAAGCGGGTCGTATGACATTGTTTTACTCGTATTGATATTTACAATTTATCGTTGTATTGTTTTATTATTTAAAAAAATGTCTCATGCTGATTAGAAGTGCATTTGTATTCCAATTTAAAATAAAATTGTTAATCAAAACATTTAAAATTGTAGTATATATTTAAATACTTCATACTATATACTGCTTAGCTTTAGTTTGAAATATAAAGTGTCATAATTATAAACTATTTGAAACATAAGCCGAGTTTCTTTTATTCCAGTAATTGATCGTCCAAGAAAATTGAGGTCAATTTGATTACTCCTTAGATACGGTATCTATTGTGTAGTAGGGCGCTTTGTGTCTAAATATTCTACATTTAACCGACTTCAAAAAAACGACGAAGAATGTTCTTAATTAATTTAATGTTGATCTATTCACATGCTGAACTTCGTGACTTATGACCGTATTTCGATTTCTTTTTTATTTTTATGGGTATAGTCCAAGTTGTTTTATATACATATATAAAATTAGTTTTGGAACTTAAATGCATTATGAAACACTTAAAAAAACAAACAGCATACAGAAATCGAGTTAATGTTTTATTGAAAACCACAAGCAATATGTGATTACGTCATTAGGCGCGGTGAAAGTCTAAGTGTTCTTGAACTCCAAGCAAACGCCGCGGAGCTCCTCACAGACGAGCAGTTCACGTATCGTAGTTGTGTTATTTGTGGTATTGAAAATTACAGACCATACTCGTTTGGGTAACTAAGGTTATAGAGATCTAACTAAAATCTCTATTTTAGAACTTCGAAGATATTATCAAGACGTAATACAATGATCCACTACTAATCAGTTTAGTATCAGCTAAATACATAAACAAATGATTTTTTCTGTCGAACTACTGTTTTGATGTTGACTCAGTTTATTCTATATAATATGAGTTTTATCTGGAATTAGATTAATTCCTTTTGATTATTTTTCAATCGTTATCAAATTTATTGTTTCCTTTATTTTTCTTTTTTAAATTTAATACATATTAACGTTATATATTTTCCTAACTTCAGAATTTTAGCTTGTTTATACAAAACTATAAAAGAGAAACATAGACTGTGATAGAGCTATGCCGTGCCTAAATTGGTTGCTGCACGAAATAGCTTGGCTCGACTGATAAGATACCATATTTTTACAGAATATGGACGTGCAGTAGCAGCTTCTGCTGTTGCGTTTTGTCTGGTGAGTGAGAGTTTCGATGGCTCACTCCTCCCAGTCCATCCCCATATTCCGCCTTCATCTTTTAAAACGAATACAATCGCCAATCAAATGATAATAAATCCTTATCAGTGTAAACCCGGGAATCACGAGCATATTAACCAATTCTCGTTTTGTTTTTGTGTCAGAGGAAGCATTCTTAATGTATTCATATACGTGTATAATTTTACCATCGATACAACGACAGTAAGAAAGTTGTGTTGTTTTATTTTTAAGTAAGTTTTTAGACTATCTCTATAATTTAATTCATAAAAATTTAATAAAAAGACAAATTGTTTTCTCTTGTAAAACAAATATCGGAATGTCAGCAAAGTTCCTCGAATGAAAAATTCATTAAAGTGTCCTAAAATAAACTGGCTTCTCCGTTCGTCATCAATTAATTGTCTCATTTACAAAATTGAGAACCTGAAGATCTAACTATTTCCATAAGATGTGGACTTTACTCTATGATGTTGCCTAAAAATACAGTTAAACTAACTCTTAAACTAACTGCCTAAAAATACAATTAAACTAAATCTTTAGTAGACACTCTCCAATTTTGAATTTGACCTCAACAGCATTAGGCAAAATAAATTTTAAGCATTTTGTCTTATTTGCCTTATTATTTAATGTATTAACATCAAACAAATTCAAGGCTTTGGCGAGTGTGGAGTTTGTTTTAATAAATTTCTTGTCCTTTTATCTTGTTTTGAAGATAATAAATGTATCATTGGTAAATAATATTAGGTTGGGGAAAAGGTTTTATCGTATTTTATAAGTAAAAAATTGAAGTAAAATCTTTTTGGTTGTGTTGTTTGTATCTGGCTTATTTTGATACCATTAAATAGATAATAATTTTAAAAAAGGAAAATAGGAAATAAAAAAGGTGCCATTTTTTCATTGTTTTTCTGTCCATCAAAATGAGTAATCTAACGTAGAAAGTCGATAAATTTTGAAGTTTTATTACAAAAAAGTGAAAAATGCGACACGAGCCGCGAAATAAAAATTGTTACGTTTATGGACCAAATGCGGTGTCGGTAATAGTACCACAAAACTGGTTTAAGAGTTTTCAGTCCAGTAATTTTTATGTCAAAGATGAACCTCTCTGTGGTCGAGCTGTTACGGATAAAGTCGATGCCATTTTGGAAAAAAGTAAATCAAGATCGACATATTAGTTCTTACGACATAGCCGAAGAGCTGGGAATTGACCATAAAACAGTTTTGACTCATTTGAAAAAACCTGAATATTCAAAAAAGCTCGATACTTGCGTCCCACACAAGCTCATTGAAAGAAATATAATAAATCAAAATCGAATCAAAAAACAATATTATAAACAAATTGAACATTTTTCAAATTTCAATGCGGAAAATAAAAAAATACTGAGCTTTTTTAATAACCTAATTTAAAAATAGGAATTAATTCTCTATATTAGATTCAATTAGCAAATATGCTACTGCATTACATTCGTTAAATGTAGTTGATTAATGCCGTAGCTATTATATGAATTTCAGAACTTATCGTTTCGCTGATAACCACCATAAATCCTCTTTTTTTTTTAATTTTTATGTAATTTTTTTTGTGAATAAAATAGCTATGAATTTTTTAGATGTGACAATAAAGGAAAAAGATATTTTTAAGTGATTTCAACACATCGCAAATATAACCTAAAGACACTAAAACAAATAACCGAAATATCGTACTTAACATGCCTTATTTTTACATAGTTCTGCCCGCATTATAACTAGTCACTATTATAGTTATTTCACTTCACTAAATAGTGTATTTATCGTTTGTGTGCTTAAAATTTTTAAATTATGCAACGAATTCTAATATAATTTTGACTGTCAGAGATTTTTGTCCGGAATATCTGTATGTATAATACAAGCACGATTTGTTTATAGAAATTAGAGAAAAGCGATGTTTTGTAAACAAGTCATAGTTTTTTTCGGTCTTTTGCATTGTTACCGTTGGCAAACCTTTTTATTACATCAAAATAATATATTACGGAATCTCATATATTGAAAAATCCTATGAAATTGTCACCTGAAGTCTCCTGTGGCATATGTGTGTCTTCTAAAGATAACCTACAGCAAGCGTTTTTATATTTTATGCGTATTTAATGGATTATATTTACATAGCTATTTTGACCAATGTAATATTAATCGTTATTCAATTAAATATTTTAGTTGCATTAGGCACTTAATTTATATAAAAACTGACCCTTTACAGCATTTAGTATATAAAAAATGATTGTCTGTATGTTGACGGACCGGGCGCACGCGTATGGAGCGCTTAATGGTCCGTTTTTGGTTTTGCAGGACGCTTGACTATTTTGGAGGAGCGGCGCCTCGCCAACTTAGATCGTCGAAATAATACCTCTGAACACTAGGTGTCTATAGAACTGCAGAGCTTCATTTCCGATATGACGACACATATGCTATGTACTATCGTGGACTGTAGACTAGGTGCAGTACTGAACATATACAGGTGCATTGCTGGTGCAGTGCAGGCAGAATGCAGCATGCAGTTGCATTCTTATACTATTTTTCACTATTCTCGGATTCGTCGTTCAGAGAGCGACCAATTAGATGGGTCGAATTTAGACCAATTAAATGGAAACGGCCCTGATCTCTAATTCTGTCCTCGATAGGAAGCTGTACCGTCGGGACAGCTATGCTGTTTTCTGATATCGATCCTGTGCTGTACTGTAACGGGCACCGCTATTTGACGCCCGTGAACGACTACCATCATTGGGCGGGCGGTCCTACTGTAGTGAGGGCTGCTGATACCTATGTCACGTGATCGGCCCTATGAAGGATTACCGAGGTTACTAAAGTGCATACGTGTTCGATGCACTTCGGAAATAAAACTGATACTAATTGATATGTTTATTAAAAAAATGATTATTTTTATTTTTTTTTAATTTTCATTATTTATAAAAAGTTCGACATGCAGATGAAGGGATGGACATGGAGAAACTGTGAGGGTTGTTTGATGATTACGGAACCCTAAGGAAAAACTAACAGTTGCTCCCGACTTGTCCGAGTATTTGTATTATTGAACCAACTTACTGAACTCTTATTAAAAAACTCTTTCACTAATAAACAGTAACACTATCCCTGAATAAAATAAGCTACTAACATTTTCCCTGAATCTGAATTAGAAGCGGGATAGGAATTAGAATTAATGGCGGAACCGAAGTCAAAATCAAGTGGGGACCTGGCACCAGTATCAAAGGCATCGGGAATATAATGGAACGGCATCGGAATCGCGAGCAGAACTGCGATTCGGATTGATCGCAGGGCAGATCGCAGTGTTAGATGAAGAAATTGTTCTATGTCCACGAGGCGAAGTCGCGAGCGGAAAGCTGATATAAAATAAAATAGACTATAATATAAAATAAAATAGCAGTAGGCATTGTTTGTCTTGTAACATGTTAATAATGCGAAAACGCTTTGTTTGAATATAGTTCGAAAGATATTTAGCCATAAAAAATACTCTTTTCTGACTTTCAGTGAATTTCTTACAGTCGAAAATAATACAATGTACCATCCTTATAAAAAACTTTCTTCACGTAACAAAATAACGGCCTTAGAGTTATGAATAATTGTTAATATTGGTTAATTTCAATTTTAGTTTAGTTTAGTTTAGGAAATGGTTAGATTTCAGTTTTAGTATTGAATTAGAGCAGACAAAGCGGACGAAATCGTAATTAACAACTTGTTATATACAAGTGATAAGTTGCTCAATGTAGTGTAATACTCTTAAACACAACTAAGATACAGGTAGCTACGAACGAGATCAAAGTTTTTGTTTGAAATATTTATTACGTACTTTAAGAATTTTAAGAAAGATGTATTTATTAAATATACAAACATCACCTCAACGCTCCGCTTGTGAGGCGCGCAATACACAGTCGTTTTTTAGTTTTTTGTAAATTATAATTAAACGACAGTACTTAGAACGCTAATATTAACTAGGAATCAGCACAGGGTATAACTTTATATAATAAAAAAAAAGTATTCCGGTAAGATACATTTCTCGACTAATTTCTCTGCCACATACATGGATCCATAAACACAGACTGACGAACGTCCAACAATGATTGATTTTAATGTTATTATTTACTATATTAATCAAAATAATTATTTATAAAATATACCATATGTGCTAGACAGATTATTTAACATGATATTAGTGCACTCATATTACCCTGTAAGTGTTATATTAGTAAAAAAAAGTCATTTAAGTTTCGAAAGACTGGGGTTTTTGACATGTCGAGAGTAGAGCACCACCTCAACGCTCCGCTTGTGAGGCGTGCAATATTTGTTTTGATAATAAACTTTGTAAGAACAAATAAATAGTCCACGGATGTCATAATGAACTATTGATAGCTCTCTGTTTGGCCAACTAAAACTTTGGAAGAAAAAAAACCGGCACGCGAAGAGAGATTGACTACATACAGCGCGTGCGGTTATTCTTAGCGTCTCACTTTTTGTTTCCGCTAGATTCGATCAATCAAATGTAACCTCTTCTATACTATCTTTATCCTAAGTGGCGTATCTTTATTTATTTATCCCCTCAAAATTTTTTTCCAATTTTATAGCTTGGATACTCGTATTTTATTCGCTATATTGATATGAGAATATTACAGTCGTGGAACGCAAAAGAAAGATTATAAATAAGCCCTTTACAACACTGAGCTAATGAGGATTTTTAATGAAACTTTGAAATTTTGTAGATTGTGTATTTTTGACGTACTAATACAAGAACCTAGTACAGCGTGGCATATTTCGTGAAAGGTGTTCTTTTCGATATAACGGGTATGCGTGTATGTTAGTTGACCCATTTAAAAAATATATGAAAGTTCTGTTATATCCAACCGATTTAGATATAATATTCTTATAATGATGAGTTGTGAATACTTACAGTGAACGGGAAAGGGCATAATCATCTGAATTAGGTTTATTGCTGGCTAAGCTACCCTGCGTCACATGTAGTAGGTAAAAAATACGGAACCAATGAAAAGGGAGTGAAAAAAGGGGCAGAAGGAAGACCAAATGAAGGAGCGTTTTACACCCACACGGGCAGAAATGCGAGCGGAAGTTATTTGAAAAGTTTAAGTCAAGAGTGTAGAATACAAATAGTTATGAAAATAATATTAATTTTCGTGTGTCGTGAATATATATCGAGTGTTTGCTTTATCTGTTCTGAATAATGTTTTTAATTTAATGAGCATTGCAATTTAGTTACATAAAACTACACTGCTTTCATATATAATAAGTACTGTTTACATTTTAGTAAAAAAGGTTTATGATATTATAAAAAAAAATGACGGAAATAGTGCTTGTATTGTTGGAGTGATATGTGTTTTTATTATCTATCTATTATCTTCAAAAAAATAAATATGTCGTGTTTATTCCCATATTTTAGTAATATTAATGCGAAAAATGGAACGTCGATAAGTTTTGTATCGTCAAATTGACGTATTGCTCGATCAGTCAACGTTCAATGTTTGACATAACGTGACAGTTATATACTAAGAATATGCCATTACGTGAAATACAATGAAATAGCAGATATTCCATTGCAACACCTTAAATTATTTCATTCCCAAATGCCATATAATAAATGAATGGCATATAACACGCAAACACGACTTTTAGTCCGAGGAAAAGAAAATATTACCACGGGGACCAGTAGACCTTGAACGTCGATAATGGTTGGATAAGAGCTAGTCTTTTGCCTGAGCATAGTAAATATAATTCGATATCATTAGATAATTAAATAGGTAGTAAACAATTTGTGCTTGTAATGAAGCTAAAACAATTCAAACGTTAACAAACAATTTTTTACTAGTCAAAGTAAACGGATCTCGCAGGAAATTCCACGTTGGGCGTGAAAAGTCGATATCATCTCAAAAAGTAAAATTATTAAATTTTCATTCATTGACATTCTCTACAACATTAGTATTTTTTTATTTATTACACTTATTTTTTATTTCTATGGAATAATGGCGTTTTAATTAAATTGTTGTAATTCATTTTAGGTAATTTAAAATTTTCGTTGGGTTTTTAGTACAATTCACCGGATATTTCTTTGGGTAAATGTCATTAATTATTTTGATATGTTGTGGATGAGATATATCATGACTGACTTTAGTTATACTGTCGGTTTCACTACTTACAATGACAGCTTTTCAGAAAATTGGCATAAATTTTACACATTCAAATTTTATCCATTCTACGCAAAATGTGAGAGATTATTATTAACTCTTACAAATTATTTATAATTTATTTATTTAGGCTTTCTAATATTTTAAATTGAATGATTTTCTGTATACTATGTACGAAACTTCTACGACTTCCATGGAAAATCTATCAATACGAGAACAAAACCGTGGTCTATGGGCGCACCATGTGGAATAAATAGAAAACTTACCTACGTCGCTTTGTAATACTAATCTCGAGGATTCCGTCTTAAAACGTTTTAAAATGATAATTCATTACGTTTTTATCTCTCCGCATACATTCCATATGAAGATACATCATTGTCTCAAGGCGTTCCGAATTCGGGACAGTCGTTACGTAACGCGATTGGACGGCTGAGTCACACAATGCGCGCCGGCGACGGCGGCGCCCACGGCGCGCGCGCCCCGTGTAATCGCGCGGCAGAAATCATTATCGAAATTTGACGATTCGTTTCCAATGCCGTCGAATCCTATTTGAGCGTTAAAGCTTTGTGGTTGTTTATAAATCGAAGCTCTATGTCTGTAATCGATGATTCTAGAACTGGACGTTTCTTTCGCACGTTCAGAAACGTGGTGATGACAATGATATTTCTGATCGACATCATCAAGGTTATGTTCGTTCGTAATGATCGTAGTACAAAAATTTCATTTGATTATTAGTTGTATGATATATCGATATGTATCTAATAGAATAATAAAATGATATATTATTTATTTACAAAAACATTGTTAAAGCTAAGTTCCAAAATATACATATACGATGGGATGAGAATTTTCTTTAGCCCTTCCTTTCTTGTAGTATACATACCATCTATAGGGTAATATTAATTGAAGCAGTGCTGCAAACGGTCCGTTTGATTGTGAGTTTCGGGATGGCGAGTGAATCGCAAAAATGTGGGCGGTGGTGACACGCGACTTCGCCAAAAGGACCGCGTCACTTCGCCCCGTCACGACGCACCTTTTGTCTCTTCACGCAACCGCGAATGCAGATTTCTCTCCTTCAGATTCTCCTTATCATGCATTTACAAAGCGACCTTAAAGCCGCATGTATACAGTGTTTCTGTTTTTCTATTGTTCTCTTTTTCTTCTTAACGGAGTTACATAGAGACTAATCGTCTTTATTCTTCTGAATATAATGTTTTGTTCTTTCTAGAGTGCCTAAATATAGTAAGTCTATAAAACTATTTATCCTTCTTGTTTTTGTTTTTATTATATAGTATTTACTTTTAGACAAAAAACCCTTGCAAATATCATACTATTCACTATAAACGTTATGTATGAGTAAACAAGTGCGAACTTAAAGTTAACTGCTCGTTATATAAAAGTCGGTTAAGTATAAGTCGGAATCGTATGGATGGAGAACTCGTACTCAGATAGAGTTCTATACTATAAATCATCTTATTAGATAATAAGTTTTGTTTAATTTGACTCGAATTTGTTTGTAGTAATTAGATTGAAAAAACTTATAAAAAAATGCAAGAAGCTATCTTACACCAAAATTTAAACCCAACTCATTCATATAAATAATATACCATAGTGACACAATACACACAATACGCAACATAATCATATTATAATAATTTTAGCTAAAATTATGCGACACATTTTATCTCCACGACATTTTCCGTTTCTCCGGGAATTTAAAGATTTAATATTTTCAATGAGGTTTTATTATAAATTTTGAATAACATGCTATATACTTTTTTTTTAATGATTTAAGCTCAGTAGTTTTGAAAATTAAGAGGAAATGGCCACTTTGAGTGTATTTTCTCAATATCATATGATATCAATCCCGTTCATTTGATATTTTACATGATGCACTAGACACAAATTTCGTTATTTTACAATTTGCCCCCAAAATCAATTTCTAAAATCTGAATACATTTATTTATGCTATGCGTTCGTCATTCGATCACTGATTCTGTGCATGTACCCAATCGCGACTTTTCTTCGTCCAGCAAATCAGAAGGAAATAGACGATGACCGGCAGAAAGACGGACATAGAGACATGAGTATGGCCTTATAAGGATTCCGCGTGTAAGCCCAAAATGTGTAACGTGCACACGAATCAACATTCCTTTAGTTTGTTTATCACTTGTGTGTTTTTTTTTGCGAGATAAATTCAAAGTTTATTCCTGTCGTCTCTAAACCGCTTGACCTTGGTCCGTGTATCACTCGTGCTTGAGCGATGTTGCGAATCATCGATGCTGTGATGAAAAAATGTGTGATTGGATGGAACACCTTAGCACTTACTATTGACTGCCAGTGTTTAATCACTAATGAAGTATAGGGTTTCTTATCATTTAGTTATGCGTATAAAAACATATATTTATTATACATATATTTACTATATTTGTGTTTCCTTCCTTCTGTAGCGGGGGTAATCTCGAAGCGAATTAAAGTATAGTAGTATAATACATTAAATAAATATTATTTCAATATTACATTTACTTTTTCACAAACTTCGCGTTTGCGAAAAAGTAGAATAATGTAATCGACAAACTGTTAGTATTGTCCTATTATTATTAATTATCTTAATTTTTATACCTAATAATAAAATATTAATTTTGTGACCAGAACCCTATACAATGAGTTATACGCCACGCGTTTATGTGGTTTTTCAATCGTTCAGTCTAAGGATATTGAAGTAATTATATTTACAATGAGTTCAATCAACTTAATTACGAAATGAATTAATTTAAATTATCTATTATTAAAATAACTTCAAACGGCGTTCTATTTAAATAACATTCTATCGAATTTATTGTATTTTTTAGAAAATATCTTAATTATAAAAGTCTTTCCTTAATTTACCGCCAGGAAAATTGAGAAGTTCAAAAAAAATTCCGATATTGTTTTTCCCTCAATTTTCGAAAGTTCAAGTTATGATAAAATATAGACATTTTGAGGTTCGAGGAAGTTATTTAAATATTTTCTAGGTGATATCTGAATGTATATAAATAAATACTGTATATTAGAATGAAGATTATCTGGTTGAGATCTATTATAAGCCATTTAAAAACTCGTTGGTCGTCCTGCAAAATTGATATCAATCGATCGAAAGATTAAAAATAATAAATTGTTTTTTTTTTCATTTTTAGACTACTCAAACTCATCATTTTACTTTATTTCTTTATTATAAAATAAACAATTCTTTAATCAAAATATTCATATCTTCTTTGATACCTTCTAATGATGTACACTGTATTTGTACTAGCGTCAAACTAAGAAGCGTATGCAGTAATGTAACGTCTCCTCTCAGGGGCTCGAGCTGGGTGTCCACGTCGGGTCTATCAGAGCTAGGAGAATTGAATTATAGCTATAACTGCACTATTACAACCGAATATCTATATAAGATTTGTCGATATTATTCGATGGCTGATGCAAAGACCGATAAATCAAAGCTGTTACACAAAGGCCCCTAAGCGACATTAATGGGATTTCGGGACCAATTTTATTTTTCATTGCGAATGCCTACCTCTTCCTGTCCTTTCTGGCGTGTATTTTAAAACGCTTTTTGTGTTCCTAAAATATTCAGGGACGCTTTCGGAATTTTCCGATTCATACTTAAATAATAGGAGGCGAAATAAAAGGTCGATACTCATAATACTCGGGTATTACGAGTATCGTAAATTTACATTTATCAACTGTAACCTGTCTTTGAAAATATAGTCTTCGAAACCTAATCAATAACTTAAATACAAAATGCGTATTTTGATGTGAAATATCTATAGGCGCAGGGGAAAACCGGATTATTGACGTGGCGACGCTTGCCGTGGCGACGGGTCGCCACGCTATTCTAGGGTATATATAGAGTCTATGTATAGTAGAGTGCACTGTGTACCATCAGGTCGCCACGCTATACAATGGTATATATATATATATATAGTCAAAATATATACCGTAGTAAACAGCACCATCGAACCGAGTGAGAAGGGAGTCGCACAGTCGCTTGCGCATGGCGACGCGTCGCCATATCGTACACACTATTACCTGTGGACTGTATATATCTATAGTATAGCGTGGTGACCCGTCGCCACACCGTACAAATTACTACATTTTGATTAATATGATTGTATTTTTTGATTAATAATTGATTATTAATAATCAATTATTAATTATTACTGTGACAAACAATTGTCACAGTAATACCGTCAGAGGAAACATCGAATATAACTATTACTGAAGTCACAGATGAAATGAATTAAGTTGTTACAACTTGAAATTAATATTGAATTATTGTACCTATTTAATGAAAATACATGTTTATGAAATAAATAGTCATCATTTTCTTTAAAAAATTCGTCATATTTAATTTTTCCATTATGCTATATTTAGTTCCTGTCGTAATCTTGTCTTTAATGCATACTACTTGTACAAACTCGATGTTTCACATCTGTCAGGCATCCCGTGACGGCTCACATTTTTTTCGGCAATTTCACACAAAATGTTTAAGTTTCGTCTATTATAGATGCTTTGCCTTCGACTCAATCACGATTTGTATTTTTTTTTTTATAATCACCGTCTCCCGTGCTTTGAAAATATATGACCAACCTTGACAAAACTAATTATATGCGATGACTTTGCATACGGAATACTGTATTTATTCGGAATAACTTGTCGACGTTGGTTTGTTGTCTGGGTGTCTGCATAGGCGCACATGTTTGTATCGTTTTGAACTAGTAGCCATGTAGTTAGGTAGCTAGATATCTCTGCCCTTTATCGGAACAGTGTGATGCCTGTATTAATAAAGCACACTTAAGTGCGTGTTCCAACTCGAGAGTGGAAATAGTAAGAGAGTTATACTGTTTCACTGTAGAAAATAATGTGTCTCACTCCCAAATTACTTCTTAAGATGGCGGTTTGTTAATATGGACCTGAGAATATGATGATTCATTGATATTAGTTTGTTTAAGTCTCGCTTTAGTTGATAATATGATATTTAGTTCTTTAGTCCCGTTTATTGTTCTCGGTTATATTTGAATGTTTTATTCATGAGAGTATTTTATATTTTTTTAAACTTATTCATTACAGAGCTATCGTGTTAAAAACAAATAAACGATTGGGGTAGTTTATTCAAGTGTAAAAATAAAATTATTATCAATTTTAAATTTGTACAAGGAATAACCAGTAATCTCCACAAAAATCAATAATACTCATTAAATTGAAGGTAAACAAAAAATAGTTTTGTAATTTGTATATTTACACGAAAAATGTTCATATTTAAAGTTCCTTTCCTGGAGTTCTCTGTCTATTTCGATTGGCTGATTGTTCTATGTTGAAATGTTTGTTGTTTTAGAATTCCCTCATAGGAAATTAATTGAAATTGGACAAGGAGCTTTAATTATTTGTATTGATTCAAACGGAATCCCTTTTTTTATGAATGCTTGACTGATTAGACCCTGCACCGGGGCAAGGTTCAGCCTGTGTGGTTGTCTGGAATGAGATAATAATAGAAGTTTATCTTGGTTAAAAATAATATTATCGCTTATTAAACGTTCTTGAAATAATGGGTACCATGGTTGATTCTCCGATTTTGGGACGATCACAATACCTGTTGCTTTATCGGTTATTTAATGTGCGTAAAATTAAGGAAAAAGTAGGAAATGCGTAAAATTTAAGATTTTACCATGAGGTTGTAAATGCATCTATGCTGCAGGCATCAGGGTCACTATGCCATGAAATATAACTTTTTCATTTTTTATTTTATCTACTAGCAAAGAGGTCATTAGAGGGCTTAGGGCTTACCAAACCTTTGTTTGATTATGGAGAATGCGTAGCTAGCCAATTCCCATTGTAGGTCAATGTGATGTCGCCGTGATTCGGCGTCAGCATTGTAGTTTTCTTTAGAAGAAATTTAAGAGATAAATGCAAAAAGATTTCGTTTTTTACTGAATTCCCATATTTTTTGAGATAATTTATTTAAATGCGGGAAGTGTATACCCCCCATATGATTTATATGTTTGCCACAAGCGACTCCCCATCCCGAGCTAGAGGCACTTGAAAATATTTCGTATTTGAAATCGTTTGATCTAATTGGGTTTTTTGTAGTATTTTTCGTTCTAAACCACCATAAAAAATATGCCTTTACGTTACTGGGAATATCTAATTTTTTTGTTATAATTATCGTGGCCTCTTAAGGTTTTGTATTTAGTATATTCAAATTTTTTTACATAACATACAGCGGGGTAAGTTGAGACTAGTGATCCTACGAATTGGGCAGATTCTTGAATTTTACATGTTTTTAAGTGCATCATATAAGAATCTCTGTTTAATCTTTTTACATTTTATACTTGGTACTTCTTTAACCTATTTTTTCGAGGCAGAATAAAACCTAAGAACTTACAAACGGTGTCAAGAATCAAATTACTCTTCTTTTTGTTGATTGTAAAACCTAATGATTCCAGCAAGGACATTGTAATTCTCAAATTTTTCTGGCATTCCTTATAAGTATTGCCAATCAAAAGGATGTCATCCGAATAGATCACTGAAAATAGACCTTGGGAATGTAAATACTTAATCATTGGTTTCATTAGTTTAGTATATATATATGGTGCTACATTTAATGCAAATGGGAGGAGGACCTTAAATTGATATAAATTAGATTTCCATTTAAATCTCAAAAAAATTTCTATGTTAAAGCTTGATGGGCATTGAAAAATAAGCATCTTGTAAATCTATGGAACACATAACAATTTGGGCGTAATAATTTTCATGATGTACGTATATCTATCAACTTAAAGTGCTCAGTATCGATATATTTATTAAGATTTTTTAAATTTAAAATGAATCGTTTTTCTCCATTATATTTATCACTTTAAAAAATTGGAGATATAAATTGTTCACGAGTAGGTGAACATTTTTCAATTGCTTGTTTGTGTAGCAAATATGTAATCGAATTATTAATTATTTGAGATTCGAGTTACGAAAAATTTTGGTTTGTCGGAATAGTATTTCGAAATACCTTCCTTGAGAAGGAGATTTAAATACACTCTTTTTTCATTGCATATTTTGCACCAGTTTTCATAGGAACAAAATAGTTGACATCCGGTTATCTAAGGCTCTACCGACGATGTTTCGATGGCTGGTTGTTGTGATTTGATCCTTTGCGGTATCGAAGGTTGCCGTTTGCCTAACCTTAGGCGAGTTACTGTCGACGCTGCGAGTCGAGGTGGCCACTTGGAGTTTAAATTGTACGTATGAGTGATACGTTGTCGCAAAATTGTTTTAATCGGAGTATTGGGCTTGAATGCTTGTTTTTACATGTCGCTGGTGGATTTGCTAATTAATTTTAATTCGTTTAATTTCCCAGAGAGATTTTGTTCAAATAGGTGTATTGATTCTGTAGTCAAGGATCTTAGATCGTTTTTGGAGGTTTTGTTTAAAGAATTAGTTAATAGTGTAAGTCTGGTTATGGTTGTAGAATGACGTGAGTCATATAGCAAGCGGTCAGTGTAACTTAAATTATCAATAATGGGCTTATATTTTTCTTTCATTGCCAATCATCAAAGCCTTACCGATACAGGTCAGCACTGAGCCTAACTGTTGTTGGTTACTTTTAAGAATTGTATCTCGTTTGACATTAGCTTCGTTGGTTGCAGCGTTTATTTCTTCATTTAGAATAGGCGCTTGTAAATTCATGCAATTAGTAGGCGTTGGGAATTTTTCACGGAGGTTTTTCTTAGATTATTTTTTTATTCCCGATATCAAAATATTATTTCATCTGTTCGATACTTGCCCGTGCAGATCTTTTCTTATTTTTTCAGAAGTTATAGGGTCTTCTCCCAGAAGTTCAACTTCTGGGTCCTCACGTGCTTGAGGACCCAGAAACTGTTGCTCTGATTCTGAAAATAACAATTTTTTTGTTTACTTTCTAATTCTTAGGAATAACTTTATAGTGCTTTTATTACTAAATAGTAATCCTAAATAGATTTGTATATGAGTCTTTTGGATTTATACTATATTTTAAATTATTATCAGATTTATAATCCAAAATAGATTTGTAAGTGTTTTAGATTACACGATTTTTCGATTTGTTATCAGAATTGTACAGTACTTCCAGCACTATTAGCAATCCTAAATGGATTTATGTGCGAGTTATAAGAATGTGCTTATGCAACGAAGTTGGTATTGTTTTGGGTTTGTATGTGAGTCTTCCAGGCTTCACTTATACAATCTATTTAGTGATGCTTAGATTTGTATGTGAGCCTTCTAGGCTGCACTTATACAATCTATTTAGTGATGCTTAGATTTGTATGTGAGCCTTCCAGGCTGCACTTATACAATCTATTTAGTGATGCTTAGATTTGTATGTGAGCCTTCAGGCTGCACTTATACAATCTATTTAGTGATGCTTAGATTTGTATGTGAGCCTTCCAGGCTGCACTTACACAATCTATTTAGTGATGCTTAGATTTGTATGTGAGCCTTCCAGGCTGCACTTATACAATCTATTTAGTGATGCTTAGATTTGTATGTGAGCCTTCCAGGCTTCACTTATACAATCTATTTAGTGATGCTTAGATTTGTATGTGAGCCTTCCAGGCTGCACTTATACAATCTATTTAGTGATGCTTAGATTTGTATGTGAGCCTTCCAGGCTGCACTTATACAATCTATTTAGTAATGCTTAGATTTGTATGTGAGCCTTCCAGGCTGCACTTATACAATCTATTTAGTGATGCTTAGATTTGTATGTGAGCCTTCCAGGCTGCACTTATACAATCTATTTAGTGATGCTTAGATTTGTATGTGAGCCTTCCAGGCTGCACTTATACAATCTATTTAGTGATGCTTAGATTTGTATGTGAGCCTTCCAGGCTGCACTTATACAATCTATTTAGTGATGCTTAGATTTGTATGTGAGCCTTCCAGGCTGCACTTATACAATCTATTTAGTGATGCTTAGATTTGTATGTGAGCCTTCCAGGCTGCACTTATACAGTCTATTTAGTGATGCTTAGATTTATATGTGAGCCTTCCAGGCTGCACTTATACAATCTATTTAGTGATGCTTAGATTTGTATGTGAGCCTTCCAGGCTGCACTTATACAATCTATTTAGTGATGCTTAGATTTGTATGTGAGCCTTCCAGGCTGCACTTATACAATCTATTTAGTGATGCTTAGATTTATATGTGAGCCTTCCAGGCTTCAGTTAGTGTTCCTTAGATTTGTATGTGAGCCTTTCAATTCGTTAATGTAAACAGTGTAAGAATACTCCATTGTTGATTTTGTATTTAACATGTCATTTTGTAGTAAAAAAAAAATAGAAAATGATCAAACACTTACTCGTTTCTTTATGATTTGCATTCACAGAATTTACGGATGAACTTGCGGACGTGCGAATGCGTTAAGTTAGGTCTCTTTGTCTTCAATCTTGAAAGGGTTGAACATGGTTCTGTTGAGGATTCGTACGATGATGTAGAAAGAGAAAGAAAGATGATGCACGAAACATAATTATGTGTTATATATGACAGGTATTTAAGAAGCGAGAAAATCGGAAGTTGGATTTCGAGATGACGGGTTAGTCGAATCGACGCGGGCGAAGCCAAAGCCGTGGGCGCTGTTGGTATATTATACAGAAATAAATAAGTAGATTGGTAATAAATGCGTCGTAATAAAAGGTGACCTTACCGACGTCGTCGGTCGGCTGTACGCGGCCGCGCCACGGTACGTCATCGCGAGCGGGCGCGCCCGGGACGTGACGGCGGACGGACGGACGCCGGTAGGACGCTGTGACCGACGACCTATGACTACTTGTCACGTTTTCTATTCACTTCTTGTCGTAACGTACTATCGGTAGTCGAGCGTTGTTTAAGCACGTGCGATTCGGAAGACTCTGTGCCCTCGAATACAGTATTTATTAGCTTATGATTTAATATTACAATGGGATTAAGTACTCATAAAATTATTAATTTCAATAATATTTTTATTAGCAAGGCCTATAAAGTTTTATTATTGTAGAACGATATTCTGACTAATAAAATTTGAATTTCCTTTATTACATACCTTTGTCGAGGTTTAATTGAACAAGCTTGCATAAAACTTATATTATTAATTATTCGTGTGTAATTTTATATCAGTTCCCGACTATCGATAATTTGGTTTATGGAATACTTAGTAAGTATCTTAATTTACTCGGTAAAATTATATTGAAAGTGAAGACGTATCTAACTCAGGAAGTTACTATGGGCTTGATAAATATTTCCTTGCTACGTTTTTGTTTGAAAAGAATTAATAGATTAAAACGAGGAATGAAATAGGTGATTTTATTAAATCAGGAAAGAAATGTGGACCCTAAATCGAAGACTGTAACGGTTTGTGTTACCTTGGGCACTAAAATTGTCGGTCATATATTTTGTAAAGGAAATACGCAGTTTACAGTAGGAAAGAATGTTTTTGAGTAGATATACAATTAATGAAAATCGTTTAATGAGATCGTAGTCTTTTTGTCTATTAATAGTCAGTATGTATTTGTATTACATATTATTATATGTTTTATTTTATTTATATATTTACACGCAGGCGATGTCATTGAAAAAGCTATTAATTATAAAAAAAAACCTCATTATTCTTATCAATTAACTGCAGACCATATTTTTAGTGATATTTTAGTATATCAATCACATTTGTATTCAGTTGGTTTTTATATCATGTATAAAATAAAAAAAATAATTATGTGGATGTCACATTAATCATCTCGTAGATTTTTATTTGAAAGGTTGAAATGAATTTGTATTTGTCGTTGGCATCGGTACCAATATCCCCGCTGTATTAGGTTTAAAAATTTTATTTTGTAAATAACGAAGTATCTTTTATTAAGTTAACGACAGAATTTTTAATATTCTGGTTTCCTGGGCGTAGCGATGAGTAATCTGATAAAGAGTGTATCTCTATTAAGGTTTTTTATTTATTAATAAAATTTCATAACATTTTGAAACAATCTCAAACCATTTATTTCATATAATTACTAGCTTTTTGTTTTCATTTTCTCTAAACTGTCCTGTAATTAGTTTAATAGCATGTAATTATTTTAAAACTCGTTGTTGCTTGTATGTTTCTGGTACCATTATTACAAGATAAATAAGCAGTTTAGCTTTTTTGTTTAAACCGTTTTCACTCATTGTATCCGGCGAAAAATTTTGATTCGATATTTTTCCCACTAAATAGTGTAGCATTTGACTAATAAACGACTATAATGCACATAATTAAATTATTTTTTTTATTATTGCAAATAAATCATATAATGATATCATTTTTTTTCGCGAAAGACTCTTAAAATAGCAATGCAAATGATTTTACCCCAAAACTTTGTGTAGAACCAGAGCAAAGGCAAAACTTTTACTGAACTTCTTTACTTAATTCCGTTTTCAGGTGAAATTATTCCCGGGCGACAGCAAATACGAAACAACGCTGCAGGAAAGTTCCTGGCCGGTTTGGAATGAGGATTTCAAATTTCAACTCCGACAGAAAGATGGGAAAAAGACGAGCGACGGAAAAAACGACCTCCAGGGCCTGCTGGCCGGGCACTTTTTGTCGCTCACCATCTACGCCCTGTTGGAACCGTCGCGTCTCGACGCGGACAAGAGGAAAAGCAAAACTACGGACAAGAGAAACTCCAAGTCGAGCGAAGTCGACGACAAGGAGAAACCTAAAACTCGTTTTCTGGAGAAAACTTTTAGTAGTTTCAAATCAACGAAGTCCGAGGCTGCGGCGCAAAAGTCTGTATTGGAAAAGAGGAGGACCGTCGGCGCCGCGACCTGGAACTTCGATTCCAAATTATTCCAGAACGATCTAAGAAATGGCTTGATCGGTACGCCCGACATCTGGCGGCCTGTCAATGCAATTAATAGCGGAATGTCCAACTTAGATTCTCGGGTGAGTACAAAAATAGTGACGAAACGGATAATAACTTTAGGGATAAGGAATTATCCTTTTTTAGGGTTCTGTAGCTAATTGTTAAAGGCGGCATTTTTATAATTTCGTCCTGTCTGCCCGTGTGTTCGTATACCACAGCCTTATATCTCGGGCATGTTTCCATCAATTTTAATATTTGTTTTTACATACGTTTGCTTTATGTGAAGTATCATACAACCTCATAGTGTAATTACGAAAAAAAAATGAATGTCCTTAATACCTCTCCATATATAAAACGGACAGATGAAGTCATTTTTTAGCATATCACATGGTGTGAGATATCGCATTTTCGACAAAATTGATTTTTAACATATTTATGTTAACAAGATCTTATAACTACAATGTCCGATTATTTTCTAAATAATCGGCGAGTTTCAAGCTATACAAGCTATATAATACGGCTTAAAGTTTAATTAAACAAATTAGATAGGTATATATATATATATATATATATATGCCTATATATAGGCATATATGTCTGTGCTGCCTACGGAATTCTACAAACTATGATCTGACACACACTTGACCGGTTTTCATCATCATTCAAGTTGAGATACGAACATGAAATGTAGCAGAAATAGAAACAACATCACATGTAGTACACATGCATATCTTCATTTTTTTAGAACAAATAATATTTAACGCATTTATTAAGAAGTATGTTTTAATTACTAATGATGCAAACACGCGCATGGGATGTTATTATTAATTTAGTATCCAGAATGTTGACAAAAAGGAAATGTCGATAATAACATACGTTTACGAAAATATGTCACTTCTAATCGGAGAAATTACGAAGCTAACAATCGAATTGTCTTAAACGTGTCATCTAATTTTTGAATAATGAAATGAAAACTGCACAGTAACTAAATTATCATTACCGGTTGTGCTACAAACGACGTTTTCCATTCCTAAATTTCTTGAAGGTGAAATTTTGAAGATGAATATAGATGTTGATTGCTCATTCGCACTTGCTCGATTTTTTGCGATCCAGCTGTCTGCGGTTCCTAGCGGTCTTTAGAAAGGAAATGAAAGTGGCTATAGTATAACATCGGCATTTATATTTCTTCCCCTTTCTCCCATTATTTAGGTCTTTAAATGAATTTTCCTCATCAAATGAAAGAAATATTCAATAGTTTCAATTTTATGATAGAGATAGGTGTAGAAGTAATTAGTAACTGATGTTGTACATTAGCATAAGTTATGTATAGTTGTAGTGTACAATCCTATGAATTGAATGGAAAAATTATGCACATGATATGCTGAATATTCTGGTCGACACACCGGTCTGTTTCGTCTAACGCGCCTTGGGAAATTATAGGGTAGAGACAGAGAAACGATATTATAAAAAAATATATAATTTTTAAAACGATAAAGGTGTTACAAATAATAAATTCATGACTCGTAGCGATCTTTAAAATATGAAAAACATGTTTACGCAATTTGTCTATTCGAGGTTAAGATCACTGCGGTATAAGTAATAACAGTAACACAAAAGTATCCTATTTAGAAAGATTTATTGGACCGACGCTCGAGACGCTGCGGGCGGAGGTTGACGTCAGAGCGCGGCTGGGCGCTGGGCGCTGGGCGCTGGGCGGGCGGCGACTAGCTCTTCCAATAATTAGAAGGCTTACGCGTTAAATACGATACATGAGCGACGTTGTTAACGCTGCGTATTTAATCCGTGGATTATTTATTAATTTATTCACGTCAACTAATAGCTATCGCCCCCCCCCCGCCCATTTCGGTGAGCGTCATGAATTATAAAAGAAAAATTTAAATAAATCGAATAAAAAAAAGAGCGTATTTTCGAAAAATACGCTTAAAATCGTTTATAAGCGATGACGCGCCGAATAGTCAAAGTCCCATACAACACATAGATCGTAAACACATAGATCGTATCTACGTATTGATGAGTAGAAAAAGTAAGTTGATTATTAATTTGTAGAAAAATACGCAATTATTTTTTTACTTTTAGTGTATATTAATTTATTACGGAATAGGTTTTGTTTTGAAGTCGGTTTTTTTTTGTTAAAATTTTTGTTTATTTGTTGATTTTTAGTGAATTGAAGTACACTAACAAATTTTTCTGAATATGGGTAGACCTACTAAACGTGCTGCTCATAGATCGCCTCTTTACTATAAGCCGTTAAAGAGTTCCATTGATCATCATATCCGACTACGATAATTACTTGACCATAACGACTTTACGGTAGATGACTCAAATATCCGGATAGCCTATAAAATATTCGGCCGAGTATTGTTAATTTGCTCCAAAGTATTGAAGAGTTCCGTTACTTTGTCATGGATCCCATAATCAAAACCTAACCAGATTTAAGAGTTATATGATTTTCTCATAGATGCTAATCAGAACTAAATTAAGCTAAACTAAACCAAATTACAATGCGACCACACGGGAAGCACCGCCTTTCAAATAAAAAAAGAATTATCAAAATCGGATCACCCAGTCGAAAGTTCTGAGGTAACAAACATAAAAAACACTCGAATTGAGAACCTCCTCCTTTTTAATTTTTAAGTCGGTTAAAAATAAGGTAACGATGCATTAAACATTACCATATTTTTAATAAACATGATACCTATAGATAATTTTTTAAAAAACGAATTCAAATTTAATAAACATATTTTTTTTTAAATAGGTTTAATCTATTGTATTACTTTCCTTTGGAGTTAGTTTTAAGTTTGGTATATATATATAATAAAAATTAAAAAAGGCGTCTCCAATAGCATAAGAACACAATCTTTATTGTTAAGCGACCAAATAATATAACAACGCAAGAAAAACGAGACTTGTGTTGCTTAGTTCTATTTATTTTAAGTTGGTTTATATTTCGGCTTTTAAGGCTAATTTCAATTAAGTAATACAAAATACTCATCGAATACTCATTATAATATATATGAATGAGCACCTAAACTCATAAACATATAAATAAACTAAATTTTGCTTATCGAAAATAAGAAATACCATCCTTTTTCGTAGCTTTTTACATGTTATTTTAACATTTTTTAACAGAACACTTCGACATTGTAACGAAAGGTGTTACAAAACAACACTCAATGCAATGAGTGCTAAACTGTCTGTTTTAGCACTCATTTACAGCGGCCGTTTTTGAGCGCGGGACTGTGCATCATCTCTTTTTTATAGATCAATGCTTTAAGCGTAAAATTTTAATGTTAAATTTTGATAATCTTGCGATATAGCGGTCCAAAGGTGAATGACCTCCTCATTATAATAATAATCCTAATATTATTATAACGATTAAATTGAGTAATATTAATATCATTATTTTAATATTTAATTAGACTTTTTTTAAACATCTTAAGGTAGGTAGGTACACAGTTTTTAGTACAAGGTAGACTACACAGTTTTTAATGACAATTTGTAACAGATAAAATTATTTGGAACAGACAGACAGATTTGTATTTTCTATTATATATCAGGTATCTTTCATCGTGTGAAACGGCATATGCCCGTTTTTAAATTGAATTGTAGGACATTAAATAATAAAGCTCAATTTGAATAGATCTGGTAGTTTTTCCGATATGCTTGAACAAACAAATATAAAAAAATCATAATTAAGAATGCGTAATTAGTCTAACGGAATCATGTTTTTATAGTGTTTTTTCAAAATATTTTGTTACCGTTTAATAGTAATATATATAAAATACACAATATAATGCCTTGTATCAGTGTATGCGGTAGTCGATGTACCATTAGCTTGTTATCCAGATTTTAATGAACGTTGCTGTTATCTTTTTCGCAACTAATTTCAACGTAAATAGTGCACACAATTTATGAGGAAACATCTCAAAAAATGTTAGAAACATATGAGGAAAAGTCGATCGTACTTTATTTGGAGTTTTATTTCTATATTAAAAATATAATTGCCTTATTGATATTTTGCGCCAATTAGATTTGAATCAGCAAAGGAATTGCAGTTAGTTAAACACTTAAAAGATAATATTCTTACAGAAAACTGCTTTATTTTTTGAATTAATTAATAATAGCAGTATACTTTCTTTGATAGAGCAAAGAAAGAAAGCGTAATAAAAAAAATGCTCTAATCAAGATTGACCTTTCCAAGTTGAATAGCTTTGCCTATCTCCATTTAAAGGAAGGTGGCGTGATGAACACAGTTCTTTTAAGGAACCTCGACGGAATAAATGTGGGGCCCGAATGAACTGAATTTTTTTCGGCTTTTTTTTTAGTATGATGCGTGTGAAAACGGACCCTTAAAGAGGTTGTTTTACAATTTTCGTTTCGCTTAAAATATATCTAAGTACTTCGAATCCCATACGAGATATAGCATCTAAAAATGCAACGAAACGGACGGGAAATTTTTAAACATACGTCATAAAAATTATTCATAAAGGCTACGACTGTATCCAAATCTAGAAAAATATCGAGCCAACGAACATTAAAAAGAGTCAGTGGGATCATATTAGAATGAAAGTCATTTGAACACGATAAAACTTCTCAAAACTGTGTATTACTACGCGTGAATTACCTAGCGGGGATATTGCGTGAGAAACACAGCGCAGCGCGTCAGAAAGCTTTTAGGAGACAGAAAGCTCCCACTATAATACCTATTGAGTCGGAACGCCTATAGGTGTCAGTTTCCTCGTACGTTATTGCCCCCCCACACCGTTTTCCCGGTGATATCGGCGTTTCTCTTGATTTCCTCGCCAGACGTTTCAATAAAATCGCTATTCTCGTATTCGGAAGTTACTTTCTTTGAAAACAATAAAATGTTTTATGTAAATGCTAGAAGGGATTCAGGATAATAAATTTTGCGAGTTCGCTCCGTCCTCGATACGGCGCGAGGACGGGAAAAAATATATATATGAAAAAGCGCTCGGCTTTATCGTCGGACACGATATGCCGGTTTTAATAAAACCTTCATGCTCTGCCGCGTGCCGTAATTAAAAGCGTCCAACGGCGGCTACAATCGTGCAGCTCTAAAAATGTAATGCTAATGAACGCACATGTCATAAACGTGTGTCAGAAACGCAGGCGCTTTGTTTGTTTTGCGGACTCGGGTATTTACTTTTCTGCTATCTATTTACTTAGACCACGAGAAAATGGATCAATTATCGTGACATACCCTTATTCGCCTCCTTCGATTGAATTTCCATTTCAATTAAATGTTTTGTGATGTTTGATAAAATTTTAATTATTTACCTGCAAGAATCCAATCGTCTATCATAGTCTTCGTAGATTATTATAATCCACGGATTAAATACACTCTCATAATATATTTTCACTCGCAGCGGGCTGTCTGTGTATGTTTACGTAAACTGTCTAACATAACATTATATCTATAGTATATTATTTTCACACCGATCTTCAAGCTTAAAACATAAATGATATTTTTTTCCGTTTTATTTATTAACACGTCAGTCTTACTCTGTACAATATCTTCAAGATTTTTCATATAAAATTCTAGGTCCCTAAAGAGATAAAATATTTTTGAAATTATCTTTTAAGATATGAAAAGTATTGTCATAAAAATCCTCTTCATTTTGAAGAAAACTGTATAAATTGGCCATGAGATACACTTATCGCGAATGTAAGCGATATTCGAAGCTCACAGGTCTGCTCCTTTTTTAGAGTAAGTATTGATCATAAGTGTGATTATCAAAGAGATGCCAAAATATATCTGATTTTTGAGACAGTTAACTATCTTACCAATAGCGTCTAAATTCTTAAGAAAGTTGGAGGTTGAAAGAAAATGAGTAGACGTTTTCGATTGTGAACATTAAATATACTTAATGTTTTAAGATGCATGACATTAATTTCCATCTTGTCATAAATTTCGCAATATAAGTAGTTTTCGTAACTTTGTTTAATATAATAATTATATGAAGGAAAGTAAAGTATCATAAAATATAGTAACACTTAACGAACATAAAATACGTTTAAGCTTTAATGTCGAGCTTTGTTACGTATAACGAGGCACACTTTACATGATGTATTAAGAGAGCTTAACCATTAGAGAAAAGGGCGTCATACGTGCTGCATAAAGAATTAATTTTTAATTTTGGTTACTAACTACATCTACATACCATCTACGCTTATGTGTATGGGGGGGTGATCGCTGAAATTACTGAACCGATCCTGCAAAACCTTAAAAATGTGATAGATAATTTTGTGTTTCGCGTTTACAAGCTCTAAGATAAACTTACATTCACACACTTCAAAACACATATTTATGTAAATTTTACAACAATTATTATGAACGTAATCAGGATAATGAAATAAGAACAGTATACCATACGGGTGAAAGCGCAGAGCGAATAGTAAATGTAATGAATGATAAATATCAAAAGCAGGATCGGTATCGGAATCGCAAGCAGAATCGAGAGCAGAAACTAGAGCAAAACCGTCATCGGCCGGACAACGGGGCCTGGTTGAAATTGAAAACAGCACCGTGATTGGGATATGACTTAAAGAGCAATCGCTCGATACGAAACATGCAGGAATTCATTCTACATCTATGCTAGTGGAGCGACTGGTGAACGTTAATTGTAAGCATTTCATTTAAGTGTTATTTATCTGTTTGGGGGTTTTTCCGATATCCTCTTTCGTTTTCTATATTGCTCCGTTTTTTTTTACACTTAAAATTAAGCGCGAAGTCTATGATAGGTAATGGTAATTATAATTGAGAAAGCAATATTTCAAACCAAACGATACCGTTATGAAAGAATATAAATCGCTTGAATATTTAGTAGGTAGTTTTCGCTAATTACTTTAAAATGTAGACCAAGTGTGAGTAGGTTTCGGTGACAAATGGTTCCGTATTTAAAATATTATTTTTGGAATATCTTTCCCCACACTGCTCTTTTTATAGACGGCCAATTTAATAAATAATAACTAATTATTGTAAAATATCCGAAGGAGGTGATAGAGCTATGTTGTGGTCAATTTGGCTATAGCACGACAATATGCCGGTTCGATCGGCAAAATACCACACTCTCACAGAATATAGACGTAAAGTAACAGTTTCCGCTTTGCTTCCGTCCAGTGAGTGAGAGTTCCTGTGATCCACTCTCCCCTTCAGCAGATATTTTATTCCTATACTATAGGTCGGAAAAGCAGTGGTGATTCCTCCGGGTTTAAAAGCGTCCATGGGTGGTCGTGATCACCTACTTTTTGGTATAAAATCCGGAAGCCCTTAGTCACATGGGGGCGCTAAAATGTCTTTATCGTCGTTTAATTTGCACGTAAAATTGCATTATATTTTTATTCACGTACTATTAGAATTTCTAAAATGGTTCCCAATTTTCTATATATCGAAAGGTAAAGATTCTATCTGTCTAAGGGCTCCGGCTGAGGTCCTAACGACCCTGGTTCTGTGCTTAAAGGCCTGAGCTTTGTGTGTCCAAGGAACCAGCTTCTGTGTGCTCAAAGGCCTCTTCATAACCTAAGACGGTTAAAATATATAAAACTAAAAATATATCTCCTGCTTAAAATTTATACTACTTTATATTTTAACCGATTATAAATTACAGCGCCTATCATTTTATCACCATAATAATATATCAAATTATTAAATTCAAGTATATGGAAGTCTCTGTGTTACCACTACTTTTCGTTCGTTTCTTTATCATATTTGTAGACTGGTCGAAATATTATACTACGGCTTTGATTCTTAGATCTTACAGTACTATGCTATTGCGGCATCTAAATAGGTACACAACTATTTTATTTCTTATTGAGATATAAAATTATGAAATTTAATTAAAGTTTGGACATAAATATATTTTAGGATTCCGTAGTTAACTAGGAATTCTTATGGTTCCGCCATGGTCGTCCGTCCGTCCGTCTGTCTGTCTGTCTGTCCGTCCGCGACTTAGCTCAGAGAGTCTTAGTACTAGAAAGTTGTAATTTAGTGTGAGTATATATATCAATCACGCCGACAAAGTGATGGAATAAAATTAAAAAAAAAAATTTAGAGTACTCCTACACGTAAAGTGGAGATGATTTTTTTTATTGTCTACCTCACGGTGACATATATTGTTGGATAGCTAATTCAAAAACATTGTGTCCGTGAAAACTGTTTTTAGATTTAGGTTTCCGTTTGTAAAATATTAAGCTCTAATGTGCTAATTATAATTATATTACACTGAAAATGAGTTGGATGACATTGTTGGTTGTTTGTAGTAAACACAAATTTATGAACCATGTAAATTTATGGAAATGTAAAATAAAAACATCCTTAGCACCCGTCCTGTGTGGGCCCGTTTTTAAACATTATTAGTGGTAAAATCGTGAGCACAATTAATAAATTCATAGTATCAAACAAAAAACACCCCCTTTCAAGACCGTATATTATGACGGTAACTACGGAACTCTACACTGCGAGTGGCCCGACATGCACTTGGTCGGTTTTTTTATATATTGGCTTTACATCATGCTGAACCTTTGAACCCTTCATGCGGAGTTTTATTCACGATTGTAGGTTAACTAAGACCATTCTATAGGTTTTATTGACGAGTCAATAAAAAAATCATAAATTATGTATGAAGGGCCCTGCTCTTTTTTATTGCATAACTTCATAAGTTAGTGCAGTGAAGTGTTCAGCTATTAGGGTTCTGATTTTTCCTTATGAAATATAGTCTATTAAAAATGTGATCGCACAATGACGCCCTATTATCGAATTATGCAGTCCTTCCGTTTGTAATTTCACAATTAATAAAAAGAAAACAATAGGAATTTTGTCCAATTATGTGTTGTGGTTGAAATTATAAAACATTGTTGTTTTTTTATTAATTTTAAGAGTGTGATCTTTTTACAATAATATGTTAATGTATCCACATTATATGCAATAATCTCTAAAAAATATTTGCATATGGATAAATTTAATACAAACTAACATAAAATTAAAGAAAATAGGTATGAATTTGATTTGCAACACTCATAGGAGACAGATAATCAGACGGCAAAGCGGGCAAAGTATTTCAGTAAATTAGCCCTGTAAATACCTTTCTCTTTTCCCTTGACATACAAAAATTTGCCTACTAGTGGTTCTAAAGTTTACATGGTTGCCACAGATTTATGATTAGATTCTCGGAATAAATTGAGGTTCGCTTGGGATCATCCTGTGAACTAAGTTTAATTAATACAAGGGTTAACACAGTTTTATTTGGGGAAGGCTTAAATACGATGGAGCTAGTTTAGACCTATTTTGTTAATTTGACACAGATAAACTTTTCCAATAATACTTGATGTCTGTGGATTTATTTCTGTTCAAATAGATTTAAATTCTCTTTGTGACTCGTAAATAAATTAAAAGCTAAAAATATTTTTTATAACATCAAACGTTCGCTCTTCTGCTCTATGGTAGAAAATCAAATCGTCCTATTCAAGACTAGTTCAAATGGCTATCTTTAAAATTATTATTTTTTAGGTTGTGAGCAGTTAAAGGGATTCTTTCAATCATGTGGTAGTCATTGTTTGAGGAAATTTGGAATGTGTTTATAATATTTGGTATGAATATAAAAAGAAAGAGAGTCGTTAATCGCTATGGAGGATCGTTTGTACATTCGTTTATCAGAGGGATTTTGGTCACTGTCAATGTGATCTGAAAAGATGTTTGCATTAGATGTATTCATTAATGATTAAAAATTTAATTCTGAAAATGATATGAAAAAAGAAGGAGAAGCATTGTTTAAAAAAATGTTCCCGATAGGCGTGGTGATATCACACAAAGACAATGGGGCATCTTTAAATTTTTATTTAGCTTTCTCGTCATAGTAGTCGTTCAAAATCATACCATTCGCTGTAACGTAACCTTGAATTGTTATGTTATTGCACGAATTATGAAGACAAACAATTTTTTAGCGAGATCTAGTAGCGCTTTTTTATTATTATTCATCAAAAAAATGAATTTCTTATCCTAAGCCGTGATTCAATTCGAAAAATGTTTATCTGTGCAGTTTTTATGAGTTTGTTTTAATACACTAATCCACCAGTGTGATTACAACTCGAAAATACTGATTGGATTTACTCACCTTTACTAATTACAGTTTTTTAATCAATGAATTCTCTTTTTTAAGTAATATCTATTCTCATTTTTAACTTTTATATTCTCTATTTCTTATGCAATACATGCTTCTCTTTTACCTCATAGACACTTTTTTACTTATAGAAGTCAAGTGTCGATCTCCAAGACTTACTAGCGAGAATATGATAAGAAGAAAAGATTTGAATGTTGTTTTAATGGTCGCTAAAGGGATAATAGTTGGAATAAGGACCAAAATAAAGACTTTGAGCAATATCGGGGGCTAGTTCGGGATCGGATAGATATGCTATAGAATTGATAAATGTTCACGAACCCGCGGACAAAAGCGTGATTGGGCACACACTGACAACATTGTTTTACATAAGATAACGGCGATGATTGAGTGGTGAGAATCGATATTTTCGTATTAGAATGCATCCGGTCAGAGTCTCCATTGTGGCTGGATTGATCTAACTTAAGTCAAATAAAACCACTTACATCGTGTTTTGCACGACACATAAAAGTGGTTATCGCATCGGTGACAATGGTCGATAGCGGCTCCCGATCCGCACGGGGCCCGCGTGGACGGACGGCTGAAGGTCCATGTGAGAGACACGACAGTATGACGTGAAACGACTGTGGGAAGGCGTATGTCTTAACAGCAAGGAATGATAAAAAAAATTGAGACAATAGCTTAGTATGGGAGACGAAGACAATAATCGAAACATTTGGCTAGAGCGTCTTTTCATATGACATGAAATGAGATGTACCAAGTCAGTCCGAAAATATATAGAATTTTGTCTCTTGAAAGTATATAAATGCGATAGTTTAGGAGGTCAGATAGACTTGTTTTACTTAAAGATTTACATAAACAGGTTTTAACATTTCTTAAAATATTTTTTCTTTTACTATCGACGAAATCATGATTACTGGTCTAAACACTATGTTTCTTCTACGCAAACTTTTTTAATATTAGCAATTAATTGCAGTTGATCCGATGTTGTCATAATAATAGAAAAAAAAGTATTTTTGAATTACATTTTCAAACATTTAAAATAAAACCATGATATTTGATATTGTTTTGATTTTATATTATTATTATATTTTTGGAGGAATTTTCACACAATTTATTAGAATAACAAATAAATGTAGGTATGTGTGCTTATTACTATCTAAAGGTTCTTATCCAAGAATCGAAGTAACTGTTTCCGTTTTTTTGTTATAGAAATATGATTTTGTTAAACATTTGCATTCGTTTATTTTACTAATGCAAATGTATAAAAAAAATCACATATTTACACATCTATGGTGGACACGTACATAGCAAAGTAAATGAAACAATATATTAACGATAAAAACCGAGAGCAGAAGTTGATTTTTATCCGTCTTACAATTGTTAAAGTTGTCGCATGAAGTTTTCATTTCTTTATTTAACATTACATCTCACTTCTAACTCAGGGATTTTCAGTAATTGCATCCATTCGGTCTGATTCAATTTCGCCAAACTGCCTTCGTATTATATGAAACGCGGATGTTATGCAAGTAGCCTATCGTAATCGGAAACAAATCGGAATCAACAAAGGAAAGGAATAAAAAACTTTATTGAAAGAGGGTGTGTGTACGGCCCCCTGCGAATCAGGTATTGTCATTGCTTCGGCTTGGCGGAATCCAAATGATTTTGTCACAGGCTGACATTCATATATTTAAAAGATAAAGATATAAGGTATGTGCATGGATACAGGCTGATTCGTATTTACAATTTTTGAATTTCCAGTGATCAGACAGTCGATTATACTGCCTAAACTGGCATACATATTTTTACAATGTATACAAGTTGTTGGAAATAATATTCTTTAAACCAGTCTTCTTCGACTTATCCAATATAAATAAAGAATAATATATAACTCAATATTTTTGAGATCTAGTTTTTAGTTATGTTAGATTTGAGTCGAATTAATAAAGAGTATCTGTACGCATATTAATTAGCCAAATAGTAAAATGAAGTCAAGCTACACTTTTTAGCAAATTACCTCGGCTTTTATTTTGGTTTTTAATATTATTATATAAACAATTAAACAACAATTTACGTTATTTTTTATTTGCATGAAAAATTATTTTTATTATAAAATAATGCTGTAAATATTTAAATTTAAATACTAGTTTCAATTTAAGAAGAATACAATGTTTAAAACGATGTTCTGAAAATGATTTTACATCCTTCCAGCTGTTCGTACCGATTTATTTTACTGTAAATATAATATATATATATATATATATATATATATTTATATTCTCATATAAGTCATGAGTGATGTATACGAAGGGTACATTTTTAGACTTGTTCAACTTCTATTGTCAGTTTAGAATATTATAATGTGTATATACATGTTTGTAATACACTGCTTTAAAAACACGATGTTCGTCTATAATTTTCTTTTTTTTTCATTGGCAGAAACTTAAAAAAGGTACGAAAAAGCAAAATGAAGTAATCACGTGAAAATTTTGGTGCTACGATTTATGAGGATTTTCTTTATCGACTCACTTAAAAATTGAATTGGTAACTCATTCCCCTTACAGTCCGGACCTCCTCACGATTTTTATTTACTCCCGAAAATCAAGGTAAAGTTGAGAAGCATTTCAGTTAAAATTGCTCAATATGCCTGTGTACCAAAAAGCAATTGCACACATCCCATCTGAGGAATGGCAATCATGCTTTATCCAATGGTTTTCTCGCATGTAGAAATGTAGACTGTTGTGCAACACATAACTCGAAAATCAATAAATGCCCTTTTTAGTTTATACCTTTTGTACAAATTTTAAAATGTTTCCGCGTCCTATGTACTTACTCGTAATCGGTTTGTCGAATGTTCTAATTCTTATAGGAGATGACACACGAACGGACGGAAGAACCGATCACCACCCTTTAATTACTACGTAGATTGAGACCGAACTGCAACAAATATAGATAATATCCTTCATTCGATATAAAGAAATTAATATACTCTCTAGCTTTTTTAAATACGAAAAAGTACGACAGAAGTCGTAATCTAATTTTAATTTGTAACGATAAGCCGTCGTCGACTCGCTAACATTGTTGAAACGAATTTGACAAAATTTTAGTAAAGACACGGGTATCTTTTATAGAAAAGTCGATTAAAAGTTGAGACATTTTTGTATAAAAGTAGAATATTTCCCGAACATACTTGCGCCCGTCGTTGATTCGTGACATGTATTTTACAGCGAATAGAACTACAATCATAGAAAAGTCTGATAAACAATTTCGTAGGGACAAAGTAGATTTAGTAATCATATCTGTATATTTACTGGAAAATTTAATGTTTGCAAAAAAATTAAATTTTCTCTTGGGATGAAAAAAAAAATGGGATAATAAAGTTTTTATTTAATATTCATTTAATAAGATCCCCATTATTTTTTCTTCTATTTTAGCTTTTCATATATATTATTGTTTATATTTCAAAATCTTTAAAAATGCACATGTTTTTCTTATTTGAAATAAGGGCCCAAACACTAAATTCCATGACTAATTTTAAAGTGACGGTACTCCTATAAAAACTAAACACTTTTCAAACTTCAAAAACTTTAAATAGACATGTTTTTCTATCTGAAAACAAGAGCCCAAACACTAATGGTTCTAATGCAAAACTATCGGCAATTTCACGTGAATTTCGCCCCTTTTTCACCCTCTTAGAGATAAAGTTCCTAAAAACTCTGGTGCTTGTCTATATTGAAAGTAAGGCTTGTGCGAAACTTAAAAGTTTGTGGATCCAACCCTTTCGGTTGTGCGTTGATAAGTCAGTCTACTAATTTTGTCCTTTTATACCTATACATTATATACTGACCGTCACCGGTTCGATTCGTCAGACACTATAAAAAAAAAAAAATGAAATTGTAAAAAGTTTCCTGACACTTTCTATTTTAAAAATTCTTAAATTCTAATAATTTTAAAAATAAATAACTTGAATCATTAACATAAGATTCCGCGTTCAGTTGTCAAAGTTCCATATTAATACGTTCAGTAGTTTTAAACTAATACTCCGAAAACAATTTTTTGTATATATCGACCTATCAAGATGTCAATTATAATCTCGATCCCTGTTTTATCCTCAATCACGATTCTAGTCTAGGTCTAGATTGTAATCTCTACCAAATCATGCCCGAGGAACTTATACCGAAAACTCATATAATTTCACTAAATTATTTTATTATCGATCCCGTTTTCGCTTTTGATCGCGGTTCTAGTCTTCCTTGAAATTATATTCCAAAACTGATGTTGATCTTGATCTTCCCTTGGACATTGGTGTTCTATGTTCACGCGAACGAAGTCGCAAGCAAAAAATAGTCTGTATTAAAACCTGGTCAAATAAAGTGCTTCCATATTAAAAAATGAACCATGTAAATCGGACCATACGTGGTTCACAAGTTATAAGCGTATAAACGGACGGACGGAGAAAGCCACGTTTCGTTTGTTATAAAAAATGACTTGACTGACATACTGCCAGACAACATTATCTAACCTACTGTGAAAACACACGAGAATGAGGTAATATGCCTTATAAAAAACATGTGCGTCGACTTGTGAACTTCCTTCTTTTTTGCGTTACAAAACCAAATTAGTCTTAATATACCTCTTTTAAATAAACGCTGACGACTACGATATTTTATTTCATAACGATTCGTATTTTGTCAAAAGGACCATTTTATCGCGAATCTTCAATTCGTCAATGCGAGTTTGTCTTAACAGGTGGACAGTTAGTGTTGTATGTAGGCTTTTCTTGAGACCAAATTAAGAGGAACAATTTATCCATATTTTACTTTCTTAAATTTAACCACATTAGCAGCACGCGCCAGGAAAGCTCTCAAGAGGTGTGTTTGTTCCGACTCTATCGATATATATTAACATAGCTCAGCCAATTTGCACTAGTTACTAATAAATTAAATACATCCAAATATTCTTCGGCGATCGGTCTAGCTATATGAAAACTGTATTGAAATTCCTGTAGTAGTTTCTGAAATTAGCTTTCAGACAAACGAATGCCGCGGGCGAATTCAATTTACAAAATGAAAGAATTTATTGTCAAGATAAAATGAAATACAATGTAGAAGTATATATACAATCTGTCTCTATGGCGTTTGAATACAGTCGCTCGAACAAGCTCCGAGGGAATAATGCCTTACATTGATGGTTATTATTTGGTATGAACGAATATATTTTTATTTTGGTATGCGCGATTCTAAAATACAAGTTTTCGCATAAAACTGTTGCGGACGTCCAAGGCTCTCGCGGAATAAGATTATTCTCGTCGATGACTAACGCGTACACGCGAGTCTGCGCATATCACGATAAATCATGTTTTTCGTATGCTTCGCTCGATGTGCTTGGATCTGAATGTGACTGAGGTCAAAGTGCATGTTTGACCTCAAATTGTTAAGGGTTTAAGGACAAAATTGAAATGAAAAATAAAAAGCAGAAAAAGTCATATCGTGCAAAAACTTTTTCAAATTATAAATGTCGTAATTGAATAAATTTTATTCGTTTGCTTGTTTTTCTTTTACCTTTTGGCGAAGGTTAAAAATATTGTATTTAAATACAAATTTAAAGTAATGTAGGTTTTTTTCGAATTTATTACTAGATTGGAGTTAAAATTCGGTAATAACTGTATTTTAATTATTATTAAAAGGCAATTAACTCCCTTGCTGCAATCGTGTACAGCATAAGTGTAGCAATTTTTTGTGGGTCATAAAGACCTTTTAATTGTAGTAAGTTAAATAAATAAAATAAAATTTATCTTTATTCGAGTCGTTGATCGGTTTAAAATATATTTCAGTATAACCATGTGTTTTATATATCACTTACATTGTTATGATAATATGTAACATATTGCAATAACAATCAAACTTATTCATTGTACCATGCAAAAAATAAATTTAGAATTATACGTGATATCATATTTTTTTTAAGTTTGTATTTATTTGTATTTATCTATAATGAACGGAAAATATTACACTTGATGTCTGTTTGTCGTTTTTTTTTTCTAAAATCATTCAGAGTAAAAGAATTAGATATATTTAATTTTAAGTAAAAGTATTTTATTTAATGCGTCAATTATTAAGTAGAGAAAAGGGAAGTCAAAAAATATTGAGCTTTACCCAAAGAGATTGTGATAGAGTTCAGTGGAAAAAGACTTTGGATACCAAGTGTCCTGGAAACGTGTTCTTTGTTTATAAGGTAAGTAGTTTGACGTTAGCACTACCATCCAGAGGAAAATATCCGCCGGACGGCTTAAACAATTTTTCATGCATTTGTTTGCATCTTTTCAAAGTATCACAGTGGATTTACTTTAGTGAACTTTCTACATGTATTTCGTCTTGCTTTCATTTTCGTACAATTTCTACTAATACGACTAATCATCCGTTTCGTCTTTAAATCTAGTTAATTTTCCTATTATAGTTAAAAATTTTAATACAAAACAATATGTATCGGCAAAGATTCGTCCACTTAAAGTAAATTACAGGTACTCATTTATAAATAGAATTATTGTAAATATAGTAATATAGGTGTCAATTGAATTTTTACATTGAAAATGCTTTTTTTTCAAAAATGTAACAATTTTTTGGAAAAATGGTAATAACTTATTTAAAATTATAGAAAAACACAAATTTTAGATCCCTATTTTTTGGACTCTTTTCTAACAATTTCAAATTTTTCAAAAACGAAATAGGTTATTAAAAATTTTACAAAAGTTTATCTGGAATATTAAATTATTACTATAATCATGAATATTCTTGGATATTTAATGGTACTTTTGTGAAGTTATTTTTTACGAAATTACGAAATGTTATGAAGGTATTTTTTACGAAAATCTTGAATCTTAAATAATTTTTTCTTTCATTCCTTTTTTTTCTTATTAAGTTCATTTTCAATGCATCTTAAGGTTGCGCAGAGTATGAGATCTGTGAATCCATTTACAATAAATGTGCTAAAAAAAAATTGATAATTGTTTATTTCAAAGAAACAATAAAAAAAAAATACTTGAAATAATTACGAAAAGTGACTTTTTGTTGCTATATTATAAACAGAATAACCATAAAAGTATGTATAGAATTACTTTGAACGTATTTTGTCTAGTCCCTTCGTTCCAACTATAAGTCCCTAAATACGCTATCGTCTGAGCCTTGTATAATTAGATACCTTTTTTTCGCAGCTATTCTAACTTTCTATTCTTATTGTCGCCCAGAGAGAAAACAAAAAAGGTCAGCTGGAAGTGACCCTCCTGTACACGGCCAGCGAGGACGGACTCAACGACGTGATACAGGTCACGGTGAATCGTCTACGCTGCAGTGTCGCCACCATGCAGGAGCAGGAACAGTTCAAAGGTGAGCAATAAAGAATAACCAGCTGCCGCCGGCGACTCCGCCAGCGTGGGCATAGGACGAATTCCTTCATTTTTATATCGCCCGATCATGTTGTCAACCTTGAGTCCGATTTCGGTCTCGTTCTCGATACCGATTCCGCCCGTTGGTCCGACTTATTCGATCCGGTCCCGGACCAGTGTCGGTCGTGATCCTTCCTTGAACATTTCTGTTACCGATAACCGATCAGTATTAATAGAAAAGAATCCGTTTTATATTCACGGGAGCGAAGCCTCCGGCAAAAGCTTACATGTGTTTTTATAAGCTAGCCTATATGTTATTCTGATGCACAAGTTATATCGCTGTGAAGTTTCACCGAAATTCGGTCAGTTCGCGTGAAATAGCAACAAACGACCATGTATGCCCACAAGTTTTGTAATTTTGTTGTTATGTTATATAATATTAACTGGATGTCTTTATTCGAGGCGACATTTCGTATTGATTTTTGTCGCATTTAAATGAATAAAAACGCGGCATGCAAAACATACAATTCATTCAGGATATTAAAATGACGTTTAGGTGTGCGTTAATTGCGCAATTTTCGAATGGCGCTTACGCAAAAGCGTCATCCCGCCCGGCGGTACGTGACGTGGGTGCGGTCACATACCGACGTACGCGCGAGACGTCCCAGTGTCCCCGCTCGCATTTTTGCTGTCCCCACGATGTATTGTTAGTGAGTTACTTTAGCATGTTTTGGCGAATTAGTTGTCGGATGGCATCGCGATGTGGCGAATGTTAAACTTTGGCGAGCCGGAGGTCGAGCTTAATGACTCTGTAAGAGCCGAATTGTAATGACCTACGACTGTATATTTGTATCTTTTTTGTCACTGCCATAGAATTGTAAATTTTAATCTGCTCTATGTAAATGGGTATAGGTAAGAATTAATAATGTATGCACATAATGCTTAAATCGCATAAAATATCCTTAAGATTTGCGACCTCTTATAGGAAAACATATTGTTTTATACATCTTGCATTGCAAGTGGTATTATTGTGATTAATTTATATGAAATTATTTGGAAATCACGAATTAAAATTGATAACGTACGTTAAGATAAGGGTAATTTTGACAGAGGTAATTTTAATTAACTTATTTAATGAGATAAAAAAAATCACTAACGCAAAATGGATTTTTAAATAGTTTGGTAGTTCTTGACATTAGTATATTTAAAAATACAAACGAACTGTACAGCTTTGTAATTTTGGTATAGATAAAACGAATTGTAGTCTATTCATTGTTAATTTGTTTACGATTACTTTTCCGATTTCAATTGATAAGTTCAATGATTTATAAAGACGCATTCTATTTAATTCTATAGAATGTGTTTGAAACTTGTATATATACAAGTATCAAAAATCAAACTTTTATAAATAAAAGTAATGGTTCGTGTCAGCTACGTCACACGATTTAAGTTAACGATCTTCTTGGAATATAGTATAGAATGGGTCAAGTTAGTATATAAATACATCTATTATAATACTGCAAGCATGCGTATGCTTTTATTCGTATTTATTTATAGTGATCTGATAAAAGGGAATGACGCTTAACACCATATACATATATCTAAAGCTTAATTTATCTGCGTTAAAGAAAAAAGTTTTATAAATGAGCAATGGAAGAAAAATGCACATGTTCAGCGAAAGATGCGCGAACATGTTTCGCAGAGGGGCAACATAACATAACTTCACTTTTTGTTGACACTCGATTTCATACCTCATCTAGCTTCCGCATCATGGGTATAAAGGGTATATAAGATCGATTCATAAAAAGTCAACTCTAAAAACGATGAAGAAGCTCAAAAGGGTTGTACGACAGGTATATCAGGGCAAACGGGGACGGCGCTAGTCTCACGCGTTTCTACGCTTGCGACTCTTGGAGTGTATCAAAGAATGTATCATCAAAATCTATCGATTCTAGGGTCAACTTCGTTTGTCGCAATAAGTACGTGAACGTTATAATTAATGGACAAGGATTTATTAAATAATAGCATCGGTAATCATTTAATTCGAAACAATTTCCCAGAGTTTGAAAATTTAGGACTCCGAACAGCATCTGTCGCGAAACATTCAACAAGCTGTGAGTGCACGCCTTCATAAATCGGGTCGTTGTTACGACCGATTCGCGAATATTCGAGTGGAGTGCTGTGATGATTATGATTTTAAATTCACCGTTTCTCGTTTACACACAAATGTATTCTGAAAATGAATATCATTTAATCGGCCACGAAAACATTAATCGTTGGAATCTCAGGGCTCATGAATCGTGCGAATTGTCAGATTCGATTCTTTGGATTTGATTCGTTGTAAATTGGTACACATGTAGTTTGTTATATGACGGATCTAAATACGCGTTACGCTGCCGGAGCGGTATACACATTTTCACTGAACTCTGTAAGTTTTTGTCTGTCCTAGATCATATGTCTGTCTGATCAGACGTCTGTTAATTATTTACCTATAATATTTGAAACAAGAAACCTGGCCAGCTTTAATAGGGGTACATACTAATTTATTTACATATCTAACTATGAGTACATGAAGTAACTGTGTTGTTAGATTTTGTTATTTAGATTTGCTCTACAACTAAGGTTTGCCACAAAATATTTACGGTAACTTTTTAGGATTATAAGTATTGTGGTCTAAATTTCATTTATTAAATTAAAATAATTCTCTATATATCAAGACAATTTTATTCAACAATGGAATATAGTCTGGATAAACGTACGATGAACTGAACGTATAAAAAGATTTCTTTTCCGACTAGTCCCCTCAAAAAAGAGCATTAGACGCACTATTTATTCAGTGAATTATAAACGAAAGCGGATCGACGAAGAAAATCTGTGTTGAGAATGTGCGGTGAAAGGGTCACCGAGAGGTTTGCTATAAATTCTTTTATTAAATGACGCAAGTTGTTTTTCCGCGTCATTTTTCCAACTTTTTTCACTATCGTCACTGTTTATTTCGTACGTTACTTTACGTAACATAATACATCCTATAACTTAGTCACATAAAATAGGTATTAAATATAAAAAAAAAAACCTATAAATCAGACAAGTGGTTATCATGTGCAAAGGGCATAACCGGACAAATAGACAGGGACCCTTTGAGTTTAGTAAGGTATATGGGAAGTAAACTTTTCCGTTTGTATCAATAATGTTGTGTTCTATACAGTTTATTTGTTCGGTATATACTGTATGTTGTACAAGATTATTTTTTAGGATTGGGACAAAATAATTCTTTTGATATTTTCCATAATAAGTCGTTAAAAGTAAATATTTTTAAACTTTTATTGATATATCAATAAGTATGTCAATGGTAATTGCACATTAAAAAAATAAATTTTCATATGTGTGTTTTAATTTTTATCGACATAATACAGTTAGATAGATAATTACCATGACTTTTTTGTTTACAGATCAATTGGCATTAAACGAATACTAAATGTTACGGAAACTATGCCTCAGTTCATTAGTGAAAACTGCAATCAAATCGGTTAAACCGTTTTTGATATTGGCGTTTACAAATATGCACAGACAAATAGACAAAAATTTCAAAAACTATTTTTGTTCTCAGTAACATAAGAACAACGTATATATATATATATATGAATATTTAATTACTGTACAGACATGGCTCGTTTACAATTTCATTAATTGTAAATAGATTGTTATTTAGGGTAAGGGTAACTTAATAGTTACCTCATCGTTATCATTAATTGCACGTGCTTCAAGCCGAAATTATAAATCAGTTAACAAGAGCTTCGCTCGTTAAATTGCTCCCAAGCATCATTTAGGCTGCGCATTTAGCTTGAATATTAAAACTGACTTTAACCTCTTAGTAAACACTTGTACGGGATGTGTTTTCTATGAAATGTTTTCGAGTTTATGATTCGATAAGTAAATGAACAAACTTTGAAACAATAAGTTAACAGATCGTGAAGTACGATATGGTATTCTTATACGATAATTTGTGTTCTGATATTTTTTTAAGTTCCCTCTTTCACTTTAGAAGGAACCTTATGCTAAATATGGATAGAGAGTGTTGGTGAAAGATAGTCACTAGTTAACAAGTCAGAGCACCACGCTCATACTAAAATGACAATGAACAAGTTACGCTTTGCTACCTATGGAATACTAGTTCGTAAAGTTCGCTAGACAAACATGAACCCGAGTCTAGTTTAGATATCCTGCTATATAAGTTATTGAAACATTATTTATCGCACTGTACTATAATGGGTTTTGCATTTGCACACCGAAATTGATGTAACTCTGGTAGTTCTTTCTCTTATACAATTTCCACTGTTGTCCATTTTATCGCCAGGAGCATTCCATTCCATTCCATTTATGGCAGGTACAACAAACAATCCAAATCTGTCCTCCGTCCATTGTAGATCTCAAAAGGCATAGAGTTGTACAGTTATAGCCCACAGGACACTTCCAATTAGTATTCAAGTATGATAACGATTCGACGCGACACCGATCATAAATTGGCAGTCTCGTTCGAATAACATAAATATTGTGAATTTGTGTGTTCAAGTAGTAAGGATGCAAAATGTTGAAAAGCACTTGCAAATTTTATAATCAACGTTTGCACTTCATTAAAAATAAAATGACGCTGGAAGCCGTGTATTTAAAAAAAAACCAAAAAAGTGTTTCTTTATACTTTTTCACCACGATTGAATGAAAGGCTATTTCGTTTTTCATTAGATCAGCGTGGAAATCCTCATTTTTTTTCTAATCAAATGCCCTCTTTAGGTTAGATGCACTCTTCATTCGTGTATTAGTGGGATAGGTTTCCGCAAAATTCGAACGGCCAATTCAAAACTAGAGAGAGAATTATTTATATACTAGCTTCAGTCCTCAGTTCCGCCTGCGTGGATCTTTAATATCGACTGATCACGCTGTCAACCAATCCTGGCCCCGCTATTGACTTCACTTCTGGTTTCGGTCTAGATTTCGATTCTCTTCAAATATACATAATCTATATATTAAAAGAAATAGCAGTGAAACGGAATAGAAAATGTCCTATGTGTTGCTCAGCGGTACAAACTATTACCATACCCAATTTCATTGAGTTATGTGAAGTAGTTTTTGCGGAGTTTGCGAACAAATGCACAGACAATTAAACATATAGGGATTTTAGAAATCATATGTAGGCTGTCAATGTTTTTAATATCTTCCAGTGTAGCTTTTCTCAAATACCTCTATTGTTTCATTATATTTATAGATATAACAGACATTTGTAGATAACGTCTTCAAAATATCGTTAATATAAACATATAATTTATTTAATATTACTCTTAACGTTTCAGCTCTGCTATACCTGAAAGCTACGATATTAGAAGGGAATAAATCCGAGTCGTATTGGAAAAGCGACCGCTTCGAGCCCACGATATCCGCCCGCTGGGACCCGAACGCTTCGACCGTGAAGTTGACGGTGTTTAAAGCGAACCTACCCAAAGTCAGCATCTACTTCAGTTTGGGCTGTAAAAACAAAATGGCAAAGAAAGAAATCCTCGGGAAGGCGAGCATAGACGAGAAATCTGCTTCGGCGGAGAGCTGGAACGAGTGCTTGCGCAACCCCGGCATTCCCAAGACGTTCTGGATCAACTTCGAGTAGCGCTGATAATGCGTAACGTGACAAAGCAAGTTATTTTGTAAGCGCACTAGAAATTAACGTATATTATTGTCGATATAGAATTGTCCGTATATTATGACACGAATGAGAGAGCCAGACTGGATGAACGTATTTGCAACGTGGTATGTCAACATGGCAAGGTTTGTTGTACAGTATTAAATTAGTGTCGTGTGATTAACCTGAACACTTAAAAACCTAATAACTGGGCTGTCGCGTCTAACAGACGAGGTCGTGGACCATCTGCGACAATTTGTCAGACGACAGCTCTTAAACATGATCTAACTTGACGTGACTTACAGCAAAGTCATACCTTATAATAGTTCATTGAATCTACGTTTTTTTGCTATTCCAACCATAATCGCATAAAATCTAATCTGTATCGGTACTATGAGGTGCAAAATCACAACTTAGATCTGTGTACATTTTATTAACTGTGAACTAAAAAGATTTAATTTTATTTTGTAAAAAGTGAACTTTATAGAAAAAGTTAATAAAAACTATGGAAACTACGAAGTATGTTAGGTATTGCTTTTGAAATTAAAAGACAGATTAGAACTGGCTATAGAATATATCTAATTTTTCAAAGTACGCCTTCGTCTTTAGCTCATTTGTCAAATAAGTGTCCGTTTCCTATTTCATATCTTAAAAGTATCTTTCGTTGGACATGATATCACTATCATTTTGTGATTCGTCATTCATTATCAATGGAGGGTATCATATTATGACAATGTCACTATATTTTGTATGAGAATTATTATTGTTATATTTATATTATATTGTAATTATTAATGTTATTCTACTAATTACGTTGATGACTCTTGTAAAGATTGAAATGTATAAAGACTATTTGTCTAATGTGAAAAATAGAGAACAATTTAGATTTTTTGCAATTCTTTTTCATAATTAGTTATTTTAAGAATATTTAGTTTGCATATAATATAATATTAGTCTGATTTAAATTGCATTAAATTTTCTACAATCACAAAAGTAACTTGACTACTAAAAAATTTACTCTATTTGAGGTAGTAAATTTTTTGATTAAATATTGTTGTATTTTGTTATATCTAGTCTATTTATTTTTTGTTGACATTTTATAAGTCAAATTAAGGTGATCACTTCGTAAATAATAATGACTAGTTTAAAGAAAAACAATAACTTGTGTTATAATATAGGAATGGTCAATTAGGAAAATATCATTGGCATAAAATCCATAAATGCATAAAAAGCGTTTGAATTTATTTTAACAATAGTTTTATTTACAAATAGCTTTTTATATAAGTGATTTGTATGTACTCAAATTATGGTTGTATACTTTGTATTTGTGCTGTAAAATAATAAGAAAAGGTATAAATTGTAATGATTCACGTTTTATATGTCAAAGTATTCATAGAGATTTTGATAATTGAATTTTTATTTCTGTAATATAGTTTGCCTGTATAGTCTTATAATGGCATTACACCATATAAATTGTCTCTCTAATTTCTGAAAAAAAAAAGAAAATGTTTTTATTAAATAAATGGCAATTGAGATATGCAACGAAAGGTCTATTTATCTAAGTTTTTATTAACACGCTTTATAACAGAGATGGATATTGTGTGTCATGTTTGAATTACATGTGTACACATTAAAGCATCTTCTGAACTCCTCCTCGTGTTCCCTAACATGATTATTACGCTGGAATTTTCCTTTAACTCCTTAACGGTATCCATCCATCTTTTGCGGTCGCTTCCTCAGAAGTAACTTCGTATTTATATCCTATACTTTGATCAATTATAATATTGATTGCTTAAGAAAGTTGAGCATAGAAATTAAAATATGAAATGCACTTCATTATATGGATTAAGTTTATCACATAAATAGAAATTACAAACAAGTTAGAAAGAACATTATTCATATATAAAGTTCATAAAAAATTTGGATAAATTTAGGCTCTGTAGATCCCATAACTACCCGCTATTATATATATATTACATTATCAACCCAATAAGTTCGAAAATGTGCGTAGACATTACTACACATTTTTAAGTTCCGAGAATAATTAAAACTGTTTTTAAATGTTGTGCATGGATTCGATTTAATCAATCTATTTGTTCACAACTAATTTACAAAATTGTTTGTAAAATAGTTTCCAACGACGTCTATTTCTTTCTGTTCTTTCCATTAAATGGTCTTTCTATAAAATTTGCAGTTGATTAAAATTTCATAGGAAAACCGTTTAATATTTATTGTGTTTAAAAAATATTATTGACAAATTGTATTTATAAGATTTTACAAAATTTTGTCACGAAACTCGCGAAGAGCGAATTCAAGTTCACAAGATTCTAAAACAAATGAAACTTTCCCAATGCTAGGCAAATAACTTCTTAACGATTCGTTTGAAGTTATTAAAAAATAACTTTTGTTTTATTTTGTTTCAAACTCTAATGCTATTTCTCAAGTGATTAATTAATTTTAATGACTTATATGCTATACGATGTAGTTTTTAAAGAATAGAGCTGATTACTCTTTGGAATTGAGCAATTTATAACTTTAAAAGGCATAAAAAAACATTTAAAAATATACAAGTTGATGTTACTTCAAATTTAGTTGATCAACCAAAGTCAAAATCTCATAAAGTAATCTAAGTCAAATTCACACATACGTATGAACAACATCGCTGAAACTATTAGAATAATTTCCTAGGACCTCACAGCTTCTTCGATATCAGAAAATAAATACTCCACCCTTGAAAATCGAAAAACATCTTCCAGGATTTATTGGACATTTTCAGTTTTCTTGGCGTGAATTTAAAAAGATCAAATATTTATAATTTTTCTATAATAACTGAAAGATAATCATGATGATCCATGATCATATCGTTCGGCGTTCTAGCCTATTTCATCATATAAACATATGTTGCGTACTTGCAGAAATCATCCGTCGTATTCCCAAGAAGTACAATGCCGTCGGAACGAGACGCGGCGCGAGCGGCAGATTTATGCGATGCGGCGCGGCTACCCAAGCGGAATACTTGGGAGATGGATAATGTTTTGCTTGGGTGTATAAAATGGTCCATAAACTTCAGCCGTTGTCGATTCAAGGAACGAATTCATTTTTTCTCTGGTCGTTCTTTGACTGTCATAAATTTAGAATCAAAGCAAATATAAATGTAAACGTTTTTAAAGAGTTCTTATTTTCTTCCGTTAATTATTTTTTCGAGTCGTCATCGGATCCTCAAAATTTTTGTTCAGATACCGCTTCAACAATTAATTCCACATAAAACGTTCCAGAGGATTTTTTTTTAGTTATGGCTATTATTGACATTCAGTCAGTGTTTACTGATCTTGATCAGCTCTCTGTCACGCGACTCAAGGATTTAAATTTTGAAAGTGCGCTATATAATCTTTTGTTTGGTTTTCGTTCAGAATGTTTATTTGTGAAAGATAGGCCATAATTCTTTAAAAAATCTAGTTTCTAGTCATCCTAAATTGACTAAGAATTTTAATTAAATTTCTATGACAACAAATATTTGTGATATATCTTAGATATTTTTAGGAAGAGCATTATGCATTTTCACTTAAGATAATCATTTAAAAATGTTGAAACTTAAGAACTTCCTCATCAAAAAAGTATTCAATTTTACTCCGATAAGAGCTGACTTTTAAAAGAATCTGAGGTAGAGTTTAATTAACGAAAGTCTACAGCTTTTCATGATAAATTTTAAATGCGAAATGTTCACTAAGTAAATACACAATATTGAATTACAAATACTGTATAAATAAAATAAGTTGCGGTTATTTGGTTAATTTAATAATTGTAATACTTTGGGTCTTTATCCATAAATTCGGCTTATTCTAATAAACGAATTGTCGGGAACACCTTGGAGCCTTAATTTTGCTCGATTGTCTCTTTGATACAATTTCCATTAAAGTAACTTAGATCGTGTCGTATGCTTTTCAAAATCTCGTTTTTATACTATGGATTTTGGAGGATTTTAAATTTGCAACTTGCCTTTTTTGACTACAAAAATCAACTGTATTTTTGACGCGAATAAAGTTAGGTCTCTGACCTCAATGTGTTTGTTTCTTTTGTGAAAAATAAAACTACACCAAAAGACTGATACTTCAATAAACATGCAGTTTTTTAAGATGAAATATTGTAAATCTTGCCCAGTACCGTAAATAGGGCGGCGTCACCGGTGCCCAGGCACAGGGCGTAGACTCTGGGGGGCGCAAGAATGGCCAGACCAGGCAGGACTATTATTTTTTCGGTTTGTTCCTGATAAGTTCCCGATGCGCCCCTAGTGCTCGAGTCCAAACGTTTTTTCACTAATTCATACTTAAATGGAATTTATATTATGCTACCTTCCTTATTAAAAACTCTACCATACCAAGTACTTAAAATTAATTTAATTTACAGTTTGTACGTAAAACTTTGCATGGTGTTATTTAAATATAGAAGTATGAAGACCAGTAGCCCAAAAATTAAATCCTAAGCATCAGGGTGGGCAACGCATTTGCACTAGTGAACTTGCGTTTGAGTTTTAGTGAGTGAGATACAGTGGGTGGTATAATAGGTGAAGGGTCCACTTAAATAGCTCGTCTGCTTGTTTGTCCACATCCGTTCTAGTTCTTTAAAAAAATAGATTTTTCTTTCAAAATATTAGATAATTGGTCCACCAACACCAAGGTCCTTATGCTTTATTTTATCACCCTGAATGAAATAAAGAAGGCCTACACATAGCATTATTTTAGCTAGGGTACATATAGGATAAAAAGAAAACAAGGGCGCAGTTATAGAAGCTCGCACAGGGCGCAGAAAAGGCTATTTACGGCACTGATCTTGCCTGTACAACGTGTCGCGGCCTAAAGCTTTGAAGATTTATTATCTTCTGCAAGTAATTATGTATATTTTTTATAAGATAAAAATTGTTTACAAAAACAAATTGTTAAGAGTTTTTGGAAAAATCGAAGCAGATGTTTTTATATTGAGTACTGGTATTTAAAACTTCGAAATTCGTAACGATATAAGTACAATTGTTTTATTCGTTCGAAATTGTTCAAAGTAAATATTGAGATTCCACTTTAAATAATAATGTAAAAGCTGATATAGAGAAAAAGTACATATTTTTTAATTAAAATGGTATGCCAAATGTGCTAAAGGTATTTGAAAATAATAGTTGTTAAGCAAGAGTACATAGTTCCTAATTAGGATTTAGTTCAAAAAAACTCTTATATACATATAATCGTGAATAATTTATTACTGATATGTGTAGCCCTAATTAAGAGTAAGATTTCTGGAATTTTCTGTTTTTCTTTCAAGGGCTAAAATGTTTGAACTGAAATAGAAGGAGAAAAATTATTATAAATGTTTTTATTTCCAAAAGTCACTTTATTTAATTTCAGTGAGGTTATTAAACCTCAAACTAGTGCTCCACTGCGCGTACTTCTTGAAAAATAGACCATTATTTCTACAATGATAAGCTCTAGGACGAAGAATGGAATAGAGGTAGCAAGTGTAAGGATTAAAAAAAATCGGTGGAATGATAGAGTGCACAGGAATATGAAAATCCAAACGCATGTACGCAATCTCTCTTCAAAGGTGCCAGCGTCAGATTAAACGGGGTTCATCCCGACTGACTTGGCATCCATAGAAATGTCAGACGGGGATTTGTAGCTACACCATGCCTATTAAGTCTATTCATGCTGTCTGCACAATTTGAAAAGGTATGAGTATAGATTGAGAAAGGGTGAGCTATCTGTCAACTGTTTTCTGTACGCCGAAGGACAAGTAATCCTTGTGCAATTGGTATGCAGTAACGCCTAAGCTAGGCGATGGTAACCAAAATGTGTAATTCTGTTAAAAAAAGTGATATGAAGATTATGGTCAGAAAGATTAAGGCCGTGGTGTTTGAAACAAATGAAAGCTTGACTGAACATGATATACGTATAGAAAGTGAAAGAATTGAATTAGTAAAAGAATTTTTACACTTGGGTAGTTTGTTTACAAATGACGGTAAACAAGATATTGAAAGGAGAGTAAATGCGAAAAAAATTGTGAATGGGACCTTGCTTGCTGTTATGAACAGTAAAAGTATTTCACAAAAAATGCATAGCTATCCACAATGGATCTATATTTACATACATAGTGAAAATTGGGTATGGCACTTTTACCATCATACATCTTTATATGAAATTAGAATCAATGCAATCGAGATGCGATCCCTACCTAGTATGTGTGGAAGTATCTTTGAAACGTAGGTATAGGACTAGTGATGTCAGAGAACGGTCTGATTTGAAAGAAGTCGTGATGAATAGAGAAGAAAAATGTATGTTGCAGTGGTGGGGCCATCTGAAAAGGATGAAGGGTAAAGGGACAATTTCTTTAAAGCGAATGTGTGTGACAGAACGATCGGGGAAGATAAGTAATCATTAAAGGTCACTTTAGAAAATTTAATACTAAATTAGTAGCGTATTAACCTCTGTCTAGCCTTATGGGAAACAGGTGTGAGTGTATATATATATATATATATATATATATACACTCAGTACATATACATATATATATATATATATATATATGTATATGTACTGTATATTATTAAAAATATACATATATTTAATAATATTGTATATTATTAAAAGGTCCATTCCACGAAATTAGTTTCTTAGAATAATAACTGTCGGTGTGGCAGTCGGTAAGTATAAAAAACTCACTTTTTAGATTAGAAATTTCTCTTTCGTGGGTTATTTATTTTCTGAAAAATAGTATAAAAGTAATCGCGAAATTAGTTGTTGAAATACTCGTAAATCACAGTATTCCCAACTGAATGAAAAGACTAATATTATCAAGAGCTTTCGCTAAATTGAGATTTATTTTAAAATTGTTATTAGAATAAATATTTTTGACAAAATAAGACGCTAAAAACAAATGTTGAAATAAATTTGTATTTGTCATCCGAGATTTATTGGCCAAATTCATGATAATTATACTATGTATTTTTTAATTCGAACGTCGATATCAGACCATTCATGGTTAGGCGACCTGTAATTTATTTAATTCTAAGTGTTTAAAAGGAATTTATACTTATAAATATATCTGTATTTATATTTATACTTATAATAATAGTATGCGAGGTCGAAAATAGGTATACTGAATATATTTGAAAAAAAAAAAATGATTGGGGACTTTTAAAATTGATAACAAATGATGTTTTAATAATTTTAGAATTTTATATTTATTTTTCTGTTTGTCTGTTGATTTGCACGCGTATCACGTAAAAACGATGCGATTTATTGAAGTGAAACTTCTAATATGACTTTCAACAAGATTGCGTTAAATATTTAACGCTATCATGGAGGGGGTATGAAAGCACTGTTGCGTTAAACGTTCAACGCTCCTGGGGAAGGGGAAAAGAAAGAGACAGAGCGAGAATGAATGTGCGGCATTCGAACGCATGCGCGTAGTTTACCTGTTACAGGCCAGCGCGAGCGTTAGCAACGAGTAGCGTCCAATATTCCAATAGATTTGGATATATCTCCACTCGAAAATGATAATTAAAAAATGCGATCAATTGTGAATTGTAAGCAATGTTGATAAAAATTGTTTTAAAGAAACAATATGAGTTCACTAAAAATCAATTTCTACCCCTTCCTTTTTTCATTTCCACATTACGAAGTTTCACTTCTTCCGCGCGGAGGGACTCCACGCACTATCTTTTTTCAATACATACTTCATCAACTGGTTCTGAAACATTCCGGCTAGGTTATAGGCTATTAAAAGTATTGATTACTAGTTTTTCTAGAAAAAAATCTTCAGAAATGATTAGTAATAGCGATATTTAAGGAGGGATCAAGTTTAAGATTGATCAAGTAGGCATTGCGAGAGAAACCGAGTTTCCGATCCTGGTCGACAGCATGCTCGGTTAATATAAAAGATGAAACAATTCATTCTACGTCCTTAAAAGCGCAGCCGCGGGCGAAAGCTAGTTGTAAATAAATTTGTTGAACAGCTGCCAGTACTCTATGTTTGTACTACGTATCGAGCCACTTGACAAATTGATATTTGCCTGTTAGGCCATGAATTAGCATGTCACACCTATCACTGCGCGGCACATAATTCGAAAAAGGTGCAGTAGTAGTAGGCATCGGTGGGGGGATGTATGTAAGGCAAATGACGAAACATTCAGTTAGACGTTTTCTAGCCGTTCTTAGCTAGTATGGTAATCGATAGCAACTATTTAACGATTCCTTTGAACCACAGTGGTGCTAGAATTCACGTTACGAAGTCAGATCTGAACACCACATCGAAAGAGTCACTCTCACTCAACTCCCAACCTCAGTGTGTGTAGCTTAACTTGAAACTTTTCTGTGTACGGCATGTTAACGTGTTGTCGTTCATGGTATTTTATGTGATCTCCTTATTACATATATAAATCATCATAACGTGCTTTTGTGTTTTTTTAACTGCACGAGGTACATTTTAAAACGCAGTTTCTTATCACTTTTCAAAATTGAATTCCATTTTTTTTGCTATGCTGCAACACCAAAAGCTTAACAAAAGATTTCTAAATTTATTTAAACTGTACCAGTATCCGAGATATTAAAAAACCTTTTTGATTTCTCACTGAACTTACACTTCATAATTTCGAAAATACGTACGTGCCTGTAAATTACGTTGCCTCAACTTCGCGAAAGTTCGCGGTAATAATTTACTTCTCGCACAATGCTAACAAAAGCTGCGTTCAAAGAGAACTTTCCTCTTCAACTGCTGGAGAGAATAGGCATATGAAACCGTTATTTAGGATTTTTCTTGTTTGTGTACAAAGAAGAGAGAAACCTTTAACGCGCTGCGATCGCAGCGGCCCCGGTTTCATCCGGTGCAGAGTTTCGGACCCGTGTAGGCTGAGAATATAAATCAGCGGCTGATGTTTTCAAACGAGGGGCGACATCTGGAGCGTTCGTTTTCTTTCATTGTTTACGATTTGTCAGTTATTTTTTTTTTCCTTTTATATAGCCCGTTGGGACGAAATGATAAGTTTTGGCTGTTTACGTGATTAACGTCATTATCTGAACATCGGTCAAGCGCGACTCGGACCTGCCCTATTTTTGTTCGCTTCATGCTTAAGATAATAAACGGTTTTTGTATAAACGATGTGAAATCCTTTTCTTTTCCGATGATTTCTTGTTTTAAACTCCTCCCCGTTTGATGTCCATATTTTATTATTTTTCATTAATTTGCTTCTCAATATAGACAAAAAAGAAGCATCATAAATAGATACAAAATTGTTTTATTAGTTTTACAGTGTCATTGACTTAAGTTTAGTACTCGTATCAAAGATAATGGCACAATACGTAGGTCATAATTATTTTTTTTAGAATTGGCCACTTAGAAATTGTAAAATAATAAAACACATGTAAATTTAAAACATGGAACTCCTTACCAATCTTGTTACGTATATCGTATTCATCTGTCATTTGTTTTGAAAAACGGCAAAAAGAAAATTGTATGTCTAATTTCAATATGAATTTAATGCGAGAAAATTTTCTAGCATAATTTTTTTATGACTTTCCCTTTTAAACCTTTGCTATTTAAACCAACAAAAAAGTTATAACAGACTTAGTTTAGTCTTTCATAACGAAACTCCATCCCTTGACACGGTTTATAACTGGTTGAACTAATTCAAACGTGGCCGCACTAATCTGACTGACGATCTGTGTGAGGGATGTCCTTCTACGGCGACGACCGAAGACAAAATTGGTGCTGTGCGGCTCAAGATAGAGACCGACAAAGAGTGACCTACCAGCATATTCGGACGAGCTTAGGCATCGGTATGAGTCATGTGGACAAAATTCTTCGTTAATATTTAGCGGTCAGAAAGTTTTGAATTCGGTGAATACCTCATTATGTGACCGACGTTCAAAAACTCCATCGTATTAATTGGTGGCGCGAAATGATGCAAAGATTTGCCAGTGGTGTTCCAAATGATAAATACGACATCGTTATAGGTGACGAAAGCTGGTTTTACTGTTACCATCTTAAAAAAAAAAACCATGATGCTCTGTGGGTGCTTCTTTTACTTTTGCCTACTAAAGTAAAACGATGTCGAAGCGTCGGAAGAAAGATGGTGGCCTGTTTCTTCGGAATGACAAGTAATTATGCAACAATCGTTTTAGAAGATAGTCACTGCAAACTAGTACACTAATAATTTTTTGCCATTGTTTTGGAAAAAACATCGAGAAAAACGACCTCATAGTAGGATTTCCCTTCATCATGACAACGACTCACCATATAACGTTTGACAAGCAACTAATAATTTGGGGACATTAGCTATAGAGATACTGGCTCACTCGCCTTGCAGCCCCGACCTCGCACCAAACGATTTTTATTTAAGTATTTCCTAAAATAAAAAAAAAAAACTAGGAAATTGGTTTACGGTCGCCGAGGAAGCAGTGGCTCCATATGAAAAGGCCGTCGTAGGGATCCCTAAGTGCGAGTGGATAAAATGTTTCTTTCAGTGTATTCATCGAATGCAGCGATGTATTGATTTTGGACACTATTTTGAAAAATAATATTAGTAAAAAGAACTTTTTATTATGCTTATTTATTGATTTTTTAAGGACTTTCAGTTTGACCCACGTAGAATAGCAAGTTGTTGGATTTACATAGTCCATGAACTCCAAATAAAAACATAGATTAGTTGTATCGTACGTGATCGTTTATGGGCATTCATTGTATGAACTGTTATTTCATTATTAAATAACTTTCGTTAGTCTTTTTTCTAATTTTTTTTTAATATCATTAAAATATAATTAAAAATACCAAATAAATGGTATAGAAAACGGAAAAACGAATAAGCTTATTTAATATCATTTTTATTATGTTGAACAGCCATTAAAGCGATTTATGCCTTAGCCAAGTAACGCCGCTGGTGGTTCGCGCTTCGTATGAATTTCCGCTCAGTTGCGCCTGTTGCGAGTCGCCGGCAGCGCGGCGCTATATCCGCTTTATCTTCCACTAGCAGGCGTTAGCAACTTGTTTATATTTATAGGTATAACTATTTCAATAATATTTTCGCAATGAACTTAAACATAAGATTTCAAATAAATCAGCATCATTTCATAATTTTCAAATTGTTAAACATATTTAGCTTTCTTTTACTCGAATGGTCTTTCTTGGGGCACTCATACAAACCATCCGAGGAGATTATGTATGCCATTAATAAGAAGCAGAATCTACTATGAATTTCGTAGCTTCAGCAGCTAATACACATTTGAAAAAACGGGCCAAGAGCATGTCGGACCATGCTCATTATAGGGTTCCCAAGCCATTATTGCAAAGAAATGCACTACAGATGAAAAAGTACGTTGTTACACTTTTTCCATGTTTCCCGCACAGAATAGTTATAAGCACTTTAGTCGCCTAGAAAAACAAGTAGGTATGTCGACTACTACTAACATATCAGTGTAAACTAAAGTGCATCAACAAAGGAGGGTATCTTCATGACACTTACGTCCTTGTGTTGAGTTTTAGCGCAGTTTTTCGGCAATTACTCAAAAACACTATATCTGACTGTGTTGAAAATAATTTACTTTGAAAGTATCTATTGAGCGTTATGTTCGTTATTTTTTTCATATTTTTTGGACATATGGCTTAGAAAACAGAGGGGGAACACAATTTCTGCAACCTTCGGATCTATTATTTCTGAAATTATTCACGTAATCAAAAAAAACGCTTAGAAACTGTAAAATATTTTTAAAAGAACCGTCGAAATATGTGCAACTTGTTGATGTTTGCTGAAAAAAAAATTTCAGCTTCCATTACATGTATGGAGTGCTCCCCTAGAAATATTTATTTTTGATATTTAACTAAGGCTCATACAAGACACACCCACTATAAATTTCATCAATGTATGTCTTGTAGTTTTTGAATAAAATGCATTTGACATGCGGACGGGCATGACGAAACTAGAAGGGTGCCGTTTTTGTGATTTGCCTCGGAACCCTACAAACTAGATAAAATTCAAAATGAAGCATTGAATATAGCTGGCGAATTCACTAGATTTACACCAATACATGTATTGCTCCATTATTTATTCGACGCTAATATCTTGCAATGATATATGTTACAAAATTAAAATCTACAAGTGACAATACTTTTGTGAAATTGACATATAATTTATCGGAATGCTGTAATTGTTAATTCTGGCGCTCCAAAAAGACTCCTTTTTCTTGTCACTAAATATAATTGTATTGAGTATATAAATATTTATTCTTCTTATATTCCAAGCTCAATTGTCTTGACATATGGGTCAGCACAATTAATATTGATAAACATATTCAAACTCTTCGTGACATAGACGAACCTAAAAAATACGAGACGAACGAATATGCGAGTCACTAGAGAGTAAGTGATCGCCGTCGCCCGTAGATACTAATGTGTCACTGGCAGTTTAGAATAAAATAAAATATCTGACGCAGGGTTGAGTGGACCATCGGAACTTTTATGACGGATTAGGATATTTGATGAAAGGGGCATGGGCCACCAGAACTTTCATTTACTGAAAAAATGCGAAATCAGATGCTACTATTTAAGGTACTGATGTGAAGTAGCAGTTTCCGTTTTTGCTCCGGGTCTACCGCTAATACCACGCTAACAGAATATATTTTGTGAGAGTATGATATCAACTGGTGGACTATTTTCGTGCTTTAGCCAACTTGACCACAGCATGGATCTACCACATGTAAACTATTATATTATATACTAGTGACCCGCTCCGGCTTCGCACGGATGCAATGTTGATACTAATATGAGGGAGTGTGGAGTGATTAATAATATTGTGATTAGGCTATACTACAGGATATCTTTATGCACAATACTTATAGCTGATTTTTCAAAAGACAGTAAAAACTGTTTTCTTTAGAGGTTATTCTCGAAAGCGCGACATATAAGTGGCCATGTGAGATACACTCAGCGCTCAAATCTAAGTCTACAACATTGAATGTTTGCCCTGTGACTTATTAATGGTAATTGTAAAAGATAGCGTTATCGAAAATTGTAGGCGCTTAAATTTAAACATTAAATCCGATGGTATTAGAGGAATCCGAGGAATGAAAACATCTTCTCCAGTACCACATTATTTAAGTATTGTGCACTCTATTATGAAAGTTTTAAGACACTTTATCAATAGTCGCGTACCGTTATGTAATTTAGGCGGATTAAGTTTCCTTAAAATAATAACAGGACAACCTACTTTCAACACCAGTTTGTATGGAGAGAGTCCAGACGGGTTCAAAGAATTAAGAAATTCTGTGGGAAAATGAACAGCTTCTTCGAAATCGACTACAATGTCGACCGAATAGTATATTTTCGTCGGTTTCATCATTTCTAAGGTTCCTTACAACAAAAGGAAATCATAAAAATCACTTGGTTATCCGTCGAGAGTCTTTTTCTCAGGAATGCGTGGAGGTGTTAAGTTGAAATTAGTATAAAGTAATTAAGTTTTAGGTCTCTTGAAAATGTAAGAAATAAAGCTTCTAAGTCAACGAAATCAAAAAATACTGCCCCTTAATTACTGCCATTTTTGTTTCATATTTTGACATTCGGAAATCAATTAAAATCTGTATATAGCTCACCATAAACTTATAATCCTACAATCAAAACTTGGTGAGAAAGAAGATTTCATAACCAAAATGAAGGAAAACCCATGAAAATAGTTAATCTGTAACTATTAAGTTAAATTTTTTTTACTAATACAAAATAACATTTGCAGCTGTAGTATGGATCGTGATATAGACTTGATGTATGAGAAAACATTTTCAAATTTCTTGCTGTAAAAATTTATAATTTGCAAAATGCGGAAAAAAATTTCAATAATTTTTAAAAAAGTAAACAATAAATGTTTTGGCATTCTTGGGATTAATATTTCGCCATTATCAGTATAGAAAACAGCAAGAAATCGTTTGACTCTATGCATAAAGTATCTTAATAGATAATAAATTGTACGAAACATTCTGGTTAAAACTATTATTCGTAATTACCCGGTTTTTTTATTTCATAATTTAATAGCTCATAACCTTCAGTAAAGCGCACTGGTAAGTGCTATTATCTATACTACCATATAAATCTTATATACAGACAGATACTACATCTGTTTGTACATATGATTTTTTTGGTCTAATTTTATGACAAATACTTCTTCTATGATAAATATACCATTATTAAAATATATGTCTAACTGTTTGTCTGTCGATCTGTATGTCTTTTCATAATCTAAGAAAGATTTGATTGATCTTGATGAAAATAGAAATAGAGTTTAAACATGTGATTGCCCAACGGTATGATACATGTGATTTCAACAAAGGCTAATCTCTGGAATAGCTGAATAATTTTTAACCAAATTTTGAGTAGTAAGTAGATTACCTCTTGAAAAAAAAAATACTTTTTATTTATATATATACACTAATGTGAGACCGAGGAAAATGTTTTCTTGTATTTTATATATAAATTCAAAATAATTTTTCATGAATTTTATCAACATTTATTTATAATATATATATGCCATTTTGGAGGTAGTGACATGATCCCTACGCTGTAGAAATTTTGGAACTTTACATCAAAAAAACAGCAACAAGTAGTTTTGATAGTCCTCTCTTGATGTTAACCTAACACTACGTAAATGATTCTGAAAAGACCGAAACAGGTAAAACTCTGAGGGTACTAGGTCAGAGCTATTTGGGGTATGCATTAACACTTCCTAACCAATCTGTCTCAATATGTGCTGAATGGCTAAAAATGTACGTGGTCTGGCGTTATCACGGTTAAAATCCACACCTTTTCTGTTGATTGATTCCGGGCGTTTTTTATTTCCTTTTTGCTTGTGTTTCATCAGCTGTTGGGAATAGAGCTCCGAATTGATAGTTTTGCCAAGTGGCAAAAGCTCATAATAAATAATGTCCTTTCAATCTCATAATACAGATAGGCATCAACTTACTGCGAGGTAATCCGGGCTTCACGTGTGGAACTTGCTCTTTTTTTGATCATGATCTTTTTCGCACGTTCTTGTTACAGGTGATCCACTTTTCATTATCAATATTTTCAAAAACGATTCGGTTTCAATACGGTTCAATAGAGAATCGAAAATAATACACATTTCATTAGATTTCTTTCAGTAAGTTCGTGTGACATTCAAGTATCGAGACTTTTGTATATCCAGCTCTTTTCAAATGGGTCAAAACTGTTTTGTGGTCAATCCTCAGCTCTTCAGTTATTTTATAAGAACTTATATGCAGACGATTTGCTCTACTTTTTCTAAAATCGTATTGGCTTTAGACGTAACAGGGCGATCAGAGCGAGGTTCTTCGGTGACATCAAAATTACACAAGTGAAAACACTTAAACCAGTTTTGTGGTACTCTTGCTATTGACACCGCATTAGATCCATAAACGTCGCAAATTATTTCACGACTTGTGTTGCATATTCCTCTTTCCCCTTACAAATTCAAAATGTATTGAATTTCAGTCGAGGCCAGGAGGGATCGGAATCGAGAGCGGGATCGGAACCAAAATCTGAAACTACTTAGGGGGCCATTAATAAATTGAATAAGACAATCGGTACTTTTTCGCTCCCCCATCTAAAAAAAAATAAGAATTGATTGACCCCCTCTACCCTCATTAATGTAATGTAAGATGAAATAAATGTCTGCTGAAATTATAAAGAGATATTAGAAACAATTATAAAAACACTTGTTTGCGATAACAAATTTTAATCTCTATATAATATTTTGATCAGTACGTGATTCAACCACTCAGCCAATTGATATCTCTAGCGTGTGTCTGTTCCAGTACCTCGTTCACGACAATAACCTCGTCTTGAAGGCAATGTTCAACCGTTCATTAATGTCAACATTATTCGTGAACGCATAGACCACCCTCCTTTCGTTGTCAGTAAGTTTGTCTTCTTGTCATTATATAAATTATCAAATTTAAGATGGAAAATGGCATGAACAGATACCACACATCTCTGCCGTGCCGGGAAGAACACGCGCTTTTTGAAACTGTTTTCATAACTTAACCGATTTTTTTTTGATATTACATAAGAATCATGAAGACTCGCTTCACTGCCTTAAAAAAAGTAAGAGATGTTTCAACGCTTTCTTCCCAAGCGCCAGGGATAAAAGCTATCGATATAGTGTAATTAAAGTTAAAACATTTGATTTCCTATTCGAAAACGCACTTGACTGTACAGAGTTGCAATGTATTTAGGTTAGTCAAGCTATAAATTGTTGATGTGTCCATGATACCAAGCGTTTAGACGATTGACAAGTTGAATGAATTGTGTCAACGACTCCGGCGGTGACATATTTTTATAACACCAGAATTGTGTCAAGTCTGTCTTCAATGTAATACCTAATATTGGCATATTATTGGACTATTATCATAAATAATTTCAATCAGAATCTGTTTATGTAAAAAAAAAAGAAAAGCTATCTACGTCATTATATATAAAAAGCCGTTGGTACTGTAGTGATTATACATAATGGAAGCTTATAAATATATTTAATAAAGCATTTTGCAAAACTAAATAATTTATAAATATTCCAAACACATCTGTTAAAACTTTGCATGATAATTATAAATTTCATTAGTTTCCAATTTTTTTCTCCTCTGAAGGGCAAAATATCGATTCAATAATGCACGAACGACTTTTGTTTTATACAATATCAAAGTAGCTGAGGAACCGTATTATATCTCCCTCATACGTACAGTTGTTTGTTGCAAATCGGAACAAACAGATATAGATTTTATTTTTGACCGATTTCAAAAAAAGGACTATCGCACACCTGTTGCGCACCAAAAGTGCTGACTAGGTTCGCGATGTTTACAAGTCTATTTTAAGTTGTAGACTCTATGCTCACACATCGCCGCGGGGCGCTCATTCTTGGCACACCCATTGGCCAGTGCAGTCGCTCCAGTAATTATAAGCTAAATTTTGTTATATTTAAATAAATTAATTTGTAAGAATTTTTTTTTTTTGGATCCTCCGGCCGCACCCTTCGTAATTAGGATGTTAATTCGTCTCCTCAGTTGTGAACCAATTTCTTTAATACTGTTTTGTGCGAAAGAGTATACTCACGAGGTGGTCTCATTGTCACTAAGTTAGGATCTGATGATAGGATTATGGAGGAATCGTGTGATACTCTCAATAATTAAAAGCAGTATAATGTGTTTGAGTTTCTTTTTAGTTATTTAGGTGATTGCGTCTGAGAGGCATCATTTCATGCTGTTAAGCTGATGATGGCAGACACATCACTCTTTAATGGTTAGAAATTACGAAATAAGTCTATTATTTATGGACAAAAACTACTCTTTAGTGGTTACTAGTAAACCTCGAGTTTGGAATTATTTGATTCGTTTTGATGATTCCCAGGTACATCGGTTACATCATCAAACCCTAGATGGGTTTGATGATGTAACCGAGCCAAAGGGAGGATGGAATTCTTTGTACTTACTAGTAAGCTTCTTGAGTTTGGCTTCACTCGTTTTATTTTAACAAGCCTTATACATTAGATTTTGTAACGAGGGTTTGATGAAGAACCAGAAGTGGAATTCTTCAGCAGTTACTAGTAAACCCCTCGAGTATGAACTTTTTCGTTTTGTTTTGACGAGTTTTATACATGACATTTTGTAATGAGGGTTTGAAGATGAACCCCTAAGGTGAATAGTGGAACTCTTCAGGAGCTACCCATAAATTCTTTGAGTTTGGGTACATTCGTTTTTGTTTGAAGAGTCTGATAATGGAGTACAGAAGGAAATAATGGAACTATAATTAATTATACAAAAAATTGACACGTTTTCTATAAAAACGTATGAATTGAACTGAATTTTGACAAGTCTTGAAAAGTATACGGCGACTCGCAGTAGACTAAAGAAATTTAAGGATAATCTGATTTTATTGCCCTCATGTCCCCTTTCGTATTATTACCCGGAAATTTCGGGCGATAGAATGACAAATGGGTTGTCGATGTCGCTGACATGGATAGCCATTACACCTATAGTATGTCGAGAAATGAAAATTCCCGTTTTTCGGGTTGATTAGTATCATAATAATACAACCTTTTACATTTGCTATTCTTTTCATTTTTTTTAAATGACTCTCACTATAAATTATAATTAACGTTATCTTTGATCGGGTTTTTAATAAATAATATAGCACGAGCTTAAAAAGGAAAGTACTATAAAAAAGAAAAAAAGCAATGAAGTTAGTTGCCCGACTTCAGATTTATCTAAATCAATTTAATAAAGTCTGATTAATTTAATAAAATAATGAATTTCTTGCATGTAGAATCTTTTCAGAAAAGCATATATACCGCAACAGATCGAATAGTTCCGACCTCAAACTAGTGCAGATACATGACGCCACAGCGTCCGACGATTTGATCCGTACCCTTTTGGGGAATGTGGTTAGATGCTCTCTAACAAAATTTTCTACAAAGCGAAATCCAACTCTGATTTAACGTCTAAAAGATACCCTTCAAACGTTATAATTCCATTGGCTGCCTCGAAATCTGGTTAGGGAATGGTCTCTGATATTCGTATCTACGTGATGTGTAGTACGATTTATTAAGACTTGTCTGTAAGAGGTTCTATGTGTATGTATATACAATCACATTTAGCCCTTGACCCGCACCGGGTCGTAGTGGAAGGCTTACGGACTAGAGCTTAAACGCTTGCCCGCAACATGCATTAATATGCAGCATGCTTTGCGTGAATTAACATCTCACACAGTAGAATATTTAAAGACCAGGGTGTTCGGTCCCCAATATAAAGATTGTGGGCGGGTAGGTATATCAGTGGGGTGACAAAACCCTGCAACTAGAAATGATTATTTCTTAACATGAACGAAATAACGATAAATCACTCACCTACGTATCTTCAATACGAATTTTCGTAATTCGTTACCCGATTTAATCAAAAGTAATTTATGTCCCTGTCTACGATACGGCTTTGCGTTCGCAAAATTTAATGGGAATAAATATTACCGCTAAGCCGTCAAAGTAAAGATTCTCGAAATGTTTCTTGGAATAAAAAAAATGGAATCTGATAAAAGAACATATAAATAACCCTTAATAAAGTGTTTAACATCTCAAAATATATCTAAACGAGATTGTGGCCTTGCTGATAGAGTCTCCAGTGGTATTCTTTTTTTTTTAAATCTTTTTTTTCTTAAATATTCTCTTGTATGCCAAACTCGTTTATATGTAGAATATTAAATAACTTAAAAAAAAACTGTTATACTTTGATGATACACTACTTAGTTGAGTTTCGTCAACTCTTGCCATCTTTTTGTTCTTTGCTTACATTGTTTTTTATTTTTAAATTGCATTGCTTTAGTTAACATCGACTACATAAACAACTATTTATTTAATTGTTTTACGGTTTACGGAGGTACTTTTTATTTTTCTTAACATTTTTAATGAACTGGTAATTAAATTTCATAATTCATTTAACTTTTAACCATAACTTGACACAATTGAATATATATATATATATATATATCCACTTTCTCTTTGTAAAAGAAAAGAATGTTTATATATGCTTTTTTTTATAAGGAGAAAGTGGAAACATTTTTAATTAGAGTGCAACCACCCTCGGACTTTGTAAGGCCGCCGATTATATCGATTGCTTTCCAAGACTTCTTTGGATTTTTCCCCAACGATATCACCTTGGAGCTAATTTAAACTCTATGCAAAAACAATAATTTGAATCGGTTCGTTAATAAAGAAGTTATATACGAACATATACGACAGTCGAAGCTCGTAAGTTGAAGCTTGATAAGTCTAAAACGTCTAAAGTTAGACAAAAAGTTTTGTTTCCTTTCCTTCAAGCCCCGGAACCTCCATTAGTCGAAATCTCTATCCCTTTATTAGTGGAAATAAATCACTGAGTCCCTACAAGCCATTTTGGTGTACATGTATTTTCTTTCCATAGTTCGAATACATAACTTAGACCTCTGTATCTCGAACATAGTAATGTTTTATTTTACAACCTTTACGATTCCGTTATTTAAAATTTATTTCCTATGTAGCTAGTAAAAAAAAGATACCGACTTTAAACATTGCGTGAAAATGAACATTGTATTTTAGAAAAAAATTAAGACTACACAATAAATAGGATTACCAATTTTAAGAAATTATATAGGAATTTATGACTGACATGCTTGCATGATGTGGTGTCAGGTATTTCATTCTGGGTCGTTATTAATATTATTGATTTTATTTGAACTTTAGCGAAGCAAGTAAGAAGTTGTTTGTTTCTACCGAAGTACACATCAATTTTTTACAACAGTTTGCCAATAACATTTTTAAAACACTAATGCTGTAAAACGTGAATTGAAAACTGAGTCTTGCTGTAAAGATAGAAGTGCTCGAAGCTGTGAAGAGCTGTCAAAATAAGAAAGATGTTGCTAAAAAATTCGGCCTACTAATGTTAACAACAATAAAAATGATCCAGACATCATGAAAAAATTTCAAAACGGCAAAAAAATTGTCCTACAATAGACGTCGAATGTTTATTTTGTTATCTACCTTTGTTTGTTACCTCTGTAACTTGAATTTTTATTTATTTCACCTCTCTAATTGAAAATTAGTTAAATTAATCTTAACTTCTACAAGTCGAATCAAATCAAGTTTTTGGTGTCTGTGATGTTCGACTGTATACAGGATGAAATCGACCATGCATCTTTTCGTAAATGTTCATAATTTCACTTTTTTTTTAGAATAATTTTGCCATAGTAACAACTAAAATATATAATTGAAAAAAAAAAAAACTTTCGGTACATATAATAATATAATTCACGCCTATTTCCCGGAGGGTAGGCAGAGATTATAAATTTCCACATGGTACGCTCTTTACATATCTCTATTGCTTCACTGACATCCATCAATCTTTTAATCAGAGATGGTTAGTTTCTGGTGTTTAAAATTTGGCCTTTATTGATATGTCAGCAATATGGTCTGGATAGGAATTTCTAGGGCAACCATTGCTAATCTTTCCATCACATATATTTGCCCTATAAATTTGTTTTGTCAGTCTACTTTCATTCATCCTTTCCATTTGGCCAGACCACCTCAACATACCTTTTTCTATTTTATCCACTACATCTTTTTTTCAAACCACACTGTTCTCTTACATCACTGTTTTTATATCTGTCTATCAAAGACACTCCACAGATATTACGCAGAGATCTCATCTTTACCGCATTGATTCTACTTTAATTTTTATTCTCCCATTCTTTCACTGCTTTTACTACTGTATATAAGGGATCAGAGCCCATTATGGATAACCAAACGCGCTTGTCGTGAGTCTCTTTCATCATTCATAATAGCAAGCAAGGATCCATTCTATTGATTTCTCACATTCACTGTCCTTTCAATGTCTATATCGTGTTTACCATCGTCTATAAAAAAGACTATCAAAGTGATGAACTGTTTCACTTGTTGGAAGATGAGAGGGATCTTCTATACATGAGGGTCACTTCAAAATGATTAAGATACAGGAAAACGTTATAAGTAAGCCACACAAGATTTGCATATGTTCCATATAGTTTCCTTTAGTGTTAATACATTTCTGTAGACAAATTTTCCACAAACGGAAACCATCGTGTTAGTCGTTTACAGAAATAGAGTCAAAATGTTCAGTAATAGCGGAGTCGATCTCTTTTTCTGATGGAAAACGGCGACCACGACGTTTTATACGACCGCGGCACTCACTGAGCCACGTTTTGAGAGGATAAATTGTCCTGGTGCAGCATTAAGTCTTTAATTCTAAAAGTCAGTAGAACTTCTGACGACCAGTATTGTGTCAGCAACTGTTGCCAACTGTTACATTCTGTCAACAACAGGTCACCGTGACCATTCGCGTGCACAAACATTTCTGACAGGGTATAACAAAGTTAAAAAACTTATTAATTATAACTTTGTTGCAGAAGTTGGCCCACTGTCGGTGGCTGCCTAACTTACCTGACTCTTACTGTATGACAAATTCTTCTTAAAAATTCATGTAATAAGACCTATATTCACTCACCTACTCGCAAGTAGGTGAACGAATTCCAAGTCTTTTCAATTTTTTGTAGCGACTACGACATTCGTTTAAAACATTATCGATAATCTCACAAAACACATGCTTGTAATTCTGTTCAACATTATCAATACCGCTTTATTCAAATTCTCTTTCCGTCACAATAAATCATTTCCTCAAAAGATAACTTCAAAAACTAGCAGATTTCAGTTTATATAAAAACACTTCCCAGCGCAAGTATATTTTTTTTTACAGAAAATGTACTAAATAATTATTTAAGACAGCTAATCGGTTCCCTATAAAAATAAATATAACAAAATGGTTTAAAAAACTCTATGTAATTACGAAGTTCCAAACACCATGGTGTTCGTTCAAATATAATGACCTTAGCTTTGCTGACATTTACTTTAATACTTCTTTTCTTAACAGAATCATTCATTTTAATTACCGTCTCCTGTAACTCCTACGCTGACGGCACAAGGATTACTCGATCGTGCGGAACGCATTGGCAGACAGCTCATCCATTCTTAGTCCGTATACAGGTGAATTAAGAACCTCCTCATACTTTGAAATTGGTTAAACACAAAATAACAGTGGGGGTTTTAGATAACCACATAAAAGCCGTTAGGATTTCAGAAAACAATTTTTATGTATTTTTTATTTATCGTAGAGTTAATATAAAGTATTGTATTGTATTACTTACGCAAATAAAATATGAAATTTCCAAATTTTCTATTCAGATGAGACATTCTTAATGCCAACGTGAAATGTGAATTGAATATTTATTTTCAAATTAGTTTTCCGCTCGTGGCTTTGCGCCTGTAGACATAGAATCTATTCTTTCATCTTTTAAATGGAAAAACTATGGTATCAATCCCAATAACATTACCGTTTTCAATTCTGGTTCCGTCACTGTTCTTCATTGCGATTGTGATTACGCTGTTGATATTAATCCAGATTCGACCCTTGGTTTCGAGCCCTGTCCCGTTCCGTATTTCGATCCCGGTCCTGGCTCTTGATTCTGATAATAAGAACCAGGAGGAATACTAGTATTAAAATAAAATCTGGATAGTGTTTTTTATATGATTTATAAGGGCCATGCGAGCATGTGGACCATCAAAAAATACATGGTCACCGACGCCCACGGACATCCGCTATCCGAATCAGTAAGTGTACCTTTCTATTGCGAAAAAAATTTGATATATTATATAATGCTGCTATCACCTCCGAGGATAAACTTTTTCCTGAAATTCCATTTAAATGTAATAAAGTTTATATTCTGCTCAAGAGCAAGGTCCACCACCAGTCAAAACAGCATTAAAATCCATTCAATAGTTTTAGAGATGTGTGTGAATAGACAGACAGACGACAAAAAGTTTAAAAGTCTTTGTTTCCTCTTATACTACCTTTCTCTAATCGTCCCCCTCTCCATTTCTCATACATGCATTCAATGTACAAACACACCGGATTCTACTCTTTTATAGATTAATATTTGACATTTGAAATAGATACTGTATTTCGTATATAAGATATATTTATACAAAAAAAAATTAGGACAATAAAAATTTTCGAATATGCTCGTATATTCTTAAGATTGATCGATCGGCGAACGTCACTAACGCTCTTATAACCAGACTAAATAGAATAAGTGGAGATGATCGTAAAAATCTCAACGGACAAGGTGACAGAGTAAAATAAATAAAGTGTCACTAAAATGGTGGCACAGCGCTAACGAGAAAAACGATTTTGTGTGCGAACAGAAGTTGTTAAAACATTTTAAATTTTGAATTTCGGTTAAATTTTTTAACAAGATGGTCATAATATTGAATTAATATTAAATTTTGTGCTAATAGTTTGATCAGAAGTGAGAACAAAAAAAACATTTATTCGTCAAATGAAGATGCAAAATTGTTTTTTATAAATATTTCATATATTAATGTATAGTACGGCAATGTAGGATCTGAGGCAAAATTTGAAACAAAAATATAAGTGTATGTAATGTGAATGTATGTAAGACAGATATTGTCAATTATTATGGAAAAAAGAGGTTTTAATTGTGAAAATTGAACTATTTACATCTTTGTAAATCAAATTTAGGATACAAAAATTACTAATTTCTATTTAGTAAATAAGATGTTTGTTGAAGTTTCAAAACATTCTTTCAGTCATTCAACAGTCAATATGGCTTTTTTCACGACTATTTTTGATGATTTGTTGATTTTTATCTATCCTCCGATGAGACTCCTATATCCAATTTAACCAACCAATGCTAAAAATTAACAAGCAGTTCAAATCAAATTATGGAGAAAATGTAAATTTAAATTAGCAGCCTGTTGATTGTTAACATTAGTTGACAAAATTGGGTCTAAATCTCATTTAATACTAAATTGAATTTTAAATATTCACATTTTGCGTAAATCAGAGGCATTCCTTTTTTTACTGACATTAGGAATGATAGGAATGAAATGAATGGTCTCGCCTGTCTCTCTCGCTCTAACATAGATGTATACCATGTATTTTTCTTTTCCAATTGTAGATTTAGTCAGATAGATTAAAACTAAGAATTTTAAAAGCATTAACGTGATGTAATGAACGCTTAAAAACTTTATGTTATTTGACTCCTTCGGCGGTCTTCCATTCGAAAATTTATGACTCGTTTTTGGTTCAGGAATAAAAGTTGTCTGATGGTCAAGGTATAGATAATAGCGTATATTGGACGTTTTTTTTCAGTGTCACGGCTAGAACAAACGACGTCTTGAAATCTATTTAAGAAGTCGCCTCGCAATTAGATTGCATTATCTAGAAAATCTAATTGCTGTCGGAATGAATACAAAATATATGTGAAAAAGACATTACTGAAACAATTTGTGCTGTATGTTCCAAGTGTGTGAAAAAAATGCCCAATTAACGCTTTAATATTTTTATTTCAGCACGTTTATAAAACATAATTAGAATTAATGTGCTGTTTCTATAAGATGAGGAATGATATCACAAAAAATAAGGTTTTGAATTTCACGTAAAAATTCATTGCATGTACTTAATTTTATGAGTAATTGCAATAAAAATTTGAATATAAAACGAACCTATCACAACACAATATTTATACAGCGCTCTTATTGTTTTTAGATACAATGAATAAATGTATAGTTCAAATCTATTTTATATAAAAAATAATTTGATGAATTAAGTATTGATTGAGTAAAGATATGATTGTGTGTAATGTGATGCTGTGTAGCATAATATTTTAAACATTATTTTTTAGTTAGAAATGAAATATTGTTGTATGTCATTAGTCCACTTTATGTGATGTCTTTTTCTTAATTTAACGAAGTGTTTCATTACCAACAAACTTAGAAATTTATTAATATTATATCAGAAAGATTTATGTAATATTTCGTATATATACCATTTAATCCATGGTTTTAGCATAGTCTACAAATGAAACGGGCTATTAACCTAAGCATTTCAAGGATAAAATAAAGTAATGATCTACATGTTCAACAAAACACTAATTTTTATAGTCATACGTTAGCGTTTTGTTTCCAAAAATACTAGAAAACGGAAATATTTTCAAAAATTGTCCTATATTTGAATAAAACCTAATGAGATTACCTACATTACGATTTTAGAAAATTTAAGAAATTCTATATTCTGATTTTTACAAAATTGTGATGTGGTTAGGAAAGGCGAGTTCATTTTCTTATTGATCACATAATTTTAAATCAGATTTCTATAAATTCGTTTAAAAAAACTTTTACGTCGCAAACCTGTTTATTTAATAGTATTTGCGCCCATTTATCATATAATATAGTTTAATTTTTCGCATTAAGTAATTAACTGGGAGAAATATTTTAGCTTTTCTTGGACAAACAATTTACTATATTTCGGGAGTTTCAACTTTAAGGTTAGAGTTACCAAGTATTGTACTGCGCGCTCATCACACGTGGCATAAAATATTTCATTTCTCGAGACCTTGTAGTTTAAGAGACGTCCTTAATATAGACTAACAACTAATTTTCATGTACGAGTTTTTAAATAATAAAAATATGTTCCAATTTTCTAGATCATTTTGGATCACTCATGAAATGCTTTTTCACAAAATAATGCTTTTTGCATTTCCTTACGAAATCTCTAATACATAAAATATTCTGATACAATATACACATTTCTATATTAAAATAGGTTCGTATACCACAGTAGATAAATTAATAGCAATTAATAATTTATATTAAAATAAGTATGCATATTAAATTTAAATAATGATTCAGCCTAGACCCGACAGTCGTTTAATAAATACATCATTTATAAAACGACTACTCGGCCCACACACGGCGCGAGCCTCGTCAAAGGGCGGAACGATTTAAATGGATTTGGGTGATGTAGCCTGCTCCTCGGATTTGTGTTTACACTGTATTACGAGCTTATATAGGCGAGCTTTTGAAATATACAAGCATTATGTAAGTAGAAAACCTTCTCTTATATCCTAAAAGGTAAGTATTTGTTGTATCCATCAGTATATTAATACGGAACTCGAAATATGTGCGTACAGGAGGCTGAATAGCAACCACAGAGTAAAATAAGATTTTTTTGCACAATTTATTTTGCTTAAAGTGCTAATAAATTAATGTAATATGTTCGCAAACAAAACAAACAGTTGTGAGATGTGCATAGAGAATAGAAATAGATGTATTATGAGTAGTTGTAAATAAATATTTAAACGTTACGGTAGCATTGTTTTGAAAATATATATGAATTGGACCAAGTAAGAATAATCGTGCACAACATAATTATGAAATTTTACATGATAATACTGTCTATATATTTTCTGAACGAGTGTTTACCCACATGTAGGACATCTACCTATATTTCAATTCCGACGTTGATTTCACTTTTCTATATCCATTTTTTTATTTAAAAGCAATAACGATATTCTAATATCACTTATGTAGTATTAACGTCTCTATGGATGGATAACGTCACAAACTTATTTCAATTTGCGGATCCTTGAATTATCGGTCAGTAATTAAGAAGTGACTGTTTTGTGTAAGAAGCTGTTCAAATATTTATTTCGGCGGTCATTGAGCTCTGAACGTTATCGCCGCGGTATTGAAACGAGTTTAACTATTAAAGTATTACAATTGCACGTGCGGCAGATTACGCTGCGCGCGTTATTCAAACTTTTTTTTGATGTGAAGTGTCTAATGGCGCGTAGGACAACAATGAAAACGCCTTGATAGCATATTCGCAGATTACACTGTGGGTGTTATACAAACGTTTTCTTGATGTGAAGTGTCTAATGGCGCATAGGACACAACAATAAAAACGCCTTGATAGCATATCCGCAGATTACACTGCGGGTGTTATATAAACTTTTTGATGTGAAGTGTTTAATGGCGCGTAGGACAACAATGAAAACGCCTGATAGCATATTCGCAGATTACACTGTGGGTGTTATACAAACGTTTTCTTGATGTGAAGTGTCTAATGGCGCATAGGACACAACAATAAAAACGCCTTGATAGCATATCCGCAGATTACACTGCGGGTGTTATATAAACTTTTTTTGATGTGAAGTGTTTAATGGCGCGTAGGACAACAATGAAAACGCCTTGATAGCATATTCGCAGATTACACTGTGGGTGTTATACAAACGTTTTCTTGATGTGAAGTGTCTAATGGCGCATAGGACACAACAATAAAAACGCCTTGATAGCATATCCGCAGATTACACTGCGGGTGTTATATAAACTTTTTTTGATGTGAAGTGTTTAATGGCGCGTAGGACAACAATGAAAACGCCTTGATAGCATATTCGCAGATTACACTGTGGGTGTTATACAAACGTTTTCTTGATGTGAAGTGTCTAATGGCGCATAGGACAACAATAAAAACGCCTTGATAGCATATCCGCAGATTACACTGCGGGTGTTATATAAACTTTTTTTGATGTGAAGTGTTTAATGGCGCGTAGGACAACAATGAAAACGCCTTGATAGCATATTCGCAGATTACACTGTGGGTGTTATACAAACGTTTTCTTGATGTGAAGTGTCTAATGGCGCATAGGACAACAATAAAAACGCCTTGATAGCATATCCGCAGATTACACTGCGGGTGTTATATAAACTTTTTTTGATGTGAAGTGTTTAATGGCGCGTAGGACAACAATGAAAACGCCTTGATAGCATATTCGCAGATTACACTGTGGGTGTTATACAAACGTTTTCTTGATGTGAAGTGTCTAATGGCGCATAGGACAACAATAAAAACGCCTTGATAGCATATCCGCAGATTACACTGCGGGTGTTATATAAACTTTTTTTGATGTAAAGTGTTTAATGGCGCGTAGGACAACAATGAAAACGTTTTGATAGCATATCCGCAGATTACACTGCGAGTGTTATGTAAACTTTTTTTGATGTGAAGTGTCTAATGGCGTGTAGGACAACAATAAAAACGCCTTGATGGCATATCCATAGATTACACTGCGAGTGTTATATAAACTTTTTTGATGTGAAGTGTCTAATGGCGCGTAGGACAACAATGAAAACGTTTTGATAGCATATCCGCAGATTACACTGCGAGTGTTATGTAAACTTTTTTTGATGTGAAGTGTCTAATGGCGTGTAGGACAACAATGAAAACGCCTTGATGGCATATCCGTAGATTACACTGCGAGTGTTATACAAACTTTTTCTTGATGTGAAGTGTCTAATGGCGCATAGGATAACAATAAAAACGCGTTGATAGCATATCCGCAGATTACACTGTGAGTGTTATATAAACTTTTTTTGATGTGAAGTGTTTAATGGCGTGTAGGACAACAATGAAAACGCCTTGATAGCATATCCGCAGATTACACTGCGGGTGTTATACAAACGTTTTCTTGATGTGAAGTGTCTAATGGCGCGTAGGACAACAATGAAAACGCCTTGATAGCATATCCGCAGATTACACTGCGGGTGTTATACAAACGTTTTCTTGATGTGAAGTGTCTAATGGCGCATAGGACAACAATAAAAACGCCTTGATAGCATATCCGCAGATTACACTGCGGGTGTTATATAAACTTTTTTTGATGTGAAGTGTCTAATGGCGTGTAGGACAACAATGAAAACGCCTTGATAGCATATCCGCAGATTACACTGCGAGTGTTATACAAACTTTTTCTTGATGTGAAGTGTCTAATGGCGCATAGGACAACAATAAAAACGGTTTGATAGCATATCCGCAGATTACACTGCAAGTGTTATATAAACTTTTTTTGATGTGAAGTGTCTAATGGCGTGTAGGACAACAATGAAAACGCCTTGATAGCATATCCGCAGATTATACTGCGAGTGTTATATAAACTTTTTTTGATGTGAAGTGTCTAATGGCGTGTAGGACAACAGTGAAAACGCCTTGATAGCATATCCGCAGATTACACTGCGAGTGTTATACAAACTTTTTCTTGATGTGAAGTGTCTAATGGCGCATAGGATAACAATAAAAACGCGTTGATAGCATATCCGCAGATTACACTGTGAGTGTTATATAAACTTTTTTTGATGTGAAGTGTTTAATGGCGTGTAGGACAACAATGAAAACGCCTTGATAGCATATCCGCAGATTACACTGCGGGTGTTATACAAACGTTTTCTTGATGTGAAGTGTCTAATGGCGCATAGGACAACAATAAAAACGCTTTGATAGCATATCCGCAGATTACATTGCGAGTGTCATATAAACTTTTTTTGATGTGAAGTGTCTAATGGCGCGTAGGACAACAATGAAAACGCTTCGGTAGCAAGCCGTAACGGCTTACTGACTCGCGCAGCTTCAGGTCGTGCGGGTTCTTTCTGACTCTCCACAACACCCGTATCAACATTCAGACTGAAGACTTCCTTGTCCACTACATTACGCAGTTGCTACTTCACGTGTATGTTAGTGTATCAGCGTGTTTTTTTTATGGTAATGCTAATTATTCATAAATATCGGTTCGCCTGAGTCGATAGAGAGATAAATATTGAACTCCACTAAAAATGTTAAAAGTGTTTATTGTTTTTAAATATTAGTGACACCAGGAAAAATAAAAGTGAGGATGTAAAAGTTTCAGAATCAAATACAGCACGACATGCAAATTTTCACTATTTTTTTAATTTAAAAATATTTCAATACATAAAAATAAATAAAGTTAAATATGTTATATCCGTTAGGAAGTCCTATGTCAGTTTGTTTTTTTTTTTTGCGAATCAATTAAGTATTATTCAATAGAATTCAAAGGAAACCTTTCAATTCAATGCATATTTTAATAGATCAAAAAAGCAAATGTTCAATTTAATACCTATGACTAAATAACTTTAAATAGCGTCAATTCGAAATCTATGACTAATTAGATTTACAGAGCAAACTCTCAATTCAACACCTATGCTTAATAAATTTAAAGAGTATATCAATATGATTTAGTAGATTTTAAGGAGTGATTAAATATTATAGCATAGTCGTGGAGTAATAAAAAGTAAACAAAATATAAGAAAAACAAGAACCGCTTTATATGTATTTGTATTTAAAATTAGTCATTGACTCTTCCAACAAAACAAGAGACTAATTAACAAATTATTATGCCGATTCTGTGGTAACATAAAATGTATTACGACTGCGCGAATTATTATTATATATAGTCTTCAAAGATTCACTCATCAATGGCTTTCGCATGGAATAATGAAAAGAAAAACATAAACAAAAGAACATGGTGATTTTATAACATGGTAATTATGATTTCATTTGATTCTATCGTATCAGCATGTTTTATCGAACGTTTTGTAGCAGTGTAAGTCCAGTATAGTTACCGAGACAACGCGAACGCCGGCAGTTGTGCGCGCGCGCCGACGCGGGAACACCACTCAACTTGCGAGAGAACGTTACATATATAAAAAAAATGCTTCGATAAGTACCGTCAATTTTGAGGTAAACTATGTTTGATAAATATATTTTATAAAATATGTTTTCATAGACAATATTTTTTTTACTCTTACAGTATTAAAAAAAATATATTAGTTGAGTAATATGTATTTTTACACAAGTTTACATTAACTAATTTGGTTGTTTTTTGTTTATTAGTTATATATATTAAAATTAAAATTACTCAGTTCATTAACAATATGATTTATTAATTACGTTTGTTTTTAGAATGAGCTTTGGTGTAAAATCACACCATAATGGAAAAGATGAGTCAATGTTTATTAATTTTAACACTTCGGAGTCTACAAAAGTGTCTGATATTAACTCAATTGTAATATATATAAATAGGCCGATTATTATACCGTATTTTTCTTCAATAATCTCAATAGATCATTACACTTATTTAATTCAAAAGATGTAATAAGATTTATTTGTTAATTATATTTGTATAAAATAATTTACTAAGCGTGTATTTAATTGTTAAAATTCAATTACTATTTTATGATAATCTATAGACGCGATACAAAGAATAACTTTATTTCTCTATAGAGTTATTCTTTGTATTGCATCTATACGTTGTTATGTATTTGTAAAAAATTTTGATTACGTCATATATTTGCACATGTATAGATTACTTAAACTTTCTAGATAATTATAAAAAAAAACTATCAATTTAAGTGATTTAAACTGAAAATTGAGTTTTTAAAAATATAGATTGCCCGTTTGATCCGGCTTAAATGAGCGTCCTAACATAATCCAGCCTGCCTCAGCCTTGTCTGTTTATTGTTCGGCTAAATTATAAAAATACTTATAATTATGTACTTATAGGTATTTCATAATTAATATGGTAATAATCAAAGAATTTGCCGTTTCTTAATGTAATATGAAGAATAAGGAATACTTTGTTTTAAGCATATCTATTTGATATGAGTTCTTATAGACAAATTTAGTATCATTAGAAAGGTTTTCGAGTTGAATATGGACCTTTTCATGGTTTAATTTAGTTTTCGGCGATAGTTAATTTAAAATGTTAAGTTTTCTGAATAGTTCCAACTAACGCCAGATGTCATTTGTTTATTTTATTTTGTATACACGAATGTGTAATATTAATATTACATATTAGGATATAAAAATAAACACACAAATAAAGTCATTAAAAAATAAAAAAATGATTAGCCATTAATTAAAATCAAAATCAAAGAATTACATTCTTTGATTTTGATTTTAATTAATGACGGTCGTATAATGACTGCCGAGTGCTAGTAATATATTTTGATAGGAATTTGTGCACATGAAATCGCAGCGTGTCTACGCATATATTCAGTTAGGAATTTTTTTCTGGTTCAAATTTTTAAAGAATAAAAAACCATTATCGGTTACTATGTTTGATGTTTGTTCATATGACTGCTGGGTAATGAAATAAACTTAAAAAAAATGAAAAATGATAACTTTTTACAGTTGTTTCGCTTTATGATTAATATTTTATTCGAACTATTGTGATAGAGATTGTCATCAAGAAACTATCGGTGTACTTAAACACTTCCTTTTAGAGCGGTATGTTAATGGTAATATTAAAATTTGCTAGATTTAAATACATTGAAAACATCTTTTAGACGAGGGGTATTCTTAATTTATATAACGTTATAATTGTTTTTACATCGTTTTTGTTTTAAAATTTTCGTACGTTAGTAGATGTAGATGTAGGATGTAGAAGTCAGATAACTTATGTTCAATTTCATTCAATTGTCACTTGACAAATTCTTTGCGGTTATGAAATCTTAATGTTTGTATATTTTATCTGTAGAAACTCACTGATTTTTTAGCAACTACCATCAACATTTATTTTTCATTTTAGATAATACGTGATAGCTGACTTACAAATAAACAGTTTAACGATACTTTTTTTTGTACATCCATACTTAGTTCGTATTATGAATCTCCAGTGATAATACATCATTAATATCAGTAATGATACTGACATTAATGATGAACTCCTTGATCACTTTTTTTATTATTTAACTACTTGCAATTCTACTTTCGTCCATGAGACTTGTTTAAGTTACTAAATGTTAATAACATAATGAAACTGTGTTGTCAATAACTTAATAAGTGTGACTTATTACACTGAAAAAAAAATTGGTCATTCCAACCATAAGTTTGAATAACATAATGAATTTGGATTGTTGATTTTGGGCGAATAAATATTTTGGTTGTCTTAACCAACCTGTACGATTGATCCGATTGATTAAATCGCACATATTATTTGTTAATACAACTAATTATTCAGTTATTACAACAAAATATATTTAACCAAGCCAAATTCGAACTTGGTTAGAAATATTTTTTTCAGTGTACGAGTGTTTGAGTAATATTGCAACTCAGAGTTTGTTATATTACATTTTTATTTTATAAACTTACGTCTATTTCCCAGAGGGGTAGGCTGAGACCACAGATTTGGACATGGTACGGATTTTTGTATACCTCTCTTGCTTCACTAACAGTAATTAATCTTTTTATGCAGGCTTGTCGGTTTAGAGTGGTTGAAATTTGGTCCTTTTTTAATATGACACTGATTTGGTCAACAAAAGATGTTATTAGACGATTACTGTTCAATTTATACTATTATGTTTATGCGTATATAATTTTTCCCCTGTCGTTGAATGTCCCTATATACTTCACAGAACAAAATATTTAAAAAGTCTAATTATTTGGATTTAAGATTTTGATATATGACGTTACCCTTCATTCAATTTTTGTTTTGCGTTTGAATAAATGTGGTATATATTTTAGAACGTTTCTAATGAACTATATAATATAATAACTAATGAACTATAAAACGACGGTCTGACTAGCTCAGTTTGTAGCGATCCTATATGTTGAGCAGGGGGGCGTGGGTTCGATGCCTTATTTAAGTAGAATAGACATAATTATGTTAATTTTATTAATTTATTAATTAATAAAAGACGAATATTTATTAAATAAAAAATTAACGTCTGTCGTAAATTTGGGTGTTTCTAAGTATTATTTGTATATATATTTACAAAAGAAGTACACATGTATTCTATCAACAATCTGATACCCACAGTACAAGCCCTGTTGCTTAATTTGGGATCAGAAGGTGATTGTATGTTTTAAATATTATTAATCATTATCTATGTAATGAAAAAAGGAAATGTATGTAATGTAGAAATCCATGTAACGGTTAGTATAAAACACTTTCGAAAATGTCAAACAGAACAATGTAGCAGCCTGTTACAACAAATTAAAATTTATTTCACTTCTAGGTATTGCCTGTCAGTTATGTAAAATGATTGTCTATAATTTCTTTTTTAAATATTCCATTGTTATTGTAATAAAGAATCCTTCCATCTTTAAATGATATCAAAACGTTTATGTCACGTCAGAATATCAAACAGAAAAAAATCTCGATGTGTGCAGAGACCAACTAAAATAAGTACGACAGTAATGGAATTGTGGAACCCTACGGAAAAACCCGGGCTTCTCTTCTTGCGTACGGAAGGCAAATAGAAAGGATTTATTCAATCATAAATTAAGCTTTTTGCAAAATTGCTGGGTTTTTTTTTAAGTTTACATTTTCTAATTACATAAATTCGAAGTGCAAATCGATGACAGATTAAAAAGAAAATGTATGCTTTTGTTGTGCAAAAAGGCAATGCTATTAATGCAACCTGTAACGATATATAATAAAATTATGATCAAATATCTACCTATATATATCGTATTATACAATGCACAGCTACTAAATTTTATAATAAGTTTAAATGACCATCGATAGGAAGTAGATCTAATTATGTGCATTCTATAAATATGTGACAGACATTGGCTGAATATTAATTTATGTAAAACAGAAAAAATAAAATCGTCGCCATTGTATAATTACAATGTCATAGGTGTTTTGAAAGCGGCGGCCTTTTTCACTATCTACATGAAATTTGATAGGGAAATTACTGTTTCCAATCTCATTTTTCAAAAGTAAGCTCATATCAGATGTCTTAAGGTATTATTTACTAGCTACTCCAATAATTATTACGCCTATAATCGTATGTGTATATGTGTGCGCACGCGTTTCTGTGTATATGTAAACTTTTAATATATGTGCATATACAGAATAAAAACATAAAAAAAACAACTATTTAACATTTTCGAACTGGATTGTTTCGAAAATATACATGGAAATATATTCTTAAATTCAAGGAGCTCGCAAAGTTGCCTAAAGCTTTTTTTTCTATTTTGGAGTTGGCCTACGGCTGGCGGGTCAACTGCGTTTAGAAACACCGGCCTAAGCGGTCGGCTGCTTCCCATTTTTTTTTCGTTTGACACGCGAAGCTCCGCCCGGCGCTCGCTGCGGACACTCGGGCGCGGCTCGCGCTCCCGACGGGCCCGGCCGCGTAAACAGCGTAAATCTCATGTAGTTACTTAACAGTGGTTGCGTTAAACGGCTGTTTACGCGACGCCCTCGCCCAACGCCCGCGGCGATCGTAAATTACGATTACAGTGCGAAATGTTTTGATCAATACGTACGCCGGGGTCCGATCAAAGCTCGAATTCCTCGCTGCAAATATTTACAGAGCACATCTTTTACATATTATTTCATATCTGATGTTGCGCTCTCGATTATATCTCGGAGTGATGTCAGAATTTTTTTATAGAATCACCGGGTATATAGAACACAAATTTTCCTGCCAATTATATTGGAAGTGAACGACTGTGTGATTTGTTGCAAATTCACGTTCGAGCACGTGAAATAATGTTATTTCGCTACATTTTTACGGGCGTATGTTGTTTAGATGGAGAGTATAAGATATATTTCATGTACTATAAACTCTGGTAGGTACTTTGAAGCGAAAATAAATTCATATTCAATATTATGTTGTTACGGAAAACTAGGGTTGGTATTTATTTATTAAATAAAATTACATTAAATTTCATTATGAGCGTTTTCATTTTATAGTAAAATTTTAAATTTTGGATTTTATAGTAAAAATTTAAATTTTGGATTTCAGACCTTTTTAAAATGTTTGAATTTTAGACAGTTTATACAGATTAAAATTACTGATTACGGCGTATGCCGTAAGTAATTTCAATCAATAATAAAAGAGAATAACGCACAATCAGTAATATTATTATTAATTAAATGACAATTCAAATTGAAGATCAAAACAAAATAACGCTCAATACGAGTTTATCCACGAATGACGAATAAATTTATATACATACCATCGATTACTTTAAGTTTTCATTAAAATGGTTTTTATAGGAAAATAACCTTTCTATAGAAATATTTTTTTTAATAACAACAGTTTTCTACAACATTTCTAGTTTAAAAGTACCAAAAGCAAAATAAATGTCAAGCTGATAACCTTCGTTGGGGATACATGGCAAACCATTTCGAACCATCACAGTGAATAGCTACGAAAAAAACGCGAAGTTGAGTCAAACAGACTTACAATTTAAATATTCACAAACGTTCACAAAATATTGAGGAAAATCTGTATTTATTACAATTTCGATTACAGTTTTGTATGAATTGTATACGTTGTACGATGTTAAAACCTATTAGGATCCCGAACTATTAGTCAGTCAGTGAAGTTAGTCACGAAAGTGTCGCAATGGAGGAAAATTGGCACTCGGGGGAGAAGAAAGAAGGGTCGGGGAGTGTTAAACTTGCGCATTACATCGTTCGTAGGCAATTAAGAGCGGCAAAGTTTCGTGCGTTGTACTATGCAGTATTGTATTTTATGGACGTAAATATACGTCACGTACGTTGTAATAACAACAAATGTAATAAAAATAAGTAAATATAGATATAGAAATACTAAAGGAACAGTAAAGTATTATCCGTTTAATTTTCCAATCCACATCGAATAATTATAACACGTTTAGTTATAATACTAAATATAGAAATTTATCGAAATATCGATCTCTTGAAAGTCTTAAAGATTATTCCGAATCATTGAAGTACAAGATATAATTTAGGTAATACTAGATACCTAGATATATAGGTTTTCTTCATGGGTAAGTTTATTAGAAATCTCGGTTTTATTGGACACGTCATGATATAACAAATATACCCCCATTCTGAAACCCTTGCTGTGAAACTACGAGTTTCTCTTGCGGGTTGAGAGCTACAAAACAAGCTGTGAGGCATATTGAAACACGTAATGTTGTGTGCGACCTTGGGAAACATGTTACAGATATCTGAGAAACACGTAAATTCTTACCACTGATACAGTGTAATAATAAAAATGTTTATTAGTGTATATCGACATAATCAATTACGTATTAAATTTTTGTCTGGTTTAAAGTATATAAACAAAATTTTGGTTTATTTTAACCGAACGTGATTTCTTGTTTATTGCCTGAGTTATGTCGATTTGAATGTTAATATGTAGCTATTCAGTTGAAACTTTTTATCCAGTTGATTTAGATACAACTTACTATGTCATTTTTTGATGAGCACAGAATAATGATAATTTAATATTTACAAAAGTTTATAAAGTATACTGTACCGCAAAAAAAAATACGCTTTGTATTTCTACTGACTAAGATTTAGTCAGTTGCAAAAAGTCTTGCATTCGCATTACATTTGAGTATTTTGTCAGTTGCAAAAAAAATTGTATTTGCATTACATTTAAGTATTTTTTAATTTATACAATTTTTGTATTAGCCGTTTTAGTAAAGGACAAACAGCGGGATGCGATAAGTTTAACGTGTGTTTGTGTGTCTATCGTAGTTCATAAATGGCTCAAAAGAATTTCATTCCGTTTTTTTTTTAATTTCAAAGGTGATTCGATCGAGAGTGCTCTTAGCTATGATCCAAGAAAATCTGTTCAGCTTTTTGATGAAGATAGGCTCTTTTGTAGTTAAGAATGGATGGGAGTATCTTGTACAGGTTCGATCGATCCTAAATTTGGTATTCTATTATTTAAAAGAAGTTAGAAGAATATAGAAACTCCGAATTATTGCTGCAGCATCAGCTGGACTTTGTAGGACTTTCAACTCCCTCATTAACTTGCAGTAGATATTTTGTGTTTGAGCTCATTGTTATGCTCTGAATAAGTAATAGATAGATCATCAAGGTCTATTGATGGAATAGGAAACAGAAATGAGGATAAATTAGGGAGGGATTTTAAATTAGTTCCAATTTCCCGGGTTCATTAGATATGAAATTTTGGTACAGGACGTAGTACTCTTTGTGGCTTGTTATATGAATATGTAAAGAGAATGAAAAAATGAACGAGCGAAGTGGATTGAATAAATGAATAAACACGATCTGATATAGTACGGCGCTAAATATAAAAAGAGGACAGACTACGAACGTGAAAGTGGTTAATACGAATCAAGTGAATTAATAAATTATGATTTAGTATGATAGAACATAAGGTGTTGAATATAGGTATGGTATAGATAGTGTAATGTGCTATAAACTATAAAAAACAAAACAATAGTGAAATACGATGACAGTGTTTAACAGTTTTAATTACTGATATTAGCTTCAAGTCCGATTTGCAAAGTATTCTAAACACAAAAATATTTTAAATAACAAAGTACAAAATGAAGTATAAAATTGAAATAATGAAATGATGCTTATCAGTCTTTACAATCCTGCTAACATCAACCTGCCATGAGGATTATTAAACAGCTTTATTTGATTGAGTTCACAAACAGGATCTTCTTGTAAGCTTTTTATGCGACCTAAGGCCACGTAAGCCAGACCTTTTACAAAAGGACTTTTGTCTAAATAAATCGCAGTTGTTTTCTACAGTGTGGTTCCTTGCGACTTGTGAAAAGTTGTGGAACGTAACTAGTAATATACACAATTTAAAAAATAGGAAATAGTACGTTAATTAGAAATTTAAAAAACCCCGATACAAACAAAACAGTTAAAAAATAAAAAAAAACACATACATAAGTACTTAGTAATATTTTGAACCAAACGTCGGCACGCCGGGGACCGCTAATGATAATAGGAAGTTAGTAGGAGCTCTCCTTTCTACAATAGTATACTTAACTTAAAGGGCTAGTACATATTATTTGTTTTTTGTTATTTGGAGGTTTGATTTGTATTAGGGGGTTTTTCAAATTTTTGATATAAATATTACATTACTAGTGTGCTTTAAGTAAGTTTGAGGTAGTCATACAGAAATAACATATCTAAAGCAATGTTTTCGATGTCACCTATTATGTTAAATTAATAATGATGATGATGATGATGATGAAAAAGATGTTTACGCTTTCTTAGAAAGCTCTTTGCAATGATAATGTTATAACTAGAAAATCCTCCAGTTGGTATACAAGGATGCCCACTTCAAATCAGGTACTGTTAAAATTAAATACGACTGCTCTAAATGAAATCTTTTAGAATTACATTTTTAAAAATTATTCATAACAAAAGTTACGATATTTTGTTAATTGGTTTTAATGTATTAAAGAAATGACGGTTTTATATGCGAACATAATTACAAATTTTGATTTTTTGCTAGTCAAAGAAATTTAAAAATCCTTTTGATAGATTTGATTCCCTAATACGTGAAAACATTCTTAGATTTCGTCATTTATTAATATGTGATATTAAAAAAACATACCGAGTCCATGTGATGTCAATTTGGTTTCTGTTATATCTTCGAATAACCAAAAAAGTTGCTTATAGTGTCAGTTACCCTTAGATATTTTTTACGTAATTGTACACGATGGATATGCTGTGTTTCAAATACCATAACCTTAGCTTGAATAAATCTTTACGAAAATTTTCTTTTAATATGCCATTAACTTGGTCAGCATAATATTTTTTGAAGTAACTCTTGTCGATTTTTTCACCGTGTACTCCCGTTCTATAAGATTTTTTTGGTTAATCTAATTTTATCACTTTTTCGCTATACCTAACCACTTCCAGAGACCCTTTTCTACTATAGCCATATTTTCTCTCTGAACCTAGCGTTTCATTACATCCCTATGACCATAGGGCAATCTTTTTTAAAAACCAAATCGCACGGAAAAGGAAAATGGCAAAAGTCAGTGAAAAATAAAGGATCCCTCTTAATTTTTCAACTAATATCATATTGGCTATTGTTGTCATATATATTTACTTGTTTTAATAGAAAAAGTAATGTGAAAAATAATAATATTGAGTTTCAAAAATCTTTATGCGATATTAAATTTAATTGTAACCGTAATATAAATCAAATAATGGCAACGGTATTTCATTTTTTAATTCAAGTTAATATTGTAAAGAGCAAAATATTAGTTGAAATCGTTCTAATTTATATTTTGTTTTGAAAAAACATTACTAAATCGTTCAACGACTAACTACAAGTATTTTATGAGTATATATGCTACTCTTCGTGTAGCTTCTCTTCTATGAGGACGCAACTGGACGTGCACACGAGCTCGGAGAACCGGTACGTGGCACAGAGCTTATTTCGGATGACACGAAACGACTGTATAGTCCACGTCGACATATGATACAATTCGTGTGTAGACGACGTCGCGTCACACACGAAATTGTCATCTCTATATTAGTGAAATTCCTCACAGTTTATTAATGGCAGCGCCAATTGCAAATGCTCGCCTTGAACTTAGTTAAAAGACGCTAGAATTAATGATGTAAAGTCGTTTATTAACAATTTATGCATAGGCAAAAGGCGGCGGCGACACGCGTCGAATTAGAGTCGACGACTATTCGAAGGCGCGACATTGGCTAGCGATGCGTGCGGCGCGCGGCCAACCGCGACACGCACTTCCGGCAAGTGCGACGGTTTTACATACATCACCGCCGGATCCTGACACAGCATAAGCTTCTTGGTGATCCATTTTATGTAGATGTAGACATGACGACAGAAGTCTTATAAATTAATGAATACATTTAATATTTCAACTTCGGTTGGTAAGTTTTTGGTAGCTGAACTTAGACTAATACAAGTCAATTAAAGTGCAAGGCTTTTCTTGTCGCTCGATTCCAATTGCATCCTTTTGGGAAGGTGACAGAAGTGCTTATCAATCGTGCATTTTTAACTAGCTATTCGTGTTTTGTTTATAGTGTTGCTTTACACAGACGTCATGTATGGAGTAGAGAAATCAAGCGATAGATGTAAGATTGTACAGACGTAATCATGATTAGTAATGTTATCTGATGATGAAGACAATAATGTGAAAAATTTTAAATCTATTTTATACGAAATTCCCTATCTAAAATTTAACATCTATCTAGTTGACATTATTTAAAATATTTGGGTAACTAAGCTTTTCTTGGAATCTGTCGGGTTCGACGTGAGAATATCAAAACTTCCCAAATAAAAAGTACTTTATGTTCATATCTAACAATATACCTTTTGGTACATAATGAACAAGTATTACATCATAAGTAAACTTTGCTTGATACCTGCTCTCACGCTAGTAATGTCACGCAGTGCCATCTGTTGTTGAGAATGTTACATTAAGCCTGTTGGTAGCCAGACATTAAATCCGAAAAAAAAATAGTAACAGTCTATTTACTTCAAGATTTAACGATATGACTCTGTAAAGCAATTTTCAGAAGGATTTTATTTCATCATGTTTTTCCAGGAAAGGTATATGTACAAACTTGAAAAGTAAAACGTTATAAAAGTAAATTTTCATCAAAATCGTTAGAGCCTTTTCCGACATATCAATGTATAAATTTATATGTATACGCAAATTGCTCACTTAAACTAACAACATACATATATTTAATTACAGTATTGGCTTTATATATACAGATACAAAAAATTTTCATGTTCCATAGTATTGACTTCCATTTTTTTTTGTAATCAATAAAAGAAATTAATTTATCACATTTCGAGAAAATAAGTCTATGCAGATAATTTTTTATAAGACGTCATTCAGAATATGATTTGGTTTCGATTGAAACTTAAAAGTTCGGTAATTTACTGTTTCTTAGAAATAGTTTTATATTAAATACTGTTTAAGATAATAATAAAAATTTAAAACCATGAAAATCTTTTTTCGAAATTGTATTGAGCGGAAAATAAATCGAATTTCCGTAACATTGTTTTTAAATTAGAATACTATATTTTTTGATGGTCCTACGTAATAAGCTTCTACTAGAAATTTACAAGGACTCGAGCAATGAAAAGGACTACAATACGAAAATTAACTTTTTTCAATAGTTTGAGACGACTTAAGAACATCGCCGATATATGGCTTCGCGTTACAAACGGGAAATCAATCCGTTGTAAGACGACACATCTGTCGTTCGCTCTTCACACTGTGTTACGACGACGCTCGGATATGTTATTGCCGTCGTAAATCTCGTTACATTGTCTTTCCGTCCGTCCGTCGGTTGCAGCGATCCGACCTATAAATACAGGAAGTGACGGGGCGCCGGGGCGACGGCGACACGACTTAGCCCTTTGATCGAGGGCCTTAATCAAAAATTGTCATAAAACAGCGACCTTTTCAGACTGAAGGATTAAAGGCGGAAAACTGCGGAAGCGTGCGAATCGAGTCAGGAAAAACCACAAGTTGGCTCGTCCGGGAGAGACACGACAGTAGCAAATTTTCTTACTTAATTTCCTATGAAAAAATAATCAATAGCAATTTTTCGCCTCTATAGTATATTATAGGTAACAATTTTATTTTATGATGTTATTGATATGTTTATGATATATTATAATAGGGCATCCAAGAGAGTGTTTTCTACATGATATAATTAATGTATTGACTACGTATTGTCCAGGCATTAAAAAATGCTGAATGTGTCCGTGTAGCATTTTGACTATGTGGAATAGTTAAAGGCTACTTATGTTTTGAATTCACCTTTTTAATTTCCCGCTGTAAAGAATTAAAAAGTTACTGTTTTCAGTCCGATTTTCGAAAATCGAGTTTTCGTCAGATCTTGACGTTTTAGGTGTTCTTATTTTGCGTTTATGTTTGTTCGACAGGCGTCCATTAAACTTAAACTTCTAAAAACGCTAAGTCAATTTTGCTAGATAGATTTTAAGGAATTTAAAAAATAAAGTTTTAAGAAAAATATTTTTTTGATGTTTTTATTATTATTATTAAAAGTTATTACTTTTAAACTACTCCATCGATCGGTATCATAATCTGATCAGGTATTTTCCCTAAACAAGTTTTTAAAAGGTGTTTTTTAAAGTATTTCGAAACCCTCCGACAAATTTCAAAATAATATTCATTTGTGCTCCTTAAAACGAAGTTGATCGTTGCTAAATGTGTTAAAATCGGTTCATTAGTTCGACATTATTCGAGAAAAATTTTCATAAACTATTTTATTTTTATATATTTTCTACACTATTACTCCGATAAATTTTATAAAAGTTACATTCTTTAAAAAACTGGCCAAGAGCATGTCGGACCATGCTCATTATAGGCCATTATTCCAAAAAATGCACTACAGATGAAAAAGTACCTTGTTACACTTTTTCATATTTCCTACAGAATAGTTATAAGCACTTTAGTCGCCTAGAACTAGAAAAAAGTAGGTCTGTCGACTACTACTATTACACTAGTGTAAAGTGAATCAATAAAAGAGCGTATTTTCATAACATTTACGTCCTTTGTTGAGAATTACGGTTTTCGGCAATATTTAAAAGCAGTATACCCGTTCATGTTCAAAATAATTTTCATTGAAAGTATTTATTAAGTCTTCATTATTTTTTCATATTTTTTTAAACATACGGCTTAGAAAATAAAGAGGGGTGGGACACAATTTCTAATACACTATTAATAAATTGCAAAATATAACCAGATATTTTCCGTAAAAAAAAACGGCCATCGTTGCAAAATGCATCAAAATTAGTTCATTGGTTCGAGAGAAATCGTTAACGAAAAATTCTAAAAATGAGGTTTTCAAAATAACCTAAAATTCTTGGTAGATTAATGTTTGGTACTCGGTCATCCTTTTCTGCTTAGAAAACTGCGTCAAACGCCGTAAAGGAGAACATGTTCGAAAGATACCGTAATTGAAAAAAAAAGTATTAAATATACTTTTTTCGAACTCGAACTCGAAATATACAGATTTTTGAACTCGAAGGGCTCAGAACTTATTATAACTATATTTTGAGCTCGAAGAGATTGAAAAAGCGTTAAAATGGATCTTTTGAGCGTAAAGAGCATAATGCTTTACTATTCCTTTATTTTCGAACACTCTAAGCTTGAAACTAGTAAGAAATTTCAGGGATTGCATGCAGGGTCAATCGTCTTTCTAATCTTTGAGCTCGAAAAGCTCAAACACCCTTTCAAGCTCAAAGATACATCGATGAAAATAATAGCGGAAAGTTTTTAGGGACGGCCTACAGGGTCTACCGTTGTACAAATCAAATCAGTTGTACAGGTTTATTTCACAGCAGAGGGGGCTGACGATCCGTTTAACCGATCTGCTCAGCGTCGTCCATGAACGTTCGGTGCATCAAAGGCGTTGAAATTGTGTTGCCGTCCTTCAAAAAGACGTACTCGTTCCTCAAAGGCGCCGATGTCAAATTTGTTTAAAAATATCGCGAATGGAAGTTCGCTCGCACACTTCCGACATTTCGATGTGAGCGGTGTAAAGTTGCCCGTATCGTGGGGGACAGCTAGTCTAGTCTTAAAGGAGGTGACAAAAGCTGATTGTGTGAAGAATGGCACGGTTATGAATATTTTCAAGCAATTTCAAATGAAACGATTACTCAGAATATATTCCTCTTGATATATAAAAATATATCTGTACGAAGGATTGCAAATCTCCTCAAGAGACCAGGGAATGAAGGCGACTGTGGAGACCATTTGATATATTATACGATTCAAGCCGCTCTTCCGCAAGGTCGAATGTAGTGTTGATATGGAAGCGTTCCAGTCTAGGAATAAAATAAAGTGTCGAATCCAAATGCAGACGTATAACTTGACACTAAAATACCTATATTTTTGGTATCGCAAATCCTCATAAGCAGGGATGACATTTTTGTGCTTACTTATTTGATCAAAAAATTTGCTTCTTTCGTGACGATGGATACGGGTAGGGAGGTTTTTTAAATTTACGAGAGTCGTCGCAAAGGAAGGTCTCGGAAGCGGAAAAACGTGTGAGGGAAAAATTGTTCAACAGATGTTAACATCGTTATGGCGATATTGTGATAGGGACGTGCCTCCTCATATTTCTGGGTCCCTTGAGCTCATAGACAACACTGGAAAATTGTCTAACGGAAATAAGAAAAGACAAATATGTTAAGTTTGCCTATATAGTATGCTGCGCTAATCATCTGCGTTTTTGTTTTATATAATAAGCTGTATTTGCAAACTTTTGGTTTTTTTTTACGGTTACATAGACAAAATAGCAAAACCGGAACCTTTTTAATTTCCGTCATATCCATCCGTCCGGGCAGACTTTTTGCTTAAACACTATAATATGTATATTTATAAAATTTTGATTGTAGGTATCTTGTATAAGCAACTATTTAGTTTGGTAGTTAAAAAACAAAAATAAATATTTTTAAGAGGGCACTCCTTAAACATGTAACAGAATTTGAGAAATATTTTTTTCAGCAAACGTCAATGAGTGGCACATATTTCTACAATTTTTTAAATATTTTAAGGTTCCTAAACAATTTTTCTGATTACGCGAATAATTTAGGAAATAATCGCTCTGAAAGATGCACAAATTGTTCCCCACCCCTATTTTCTAAAGCGTATGTCCATAAAATATAAAAAAAATAGCAAAGTTAACGTTTAATAAATACTTTCAATGAAAATTATTTTCAATATGATCGGATATTCTGTTTTTCAGTTAAAACTGCACTTCTCAATAAAATGACGTAAGTGCTATGAAGGTATACTCTTTTGCTGATGCACTTTAGTTTACAATAGTTAAAAAAAATTATCCCCACTTGACGCGTAGTTAGGTACCACCTTAAACCTTTTTTTTCAAAGTTTTGTCCTATCAATTTGTCGACATGATTAATATGTATGCCCATACTAAATTACAGTTTTCTAGTATTAAGAGCCATTGGGTTAAGTCACTGACAATCGGACAGATGGACGGACGAACGGACATGGTGAAACCATAAGGGTTCCTTGTTGACTAAGGAACCCTAAAAATATAATCAAAGATTGACCGTATAGGTCAGTCCCTAAGCTTTTCACTTTGCTTTTAGTTATACAGTTATCTGGCTCGGAAAGCACGAAAACATTCTTGCTCACAATCCGAACCAGTTTTTCGAATTCAAAAAATACGTAGATCTTAAAAATCAATCACACAAGCTATTCTGGATAAAAAACTTTTTAAAACATTTCAACGACGTACTTATTTCATCAATTCAATCGACTACAATGAGAACTTACAACTTTCGACGCAGCTTTTAAAGTGCAAAAAAAGAGACTTTAACCTTTTTAACCCTTGGAAAAACCTTAAACTTATTACGAAAAACTCTTTTACTGAAAATATAATATATCGTTTATGATATCTATTGAAGAAACTGACCGATTTCGATCAAGTATACAACATTCAATGCAGTTTTATTAGAAATAAATTCGATTATATTTTAGGTTACGATGAGTTCAGTAGTTCGTAAAATATTTTAAAAAAATTCAAATAATTCTCAAAATTTGCTAAAATTATTTTTGCCAAATTTTATAGAAATATAAGTCCAGCCAAGTCCTGTCGAATATCAATTACTAACGGTTCATTAGTGCCAAAAAGAGAGACAGAAACAGACAGACAGATCTAAGTGTATCTACTTTAGTTCGTCTAATAAGTATAAGGCGCTAGTGAAAGTAGACGCTGCCTTATAGAAAGTTGTGTGGATGTGTTGCACTATCTATCTGTGCACTTATATAACCATTACATTAATTAGATTCATAAGTTCCGCAAAATTGATCCATTTACTTTCCATACATAAGTTCTAGTTGAATTCATAATACTTATTACAGATTTTACTTTTTGTAAACCTTTTTGAGGGTCGCCAGATATATTAAGATATTATTTCATAAGAGTGAAATTAAAAAAATATATATATTACTTCTAAACGAATCAATTGCCTTAAATCGAATTTACGGCATTTAAAAGGATGTAATTTATTTTAGATTGTCTGAAAAGTTTTGATGAGTGTATTAAACTTTGAGCGATATTAAAATTGAAATTGTTCAAAAATATTCTGTTTTTAATAACTCTCCTTTTCAAACAAATTCGGTTTAGATTAAAAAAAGAAATAGTGTCATATACTTTTAAAATCGTTCATTTCGGTCGAAAGATTTGAGTGAAGAAATACTTCAAAAAATATTAAATACTTATTCGATTAAGTAATCAAAATTAGGTTCAAGTTGTCCAAAATTTAATGTGGATTCTCAGAAACTTGAAGCTCGATCAGTGATCAGTTTCATAAATGTTGTATACTTATTATACTTTATAGATAGAACAAAATATTTTCCAAAAATAAAATATTAGATGCATTTTTTCAAAAATATTCGTAAAATAAAGAAACTTCAGTGCACAAAAATCCTTGTTTGATTCGGTAAATCAAACTAAAATCCGATCATTTAACTGCGAGTTATTATTGGAAGAAAATTTCTTTCAGCAAATTCTGTTAAGGAAATCAAATACCTTTTTTTATTTGTTGTAAAGATCGTAATAACAAACATATTATAAGCACAAAATAAAGATTTCTAAAAATCCGACATCATACCCATTCGTATATATGTACTCTTGGTAAAATCGAGCTGTTGAAACTTGAAAATAACGGGAAATTTTGGGTTTTCGTTTACTTGATCAACCATTTTCTGTATTTATTTTATATGACGTAATACTAGAACTAGGTAAAAACTAATTTTATTCGATTTCAATAAAAAGTTATAAATTTATTTGCCAGTCTCCTGGGAAATAATAAATCTAAAATTCTAAACGAGTATTTTATTTCATTATAACGGCTAAACGAATGTTAAGGCATAATAAAGTCAACGATTTAGCTGAAAAAAGTGGAAAGGCGGATGTGAGGAGATGTAAAGATTTTTGGTGTTCTTTAAGTAATTGTCCCCTAAGCGCCATCAATTTCAATTATCTAGATAAAAATACTCAATAGTTATGTATAAAACTAACGTATAAATTCTCTGTTGTAATTAAAAAAAATAATTGTAAACAATTGTACTAAATCATGTAGTACTCATGTACATACAACTTTTCACGGATATATTTAAACAATCATACGAACGAATCAAAATTAAACAAACGTAAAAAACGTAAATAGCTACGAAACAAAACCATAAATATTAATTACACCACGAGTGGTACTTCAATTATTCGTATACAGTATCTGACGTACATTTACAACGCGCGCATGCGCAATACTACCTTATTCTATCGCTTTGTATCGTTGTGTATACGTCGCTTTTGCTCCACTCCCATGATGTCAGAATGCATAGCACTCTTTCTCCTTCTCTCTACGTCGCATACCTTTCTTCTCTTTCAAGTCACAAAGTGTGTCTAAATGAGACGCGTTCCAGAAATTTCACTCTCAACACTCGTCCAATTATCGATCATCGAATCGGATCGGTTCAAAAGTATTAATTAAACTGTAATAATTCTATAATAACTTTAGAAACAGATCGTGTACAAAAACAATGAAGTGGCATCACTTCAACGAGCTGAAATCATATTAATATTAGGTTCGATTTTGTGATCTCGAATATCGTTTCATCTCCGACGTGATCAAACCGGGAAGCCGACGATAGTGTTTCTAATCTAAAAACATAGAATATTGCCTTACAGACAAAGCTAAAACCGTCGTCAGCCGAACTACCTGGGATGTTTTCTGTGAAATAAGCAAGTTCTTAATCCATAGCTCGTCGCACTGTGGTCGCCGTTACGTGACTGAATCCATAATGTTTGATCAGTTTCATTTAGGACAGACGCCTTTAGCAAAATTGTGAATCCTACCTTTTTATCATAGCATATTTATGATAAAAATCTCCGTGCAGCAACACCTCGGGCCGAGATCGCTGGCGAGCGTCACGTATAAATCACGGTCCGCTTACATCAAACTCGCCGACGCCCGTTGTTGGCTACCATGAATAATAACAGTTTAAAATACCCCATTAACGTGAATGATTGCGTTACACGCTCCCGTTGATGAAGACGGGGATAGTGAAATGAACTCGAGTCAAGGTGAAGGACGTCTATTTCTTCATAAAAACATGAAACTTTGTAGCATCGACTGCGTAACAAATTAAACTTTCAGCAATGCAAAAATAAAATCTTCATTCGCGAACAGAGTGCTACTAATCTGACATTAGACTCTGTATCTGTCTTGCATATTATTCGAGTCTCATATATCATGTGTAAATGTAAAAATGGAAAAAGCAGGTGGCTGCTTGTAATCCCAAATTACGTAAACTTGAAAAATTTTTCGTACACATCTGTTCAACCTTGTGTAAATATTGATTTTTACAATTGGAATTCAATGTTGGCATTCATTAATGTTTTATATTTTATAATAAGATCGTTAGAGGCCTTAGAACATCTCATAATTTTTCAAAAAATCGTATATTTTTTTCATTGTGAACTTAATTTCACAATGAAAACTGCAATTCTAACAGACACTGCCAACTAAAGGGTTATGGTATGAATAGCTTACATTTACTTTATTATTAATATGGGCACTATTAATATGCCCTCCATTTGTCTTCCACAAAAAAACAAATAGTTTTTAAATATCTCGGACGTCTGGGGTAATCCATTAACAACCTAACACTATCCTTATCAATTACGATGAGTTTGTTTATAAGAAATTCTAATTTTTCGTTTGAAAATAGTGTTGTAGCCTGGTGTAGTTCATTTGAATATTAATAATCTTTATGAATATTTGAAAAATGTGTGTGTGTGTTTATTTATTAACGATTAATATCTGTAGTGATGTAGCCGATACATTACTCATTGGGAAGACATTTTTAAAACGTTAATTTTTTTTCATTATTTTCAGCTGTTCATATTAAACATCTCCTGTCTAATTTAATTTATTTGTCGTTTCTGTCTGAAATACAATTTATCAAATGTTCTCGTAATATTGATCGTAATAAATACATGTAATATGGAGATGAATTAATATCATGTATGCGTTGATGTACTGATATATTTTACTGCAGAATCCAACAATAATTTGTGTATCAAGTAAATTATTTCACTTTTTTTTAAGGTCTTCTTTGGTATTATCACTTAATTTCGTTTCCCTTTGCCTTTATTGTTTCCTATTTCACTACCAATTTTACAGGATAGGTAATACATACATTTATAAGATACAACTTCTCAGCTGGAAAATAAAATTATTGCTCACCGATCTAAATAAATTTAATAACGCAAGACCAAGTGTTAAAAGATTATTCGATATTCACATCCGTAAAATAACTCGATAATGTAAGCACTTCTCGTATATTTATTAAATAATAATAACGAGAGCTTTCAAAGCGAGCTTCAATAGTACAAGACTGAATTGTAAGGGAGCGAAATTCCCTTAAAGGTTCATCTTTTATATACTGTTCTCACAGATAATGAAATTAATCTTATTATCTTGAATTCGTATATTTCATAAATACGTATTACATTTTTTATCTCCAAGAGTAATTTTGGATCACTTGGCGATGTTTGAAGACAAAAGGCGGTATACCTCACGCCATATATAAAGACAAAAAATTCAAATTTTCAATGTGCTTCACATTTTAATAGTATCAAAAATTCTCTTATAATAAATAGATGCTGTCAAATGTTTCTGTTTTTTTATTATGTATGATTTCAATGTGATCGAGAAAAACTTCTTTGATGTACAAATGTTCAAACAGAAAGACAGACAGACGCATCGACGCCTCAACCTAAGCATTATATTTTTAGTTTGCATATAGGTACCTAAGGAACTGTGAATATCGCGAGTCATTCTACCGAAGAAATGTGTGGCCCGTTACACGCCGTTTAATGCGAGGCCTTGGCCTTTGGCTGTCACGATATTTTGTGAACGTATTTGATTGGATTAGGAAGTACGATTTTCAGACTTGTCGAAACGAAGTAATTTTTCGCAGGCCATAGCAACGACCAGATTTGAAAATGAATTGTTCATTTTCATTGATATGAATATCCACAACCACATACGCTCATTGCGAGAGATGTAATTTTCTGCTACAAATTCGCATACGTATTAAATTTAACGTCGGGCAGTCCGATAGCCTTTGGATTTATAAACATTATAGAAAGGGCAGTTTGTATTTAATGACTGATATATATTCAAAATTTTGATTCATATTCATGAGATCGAGGTTCTATGTGCGAGCGTATTGCACACAGAACCTTGTTCTCATGAATATGTGTTGCTGTAATTTTCTCTAAAACAGCTTGTAACCTATGTTCATACGGTTCGTCCTTACTTATTTTAAAACAAAATGTCTCTGTCTGCCCGAAGTTTGTGCATTGGTAATTTACCAACCGTCGGTCCGATTTGTATGATAGGTTTTAGTAGAAAAATGTGTTACCTGGCCAAGTCTTAATTTATATGTACACTGTAAGCTAGTGTATTTCGCTAGCATATACACAGCAAATTCCTTAGGTTTATCATCGAATCTTTATTTTATTATTTTTCAAGATAGGCAATAGTGCAATTGGGATAAAATTTCCAAAAAACTATATTTTTAGCTTCACGTCTTTAGTTACCTCATTGCAAGGATATACTCTCCCAAAAAGCCCTTTATTTTAGTTGAATGGCTTCATCCTTAAACGCAGTAATAGTTTGAGGCTACTGACGTCCGTAGTCATCAATCTGGTGACGACATCCAAGAGCACCGGCTTAACGTGCCCTTCGAGACAAGGGTTTAATTTGAATTCATACAACTTACGTGTAGTTGGAGATCGACCTTGAATTCTCTGTTTAGGATGAAATCTCGTGGCCTCTCGTTTGCCACCTATCCAAATGTTGAAAACAAGAAATTGTGACAATCAATTCTGGAGGCGGTAATTAATACTCACTTAGCTGCTTGATTGTCTTTTCTATTACACTTTCGTGTCATTAAGTCAACACTGGTGCATTAGAATTGCAATAATGTAAGACTGTCGGCCGTCTGTTTTTCAATTCATATCCCTTTTCAATAATTTTCGTCTATTTGTTCTAAAAGTAGAGATCCTTTCCAATTTAAATTTCAAATGTCACTCAGCTAAGTATGATGAAGGTTCTATACCTTGCAATATATATATATAAACATTTTTTTCGGGCTCAGTCGAACTTCTGTTCTCCAGTACATTTTTTAAGTTAAAAAAAAGGATAATAACTTCTATTATTGTGCCTTTTCACGAAGGGCGGTGGTTGGCCAATGGTTAAAAGCGTGGCTTTCTAACAACAATTTACCGGGTTCGATTTTGACTACGATCGAATTGACCAATGAGTTTTTAACTCCAGTCAAATTGAATCATTCGCTCCTTATCTCGGAGCCACCAGAGAGTAGGTGGTCATAGCCTCCCATGAACGCTCACAACCCGAGAAGTCACCAGTGTTTTATCGGCCTCTTGGATAAGAATAGTATATCTGATGGAGAAGGGAATAGGCTGATAAAGTGAGGGTGCGGCGATGGCGGGGGCTGGCCACCGGAACTCTCACTGGATGGAAAAAACATTTAACTTCATTTTTAGAAATTTACTAAAAACAGGATTTTTTTTTGTCAAATGCTTACCTCGTTGACTCGTGACGGTAACATTGACGTCACAAAGGGAAAAGTTTAAAGCCCGAGAGCCCTTCAATCTGAAAGAAAAAAGATCGTGGGAAATTGCGCCTCAGTAGTGGTGCGATCAAAAGCAGTTATCACAACACAACAAATCGCTGTTAAAATCTATATTTATTAATAACACCTAATTTGTCTTTACTGCTTTCTTGTCATTGTGAAATAATACATTTTGCGATATTTAAGCTGTTGAATATCTAAATAAAAAATAATATACATTTCCATTTACTTCGTTTTATTTATAGTATGTATACTGGAATGTTATAAGAACAAAACAAAATGCAAATTGAGGTACCATTAATGCTACTCTTTTCTGTCCGATATTTTGAAACTTTTTCTATCAAACTAGCTACCTTTGTATTTTATAGTTTTATCTCTGATTTTTTATCTATACCATTTACATTGATCAGTAGAGTCTGTCTGTACATATATTTTTTGCCAAATTATTAAATAAATTTTTCTTTTACGATTCACTGACATCAATTCTATGATTTTTATAATTTATGTCTGTTTATCTGTCCGTCCGTCTGTCTGTCTGACTTGTATACAGTAAGAACATATGATAGTGCAATAATCACTATATATAATAATAATAAAAAGTTTGCTTGTCTGTTTGTCCGGTCTAATGTTCAAAACAGCTGAACAGATTTTAATCAAATTTTGAATAGAAGTAGTTTAACCTCTTGGAATAAAAAATAGGATACTGTTTATTTATTTTACCTATATTCTAATATATGAAACTGTAAATATATTTGCAAAATGTTGTCATAAGATTGTGTCATATGTCTGTCGATAAAGTATCTACTTATTTGCCCGAGTTAATCTCCGAAAAATCTGAATAGTTTGTAATAAAATTTTGCTTCGTCTTTGATAAACTGTCTTCTATGGGTGTGTATTATGTTTATTTTCTTTGCGTACGTAAACTATTCATTCGATTACTATAAAACTGGCGATATGTTATACGCACAAATGGTAGTGTTTCTGAAAAAACAAACTAGGTTTATTACCCGAATTCGTCTGCCTATTAGCCTATTGAAGTGAACTAATAAACCGATTCTAAAAATAAGAAGCTCCCTGAGTAAAATAGACTATTAATATTTCGCTTCGGCTTCATCTGTATATTTGTGTTTTCACATATTTAAAATTCTTTTACTCACAGGAAGCTACATTGTATTTCCGAATAAAACAGTTTAAATTTTATTTTGATATTAGTATTTGCCTTGGTTTGATTAAATTGGAACCGCGTCTGGTAGCGGAATCATAACTGCAATTTGGGAGTTGAGACTGAGATCAAGGTCGAAGTCGAGTGCGGGCTAAAATTAAAATCGAGAACGTGACCGGAATCGTCATGAGGAGCAGTGGCGAAATCACGAACGTCACTAGGATTGGGATCGGGAGCAGCACCGGAATGGGACTGGGACTAGAATCGAAATCTACTTAGATCAAGAGTGGGTTCAGAAAAAAAATCAAAATCGGAATCGAGATAGACCAATCGGTATCGAGAGCAGGACCGGGATCAGCATCGAGAGAGAGAGCGCGATTGGTTTACGTACAAGACCAAGGAATTCATTCATGTCCACGCGACTGTAGCCGCGGGCAGAAGCTAGTATATATACATAAATTTGTTATAGATGTCAACATGACATATTATTTCTCGTTGAATATACTGAATATTGAGCTTACATAGAGTCAGCTGTTGTTGCAGTATATGAAAAGTTACAAAATGGAATTATGTAGATTTATACGTGAACGAAATCCTAAAATGCTTTCAATATATAGACGATATTGACGATAGAATACGTTATTTATGGGTTTCTTGTAATAATGAAACTAAAAATCTTACATATCTAGGTTGTTTATTGCGAGGCGTTATTGGCGAATAAATGATGCGACATTTTTGTACCGGTGTTCTGTGTCCACTGAACCGTCCATATTTAACGATAACAAGAGAAATAATGAGACTTGTCTCATTGCCTTTATATATCAGCAAGAACAGTTATAAAGAAGACAATAATACATTGAAATTTGATTTTGAAATCCATCTTATACATATATGAGTATATATGTCGTTCAACGATATCGGAAAAGTAAATCAGAAAATTGTTATACAATAGTTTTTTTTTTCGAGCGATAGTAAATGGATACTATTGACAGTTTTTTAATCATAATAATACGGTAATTAAAAAAAAAGAGAAATTCTCATATAAAACAGATAATAGTATTAACAAGGGAATTACATGATCTTTTCTATTCAAGATGAGATACTGTCGCATCAGTTCCATGTAAACTTTAACCGAACCATATGCATAAAGTTAAAAGATAATGACGATTCATTATTATTGGATATAAGCCTACTTTATGCTCCATGGACGACACGGTCTTGGCCCAATTCCGAGCATACAAAGATAAGGGATTAAAAGATGGTTTTATAACTAAAAAAGTCTTTATTTGGAATTGATGTTCATTTGAGTATCTACACGGTTTCGTGTCATTATTGTATGTGTATTTTGTACAATTTAGGACCGCGTCTACCTTTGTTTTATTGTGCTGTTTATGGTTTTGTGCCTCGACAAGCAGATACGGATCCTTACAGATTCACTTATATTTTATCTTAGTTGATTCTCTCAGAACACTTAGACTAGAAACTTTAAGCGTATTACGATAATAAAGTACGTTATGTTAGCTTATTTTTTGAATTAATGTTTTTTAGCGCTACATTTGAATTCATTTTGTTTTTGTTAATTAAGAAATGCAAGTCAGACTTGCAAAAAAACAAGGCTCCGTAAGTGAACTGATACTATAAATGTATATCAAATTCTAAATATAAACTATACTATTCTATAGGTGAAATTAGCTTTCTTCCCGCGGCTTTTCCCGCGTGCAATTTGGTCTGTCACATAAAGTTGTTATCGCAGCTCACGCCCTCCCTCATTCACGGGTCTATTTCCTCTCGAACCCGTCTCCCGTTGTATATTCTTCAATAGCTGAGCCCTATTTCAATAGCGCGTCTCGATCAAAAGATAGAATCTAGGATTTTTCTTCTTCTTTTGAACCTTGTCGCTTGTTTGTATTGGGACGTCAATACCCCTTCGATGCTAGCATTTATTATTTTTCTTAAAACTTCTCAAGCTGATGTTTAAATGAGACTATTTTTTTTTGATATCCTATTTAAATAAAATAAAGCCCATATTCTGCTCCAAGTCAAACTGTATGTGCTTGTGAAAACTACATTAAAATTCATTCAGTAATTTCAGAGATGTACGCGAACAGACAGACAAAAATTTAAGAATATTTGCTTTCTCTCAAATTATCATTCTCTTATCATCCCCTTTCCATTTTTCGTACGTACCTTCAATGTACAGACGCACCGGCTTCTATTATATGTACAGACATAAAACGACATTATTACAGTTTATTACTTATTCTCTATCAATTATAAATTTTGCAAAATAAATATCCACTAAACAGAAATCCGATTATTATTATATATAATATCCGATTATTTTGCAACACTTCTAAGAGTTTTTAATATCTTCCCATGCCTTATGAAGACCTAGTGTTGATCCGTATCGCTGCTAATGGGCATATGAAATCGAAACTTGTTTGTTCGCTTGACTTTCGATCGCGTTTTAACGCCCAACGGATTACTACGTCATTAGGGAGAGATATTATCAATTACGGAGTTAACAAGAGGCAGAAGGGTTAAACATTTAGACATAAAACTGAACAATATAAGTAAAATACTGAACCAAAAAATTATTGAACTACCACATAGAAAATACGCTTCTGGATAAAGGTATTCGATTTTAAAGTTCTATTGGTTAACAATATTTAATATTACAGCAAATGAAAAATATAAATTAAAGAATAAATTTAAGTAAACCGCAGGAAGTTACCTATAAGTCATTAATTTGTTAAACGCTTAAAAATGCATTAACGTACGAATTTTATTCCGAAAATGGTTAAACGAATTTTAAGTCTTATAGCGAAAGTATGTACTTTAGCTATAAAGTTTAAAAGATTTGACTCGAAAATTAATTTTACGACGCTAATAAAATTCTAGAAGCGACCCCAGTCTATTCTCCCGAGAATCATATTTATGATGAAAACGAAACCGAAGAAAGAGGAACAGTCCAATTACAATTTCGTTCGTAATATTTTTCGTTGTTTTGTTAAGCCGATCACGTTTTGTGGTTATTTCGTTTTGCGCTATAAACAAGACAATTTTATGTGTTCGAAAGAAAGGAAGAGCGACTTAATCTTATGTAAGCAAGACTTACAACGGTCTTTTTACCTCAACTCGTAATCTTAAAAAAAAACCGCATGCTGTTTCGCTTTATATAAAAATATATAGAAATTAATCTTTTACTATAAAGAAGTATAATCAGTGTTCTGAGTACAATAGTGATTGTGGCAGTTTTTACTCTAATTGTTCAAAATACCACGGAGTGTTATTTTGTGAGTTGAGAGTGCCGCTCAACACCGGCCAAGCAGGTGTTGAGCGGCACGTCTATAACAGGGTCCTTGTAATCAGACAGAATAATTATTTTCAACTTTATGCCATGCCCATGCGCTTGTGTTAAAACCTATTATTATATTTATTATATCCTGGGAAGTTCGTATTGTTGTTACGAATTTGTAATGCAAATGTAATTAAAACCCCGAAGAAGTTTACTATTTTTCTAAAACATCATTTTTTAATTAGAGTGTATCTGGTTTATTGCAATAACAAGGAATACAGTTTATGTCCACGAGATTGAGATTGAGAGAAAAATTGAGAGATCATGATTGAGAGAAAAATTGGTCTGATAATGGTCTATAAGCCAGGGACCGAGTTCAAAAGGGATTTTTAAAAATTCACTTTTTAAGTAAGGTCAAAGGGAGTCGAATTTCTTGAATGACTATGAAATTTGGTATTCGTATTACTTATTATGAATTGTTAGATATGTTTCGGAAATGGGATCATAACAGCATGTTTTATTGGGATTAGGAGTATGATCAGTATCGTAATCGAGAACAGTACCGGAACCATATTTTGTTGGTGTAGGTTCATTTTCAAAGCGCCATTTTGTAGTTTTGTTTCAGGGTCATAGTTGTACAACCATGTTTGGTCATCAGTAAGTAACGATCGTATAGTACACGTTATTTTCTCGCCTCCTTCGAATTTCTCTGTCATATTCAGTTATCAATCTACTGGCGGTCTTTTTGTTCATCGATCAGTTCGCTCGGCACCAGTCTCGAACAACTTACGGAGAGAAAGATGATCGTGAATAATGGCTTGCATTGCTGCTGATCCAATACCTAGTTTTTGTTCAAGAAAATCAATTAAAAACAAACTCACTAAAAGTAAAAAACAAAAGTTCAAGACATTCTTGGATCTTTAAATCTTTTTTGTAATCAATAAATCATAGCGCGAAAATTACGTCGACTAAGTTTCATCGTTGCATGCAAATTTTCACTAGATTCTCACAAAAATAAGCATTATGGAGAAAAAAAATTGAATTAAAATATGTTTAATTTTTAAATTTCTTACTAAAAAATCAATATTTATGATGGTGTATAACTCGACAACAATTATTTTGAGTAAGTAATTACTTTTGGCATACGTCTTTTATTTTGACATCAAAGACAGAGAGAAAAATTGATAGTATTTAAAAAGATTCATTCTTTGTCAAAGAAATTTAGAATCTATTTTCATTTGTTTATAACGTCATAAAATACGCGAAAACATTTTTTAATTCAAGTAGTTGATTTAAATTAGAAACTATGTTTTTATCCATAAGTTTCATTACTAATTCTATATATACTGATATTATGAAGAACGGATCTTAAGATTTTTTTATGTTTATTTCTGAGCAAATCTTAAACTCAAAATTCTGACTCATCATTGAAGTTTCTGTCACTGTTACAAAGTTACATTAAATATAATGAACTAGTTTTTGCCTGTGGCTTCACCCGCGTGGACATAGAATGAATCCCCTTTATCTTGTATATCGAACGATCACGCTCTCAGTCACAAAATCGATCGCTAATATGTTTACAATTCCGATGACAGTCTCGCTCTCGATGTTAATTTGTGTCATTCTCGATTATTTTCACGGTTTTGCTTTTGATTCATATTAGAATCAATAGAGATGCATGATATAATGGTGTCAATGAAACACGAAATGAATATTTATCATAACGTTTGACAAATTAATAAAACAAACAAACCCTATACGTTTATGTAGTACTAGCTGTCCCGCCCGCTTCGCTGGGTAATTTTTATTATAAATAAAATGGCGAAGGATTTACGGAATTCGAAAAATGAGCAGCCTAGAACCATCTACAAATCATTCCGCATCGAATGGTCCCAGTCCCATGTCTATACGTTTAGTAGTTTTTACGTGATTGGTGAACAAAGACAATCTATTTTCATTGTATATCTATAGACTATAGATATGTAATAAAAACAAAAAGGAAACGCTCCTATTTACCACTTCAAGGTTGATTAAATAAAACAAGCTGAGTATTAATTCTTTTTTTATTTCTATGAGTAACTAAAATGTCAAATTTAACGTCTATAAATTGAACGTTTTCGATTTTGTATCCAACATTTCTTCTCTTATTTTACTGCTTTCAGGGTTAATAAAAAGATATATGTAGATTTTTATACACAAAAATAAGCAATTCATATAAGAAAGTTAAGTTTGATATCTATGGCTTCAATGGTTTCGATTTCCCATACAACAGTATTTTACACTTTTCACCCTCTTAGGGGTTAAATTTCCGTAAATTTTTTCTAACTAATCGCCTACTTTATAACAGAAAACCCTGTGCAAAATGTCAAGTCTCCAGTAGTTTTAGCTGTGTGTTGATATATAAGTTAGTCAGTTTATTCTTTTATATAATTTGAAGATATAGGTATTTATGTGTTATTTTATAAAATTTCCACTTCTATAAGACGCAACAAAACATGCACGCGAAGAAAAACGATCAAATTCATTAGTTTGTTGGTTTATACCGAGTAGACAAATAAAGATGCAGTAGAATAATTTTTTGTAGCTTTGAAAGAAATTTGCAAAAAATAATTTACGAAACCATGTGTCTACGTTTTGCAAAAAATGAGTGTGGGCGTTCTTCAGAAACGCCTACAAACATGTTGTTATTAATTTTTTTTCATGAAAAATAACATTATCTTGAAAATCGACGGGCGTTCATACGGAGCACAGATGAATAAGTCGAAGAAGAGAATTGATTTCCTTGCCGCCGTTACTTCGGAGTTCGGATAAAGTCGAATCCGCGATCGGGTCGCAAGATTTTAATTTAGATCAAAATGTGAATCGGATTGGGAATAGTGTGGGGACGCGTCTGGTTTTAGGTCCGTAAATGAAAACATGAATTCGTTCTGTTCCCGCACTGCTGAAGCCAGAAACAAAAACGAGATCACATCACGATTCGGATCGGAATGAAAATGGGAATTCAGAACCGCGAGGCGATCGAAATCAGAAAAGTCACCTGAATCATCCTCAAGACAGCGATTCGAATCGATATCACATATTTAATTCAAAGTTGGTAAAATAGCAACCTGTTGCCAAATTTATGTCGCTAATTAAGATAAAAATGAACGAAAGGTGGATTTCTCAAATTAAAGTTAAGTGTCCATTATCTTTTTAGAAAATATGATTAAAATACAATTTTGTAGATATACTTATACACGTAAGTAAATATAAGAGTGGGCTCATTTATTATATAATATCGATGAAACATTTTATTTGCTGTCATCTAATTATTTAACACGTGTAAGAGTGAAAATAAATTGCACAAAAGCTAGTTGTAATACGTTTAGCAAGGTAAACATTTTAGCATATTTACGAGCTAAATGTGGAATTATCTGACCACAAACGGGTCTGCAGGCTGGTCATTTGTGGTTGCGTCGTTGAGCAACATTTGTTGCGTCAATAAAATATCTAGTCCGCGCGCGTTAACTTTGTAATCACTTTTCGTTGAAAATTGCCAAAAATCTAGATTTCGACTTTGACGAGTATAAGAATCTGCAGGTTTCATACTGATGTGAGATAAAGAAAGTCATTTGTGTTGTTGTTCATTAGCAACACTCACTAAAAACCAAACGGCCTTTAGTTTTCCGAATGTAGATTTCATAGTTTTGACTGTTTGTTAGGCGGAAATCTTACAATGAAATAGGTAACCGAATTTAAAAAGCTATCGATATATTGAACATTAATCCTATCGAAAAATTACAATGAAACAGATCTAGCAATTAATCTCTATGGCTCCTCAACTTATTATAACTAGTGAAGTTTATTCGGTGAATAATGGTTTTCAATCCATGTTAATAATAACGACAAATGTTCAAAATATTCTTCATTGCAATTTGTAATCAGATTCCAAAAACAAGTGAATTTGTGAAAGTTTTTCAAATTTTGAAACCCAAGTGCCCCCGGCTGTAATTTTCAGCATCGTAAACACTACACGAGTGCTTAATGGGACGACGAGAGAGGCGCGGGCGGCGGCGTGCTCGGTCAAGTGGCAACTCGGCTGAGCGACGGGCGCTTCAGCTAAAAATGAAGTCGACGTCGGCTTAAAATTCGTCTCCAATTCAGATTCTAGATCTCCAGATTGGGAATCGTAATAGCCATCTGAAATACGAGAAAAAATTCTGCATTGTCTTTCTACATAGAATTTTCTTCGCGTTTCGGGTGGCGATTAGCGCGAGGCTCGGGGCATAACGGTATACGTTTCGCATACAAGACGTCACGACAGACGAGACGAGCGACCCATTCTGTACTCTCAAGGTGCGGCCGTTGCACATAGGTGTGGAACACGCTAATTGCATTGTTCTTGAGGCGCATTGTGTCGCGGCCGCGCGCCTCCTGCGCCCGGGCCGCCGGCCGAGATCGACGAGACCGTATTAGGTTGTTATCTTAATGGACGTCTTCACTTAGCCTTTCGAATTCTTTAATGCGAATCCGTAACTCCGTTCGAAAGCTGATGCGTTTTCTCTTTTTATGACAATCTTAGCATACGAATGGTAGAGGACTGTGTTTTTTTTTATTTTTTTATTCGCACCCATAACCGTATATATTCGTTTGGCCGTTATGTATATTTAAAATTATGCTCTTAATCAGAGCAGTCGTTTTGAAATATCATAATCGGATTGTAGAGTTGTTGCAATTAAACGGTTATGGAATTCTGAAAGCGCATCGTATTAAATGTAATTTTAAAATGTGCGTTCAGATGTGGAGTATTGGAGAGAGACACGACACGGGTGCCAGAGAATATGAAGTGGTTGTGCTCCTGCATTATAAGCGCGTTGGTGGTATCCGAGATGGCCCCCGCGGCAACAGTGAGTATCTGGAATAATAAATAAGTATTAAAAGTTTGTCAGACAACTGTAGTACTGTACTTCCATGTAGTGTTTATTATAATTTATTTATCATATAGAATAACGTTTCTTTTTTTTGGACGAATCTCAATTGATTGAATTCAATTTGAAACCCAGGTTAAAAGACATTATTTTGAATAGTATTATATCGATTTTTTTAATATTAAATGAAATAATGTAATTGCATAGCATAATTGGATTTTATTAAAAGCATAATTAGTAGATTTGATAGTAAGTTTTCTACATTCATTTCAATCGATGTCATAATGTCAAGTATTTGTATTGCATGCCAACAAAACTCTATTTGTCAACTGTTATTTTGTATTATTTGCTTACTATCTCATATGTAGAGAATGTTTATTCAAAATAAAATGTATTCAGTAAAGAGAATAATATCGGCCTATTCTAGCTCCAGACGTCCAGCCTTCAGCTTTGAAATGCTAAATCTATTGGCAATAGATCAAATCAAAAAATAATCCGATTGCATTTCCACTATGCAGAAAATTGTATGGCCATTTGAACGCACAGAGGATTGACCCAGTTTTCCAAACGGACAATGAACGGTCTGAGAACAAACTGCGATATCATTATACAGGCTGTTCTCGTCCCCAATCCGCTCATAGGCACGTCTAGTCTGAATGAAGTTTTGGAGCGGGAGTGTTTTATTCGCATACTTGAAAGTGTATTATAAATTCAGACTGGCCTCGTCGTGTCGAATCATTGTGCAATAGTTGAAGTTTTTAAATAAAATTGTACTAATTCTCTAAATGCATAAATTTTTTATAAATTTTACAATAATTTTATTCGTGCGAAATAAGAAAAAAAGAAGAAAATATTTAAAAAAACTAGTGCATAGTTGCTTATACTCAGAAGTAACTTCGTCTTTATATTTTCTAAATTTTAAGTTAGATTGTCTCACAACAACGAATCAAATAGACGCGTTACTTTGCAATATCTAAGAATTATAAGAAATAACACATATTTTATGATTCTTATTAATTTTAGAAAAAAATATTAATTAAATATTATTCATTATTTTGTATATTGCTAGATTATTTCCTTAACAAACATTATTAGCACTGAATACTGTCTATTTTGTGGAACAATTTTCTACAAATTTAGACCATACATTTGCGTCAATTCTTTTTTTTTTTAATTAGTCTTATTTAAAATATATATGAACAGACAGGGTTGAGAAAATAACATAAAAAAGAAGGTAAAAGAACAAAGCGAATAAGTTGTTTTATTTTTTTTCTGGTGGTCCAGCAAAACTTCTCTACTGTTAACCGTCGATACGTACATGTACGCAAATGATAAATTTCACATTAAAATGCTGTCGCCGCCAGTCAGGGCTCGTTAGGCGTGGAACACGATTGTCGAGAACGATCGGAAGATCAGTTGGGCGATACATTGTAAGTGTTAATTAGGGATCACGTACGGTCGCAGACGGGTTCGGCGACAGGCAACCCTGGCCAGGTACAGGTGTGTACAAATGTAAAGACAAGACAATCGTTAGCACAGTATATGGGCGAAAATATATTTTTGTACCTGATCCCCTCTATGCACGTGTATGTTCTCTATGAAGGTTTGACAGCAGTCGATAAATTAAAATAATTGATATGCTCACTTTTTTCAAACAGTCGATTCGACTGAATTAATTTAATCTCGTGTCATCTGCCTAAAAAGACAAGTGCGATCGTTGATTTGTAAGGAGCTGTTGTTTAATCATTTCTACCTGTAAACAAGTATCTCGTTTTACAAGTTTATTGGCATTTCGGAATGCCGCCTTCATACAGGTCAGCTTACCTCTTAGAAGCATTTTCGAACGTGATCCTGCGAATTGAAGTACCGGTGAGAGCTAATTCGATTCGAGATGGCATCTATAAGTTGTGAGAAAAACAAATACATAGTCAAATTAGTTATAAACAATTAAAAATCTAAAATAAAGGTGTCCAGTTTTTTCAAATCACTTGAAAACAATAAGGGTCGGTGTGAATTAGCGTAAAGATTGCGTTAGGAGAAGTTTGCGGTTATATTAAATTACAAGCATACATTGTTATTTTTACTATATATTGTGGAATTTTAAAACTATAAGTATATGTGTTGATTAGATATACCAAACTGTTAATTTAACGAAGAAAAAAGTATTCATAAAAAAATCTTAACATTCAAGTAATCGAAAATAATAAATTTTAATACTTATTTTACTAACATTATATAAGCTATTCAAAAACAACAAAATTGTAAAATAATAGAAAAAATAAACCTTAAATAATCTTACAATATGGCATTTATTCTTTAAGGCACTTTTTTGTACGGTACTTTACGGTACTAATTCTTTTGGAAAGTGTTTAATTAATCTATTTTTTATACAAAAATTTTTAAATTAATACCTCAAAAATTAATGGATAGTTTTGATGGGTTACTCTTAAGTAGAAAAAGTTAGGATAATGTAATTAGTAAGAAAAAGTCTTTTACAGTTATTTTCAATTTTCTTTAGTAAAAAACATTTATAACTAATATATTATAGAAATCAGAAATTACTTAATGTTCGGATCTCATTCTACACAATTGTCAAAAGCTCTATACGAAGCGAAATAATTATATAAGAATTTGCTTAACAGATACATGGAATATAAACTATACTTAATTAACAATAGGCTAATTTGTAAAGATTGAGGGAAAACTTTTCTATTTTAATGAGATATTGTCCATTAAAGCATTTGGATAATACTTTTTATTATTTTATGCATTGGTCTTACGTAAAATTGCTTTTTTATGTTTTAAGTGAATTAAAAATTATTAATAATTAAGAAATGGTTCAGAAAATAAACTTTTTTACTGGGATTTTTTTCCTTTTATACTGTCTTAACAGATTCACTGTAAGGATTATAATTTTTGAGAGTTATTGGCAAAAACTTCACTTTTTAAATATCTATTTATTTATAACTTTGATAAATGTTTATGAGCCGTCTCAAACATACAATTTCAGTTCATTAAAATGCCGATCAGACGACCATTGAAAATGAGATTTCTTAATTTCAAAGCAACCTTTTAAAGTTTTTTTTTTTTATGAAACAGCATATTTTGTATTTATACATGCGATATGAGAATAAATCTTCGTTTTTTCAGGCTGACGTGCGGGATGCCGAAGGCGGCCTAAATACCGGCATCCCTTTTGATCCTTCGTGGGCCCGCATAGAACATCAGAGGGGCGCTGTAGTAAAAGGTAAAAGCAATCGCGCATTCTGGTACAGTGCTGTACAAATAAACAAATCGTGTCGACTGAAGTTGTAACAGAGAGAAAATATTTTGTACTATTGATTTTCGCGTAAGGGTAAGTTCATGTTATTCTCGGGAGTTTTGTTTTTTGAAGAAAACGGTGATTTTGTATTGTTTGACTGTATAAAACATTAGGTTAATGGGTTTACTAAGTTGTATTTAGCTGTTTAATGCGTTCTTATAGCCTAGATGTTTCTTTTGAAGACCTACCAGCAAAAGTGGCTAAGCGTGGGTGAATATCATTATTATAACCATTGAATTTAATATCTATGAGGTGGACATGATTTAAAAATTGCGTAGCTACAATTATCTTCGGCAACATAATTCTTATCAGTGACTATGATAGTATTTTTATTCGATTCATTCGCATAATGTGACAAGAGTTCAAAATACCTGAAGACGTTAAAGCGATTTCCATCAGACGTAGCAAATAAGCAATCGTTAAATATCGGCGTTCGTATGGAAAATTTGCTATGAAATGACTTAATTTGCTACGGATCGCTGGTGTTCTTGGAGTAGGTTATAAAACGAAACGGAGTTTGAAGTTTAAATATTATCACATTTTCCTACTTGAAATAAAATAAATTTTGAGACAATCTTTTACATTTATATATTTATTTTGACCGATATTTATGTACCTAAATAGTGACATCGATAGTTATGTATTGAAGTAATACTTTTGCAGCTTCTGAAAATGTTACTCCCGATTATTCGGTGTGGAGCGAATGGAGTCTGTGCTGGGAAGGAGTGAAGACGCGCAGGCGGCGCTGCGTGCGCCCGCGCGTCTGCGGAGGTCATCTCAGGCTTGAAATTGCTGGGTAAATAACATGCAAACAAAACATCAACCTATCATAATTCTTTATTACTAAATGTTAGCACTGTTCTAGTTCGACATCATTATATTTTAGTACTTTCAGCTGTAATACGTATATGACAATGATACCAAAAAAATCGAAAAAAATGATTTTCCTCATTTTATTAAATAATTGTCCACTCAGTTTTCATACTGATCATTGTAAAATAATAAAACACTTAGAAAATTAATAAAACCCTTATTGAAGCTCTCTTTTAAAACAGTTCATCAAATTTTATGTCATTTATTTATGTTTCACCCTACAAAAGTTTATATATTTGAATTGAACAATCCATATTTTTAACAATAACACAATATTAGGCAAATTAACTAACGAGTTAAACGAGTGGTTTAGTTTAAGCCACATTGAACAGCTCTCTTAGCGCCTCGAATAAAATACGAGGATTGTTATTTATGTGTCCGGAATATCAAAAAGAAACAAACATCTTTTATTTAACATAGTTTTTTGCCTTTCAATATATTCACCGCGATGAACGATGCAGTTTTGCATACGCTAAAATCAATTTCTATAGCCCTTTTTCCATTCTGATTGAGTTATCTTTAAAACGTGCATTTTGTACGCATCAATGGCCTCTTCGCGGCTTCAAAAAATGTTGACCACGCGACTTATTCTTCACGCTTGAGAATAATAGAAATTTTCGGGTACTAAATCGGGGTTGTACGGCGGATGACTCGTCAATTCGATCTTTTGACCTTTCAAAAAGGGAGTTGTTTCGGTCGACGTGTGACAGCTAGCATTGTCACGATGAAGAATGATTCTGCGTTGTCGGTTGTTTTTTCTTATTTCTTCAAAGACTTCTGGTAAACAAATGGTCGTGTACAACTTCGAATTAATCGTTTTATGATTCTCTAGTGGCACTGTAACCACATGTCCATTTATACCAAAAAAATAGGCAACCATTTGCTTCCAAGTGCTTTTGGCACGAATGACTTTTGTTAGGTTCGGCTTATCTTGGAAAAACCTACACTGTAGACTGTTGATAAATCCAAGATTCGTCATCTGTGTAGATTTTATAAAGAGCTTTTGACTTACCATTATTGTATGTATATTTTTGTTACTTTTTTGCACCAATACACGAGCCTATTTTTTATCAATGCTCAAGTTGTGCATTGGATTATGCGGACAATTTTTGAAGTGAAACTTCCTTAGAATCGTTGTGATTTCAAACCGGATGCAACGGAAAAAACGACAGGTAAGGGACACAAATACAAAAATGTGTAGGATGAAGCCGGGAAGGAATGAGACAGAAATATACATACTATTTCCTCTTTGTGCCGTGCTTCGCAGCATCCCCACTCCCGTCTTCTAAGTATAGTCATCTGTAATTAGTGAGCCAGAGCGAGAGAGCAAATGTCGGTGTGTATGTATATTGCACAGAATTTAATACTTCCTTGTATTTGAGCATTTAACGTGTGTTAGTATATGTCAAAAGTAGGTGAGCTAATACTCTGTACACTGTATGCGGCTGCGTATTACAGCTTTTTAGGAAAAAGTCAGCGTGGTGTGTTATTATTTAACAGTGTTTGTGAGTATTTTTATGTCTTGTGCTAAATAATAAATTTTATAAGATGCTGAAAACTAATGCCGAAATGTGTCGTCAATATCGACGCAAAAAAAAATGAAAATAAAATTAAAATCAAGTAACATATGTTAAATAAAATATAAAAAATCTTTTAAAATTAATCAAAATACTTTCATTTTTAAACAAATAAACTTTGTAATTATCCTACCCTTGTTATATATATTCATCTCATTCTTTTGTCAATTTACAGTTTCACTTCTATCGTGTGTGCAATGCACACACACCTTTTTTACTGTACAGTCAAATTAACTTATGTATGCTTGCATACTTTTACCCAGGGATGCTTTTATCTCGCTATATGTAACAAGATTATATTGTATTATGACTTTCCGCACAGCATCAATATTTTGTGGTATGACAATCGATTTAGGACCTTTTTTAAATTCGCTCGTGACCATAAACCGCCCACGATTACATTCGCTATACCAGTGATACAGTATTTTTTATGGTGATTCATCCCCAAAAGTCGAAATGAGTTGATCGATGCACTGTTTTTGAATTAGCCAACGCGAAAATCGTAATAAATCTTCGTGCAGAAGTTTTACGAGTTAAATCCATGGTGATAAACACACGTCATTTTCAAAATGACACCACTATTGTAAAACAATTGACAGTTACATGGAACAAACTGTATTCTACAGCCAACGAGTTCTATTTTGAAATGTCCTAATTACTTTTTAAATAATGTTTTGTGTGTGCCCAGTTTCATAAATAGCCCGATACATGAATAGCAGCCCTCGTAATAAACATAGAGAAGTGCACTTAACGGGCAGATAAGCATTGCCGATGTGCGATTTGCGTAATAGCGATGAGCTCGTCTGGATCGTAATCTTGCGTTGTCCCGCAGCTGCCAGGGGCCGCGGCGCGGAGGCCGCCCGCCCCCCGCGCCCGGGCGGCAGCAGGCGAAGGTTTCAGCGCGACAGCTGAAAAGCGACCCGCCGGCTTTCCATGTCCTTATGGCGGTGAGGTTTAATGAGTTAATGATTTTTTTCTGTAGTTTTAAGTCTGGCACATAATATATATGTATAATTATATATCCATATATATTTTTTCACATGTTAATATTTGTCATGTTTTTATATTATGCAATGTTCCCGATTTGTTTACATTCTAACTTTAAAATAAGGTTAAATTTATCGACAAAAATAAAATAATATATTTTCTGTAGATCAATTTTTGTTATTGATTTTTTTTATATTAAATTTTTAATTTTGGCTAGTTTGCACTTAATTCAAAAAATATATTTAAAAAACTAATATAATTAACTAATAATGTTTCTCAGTTAGGTAAATGGGCAATCTTGAGGATGATCATGAATACAATGCGCATATTAATTTTTTAGCCAAAACTAAAATTAACAAAACGGTAACATTTAAAAGAAATCACATTTTTTTGACATTTTTATGTATATTTTGTAAACTCACACGTTAAGGTTCAAATATTTTATTTTTTTTTACAACTAGAATAAACTACGAAAAAAAATTTAGAGCATTTCAAATCTCTAGTTCATTTTTATGATCCTCTGAAATAATAATAAACTAAGTCCACTGAGGTTCTTTGTATTGTACTTGATTGTCTGTCGCGTTACGAGATACAATGTGCATACAAAATTAAGGATAGCATTTCGAAAACATTATAAATTATTTTTTATGTTCATTTTCACATAAATACATTATTACAGAAGCAATTGTCGAGAGAATTGTATTACTTCATTGCTATTTTTAAACTTTATTAGTATTTAAGTTCATGTTTAAATTGACAGAACGACCAGGCGAAATAAAGCAATCAGAACATAAACGTATTTATTTTAAATTATTACAAATAGGTGTAGCTTTAAATTTTATAGTAATGCACTATGAATAATATCTAGGTTAAAAATAAAAAAAAAATAAAATATCCTAAATAACTTAGTTTGTGAAATATAGAATAATAAGTCAAATGAACCAAAAAATTTTGGGTATTTTACGACTTTATTTTTTTCAGCTTGAAAAATTACATTTGTGGATAATATTTTCAATAATTAAAAAGAGGATACATTTAAATAATTAAAGAAAAAAAATCAATCACTGATCAACACTTTTTAATGATTATCAACACTTTTTAATAAATATTGACAATTTACACTTAAAAATTCACTATAAAAAAAACTAATGAATAAAAAAAATGTATTTTTGTCGATAAAATTAGCTCTATTTTCTTCTCTCAAAATTAGAACGTACACGAATCGGGAACATTGTATAAAGCAGTATGGTTCCGACTATATGCGTATGAATCAGTTCTTAAATGTTATACAACTGTCTTAGAAGGAGGTGGAAAGGAGGAGGAAGGAGGGTTATGTATTTGGTGTATGTGTTTGTACTTATATACGCATTCTAATGTCTAAGCATGATGGGCATTAGAACAATGTAGATATTAAATTTATAAAAATAAATTCTACCATTTTCTTACAAACTATTAATAACTTTCTTTAAGCCAAATGACTGCAGACGTTCCTATAGACGACTTTCCAAAGAATACAGAAAGCATTCTCATTGAAATATTGTGCCTGAATCGCGAGTTATGTACCCCATAATGTTATGGCTGTTGTTCAAAGTACTGAGCGGCCTGCATTTTGCAGGAGTTCATTCAGAACAGGACAGTTACTGCAAGCCCTATTTATTATATTAATTACTCTGAAATCAAAGATAATCGACCGGAAGTATCCGAGCGGATTGATCCTCGCGCGTCTGACATTTACACGCTTCCTGGGCGGGGGAAAATTGAACAGAGGTTGTTGCCTTGAGTACCCTATCGGCCTGTGACTGACCACGAGCTAGAGAGTAACACACTCGAACGGGCCGATGTGCAACTCGGCTCACATATTTTTGTCACATATTATAAATATCTCAACTCATTTAAAATATGGACTGGGTTAGCTATTACTAGTCTCGATCCCAAATTCTATCGCGACGACCACAAATTGAAATTTCTTTAAAATAGCTTTAGTATTTGAGGAATTTAACTCTACAAATACATTGACAGAATAAAAGTTCCCGAAAATGGATTTAATTTCGTCTGTTATTTTTTTTTTCAAAATATCCATATTGTAAGCGTTGCTTTGATGTTTACAAATTTAATATTTAACTTAAGAACTCGTTTATTAATAAACCTTAATATAAATCAAAATATTAAAAATGAGACAAAAAGTCGATTGCAATGACATTTACCTAAAAAGAGGTAAACAAGCTTTATATTCAAAGAATTATCTTGAGTGAATTTAAAAAAAGTATATAATGCAATATTACATTGCACCATGCATTGCTTCCAGTTCTGTAGCTAATGTAAGCAAAAATATTATAACTCTTGGTTTGTTCCCGCCTAGAATACTTCATAATTTTCAAAGTCGTATTTATATTACCGTCATAAATTATCTGAATTGTAGTTGAAAATGTCTTTCTTAAAGTCGTTCAATCTAAGTTATCGAAATTTTCTAGACAACTCAAAGCTATGCAATGAGTAATATTTTAAAGTTAATCAAATATTGTATTTAAGTGACATTTTTTTCGCAAATTTCTCAAAATTCACATAAAATTTTGTTTGGTGAATTAAGTTCTAGAAACGATTTTTTTTTTAATTTCACATTAGCATTCATAAATAATGCTATAGTGTTTTTCATAAAATAAAAAATACTAAGTCAAAATTATCTTCAATTTATTCAATCTTATTATATATCGATATCAAAAGCGAGGTAACATTACTAACTGCAAAACTAATATTGTTAGTAATCGCATCAATTTATTATTAATCCCATTTTACGGCAAAAGTGACACGAAAAGCTATTAACTTTACGTCAAACGGATGACTTTTCTAGTTCAATATACAACGTAGTAAAGTGTCGCAAATACATAATCTCAGAAATTTCGATATATAAAGGCGGAAAGTTAGTTAAAACGACAAAGAGCCAATAGATAACACGAAATAATTTTTCCGCCATGTACAATATTTTATTGAAGGATCAAAACTCAATTTGATTCCAAATAATACCAAATTTTTCTCAAGGTTTAAGATAATTAATTTCGTTGAAAAATAACTATAACCTAGTAAAAACGCATCACGTTCATCTCGGATTCGACATAGGTCTTTTGTAACAAGTGGCTGGTGGCTAGAGTTTAGAGAGACGCTGATAATAATATATTATATTTTAATCCATTTTTATTGTATTTATTAAAAGTTTTCTTATTTTTACTCATGTGTGATTTAATTCAAAATTGGTTTGCTATTGGTGCAATATAATACTCCAGCGGCACTAATAATTAATAATTCAGAAATAATTTGATACAATTCCTAATATCATCATGAAGCATTGAGATTTTAATTCTACTTCACACATTTTTTGGTCTAACTTTAAGAAATTTTTTGGACAAAACTAGTAAAAAAAATATTACAATACATCTTCAAAGGCAATAAACACAATATCTGTTAAAGAAATAGTAATAAGGTAAAAAAAAATTATTATAAATCTATTAAATAGAATTACGAATGAAATAATGAGAAATAGATAATTGATATTTTTTTTTCTTTTTACAGCCAGCCCAAAATCGACAACTGACTCACAATCAAAACAGTATGAAAAAGTTACGAGGTTTCAGCGGCTGGACAAACTGGAGTCCTTGTTCGCGGAGGTGCACCACGATGAGGCGAAGGTAACTCCATAACACGTGATGTAAAACGATAAATTTATACTGAAAAACGTATGTCCCACCAAGCGTGTGTTGATCGCCGAAATGAAAAGGTTCTGTTATGCTTCTAAAATATCAAAGCACTTTATGTTATGTCCACGACATGTGCACTATTATTTTTTCGTTATTTTTGCGTTTCCTGTAGAAGCTTAAAGATTTTTCCTCTAAGTTGTGCTGTAAGATATGAATGAGGCCTTACATATTTTTTTCTAAATTTATAAGGGAAATGCCTCATTTTCGTGTATTTTCGATAATACATTTTGTACTAAGTATTTTATAAATTATAAAAAGCATATAATTGAATTGTGCATAACTAACCCGTTCAATTATTATGTCTCACAACACACTTGACGAAAGCTTATTTTTATATCCTATTTGGCATCCCGAAATTTACCCCCTCAATCAGAATTTCTCTATTTATGCTATATATCCGTGGCTAGAATTGTACATGTATCAAATCACATTTTTATGTTCAGTAAATCCGGTGAAAATAGTCACCAAAGCGCCTCTATGCCGTTGAACATTGTAAGCCGTACTTTGTTTTTAGACTTTCGAAAATGACTTGTATTCCAAGTACAACTTTCGTAACGGTGGTGGCTCAGTTGTTAAAAGCCGTCACCTTAAACTTTATTGAAACCATTTAACTTTAGTATATTTCATGGGCAGAAATAAAAACGGACAATGACCTTAGGTATTATGTTGCCGTTGAAATATAACGATACGGATCGCTAGTCATATAAAACTGTCGTATAACAGTCGTTTGCACGGTAAAATGCGTATTATGGTACGGAGCGAGGCGGTCAAACGCTTTTTGTGTAGTACCACAATATGCGTCTTCCTGCGTAAACGACTGCTATGCGACAGTTTTATATGACTAGCGATCCGTATCGTTAGCTTTCAATGGTAACATAATACTCAGGTCGTTGTACGTTTTTATCCTTGTTCGTGAAATGTACTATGACTGGGTTTTATAGTTTGAACTAACAGTGCAATAGGTTTTTTAACTTGAGTCAAATTAAAAAAAAACACGCTCCGTGTCTCCGTTGTCATCGCACTGGTGACGGCGGTCGTTAGCGCCTCTGCTGGCTCCGAGCGCTGGCTCGGAGTCAGCAGCCCCCCACGCTGGTGGGGGGCTTAAGGTCCGAGCTCATCAATTGTGAGGATTCAAAAGGATCGTGGAAGGGTACGCCTTGGCAGTGGGGTAACTAAAGACCTGATTCAGAGAAGTATCATTTTCACTTAGTAATAAAGTGCAATTGTTTCTAAAATTACTTCCGATTGAATAAATAGATCATTAGTTAGATGCGAATAAAACATTAAGCTACAAAATGAGTAACTTGTGATATTTGACGTCGAATAAATATGACGTTTTTTTTTGCGTAAAACATGCCATTCCTCTTTACTCTACGCAAATTCATAAATTAGGCTATACAGCTGAGATCATTTTTTTAAACGCATGTCTTTTAGTGAACTGACTATAATTTTAAATATTTTTTCAAAACTTGAAAATTTATTTTTCTATTAATGTATATTTCAGAATTCTAAAAAAGAGCATTTACCATCTCTTAATCAAATTAATATACAAAGTAATACAACACAACACAATTAATATACAACATAATCGTACACTCTTTAAATAAATAAATATACCATTGTAAAGCCGAATAACAATTTTACATAACGACCATTTTTTTAAAATATTTTATAAGTTTCGATAGCACATAAACAAATCCAATGTTCTAAAAACGCTAATTCAAATATGCCACTCAGCTGTAAGCCAACGTTCATTTCTGAAGGGGAAACCGGTAACCTTTTTGCTTCATTGACATTCATCAAATGTTTCTTGCGAGCCGCCTGTTTTGGATGCTTAAAATTTGAACCTTCTATTTAATGTTACCAATTTGGTTTAAATAATTTTTCCCGCGACACTTCTTATTGATCTCTTTGTTACTTATTATCATTTTATAAATTGTTTTATTTCGCGGGTTCCGTAGTGATCATCAATCTATTGTGAAGTCATAAAATGACTTAACATTTAAATTTCACGTGTTTGCGCGTCATTTATTTTCGAGACGATTGACGTTTTGTTTACGTTATATTTGGCAAAATAGTGGATATTTTTTATTCACGTTAATAACGCGAATTCAATTATATTGAGCTGGGGATAAAGTTTTTTCGTATTTTGTGTACAAATTCAAGATAAGTTTTCATCATATTTTATTTACATTAATATGTATATAAGAACTATTATCTCTTCAATAAATTGGTAAATGAACAAATTTGTTGCTCTGTAAACATAGATTTTATTTTAACAATTATTTCTATATCTGGGTTACACATATATGCAATTATAATAAACGGAACTAACCTATAAACAAAGAAACGACATTTAATGTTTATCCTTCCACATATTATCTTATTTATAATTTCCGATTTACTTTTACTGAAATAACCTTAGTCATGACATGAACATTCTTTGACGTTTTTTTAAAAACTTAACTAAAAACAAATCACTATATCTATTTTCTATAGCCAATATTAAAGAATTAGTATAGTAACTCTTTAATATTGGATATAGATTATATTGAGATATATTGGCTTTACATACATACATATTTCATTTTGTAGGTAGTGATATAATCCCATTGCTGTAGAAATTTGGGAATGTTTGATATTACGGCAAGTAATTTTGACAGTCCTTTCAATGTTAAATTAGCACTACCTAATTAAAATCTGAGGGTGTAAAATCAGGGCTATATAGCGAATGCGTTAATACTAATAAAGATGTGTGTTTTGGTCCGGCGTGATCATGATGAAAAACCACACTTTTCTATTGATCGATTCCATTAATTTTTTTTCTTGAATTCGAATTGATGGTTTTTTCGAATTTCTACTACCGGCAGTAAAAGCTCATAATAAATAATGTTCTTCCTATCCCACCATACACGTAGCATCAATTCATTGCGAATTAATCCACATTTTGCTGTAGTAGATCTTGCTTGCTTTTTGACTATGATCCTTTTCGCACGTTCTTGTCGTAGGTAATCAACTTTTCATCACCAGCAATCAATCTTTTAAAAAACGGTTTGGTTTCATTACGTTTCAGAAGAAAATCGCAAATGAGTAGGTATACAATTCATTACATTTTTTTAGTGAACTCGTGTGGAACCCAAGTATGTGGCTTTTTAGTTTATCCAGCTTTTTCCAAATGGGTCAAAACTGTTTTGTGGTAAATGCTCAGGTTTTCAGCTATGTTGTAAGAACTGATATGCCGATCTTTTTTCAAAATAGTATCGACTTTATTCGTAACAGGTCGCCCAGAGTGAGATTTATCTTTGACATCAAAATTACCGGACTGAAAGCGCGTGACCAATTTTGTGCTACCTTCACTGACACTTTATTAGGTTAATAAATGTGACAATTTTTTGTTGCGGCTAGAGTCGCATTTTTCCCTTTAGTGTATTGTAATAAAACTTCAAAATGTATTTAATTTATACCATTTTGATGGACAGAAAAACAATAGAAAAATGGCGGGACACCGTTTTTACTTTTTAATTTTTTTTTCTAAAATGTCGTCTATTGAATGGTATCAAAACTAACGGCAAACAAACAGTAAAATCAAAGAGATTTCACTACAGCTTTTTACTTATAAAATACGAAAAAACCTTTTCCCCAATCTAATATTATATACAATAAGGCTTGTAATTTTTGATTTTTTTAACTAAAATAAAAAACACAGGAATTTTTCACGATGCAATACAATGAATTCCAGCAATGTCATCGGAACGAGACGAGAGTTTAATATTGGGGGTTAGCGAAGTGTTGGTTGCTTGCCTAAGGTGTCGGCGGTTTGATTACCGGGCTAGTTCACGAAGATAGATGACATTTTTGGAATTCCGGCGTTATGTCGTAATGTTCTGAACTATCTAATTAAAAAATATTAGTTATTTTTGCAAATTTAAATAATCAAAAAAATGGTCACACTTTCTTTCAGGTCATTGTTCAATGAATTGAACGTTTAGCCCAAAGATGTAACAAAAAATTACATTATATTGAAACTACTGAATTGCGAATGCGATCGGGAATGCAATTGATTTTACTACAATATCAATCTAATTTAATGAAAAAAACTAATAATGATTAGTACTAAACTTTTACATCATTCCCTAACAGGCTGTGCAGGAAGCCATCGATATGCGGTAGACACGTAATAAGGCAATCGGCGTATTGCTACCTAGAAGGCAGCTACTGCCAACAATGGATCCGCGAGAAGATGCAGCGGAAAACGGACCCAGGTGAACAACTCTAGGTAATAGGTATATACCTAGATGGTACGATTAAGAAAAAGATATCACATCAATTTGCATTAATAAAAACAATGAAACTAAGAAAATCACTGTGGTTTAAGGTAGTCATTTCATACTACATATTATCATAACATTAATGTAACCATAAGGACGGCGATTAGCTTTGTTACATTTTATTTAGGTTCGTACATAATTGAACTAAACCACAAAAATAACTGTTCTAATCAATCAGCCAATAAAAGAAACGGACAAGCTTGAATCTGACTCGTAGTTCGATGTTCGAATGAATGATATAATAATTTGTTTTTTCAAATTAAAGTATTAAAATTATTTTTTTTTATTCGACTACTTTTTAAAAACCTACTTTCATGGCGGACAGTGAGAAACTTTATGATTATCAAAACATTTAAGAAAATACGCGTGTATTTTCAATTGCTTTAAAACCTTGGATTGGAGATGAGACAGGCAGAAAGAAAAATATCTATAAAGATGAACTGACAGACAGACGGACAACGAAAGGATCCTATAAATGTTTCGTTTTTATTTTTGGTGTACGGAGCATTAAAAACCATTATATTTATTGTAGTCGCAATGAACGCACTATTCATATTGGTAAATCGATACCTATCACTTTTTTTAATCATTAGTAGATTTATTATTTTAAGCGAAATATGATTATCATTTACGGATTTAATCTAGGTTGTAATTAAATGTTCTTGTTTTGTAAGATTTTCGTAACAACGATAATGCACTAGCAATTCCCTTGGGATTACGGGTGTCCCTAGGCAATGGTGCCTACCAATTCTCCGGTTGCTCGCATACTCTTTTTTATAGCATGTTTGAGGGGTAAACGAGCAGGTGAGCGACCAAAGAGCAGATGATCACCGCCGGCCATGGACACTCGCAACTTCAGAGGAGACACCAGTTTGTTGCCAGGTTCTTGAGGATTGAGGGGAAATCGACAGAGAGGGAGTGAAGTGATGGAGGGGAATGAGCCACTGGAACTCTCGCTCACTGGACGATAGGCAATAGCGGAAGCTGCTACTTCCTTCCTGTATTTTGCAGAAGTGTGGTATGTTACTGGTCGAGTTAGTCGACTTTTGTGCTACAGCTAAGTTGGCCACAATATAGCTATCTATCATGTTCCACGATCTATCATCACGATATATCTATCATCCACCACAATCTACCACGAGTTTATACTCGTTACATTTTTTTAAATACTACACTAATCGCCGTATGGTATGCGATAAATATACAGTTTTTTGTATATACTTAAAAACAGTGGCAAATAATATAATAATTGTTTTTGAAATAACTGGAGTGCAGAAATTTGACTTGAAGTAACATATTACCACATTTCTATAGAATACCGATGTGAAGTAACTCTTTTTCTGTTGTGTTTCGTTCAGTGAGTGAGAGTTCCCGTGGTCCACTCTCTTTCCATCGTCCCACATCCCACCAATGCCGTAATTTCCCTCCATCAATTCTCCATCCACCAGATATCTTATTCGTACGCAATAGGCTGGCAAGGTACTGATGTTTCTGGAGTTGCGAGTGATTGTGAACGGTAACAACCACCTTACACTCTGGCGGCTCGAAAGCTCATTCGATCCTTGAAAACGTTACATAAAAATAATACTTTTTCAATACAATAATTAATATATTGCAAATGTCAATTGTGCGTGACCATAAAATGATATAAATATTGGATTCGATTAAGAACATAAAAAGCACTTACGTTACGCAGCCGATGAAAGCGCACTACAATGAAAAAGGAAATTCTATTATACGTACTATAAAAATCATATTTACACAAGAAACGAGATTTCACGTTACCCACTTAATGATCCCGATCAATTTCGCACAACTTGCAGACGCGGTTCGGCCTGCTTATGTATTTATTCACAAATAAAAAACAACCGAGCCCATTAACGTCGCCGGAATGGCTGCGCGACTTGGATGATTTTGCAGTTGTAAGTTTGGCGAATGCGTTTGCTTTGTTTCGATAGACACGATTCAGAATTAAAAGCGAGACGACGCTGAATCGTATATTTCTATGAGAAACATGTTTCTTTTTCCTTGTGTATAAATATAGTTATGTTGAAACGCATCTAATATCAAAGTTGTGAATTTGGGATATGAAAATTTAAAAAATATATGAGAATAACATTTTAGCACTTATTAATAAAACAGTAATAAACTGTGTACCTTGAAATTTTTTTAGAAAACATATTTGTATTATGCTTATTAGGCGTCTTTGAGATAAAAATCATACATTTTTAAAATTTTTGTTTATTTTTTTGTTTGAACATAAACCAAAAACTATAAAAATAAAATAAATGAAACTTTTTTCGTTTTATGCATTATTCATTTTATAGACTTAAAAATTCGCCAAGCGCGTGTCGGACCACTCGCAATGTAGGGTTCTGTACTTATCTGTTATAATATGCGAACATAGAGTATTTTTTAAACCTATTTAACTGAGTCCACGGTTTAACGGCTAAGAACGTCTAAAACGGGTCCACATAAGGTGGTTGTTAAGGATATTATGGTTTTATATTTCAAAAATTGTACATAGTTTCTAAACTTATGTTTATTTTACAGAATCAACAACTTCATCTAAATTATTTTCTATGGAAATTTACGAAATTCTGCATTTAACTAATCCAGTACATTTTATAAGTTAGTCGACATTATAAATATTTCATAGCAATATTGCCGTGTTTTTTTTTCACATATCGAAGAATAACCATTAAACTGGAAGGGAGGAGGGAGGGGGAGGATACTTGGCTTTAACAAAAATTAGCAATTTAAAGTTTCATATTTCGCAAACAAATCACTTAATTGAAAAATGGTTTTTACACACCTACAATGTTTTTGAAAGAGCTATTTAACGATACCTCGATAGACGAGTAAAAAAAATTCATCTTCATTTTATATGTATGGGAGGCAATCTAACAAAATTTTTTTCGTCTACCAATTTTTCTAGATTTTATTTTAGCATTTTATTGGTATTACTATACAATATCAAATCAAAGTTTTTAGTATGAAAGAGTCTCT